>JAOPSE010000042.1:18688709-21088709 GCA_029449295.1 Zea luxurians
GACATCTCGAATTTCTGTGTCATGATCCTACTAAATTCTTCACATGTAGATTCGTTAGTAGACCCAAATATAATATCATCAACATAAATTTGGCATACAAACAAATCATTGTCAAGAGTTTTAGTAAATAAAGTAGGATCGGCCTTGCCGACTTTGAAGCCATTAGTAATAAGGAAATCTCTTAGGCATTCATACCATGCTCTTGGGCTTGCTTGAGCCCATAAAGCGCATTAGAGAGCCTATAGACATGGTTAGGATACTCACTGTCTTCAAAGCCACTCTTCATAGACCTCTTCCTTGATTGGTCCATTGAGGAAAGGCACTCTTCACGTCCATTTGGTAAAGCTTGAAGCCATGGTAAGTAGCATAGGCTAATAATATACGAATTGACTCAAGCCTAGCTACGGGTGCATAGGTTTCACCAAATCCAAACCTTCGACTTGGGAGGATCCCTTGGCCACAGTCGAGCTTTGTTCCTTGTCACCACACCATGCTCATCTTGCTTGTTGCAGAAGACCCATTTGGTTCCTACAACATTTTGATTAGGACGTGGAACTAAATGCCATACCTCATTCCTCGTGAAGTTGTTGAGCTCCTCTTGCATCGCCATCACCCAATCCGAATCTTGGAGTGCTTCCTCTACCCTGTGTGGCTCAATAGAGGAAACAAAAGAGTAATGTTCACAAAAATGTGCAACACGAGATCTAGTGGTTACCCCCTTATGAATGTCGCCGAGGATGGTGTCGACGGGGTGATCTCGTTGGATTGCTTGATGGACTCTTGGGTGTGGCGGCCTTGGTTCTTCATCCTCCTTGTCTTGATCATTTGCATCTCCCCCTTGATCATTGTCGTCATTTTGAGGTGGCTCATCATTTTGATGTTCTCCTTCATCAACTTGGGCCTCATCCTCATTTTGAGTTGGTGAAGATGCTTGCGTGGAGGAGGATGGTTGATCTTGTGCATGTGGTGGCTCTTCGGATTCTTAGGACACACATCCCCAATGGACATGTTCCTTAGCGCGATGCACGGAGCCTCTTCATCACCTATCTCATCAAGATCAACTTGCTCTACTTGAGAGCCGTTAGTTTCATCAAACACAACGTCACAAGAAACTTCAACTAGTCCTAAGGACTTGTTAAAGACTCTATATGCCCTTGTGTTTGAATCATATCCTAGTAAAAAGCCTTCTACTGTCTTAGGAGCAAATTTAGATTTTCTACCTCTTTTAACAAGAATAAAGCATTTGCTACCAAAGACTCTAAAATATGAAATGTTGGGCTTTTTACCGGTTAGGAGTTCGTATGATGTCTTTTTGAGGATTCGGTGTAGATACAACCGGTTGATGGCGTAGCAGGCAGTGTTGACCGCCTCGGCCCAAAACCGATCCGGCGTCTTGTACTCATCAAGCATGGTTCTTGCCATGTCCAATAGAGTTCTATTCTTTCTCTCCACTACACCATTTTGTTGTGGCATGTAGGGAGAGGAGAACTCATGCTTGATGCCCTCCTCCTCAAGGAAGCCTTCAATTTGTGAATTCTTGAACTCCGTCCCGTTGTCACTTCTAATTTTCTTGATCCTTAAGCCGAACTCATTTGAGCCCGTCTCAAGAATCCCTTTAAGGTCTCTTGGGTTTGAGATTTTTCCTGCAAAAAAGAATACCCAAGTGAAGCGAGAATAATCATCCTCAATAACTAGACAGTACTTACTCCCGCTGATGCTTATGTAAGCAATCGGGCCGAATAGATCCATGTGTAGGAGCTCCAGTGGCCTGTCAGTCGTCATGATGTTCTTATGCGGATGATGAACACCAACTTGCTTCCCGGCTTGGCATGCGCTACAGATCATGTCTTTCTCAAAATGAACATTTGTTAATCCTAAAATGTGTTCTCCCTTTAGAAGCTTATGAAGATTCTTCATTCCAACATGGGCTAGTCAGTGGTGCCAGAGCCAACCCATGTTAGTCTTAGCAATTAAGCAAGTGTCGAGTTCAGCTCTATCAAAATCTACCAAGTATAGCTGACCCTCTAACACTCCCTTAAATGCTATTGAATCATCACTCCTTCTAAAGACAGTGACACCTACATCAGTAAATAGACAGTTGTAGCCCATTTGACATAATTGGGAAACGGAAAGCAAGTTATAATCTAAGGAGTCTACAAGAAAAATATTGGAAATGGAATGGTCAGGAGATATAGCTATTTTACCCAAACCTTTGACCAAACCTTGGTTTCCATCCCCGAATGTGATAGCTCGTTGGGGATCTTGGTTTTTCTCGTAGGAGGAGAACATCTTCTTCTCCCCTGTCACGTGGTTTATGCACCCGCTATCGATGATCCAACTTGAGCCCCTGGATGCATAAACCTACAAAACAAATTTAGTTCTTGACTTTAGGTACCCAAACGGTTTTGGGTCCTTTGGCATTAGACACAAGAACTTTGGGTACCCAAACACAAGTCTTGGAGCCCTTGTGTTTGCCCCCAACAAACTTGGCAACTACCTTGCCGGATTTGTTAGTCAAAACATAAGATGCATCAAAAGTTTTAAATGAAATGTCATGACCATTTGATGCATTAGGAGTTTTCTTCTTAGGCAACTTAGCATGGGTTGGTTGCCTAGAGCTAGATGTCTCACCCTTATACATAAAAGCATGATTAGGGCCAGAGTGAGACTTCCTAGAGTGAATTCTCCTAATCTTGCTCTCGGGATAACCGGCAGGGTACAAAATGTAACCCTCGTTATCCTGAGGCATGGGAGCCTTGCCCTTAACAAAGTTAGACAATTTCTTAGGAGGGGCATTAAGTTTGACATTGTCTCCCTTTTGGAAGCCAATGCCATCCTTGATGCCAGGGCGTCTCCCCACTATAAAGCATACTACGAGCAAATTTAAATTTTTCATTTTTCAAGTTCATGCTCGGCAATTTTAGCATCTAATTTTGCTATATGATCATTTTGTTGTTTAATTAAAGCCACATGATCATGAATAGCATCAATATCAACATCTCTACATCTAGTGCAAATGGAAACATGCTCAACGGTAGATTAGGGGGTTTGCAAGATTTTAATTCTACAATCTTAGCATGTCATATATCATTTTCACTTCTAAGATTGGAAATAGTAACATTGCAAACATCAAAATCTTTAGCCTTAGCAATTAATTTTTCATTTTCATTTCTAAGGCTAGCAAGAGAATCATTCAATTTTTCAATCTTAGTAAGCAAATTAGCATTATCATCTCTAAGATTGGAAATTGAATCATCACAAACATTAGAATCAACCTTAGCAATTAATCTAGCATTTTCATTTCTAAGGTTGGCAATCAAATCATGGCATGTGCTTAGCTCACTAGTTAATTTCTCACATTTTTCAACTTCGAGAGCATAAGCATTTTTAACCTTAACATGCTTTTTGTTTTCCTTGATTAGAAAGTCCTCTTGGGAGTCCAAGAGTTCATCCTTCTCATGGATGGCACTTGAAAGCATCTAGGCCCCTGGTTGGTTTTAGTGATTAATGACAACGTAATATTATATGTGACTAACGTGTGTTTTGCAGAGACAAATGGTAAGTTAGGTCGCATGACAGGTAGAAGTACTACAACGGTGAAAACAATCCCGGAGATAAGAACTCGAAGCGACGGCTAAAACGACGAAACAAAAGGTGAAGGTCTACGGAGTCCGAGTGTCAAGGAGATGTGGACACTCGCATTTTAGTTAGGTCTTTTATTCTCTTTTAGCCGTACTATAAAGAGGGGTTGTCGATGAGTAGTTTGACCTAGAGAGTTCTAGTGTAGTATTGGTGCACAATCACACTCATATACAGTGCTAGGTGTCACTCTAGAACTCACACACAAGTTAGAGCGAAAACCGATTTGAAAATCAGCTGAAAAACAAGAGTTAGTGTTTCTGGCTTTGGGGCACCGGACTGTCCGGTGTGCACCGGACTGTCCGGTGCACCCTCTGCCAGGTGGAGCCAGGCTGGTCCACGGCAGAGGCTTTCCCCTCCGCAGAAACCCGAGAGCGCAGCTTTCAGAGTTGAATTTTAGTGGCACACCGGACACCGCACCGGACTGTCCGGTGTGCACCGGACAGTGGACTGTTCACTGTCCGGTGCGCCATGAGTCCAACGGCTACCTATCAGAACTAGCCGTTGGAAACGACCGTTGGCGCACCGGTGGCGCACCGGACTGTCCGATGCGCCATCGCGCAGTGAAATGCCTATAACGGCTAGTTGGTGGGTAAGGGCTATTTATACCCCCTCCACCCACCATATTCAATGACTTGCACTCCACATTTATTCCAGCACATTGCTAGAGCATTGCAAGCACCAAAAGCCTAGTGAGGAGATTAGAGAATCATAATTCATGTTTGTTCCTCATTAGCGCTAGTGAGAGCCACCTAGAGCACACACCACTTGCATTAGGCTTCTCTTGGTCAAGCGAAAGTCTACGGCTTGTTACTCTTGGTGATCGGCATCACCTAGACGGCTTGGTGGCGTTGGGAGCTCGGTGATCACCGTGAAGATCTTGTTGGTGACCCGACTCAAGTTTGTAAGCGGTCTCGAGGGATCCACCGCGCCGGAGTGGCAAAGGATCATCTCGTAGTGAGCACTTGGTTCTTGCGAGGACCAAGGGGGAGCGATACCCTTGCGCGGGTGCTCCAACGAGGACTAGTGGAGAGTGCCGACTCTTCGATACCTCGGGAAAAATTGGAGGAGTCTTCTAAACTTTGCTTTACATTCCGCACTTAATTCAAGCACTTTACATTGTGTATTTGTTTAGCAAGTATTTGAAGTATTATCTTAGCTTTGTTGCATTTCTAGTATTATATTCTTAGTGCTAGTTGTTGGGGTGAAGTTGGGCTCTTGCTTAGCTCTTGCTTAGGTTTTAATTAGTGTTGATTTTTAGAAAAGCCCAATTCACCCCCCTCTTGGGCATCGTGATCCTTTCAATTGGTATCAGAGCCTTGTTGCTCATAGATTAGCTTAACCGCTAGAGTTACGATGTCCGGTGGGGATGGACCTCCTCCCGTTTTTGATGGTGACGATTTTCCTTATTGGAAAATTCGTATGGAAGCATACTTAGAGGCTATAGACATTGGTGTCTATAAAGCCGCCACACAAGGGTTCCCCGAACCTAGAGATCCCACAAATCTTGTAGGTGATGAGTTCAATTATGAGAAATGGAATGCTAAGGCCAAAAACACCCTTTTTAGAGGCCATTGCAAAGATGTGTTCAATAGAGTAAGAAATCATAAAAATGCTCGTGATTGTGGATAGACATTTGTGCTCTACACGAAGGAACTAGAAGTGAACGTGAGGAAAGATATCACATAGCCATGCGAAAGTTAAATTCTTTTGAAATGCTTACTAATGAAAATGCAAATGCTATGTACTCACGACTTAATATTCTTGTAGAGGAAGTTAATGGATTGGGGCTTACTCAAATCTCACAACCGGATGTTGTGAGGAAGATTCTCAGTGTCCTTCCAATAGACAAATATGGACACATTGTCACTGTGCTACATCAAATGGATCTTTTAGTTACCACACCTACACAAATTTTGGGAAAGATCAATGCCCATGAAATGTACATGCACATCAACGACAAAGAAGAATCATCTTCCAAAAGAAAGGATTTGGCTCTCAAAGCAAATCATGAAAGAAAAGGAAAAGCAAAAATACAAGTTGAGGAAGAATCCTCAAGTGATGATGACCTTGATGCAAACATTGCCTTGATGGTAAGGAAGACCACCAAGATGTTGAAGAAGCTAAATAGAGAAGGCATCAAATTTGATTCAAGGAAGAAGAAGTTCTTTTCCAACAAAAGAAAGCCCATTTCTGAGATGGACTGCTACAACTGTGGTGAGCTTGGTCATCTTGCTCATCAATGCAACAAGCCCAAGAAGAACAAGTTCAAGGGCAAGAAAGAAGATGACAGCGATGATGAAAAGAAGGAAAAGAAATTCTTCAAGAGAAAGGATGGGAAGCAAAAGAGGTTCCACAAGAAGAAGAATGGAAAGGCATATATTGTTGGCGACTGGCTCACCGACATCGAATCATCAAGTGGGTCTTCTTCAAGTGAAGAAGAGAATGATAAAAAAATTGCCGCCATCGCCGGGGACTTCTCTTCACCACCACCATCACCATCATCCACTTCTCACCTATGCCTCATGGCTAGGGGTGAACGGAAGGTACAAAATGATATTGCTGATGATAGTGATAGTGATAGTGATGAGGAATTTGCTTCACCTTCATATGATGAGTTAGCTGACTTACTTAAAGAATATACTCAAATCATTAGAAAGTCAAAAGCTAAATGTGATAGGTTGAAAAATGAAAATGAATCTTTAAATGCCAAATATGACATAGTTATAAAGGCTAGTGATGAAATAAAAGAAGAGAATAAAACTATGTCATCAACTATAAATGAGCTCACAAACTCCCTAAAAGATGCTAAGGAAAAATATGATAAATTAAATGAAGCTAATAGGGAGATGCAAAATAGACTAGTAAAGATCAAGGAAAATTATACTCAAATTAAATTTGATCATGACAATCTTCTTGTTGAAAATGAACTTTTATCTTGCAAAACACATGAGGCTATTAACCCTGTTGTTAAGTTTGATGTAGCAACCTCATGTGATGATTTGATTCAAGAAGAGCAAACTAGTCTACATGCTGAATTGACTGAAAAAGTTGAAGTCCTGACTTTAGACAACCAAAAATTGAAGAATTACTTGACTGATGCAACTACTAGAGGAAAGGTTGCTATTGAGAACAATGATTTCAACAATGAGTTGGCAGTGGATAATCAAAGGCTCAAAAATGAGGTCAAGAAACTAAAAAGTGAAAATGAACATCTTGCAACAAGTGTGCAAAAGTTCAACAAGGGTCAATACCTCCAAAATGAGCTGCTTATGAACACTGTTATGAAAAATAACAAGAGTGGTATTGGATACAATGCTTTTGTGCAAAAGAAAGCTACCACTCAATACAAGCCAAAGCAGACTCACAAGCCTATCAAATGCTTTGAGTGTGGAAATGAAGGTCACTTTGCCCACAACTGCAAAGCCAAACCACCAACTCCCTTGCCTAAGCACTCAAGACCATTTGCTTTCAATGCTCACTATGTTCTAAGAAAGGTTGCAAATGGAAAGGTTAAGGTTACATTCCTAGGTCCACCAAACAAGAGTAGACCTAGACAAATCTGGGTGGCAAAGTCCTTAATTGAGAGAGTCACTGGTCCTATGCAATATAGGGCCCTCAAAACTCAAGCTTGAATTGTCTGTGAATGTAGGTGAACTACAAGACCGGTGGGAGCCATTGGGTTATTGACAATGGATGCACACAACATATGACAGGCAACCCACGGATGTTCACCTCACTAGATGAAAATGTTGATGGTCAAGATAAAATCACATTTGGAGACAATTCAAAAGGAAAAGTGCAAGGACTTGGCAAGGTGGCAATCTCAAATGATTTATCAATATCAAATGTTCTCTTAGTTGCACCTTTGAGCTTCAATTTATTATCAGTGGGTCAACTCTGTGATCTTGGACTTCAATGCTTATTCACTCCAACAGAGGTTATTGTAACAAAGATGGATGATGAATCAATGGTATTCAAGGGATTTAGATACAACAACCTCTACTTAGTGGATTTCACTTCAGAAGATGCAGACTTAAGAACTTGCCTCTTCACCAAAGCTTCTCTTGGATGGCTTTGGCATAGGAGGCTTGCACATGTTGGGATGAGCACACTCAAGAAGGTATTAAAGAAAGATATGGTTAGAGGATTAAAGGATGTGGTGTTTGAAAAAGACAAGCCATGCAGTGCATGTCAAGCTGGAAAGCAAGTTGCTAATACACATCCCACTAAAGCTTTCATGTCAACATCAAGGCCACTGGAACTACTTCATATGGATTTATTTGGACCTACAAATTATGTCAGTGCCGGTGGCAACCTCTACTGTCTAGTGATTGTTGATGACTTCTCAAGATACACTTGGGTGTTCTTTCTCCATGACAAATCTGAAGTTGCATCTATATTCAAGAAGTTTGCCAAGAAAGCACAAAATGAATTTGATTGCAAGATTAAGAAGATTAGAAGTGACAATGGCAAAGAATTTGACAACACCAACATTCATGAGTACTGTGATGAAATTGGGATCAAGCATGAAGTATCTGCCACATACACACCTCAACAAAATGGAGTTGTTGAAAGGAAAAACAGGACCTTGATCACTCTTGCAAGAACAATGATTGATGAGTATAACACACCGGAGAGGTTTTGGGCCGAAGCTGTCAACACTGCTTGTTATGCATCAAACAGGCTATTTCCTCACTGGCTACTTGAGAAGACTCCGTATGAACTGCTAAATGGAAAAAAGCCAGACGTCTCTTTCTTCCGGGTGTTTGGGTGCAAATGCTACATCTACAAGAAACGTCATCATCTAGGGAAGTTTCAAAGACGTTGTGATATTGGTTTTCTTTTGGGTTATTCATTAAAGTCCAAAGCATATCGAGTATTCAACCATGCCACTGGTATGGTAGAAGAAACATATGATGTGGAATTTGATGAGACTAATGGCTCCCAAGGAGCACTTGAAAATCTTGATGATGTAGGTGATGAGCCACTTAGGGAAGCAATGAAGAACATGCCTATTGGAGCTATCAAACCAAAAGAAGATGAAGAAGAGGTGCAAATCATTGACAGACCTTCTTCATCAAATGTACCACAAGATGATGATATAGATGAGAGGCATGCAAATGAAGATACATTTGTCTCTCATGAACAAGCAAGGGTACAAGCCGAAAATGTTGATGCTCCAGGATCTTCTTCTCAAGTGGTCAACAGGAGAAATTCATCACTACTTCAAGATCATCCTCAAAGCCAAATCATCGGGAGTCCTTCACAAGGGGTTATTACTCGATCCCATAGACATGCTTCTTTTATTGAACATCACTCTTTTGTTTCTTGTGTTGAGCCTACTTGTATAGATGAGGCGCTACAGGATCCGGACTGGGTGAATGCCATGCATGAAGAACTTAACAACTTCACCCGTAACGAAGTTTGGACCCTGGAGAAGCCCCCACAAGATGCAAGAATCATTGGAACAAAGTGGGTGTTCAGAAACAAACAAGATGATCAAGGTGTGATTGTAAGAAACAAGGCAAGACTTGTCGCAAAGGGATTCTCTCAAGTTGAAGGCTTAGATTTTGGAGAGACCTTTGCACCGGTTGCTCGACTGGAAGCCATCCGTATCCTACTTGCATATGCATCATGCTATGATATAAAACTTTATCAAATGGATGTAAAAAGTGCATTTTTAAATGGCTTCATAAATGAACTTGTGTATGTTGAGCAACCGCCTGGATTTGAAGACCCTAGATATCCTAACCATGCTTACAGGTTGTCCAAAGCGCTTTATGGGCTAAAGCAAGCTCCAAGGGCTTGGTATGAGCGTCTTCGCGACTTCCTCATCGAAAAGGGCTTCAAGATCGAGACCGTCGACACAACTCTCTTCACAAAGAAACATAACGGTGATATTTTCATTTGTCAAGTATATGTTGATGATATAATCTTTGGCTCGACAAATGACTACCATTGCAAGGAATTTGGTGAGTTGATGTCGAAGGAGTTCGAGATGTCAATGATTGGTGAGCTAACATACTTCCTCGGCTTTCAAGTCAAGCAAATGAAAAATGGTAACTTTCTCTCACAAGAGAAGTATACCAAAGACTTGTTGAAAAGATTCAACATGGAGAAGTGCAAACCAATCAAGACCCCCATGCCTACAAATGGACATCTCGACTTAGATGAGGGAGGTAACCCGGTTAATCAAACTCTCTACCGTTCTATGATTGGTAGTTTATTGTACCTTACCGCATCTAGGCCCGATATTATGTTCAGTGTCTGCATGTGTGCTAGATTTCAATCTAATCCTAAGAAAGCTCATCTTAGTGCTGTTAAGAGAATTCTTAGGTATCTCAGGCACACCACAAGTGTTGGTCTGTGGTATCCCAAAGGAGCTACTTTTGATTTAACTGGCTATTCCGATTCGGATTGTGCCGGTTGCAAAATTGATAGGAAAAGTACTTCTGGGGGATGCCATCTGCTTGGTAGATCACTAGTTTCATGGACATCCAAAAAGTAAAATAGTGTTGCCTTGTCAACTGCTGAAGCGGAATACATTGCCGCAGGTGCTTGTTGCACACAAATTTTATATATGAAACAAACTCTTCTAGACTATGGCATAGTTCTAGAAAAGGTACCTTTGTTGTGTGATAATGAGAGTGTTGTTAAAATTGCTAATAATCCTGTACAACACTCTCGCACCAAGCACATTGATATCCGTCATCACTTCCTTAGAGATCATGTTGCTAAAGGAGATATCATTTTAGAAGGAGTGAGGTCGGAAGATCAATTAGCGGATATTTTCACTAAGCCACTTGATAAGACCCGCTTTTGCATGTTGAGGAATGAAATAAACATTCTTGATCTCAGAAATTTTATGTAAAATGTCAAATGGTGTTGTCAAGCTTGCATTGCATGTTTAAATTCCTTGTATTGCATCTAGGACTTGTCTAACCTAGTTGAGATAACCGCCAACAAAGCGAGTGAAAAAGCTTAACTCGGGTCAAACCTGACAAGTCTTAGTTTTAAGCTTTTAGCACTTAAATTCTTACTTTTTATGCAAATATTGGTTCTTGAAATATGCATGAGGTACTGCACTTAGGGGGAGTATTCAAAACTCAAATCACTCATGAAAACCCCTAGTGCAAGCCAAAATGCAAATTTCTCCATTTGCCTATTTTCTCTAAAAATTATCTAGCCTATGGCAAAATATTTTGAAAAGTATATGAGGGTGCCAATACCTGTCCCAACAAGTGTTATTTTGTGTGATTATAAGTTGGGATTTGGTTTGGTTGGGAGTTAGATAGAAAAATTCAAATTTTCCAAACTCCCCTCTGTCTGGGCTCACCGGACAGTCCGGTGTGCACCGAACACTGCACTGTGCAATGTCCGGTGCACCGGCAGCCGCGCACTAAAAATCCGTTTTCCTGTGCGCTGTCCAGTGGTTCACCGGACAGCTACTGTGCGCTGTCCGGTGCGCCCATATCGCGTTTTAAAAAAAGGCCTCCAGCCCGACCGAGCCAGAGGCTCTCAGTTCTCCCCCCGCTCTCTGTCTCTGTCTCTGGCGTCTCCCTCTCCCCCTCCGGTGACCCTCCGGCGACCACCGTGCTCCGGCGACCGTGGAGACCTGGGCTCATCCTCTCCCTCTCGGTGAGCAGCTCATCCATCTCTCCCTCTGTTTCTTTTCCTGCTCTCTGACTGTGCAACAGTGAGCACCCTTCTCCACCCTCTTGTGCTTCAAATCCAACTTGTGAATTCCTGTGAAATCCAGTTGTGAAATGTGTTCCCCTGTATTCCTTGCACACTCCTGCAGGTCTCTAGCTCCTTCGGGAGGGTTTTCCCACCTCAAATAGCCGTTTCACCGAAAACCTAATTCCCCGCACGCCACGTGCTCGGTGAAATGCCCAAATCAGCCAAAAATGCTCCAATTGAACCCAAATTTTTCAGGCACCTTCACAACACTTCCAATAACCTACTTGCCAAATTTCACGCCAATCCGAGATTCCAGGCTTAAATTTCACCAAATTTCCCGTTTCGAGCGATCGTTTCCGAGCCGAGTGCCCTAATCCCTTTTTCTTCGCCTAAATTCAAACCAAGAGCACACTTCCCTCATATTCACCTATATAAACCTATTCGTGAAGTATCGGCTCAATTCCATATCGTTTCGTGCCTCAATTCAAATTCCAAACCTCCTATGGCACTATTTATCGTTCAAACGTCGTTTTCATGCCGTTTGACCTATCGATCGTCTCATCTTGTGTTTCCTGTGTCATATTTCTCTTGTGTATGTATTTACTCACATTTCATATACTTATGACTATGTGACTAATACGTGCTCACCTCTTCTGTCATTTCAGTGACCTTGATTGCATGTGTGCTGTCTCCCGTTCTGCCTAGATCGTCACCTCTCGTGTGAGCTTTCCAGACATCAGTTCAGGATGCCGCGTACGAAGAATGTGTCGGCGCCAGGGGGAGGCGATGATGAGGATCCTCGTCGCCCCTTCAGGCAGGTCAAGGGGAAGACTGTTTACTTGGAGCAGCAGGAAGGCCGCAAGAAGCGGCGTACGGACAGAGCAGCCCGTGCAGCGGCAGCAGCTGCAGCAGCCGCTGCGCAGGCCGAGCTTGGAGATTAGCCACAGACTCCATCCGATCAGATTGCATACCGCGTTCGTCGTCTCGCCTCCCGGCATCGCTCCTCCACTCACACCTCTGCTTCCACTCCGCCACTCACTCTGCCTGCTCCCGTCACTCCTATTGCTCCATCCACCTCCACAGCCATACCCACTACATCCACTTCGCCAGCTTCCACTGCTCCTCCTCCTCCCGCTCCCGCTTCAGCTCCTCCTGTCCCTCCACCTCGATTCCGGGAGCGCGATGAGACTGAGGTTCGACCCCTGGCTACGGATCCTCGACTATTTGACCTTCAGCGTGCTACAGCGGCACGGGTACGTAGGTTCAGATACGTACCCGTGGAGTCTTGGCTACCAGCTTAGAGAGACCCTACAGCAGGTGACCTTTTCAGCACACGTACTCAGGAGTCGTTTTTCAGAGCTCAGATGTCTGCTCAGATAGCTCTGCGAGTGCACCGGCTTTTGGATCTTCCAGCCTTTCTGCTTGCAGCCGGTGCTGACTCTGAGGCGCACCTCACCTATCTGCCTAGCCTTCAGACCCTTTTGACTACCAGCGGCAGGTACGTTGAGGAGTGGGTACGAGTCTTCTACGCCTCTGTTTGGA
This sequence comes from Zea luxurians, assembly GCA_029449295.1. Lineage (NCBI taxonomy): Eukaryota > Viridiplantae > Streptophyta > Magnoliopsida > Poales > Poaceae > Zea > Zea luxurians. The sequence goes on from JAOPSE010000042.1 coordinate 18,701,574, forward strand.
TTGACCTGGATCATCACTGGATGAGGTTTCACTTTGAGCGCGAGGATGTCACCATTACTGCTAGTCAGATCCGCCAGCTTTTTGGATTTCCCGAGTCGACGACTCGTCTTCACAGCCTCTGCTACGGCACTTCTGATCCTCCTCGTCGCCCTCACGGCGGTGTGGCTCCGGGTACAGCTCATGTCGCGGCTCTGTTCCGCCCGCCCTTCACAGATGGGTCGCGACGTTCACCGGCAGATTTTACAACAGCAGCAAAGTACTTAAATGAGCTCATCAGACGGACTCTTCTGCCGAGGATGGGATACAGGGAGGCTACCATTCATATTCAGCTTTGGCTCCTTGGTGCCCTGGTCTCCCACTCTGAGTTTGACGTTGTGGACTTCCTGTTTTGTGAGATCGAGGACACCGTTTTGGATGGGATTCGTGCTCGTCGGCAGTTGCCCTATGCTCACTACTTGTGCCACATCTTTGCGCAGCTGATTTAGCCCCCTCGATTTCAGAGCACCCTTGAGGCCTCACGCCTCGTTTTTGGATCCTACCGTCCTGCGCCTGATATTCCTGTGCCAGCTTCTGCTCATGTTTTTGACTCTCAGGTCGAGGATGCAGCTCTTCGACAGTTTGACACTCAGGGTACAGCAGCTGATGATGATGATGATGATGATGATGATTTTGGGGTTCCTCCTCCGCCTCCGCCTCCGCCTCCTATGCCTCCACGCTCACATGATCATGAGGCTGGGAGTTCTCGTGCTGCCCCTACTACTCCTCAGGCTATGGACCCTGCTCTTGCTTCGATTCTCCAGACTCTCACTCAGCAGCAGGCTCACCTGGCAGCCGAGCAGGACCGGTTATCCGAGAGGATGCTCTCGATGTTTCAGAACATGCAGGACAGGCAGGATGCGCTTCAGCAGCAGCTACATCAGGATCGGGCTGAGAGTAGGGCATTCATGGCTCTCATGCTACAGCAGTCTGGTGTCTCAGTTCCTCCGGTTCTGTCTGCTCCACCTCCTCCGCTTCACGCTCCTGTGGTGCCATCGATTTTGTCAGGACCCCCTGTTGGTACCTCTCCGCTCCGGCCGGTCACTTTGGCGTTCACCTCTCCGGTTCTCAGCTCTGTCTGCCCGCAGCCGCCAGTGCCACCAGCATCTGCTGTTACCACTACTGCTGTGGCAGTATCTGTGACCGCTTCTATTCCGGTAGCTCCTGCAGCGCGGCCTCAGTCCGAGTCAGTACCAGCTCCAGCTTCTACCGCAGATCCTGGATCCGAGACCGACTCTGACCCTCCGCCGGCGTTCGCTCTGCTGCCTCGACCACGACCGGATTCGCCCCCACCGCCTCCTCCTGCTTCAGATGTTTAGGTTCAGGTCCCTTTTGGTGTTTGACGCCAAAGGGGGAGAGATATGAGTTGTGAGAGCTAGGGGGAGTTAGAGAGTTAGTAGAGAGTCATGTTGATGTAATATATGTGCTTGCTACTCTCTGTACTAGCTTGATGTTTTTGGCTCACAAACTCGTCATATACTCACGTTGCTTATGATTGACTGTGTGTATTATGTTTTCACCTTATATTTTATCACCAGTCCTCTAGTTCTTGTTTCATTGATTTAACTTCACTTTTTTATGAACAAGAATCTGATGATGTGTATGCGCTCACTCTTATTATTATGGTACACGTTCTTTCTATCAAAGATTACTGAGTATAACTAACCATTCTTTCTATTGACAGAAACTTCAAAACAAACTACTCTCACAAAACTTGTAGGGTTGTCATCAATCACCAAAAAGGGGGAGATTGAAAGCATCTAGGCCCCTGGTTGGTTTTAGTGATTAATGACAACGTAATATTATATGTGACTAACGTGTGTTTTGCAGAGACAAATGGTAAGTTAGGTCGCATGACAGGTAGAAGTACTACAACGGTGAAAACAATCCCGGAGATAAGAACTCGAAGCGACGGCTAAAACGATGAAACAAAAGGTGAAGGTCTACAGAGTCCGAGTGTCAAGGAGATGTGGACACTCGCATTTTAGTTAGGTCTTTTATTCTCTTTTAGTCGTACTATAAAGAGGGGTTGTCGATGAGTAGTTTGACCTAGAGAGTTCTAGTGTAGTATTGGTGCACAATCACACTCATATACAGTGCTAGGTGTCACTCTAGAACTCACACACAAGTTAGAGCGAAAACCGATTTGAAAATCAGCTGAAAAACAAGAGTTAGTGTTTCTGGCTTTGGGGCACCGGACTGTCCGGTGTGCACCGGACTGTCCGGTGCACCCTCTGCCAGGTGGAGCCAGGCTGGTCCACGGCAGAGGCTTTCCCCTCCGCAGAAACCCGAGAGCGCAGCTTTCAGAGTTGAATTTTAGTGGCACACCGGACACCGCACCGGACTGTCTGGTGTGCACCGGACAGTGGACTGTTCACTGTCCAGTGCGCCATGAGTCCAATGGCTACCTGTCAGAACTAGCCGTTGGAAACGACCGTTGGCGCACCGGTGGCGCACCGTTGGCGCACCGGTGGCGCACCGGACTGTCCGGTGCGCCATCGCGCAGTGAAATGCCTGTAACGGCTAGTTGGTGGGTAAGGGCTATTTATACCCCCTCCACCCACCATATTCAATGACTTGCACTCCACATTTATTCCAGCACATTGCTAGAGCATTGCAAGCACCAAAAGCCTAGTGAGGAGATTAGAGAATCATAATTCGCGTTTGTTCCTCATTAGCGCTAGTGAGAGCCACCTAGAGCACACACCACTTGCATTAGGCTTCTCTTGGTCAAGCGAAAGTCTACGGCTTGTTACTCTTGGTGATCGGCATCACCTAGACGGCTTGGTGGCGTTGGGAGCTCAGTGATCACCGTGAAGATCTTGTTGGTGACCCGACTCAAGTTTGTAAGCGGTCTCGAGGGATCCACCGCGCCGGAGTGGCAAAGGATCATCTCGTAGTGAGCACTTGGTTCTTGCGAGGACCAAGGGGGAGCGATACCCTTGCGCGGGTGCTCCAACAAGGACTAGTGGAGAGTGCCGACTCTTCGATACCTCGGGAAAAATTGGAGGAGTCTTCTAAACTTTGCTTTACATTCCGCACTTAATTCAAGCACTTTACATTGTGTATTTGTTTAGCAAGTATTTGAAGTATTATCTTAGCTTTGTTGCATTTCTAGTATTATATTCTTAGTGCTAGTTGTTGGGGTGAAGTTGGGCTCTTGCTTAGCTCTTGCTTAGGTTTTAATTAGTGTTGATTTTTAGAAAAGCCCAATTCACCCCCCCTCTTGAGCATCGTGATCCTTTCAGCACTAATTAGTTCATTTAGTTTTTCTTTTTGTTGCATGTTGAGGTTAGCAAAAAGAGTACGCAAATTATCCTCCTCATCACTAGCATTATCATCACTAGAGGACTCATATTTAGTGGAGGATTTGGATTTAACCTTCTTTTTGCCGTCCTTTGCCATGAGGCACTTGTGGCCGACGTTAGGGAAGAGAAGTCCCTTGGTGACGGCGATGTTGGCGGCATCCTCGTCGGAGGAGGAGTCGGTGGAGCTCTTGTCGGAGTCCCACTCGCGGCACACATGGGCATCGCCACCCTTCTTCTTGTGGTACCTCTTCTTTTCCTTTCTTCTCCCCTTCTTGTCGTCGCCCCTGTCACTGTCACTAGAAATAGGACATTTGGCAATAAAGTGACCGGGCTTACCACACTTGTAGCAAACCTTCTTGGAGCGGGGCTTGTAATCCTTCCCCCTCCTTTGCTTGAGGATTTGGCGGAAACTCTTGATGATGAGTGCCATTTCCTCGTTGTCGAGCTTGGAGGCGTCGATGGGTTGTCTACTTGATGTAGACTCCTCCTTCTTTTCCTCCGTCGCCTTGAATGCCACCGGTTGTGCTTCGGGCGTTGAGGAGGTGCCTTGCTCGATGATTTTCTTTGAGCCTTTAATCATTAGCTCAAAGCTCACAAATTTTCCTATAACCTCCTCGGGAGACATTAGCTTGTATCTAGGATCACCTCGAATTAATTGAACTTGCGTAGGGTTAAGAAAAACGAGGGATCTAAGAATAACCTTGACCATCTCATGGTCATCCCATTTTTTGCTCCCGAGGTTGCGCACTTGGTTCACCAAGGTCTTCAAGCGGTTGTACATAGCTTGTGGATCTTCCCCTTGGTGAAGCATGAAGCGACCGAGCTCCCCCTCGATCGTCTCCCGCTTGGTGATCTTTGTCACCTCGTCTCCTTCGTGCGCGGTCTTGAGTACGTCCCAAATTTCCTTCGCACTCTTTAACCCTTGCACCTTATTATACTCCTCTAGACTTAGAGAGGCGAGGAGTATAGTGGTGGCTTGGGAGTTAAAGTGGTGGATTTGAGCCACTTTGTCCGAGTCGTAGTCTTCATCCCCTATGGATGGTACCTGTACACCAAACTCAACAACATTCCAAATGCTTATGTGGAGTGAGGTTAGATGATGCCTCATTTTATCACTCCACATGTTATAATCTTCACCGTCAAAAACCGGTGGTTTGCCTAATGGAACGAAGAGTAAAGGAGTATGCTTTGAAATACGTGGGTAGCGTAGGGGAATCTTACTATACTTCTTGCGCTCATGGCGCTTAGAAGTAACGGACGACACGTCGGAGCCGGAGGTCGATGGTGATGAAGTGTCGGTCTCGTAGTAGACCACTTTCCTCATCTTCTTCTTTTTGTCACCACTCCGATGCGACTTGTGGGAAGAGGGTTTCTTCTCCTTCCCCTTCCCTTTGTTGCAGGACTCTTCCGATGAAGCCTTTCCGTGGCTTGTAGTGGGCTTGTCGCCGGTCTCCATTTCCCTCTTGGCGTGATCTCCCGACATCACTTCGAGCGGTTAGGCTCTAATGAAGCATCGGGTTCTGATACCAATTGAAATTCGCCTAGAGGGGGGGTGAATAGGGCGAAACTGAAATTTACAAAGTTAATCACAACTACAAGCCGGGTTAGCGTTAGAAATATAATGCGAGTCCGAGAGAGGGCGTAAAAATAAATCACAAGCGAATAAAGAAGTGCGACACAAGGATTTGTTTTACCGAGGTTCGGTTCTCTCAAACCTACTCCCCGTTGAGGTGGTCACAAAGACCGGGTCTCTTTCAACCCTTTCTCTCTCTCAAACGGTCCCTCGGACCGAGTGAGCTTCTCTTCTCAATCAACCGGAAACCAAACTTCCCCGCAAGGACCACCACACAATTGGTGTCTCTTGCCTCGATTACAATTGAGATGATCGCAAGAAAGAATGAGAAAAAGAAGCAATCCAAGCGCAAGAGCTCAAATGAACACAACAATCACTCTCTCTAATCACTAAAGCTTTGAGTGGAATTGGGAGAGGATTTGATCTCTTTGGTGTGTCTAGAATTGAATGCTAGAGCTCTTGTAAGTAGTTGGAAGGTGGAAAACTTGGATGCCATGAATGTGGGGGTGGTTGGGGTATTTATAGCCCCAACCACCAAACTTGACCGTTGGTGGAGGCTTCTGTCGCATGGCGCACTGGACAGTCCGGTGCGCCACCGGACACTGTCCGGTGCACCAGCCACGTCACCTGGCCGAAGGGTTCCGACCGTTGGAGCTCTGTCTTGTGGGCCCGCCTGGCTGTCCGGTGGTGCACCGGATAGGCCCTGTAGGTTGTCCGGTGTGCCACCCGCGCGTGCTCTGCTCCTCTGCGCGCGCTGGCGCGCATTTAATGCGTTGTAGACGACCGTTGCGCTCGAAGTAGCCATTGCCCCGCTGTCACACCGGACAGTCCGGTGTGCACCGGACACTGTCCGGTGACTCACCGGACAGTCTGGTGAATTATAGCGGAGCGGATTCCCGAAGCTGGCGAGTTCAGAGTTGCTCTCCCCTGGAGCACCGGACACTGTCCGGTGGAACACCGGACAGTCTGGTGAATTATTGCGAAGCTCCTTTGAAAATTCCCGAAGGTGAAGAGTTGGACGTAGAGTTCCCTGGTGCACCGGACACTGTCCGGTGGCACACCAGACAATCCGGTGCGCCAAACCAGGGTGCCTTCCGGGAAATCCTTTGCTCTCTTGATTGAACCCTTTTCTTGGTCTTTTTGTTGGCTTATTGTGAACCTTTGGCACCTGTAGAACTTATAGACTAGAGCAAACTAGTTAGTCCAATTATTTGTGTTGGGCAATTCAACCACCAAAATCATTTAGGAAAAAGGTGGAAGCCTAATTCCCTTTCAGTAGCCAAAGTCCCAGAGGGTTTGCCTCATCCAAAACAGTTGCACGCAACACTGTCCTGTGGCAACGTACTCGGCCTCAGCGGTGGATATGGCAATGGATGTTCGTTTCTTGGAGCTCCAGGACACCAGGGACCTTCCTAGAAATTGGCACGTCCCTGATGTGCTCTTCCTATCAACCTTGCACCCGGCATAGTCGGAGTCTAAGTATCCGATTAGGTCAAAAGTAGACCCGTTTGGATACCAGATCTCAAAGCAAGGCGTAGAAACTAAATACCTAAGAATTCGCTTAACAGCCACAAGGTGACACTCCTTGGGGTCGAATTGAAATCTAGCACACATGCATACACTAAGCATAATATCCGGTCTACTAGCACAAAGATAAAGTAATGAACCTATCATTGACCGATAAGCCTTTTGATCAACGGACTTACCTCCTTTGTTGAGGTCAAGATGTCCGTCAGTTCCCATCGGTGTCTTCGCGGGCTTAGCATCCTTCATTCCAAACCTCTTGAGAAGATCTTGAGTGTACTTCATTTGGGAGATGAAGGTGCCATCCTTGAGTTGCTTCCCTTGGAATCCAAGGAACTAGGTCAACTCACCCATCATCGACATCTCAAACTTTTGCATCATCACCCTGCTAAACTCCTCACAAGACTTTTGGTTAGTAGAACCAAATATTATGTCATCGACATAAATTTGGCAAACAAAAAGATCACCATCACAAGTCTTTGTGAAAAGAGTGGGATCGACTTTCCCAACCTTAAAAGCATTGGAAGTAAGAAAATCTCTAAGGCATTCATACCATGCTCTTGGGGCTTGCTTAAGTCCATAGAGCGTCTTAGAGAGCTCATATACATGATCGGGATACCTGTCATCCTCATAGCCAGGGGGTTGTTCCACATATACCTCCTCCTTGATTGGTCCATTTAGGAAAGCGCTCTTCATGTCCATTTGAAACAACTTAAAGGAATGGTGAGCGGCATAGGCTAATAAAATCTGAATTGATTCTAACCTAGCCATAGGAGCAAAAGCCTCCTCAAAATCCAAACCTACGACTTGGGAATAACCTTTTGCCACAAGTCGAGCCTTGTTTCTTGTCACCACTCCGTGCTCGTCTTGCTTGTTGCGGAACACCCACTTGGTTCCCACAATGTTTTGCTTTGGACGTGGCACTAGGCTCCAGACTTCATTCCTTTTGAAGTTGTTGAGCTCTTCCTACATGGCCAACACCTAGTCCGGATCCAGCAAGGCCTCTTCTACCCTGAAAGGCTCAATAGAAGAGACAAACGAGTAATGCTCACAAAAATTAGCTAATCGTGAGCGAGTAGTTACACCCTTGCTGATGTCACCCAGAATCTGATCGATGGGGTGATGTCTTTGGATCATCGCTCGGACTTGGGTTGGAGGGGGCCGTGGTGCTTCTTCCTCCATAACATGTTCTTCCTATGCTCCCCCTTGATCCTGCCCCTCTTCTTGAGGTACCTATACATCGTCTTGAGTTGGGGGATGCACCATTGTAGAGGAGGAGGGTTGATCTTGTTCTTGTAGTTCCTGTGGTCGCACATCACCTATCGCCATAGTTCGCATTGCGGCCGTCGGAACCTCATCCTCATCTACATCATCAAGATCAACTTGCTCTCTTGGAGAGCCATTAGTCTCATCAAATACAACATCTCTAGAGACTTTAACTAATCCTGATGATTTGTTGAAGACCCTATACGCCTTTGTATTTGAGTCATATCCTAGTAAAAACCCTTCTACTGCCTTGGGAGCAAATTTCGAATGTCTACCTTTCTTCACTAGATTGTAGCATTTGCTCCCAAATACACGGAAATAAGAAACATTGAGTTTGTTACCAGTTAGGAGTTTGTAGGAAGTCTTCTTGAGGAGACGGTGCAGATAGAGCAGGTTTATGGCATGGCAAGCTGTGTTCACAGCTTCTGACCAAAACCGCTTAGGCATCTTGTATTCTCCAAGCATCATTCTTGCCATGTCGATTAGCGTCCTGTTCTTCCTCTCTACCACACCGATTTGTTGTGGTGTGTAGGGAGCGGAGAACTCATGTTTGATGCCTTCCTCCTCAAGATATTCTTCAACTTGCAGATTCTTGAACTCGGACCCATTGTCACTTCTTATCTTCTTCACCTTTAGCTCAAACTCATTTTGAGCTCTCCTTAAGAAGCGCTTTAGGGTCCCTTGGGTTTCGGATTTGTCCTGCAAAAAGAAAACCCAAGTGAAGCGGGAAAAATCATCAACTATCACAAGACCATACTTACTTCCCCCGATGCTGAGATAGGCAACGGGGCCGAAGAGGTCCATGTGTAGAAGTTCTAGTGGTCTTGATGTCATCATCACATCCTTGCTGTGATGAGTGCTTCCCACTTGTTTCCCTGCTTGGCATGATGCACAAGGTCTGTCTTTCTCAAAACAGACATCGGTTAGTCCTAACACATGATCTCCCTTTAGAAGCTTATGAAGGTTCTTCATCCCAACATGTGCTAGACAGCGATGCCACAACCAGCCCATATTAGTCTTAGCGATTAAGCATGCATCTAGATCGGCATTCTCCTTTGAGAAATCAACTAAATAGAGCTTGTCGTCTAATACACCCTTAAAAGCTAATGAACCATCACTCCTTTTAAAGACAGATACATCAATATTTGTAAATAAACAATTGTAGCCCATGTGACACAATTCACTTACAGACAGTAGATTGTACCCGAGCGACTCTACTAAAAATACATTTGATATTGAGTGCTCGTTTGTGATGGCTATCTTGTCCAATCCTTTAACCTTGCCTTGGTTCCCATCTCCAAAGATGATAGTATCCTGGGAATCCCTGTTCTTGACATAGGACGTGAACATTTTCTTCTCCCTCGTCATGTGGTTTGTGCATCCGCTGTCGATTATCCAGCTTGAGCCGCTGGATGCATAAACCTGCAAGGTATTTAAGCTTGGGTCTTAGGTATCAAACTCTTGTTGGGTCCTACTAGGTTTGTCACAACAACTTTTGGAACCCAAATGCAAGTCTTGTCTCCCTTGCATTTAGATCCCAGTTTTCTAGATACCACTTTTGCATTTTTACATGAAAGCACAAACGAAGCATTGCAAGCATGATAAATAGTAGTAGGACCATTACTATCTTTCCTAGGTGCATGAGAAGTAGCATAATTTCTCCTAGGTCTACTTCTACCATGAACAAAAGCGGAACTAGATGCGAACATGGCATGAGAATTAAGTGTAGCATCATGATAAACAATATGATCATAGCACCTATCATTATGAGTACTACTAGTAAACTTCTTGTCATAAAGATAGGCATGGTTCTTTTGAGAACTACTAGCCATAGGGGCCTTCCCTTTCTCCTTGTTGAGACCGGAAGTCCTTTGGCTTGTTAAGTTCTTGGTTTCCTTTCGAAAACCAAGTCCATTCTTAATTGAGGGGTGTCTACCAACAGTGTAGGCATCCCTAGCAAATTTTAGTTTATTATAATCATCTTTGCAAGTCTTAAGTTGAGCATTAAGACTTGCAATCTCATTGTTTAATTTAGCAATAGTAGTAGCATGTTCATCAAAATCAACATCTTTACACCTATTGCAAATAACAACATGATCTACACATGAACTAGTTGCACTTACTTTCTCTAGCTTAGCATTTAATTCATCATTTAAATTCTTTAAGCTAGAGATAGATTCATGACTAGTAGACAGTTCAGAGGACAACATTTCATTTCTCTTAATTTCTAGAGCAAGAGATTTTTGAACACTAATAAATTTATCATGCTCCTCATACAAAATATCTTCTTGCTTTTCTAGTAATCTATCCTTTTCATTAAGAGCATCAATTAATTCATTTATTTTATCTACTTTAGTTCTATCTAATCCCTTAAACAAATCAATGTAGTCTACTTCATCGTCGGATGACTCTTCATAACTAGAAGAAGTATACTTGGGAGTGTCCCGAATACATACCTTCTTTTCCTTAGCCATAAGGCACGTATGGCGTTCATTGGGGAAGAGTGAAGACTTGTTGAAGGCCGAGGCAGCTAGTCCTACATCTTCGGAGTCAGAAGAGGAACAGTCAGAGTCCCATTCCTTCCTGATGTGCGCCTCGCCCTTGGCCTTCCTGTAGTTCTTTTTCTTCTCCTTCTTCCCATGCTTTTCTTGTGCCTGGTCATTATCATTATCAGGACATTGAGCTATGAAATGACCAGTCTTACCACATTTGAAGTAGGAGTGTTTTCCCCTTTACTTGTTCTTGTTGGGGTACTCCTTTCGTCCTTTTAGTGCGATCTTGAAGCGCTTGATGATGAGCGCCATTTCATCTTCAATGAGCCCGGTAGCCTCCACTTCTGCTACCTTGCTAGGTAGTGCCTCCCTGCTGTTGGTTGCTTTGAGAGCAACTGGCTGCGGCTCGTAGACGGGAAGTGGACCGTTCAAGGCGTCATCCACGTATCGTGCCTCCTTCACCATCATGCGCCCGTTCACGAATTCTCCAAGGATTTCCTCGGGCGTCATCTTGGTGTACCTGGGGTTCTCACGAATAAGATTTACAAGATGGGGGTCAATAACTGTAAATGACCTGAGCATGAGTCGGACGACATCATGATCCGTCCACCTTGTACTCTCGTAGCTTCGGATTTTGTTGACTAGGGTCTTGAGCCTGTTGTGGGTCTGTGTTTGCTTCCCTCCCCTGGTCATCGCGAACCTCCCCATCTCTCCTTCCACTAGTTCCATTTTGGTAATCATGGTGGCGTCATTACCCTCATGTGATATTTTGAGAGTATCCCAGATTTGCTTAGCGTTGTCCAAGCCGCTCACTTTATTGTATTCATCCCTGCAAAGAGATGCTAACAAAACAGTAGTAGCTTGGGCATTTTGTGTATTTGTTCATTAATGAATACATGGTTATTAGTGCTATCAAAGTGCATTCCATTTTCTACAATCTCCCAGATACTAGGATGGAGGGAGAACAAATGACTACGCATTTTATGACTCCAAAAAGAATAATCCTAGTTAGTTGAGTGAGTTTAGATAAACCATCAACCCCTCGGCTCTTGCGTGAGCCATTGTAAGTGTACCGAGTGGGCCGAGAGTCTTGCAAGACCGTGACAACCGCGTTACCAGAGGGAACGAGGCCCGTGGCATTTTCAGCCGGAAGCTCGATAGTGGAGACGGCGGGGAGCGTCCGAGAGGAGCCAAAAGCGGAGCACCACTTGCGCGTGGAGAAGGCTTGCGGCTCTCTACGGAGTTACTTGACCGAGGTGCTTGGCCCTCGTGTGGGCTTCCCATTGCGTAGGGCACCAACGAGGATTAGTCAGAACCTTGCGTGGTTCCGGATACCTCGGTAAAAATACCGGCGTCATCCACAACCACAAGAGTTTGCATCTCTACTTTGCTCTTTAAGTTTCCGCATTTATATTAAGTATTTAAGTTTTAATCTTGTATTCATACTTATATAATGTAGATTGAAACTTAGCCATTGCGGTAGAGATAGCAACACTTAGACAAAACCTAGTTTGCACATTCTAGTTTGACTATTTACATAGGTTTTGCTCTATGGATTTATTTGTGGCATAGTTTAGTGAAAGTTTTAGAAGTCCTAATTCACCCCCTCTTAGGCGCCACCCGTTTCCTACAGACTAGACTTTTAGTTGGTTATACGTGAATGACAACAACATGAAGCCTGCTATAGGCTATTTTATTAAAGCTACTTTCACTAGTAGCTGGCTGAGAGTGGGGCAACTCACACACTCCAAGATATTTGTGAGAAGAGATGGGACAAGTATTAGTTGTATAGCTTATATCATGAGATGGTTATTACACGAGTAGGTTTTTAGTTGACTACTAGATCCCAGGAAGAGAAGGAGAGCGGGCTACAGCGGCACGAGTGAGGGGAGGGAAAGGGGTTGGAGTTGCTGGGGAGGGGGCAATGGGGTAGCGGGGGCGTATTGTCCATTGTATTTGAGTGAGTAATGGAGAAAGAGTTATCCAGCGATCTGAACCATTGATTTTAATGGTGTGTTAAGGTTTGTTGCAAATTGTTTGGTAGACTTAGTGAAGATTATAGGTATGTGGGTGATTTTGTTAGGTAAGTTTTACAAAGTTGAAACTTGTGGATTATTGTCACACCCGGTTCCTGGGGGTAGAACCGAGCGCATACCATATGTGTGCCAGGATCCATTTCCACACATATGTTGACGTTACAAGTGTAATATATCAAAAGACAATGCAATAAAGGCGTAAAGAGAGTATAATACTTTATTACATCATCTGAAACATTGTATCTTGAACAAGAATCATATCAAAGTAAAGCAGAAATAAACAACTGGGCAATCTTCCACAGGAAGTTGACCGGCATATCGTTAGACTTAGAATTCCTCGTCGTCAAAAATTCCATCAAAGTCTCCAGCATCACCCTCTGATCAAATAAGCAAGGGTGAGCTCACTTATGGTCGGGGCTCAGCAAGTGGGGGAAAAATTAATGCAGGTATAACAAGGTGAGGCTAAGGTTGAGCAGTAAGCATGTTAGTTGGTCAACATTTTATTAACAACACCTGTCTTACTAATAAGAGTGAATCCCAAATATCCCATTTAAACAAAGGAATATGAGTATAGCAAAAACACTTAAGTGAAACCACTTAAGCAAATTATTGGCAGATCATTGGATCTCAATTTAATTCCATCTTCAAGTTCAATTATCATGTGAGGAGTCCAGATCGCTCATAACCGGGAGCACGGCTGATATATCGGTTTTACACTCTGTAGAGGTGGTACAACTTTACCCACAAGTCATGTATCCCATCTAGCCCGGGTTGATCGGACCCTTAAACACTGCCGAGGTGAATGGCTAGGGATCCATTATGAGGCTTTCACAAAATACACTTAATACGAAGCAACCCGCTAAGGTTTCTAAAGACGATGGTGGTGGCCCCCTGGGTGAGGTACCTTAGCCAAGAATACGACCCCATGTTAACGTGGGTTGCCAGCACCTACCGCTCCCCCTCTTGCCCATCTTTCATGTAAGGTTGCTTGACACTAAGCATATAGAGCTAATTACCAAAGCCAGAGCCATGATAGCACTCATGGTTGCACTGTTATCCTGGGTGGTCACTCCATGTTCCAATTAATTTGTAATAAAGTTATCTTAACCATCGGGTTAATGTCATAATTGCCAATTAACATTTTGGAACATTAAAACCAATTAATAAGTGACATTAGGAATCATTAAGTTGGGCGGTAGCATAAATTTTGCACAGCTTAACAATTTTCCTAGGTAAAATAAGGAATACAGGTAGTAAATCTAGGAAATCCTTAATTAGGCTATCCCATCAAATTATGCAATATATAAAAAAAATAAACATTATTATATGCAATGAATAGGTACAAACAGAATATGTAGAGGGAGAATCCACTTGCCTTGCTCAAAAGCGTCTTGCGGGTCGTCCTCGAACGTATTCGAATCACCTACGCACAATCGGCTTCTAATAGAGTCGCATAGCGCACATACAAAAATAAAACATAAACCAATAAATAAACATGCATCATTTCATAAACATACACCAATACGTCATTAAACACACATTAACATATCGCACTAATCATATCTTAATTACGTACTAATCGCGTAAATACTTATTAATTCAATTGTGGCTATTATTGTGAATCCTAATGGTGAATTTATGAGTGGGTATAATAAATACAGTTTAACTAGTATTAATATATTTTAACAACATTAATGAAAATAAATAATACTTATTGTCTTTTAATACTAATAAATTAATACCTTTTATTACTTCTAACTCAAATTAGTTAGTATAGCAAAAATAAATTTAATAATATTAATATTCTAAAAATCTACCTAAATTGGTAATTGGACTTTTATAACACAAGTGAGGATATTTTAACATAAACTAGTATTTTGCTTAATTTAAAAATCTAAGTGCTCAGTTTGCGAACAAGATTATTTAACTAGCAAAAATCTATTTTCCACACTACCGGTGATATTTTCTCCTTTCTTTATAACAAGAAAATGTTAATAAAATAATTAGCTAAATCATCTAGAAATCCTATATTATTACATGTGTTCTATACCATTTTTCTAAATCCATTTAAAATGCACCTAAAAATCTCCAAATAGTTTCTAAAATTTATCGTGACCAAATTTGACTACAAATTCTTATCCAGTATTTTTATCACCAACGTGTGACTATTAAATCTACGTCATATTTCTCTAAACCAAAATTCAACGTCACGACTGACATGAAATATAACGGTGCACTAATAATCGCATATCTCTAACAAATTCCATAACGCACACATATACATAAATTGGAATCACATGTGTTCATATTACAACAAACAAAATGTACAACTCATGAATCGAATCAAAAAAAGTACTTTTATAAAATACACAAAATAAATTTAGGTCGCCTTCAACCTTAGGTTCGCGCGTGTGACAGGGATGGATCGACGGGTTTCGACCGGGTGGAGAACAAGGCTCGACTACAAACGGCGAATACGTGGCTCCGGCGAACTCCGGCGAACTCCACGGGCTCCGGCGATGAACGGCAACGAACGACGGCGTCGAGCAGTGTCGGGGACCATAATTAGGGGTACCCTCAAGACGCCTAATTCTCAGCTGGTAACCCCCATCAGCATAAAGCTGTAGAGGCCTGATGGGTTTGATTAAGTCAGGGATCAGTCCATACGAGCGACTCGATCACGCCACGCCCGAGCCTAGCCTCGGGCGAGGGCAAGCCGACCCTAAGATGACTCCGTCTCGCCTGAGGCCTCCTCTTTCACGGCAGACGCATCACCGGCTCGCCCGAGGCCCCGCCTTCGATAAGAAGTAACCCTGACTAAATCACCGCGCCAACCGACCAAGTCACCGGGGCGTTTAACGCAAAAGGTAAGACCGACGGGCGACCAGACTTCGCCAGAGGTGCCATAGGAGGCTCTGCCCGACCCAGGGCTCGGACTCGGGCTAAGGCCCCGGAAGACGGCGAACTCCGCTCCGCCCGACCCATGGCTCGGACTCGGGCTAAGGCCCCGGAAGACGGCGAACTCCGCTCCGCCCGACCCAGGGCTCGGACTCGGGCTAAGGCCCCGGAAGACGGCGAACTCCGCTCCGCCCGACCCAGGGCTCGGACTCGGGCTAAGGCCCCGGAAGACGGCGAACTCCGCTCCGCCCGACCCAGGGCTCGGACTCGGGCTAAGGCCCCTAAAGACGACGAACTCCGCCTCGCCCGACCCAGGGCTCGGACTCCGCCTCGGCCTCTGCCGAACGACCTCCGCCTCGCCCGACCCAGGAGTTCGGGCTCGGCCTCTATCATGCAGGACGGACTCGGCCTCGACTTCGGAGGAGCCTCCACGACGCCCGACCTAGGACACAAGACCGCCACGTCAACAGGAAGCGCCATCATCACCCTGCCCTGAGCCGACTTGGGTCGCAGAGAACAAGACCGGCGTCCCATCTGGCTAGCTACGCCAGATAGGCAATGATGGCGCCCCGCTAGACCATGACGACGGCGGCTCTCAGCTCCCTTACGAAAGCAGGAGGACGTCAGCAAGGGCCCAGCCACTCCGACAGCTGTCCCTCCGTCCGGCTCCGTTACTCCTCCAACAGCCACGACGCCACACCAACAGGGTGCCAAGATCTCTCCGGCTGCCACCTTGGCATGTACTTAGGGCGCTAGCTCTCCCTCGCTAGACACGTAGCACCTTGCTACACCCCCATTTTGTACACCTGGATCCTCTCCTTACGACTATAAAAGGAAGGACCAGGGCCTTCTTAGAGAAGGTTGGCCTCGCGGGGACGAAGGGCCGGGGCAGGCGCTCTCTCGGGGCCGCTCGCTCCCCTCACCTCGCGCGGACGCTTGTAACCCCCTACTGCAAGCGCACCCGACCTGGGCGCGGGACGAACACGAAGGCCGCGGGAATTCTCCGACTCCCTCACGACCCGGCTCTGGCCGCCTCGCTCTCGCTCTCGCTCTCGCTCTCTCTCTCCCCCCTTCACGCTCGCCCACGCACTCGACCCATCTGGGCTGGGGCACGCGGCACACTCACTCGTCGGCTCGGGGACCCCCCGGTCTCGAAACGCCGACAGTTGGCGCGCCAGGTAGGGGCCTGCTGCGTGTTGACGAGTAGATTCCCGTCAAGCTCCAGATGGGCAGTCTCCAACGACCTCTTCAGCCCGGGACGGTGCTCCGTTTCGGGAGCCTCGAGTTCATGTCTCTCGACAGCGGCTACGACATGGTACTCCTTCCACCGTCGTACGGCGGCGACAATGGCGGTCGACAGCCCGCCCGCCGGCAGCGGAACCAACGACGTCTTTCCCGCGTGGGGGAAGGACAACTTTCGAGCTCGCCCCATCCTCTCCCTCGCCACCGGAGGAGGAGGAGGCGGGGCAACCAGGGCCGAGCGGGAGGCCGCGCTCCGACGGCTGTCGAGCAAATCGACATCCCCGGCGCCCCAACGGAGGACACGCCAAGCGTCGCCCTCGCGTTCGAGGCAAAGGCGAGCAGCATCCCCCCGCAACACGTCGACCCTGAGCAGGTGGACGACGCCGGCGCGCTCACGAAGGGCCTGCAGGACGTCGCCCTCGTACCCAAGACGACGGCGCGATCAGCCCCCGACATGACTTCGCCGCTCCTCGTCGACAAAAAGGTACCAACTGCTACCCATCTTTCGTCATTTCGACTCGGCCTCAACCCGCCTGGCGACCTCGCTTTGGCGGGCGCTCATGTTGAGGCGAGTGCAACCTCTCTAGGGTTTCGTGTGTGGTCGCCTTGGGACCGATTGACGGGTGTCTCGACCTACGGACCCTCTGGGTCCGAGGAAGATGACGACCCCAGCATCTGCTGGGATTTCTCCGGATTTGGCAACCCCAGTGCCATGCGGGACTTCATGACCGCATGTGACTACTGCCTCTTCGACTGTTCCGACGGCAGCCGCAGCCTTGACGACAAGGACTGCGGCCCGAGCCGCGAATGTTTCCACATCGAGCTAGGGGATCCCTCCGGAGGCGGCTGTCTCGGCATGCCGGAGGATGGTGATCCCCCTAGGCCAGCGCCTCGCGCCGACATCCCGCGGGAGCTAGCTGTGGTCCCCGTTCCGGCGGGGGGTCACGACCCACAGCTCGAGCAAGTCCACGGGGCGCAGGCCGGGCTCGATGAGGGAGCAGGAGCGCTCGAGGCAATCCGCCAGAACATCGGGCAGGTATGGGCGAGCCAGCCCCCGGCCGGAGGAATACGTCACCTGCCCCAAGGTCTCCAGCACCGCATCGCCAACGATGCCAGGGACAGACCGCCACCCGCATCCGGCGGAACCGGTCAGGACCTGGCCGCCGCAGCGATGCTCCTCCGCGCGATGCCGGAGTCATCAACCACCAAGGGTCGGCGAATCCAGGGAGAGCTCAAGCATCTCCTGGAAGGCGCTGCGGCCCGGCGGGCCGAGAGCTCTGCCTCCCGAAGGCAGGGATACCCCTCGGAACCTCGTGTCGCGACTTCCCGACTCACGCGGGAAGCCTCGGTCTTCACCGGACGCACGCGCAACACCGCGCCTGCGGCCCCGGGCCACCTCGGCGACGAGCACCCTCATCGCGACCGTCGGGCCCGCCTCGACGAAAGGGTGCGCCGAGGCTACCACCCCAGGCGTGGGGGACGCTACGACAGCGGGGAGGATCGGAGTCCCTCGCCCGAACCACCCGGTCCGCAGGTCTTCAGCCGAGTCATTCGGCGGGCGCCGTTTCCGCCCCGATTCCGACCCCCGACTACTATCACAAAGTACTCGGGGGAAACAAGACCGGAATTGTGGCTCGCGGACTACCGCCTGGCCTGTCAGCTGGGTGGGACGGACGACGACAACCTCATCATCCGCAACCTCCCCCTGTTCCTCTTCGACACCGCACGTGCCTGGTTGGAGCACCTGCCTCCGGGGCAGATTTCCAACTGGGAGGATCTGGTCCAAGCTTTCGCCGGCAACTTCCAGGGCACGTACGTGCGCCCCGGGAATTCCTGGGACCTCCGAAGCTGTCGGCAACAGCCGGGAGAGTCCCTTCGGGACTACATCCGGCGATTTTCGAAGCAGCGCACCGAGCTGCCCAACATCACCGACTCCGATGTCATCGGCGCGTTCCTCGCCGGCACCACCTGCCGTGACCTGGTGAGCAAGTTGGGTCGCAAGACCCCCACCAGGGCGAGCGAGCTGATGGACATCGCCACCAAGTTCGCCTCCGGCCAGGAGGCGGTCGAGGCCATCTTCCGAAAGGACAAGCTGCCCCAGGGCCGCCCGTCGAAAGATGCTCCCGAGGCGTCTGCTCCGCGCGGCGCCAAGAAGAAAAGCAGGAGGAAGTCGCAAGCGAAACGCGACGTTCCCAATGCAGACCTTGTCGCCGCCGCCGAGCACAAGAACCCTCGGAAGCCCCCCGGAGGTGCTAACCTCTTCGACAAGGCACTCAAGGAGACGTGCCCCTACCATCAGGAGCCCGTCAAGCACACCCTCGAAGAGTGCGTCATGCTTCGGCGCCACTTCCACAGGGCCGGGCCACCCGCAGAGGGAGGCAGGGCTCGCGACGACGGCAAGAAGGAAGATCACCAAGCAGGAGAGTACCCCGAGGTCCGCGACTGCTTCATGATCTACGGAGGGCATGCGGCGAATGCCTCGGCTCGGCATCGTAAGCAAGAGCGTCGGGAGGTCTACTCGGTGAAGGTGGCAGCGCCAGTCTACCTAGACTGGTCCGACAAGCCCATCACCTTCGACCGGGACGACCACCCCGACCACGTGCCGAGCCCGGGGAAGTACCCGCTCGTCGTCGACCCCGTCATCGGCGACGTCAGGCTCACCAAGGTCTTGATGGATGGGGGCAGCTGCCTCAACATCATCTACGCTGAGACCCTCAGGCTCCTGCGCGTCGATCTGTCATCCGTCCGAGCAGGCGCTGCGCCCTTCCACGGGATCATTCCCGGGAAGCGCGTCCAGCCCCTCGGACAGCTCGACCTCCCTGTCTGCTTCGGAACACCCTCCAACTTCCGAAGGGAGACTTTGACGTTCGAGGTGGTCGGGTTCCGAGGAACCTACCACGCAGTGTTGGGAAGGCCATGCTACGCGAAGTTCATGGCCATCCCCAACTACACCTACCTGAAGCTCAAGATGTCGGGCCCCAACGGGGTCATCACCGTCGGCCCCACGTACAAACACGCATTCGAATGCGATGTGGAGTGCTGGAGTACGCTGAGGCCCTCGCCGAGTCCGAGGCCCTCATTGCCGACCTGGAAAGCCTCTCCCGAGAGGTGCCGGACGTGAAACGACATGCCGGCAACTTCCAGCCAGCGGAGACGGTTAAGGCCGTCCCTCTCGACCCCAGTGGCGACACCTCCAAGCAGATTCGGATCGGATCCGGGCTCGACCCCAAATAGGAAGCAGTGCTCGTCGACTTTCTCCGCGCAAACGCCGACGTCTTTGCGTGGAGTCCCTCGGACATGCCCAGCATACCGAGGGATGTCGCCGAGCACTCGCTGGATATTCGGGCCGGAGCCCGACCGGTCAGACAGCCTCTGCGCCGATTCGACGAGGAAAGGCGCAGGGTGATAGGCGAGGAGGTCCACAAGCTGATGGCAGCAGGGTTCATCAAAGAGGTATTCCATCCCGAATGGCTTGCCAACCCTGTACTTGTGAGGAAAAAAGGGGGAAATGGCGGATGTGTGTAGACTACACTGGTCTCAACAAAGCATGTCCGAAAGTCCCCTACCCTCTACCTCGCATCGATCAAATCATGGACTCCACTGCAGGGTGCGAAACCCTGTCTTTCCTCGATGCCTACTCAGGGTATCATCAAATCAAGATGAAAGAGTCCGACCAGCTCGCGACTTCTTTCATCACGCCCTTCGGCATGTACTGTTATGTCACAATGCCGTTCGGTTTGAAGAACGCGGGTGCAACGTACCAGCGGTGCATGAACCATGTGTTCGGCGAACACATCGGTCGCACGGTCGAGGCCTACGTCGATGACATCGTAGTCAAGACGAGGAAAGCCTCCGACCTTCTCTTCGACCTTGAACTGACATTCCGATGTCTCAAGGCGAAGGGCGTCAAGCTCAATCCCGAGAAGTGCGTATTCGGGGTGCCCCGAGGCATGCTCTTGGGATTCATCGTCTCCGAGCGGGGCATCGAAGCCAACCCGGAGAAGATCGCAGCGATCACAAACATGGGGCCCATCAAGGACTTAAAAGGCGTACAGAGGGTCATGGGATGCCTCGCGGCCTTGAGCCGTTTCATCTCGCGCCTCGGCGAAAGAGGCCTGCCCCTGTACCGTCTCTTAAGGAAGGCCGAGTGCTTCACTTGGACTCCCGAGGCCGAGGAAGCCCTCGGGAACCTGAAGGCGCTCCTCACCCAGGCGCCCGTCTTGGTACCCCCAGCTGATGGAGAAACCCTCTTGGTCTACGTTGCCGCTACCACTCAGGTGGTCAGCGCCGCGATCGTGGTCGAAAGGCAGGAAGAGGGGCATGCTTTGCCCGTTCAGAGGCCAGTTTACTTCGTCAGCAAAGTGCTGTCCGAGACTAAGATCCGCTACCCACAAGTCCAGAAGCTGCTGTATGCAGTGATCCTGACGAGGCGAAAGCTGCGACATTACTTCGAGTCCCATCCGGTGACTGTGGTGTCATCCTTCCCCCTGGGGGAGATCATCCAGTGCCGAGAAGCCTCGGGACGGATCGCGAAGTGGGCGGTGGAAATCATGGGCGAGGCAATCTCGTTCGCCCCTCGGAAGGCCATCAAGTCCCAGGCACTGGCGGACTTCGTAGCCGAATGGGTCGATACCCAGTTGCCAACGGCTCCTATCCGACCAGAGCTCTGGACCATGTTTTTCGACGGGTCGCTGATGAAGACGGGAGCTGGCGCGGGCCTGCTCATCGTCTCGCCCCTCGGGAAACACCTGCGCTACGTGCTCCGCCTCCATTTCCCGGCGTCCAACAATGTGGCTGAGTACGAGGCTCTGATCAACGGACTGCGAATCGCCATCGAGCTAGGGGTCCGACGCCTCGATGCACGCGGCGACTCGCAGCTCGTCATCGACCAAGTCATGAAGAACTCCCACTGCCGCGACCCAAAGATGGAGGCCTACTGTGAGGAGGTTCGACGCCTGGAAGACAAGTTCTACGGGCTCGAGCTTAACCACATCGCCCGGCGCTACAACGAGACTGCGGACGAGTTGGCGAAGATAGCCTCGGGGCGAACGACGGTTCCCCCGGACGTCTTCTCCCAGGATCTGCACCAACCCTCCGTAAAGATAGGCGACGCGCCCGAGCCCGAGGCACCCTCGGCCTCGTCCGAGGTGACCTCGGCCCAGCCCGAGCCATCCTCGGCTCAACCCGAGGAACCCTCGGAGCCCGAGGGCGAAGCACTGCGCATCGAGGAGGAGCAGAACGGGGTCATGCCAGATCAGGATTGGCAGACCCCGTACTTGCAATATCTCCGCCAAGGAGAGCTGCCCCTCGGCCAAGCCGAGGCTCGGCGGGTAGCGCGACGCGCCAAGTCGTTCGTCTTGCTGGGCGATGAGAAGGAGCTCTACCACCGTAGCCCCTCGGGCATCCTCCAGCGATGCATCTCCATCGCCGAGGGTCAGGAACTCCTGCAGGAAATACACTCGGGGGCTTGCGGCCATCATGCAGCACCTCGAACCCTCGTCGGGAACGCTTTCCGCCAAGGCTTCTACTGGCCGACGGCGGTGGCTGACGCCACTAGAATTGTCCGCGCCTGCGAAGGGTGCCAATTCTATGCGAAGCAGACCCGCCTGCCCGCTCAGGCTCTGCAGACGATACCCATCACCTGGCCCTTCGCTGTGTGGGGTCTGGACCTCGTCGGCCCTCTGCAGAAGGCGCCCGGGGGCTACACGCACCTGCTGGTCGCCATCGACAAATTCTCCAAGTGGATCGAGGTCCGACCCCTGAACAACATCAGGTCCGAGCAGGCGGTGGCGTTCTTCACCAACATCATCCATCGCTTCGGGATCCCGAACTCCCTCATCACCGACAACGGCACCCAGTTCACCGGCAAAAAATTCTTGGATTTTTGCGAGGATCACAACATCCGGGTAGACTGGGCCGCCGTAGCTCACCCCATGTCGAATGGGCAAGTAGAACGTGCCAATGGCATGATTCTACAAGGGCTCAAGCCTCGAATTTACAACAACCTCAACAAGTTCGGCAAGCGGTGGATGAAGGAACTCCCCTCGGTGGTCTGGAGCCTGAGGACGACGCCGAGCCGAGCCACGGGTTTCACGCCTTTCTTCCTGGTCTATGGGGCCGAGGCCGTCTTGCCCACGGACCTGGAATACGGCTCCCCGAGGACGAGGGCCTACAACGAAGAAAGCAACCAAGCTAGCCGAGAAGACTCGCTGGACCAGCTGGATGAGGCTCGGGACAGGGCCTTACTACACTCGGCGCGGTATCAGCAGTCCCTGCGACGCTACCCACGCCCGAGGGGTCCGACCCCGAGACCTCCAGGTGGGCGACCTGGTGCTTCGGCTGCGGCAAGACGCCCGAGGGAGGCACAAGCTCACGCCCCCCTGGGAGGGGCCGTTCATCATCGCCAAAGTTCTGAAGCCCGGAACGTACAAGCTGGCCAACAGTCAAGGCGAGGTCTACGGCAACGCTTGGAACATCCGACAGCTACGTCGCTTCTACCCTTAAGATGTTTCCAAGTTGTTCATATACCCCGCACCCACGCAAAGTTTAGTCAACAAGGAAGGGTCGGCCTCGCCTCGGCAAAGCCCGACCCTCCCTCGGGGGCTAAAAGGGGGGAAACCCCCTCTGCGTCAAAATTTTCCTCGAACAAAAAATCTCTTTTACCAGAATATCTTTCGTGCTTTTTGACTACTTCGAAAAGTGGATCCTGGAAACGACGGGGTACACGTAAGCAGTCAAGGCTGACCGAGCCGAGGGACTCCTACGCCTCCGGGATACGGATACCTCACTCATCACCTTCTGCGATAAGTAACTCGTGCTCGGATAAGGTGAATCCGCGGATCGAACGAGTCTTTACGTACGGAAGCTCTTCTGTCGAAGCGATTCTTCGAGCCTTCTCGACCGAGTCGGTGACAGGGCCTCATGGACGGGTAAAAGTACGCGTAAGCGGCAAGGCCGACCGAGCCGAGGGACTCCCACGCCTCCGGGATACGGATACCTCACTCATCACCTTCCGCGAGAAGCAACTCTCGCTCGCACTAACATCCCTGCTACCGACAAAAAGTCCAGATACTCGAAACAAGAGGAAAAGAGACGCAGCTTTATAACGCAGCAAGGGTGTGTGTTCTGGCCTCGACGGCCGCACAAGGCCCACGCTACAAGACGATTTGACCCTGCAGGCTCGGATCTTGACGCTGGAAGAGGGCGATGACACCCTCGGCATCGACAGCACCTTCGGCAAGGCCCGACCTAGCCTCGGACGGCGACGCGGTCCGAGGGCCTCCGCTCCGAAGGACGACGTCATCACCACGCTCGAGCAATCTCTGCCAGGGACTTCTCCGAGATCCCGGCCCGAGCGGACGGCTCGGCCGGCCACCTCCGGGGCCTCGGCCGACCGCCTTCCGAGGGCGCCGGGATCTCGGAGAAGTCCCTAGCAGAGATTGCTCGAGCGTGGTGATGACGTCGTCCTTCGGAGCGGAGGCCCTCGGACCGCGTCGCCGTCCGAGGCTAGGTCGGGCCTTGCCGAAGGTGCTGTCGATGCCGAGGGTGTCATCGCCCTCTTCCAGCGTCAAGATCCGAGCCTGCAGGGTCAAATCGTCTTGTAGCGTGGGCCTTGTGCGGCCGTCGAGGCCAGAACACACACCCTTGCTGCGTTATAAAGCTGCGTCTCTTTTCCTCTTGTTTCGAGTATCTGGACTTTTTGTCGGTAGCAGGGATGTTAGTGCGAGCGAGAGTTGCTTCTCGCGGAAGGTGATGAGTGAGGTATCTGTATCCCGGAGGCGTGGGAGTCCCTCGGCTCGGTCGGCCTTGCCGCTTACGCGTACTTTTACCCGTCCATGAGGCCCTGTCACCGACTCGGTCGAGAAGGCTCGAAGAATCGCTTCGACAGAAGAGCTTCCGTACGTAAAGACTCGTTCGATCCGCGGATTCACCTTATCCGAGCGCGAGTTACTTATCGCAGAAGGTGATGAGTGAGGTATCCGTATCCCGGAGGCGTAGGAGTCCGGCCCGGTCCGAGGCCTCGGCTGACCAACTCCGGCGTCGATCCTGCCAACGGACAACTCGGCTAGGCTCCGGCCAACCAGGTTCCATTTCCGAGCCAACTCCGCCTCTGCTCATGCTGATATCGCTACCCCTGGCCTCGGCTCGTCAAAGAGCGGCCGAGGGGTCTCTTTAACTAAGCTAGAGGAGCCTCGGACAACAGGTCCGACCGAGCCGAGGGACTCCTACGCCTCCGGGATACGGATACCTCACTCGTCACCTTGACACGGGGCGACTCATGCTTGGTGAAGCGGTTCAGACAATCAGCAGACGAGTCTTAGTGCTCGGAAATGAGGAAAAAACACGGCTCCGCGCCGTAATTACATACATGTTCAGGCCCCGAAAGCCGTAATGAACAAAAACACTGGCGTTCGAAGTGCCACCCCCCGAGGACGAGAGCCAGCCATTCAGGCCGGGAGACGGAGACCCAGGGCTACTGACGGAATTGGCAATCTCATCGGTAGAGAAGCCACTTCCGTCCGCCGACGCCTCAGGACCCGCCACTTCCGACATGGCTGGAGGAAGTCTCCGTGAAGCTGGAGGATGCCGTTCTCCCCCAGGCGCACGGGGAAGAAGAGGGCAACCGACCCACACGGAGACAGCTCCCTGACTCGCCTCGTCCTCCCTCTTGGCCTGGTGATGAAAATCCTTGAGGCTGAGGGAGGGGCAGAGGCCGCAGCCCGGCTCGCTTTCCCCCACCATCAAGCCGGAGGTCGCCCTCTTGGGTGACCCCTGATGGAGGGGTGCAGCCGGGCCGCACGATGAAAATCCTTGAAGCCGAACGATGGCTGAAAGGTACCAACTCCCACGGA
This sequence comes from Zea luxurians, assembly GCA_029449295.1. Classification (NCBI taxonomy): domain Eukaryota; kingdom Viridiplantae; phylum Streptophyta; class Magnoliopsida; order Poales; family Poaceae; genus Zea; species Zea luxurians. The sequence goes on from JAOPSE010000042.1 coordinate 18,726,801, forward strand.
GTTGCGTTCCTCCAGCGATGGAGCGAAAAGACGGCGGTTCCCCCCATCCGGGGGCTCGGAAGATGGAGAGACACAATGCATAGGGGAGGAAGAAGACATGGTCGCCTTACGAAAGGGGTCGCCCTCCTTTTAAAGGCAACTCTCCATGCTTACGCCCCCAACCGTCACGGGCTGAGTCTTCTCCAACACGCCTCCAAAGTCCTCCCCTGCGGCGCGGGGGCTGGGGCCTGCCTGTCATGCAAACCGGCTCCAAGCAGAAGAAGCCGAACCGCCGCGCACGACGCACGCAACCACCCAGCGGTTACAAGTAACCCTCCACTTTTGCCCAGACCAGCGGGCGAAAGGGGCAGGCGGCCATGCAGGCGGCATGCAACCGCGCCAAGTGGACGCGCCTCTCCGACTCCTGACAGGCCAGCGCGACGGCTCAAGCCCACGTGTCGTGCAACTGGCGCGCCGGGTGCTGCATGCGAACCGCTGTGCCGCTCGCTCCACCACCGCACCTCCTCGATCGCGGAACCGATACCGCGACTCGAGGCGACCCAGCGCGCGACCCAGCAGTGCCAGCCTGACGCAGCGGTCAAACGCGGTCAAAAGTGGGCCGGCAGTAATGACAGTGGCAGGCGCGCAAGAGCAGCGATCATGCCATCAGCCAGGCTCACGACCCATCCGGAGGCGGCAAGAGAACCCCCTCTCTCGCGGTGCGAAGACGACGCACCCGTGACCCGTACCTCGAACGGCTCGCGCACGCGCAACGGCAACCTCGCCAACTACTCACCCCGGCGCATTAACTCCGCGGCTCGACGGACAGCGCTACGGGCGGGAGCGGCTGGCGACGTTTCGCCTTCGCCAAAACAACCACGCCGAAAAAGGTACGCCACGACGTTCAATTTCGAATCCTTTTTCCCTTTTCCTTCTTTCTCTATCTCTTGCAACAGGGACCGGGAAAGGGGATACCCCCAAAGGGATCCTTCCCCGTGAAGGAACTAGGCTCCGAGCCTCCCTACTGATCAGGGGTTCGAAGGCTGCCCCCCCGAGGGGTTCAACAGCCGCCTCAGATCGCGTGGGCCCGACACTCACTACTGGTCAGGGGTTCGAAGGTCGGCCTCCCGAAAGGTTCCACGACCGCCTCAGGCTACTAGGGCTCCGCGCCCATTACTGATCAGGGGTTCGAAGGCTGGCCTGTCGAAAGGTTCAGAGTCGCCTCAGACACCGAGCGAGGGATGACCAGGGGTACGTTCGATACATAACCAAGGCTCGGGCTGCGCTCCCGAGGTACCCTAGGACATTTCCGAGACCAGCGGGAACGACTCTGTAACGGAATCCCATCGGAGGGAGGCAACGAGCCCTCGGACCCCGTCGCTAGGGGACCGGGTCCGGCAGATCACCCGCAGGTACTTTTGGGCGTGCCTCCGGGCCCCTAGCCGACCCCCAACGAACGGGGCACGGACGTCCACTCGGATTACCCGATTGCAGCTCACCGGAGACACCATGTTCGGTGCCCATCGAGGGTAACATGGCGCTCTCCCCCCTCCTCCTTGCGGAAAGGCGACGTAGGGGCGTATGTAAAAAGTCGAGTCTGTCCCTGATCGTCCTCTCGCTCCGTGCGGAGGCTCGGGGGCTGCTCTCGCAAACCCGGCTCCGGCCGAACCGTTGACAGCGTCAACATACCAGCCCGAGAACTTGGGCCCCGACAGTGCACCTGGGCTACGCCCTGCTTGCATGAGGGAACCGCCAGACCAGCCGAGGCATTACGCAAGGCATTAAGACCTCGAAGGAGTGAAACCACTCCTCCGAGGCCTCGGGGGCTACACCCGGCGGGTGCGCTCGCGCGCACCCACCGGAACAAAGTACCACCGAGAAAGGCTGGTCCCCTTGCAAAAAAGTGCGACGCAAGCCTCCAAGCGAGTGTTAACACTCTCTTCGAGGCTCGGGGGCTACTGTCGGGGACCATAATTAGGGGTACCCTCAAGACGCCTAATTCTCAGCTGGTAACCCCCATCAGCATAAAGCTACAGAGGCCTGATGGGTTTGATTAAGTCAGGGATCAGTCCATACGAGCGACTCGATCACGCCACGCCCGAGCCTAGCCTCGGGCGAGGGCAGCCGACCCTAAGATGACTCCGTCTCGCCTGAGGCCTCCTCTTTCACGGCAGACGCATCACCGGCTCGCCCGAGGCCCCGCCTTCGATAAGAAGTAACCCTGACTAAATCACCGCGCCAACCGACCAAGTCACCGGGGCGTTTAACGCAAAAGGTAAGACCGACGGGCGACCAGACTTCGCCAGAGGTGCCATAGGAGGCTCTGCCCGACCCAGGGCTCGGACTCGGGCTAAGGCCCCGGAAGACGGCGAACTCCGCTCCGCCCGACCCAGGGCTCGGACTCGGGCTAAGGCCCCGGAAGACGGCGAACTCCGCTCCGCCCGACCCAGGGCTCGGACTCGGGCTAAGGCCCCGGAAGACGGCGAACTCCGCTCCGCCCGACCCAGGGCTCGGACTCGGGCTAAGGCCCTGGAAGACGGCGAACTCCGCTCCGCCCGACCCAGGGCTCGGACTCGGGCTAAGGCCCCTGAAGACGACGAACTCCGCCTCGCCCGACCCAGGGCTCGGACTCCGCCTCGGCCTCTGCCGAACGACCTCCGCCTCGCCCGACCCAGGAGTTCGGGCTCGGCCTCTATCATGCAGGACGGACTCGGCCTCGACTTCGGAGGAGCCTCCACGACGCCCGACCTAGGACACAAGACCGCCACGTCAACAGGAAGCGCCATCATCACCCTGCCCTGAGCCGACTTGGGTCGCAGAGAACAAGACCGGCGTCCCATCTGGCCAGCTACGCCAGATAGGCAATGATGGCGCCCCGCTAGACCATGACGACGGCGGCTCTCAGCTCCCTTACGAAAGCAGGAGGACGTCAGCAAGGGCCCAGCCACTCCGACAGCTGTCCCTCCGTCCGGCTCCGTTACTCCTCCAACAGCCACGACGCCACACCAACAGGGTGCCAAGATCTCTCCGGCTGCCACCTTGGCATGTACTTAGGGCGCTAGCTCTCCCTCGCTAGACACGTAGCACCTTGCTACACCCCCATTTTGTACACCTGGATCCTCTCCTTACGACTATAAAAGGAAGGACCAGGGCCTTCTTAGAGAAGGTTGGCCTCGCGGGGACGAAGGGCAGGGGCAGGCGCTCTCTCGGGGCCGCTCGCTCCCCTCACCTCGCGCGGACGCTTGTAACCCCCTACTGCAAGCGCACCCGACCTGGGCGCGGGACGAACACGAAGGCCGCGGGAATTCTCCGACTCCCTCACGACCCGGCTCCGGCCGCCTCGCTCTCGCTCTCGCTCTCGCTCTCTCTCTCCCCCCTTCGCGCTCGCCCACGCGCTCGACCCATCTGGGCTGGGGCACGCGGCACACTCACTCGTCGGCTCGGGGACCCCCCGGTCTCGAAACGCCGACAAGCAGTGTACTAGCGAGCTAGAGAGATGGAGTGAGCTTGGGTAGGCAGGAGAAAGGAGAGGGTCTCTGCTGCCTTTTATAGAGAGCAGGAGGGAGAGGAGAGGTCACTGGTGGTCTTCAATGGCCATCACAAGCGTCAGTTACAAGGAGCATAATGGAGGAGGAATGGGAGGAAGAAACGGTAGAAATCAATCTCCATTAACACCAAGACGAACGGACGGCGGTTTCAGCAACGGGCAGCGCGGCTCGCGGTATCGGGCGCGATGTCGGCCGGATGCGCGTAGCGCGCGGCTGGAGGGCGCGGCTCGCGTGGGCGCAGGCTGGCGGCTTTGCGCTCGGGTGCGTGCAGAGGCGCGGCATCGGTCGATTCGGCTTGGGCGCTCGCGCGCGGGTGCGCACGGCGCGGCGTCGGGGTCGGGGTGCTCGCGCGGTCGAGCCTGGGCGCCTGAGTGCGCGCGCGAGTGTCGGGGAGAGGCGCGGCGAGGGAGAGAGATTAGGGGAGAGAGAGAATAGAGGAGAGAGGGAGAGAGAATAGAGGGAGGGAGGGAGTCTGGGAGGCGGCGGCGGCTTCAGGGAGCGCGCGCGCAGTGCTAGGGTTGGGGTCTTGGGGATGGGCCCTGGTGGGCCGGCTGGTGCAGTTGTTTTTTTTAAATTCTGAAACACATTTTTAAAGAACTCGAAAAAATCATAAAAATTCACCAAAAATATTTATAAATAAAATACTTGTTTTTACACTAATAATCATTATATTATTTAATTATTATATTAACTACTAGGATCCCTTTTAAAAATAATTGATAATAAACATCCGATAATCAATCAAGCGCACACAACGAAAGTTGATTCAAAATGGAAATAAATAATTAAACACTAAAAAAAATTATGACCCTAATTAATATAATAACTAAATTCATTATTTTTATTTGATGGCTTTTGTGGTGTTACAAACCTACCCCTCTTAAAAAGAATCTCGTCCTCGAGATTAAGAAACTTCCGAGAATAACTGGGGAAATTCTGCTCTGAGTTCATCTTCTCTTTCCCAAGTGGCCTCATCTTCCGAATGATGACTCCACTGAACCTTGCACATGTTAATAACTTTACTCCGTGTAATTCTGCGAGATGTTTCTAGAATTCTGATCGGGTACTCCGAATAGGTCAAAACCTCATTAACATTCAGTTCTTCCATGGGTAACTGTTCCTCTGGTACTCTTAAGCACTTCTTGACTTGTGATACGTGAAATACGTCATGCACATCCGATAATCTATCGGGTAGCTCTAACTGGTAGGCTACTTCACCTTTTCTTTCAAAAATCTTGAATGGGCCAATATAGCGAGGTGATAATTTTCCTTTAACCTTAAACCTTTTCATTCCTCTCATCGGTGAAACTTTAAGGTAGACAAAGTCTCCTACTTCAAACATCAACTCTCTTCTTCTATTATCAGCATAGCTCTTCTGTCTTGATTGTGCTATCTTCAGATTTTCTCTGATAATCTGCACTTGCTTTTTGGCTTCTTGGAGAATTTCTGGACCAAATACTTGACTTTCTCCAGTCTGATTCCAATAAAGCGGTGTTCTACACTTCCGTCCATAAAGTGCTTCAAATGGTGCCATTTTTAGACTTGCCTGATAACTTTTGTTATACGAAAATTCTGCATAAGGCAAACTTTTATCCCAGCTTCTACCATGCTTTAGAGCGCAAGCTCTTAGCATGTCTTCCAACACTTGGTTTGTCCTTTCTGTTTGCCCATCCGTCTGCGGATGATAAGCTGAACTAAAATTTAGCTTGGTATCCATGGACTCATGTAGTCTTTTCCAAAAGCGCGAGGTAAACTGGGTTCCTCGATCTAATACGATCTTCTTCGGTACTCCATGCAGACAAACAATCCTCGACATGTACAACTCTGCTAACTGGGCTCCTGAGTAAGTTGTCTTCACAGGTATAAAGTGTGCCACTTTAGTTAACCTGTCTACTATGACCCATATTCAATCATAGCCATCTCGAGTACGGGGTAGTCCAACTATGAAATCCATACTGATTTCTTCCCATTTCCATTCCGGTACCTTGAGAGGTTGTAGCAATCCTGCTGGTCTTTGGTGTTCAGCTTTAACTCGCTGACACACGTCACATAGTGCAACATGAGTAGCAACATCTCTTTTCAAACCGTACCACCAATACTTTTCCTTAAGATCCTGGTACATCTTGGTACTTCCAGGGTGAATAGAGTAAGCTGAATCATGAGCTTCTCTCAAAATAAGTTGGCGCAAGTGCTCAATTTCGGGTACACAGATTCTCTTCATAAACCATACTGTGCCTTGTTCATTTTCCGTGAAATCTGGGGCTTTACCCAAACCAATCAAAGTTTTAATTTCCTTAATCTTCTCATCAGACTCTTGTCATTTACGAATCTCTTCTTCCAAAGTAGATTCAACTTCCATCACGGTTGCTTCTATATTATTGAGAAATCCAAGGTTGAGTTGTTCCATTTCCCAGCACAATTCCTGTGACATCAAATGAGTAGTGATGTTATTCACTTGACCCTTACGGCTCAAAGCATCAGCTACTACATTTGCTTTTCCGGGGTGATATTGTATCTCCAAATCATAGTCCTTAATCAACTCAAGCCATCTTCTCTGTCTGAGGTTGAGTTCTTTCTGAGTGAATATGTATTTCAAACTTTTGTGATCCGTGAAGATTTTGCACTTGTTTCCAATCATATAGTGCCTCCAAATCTTCAAAGCATGCACTACGGCAGCTAGTTCCAAATCATGCGTAGGATAATTCTTTTCATGCTTCCTCAACTGTCTTGAAGCAGAAGCAATCACCTTTCCTTCTTGCATTAGCACACATCCAAGTCCAAGGTGTGATGCATCGCAATACACATCAAATCCCTTGTGGATGTCTGGCATTACCAGTATTGGTGCAGTGGTTAACCTTTTCTTGAGTTCTTCAAAACAATTCTGGCAAGCTTCATCCCATTTGAACTCTTTGCCTTTCTCCAGTAGAGAGGTAAGTGGTTTTACTAACTTGGAAAAACCTTCAATAAATCTTCTATAGTATCCCGCCAATCCAAGAAAAATTCTGATCTTGGACGCGTCCTTGGGTTGCTTCCAATCCAGTATCTCACTTATCTTCCCTGGGTCCACTTTAATTCCACCATCGGTAACGATATGCCCTAAGAAAGCAACTTCCTTAAGCCAAAAATCACACTTCGAGAATTTTGCATATAATTGGTTGTCACGAAGCTTTTGTAGGACTAGCCTCAGATGATCTTCATGTGTTTCTTCATTCGGAGAACATATCAGTATGTCGTCAATGAATACGACCACAAACTGATCCATATATTCCATGAATACTTTATTCATCAAGTTCATAAAAGTATGCTGGTGCATTAGTCAGTCCAAACGACATGACCAAAAACTCATATAATCCATATCTCGTCGTGAAGGCTGTCTTCGGTACATCTTCTGCTCGAATCTTTAACTGATGATATCCCGATCTCAGATCTATCTTCGAGAATATCTTAGCTCCTTTCATCTGATCAAACAAATCTTCAATTCGAGGTAGCGGGTACTTATTCTTGATGGTTACTTTATTCAAACTTCTATAAACAACGCACATTCTCCTCGAACCATCCTTCTTGTTCACAAATAGAACTGGGGCTCCCCAAGGGGATGAACTTGGGCGAATGAAACCTTTGTCTAGTAATTCTTCTATTTGTTTCTTCAATTCTACTAAATCCTTGACATCCATTCTATATGGTCTTTTCGAGATAGGTGCGGTTTCGGGTAATAATTCAATAGAAAACTCTATATCACGGTCAGGTGGCATACCTGGTAATTCCTCCGGAAATACGTCTGGGTATTCGCACACTACTTTGATATTTTCCAAGGGCTTTTCTTCCAAGTGATTGATCACTGTTTTCCCTTTTTCATCTGTTGACTTGTCTATGTTGACTTGGATTCTTTCACCTTGAGGACTTGTCAACATAATTGTTCCATTGGCACACTGTATCACTCCATCACAACTTTTCAACCAGTTGCATCCAAGAATCACATCAATACCGTTGGATCCTAGGATCACTAGGTCGACTGAAAAATCTATTCCTTGAATCTTGATATTAACATGAGGGCATAAGTGTGTGGCCTTCATGTCACCTCCCGGTGAACTAATGTGTAATATCCTCTTCAGAGGGTACTTAGGTATGTTATGTTTTTCCACAAATGACTCAGTTATAAACGAATGCGATGCTCCAGAGTCAAATAAAACTGATGCATGTATGGAGTTAACAAGGAACATACCACACACTATGTCGGCATCCTCAGGCACTGATTCTGCAGTGACGTGATTGACCCTTCCTATGCTCTGGTTCTGTGGTGTCTTGTTTTGAGCAGATCCACGAGCGGGGGTATTCTGGTCATTCCTCTGATTATTGCCCTTCTAGGGTGTCTGCTGGTTGCGCCTTGGGCAGTTGTTGGCATAGTGGCCTAGCTCACCGCACTTGAAACAGCCGTTGGGTTGGACTGGTGCGTTGCTTCTGGCCTGCGTGTTATTGGTGCCACCTTGATGATTCTGTGAACCAGATCTCTGATTGTTCTGAGAGTTACTCCTTTGCTGATTCTGACTCTGATTACTTCTCTGGCTTTGCTGTCCAGAGTGTTGCACTTGATAATTGTTTCCACCCTGATTTCCAGAGCGGAACTGCGGACCTTGAGCATTGTTTGGCCGGGTGTTCCTGCTGGACTAACCTTGGAACTTTCTTTTATGGTCAGATAATTCCTTTCTTTTGCTTTCAAGGCCAATTGCCTTGTTCAGGAGTGTCTGGAAGTTGGGGAATGTATGGCTCTGAAGTTGGTAGTTCAGAGGTCCAATTAGTCCTTCCAGGAAACGCTCTTGGCGCTTCTCATCAGTGTCCACTTCTTCTGGTGCGTAGCGTGAAAGCTGAGTGAAGCGATCACGATACTCACTGACAGACATATTCCCTTGAGTAAGGGAAAGGAACTCCATCTTCTTCAGCTTCATAATTCCCGAAGGAATGTGATGAGCGCGGAAGTTCTCCTGAAACTCCTGCCAGGTTATTGTATCAGCATTGGGATGTGCCGCTGTGAAGGCATCCCACCAATCGGACGCGGCTCCCTCGAGTCTTCCCGAGGCATACAAGACCTTCTCCCGGTCGTTGCATTGAGTTATGTCCAGCTTCTTTCCAATGACTTTGAGCCAGTCATCGGCGTCTAGAGGATCAACCACATGAGAAAATGTCGGCGGGTGATGACTCATGAAATCCCGGTGCTTATCTCTGGCCGGGGGCGCATACTGCTGCTGCTGGGGTTGCTGATTCTGTTGGTTCTATTGTAATTGCTGAACAGCTGCAGTGAGTCCTTGCAGAATCTGCATTTGGGCGGCGATGAACTGCTCCATATTGGGATTTGGTGGTGGTGGTGGTGGTGCTTGTTGACCACGCTGGTTCCGGTTGTTAGGTCCTTGACGTGGGTTCACCATCTGATTGGTTAGGAAGTGAAATCCTTAGAAAAGTGAGGAGTAGAAAAGATTCTAGAGGGAAAATAGCTTAAGTTTTAAAAATTTTATATGTTCTTATGGCCATCATTCCATAAGACCATAGCACTCAAACAAAGATCCAAATCAAACATTTCAACCAATCACCATCACATGGTTGCTATTTATTAATATGAAAACTTAAATAGAGTTTCATCATCTAACACGAAGTATAACTTATTACATCATAGCTTAAACTTAAAGCAGCCTAGTGACGGATCCGGGCTCTCCATAGCGCAGCCTCTTGCAGGGAGGAGACAACGCCATGGCGGGGACCTAAGCTTCGGGCGGATCCAGTCCTTGCAGTTGGGCTTCTAGGGCTGCAATCCTGGCGTGGGCATTCTCCAACTCCAAGTGCACCCTGTAGAGATCCAGGGTGGCACTGTCCAGGTCGGTGTTGAGACCGGCCACTACACCAGCTAGGGTGTTGAGGCGATCCTCACCAGGTTCACCTGGGACGATGTTGGTCTAGCTTTCTCCACGCAGACGCTGAGGAAGATGCCTGAACCTCGTGTTCTGCAGCTGCTGCCGGTAGGTGTGGCTGAGCGACCACAGGGTCCGACGGGCAGCATCGCTGACCGAGGCAGCGTAGGTGGACAGTGGCGTCAGGGACTCGTGAGCAGACAGAGTCCTGAATCCCCTGTCACCTGCATCCATCACCCTGACGTGGATGTGAGTGATGTAATAGCAAGCCCGGGGAGGCTCGCTCACTCGCCTCGTCTTGTACAGGGGGCGAACGTAGGTGCCTAGCGCATGCAGCACCTCTTGCATCAGGTTGGGGAAGTGCCCCGTCTCGAACATTGATGTGTAATGTTCGACAATAGGACCAAACCCCATGAAGTTGTCCTGCTGGGCGTAGTCGGCTTCCTCGTTGACGTGTTCGCCTTCTCCATCGTCTTCGTCGTCGTCATCCTCGTCATCGTCGTCTCCGGAGTCGTCGGGGTCGTCGCCTCCGGGTGCAGGTGCTTGGAAGGCTGGTGCAGACGATGCTGACGTCGATGACCCAACTGTGAAGGCTAGGGACTCTGCCAACGGGGTGGGGGTCGGCAGCTGCTCCTCCGAGCTGTCCTCCAGGTTGATTACATTCTCCACTCGGACGGGAGGGAGATCCGCCGGAACTTCCTCGACTACCACTGGGTAGACCGAGATCTGCTGGGGCTGAGGGGCGTAGCTGGTGTTGATGCGGGTAGTTTGGAGAGTGCGAACCATCTACAAGAGAAGTGTCAACTCAGTTGAATTTCAAAGAGGTAAGACTGATAAAGGAATTTATAGGAATGAAATTAGCAAGTTTTGAACAACTAGGCTTTCCATTTCTAACTAATCTAACGACCTAGGGTCAGCATAGCTTTGATACCACTTCTGTCACACCCGGTTCCAGGGGGTAGAACCGAGCGCATACCATATGTGTGCCAGGATCCATTTCCACACATATGTTGACGTCACAAGTGTAATATATCAAAAGACAATGCAATAAAGGCGTAAAGAGAGTATAATACTTTATTACATCATCTGAAACATTGTATCTTGAACAAGTATCATATCAAAGTAAAGCGGAAATAAACAACTGGGCAATCTTCCACAGAAAGTTGACCGACGTATCGTTAGACTTAGAATTCCTCGTCGTCAAAAACTCCATCAAAGTCTCTAGCATCACCCTCTGATCAAAATAAGCAAGGGTGAGCTCACTTATGGTCGGGGCTCAGCAAGTGGGGGAAACATTAATGCAGGTATAACAAGGTGAGGCTAAGGTTGAGCAGTAAGCATTTTAGTTGGTCAATATTTTATTAACAACACCTGTCTTACTAATAAGAGTGAATCCCAAATATCCCATTTAAACAAAGGAATATGAGTATAGCAAAAACACTTAAGTGAAACCACTTAAGCAAATTATTGGCAGATCATCGGATCTCAATTTAATTCCATCTTCAAGTTCAATTATCATGTGAGGAGTCCAGGTCGCTCATAACCGGGAGCACGGCTGATATATCAGTTTTACACTCTGCAGAGGTGGTACAACTTTACCCACAAGCCATGTATCCCATCTAGCCCGGGTTGATCGGACCCTTAAACACTGCCGAGGTGAATGGCTAGGGATCCATTATGAGGCTTTCACAAAATACACTTAATACGAAGTAACCCGCTAAGGTTTCTAAAGACGATGGTGGTGGCCCCCTGGGTGAGGTACCTTAGCCAAGAATACGACCCCATGTTAACGTGGGCTGCCAGCACCTACCGCTTCCCCTCTTGCCCATCTTTCAGGTAAGGTTGCTTGGCACTAAGCATATAGAGCTAATTACCAAAGCCAGAGCCATGATAGCACTCGTGGTTGCACTGTTATCCTGGGTGGTCACTCCATGTTCCAATTAATTTGTAATAAAGTTATCTTAACCATCGGGTTAATGTCATAATTGCCAATTAACATTTTGGAACATTAAAACCAATTAATGAGTGACATTAGGAATCATTAAGTTGAGCGGTAGCATAAATTTTACACAGCTTAACAATTTTCCCAGGTAAAACAAGGAATACAAGTAGTAAATCTAGGAAATCCTTAATTAGACTATCCCATCAAATTATGCAATATATAAAAAATATAAACATTATTATATGCAATGAATAGGTACAAACAGAATATGTAGAGGGAGAATCCACTTGCCTTGCTCAAAAGCGTCTTGCGGGTCGTCCTCGAACGTATTCGAATCGCCTACCGCACAATCGGCTTCTAATAGAGTCGCATAGCGCACATACAAAAATAAAACATAAACCAATAAATAAATATGCACCATTTCATAAACATACACCAATACGTCATTAAACACACATTAACATATCGCACTAATCATATCTTAATTACGTACTAATCGCGTAAATACTTATTAATTCAATTGTGGCTATTATTGTGAATCCTAATGGTGAATTTATGAGTGGGTATAATAAATACAGTTTAACTAGTATTAATATATTTTAACATCATTAATGAAAATAAATAATACTTATTGTCTTTTAATACTAATAAATTAATACCTTTTATTACTTCTAACTCAAATTAGTTAGTATAGCAAAAATAAATTTAATAATATTAATATTCTAAAAATCTACATAAATTGGTAATTGGACTTTTATAACACAAGTGAGGATATTTTAACATAAACTAGTATTTTGCTTAATTTAAAAATCTAAGTGCTCAGTTTGCGAACAAGATTATTTAACTAGCAAAAATCTATTTTCCACACTACCGGTGATATTTTCTCCTTTCTTTATAACAAGAAAATGTTAATAAAATAATTAGCTAAATCATCTAGAAATCCTATATTATTACATGCGTTCTATACCATTTTTCTAAATCCATTTAAAATGCACCTAAAAGTCTCCAAATAGTTTCTAAAATTTATCGTGACCAAATTTGACTACAAATTCTTATCCAGTATTTTTATCACCAACGTGTGACTATTAAATCTACATCATATTTCTCTAAACCAAAATTCAACGTCACGACTGACATGAAATATAACGGTGCACTAATAATCGCATATCTCTAACAAATTCCATAACGCACACATATACATAAATTGGAATCACATGTGTTCATATTACAACAAACAAAATGTACAACTCATGAATCGAATCAAAAAAAGTACTTTTATAAAATACACAAAATAAATTTAGGTCGCCTTCAACCTTAGGTTCGCGCGTGTGACGGGGATGGATCGACGGGTTTCGACCGGGTGGAGAACAAGGCTCGACTATGGACGGCGAATACGTGGCTCCGGCGAACTCCGGCGACGAACGGCACACTCCGGCGAACTCCATGGGCTCCGGCGATGAACGGCAACGAACGACGGCATCGAGCAGTGTACTAGCGAGCTAGAGAGATGGAGTGAGCTTGGGTAGGCAGGAGAAAGGAGAGGGTCTCTGCTGCCTTTTATAGAGAGCAGGAGGGAGAGGAGAGGTCACTGGTGGTCTTCAATGGCCATCACAAGCGTCAGTTACAAGGAGCATAATGGAGGAGGAATGGGAGGAAGAAACGGTAGAAATCAATCTCCATTAACACCGAGACGAACGGACGTCGGTTTCAGCAACGGGCAGCGCGGCTCGTGGCATCGAGCGCGGCGTCGGCCGGATGCGCGCAGCGTGCGGCTGGAGGGCGCGGCTCGTGCGGGCGCAGGCTGGCGGCTTCACGCTCGGGTGCGTGCAGAGGCGCGGCATCGGTCGATTCGGCTTGGGCGCTCGCGCGCGGGTGCGCATGGCGCGACGTCGGGTTCGGGGTGCTCGCGCGGTCGAGCCTGGGCGCCTGAGTGCACGCGCGGGCGTCGGGGAGAGGCGCGACGAGGGAGAGAGATTAGGGGAGAGAGAGAATAGAGGAGAGAGGGAGAGAGAATAGAGGGAGGGAGGGAGTTTGGGAGGCGGCGGCGGCTTCAGGGAGTGCGCGCAGTGCTAGGGTTGGGGTCTTGGGGATGGGCCCTGGTGGGCCGGCTGGTGCAGTTGTTTTTTTTTAAAAAAAATCTGAAATGCATTTTTAAAGAACTCGAAAAAATCATAAAAATTCACCAAAAATATTTATAAATAAAATACTTGTTTTTACACTAATAATCATTATATTATTTAATTATTATTAACTACTAGGATCCCTTTTAAAAATAATTGATAATAAACATCCGATAATCAATCAAGCGCACACAACGAAAGTTGATTCAAAATGCAAATAAATAATTAAACACTAAAAAATTATGACCCTAATTAATATAATAACTAAATTCATTATTTTTATTTGATGGCTTTTGTGGTGTTACAATTATAAAGTGATATAGATATATGATATGACAACAATATAAATCTCACCGTGGACTTTTAGAATTGTACTTTCTTAGAGCTAGACGCACGTAAGTTAGGCAGTTGCATGTCTAAATAATAATGATCAGCAGTATAATACAAATTAAGATACTGTTGCTCCTACTGGCGTGGACATGAACACATAGCGATGTGGGAGTAAGCGAAAATCGCGACGATGGAAGGAAAACCACGTGCGTCTTGGTTGGGTGCCGTGCCGTGTTTGAACATCACGCCCCTGCTTTTCTCCATCGTCCTTCCCTTGAGTTGCGGCGGCTTGAGTTGCGGCGGCACCGCTAAATATTGGGACTTCCCTTGAGTTGCGGCGGCGCCGCTAAATATTGGGACTGGTTCAGTTTTTTCTGAGATTTTTTTCTAAGTGGAGAGAATTTGGCTGTGAAGACAATTTGAAGATCATAAAGATTATATGCTGAGAAAGATAAAAAATTCTATAAGATTTAGGATATAGAAAGTGACGATTTTTTACTATCGTAATGACTCGGTCGATTTTACGTTCACGTTGATTTTGGACGGTTTTGACTAAAGTGATTTTCGTAGAAGCAGACTGAAAAACTAGGTGTTTGACAGTTTGAATCAGCTTCTAGTGGCCAGAAGCTAAAAAAACTGAAACAAATAGGGTCATTGTATGCGCCTCTCTAGTACAGCAGCAGATGACACAATCAGGGGCGAACCCAGAACAAAACGAGAGTGAGGGCATAATTGTAAAGATGGACACCAAAATACTATAACAGTGGCATCTAAACGACATTGAGCAGGGGATTTTATGGTGAACATTTAGACTACTACTTGCAAAGGATAAATGAGCAGGAGCCCAGGCCCTCAGTCGAACCTATATAGGTCCGCCCCTGGACACAATGACACATAGGACCTATAAAAAACAAGAGAGAGAGAGAGAGAGGTAATTTTAACCATAAGGACATGCACAATCTAGCTATTATGTTGTGTTTTTTAAGCACTAGATATATCTAAGAAACTCGTTCATATAATCCAATATATTCAAACATTATATTTTATTCACTAAACCCTCAAGACATATGTGTGTGTGGAAGTTTATCTTAAACTAGAGAACGATGCCAGAAACGTTCCTCCATCAAGATATATCTCTTGTGTTTTTTTGCACGTATGTCTTTAGATACTCCTTAAAGTATGAATAATTTATGTCGGTTATAAATGCCCTAATACTTCTGATAAATCTAAAGTTGCTATGTTATAAAAGGGTGTTTGGTTCTACCAAATTAAAGTTTAGTCTTTGTCACATTGAATATTTAAACAACAATTATGAGTATTAAGTATATAGTCTAATTATAAAAATTAATTACATAGATGAATACTAAATTGCGAGAAAAGTTTATTATGCCTATATTAAATATTAGTAATTGATATATAAATATTCGATGTGACACAGACAAAATGGAAATCAAACACCCCCTAAAAATAGAATGTCAATGCATGTTTTGTATTTCATACAGTAAAAACCTAGGATTCCTATTTCCCACTAAAAACTGAGGACATAGACAGGTAGTTTTGGAATATATGTGAAAGTTTGGGCCAGGCCACTTAAAATTGCCTAGATACGACCTGAAAATAAGAGTCTAAAGCACGATCCGACACGAAAATGGGTCGAACCGGCACGACCCGAATAACCATGTCGTATTGTGCCTCAAACTTAGACATGACGACTGACATAACACGACACGATTAGATGAGTTGTGCTTGGACCAGCAGGACACGAAGTGAAAACTAACGTTTAACCATTGTTCTTTACTGCTCCAACAATGTTGATCTTATCATAAAAGTTATATAGAACATTGATACTTATATTTATCGTAATAGTTTTGAGTCACGTGGCTAGTTATATCAATCTATTTTTAAGGGTTCTTTTTCTCGTATGATTTTTTAATGTATAACAAGGTTAGAAATATTTAAAGATGTATTTTTAGATACATACAAGTTTTTTTTACTCCGTGTCGTGCTTGGAGCGACACAGCATGAGCATTGACCTGTCGTGCTTTAAAGCCGAGTTGGACCTAGCTTTTAATATTTGGGAAAGATATTGTGCCGTGTTAACAGGGGCGGACCAACGTTAGGCTGAGTGGGGACACGGGCCCCACTCAATTTTCTGGTTCTAGTGGAATTTTTACCTTATTCACCGTAGTTATAAAGGGTCATTAGTAAGTAGGTTTCTATTTAGGCCCTTACTCAGGTTTTAGGCCCCCACTCAAACTTTTGGCTGGGTTCGTCCCTGCGTGTTAACGAAAAAAAGTTAACCTCAAGCATCGGGCCGTATCGGTGTGGCACGGTCCAACTTTGAGCTACTCTGAAAGAGATGGCAATATAGATAGCCAATAAGCACGAGGCCCGTGAGCCCGACACGAAGCCCGCTGTTTGGGTCCGGTCCGAGCCTGACACGATCCGGTTCTATGTGGGCCCGGGCCGGCCCAGCACGAATAAGCGGGCTGAGATTGGACAGGAAACTAGGCACGGTGTGCTAGCTCGGCACGGCCCATTTAGCTCTAAGACCGTTAAGCCCGCTTTTTTGCACTAAAACGTGCTTACCAGCCCGTTTAGCCCGTTTTTTTCGTGCTACGACCAATTTAGGCCCGCTGTGGGCCGGACTCGGACAGAAATCGATCCCACGGACTTACACGGCCCGACCCGATTTTTTAACAGTGCCTGACGGGCTCGACCCAAAACGGTCCGAGCTTCACCAGGCCCGGGCCGACCGTTTGGCCATCTCTAGATGACAGGCAAGAAAAAAAAAGACTTTTTTTGTATAGGCATCAATGCACCCGGGCCGGCCGTTTGGCCATCTCTAGATGGCAGGCAAGAAAAAAAAGACTTTTTTTTTTGTACAGGCATCAATGCATCCATGCAGATCCCCAAGTGGAGTTACGGCGGCTGGTTATCATTTATCATCACCTTCGCCTCACACCTTCCGGCCGCCCATTCCGATCCGATCCCCGGCCGGCCACCTACCACCGGTCAGCCCCATCAGTCTCTGAGGCAGCGTAAGCCATCAGGCCTCCCTCGTCGATCTCCCCGCCGCCGCCGCTGCTAATACCGTGCGTCGGTGACTCAATCCTCTTCTCCAATCCTATACTGCTACCCACTTACACCTGATGTTTTGATTTCTTCTCAGAGATAATGGAGGCCGGCGCCGCCGCTGCTGCCACTGCCATCTACCCTCTTCACCGATGCAAAACCATACACCTGGTTCCCTACACCTTTTCTACCCTGCCTGCCTGATTTTCTCCTCTTCGCATGCATATGCATCCTCTCTCTCTCTCTCTCTCTCTCTCTCTCTCTCTCTCTCTCTCTCTCTCTCTCTCTCTCTCTCTCTCACTCACACACACACACACACACACACACACCAATTTGTTAGCCCTGCATATATACTGCTACCCACTTGCTTATTTTCGCATGTACATGAACATCACCATCACATTACGCAGGTGAGGCATGCCCAAGGTGTCCACAACGTGGAAGGCGACACGGATCACAGCGCCTACATGAAACCCGACTTCTTCGACGCGCGCATCACTCCCTTGGGCTGGAACCAGGTAAAGCTAGCTACCCTTTCATTTCCTTGGTCCTGCATATATTTAGTTTTGACCAAATTAAAATGTCAGCTTCGATGGTTCTATATGATTCTTTTCTCTGCTTCCATGTTTCGTTGGCGAGAGATCTACTATTTAAAATAATGAAAAATACAGGTTGACCTCCTGCGAGAGCATGTGAAGGAATCTGGGCTTGCAGAAAAGATTGAGCTGGTTATTTGTTCTCCTTTGTCGAGGTACAGTCTTGCATGACCTTTTCTGCGTCCTTGCAATGCTTCACAGATGCGGTGGTGTTCTTCACTGCTGCAGTTGTGTGTGTGTGTGTGTGTGTTTTTTTTTAATTTTAATTTATTCCCTTCTTAGAAGAAAAGGGACAAAATAGCAGCTACTAGGATATATCAACCTGCTTTGAGTATGTACGTTATTGTCAGAACTAGAGCATCCAAGACAACAGAGATGGACCCACCACCCTCTTCTTTGATTGAGAGAGCATTATTGCAGCTGTCGTATGAACTAAAAGGCCCTCCCTATATTTCGCTATGTTCTAAAGGACCATGCAGACTGCAGTGGGAGTTTTTGGTGGCGAAAGCTGCAGTAATGGTGTGAGTGTGCCTCCACTGATGGTGGAGAATGCTGGACGTCCGGCAGTTTCAAGTTTGAACTGCCCACCATTTCTTGCTGTTGAGGCCTGCAGGGAGCGCTTGGTACGTACGAGTACTTCCTTTTTTTTTTTTGCTGAAGAACACACTTGTAAGGTCTTTCTTTTTTTTTGGTTTGATCACCATTACCGCGCGCTTCAATGCAGGGTGTCCATCCTTGTGACAAGAGGAGGAGCATCACAGAGTACCGTGCTCTCTTCCCTGCCATTGATTTTTCGCTGGTAAGCATATCTCTCTCTTATATACTTCATGCTCAATGGGCTGCCGTTTCCGAGCTTCTACTAGTGGTTAACTATACATATGCACTCACTTTGTTTTACAGATAGAGAGTGACGAAGATGTTCTCTGGGTACCAGATGTCAGAGAAACCTTTGAGTCACTCGCAGAAAGGGGTATGAAGTTCATTGACTGGTAATTTGTCTGTTCCCCCCCCCCCCCCCCCCTCTAAGTATCTGTTCAGTTCATTTCTTTTCTTTGCCTATGTCGTCATTACGAAACAACTTCTGGTTAATTTGGAATTACGAACAAACGCATGATCAACATCTTGCTCTAGGATCTGGAACTGAACACATGCAGATGGCTTTTGCGCAGGCTATGGACAAGAGAAGAGAGAGAGATAGCCATCGTCACCCATAGCGGTTTATTAAACCATACCTTGCGCAGGTACAGCAAAGAGTGCCATCCAACAGTAACACAAGAAGTGAGCAAATAGTAAGTGTCTTTCATTTTTTTTTGTCATTTAATGAATTACCATTGTCGAACTCATGCACACCAGGGGCATATATACGTGTTGTGTTGGCGTTGCTGACTTTGGCTTGGTTGTTTAATTTGATTCAGCTTTGCAAACTGCGAGCTCCGGTCCTTGGTACTGGTTGACAGGAGGTCAGTACTGCACCTGCACACGCACCCTTTTGTTTTGGCTCCAACTTAGAATCACTAAAAAGAAATGCATCTTGTAAGAGTGCTCACAGTCACAGTGATTATGCATGCAGTATGCTTGGTTCAGATGGCCCCAGTTACAACAACTACCCTGGCAAAATGAAAATCCCAGCCGGACTTGATCCGCCCAGCGATGACAAGAAGCAACCTCTTCAGAACCTGAGCGGCTGAGCAGGCCTGTCTTGGGGATTGTTTGGTGTTCACCACCACTGATTCCTTTTCTTTTGTCATCCTATTTTGAAACTTCCCTAGCTGCATTCAGTCCGTTTTTTGTGAACTATTCTGATAGTACTATTCTGAACTTCCCATTGTGGTTGTTGAGCACCATTTGTGATACTGTACACGGCCGGACGGTCCAACCTGCGGACGGTCCGTCCATAGACGCGAACGATCCGTGATTAGATCAGATCAGGCGTAATTAATCTCTTTTCCACGCATATTTATCTATCTAAACTCGCGGATTCTGTTGGAGAACTCTTAGGAACGGGTCCAGACATCTCTCCAATATATATGAAGGGTACGACTGAACAGCATCCAATTTTGAACATTCCTGAACAGCATCCAATCCATTTGTAAACTATTCTGAGAGTACTATTCTAAACTTCCTATTTGCGGCTATTAGGGTTTTGATACTCTTTTCCTTTAGGGCTAGTTTAAAAAATTAAATATTCCAATTGTGGCTGCAGCGCCTACACCCTCACAGCCGCCACCTGATGGAGGCGTGGTGCACTATTTTTAGCGTATAATCCGACTGTTTGTTCCGCGACCCATGTAACCCCTCCGTGCCGCTCTCCTTCTGCTCCTCAAGCCATGTAATTTATCTGTAGCTTCCTTTCTGCTCCATGGCGGATGATTAATGGAATAATTAGGTGGGGTCCTCTCCTCGATGATTAATGGAATAATTAGGTGGGGTCCTCTCCTCCCTTAGACAGACAAAAAATAAATCTTTTCCGGGATTAGAGGATATTTGAGTTTCTAAACTAGCTCTTAGAGGCGACAATTGCATTTTTAGGAATACAAACATAATGCTTCGCAGTAATACTTGTAAGGAAAATGGACACCGGGTCATTTGGCTCAATAGTTTTTGGTGTTTGATGATCAACATAACATGTAGACTAATGTGTTTGCTAGTGTTTGTGTTTGTAGTTCACAAGATGAAGTTACTTGGATCAAGGCATTGAGGAAAGCAACACCTCAAAAGAAGACATTATGAAGATCAAGTGAAGTCCAAGAAACGAAGGAAGTGTTGCCAGGCGGACTGTCTATGCGAGGAGCACCGGACTGTTCGGTGCACCCAGGAAAAGTAGCCTAATGGCTAGTTTCAGGTGGCGCTGTGCAGAGAAGACCACTGGACTGTCCGGTGTAAAAAGCCTGCATGCCAACGGTCACCTGCGGTGTCAGATCTAACGGCTAGGCGCAGCGGACAGGGTCACCAGACTATCCGATGCACCACCTGACTGTCCGGTATGCCACAAATAGCAGCAACTTTTCTCCAATGGCTAGTTTTGTGTTGGGGGCTATAAATACACCCCCAACCGGCCATTTCAAGGTGTGGGAGCCCAAGCAACATACCAAGGCATATAGTAGACATTTCCAAGAGCTCATACACCCAAGTGCTTAATAGAATCAGTCATTGATTAGCGTAGGTGCTTTGCGAAGTGCTTAGGTTAGTTAGACCGCATTAGCGCTTGCTCTAGGTGAATCCTAGTTAGTTGAGTGAGTTTAGAAAAACCACACAATCCCTCGGCTCTTGCGCGAGCCGTTGTAATTATACCGAGTGGGGCGAGAGTCTTGCGATACCGTGACAACCGCGTTTGTGTCACGGTCGCCACCTTGTACCAGAGAGAACGAGGCTCGCGACGTTTCGGCCGGAAGCTCGATAGTGGAGACGGCGGGGAGCGTCCGAGAGGAGCCGGAAGCGGAGCACCACTTGCATATGGAGAAAGCTTGCGGCTCTCTACGGAGTTACTCGACCGTGGTGCTTAGCCCTCGCGTGGGCTTCCCTTTGTCTAGGGGCACCAACGAGGATTAGCCGGGACCTTGCGTGGTTCCGGATACCTCGTTATTTTACAAGCGTCATCCACGAGAGTTTGCATCTCTATCTATCGGCGTTTCGGACCCGGGGGACCCTCAACCGGACTGACTAGTGAATTTTGTACCGCGTGCCCCTGTCCAGATGGGTTGATGCAAGATGGAACACAAGAGGAGGGATGAGGATTATATTATCTTGCACCAGGGGTGCTTGCAGTAGGGGCTACAAGCTTCGCGAGAGAGGGAACGGGCCCTAGGCCTCCTGGGGAGTCTAGTGTTGCGGAGTGGACATCGATGTTTTGGGTGAGTCCGTCTCCGTTGCTCTTGCTGCCCGTGTTGCCCTCTCCCCCCTTTCTTTTTTCTTTTCTTCCCTCAGGAAGGCCCTGGACATCCCCTTTTATAGATACAAGGAGATGGTCCAGCTGTACAATGGGGGTGTAGCTATGTGCTAACGTGGCCGACGGAGAAGTGCTTGAGCCCTGCAGAAGCGCAGCTGGCGGTGCGGCATGGATCCTGCTGACGTTTCCTTGCTTCCGTAGGGAGCTGAGAACCATCGACGTCACGGGCGCACACGGGGAACCATCATTACCTGTTATTGGAGTAGTTTGATGTGACTCCGGTCTTGTTCCTTCGTAGCATGGGGTGGCTAGCTAGCGGTAGGGTAATGATGTATCTCCTATAGCGTAGTCGGTCCGAGCCCGAGGTCGAGCGAGGCGGCGACTGCTCCCGAGGCCAAGGCTGAGGTCGGGCGTGGATGTGACTCCTCCTGAGGCCAAGGTCGAGGTCAGGCGAGGCGGAGACCTCTTCCCGAGGCCGAGGTGTCGGTCGAGACCTGGGGTCGGGCGAGGCGCAGCTCCCTGTTGTGCCCGAGGCTGAACTCGAGAGAGGCCGTGACTTACTGTTGTTAGTCTTACCTTGACGGCTGGCACAGTAGCCGGAGCGGGGCGAACAGTGTTGTTTTCCTGTCAGAACGGTCAGTGAAAGGGCGAAGTGACTGCGGTCACTTCGACCTTGCCGACTGAGGCGAGCGTGTCAGGATAAGGTGTCAGGCGATCCCTGCATTAAATGCACATGCGATACGGTCGGTTGGTAAGGCGATTTGGCCGAGGTCGCTGCACGACAAAGTTTGCCCGAGCTTGGCTTCGGGCGAGCCGAGGGTGCGCCCACTACTTGTGGAGGCCCTCGGGCGAGGCGTGAATCCACCCGGGACTACTGTTCCCACCCGAGGCCGGGCTCGGGCGAGGCGAGATCGCGTCCCTTGGCAGACGAGGCCTTGACTTGAACCGCGCTTATCAGTCTTTACGGTTTGTTCTGAAGACGTTTTCCAACCGTGTTTAGGAGTGTTGGGGGTACCCCTAATTACGGTACCCGACACTACCTTACTCTTTAGTTTCCGCTTTTATATTAAGCATTTAAGTTTCAATCTTGCCTTTGTAATTATATTGTTTTAGATTGAAACTTAGACATTGTGGTAGAGTTAGCAACACTTAGACAAAATCTAGTTTGCACATGCTAGTTTGATTAATTGCATAGGTTTTGCTCTACGGATTTATTTGTGGTCTAGTTTAGAGAAAGTTTTAGAAGTCCTAATTCACCCTCTCTTAGGCGTCACCTGTTTCCTTCAATTGGTATCAGAGCCTGGTTTGGCTCATTTGAAACGCTTTAGCTTCACCGCTAAAAGAGCTGATGCTTTTTAAAGAAGGGGATGGATACTGAGAGCACCTAGAGGGGGAGGTGAATAGGTGATCCTGTAACACTTCAAAACTTAAGCCACAAAACTTGGTTAATTGTTAGCACAATAATTGCCAAGTGGCTAAAGAGGAATCCTCAACAAAACACAATAACCAACAAAGATCAATCACAGAGATGGCACGGTGGTTATCCCGTGGTTCGGCCAAGACCAACGCTTGCCTACTCCACGTTGTGGCGTCCCAACGGACGAGGGTTGCTATCAACCCCTCTCAAGCGGTCCAAAGACCCACTTGAATACCATGGTGTTTTGTTTGCTTTACTCAATCCCGTTTGCGAGGAATCTCCACAAATTTGGAGCCTCTCGCCCTTACACTTGAAATTCACAAAGAACACGGAGCAAGGGAGGGATTAGCAACGCACTCAAGACAAGAAATCACAGCAACACCACGCACACAAGTCGCAACGAGAGCTCACAACACAACTCAATGAGTTCACCACTCAACTAGAGCTCTAATCGCTATTGCAAAGAATCAAAGGCGCGGAATCAATGTCTTGGTGCTTAGGAATGCTTAGGAGATGCTTGGTGTACTCCTCCATGCGCCTAGGGGTCCCTTTTACAGCCCCAAGGCAGCTAGGAGCCGTTGAGAGCAATCTTGGAAGGCTGATCTTGCCTTCTGTCGACTGGCGCACCGGACAGTCCGGTGCACACCGGACATGTCCGGTGCCCGATTTCTTTCCAAACACAGCGCAGTCGACCGTTGGCAGCCTGTGAGCCGTTGGCACACTTGACATGTCCGGTGCACACCGGACAGTCCGGTGCCTTCTTCTAGCCGTTGGCTCGGCCACGTCTCCCGCGCAGATTGCGCGGCCGACCGTTGGCTCACCAGACAGTCCGGTGCACACCGGACAGTCCGGTGAATTATAGTCGTACGTCGCCGGTGAATTCCCGAGAGCGGCCACTTCGCTTGTGAACGACCCACCGGACAGTCCGGTGCACCACCGGACAGTCCGGTGAATTATAGCCGTACACCGCCGTTGAAGTCCCGAGAGCAGCCTGTTTGCCCGAGCCAGCCTGACGCACCGGACACTGTCCGGTGCTCCAGACTGAGCAAAGTCTTGGCTGCTCGAGCCAAGGCATTTCCAGTTGGTCTTTTCCTGTTTCCAGCACTTAGACACGATACATTAGTCTCTAAAACAATGTACTAAGTTTGAGAAACATACTTTTATCCTTGATTTGTACTTTGTCTACCATTTTACACTTAGGCACTTGTGTTTGACACTAAATCACCAAAATACTTAGAAATGGCCCAAGGGCACATTTCCCTTTCAATCTCCCCCTTTTTGGTGATTTATGCCAACACAACATAAAGCAAGTCGAACAAGTACAAAAACAATTCAATTAAGAACTCAAAGTTGTTTTGATTCAATTTGACATATATGGATCACTCTATGCCACCACTTGGTTTGTTTTTGCAAATCAAACTCACATTCCTATCTCTAAGTCAAATCCACTTGTAGAGACATAAAGAGAGGTTTTCCAAAGAAATTTGATCAAGGATTTCAAAAACTTCCCCTTTTTCCCATAAACAACACTTCTCCCCACAAGAGACCAACTTTTGACATAAGAGACAATAAAAGAGTTTTGACAAACCAAAAGCTCTAATCTACTATTTTCAAAATTTCTCAAGTGGTAGCTGATCCATTTATCGCTTTGGCCTTTATTTTCTCCCCCTTTGGCATCAAGCACCAAAACGGGATCAATCTTGGCCTTTTAACCCCATTGCCTCACCAAAATCTTCAAATAAGAGTACAAAGGCAATAAGAGTATGAAGATGAACTTGGAAAAGTTACTCTTTTCATCGGAGTGCAGTGGAAGTCTTGCATGGTCCAAGTCCACCTTTTCCCTTTCAATCCTCCTTTGAGACTAACATAACCAAACTCAAGAAAATGGTTAGTCTCAAAGGGTCAAGTTGTAGCACAGCTCCCCCTAAATATGTGCATTACTTGCAAAAAGGACTTGTGAGGTCCAGGAAGTGTTTGTACAACTTGAGCACCACAATAAGCAACAAAATGCAGAATGAACATGATCAAAGGCATAAACACATGTATGCTATATTTCAATCCAAGTTCCGCGAATCTAAGATATTGAGCTCACTACGCAGCCTGCAAAAGGTCTTCTCATCTAGAGGCTTGGTAAAGATATCGGCTAGCTGGTTCTCGGTGCTAACATGAAACACTTCGATATCTCCCTTTTGCTGGTGGTCTCTCAAAAAGTGATGCCGGATGTCAATGTGCTTTGTGCGGCTGTGCTCAACAGGATTTTCCGCTATTCGGATAGCACTCTCATTGTCACATAGGAGTGGGACTTTGCTCAGATTGTAGCCAAAGTCCCGGAGGGTTTGCCTCATCCAAAGTAGTTGCGCGCAACACTGTCCTGCGGCAACATACTCGGCCTCAGCGGTGGATAGGGCAACAGAGGTTTGTTTCTTAGAGTTCCATGACACCAGGGACCTTCCTAAGAATTGGCACGTCCCCGATGTACTCTTCCTATCGACCTTACATCCAGCATAGTCGGAATCCGAGTACCCAATCAAGTCAAAGTTAGACCCCTTTGGATACCAGATCCCGAAGCAAGGCGTAGCGACTAAATATCTAAGAATTCGCTTCACAGCCACTAAGTGACACTCCTTAGGATTGGATTGAAATCTAGCACACATGCATACGCTAAGCATAATATCCGGTCTACTAGCACATAAATAAAGCAAAGAATCTATCATGGACCGGTATGCTTTTTGATCAACGGACTTACCTCCTTTGTTGAGGTCGGTGTGTCCGTCAGTTCCCATCGGCGTCTTTGCGGGCTTGGCATCCTTCATCCCAAACCGCTTTAGCAAGTCTTGTGTGTACTTTGTTTGGGAGATGAAGGTGCCGTCCTTGAGTTGCTTCACTTGGAACCCAAGGAAGTAGTTCAACTCGCCCATCATCGACATCTCGAATTTCTGCGTCATCACCCTGCTAAACTCTTCACAAGACTTTTGATTAGTAGAACCAAATATTATGTCATTGACATAAATTTGGCATACAAAAAGATCACCATCGCAAGTCTTAGTAAAAAGAGTTGAATCGGCTTTCCCGACCTTGAAAGCATTAGCAATTAAAAAGTCACTAAGGCATTCATACCATGCTCTTGGGGCTTGCTTAAGTCCATAGAGCGCCTTAGAGAGCTTACACACGTGGTCGGGGAACCGTTCATCCTCGAAGCCAGGGGGTTGCTCTACATACACCTCCTCCTTGATCGGCCCGTTGAGGAAAGCGCTCTTCACATCCATTTGGTACAACCTGAAAGAATGGTGAGCCGCATATGCTAGCAAGATACGAATTGATTCTAGCCTAGCCACAGGAGCAAAAGTCTCCTCAAAGTCCAAACCTGCGACTTGGGCATAACCTTTTGCCACAAGCCGAGCCTTGTTCCTTGTCACCACCCCGTGCTCGTCCTGTTTGTTGCGGAACACCCACTTGGTTCCCACAACATTTTGCTTGGGGCGAGGCACCAGTGTCCAAACTTCATTGCGCTTGAAATTGTTGAGTTCCTCCTGCATGGCCAACACCCAGTCCGGATCTAGCAAGGCCTCTTCTACCCTGAAAGGCTCAATAGAAGAGACAAAAGAGTAATGCTCACAAAAATTAACTAATCTTGAACGAGTAGTTACTCCCTTGCTAATATCACCCAATATCTGGTCGACGGGATGATCCCTTTGAATCGTCGCTCTAACTTGGGTTGGAGGTGCCTGAGGTGCTTCTTCCTCTTCAACTCGAACACCCTGTGCTCCCCCTTGATCATGCGCCTCCACTTGAGGTACCTATTCGTCATCTTTGGTTGGGGAATGCACCATAGTTGAGGAAGACGGTTGATCTTTCTCCAATTGTTCCTGAGGTCGTACATCTCCAATCGCCATGGTGCGTATTGCGGCCGTTGGAACGTCTTCTTCATCTACATCATCAAGATCAACAACTTGCTCTCTTGGAGAGCCATTAGTCTCATCAAATACAACGTCGCTAGAGACTTCAACCAATCCCGATGATTTGTTGAAGACCCTATACGCCTTTGTATTTGAATCATAACCTAATAAAAACCCTTCTACAGCTTTGGGAGCAAATTTGGAATTCCTACCCTTCTTCACTAGAATGTAGCATTTACTCCCAAATACACGAAAGTACGATACATTGGGTTTGTTACCAGTTAGCAGCTCGTATGAGGTCTTCTTGAGGAGGCGGTGAAGGTAGACTCTGTTGATGGCGTGGCAAGCCGTGTTCACGGCTTCCGACCAAAAGCACTCGGGGGTCTTGAACTCTCCAAGCATAGTCCTCGCCATATCTATGAGCGTCCTATTTTTCCTCTCTACCACACCATTTTGCTGAGGTGTGTAGGGAGCGGAGAACTCGTGCTTGATCCCCTCCTCCTCAAGGAACTCCTCCACTTGAAGATTCTTGAATTCGGACCCATTGTCGCTCCTTATCTTCTTTACCTTGAGCTCTCATGAGGAAGCGCTTGAGGGTCCCTTGGGTTTCAGACTTATCCTGCAGCAAAGAACACCCAAGTGAAGCGGGAAAAGTCATCAACAATAACTAGACCATACTTACTTCCTCCTATGCTCAGATAGGCGACGGGTCCGAAGAGGTCCATATGCAGCAGCTCCAGAGGTCTTGACGTGGTCATCACATTCTTGCTGTGATGTGCTCCTCCCACTTGTTTACCTGCTTGACAAGCTGCACAAGGTCTATCTTTTTCGAAATAAACATTGGTTAGACCTATCACGTGTTCTCCCTTTAGAAGCTTGTGGAGGTTCTTCATCCCCACATGTGCTAAGCGGCGATGCCATAACCAGCCCATGCAAGTCTTAGCCATTAAGCATGCATCTAGACCGGCCTCTTCTTTTGCAAAATCAACTAAGTAAAGTTTGTCATCTAGCACACCCTTAAAAGCTAGTGAACCATCACATCTTCTAAAGACAGACACATCTACATTTGTAAATAAACAGTTATATCCCATATTACATAATTGACTAACAGATAGTAAATTATATCCAAGACTCTCCACTAAAAACACATTAGAGATAGAATGCTCATTTGATATTGCAATCTTGCCTAAACCTTTCACCTTGCCTTGGTTCCCATCACCAAATATGATTGAATCTTGGGAATCCTTATTCTTGACGTAGGAGGTGAACATCTTCTTCTCCCCTGTCATATGGTTTGTGCATCCGCTGTCGATAATCCAGCTTGAACCCCCGGATGCATAAACCTGCAAGGAAAATTTAGGCTTGGGTCTTAGGTACCCAACTCTTGTTGGGTCCTACAAGGTTAGTCACAACTTCCTTAGGGACCCAAATGCAAGTTTTATCGCCCTTGCATTTTGCCCCTAATTTCCTAGCAACTATCTTCCTATCCTTTCTACAAATAGCAAAGGAAGCATTCAAAGCATGATAAATTGTAGAGGGACCATTCATAACTTTCCTAGGAGCATGAGCAAAATTCTTTCTAGGCACATGATGAATATTTTTCCTAGGCATATCTCTACAGTGCATATAGGAAGAACTAGAAGCATACATAGCATAAGAATCATAGGCATGTGAATCAAAAGTATTACAACTCCTATGGGACTGTCTTCTATTATTGTACATAAAAGCATGGTTCTTTTTAGTACTGCTTGCCATAGGGGCCTTCCCTTTCTCCTTGGCGGAGATGGAAGCCTTATGGCTTGTTAAGTCCTTGGCTTCCCTCTTGAAGCCAAGTCCATCCTTAATTGAGGGGTGTCTACTAATCGTGTAGGCATCCCTTGCAAATTTTAGTTTATCGAAATCACTTTTGCTAGTCTTAAGTTGGGCATTAAGACTAGCTACTTCATCATTTAATTTTGCAATAGAAGCTATGTGTTCACTACAAGCATCAATGTCAAAATCTTTACATCTATTGCAAATAATGACATTTTCTACACAAGTTGTTGATTTCCTAGCTATTTCTAACTTAGCATTCAAATCATCATTAATGCTCCTTAAGCTAGAAATTGTCTCATGGCAAGAAGATAATTCACAAGAAAGCATTTCATTTCTTTTAACTTCTAGAGCATGAGATTTTTGTGCTTCTATAAATTTGTCATGTTCTTCATACAACAAATCTTCTTGTTTTTCTAGAAGCCTATTCTTATCATTCAAGGCATCAATCAATTCATTAATTTTGTCTACCTTGGTTCTATCTAGGCCCTTAAATAGACATGAATAATCTATTTCATCCTCATCACTAGATTCATCCTCACTTGAAGAAGCATAAGTAGTGTCTCGAGTACATACCTTCTTCTCCCTTGCCATAAGGCATGTGTGACGCTCGTTGGGGAAGAGGGAGGACTTGTTGAAGGCGGTGGCGGCGAGTCCTTCATTGTCGGAGTCGGACGAGGAGCAGTCCGAATCCCACTCCTTGCCAAGATGAGCCTCACCCTTTGCCTTCTTATAGTTCTTCTTTTTCTCCCTCTTGTTCCCTTGATCCTGATCACTATCATTGTCGGGACAGTTAGCAATAAAATGACCAAGCTTACCGCATCTGAAGCATGAGCGCTTCCCCTTGGCTTTGGTCTTGCTTGGCTGTCCCTTGCGACCCTTAAGCGCCGTCTTGAATCTTTTGATGATGAGGGCCATCTCTTCATCATTAAGTCCGGCCGCCTCAATCTGTGCCACCTTGCTAGGTAGCGCCTCCTTGCTTCTTGTTGCCTTGAGAGCAAGAGGTTGCGGCTCGTTGATCGGACCATTCAAGGCGTCGTCCACGTACCTCGCCTCCTTGATCATCATTCGCCTGCTGACGAATTTTCCAAGGACTTCTTCGGGCGACATTTTGGTGTACCTAGGATTCTCACGAATATTATTCACCAAATGAGGATCAAGAACGGTAAAGGACCTTAGCATCAGTCGGACGACGTCGTGGTCCGTCCATCGCGTGCTTCCGTAGCTCCTTATTTTGTTGATAAGGGTCTTGAGCCGGTTGTATGTTTGAGTTGGCTCCTCGCCCCTTATCATCGCGAACCGTCCAAGCTCGCCCTCCACCAACTCCATTTTGGTGAGCAAGGTGACGTCGTTCCCTTCATGAGAAATCTTGAGGGTGTCCCATATTTGCTTGGCGTTATCCAAGCCGCTCACTTTGTGATATTCATCCCTGCACAAAGAAGCTAGAAGAACAGTAGTAGCTTGTGCATTCTTATGTATTTGCTCATTAATGAACACAGGACTATCCGTACTATCAAAGTGCATTCCACTCTCTACAATCTCCCATATACTAGGATGGAGAGAGAATAGGTGACTACGCATTTTGTGGCTCCAAAATCCGTAGTCCTCTCCATCAAAGTGTGGAGGCTTGCCGAGTGGAATGGAGAGCAAACGTGAACTTGAACTTTGTGGAATACGAGAGTAGTCAAAAGAAAAGTTTGAATTAACCGGTTTCCTTCTCTCGTAGTCGTTGTGGTCATCGTCCTTTTGGGAAGAAGTAGACTCATCGCTGTCGTCGTAGTAGACGATCTCCTTGATGCGCCTCGTCTTCTTCTTCTTCCCTTCCTTCCGTCTATGGCCCGAGCCGGAGTCGGTAGGCTTGTCGTCCTTCGGCTCGTTGACGAAGGATTCCTTCTCTTTGTCATTGATCACGATTCCCTTCCCCTTAGGATCCATCTCTTCGGGCAGTTAGTCCCTTTGTGAAGAGAACGGCTCTGATACCAATTGAGAGCACCTAGAGGGGGGGTGAATAGGTGATCCTGTAACACTTCAAAACTTAAGCCACAAAACTTGGTTAATTGTTAGCACAATAATTGCCAAGTGGCTAAAGAGGAATCCTCAACAAAACACAATAACCAACAAAGATCAATCACAGAGATGGCACGGTGGTTATCCCGTGGTTCGGCCAAGACCAACGCTTGCCTACTCCACGTTGTGGCGTCCCAACGGACGAGGGTTGCAATCAACCCCTCTCAAGCGGTCCAAAGACCCACTTGAATACCACGGTGTTTTGTTTGCTTTACTCAATCCCGTTTGCGAGGAATCTCCACAAATTTGGAGCCTCTCGCCCTTACACTTGAAATTCACAAAGAACACGGAGCAAGGGAGGGATTAGCAACGCACTCAAGACAAGAAATCACAGCAACACCACGCACACAAGTCGCAACGAGAGCTCACAACACAACTCAATGAGTTCACCACTCAACTAGAGCTCTAATCGCTATTGCAAAGAATCAAAGGCGCGGAATCAATGTCTTGGTGCTTAGGAATGCTTAGGAGATGCTTGGTGTACTCCTCCATGCGCCTAGGGGTCCCTTTTATAGCCCCAAGGCAGCTAGGAGCCGTTGAGAGCAATCTTGGAAGGCTGATCTTGCCTTCTGTCGACTGGCACACCGGACAGTCCGGTGCACACCGGACATGTCCGGTGCCCGATTTCTTTCCAAACACAGCGCAGTCGACCGTTGGCAGCCTGGGAGCCGTTGGCGCACTTGACATGTCCGGTGCACACCGGACAGTCCGGTGCCTTCTTCTAGCCGTTGGCTCGGCCACGTCTCCCGCGCAGATTGCGCGGCCGACCGTTGGCCCGGCCGACCGTTGGCTCACCGGACAGTCCGGTGCACACCGAACAGTCCGGTGAATTATAGCCGTACGTCGCCGGTGAATTCCCGAGAGCGGCCACTTCGCTTGTGAACGACCCACCGGACAGTCCGGTGCACCACCGGACAGTCCGGTGAATTATAGCCGTACACCGCCGTTGAAGTCCCGAGAGCAGCCTATTTGCCCGAGCCAGCCTGACGCACCGGACACTGTCCGGTGCACCACCGGACAGTCCGGTGCTCCAGACTGAGCAAAGTCTTGGCTGCTCGAGCCAAGGCATTTCCAGTTGGTCGTTTCCTATTTCCAGCACTTAGACACGATACATTAGTCTCTAAAACAATGTACTAAGTCTGAGAAACATACCTTTATCCTTGATTTGTACTTTGTCTACCATTTTACACTTAGGCACTTGTGTTTGACACTAAATCACCAAAATACTTAGAAATGGCCCAAGGGCACATTTCCCTTTCAGATACCCATAGTCACCACACTTCGACGGCACTAACTTCCCATATTATAGTGCTAGGATGGCTTGTTACCTAGAGGCCGTTAATCTAGATGTTTAGAGAGTCACTCGTGATGGGATGAAACCACCCAAGAATCCTGAGAAACCCACCATGAGTAAGGAAAAAATCATTTAAATGCTAGAGTCAAAAATTGCTTGTATGAATCTCTTAGCATGGATATTTTTAATCAAGTTTTTACTTTGAAAACTGCTAATGAGATTTGGCTAAAATTGCATGAGCTTCATGATGGCACATCCAATGTCCGTGAGCAAAAACATTGCCTAGTCTTATATGAGTATAATTCTTTTGCTATGAAGGATAATGAGTTTGTTAGAGACATGTATTCTCGTTTGAATCTAATCATCGATGAGCTCAATTCTATTGGCATGAATAAGTTAGGTGATGCAGACATTGTGAGAAAGATTATCTCCCTGCTACCACAACAAAGTATGGTAGCATCATCACTATTCCTCACAACATAGAGGACTTGAGTATAATGACCCCGACCATTGTGATTGGAAAAATCGCAGCCTTTGAGATGTCGCGAAAAATGTGTCGGGGAGAGGAGTCAACTTCCTCAAGGCCATATGCTTTTGCTTGTGATGAAAGGAAGGGTAAAAAAGCCCCCACTATAACTTCCTCAAGCGAAGAAGAGGAAGAATAAGAAAAAATTGATGATGATGAAGATAATCAACCATCAACATCATCCTCCGAGGACGAAGAAATAATCTGACGCGTCGGAAAGGTAATGTCGTAATGGAGATGATCTGCAAGATAAATCTAATGGGTGTGCCTCTGCAGGTCGAGGATCTTCTCTTTATCATTGATAGGAAAAAGCAAAGAAAGAGAGGATGCTTCGCATGTGGGGAGAAGGGCCACTTCAGGGACAGCTGTCCAACTATAGCTGACCCCAAAAAGGGGAGGGGCAAAGGCAAGGCACTAACAAGTGTTAAAACTTGGGATGGTTCTTCAGGCAAAAATGAACCTCCAAGGACGCGCAACCACCGGTCCTCATCACGGTATCACGCAAGTGTCTTATGACAAGAGGTAAAATGAGTATTCCATCCTCTAGTGATGATAGCAGTAGTGATGACGAAGGTGAGAAAAAGCCCTCCATAGATGAGCTTGCGGAAGCTGTTAAATTTTTTGTGGATGTTTGCACTAAGAAAAAGGCTCAATTTAAAACTTTGAAAAATAAGTTGATTAGCTCTCAAAATGATTATAAAGGTTTGCTAAAAAAATTGAAACATTTGCAAATTTAAATTGTGAGCTGTCAACTAAAATTGAGCAATTAGAGTCTAGTGCTCCATCCACTGCTACCAATGATGGCCTTATTAAAAAGAATGAAAAACTTAAGGCTAAGTTAGCTAGCTCCCAAGAAGGCATTAAAAATTTGCTAGGTAAAATGGAAATTCTTAGCATACATAATGATGAGCTAACTGTTAAGCTAGAAAACATTGGTAGCACCCCAGAAGTTTCTTTGGTTGAAATACCTAAAATTATTAAGAAAGATGCTTCTACTTACTGCTTTGATTTAATTGATAATTCTAACCCATGCAATCAAGTTCTTGTTAAGAATGTTGTTATAGAAACATGTTCGTATGAGATTGCAATGGAGAATGAGCAATTAAAGAAAGAGGTGGCTCGCCTTGGGAAGGCCTTGTATGACAAGAAAGGCAAAGCCAAACAAATCCAACCTCCTTAGGATAACACCACTGTGGGAGTGAACAAGCCTATGGAGGGCGAAACTGTGATTTGTAGGCTATGTCACAAATAAGGCCACACGTCTTTTCAATGCAAGGCAAAGACCGAGGATAAGCAAAATCAAAAGCCAACAAGCAAAATCTCCAACACCTACATCGACAAGGTGGACAAAAAGGCTGCTACACCATACTTGAGCAAAAAGAAAAAGAATAGAAAGGTGATAGCAATTAAGGCCAACAAGCAAGCCAACAAAGGGAAAGGGACCAAACGCATCTAAGTGCCAAAAGAAATTATTTCAACCATGAAAAGCACCACAAAGGTTTGGATCCCAAAAGGGAAGTGAGGAGTCCAAAGGACCGGGGAATTTGGAGACTTAGCAAAATTGGGATGTATATCATGGGATACATCATATTGGATCAAGTCTATTGCCAAGTGGGTTAGTGAATACTTTGGACCCAAATTTCCCCACCCATGACTAAGGTAACTAGATTTATTGTATTTCTTGTTTTTAGATATGCGTATCTATTTTCATGTATCTAGTTTTACCTTTCATACCTAGTATTACAATTGGTATTTATCATTGATTAAAAATTGCATGCATACTAGGTAAATCATATGGTAGGATTGCTCACTTTAAATTCATACTCTTGAGCAAACCTACATGTTTTAAAATGATAAGCACGATACATAGCTTACTTAACATTCCTAAGAAAATGATACAACAATTGATATGGTGAACTACTTCATTTGGTATATGCTTCAATTGGTATCATTTAACTTATATGTGCCAAAGCTCGGATTATGGATAATCTGCCCCTTTTGATATCAAATCAAAGTGCATGTCTCCTACAAGTATTCAAAACTTGTATGCACACTTTCAGGGGGAGGTTACTATATAATCTAATTCTTTGAGACTAATACCTATTTTCAAGTCTATTTCATGTAGTAGTCTCATTGTAAGGAAAACGAAGTCTCCGGTGAAAGATAACAAGCTTCCACTGTAAATCTACAAAAACGCTTATGTCTCTCAAGCCTGCCATTTGGTCTTCAATTGGTCCGCAATTGACTTTCAATTGGTATCTTTGAGACTACATTCGGTATCATTTACATGTATTCTCCAAAATTTGTTTAGACTATATTTCATATCTTATACTTCCATACATGCATAAATTGTTAACTCATATCTGTTACCTATGCATAAGGGAAGTCAGTCTAATCAAATCATGTCTTGCACCTCTATTTTTTACATGCTTTTTCCTAAGTAGAAGATCTCTATCAGGTGGAGTATTTCTTCGTCTCTAAAGGGGGAGAAAATTCTTTCTAAAAGAGAACACTCACTTAGGGGGAGTAACAAAGTTGAGTGCTTCAATTAGTATTAATTGATAATTTTTTTATGAGGGCAAGTCTTATTTGCTTCCTATATGCTCTTAATGTCTTCCTTTTCGGTGGTTGATGCCAAAGGGGGAGAAGTTTAGGGACCAAAGCAAAAAAATTGTATCAAACACCAAACACCACCAAATTCAAATTTTGATCCTTCAAGTGGTTTTCGTTCTTTGGCCTAAAATTGAAAGTAAGTGAATTATGGAGTTAGGGGGAGGCTTAAGTCCATAATCTCACCTTAAGGGGACATTGTTGCATCCTAGCAAGTAGATTGCATATTTTCATTCAAATGTTTGCTAGTGTTTGTAGTTCACAGGATGCTAAAGTTACTTGGACCAAGGCATTGACGAAAGCAACACTTCAAAAGAAGACATTATGAAGATCAAGTAAAGTCCAAGAAACGAAGGAAGTGTTGCCACGCGAACTGTAGCACCCCGAAAATTCAAATCTTGAAAATTTCTCAAACTCGCTCTAAATTAAAAATGAATTTTAAATTTTGTTTCAAAATATTTGTTTGTGAGTTGATATCAACAAATAAAATATAGTGGTATGTATTCTCTCCAAAATCCTCCTCAAAATATCCTATAAATATTTCTCCAGTGACCCCCCTCAAATTCTTTCCAGAAATACTACCCAAATATTCCACCGATAATTCTCCAAATATTTTCCTCCTAAGAAATACCTTTAGAATCATTTTTAAAGTCCATACAAATATTTTCTTCATAATTTTCCTCATGCTCATACGTATACGTACGCCTCCGGTGTCATACGGTGAGCTCTACAAGCTAATTTCACTTATACATGACTAATACATGCTTATCTCCCACTAATCCTCGCCTGCTCCCACTAATCCTCGCCTCCTCCCCCTAATCCCCCCACCTTGCCTATAAATAGAGGGGCAAGGACCTCTCCTCAAGCCACCCCAAGCCATTTCATGGCAACTCACTTCCCCCCACTCCCACTCCCACACAAGCACAACACAAGCACAAGGATCGTTCGGTCGTTCATTTGATCGTTCGTCCACATGTTCATAGTTTGTTCGTTCGTTCGTATGATCGTTCGATCGTTTCATGGTTCGTTCGTCCGATCGTTCGTTCGTCCGATCATTCGATCGTTCGTCCGTTCGTTTATAATCCCTATTCATCGTTCATCGTTCGTTCATAGTCCCTATTCATCGTTCATCATTCGTTCATAGTCATATTCATCGTTCGTTCATACAAACTGTTCATCGTTCGTTCATAGTCACTATTCATCGTTCATCGGATTGTTCATAGTCACTATTCACCGTTCATCGTTCGTTCATAGTCACTATTCATCATTTATCGGATTGTTCATAGTCACTATTCACCGTTCATATAGGTGTACATTTGTGTTGTGCCTCATAGGATGGCTTAAAGCACACAATTTTTGGCACGACCCAACCTAATTGTGGGCCTAGCCCGCCACGGCCCAATATGTGGGTCGTGCCTGGGTCTTAAGTCAAGCCCATGGGTCGGCCTGGCACGACCCATTTAACTAAGGCACATCGAGGCCCACTAAATGTAACACCCCAGGTGTTATCTTCCGTTAAACAGTGATTATGGACGTAAGTAAGAATGTCCGGGGTGAATAACGATTTTGATATTAGCCCTGTTTCCGATTACCAAGATTATTCGAGAAATCTCATTTAGCTTGGAATTTAATCATCTCACAAAAGTTCGTGTTTGGTGCCATTTTCATTTCGATAATCTACGCAATTAGAAAGGGTTCATGAAGCTTTTGGATTATCGAATCTTCGTTGCTGGCAAATTTTGAATTGTTCGGATCACGCGCGTAAGTGAATACGAAAATCAGAAGACTTCTGATTTTATGTAAAATTTGGAGCCCCGCGCTATCCGAAAAGAACAATGCGTACAACTTCTCGCCCACATGTGTGATGCGTGACATCGCTTTCGGAAGGATTGCACTCTCGATGCCGCATCAATATCGCGCACTTATTTTGCGATATGTCGAGTCTTGTGTTCGATTAAAAATTTATGGATTAGGAGAATACGAATTCAGAAGCTCGACCTACTCTTACGATTTTTATCCTCGGCAAATTAATTTGAACTCGACGACTAAAATGTTCGGGGCAAAATAATCTGAATCGCGCATTGTCTGAGAGAAATCGTGCGCGAGGTTATGATCCAATTTATTCTTCAGCACACTCTATAAGATTTTAAAATCAACTGTGTTTAGATGGCGGATAAATTTTTATTCGAGATCGACTAAACCAGTGTTGTCTCAAATAATGTATCCGATATCCAGTCCATTTACGTGTTGCCCAGAATAGTCACGAAAACTATCTAAACAAAATTTGGTCAGAATTGTAAACCTCGGATTTTCCATTTCGTGATTTGGAAAATGGAGTGTGTAGCTGTTTGCCGTATAGCGTGTCGACCCTTTGTTTATCACTAAAGATCGTGATCCAAAATATCTGTGGTTCTTTGTTAAAGGAAGAAGAAGAAATTAAAAAAGGGGAAAATCTCCATGCCGCCCTCCAGATTTTTTTCGGCCGCCTGGCCTTATCCCGTCGCCCCTGACCTTTTATCTACGCGCGCTGCTTCTTCTTATCCCCTGCGCCCGCTTAGGCTCATGGAAAAATCCCACCGCCCAGCCTCTGTCTTCCACCTTCGTCCGTCGTCCCTCTCCCTGAGCCTCTTCCCCAGTCACGCCCTGCTCGGTTCCCCCTGCGTCGCGTGCCTGACTTGCTCCCTACTCGACGTTCTCCTCTCCTGCTTCTATGGCGACTGAGCTCCCTCTGCTGGCGTGTCCCTTGCTCCTCCCATGTCGTGGGCTCCCTGCCGGCCGAGCTCCCCATGGCGTGCCTGCTCCTGGCGCTCCTCTCCCTCTCATATGGTGGCCACACGCTCTCCCAGCTCGCCCTCCAGCTCGGCCTCCAACGGTGGCCTTCCCTGCCGACGCGCCCCCGATGCCACGCTCGGCCCTGCCATTCTCCAGCATCGCGTCCCTCCCCCTCCCCTCTGCTTGCTCGCGCGTCCGCTTCCGTGCGCGTGCACCTGCTCTAGCTCGTTGCGACCCCCCAGTTCCCTCTACCGAGTTCGGCCTTTGCTCCTCCCTGTGTCAGCTCGGCAAGGCAGGACATCATTCCCTGTTGTAGCCTCCTCGGCGCTCCTCCCTGAACTCGCCCCCAACCACAGTCGCGCCCTCTCTGTCCTCGGCCTTGGAGCTCGTCGATGGTGCCCTTCTATGATGCCATCGTCTTTCTTCTCTCTCGCTTGACTGCCATCGCGTTGTCGTGCGCCTAGCTCCCAGTTTCCCTGGCCACTGGACAAAGGCCAGATCCCGTTCGTTTGGTCCTTGGGTGCCGTCAGGGATACCTGAAATTGGAGTCCAACCTCATCCCCTTACGAATTTGGTAGCTGGTCTGAGTATATATTTATAAATCTCAGGTGAATTCAGACATGGCTGATGCCCTTCCCTATTTTGGCCATTCATCGAGGTCCGTCGGGGTCACCGATGGTCTTCAGCGATGCCGCACCTGCTTCGATCTCAAATAGCTTGATCCAACTGTGCATCGCCACCACTCTTCTGTCCATGGGAATCTGCTCCATCAGGCCGCACCTCACCTGCGATGTCGTGCACACCAAGCTGAAGTGTCGTCGCTGCTCATACCTCGCTTGTCGGCCACCGTATCCAACTTCCGCAGCAACGTTGTTGTTCTCTCCTTGGTGTTCGTTGTCGACTCCGCTACCTGTTTGAACTGGAGTTCGTCGTCATCTTGCCCATGTCGTGGCCGCAACCTCCTGTGTCCCTAGTCCACGTCGTCGTCCAGTCCGGATTTTTTTGTGTGGAAAAAACGTGGAGCTGTAGATGAAGGAGAAAGCGAAGTTCAATGCGTTGTTCACTAGGCGTTCGACAAAAGGCTCAAACCGAAGATTGTTGCCGTTTTGTGAACATCGAGCCTGATTTCGTGATGATGAGTAATTTCGCATTTCTGGTTAATTAGCTTAATTGGTGGGTATATGTGATGATGAAATGTCTAAATCGCTTGCAATTATGTGTTGGCATGTGCGACTGAAAAGAAGATAGATTGTTGGATAACGAAGTACTCTAGTTGAATATCGGTCTATTAGATTTGATGTGATCCTATTTATGTGCTACGATTGTATTCATGTGTCAATAGTAGACTCATTGTATATGTGTGACGACATCGATAGATTGTTTTAGCAGTCATCACATTTTCTGCTAGTGGCTAATCAAGTGTCATAGTTGGATGAATTGGTTAGACTTGTCAATTACGTCGTTTCTCTTGATAATAGCATGTGCCTTGTCGTGATATTAAATGTTTGTCGAAATACCTCATTATAGGTAGTACTATACTTGTAGTCATGCTGGTGATGTAGTAATGTCAAGTGGTTTAGAAAGTTGTCGTGCTCCTGTTCTTGTTCTAAGATTTAAATGTCTTAGACTAATGAGTTTAGAATTATTAAGTTTTTGGTGTCAAACTTTAACCAAGGCACGTAGAGTGTTTGCATAGTTATTATTTCTTAATGGTTGATTTAGATCGGGGTAAGCTGAAGGAACATGATTGTTACAGTGAGTGAGTTAAAATATCTAGTATTGTTTGAGTGTTGTAATGTCTCACCTCTAAATGTTTGATCCCTTCATTGTGGCCATATTTAGTCATTGTTATTCCAGCTCCTACTCATACATGTGCATTGTGCATCCCATGAGGTACGTTAATTAATCGCATGATGCGGAAGACGACCCAAGTCGACCCCAGGATAATGCAGAGAATGGACATCTCTGCAAGATGACGTCGTCAGTCGGATCAACCTGAAGATGGGCAAACTGAACAAGTGCCAACACAAAAGGCTGATCGCCAAGTGGTCGTCACCTAACAAACACTAGCATAGTGTTTATTCCAGGCAAGCCCGGTGCATGCAACCCCTTCCTTGTGTTTTTAAATAATTCTTACACACTTTAAGTCTAGCGAAATGTGCATTAGGTTTATAGGAGTTGCTTGGAAACCCTTTAATGCATTGGCTATCTTGAAATCCATCCCTTTTATAGATACTTTTGGTGAAGTATCAAATATGATTTACAAAATTGCTTAGCCTTACCTAGAGATAAATCTTGCGGATAGAGTTTGTCCTTTGCACTAATGCCTAGCTCAGGGGTTATCCTGAGGAAGGATGACTTCTGCCTGCAAGAATATTTTCATTAGGAGCATGGTGGGACCTTACTGCAAAGTTCCCTATAATGCTCTTTTCATCCTAAGGAACACAAACAATCCTAAGGGTGGAAGTACTTAAATCGAAACTTGGGCTAGGAACAGGTGATGTTCTACCCAGGTTGATTAAGGATTATAGAGAATGTAGGCCTGCTGACCGAGGACCTTTTAACTGGTCACATGCCTCGTCATGGATAAGCTTTGTCTCGGGCAGACTAATACCAGAAAGGCCAACACGCAATGGGAGTGGAGAGATGGCGAGAGTAGCGTGTACCCTCCGTGGCAAGAGGCTAGACAGTGGTGTACCTGTGCTCTCGGTTGGCATGAACCCGGTCTGGTCTTAAGAAACCCGGTGGCGAGTTGACATATGCAAGGGTTAAGTGCTACATATGTCATGTGATTGGAGATCCCTAGCTGGGTATTAATCGATCGCCGTTACTTCTCGAATATGAAGACTTGGTCACTGACTTGCAATCTAAGTCATGGATGGAATCATAATGAGCAAAAATCGTGTTGTATGGATTAATGTGATGAGAAAATTAGACTAGATGCAAACAAGGTCTATTAATACTTAA
Source organism: Zea luxurians (assembly GCA_029449295.1). Classification (NCBI taxonomy): domain Eukaryota; kingdom Viridiplantae; phylum Streptophyta; class Magnoliopsida; order Poales; family Poaceae; genus Zea; species Zea luxurians. Next base: position 18,767,535 of record JAOPSE010000042.1, read on the forward strand.
TCTAGCATTAAAATGTTGAAAGTAAGGATCCACTCATAGTAAGCTTTTCTGCAAACAGAGTCCTTGATTCTTGATAAGCCTTACCTTGAATCCTTTTAAAACCAGCATACCCTTGAGAGTCTTTTCTTTAGTCGGGTAAGTCTTGCTGATTACTTGCGTACTTAGGGTTTTATTCCCATTTTTGCTGCAGGTTACGAGTTACTTTGATTGTGATTGGTGTTAAGCGCCGGTGGGCATGACCTTCTTATCGGTTAAAGTAGCTCTTATATACTTCTTATTGAGGATTGTCATTAAGCTAGCATAGATTACTAACTTATGAAAATTATACATCATCCAAAGTGTAATACTTTGGATTTACTTTTATAATCACTCCGATCTTGTATAATGTAATCTTAATGTAACTTGTAACTTTTTGTAATAAAGAAATTTCGATGCAAATGTTGGTGTGTGATTTGCGTTTACTTAATCTTGCGATCTTGGTTGTAAGTGGTTTATCCGGGGTCCTTGGGACACTCGAACGGATCCTGTTAAGTTATCTGGTGTACATGTATAGCCGTCTGAGGTCTTTGAGACAAGGCCAGGTGCATGTGGACCCAATAACTTGGGAGGTTCTGCCACACTAAATATAGACTCAGTATTTAACTAAGGTCCGTCAAAGCCCACATGACCAGCACAACTTGGGGAATCTAGAGCTTCAATACGCCTTCGAGAACTAATACCTAGATGGGGATAGTGAATAGTGATGATGATTATTGTATATGTATTCTGTATGGCTGTATAGTACTCAATTAAACACTGAAAAGAGAACTGAATATTATTTCTGAGCTAGTTGTAATATTTTTTTCTTTCTAGTCAAAGGTTTTTAATGTGCATCCACAAAACATCTTAGTTTTATTTTGGTCATATATATATTCTATACTTTTTGTTTATGTATTGTTGTTGTATGTATATGGGTCGGTCTAACACATTAAGGCATTTTGGGCTATTTAGGTCGGTCTGGCACACGTAACTAATTGTGGGTCATGCCGTGGGCCAATGACTGAGCACACATGCTGGCACAGCGCGGCCCATAATTAGATATGTGCTTTTGTGGGCCATGCCTTTGTGAGCCGTGCTTTTGTGGGTCTGTGCCGTGTCGGGCCAGGCCGGCCTACATGTACAGGAATAACCGTTCATCAGATCGTTCATAGTCACTATTCATAGTTCATCGTTCGTTCATACGAACTATTCATCGTTCATCCTACTATTTATCGTTACTATTCATCGATCATCCGACCACCCAAATATTCAACTGCTCATCCATTATGCTGTCCAGCTCACCTAAGACCTGCCAGACCAATATTCCAGTCATAGGAACTCCGGTGAATGTGATTTTCCTTCCAGGAAGAACTTCCCATTTGGTCACCCATCCCAAATTTCTCCAAGTTGAGCACGCTTAACTTTGAGATTCTTTTGAACCAGGCTTCTAAAAAAGGCGAACCATGTTTGTATGGATACACCGTCAATCCTATAAAACCTGGCCCAAGATACCACAGCCCACCCCGACCAGAATACCACAGTATTCCAGCTATTTGGGCCCCGCCTTACTATTGTCTCATGTGACACAGTAGGTAGGAACAGTTGCCACCAACATAAACCTCTGCCTAAGAAAAGCCCAGAAATAAATCCTGGCACCTCGCTCAAAAGTACATTTGTATTTTTTATTTTCCAAATATCTCTAAAAATTCAAATTCTTGAATATTCCAGGAATATTTCTTTTCCCTTTTCTTTTTATTCCTATGATTATAAAATCCAAAACACCTCCATCCAAACTCACATTCCAATAATTCTTGTTTCTAAATTCTTATCAAATTATTCCCTGTCCAACCATGTCATCCCTTAAGCATGGTTCATATTCCAGAAAACTCCAAAATACTATTGCCCATATTTTACCTACAATTTCCCTGTTCAGACTAAGTCAGACGATTCATTCGCCACTATTCTCACCAACAGTGAACTCTACTGTACTAAACCACATGTAACCAGCTATAAATACACCCAGCTACCCACTCCCTCTCCACGCACTCAACACCCTCAGCCAAGGCAAACACCCCACCCACTCAGTTACCTCGCTTTGTTGGCTACACGCCTAGTGTCACTTCGCCTCCAATCCACCCTCCTGGTAAGCACCTCCACTCTACCACTAGCAATATCACAACACCACATGACACAGATTCTACTCAAGACTCTACCCATCCATATATCGCTATTCTGACCACTATACTAAATATTTGTTGATATACTTGCTAGTTTGTATGTTTGTTTGTTCATGCTGCATAGTTATCGGAGCATTCATGCCGTCTTGTGAAGGCCAGTTCTACAAGTCTACGCCAGACGGTGGAGCGAGAAGCCAGTTCCGCGAGCTCTCACCCTTTCGCTGGTTAAAGCAGGGCAAGCTCACTGGATCCCTTTGATGCATAAATTAACTATGCTTTTCAACCACAACCCTCAGTCTGTTATTTTATGCATGATATGATTTTGCTGCTAAGAGACATGTTAATATGGCCACCCAGCCTTAGAACTTTGTCGCAATTCATCTTTATACTCCTCGACATTTTTGTTACAATATGATTAGGGAAAAAGGTGTGAGTTTTCAAAAGAAAATGTTTTTCAAAATGGTATGATGAAGGGTTGTCACCCTTATCACCTTTGAGCGAGATGACCAAGGACTCCCTGGTTTGGGAGGGCCTTAAGGTGATGGCTCAGCCGGGTTAGGTGTGAGCATGAAGGATTGTCCCTCTCACCTTAGGACCGATTTGTCATCACTCCTTACTTATACTCTTATCAAGTACAACCACTCGAGACTGTATGGGGAGTTGCTTGATCCGAACTTGCACGGTTTGTGCCCTAGGGTTACGATGGCTGGGGAGCACCGAGAGGACAAGGAGGGGGAATGTTATGTCCTGGTTTGGCCATGGAGGTGGCCTTGTGCCTTTCGGTATAACCACCAAGGTATAGTCGTGCAAGGGAAGAGAGAGTTTCGGCATTCAGATCTCACGACGGTGAGATTGCAGAAATGGACTAGTGGGTAAAGTGTACACCTCTGCGCAGAGTTTAAAAACCTATTTTAATAGTCCGTGTCCATGGATATGGATGAGTCATGGCATGGATTTGACAATTAGTGTTATGTTTTCCAAATAGGCTTTTGAAAAGTGGTTTTCATAGGTCCGGCGGTTGAGCCATGAGCTATGGTGGACGGGAAGTCCAGTAGCTGTTTTTGAAAATGATAACCGGTGGGAAACTGCTGAGATACCTAGATGGTTTAGTCCAGAGGATTTTGTTCTATATTGAAAAACTTCCTGCTCCTTTGGGAGAGGATGTGCTTTGAAAAATATAAAATATTTTACAAAATAACCCTGCATCAAATATTGCTCTTTCTGCAAAATTTCCTGAGCTCCACATACTCCATGCATTATATCTAATTCTCCATTCCGTGGGTGAAGGTGGGCTGTTGGGTACATAAATACTCACTCTTGCTTATTTGTTGTTTTTCAGAGAAGGAGATCGCTGATCGGGTAAGAGTTACGCCTGTTCCCAACCATGCATGTGACTGTTGGACCGCTGATTTGCTTCGCTGCGTATATCGGGCTCCTTTAGCCCCACTCTGATGATATGTCCAGAGTTGTGGACCAACTCTTAAAGTTGATCGCCACCTTTATAGGTTTGTCTTGTTTAAGCAGATCTAGAACCATCTGATGTATAAATGTGTTTACTAGCCTCCCAGGACTAGTAATTGTATCACATTTGAGTCCCAGAGGATTGGGACACTTCACGAACTGTCCGTGCAAGGAGCACCAGACTGTCCAGTGCACCCAGGAACAGTAGCCCAACGGCTAGTTCTAGATGGCACTGTGGAGAGAAGACCACCGGACTGTCTAGTGTGAAGTCATGAATGTCTAGTGCAAAAAGCCTGCGCACCAATGGTTACCTGTGGTGTCAGATCTCACGGCTAGGCGCACCGGACAGGTCATCGTACTGTCCGGTGTGCTGCAGAGAGCAACAACTTTTCTCCAACGGCTAGTTTTGTGTTGAGGGCTATAAATACACCCCTAACCGGCTATTTCAAGGTGTGGGATCCCAAGCAACATACCAAGGCATATAGTAGACATTTCCAAGAGCTCATACACCCAAGTGCTTAATAGAATCACTCATTTATTAGCGTAGGTGCTTTGCGAAGTGCTTAGGTTAGTTAGACCGCATTAGCGCTTGCTCTAGGTGAATCCTAGTTAGTTGAGTGAGTTTAGAAAAACCACACAACCCCTCGGCTCTTGCGCGAGCCGTTGTAATTATACCGAGTGGGGGCGAGAGTCTTGCGAGACCGTGACAACCGAATTTGTGTCATAGCCGCCACCATGTACCGGAGGGAATGAGGCCTGCGGCGTTTTGGCCGGAAGCTCGATAGTGGAGACAGCGGGGAGCGTCCGAGAGGAGCCGAAAGCGGAGCACCACTTGCATGTGGAGAAGGCTCGCGGCTCTCTACGGAGTTACTCGACCGTGGTGCTTGGCCCTCGCGTCACTACCGGAATCAATCGCTTTGCCGAGTGCCTGAAGCACTCGGCGAAGCGTTCAAAACACTCGGCAAAAGCTTTGCCGAGTGTTACACTCGGCAAAGAAGGCTCGGTGAACAGTGCATCGACAAAGCCTTCTTTGCCGAGAGCTTTTTATCGGGCACTCGGCAAAGATCTTTGCCGAGTGCCAGAGAGCACTCGGCAAAGAAAAGCAGCCGTTACGGCGTTGAGTGACGGAGACGGCGGCTTTGCCGAGTGTCCCCTGTGACACTCGGCAAAGAAGTTAGTTTTGCCGAGTGTCTTCCGTGCAGCACTCGGCAAAGAATCCATCTTTGCCGAGTGCCACTTGGGACACTCGGCAAAGAACCCGCCAGGGAGGGTCCCCATGTCAGGTTCTTTACCGAGTGTCCCGAGTGGCACTCGGCAAAGCCGACCTCTTTGCCGAGTGCCAGGGACGTAACACTCGGCAAAGAACCTAAGCCGGTGCCCAGGTCTGTGCTCTTTGCCGAGTGTTATGGCCCGGACACTCGGCAAAGAGCCTCTTTGCCGAGTGTAACACTCGGCAAAGTGACCAGTATATACCTTTTTTATTTGTTTTTTGTATTCCATCCACACAAAAAGAAGATATCACATATATATCACATATATACATCACAAATATCATCACAGACATAAATAGCCAACACAAACATAAAACCGTCACCACAAACATAAATATCCATCACAAACATAAGTGTTCAACATAAGTATCAAACACAAACATAAGTCTCTAACGTCGCAAGCTCTCACATAAGTATCAAACACAGACATAAGTATTATACACAAGTACAGAAGTCTAAAACAATGAAAACACAACACTCATGGAGGTGGGCGGCTTGACCGGGGCTGCGTTGGGCTGAACCCTTCCGGAGGGTTGTTGGATGCCGCCCCAGATTGGCCCTGCACAGAGAAGAGATTGCATGTGTTATACCAGATGCATTACAAACATCTAACTACAATTTTGATACTCACAGGAGTGTGGAAGAGAGCAGGGTCAACTGGAGGGAACAATGGAGGTGGCGGAGCGATGCCCTGTGCGGCGCCAAGGCTCTGCATGTACTGGAACATCTCCGCCATCCTCTGATGATCTGCCCGGCGCTCCGCCTCCCGCTCCGCCATCATCCTCGCCTCCATCTCGCGACGTTCCCTCCTCTCTTCTTCTAGTTGGGTCTGTAATATTACAAGCAAACGTTATAGTAACTCAAAGAGTAGGTATATAACTCAAGGAAGGACGAGTTACACTAACCTCGAGTTGCTGTATGCGATGCTGTGAGCTGTCGTGCCGAGGTCGTATGGCTGGACTCGAGCCCGTGCTCCTTGCTCTCACCTGAGACAGAGTGGGAGTGGAGGACGAGTCGATTGCCCCGTCGGCAATCCAGTACCGCCCATGTCTCTTGCCTCCTCCGACCCTCATGAGCACATCAGTGTCGATCGGCTGGGTGCTCGGATCATAGTCTGGGCCATGGACCTCCTGCGCCATGGCGGTGTAGTCATGGAGGCGGCTGTAGACGGCGGGGTTGGTGTAGGCCTCGGGCCCGTCATCCGGGTTGTAGGTGACGTCGGACGTCGCCTTACCCTTATGGGCCATAGCATAGGCCGAGAAGGTGGAGCAAGGCCTTCCACCATGTGACGCCGACTGCAACGAAAACCAACGAGATAGTTAGAAATAATATCTAACTTAGTGCTATATATCTAAATAAAAAAGGTGGCGTACCCATGCTTCGGCATATTGGCCTAGGCTCCGGCTGCCTTGGTGGTGGGAGGGGCCTTGCATCATCAAACGCCGTTCCCGGCTAGCTGTGTGCGCCTCGTCCCACTCAGCCGAACACCACCTATCCACCATCTGCTCCCAGCATAGAGGATGTGCGGCGCACCAATGTGGAATCATCTGCAAAGTAAACACGTAAAGTGCATATCAGAAGATAAAATAAAATTCATGTATGGAGTACTGGTACCAAACATGCATGACTTTACCTGCAGGTACTGCTCCCTGGTCAACGACATGGTTCGGGCTTGAGTTTTGGTCACCTTCTCCCCAAGGACGGAGCCGTGGTAGGTGATGATGGCCTGGATGCGGGCCTCATAGTGCATGTCCACGACGAGCTTCTTACAGCTCGTGGTGGCCACCACATCCGCCCTAGCCTCGTATCCAGCATCGCATCTGAAGAAATCCTGCATACAAAAATGATGTATCCATACATTATTTCAAGAATTTGCAACGAATGCGACATATTTTACATTATACTAAGACTTACCCACAGCTCTTGCTTCACCCGCTCCGCCTTGTTATTGAATTCCCTGCCGTCCCGGTCTACTGCATCGGGGGCGACGGCGTAGTGGTCAAAGGTGAAGGCTGGGCCCGTCACTCCGGCGTACTCCACAAGTCCAGGGAAGTGTTCCCTGCACAGCAGGCCGAGGATGCCATTGGGGGGGCGACGATGACCCCCAGCATAATCCAAAACCGTCCAAGACCTGTCCAAGTGATAAATAAAAAGTATTAGTTTATATTATGATTTTGAACACATAATATGAACAAGAATGAAGAACATAAAGTTACATACCTCTCCCCTTCCGGCCGAATCAGCGGCCGTCTGTCCCGAAGTATGGGACGCTGAGGGAGACTCGCGGGGCCTCGCAGGTAGATGCTCCTCGAACTAGAGCCGCCTGAACCTGAGGCGTCCTGCTGCTAGTCATTGTCGTCCTGCTGCTGGTCGTCGTCGTCCTGAGGCGCCGCCTGCTGCTGTGCTGCCTGCTCTGCCTCGTCCTGTTGCGCTGCCTGCTCTGCATCGTCCGCCGTCCTACTCCTCCTCCTCAGGAAACCACCCACCATATTTGTCCAACAACCTGCAATTAAGAGTAAACAAATAAGCACATATAAAAGATGTATTTAAAAACAGGTGCGAAATAAAAAGTCATATAGCATTACATCGATTAAAAATAATCTTCATATGTGTCGGGGTTAGCCGGATCATAACTCTCATCATCACTATCAAGCATTTCAATCTCCACACCATCGGAAGACGCAAGTTCGTCAGTAATGTCATTGCCTTCAAGGATTACTAAGTCATTATCATTTTGCACCTCATCCTCCTCCTCATCAACAACCATTTCAATATCTACGTCCATTCCGATAGCTTCGGTTAAGTCTATCTCAAATCGCCCTTCTAGCCCATCTTCTTGGAAGAACTCTCCATCATATGTGTCCGGGTCTAAGTTGTAATCTTCATCGTTAGGAACAGGTAACCTCCCGTGCGGCGATACCTTATACACAACATCCCAACCCTTAAGATGTTCTTTCGTTTGACACGCATATGGGAGATAATACACTTGTGTGGCCTGTTGGGCAACGATATAGACATCGTCTCCTGCTAAGGTGGAATCTTGTCGAATTTCGACTATCCCAAGATTAGAATGTGTCCGTCTCGTCACTTGAGGGTCAAACCAATGACATTTGAATATCACTGGAGTAAGAGGTTTGGAACCATAAAAATTGAGCTCATATATTTCTTCGATTCGTCCAAAATAATCGACATTGTCAAGGCCCGGCGTAAAGACCCCAGAACACGTTGTTTTCCGATTGGGCCGACTTTTGTCGTAGTGTGTTGTGCGAAAACGGTATCCATTGACGTCATACCCAGAATATTTCTTGACCCTATAAGCAAAGCCGTTGGCTACTTGTCTCAATTCGGCACTCATAGACGGATCTCTTTGGCCCTGCAAGTATTCGCAAGTTAAAAGACGCTAAATTGAGTTTAAAGACGTATCTCTTTTACAAACTAAGCACGTACCTTATGTTTGAACCAGGAAATGAAATCGGGCAACCCATTTCTCGCACCCTTTCTAAGAAGAGCGTCATATTCCTGTGGAGTGGGGTCCCTTGATCGACGCCAGAATTCATGAAGAAATTGTTCCATGTATGGCGTCACCTCTTCAAGGTTGGTCAATACGTATAGCATGATATGCCGCCACTCTTCATGTGTCAGGGTCTTGGTGGTCGAGCCACTTGCGCTTTCGAGTTGGCCTCGAAATATGCTAAGGTTCGATTCATTGTCGCCATCATTGTAACGAGGGGGTGGATTATGCACGCTCGGCAGTTTGTCACCATAATAAGTTGTTGTGAAGTTTGAGACCTCCCTAGAATGTATGCCTCTACAATGGAAGCCTCGATTTTGCATTTATTTCTACATTTCTTTCGAATAGTCTTTAGACATCTCTCGATTGGATAGCACCAACGTCCCTGCACGGGGCCCCCCATTCGTGCCTCATAGGGGAGATGAAGAATCAAATGCTGCATTGGATTGAAGAAGCCAGGTGGTAATATCTTCTCAAGCTTACACAGTAACACGGGGGCTAATCTTTCCAAGTCTGCAACCACGGTCCGAGATAACTCTTTTGCACAAAGCTGACGGAAGAAATAGCTCAACTCTGAAAGCGCTAGCCAGACATGCTCAGGGACATAGCCTCGAACCATCGCAGGAAGAATCCGTTCAATCCATATATGGAAGTCATGACTCTTCATCCCTAAGACTCGCATAGTAGATAAGTTCACCCCCCTACTCAGGTTAGCTGCATATCCATCAGGGAACATCAACATCTTTATCCACTGAAGTACTTCCTTCCTCTGGGCCCTGCTTAGGACGAAATCGGCCTTAGGCCTTCTCCACGTCTTTCCGCCACTTGGCGGCTTCATCTCTAGTTTTGGTCTATCACATAACGCTGCCAGATCCACTCTTGCCTTCACATTATCCTTTGACTTATCAGGAATGTCCATAATTGTTGCCCACAGTGCCTCGGCAACATTCTTTTCAGTGTGCATCACGTCAATGTTGTGTGGAAGGAGCAGGTCATCATAATAGGGGAGCCGAGTCAAGCCAGACTTATGTGTCCACATATGCTGCTCACCATATCCCACAAAACCACCTTCTGTATTGGCCACGAGCCCATCTATCTGTTGACGAATTTCGGCACCAGTCATCGTTGCAGGTGGGCGGTCTGTCACTACGACACCTTTCGTAAAGTTCTTGATGTCTAGGCGGAATGGATGGTCAGCAGGAAGAAATTGTCGATGTTTATCGAAGGACGAATATTTGCCACCCTTTTTCAACCAAATGAACCTGAGAGCTTCCTTGCAAACTGGGCATGGGAATTTACCGTGAACACACCAGGCACAGAATAGCCCATACGCCGGTAAGTCATGCATGGAGTACTGGTACCAAACATGCATTCTGAAGTTTGTCTTCGTAGCTCGGTCATATGTCCATACCCCTTCCTCCCAGGCACGTACCAATTCATCGATCAAAGGCTCCATGTACACGCCCATTTTGTTCCCCGGGTGTCCGGGAATTATCAACGACACGAATATATTCTGCCTTTGAAAGCACACACCAGGGGGGAGATTGATTGGGATAACAAACACGGGCCAACATGTGTACGGGGCAGCGCTCATTCCATAGGGATTGAACCCATCTGTGGCCAACGCAACACGTACATTACGAGCCTCTTCGGCTTTCTCACGGTGAATGTCATCAAAGTGTTTCCATGCTTCACCATCTGACGCGTGCACCATCTTGTCAGGATTGTATCGTTTTCCATTTTTGTGCCATGTCATCTGTTTCGCGGATTCCTCTGTCATGTAAAGACGCTGGATCCTCGGTATGAACGGAAGGTGTCGTAGGATTGTCAAGGGGATGTCGAGCTGCCTCTTCTGTCCATCACCAGAGTCTACCTCCATAAACCTAGACGAATTACACTTGGGACGGTACTTTGCCTCCGCGTATTCTTTCCTAAATAGCACGCAGCCCTTCGGACAAGCATGAATCTGCTCATACGTCATCTTAAGTGCACGAAGTAGTTTCTGTGCCTCGTACATGCTCTTTGGCAGAACGTGATCATCCGGAAGCAGACTCCCAATAACTGTCAACAAGCCATCGAATGCATCTCTACTGATGTTGTACTGCGACTTGAACGCCATTACACGCCCAATGGCATCCAGTTGAGAAACCTTTGTCTGGCCGTGAAGGGGCTTCTGTGCCGCGTCGAACATGTCGTAGAACGCCTTTGCAGTCGGCTCTGGCTCGTCATCCATACATCCTCCCGTGTACTGTGCCTCCTGATAGTCGTTCAACATATCCGCTACCCCCGCATCCGCGTCATAATCCTCGACACGTTGTCTCAGCACCTCTTCTCTCGTACGATGCGCTTCACCATGAAATATCCACCGAGTATAGCCCGGCGTAAATCCATTCTTCCAAATATGTTCTACCATGGTCTTCTTTGGTTTTCTTTTCCGGTTGTCACATTTGCTGCACGGGCATGGGACTAGACTCGCTCCTTTAGCAGCTTCGCCATATGCCCGTTCCACGAAATCATCGGTCTTTCTAATCCATTCAGTGGTGACATCGTTCCTTCCTCTATGGCCTGTGTACATCCACTCACGGTCCTCCATCCTCTAACATATATAACCGAGTATAGTTTAATATAGACATGAAATGCATGTACACTACGTTCCTACCTTCTAATAGGTGACGATAGGTCCTAATCCCACCCGCGGTTGCGTAGATGGAGTTAGTTTTCATGCTCTACTCCGATCCGAGATAGAATTTCGGCAGCACCTCCTCGCTGTTCTCCGGATACACGTCCTGGCAGGGAGAGTGTACTGTCCGGAGAACAACAGGGAGGTGACGCCGAAACTCTATCTCAGACCGGAGTAGAGCATGAAACTAACACCATCTACGCAACCGCGGGCTGTCCAAAAAACGTGGACAATTCGAAACTGATACATTTGTAGATATGCAAAGATCTGCATATCTACACCGTATCACTTTCGAACGGGAGACGCCTAACTGGGTTAGGTGATCTACGACCATGATGCGGATGTAGAGGTTATACCTAGGGTGGCGGTGGAGTCAGGCTAGTGGGGCTGTGGCGGGTCGGTGCAGTGGCGACGGGACGCGGTGCAGGGAGACCCGCAGCGGCTAGGAAGACAAGTATCTTCTCTGTAAAAAAGAAACACAAGTCTGTTAATACAAAAGCCTAGCAACAGAAAATTTCGGCAGCACCTCCCCTGCACGGGGAGGTTTCAAAATCCTGCAAATAAAACTATCAGCACGATGGCTGACATCCACGCATAATTCAACGGCACGATGGCCGGAAATCCATGCATAAAATGATAAGGACATTCAACCTACGCACAAATACCCTCATTCTCCTTCTCATTAAAAATGTGATTGTGTCTACTTTGATTACATTAATATAAACATGTGTGAAGCGTTCATAGAGGTGAGGTCATGTGTAGAAATTTTCTATCACTATTTACGTACCGGAGGCGAGGACGGCGGAGGCGCGGCCGGAGGCGCGGACGGCGGGCGGACGACGGCGAGCGGGCGGACGACGGCGAGCGGGCGGACGACGGCGCGTGGGCGGGCGGACGGTGGGGCGCGGGCTGCGGTGAGGCGGGCGAACGGTGGCGCGTGGGCGGGCGGCGGTGGGGCGCGGGCGGCCGGGCGCGGCCGGCGGTGAGGCGTGGGGAGGCCGGCGGCGGTGAGGCGGGCGGCGGTGAGGCGGCCGGCGGTGAGGCGTGGGGAGGCCGGCGGCGGTGAGGCGTGGAAAGGCGGGCGGCGGTGAGGCGCGAAAGGAGAAGGAAAGGAGAAGGAAGAAGAAAGCCGGCCGCGCGGCCGGTTAAGTTAGTTTCTTTGCCGAGTGCCCGTGATCCGGCACTCGGCAAAGATTTTTTTAAAATTTTAAAATATTCTTTGCCGAGTGCCAGATCGGCGGCACTCGGCAAAGAGTTCTTTGTCGAGTGTCCCCCATTGCGGCACTCGGCAAAGATTCTTTACTACCTCTTTGCCGAGTGCCACACATCTAGCACTCGGCAAAGACGGCTTTGCCGAGTGTCATCTATAGACACTCGGCAAAGTGCATTTGTATTTTTTTTATTTTGTCTCCCAAACTTTTTGTGGTATGTTCCTACACTATGTAGATCTACATGTATCATTTGTGGACAGTTTTAACAGAGTTCGAAATAGCTAGTAGATTTAGTTTGTTTATTTGAATTTCTTCGGAAAATTCAAATTTGAACTGCAGGTCACTCGAAACTTGGAAACCCGTGCATGAAAAAATGATATTCATGTTACTTAGCATAAGTTACGACCGATTCCAGGAGCGGACCGAAAACTTCAAGCAACATGCTCACTAAACATGGCCGTGAACTTGCCATCCACATGTTTAAAAATTGTATAAAACACAAACAAAGTCAGAAAATTATGAAACTTGTCCACGTGTCATGATATCATATGTACAGGTTGTGATAAAAAATTGAGAATGTTTGGACAAAGTTGTGAGACACTATGTGTAGAAACCTAAGAGAACTACACATGAAATCATAGAGTTTCAATGTGGATCTCTTAGGTTTGTACACATAGCGCGTCATAGTTTTCTCGAAATTTTTTCAATTTTTTATCGCAGCCTGTACATATGATATCATGACACGTGGACAAGTTTCAAGATTTTCTGACTTTGTTTGTGTTTTATACAATTTTTAAACATGTGGATGACAAGTTCACGGCCATGTTTAGTGAGCATGTTGCTCGAAGTTTTTGGTCTGCTCCTGGAATCGGTCGTAACTTATGCTAAGTAACATGAATATCATTTTTTCATGCACGGTTTTCCAAGTTTCGAGTGACCTGCAGTTCAAATCTAAATTTTCCGAAGAAATTCAAATAAACGAACTAAATCTACTAACGATTGAAACTCTGTTAAAATTGTCCACAAATGATACATGTAGGTCTACATAGTGTAGGAACATACCACAAAAAGTTTGGGAGACAAAATAAAAGAAATAAAAATATACTTTGCCGAGTGTCTAGAGATGGCACTCGGCAAAGAGTTCTTTGCCGAGTGTCAACTGGGCGACACTCGGCAAAGAAGACTCTTTGCCGAGTGCCAACCATTGGCTCTCGGCAAAGACTGACGGCCGTCAGCTTTGGGACGGCCGCTGACGGCCCTTTGCCGAGAGCCCCCTTTGCCGAGTGTGGACCTGTACCGAGTGTCCTACGCTCGGTAAAGACGCTCGTTACCGAGAGCCGAGCTTTGCCGAGTGCGGCTCTCGGCAAAGCCGTCTTTGCCGAGTGCCCGAGAAAAGGCACTCGGCAAAGCGTCCGGCACTCGGCAAAGGCTCGGATTCCGGTAGTGCGTGGGCTTCCCTTTGCGTAGGGGCACCAACGAGGATTAGTCGGGACCTTGCGTGGTTCTAAATACCTCGATAAAAATACTGACGTCATCCCCGAGAGTTGCATCTCTACCTTGGTTATTAGCTTCCGCATTTATATTAAGCATTTAAATTTCAATCTTTTCTTTATACTTATATTGTTTTAGATTGAAAGTTAGACATTGTGGTAGAGTTAGCAACACTTAGACAAAACCTAGTTTGAACATGCTAGTTTGATTAATTGCATAAGTTTTGCTCTAGGGATTTATTTGTGGTCTAGTTTAGAGAAAGTTTTAGAAGTCTTAATTCATCCCCTTCTTATTAGGTGTCACATGTTTCCTTCCGTACTATCCCAAACATTTATTTTGAAAAAATGGGATTACAAAGATCTTCTAATCAATTATAATGCCATTTGCGGTATAGCATTCCTTTTATAATCCCTTTGCATCTAGTTTGCACCTGATGGTACACAATTACCCTTGCATGATTCTTGGCAGGAATTGTTCCCGTTTACGTTGATCGTCATTCTATTCAGACATTTGCTGTTCTCGTGCCGACACAGACGAGGGGAGCGATCTTTGGTGTGTTTGATTTGTGGAGTTAATCTTTGCTTCATAAGATGATGCTTTATGAGTTCATTTCATAAATTTTGATGGATTCAACTTATTACTTATATATATACATAATTATTACTTTATGAGGAATAGGGTGCTGATAAATCAACTAGCGTACTGGCCACGGTGAGAAGATGGACAACCTCAGTCCTTAAACCAACACACTCCGGTGATTGAAGTACCCCCACCGCTGCCGGAATGGCCACGAGCGCGCTGGCCAGTGGCCACGGCCTCCCCAAGCCGACCTGTCCTGCGCAAGTTGTCCCAGCGGGGGAGATGCTTATGCAGCGAGTAGCTTCAAGTGATCTTCAATACATACTATTGATGATAAACTCATTAAAGACATATACCAAATAATAAAAAGGTGTATTGTCAAGCTGCCAAAAGATGGAAAACGACATACATGCTTTGTGTGCAATACAGCTCAGTAGAGCACTACCAGAGAAATGCCAATGTAGTATGTTGCCTCTCTATGGCTGGCTGATGACCTACTTTCAAAGAGCAAAAGGGCCTGCTTGAGTCTCTGCTTGGCAGATCCTGTGACAAGGTTTGATGCTGATCAACACAACTAATCGATTGCATTAATCAAGATACGTTTTGACGAGATCTTTTTAATTGTTCAATTGTACGTAGGGTACCTCCTTGGGGTGCCATGAAAAACATGCACACAAAAATTCGAGACGTCGCGTCGCATACAAGAAGTTCCAGGTGTACGTCCATCTGTTTGAGCAAAACAAGGATAGGTAAATCCATAGATCCCATGATCAGTTCTACAAGTGAAAATGGCAAATTTCAGAGTTGGAGGGTTGTATTCAGGGATGACTGCTTTTGCCCAAAAATAATATTCAGAGCATGATGAGAACTGAAATGGTAGTCTGCTACAATTATTAAGCTCAAGAGCTGGGGAAGTTGAGCTAGGCGGTCGGCGTCGCGGACCCATAGGTGATGCGCGGCCACGTCGTGTGCCATGGTGGCCATCTCGGCTGGCTCGAAGCTGCCGAGCCAGATGCACGTCTTGGTACCAGCTGTCGGATCTCCGATACCGTCGCTCATGGAAGCCGGCGGCGGCTCCGCTCGTCGTCGAAGCCATATACAGGTGCTTGCCCAACCACTTGTTACGAATTAGCCAAATGATTAATGTGTGATTGCTATAGATTCGCCGGTTCTTCTCTGTTGCGAGAGGCAAAAGTGTCTCACATACCACAAATACATGTAGACGAATTAGAAAAACAAAGCAAATACGGTAAATGACAGGTTAATCAATTAGTACATGTTTGTAAACCCATTTCTGCGAAACAAACGTTTGGAATGGCATTACTGCGAAGCATTATATTTGTATTCCCAGAAATACAATTGTCTCCTCTCATAGAGGTGAGGTCACACTAGCTGGCGTCGTGAACACCAGGCCCTTGTATTGCACTGAGTATATACGTCGTACAGAAAGCTCGCAGCCCGCTAGCCCAGCCTGAAGCTCATTTTTTTAGCATGACTAGGGTCGGCTTGGGCCGCTTTTTAGACACATCAAGCGGCACGGTACATCCTAGTTTTTCTACAGGTCCACTACCTCAAGCACCTAGCAAGCATGCCGCCACCTTGTGCCCCGCCTTGTTAACCTCGTTGCACTGCATTAGATACTAGAGACGACGATAAAATTTCCACGTTAGGCCTCCTTCCAAATTGAAGGAAAAACAAAGGGATTTTATAGGATTTAGTTTTTATAGAAAGTTTTTATATAAGAACCTTTGGGATAAAGGATTGAATCCTATCAATTTCTTTAAAATTCATATGGAATAACATCCTCCATGGTAATTTTGGAGAAAAATAAGCATGAGATCCAACCTCATATTTTCTTTCTTCTGTCTCTTGCATTCCTATGTTTTTCCTGCGCGCGATGTAAATACATGTTTTGTAACTTTCATGTATTATAAATTCTTGTATGATTGCAATGTCAAGGGCATTCTAATCTTGTGTTTTTCTTATTCACGTGTTTTAATAATCCTGTGTTCCAAAGGAGCCTTAAAGAACGAGGAAGAAAACAATTTAATCTTCATGAGAATTAAAGTATAAGAAATTTAGTCCTCATCAGATTCGCGGGGATGAAAGCAAAGAACCATCCTTTGTCCTCTTTCCCCACATGCCCTAATGAACGAAAAAAATTCCGATTGACATCCATGGTGTAACACCCAAAATCAGGATTTTGGGATTAGTACAAGAAACCAAAAGAAAGGGTCCTTAATGGATAATTATACTTTTGAATTCACCTCTCTAAAAGAAATGGTAACATTAAAATTTGGTTGTAAAAGTTTAGATTTGAAAACTGAATTTTGAATCTGAATCCTAGGATAAAATATATATAAGTAATTTCATTTGTTGAATGAATTGTATCTTCATCAACTATATGTTGAGAAAACATCTATTATAAACAATAAAATAAAATATATTACATATCATGCTAGAGTTTTATTAAGAATGTGCATATGAATTTAAAATCATAAACCTAGAATTGAATACGAATTCAAAATAGAAACCTGGAAATAAAATAGAAAATGAAAAAAAGGGAAAACTCTCATTTGTTCTCGGGCCCGAAGCCACCAACCGACTCACTTCCTCTATCACCCGCGTCGGCCCAGTATCCCAGCCTCGGCCCAGCTGCCCCCAGCTGCACCACGCCCATTCATAAGTTGTCGGGTGGGCCCTTGCGTCAGCTCCTCTTCAGCTCTGTCTCTCGCGCTGGAATGCTTGGTGTCTCCGACTCGTGGGGTCGGGGCGTCGGAGTCGCCTTCTCCCCGCGCCGTAACGAACCTAGGGCCAAAACAACCCCTCCGTGAAGTCGTCTCCCATGATCTCCGGAGAAAAACATTAGGATCTGGAGCCATGAATATAAGAGCAGGCCCGTACCCCCTTCGGCCACCAAACCTTGGAATGAGTGGGCGTCGAGAAGCATGCAGATAGCATGTCGTCGAGAGAAATCATCGTCGTAGTGCGTGGAATGTGGGGAGGAGGCCGCCATAGCCGTTCTTCTCCTCTGCCCTCGAACATGAGTCAGATGGAGTTCAAAGTTGTTCAACAGGGCTTGGGTTCGCAGGCCACAGAGTTTCCTCGAGCATGGACCACCGAGCTCGCCGTCGGCGTTGGTATTGCATCCGGGAATCTACAGTGATCATGGCCGAAGCTTATGTCTGTGCGACTCATGGTAATGGTAAGGCACCCACCCTTTTGTTCGCGCTGTTGACGGATTTGTGTTGCGCTATTCGATTTCGAGTTTGCAGCCTTGATGCACGAAGTAGACGTTGCCGGCCATGGCGCCGCCGCGGGAGCAAAGCTCCGCCGTGACTGGCGTTGGATAGATGATGGCAATACCCTGGCCGTCGATCGGACGATATATGGCTGAGATTATAAGGGCGCAGAACGTTTCTGTCTGATTGAGGGGAACCGTCCGATCAGATCAGAGGGATAGGGTTGAGTCGCACCTTTATTAAATCATGACCGCAGATCTGGCGTCGTGCGGTTCACGTTGCGTACCGGTTCGGGATCCTGATCCTGGTCACCGATTCTTGATCGTGCGGTGGAGATTAGATTAGGGAATACCCCTTCATTCAATTAAAACTGTGTCGTCCGACCGTGATCTTACGGTTGGGGGAAAGCCCACATGTTGCCAATCGTGGCAGTTATTCTAAAACGCCCCTGGAGTTTCCAGGATTTAACCCGCAGCGTTGGTCAGTTATAAAACCATGACAAATTAGACCAAATATTTGCATATTAGTCCTCATGCTCACGGAAAATTTTGGCCGCAGTCCACATGACATTAAATCCTGTAAAACATAATAGAGATAATGATTTTAATATAAAAATAATTTCAGAATCTTATTAAATTCATAATTAATTCATTTTAAGTTTTTTTATCCATTCCAGTTGCAATAAATTTATGTTAATATTTGTAACACCACAAAAACCATCAACTAAAAATAATGTATTTAGATTAGTAGAGGTAAATATAGTAATGAATTTTCTTTCAAGTGTTTGATTTTTATTTGTATTTATAATAATTTTGTTTGCTTATATTTGATTTGTGGTTGTTGCATAGAATTTATTTTATATTAAAAATCCAATTAACTAATATAGAAATATTAGTCCAAAAATTAATATTTTGGTTACAAATAATTTTGGTATAAATACCATGATTTTTAAAATTAAAAAATATATTATTTATATTTTTAAATAGTAAAGAAAAGGAAAAAACGAAAACTGAAACCCTAGCCGTTTCAGCCCACTAGCGGCCCAAGCCACCGCGCCCCTTATCCCCTCCCGTTGGCTCCTCTCTCTGTCAGTGGGGCCCACCCGGCCCCGGCTCCTTTCCATTCCCAGCCGCCACCGCCAGGAAGAGCGTGCGTCGCGCGCCGCCGCGCCGAGCGCCCGACCGACCGCGCCCCGGTTGAGCCTGACCTCGCGTCCCCTCCTCTCCCTCGCGCGCCCAAAACTGTCGACTGTTTCTCTCCCTCTTCCCCTCCCCATTTCCTCCCCATTGAAGCCGCCATTGATGGCGTTAATGACCGTCGGCTGCCCTCTCCTCTCCCCTCTTCCCCTCTATAAATTGGACAGCCGGACCTTTCTCTGCCTCCCCGAGCTCGCCCTCTCTCTCTCTCTCTCTCGCTCTCCTCGCTCCCGAAGCTCGCCCGCGCCGCCGACGACCGGACCGTCCGCCATGTCGTCGATCGTCGTCGGAGCTCCACCGTCCGCGCCCAACGCTGTCGTCCCCGGCCACTCAGCCGAGCCCCTACTCCCCTACTCGATGTTGAGCCTCCCTGCTCCCTCCCTGCTCGTCAAGTTCCCTGCGCTTGAGCAAGAAGCTCCAAGGTAGAAGAAGGCAATTTTGCGATTTAGTCCATAGTTTTGTAAATTAAGTAATTTCGAGATTTTCAGTTTAGGAATTATCGAAAATAGAATCTGATGTATACGTGTAGCCATAAACAAACCATGCAACAATATTTTGGACAGGTGTATGATTTTATATTTTAAAAATGAATAATGTCACTATTCACTAACTCGGTGATTTTTATACTAGAAACGTTTACAATTAAACTTTGCTCTAGCTCATGGAACAATAATTGTTAGTAGTGTTTTAAGTGTAACTTTATTGATATGAGGAAGTAGAAGAAAATACTAGACCACTTATCTTCGGCCAGATGAAAATAGATTTTTACTAGTCAGAATAAATGTGTTCATAAGTATAGCACTTAATAACTTAGAATTAGTAAAAAAATACTTGTTTATGTCAAAATAACCATGATTATTTATGTCGGGGACCATAATTAGGGGTACCCTCAAGACTCCTAATCTCAGCTGGTAACCCCCATCAGCACAAAGCTGCAAAGGCCTGATGGGTGCGATTAAGTCAAGGATCGGTCCACTCAAGGGACACGATCTGGCCTCGCCCGAGCCCAGCCTCGGGCAAGGGCAGCCGACCCCGGAGGATTTACGTCTCGCCCGAGGACCCCCTCCAGCAACGGACACACCTTCGGCTCGCCCGAGGCCCAGACTTCGACAAGAAGCAACCTTGGCCAAGCCGCCACGCCGACCGACCGTATCGCAGAAGCCTTTAATGCAAAGGTGGCCTGACACCTTATCCTAACGCGCGCCCTTCAGTTGAAAGAGCCGAAGTGACCGCAGTCACTTCGCCGCTCCACTGTCCGGCCTGACAAGAGGACAGCGCCGCCTGCGCCGCTCCGACTGCTGTGCCACTCGGCAGAGTGAGGCTGACAGCAGCCAAGTCTGGCCTTAGGCGCCATAGCAAACTCCGCTTCGCCCGACCCCAGGGCTCGGACTCGGGCTCAGCCCCGGAAGACGACGAACTCCGCTTCGCCCGACCCTAGGGATCAGACTCGGGCTCGGCCCCGGAAGACGACGAACTCCGCCTCGCCCGACCCAGGGCTCGGACTCGGGCTCAGCCCCGGAAGACGACGAACTCCGCTTCGCCCGACCCCAGGGCTCGGACTCGGGCTCAGCCCCGGAAGACGACGAACTCCGCTTCGCCCGACCCCAGGGCTCGGACTCGGGCTCAGTCCCGGAAGACAACGAACTCCGCCTCGCCCGACCCCAGGGCTCGGACTCAGCCCTGGCCTCAGCCGACAGTCTCCGCCTCGCCCGACCCAGGGGCTCGGACTCGACCTCGGCCTCGGAAGACAGACTCGACCTCGACCTCGGAGGAGCCTCTGCCTCGCCCAACCCAGGGCTCGGACCGACCACGTCACAGGAGGCGCCATCATTACCCTACCCCAAGCTAACTCAGGCTACGGGGAACAAGACCGGCGTCCCATCTGGCTCGCCCCGATAAACAAGTAATGATGGCGCCCCGCATGCTCCATGACGACGGCGGCTCTCAGCCCCTTACGAAAGCAAGGAGACGTCAGCAAGGACTCAACAGCCCCAACAGTTGTCCTCCCATCAGGCTCCAGCGCTCCTCCGACGGCCACGACACCACACGAACCGGGTGCCAAAACCTCTCCGGCTGCCACGACGGCATGTACTTAGGGCGCTAGCTCTTCTCCGCTAGACACGTTAGCACACTGCTACACCCCCATTGTACACCTGGATCCTCTCCTTACGCCTATAAAAGGAAGGTCCAGGGCCCTCTTACAGAGGGTTGGCCGCACGGGGAAGGACGGGACGGCGCTCGTGCAAGCCTCTCGCTCCCTCCCGCGTGGACGCTTGTAACCCCCTACTGCAAGCGCACCCGACCTGGGCGCAGGACAAACACGAAGGCCGCGGGTTTCCCCTTTCACGCCTGTCTCCCTCCGGCTTCTTCCCCCCTTCGCGCTCCGTCTCGCGCCGACCCATCTGGGCTGGGGCACGCGGCGACAATTTACTCGTCGGTCCAGGGACCCCCCGGGGTCGAAACACCGACAGTTGGTGCGCCAGGTAGGGGCCTGCTGCGTGTTGACGAACAGTTTCCCATCAAGCTCCAGATGGGTAGTCTCCAGCAACCTTTCCAGCCCGGGACAGAGCTCTGTTTCGGGAGTCTTGAGTTCATGTCCCTCGACGGCAGCTACGACATGATACTCCTTCCCCCGCCGCGTGACAGCGACAATGGCGGCCGACAATTCGCCCGCCGGCGGCGGAATCGACGACGTCTTCCCCACGTGGCGGAAGAACGATATTCAAGCTTGTCCTGTCCCCTCCCCCACCGACGGAGGAGGAGGCGGGGCAACCAAGGCCAAGCAAGAGGTGGCACCTCATCGGCTGTCGAGCGAGTCGACGGCGCCGACGCCCCAACGGGGGGCACGTTGGGCATCGACCTCGCGTCTGAGACGAAGACAAGCGCCGTCTCCCTGCAACACGCCAACTCCAAGCAAACGGACGACGTCAGCACGCTCGCGAAGGACTTGCTGGGCGTCACCCTCGTACCTGAGACGACGGTGCAGTATGCCCCTGATGCGACTTCGTCACCGCCCGTCGACCAAGAGGTACCGATCGACTCCCATCTCGTGCCTTTTGGATTCAGCCTCGACCCACCAAGCGACTTCGCTTCGGTGGACTCTCTCATAGAGGCGAGTCCAAACCCTCTAGGGTATTGTATGCGGTCACCCTGGGACCGGCTGACGGCCGTCTTGACCTATGGGCCCTCGGGTTCCGAGGAAGAAGACGAGCCTGACTTTTGTTGGGATTTCTCTGGACTTGTTAACCCCAGTGCCATGCGGGACTTCATGACCGCATGCGACTACTGCCTTTCTGATTGTTCCGACGGTAGCCGCAGTCTCGGCGACGAGGACTGCGGCCCAAGTCGTGAATGTTTCCACGTTGATCTAGGGGGTCCCGACGAAGGCAACCATCTTGGTACGTCGGAAAACGGTGATCCCCCTAGGCCTGCGCCTCGCGTTGACATCCTTCAGGAGCTAGCTGTGGTCCCCGTCCCGGTGGGGGGTCATGACCCACAGCTCGAGCAAATCCGCGAGATGCAGGCCAGGCTCGACGAGGGAGCAGGAACACTTGAGCCGTTCCGCCGGGACATCGGGCAGGAATGGGCAGGCCAACCTCCGGCCAGAGAAGCGCGTCATCTACCCCAGGGCATCCAGCACCGCATCGTCGACGATGTCAGGGCAAGGCCGCCACCGGCTTCCAGTGGGGTCGGCCAGAACCTGGCTGCAGCGGCAATACTTCTCCGCGCGATGCTGGAGCCATCTACCACCGAGGGGCGGCGTATCTAGGGAGAGCTCAAGAATCTCCTGGAGGATGCCGCGGTCCGACGGGCCGAAAGCTCCGCCTCCCGAAGGCAGGGGTACCCCTCGGAACATCGCGCCGCGACTTCCCGATTCATGCGGGAAGCCTCGGTCAACACCGGGCGCACGCGCAACACAGCGCCTGCGGCCCCGGGTCGCCTCGGCAACGAACACCCTCACTGCAACCGTCGAACCCACCTCGACGAGAGGGTGCGCCGAGGCTACCACCCCAGGCGTGGGGGGACGCTACGACAGCGGGGAGGATCGGAGTCCCTCGCCTGAACCACCCGGTCTGCAGGCTTTCAGCCGAGCCATACGACGGGCGCCGTTCCCGACCCGGTTCCGAACCCCAACTACTATCACAAAGTACTCAGGGGAGATGAGACCAGAACTGTGGCTCGCGGACTATCGGCTGGCCTGCCAACTGGGTGGAACGGACGATGACAACCTCGTCATCCATAACCTCCCCCTGTTCCTCTCCGACTCCGCTCGGGCCTGACTAGAGCATCTGCCTCCGGGGCAGATCTCCAACTGGGACGACCTGGTCCAAGCCTTCGTCGGCAACTTCCAGGGCATGTACGTGCGCCCTGGGAACCCCTGGGATCTCCGAAGCTGCCGCCAGCAGCCGGGGGAGTCTCTCCGGGACTACATCCGGCGATTCTCGAAGCAGCGCACCGAGCTGCCCAACGTCACCGACTCGGATGTCATCGGCGCGTTCCTCGCCGGCACCACCTGCCGCGACCTAGTGAGCAAGCTGGGTCGCAAGACCCCCACCAGGGCGAGCAAGCTGATGGACATCGCCACCAAGTTCACCTCTGGCCAGGAGGCGGTTGAGGCCATCTTTTGGAAGGATAAGCAGCCCCAGGGCTGCCCACCGGAAGATGTCCCCGAGGCGTCAACTCAGCGCGGCACCAAGAAGAAAGGTAGGAAGAAGTCGCAAGCGAAACGCGACGCCGCCGACGCGGACCTTGTCGCCGCTGCCGAGTACAAGAACCCTCGGAAACATCCTGGAGGTGCCAATCTCTTCGACAAGATGCTCAAGGAGTCGTGCCCCTATCATCAGGGGCCCGTCAAGCACACCCTTGAGGAGTGTGCCATGCTTCGGCGCCACTTTCACAGGGCCGGGCCACCTGCGGAAGGTGGCAGGGCCCGCGACGACGATAAGAAGGAGGATCACAAGGCAGGAGAGCTCCCCGAGGTCCGCGACTGCTTCATGATCTACGGTGGGCCAGTGGCGAACGCCTCGGCTCGGCACCGCAAGCAAGAGCGTCGGGAGGTCTGCTCAGTAAAGGTGGCGGCGCCGGTCTACCTAGACTGGTCCGACAAGCCCATCACCTTCGACCGGGGCGATCACCCCGACCGCGTGCCGAGCCCGGGGAAATACCCGCTCGTTGTCGACCCTGTCATCGGCAACGTCAGGCTCACCAAGGTCCTCATGGACGGAGGCAGCAGCCTCAACATCATCTACGTCGAGACCCTCGGGCTCCTACGGATCGATCTGTCCTCGGTCCGGGCAGGCGCTGCGCTTTTTCACGGGATCATCCCCGGGAAACGCATCCAGCCCCTCAGATAACTCGATCTACCCGGCTGCTTTGGGACACCCTCCAACTTCCGAAGGGAGACCCTCACGTTCGAGGTGGTCGGGTTTCGAGGAACCTACCACGCAGTGCTGGGGAGGCCATGCTACGCCAAGTTCATGGCCGTCCCCAACTACACCTACCTCAAGCTCAAAATGCCGAGCCCCAACGGGGTCATCACCGTCGGCCCCACGTATCGACACGCGTACGAATGCGACGTGGAGTGCGTGGAGTACGCCGAGGCCCTCGCCGAATCTGAGGCCCTCATCGCCGACCTGGAGAGCCTCTCTAAGGAGGCGCCAGACGTGAAGCGCCATGCCGGCAATTTCGAGCCGGTGGAGACGGTTAAGTCCGTCCCTCTCGACCCCAGCAACGACGCCTCCAAGCAGATCCGGATCGGCTCTGAGCTCGACACCAAATAGGAAGCAGTGCTCGTCGACTTTCTCCGCGCGAACGCCGACGTTTTCGCGTGGAGTACCTCGGACATGCCCGACATACCGAGGGATGTCGCCGAGCACTCGCTGGATATCCGAGCTGGAGCCCGACCCGTGAAGCAGCCTCTGCGCCGATTCGACGAAGAAAAGCGCAGAGCCATAGGCGAGGAGATCCACAAGCTAATGGCAGCAGGGTTCATCAAAGAGGTATTCCATCCCGAATGGCTTGCCAACCCTGTGCTTGTGAGAAAGAAAGGAGGGAAATGGCGGATGTGTGTAGACTACACTGGTCTAAACAAAGCATGTCCGAAAGTTCCCTACCCTCTGCCTCGCATTGATCAAACCGTGGATTCCACTGCTGGGTGCGAAACCCTGTCTTTCCTCGATGCCTACTCAGGGTATCACCAAATCAGGATGAAAGAGTCCGACCAGCTCGCGACTTCTTTCATCACACCCTTCAGCATGTACTGCTATGTTACCATGCCGTTCGGTTTGAGGAATGCGGGTGCGACATACCAAAGGTGCATGAACCACGTGTTCGGCGAACACATTGGTTGAACGGTCGAGGCCTACGTCGATGACATCGTAGTCAAGACGAGGAAAGCCTCCGACCTCCTTTCCGACCTTGAAGTGACATTCCGATGTCTCAAGGCGAAAGGCGTAAAGCTCAATCCCGAGAAGTGCGTTTTCGGGGTCCCCCGAGGCATGCTCTTGGGGTTCATCGTCTCCGAGCGGGGCATCGAGGCCAACCCAGAAAAAATCGCGGCCATCACCAACATGGGGCCCATCAAGGACTTGAAAGGCGTACAGAGGGTCACGGGATGCCTTGCGGCTCTGAGCCGTTTCATCTCACGCCTCGGCGAAAGAGGCCTGCCTCTGTACCGCCTCTTAAGGAAGGCCGAGTGCTTCACTTGGACCCCTGAGGCCGAGGAAGCCCTTGGGAACCTGAAGGCGCTCCTCACGAATGTGCCCATCTTGGTGCCTCCCGCCGCCGGAGAAGACCTCTTGATCTACGTCGCCGCTACCACTCAGGTGGTCAGCGCCGCGATCGTGGTTGAGAGACAAGAAGAAGGGCATGCATTGCCCGTCCAGAGGCCAGTCTACTTCATCAGTGAGGTACTGTCCGAGACCAAGATCCGCTACCCACAAATTCAGAAGCTGCTGTACACGGTGATCCTGACGCGGCGGAAGTTGCGACACTACTTCGAGTCTCATCCGGTGACTATGGTGTCATCCTTCCCCCTGGGGGAGATCATCCAGTGCCGAGAGGCCTCGGGTAGAATTGCAAAGTGGGTGGTGGAAATCATGGGCAAGACGATCTCGTTCGCCCCTCAGAAGGCCATCAAGTCCCAGGTCTTGGCGGACTTTGTGGCTGAATGGGTCGACACCTAGCTCCCGACAGTTCTGATCCAACCGGAACTCTGGACCATGTTTTTCGACGGGTCGCTGATGAAGACAGGGGCAGGCGCGGGCCTGCTCTTCATCTCGCCCCTCGGAAAGCACCTACGCTACGTGCTACGCCTCCACTTCCCGGCGTCCAACAATGTGGCCGAGTACGAGGCTCTGGTCAACGGGCTGCGCATCGCCATCGAGCTAGGGGTCCGACTCCTCGATGCTCACGGTGACTCGCAGCTCGTCATCGACCAAGTCATGAAGAACTCCCACAGCCGCGACCCGAAGATGGAAGCCTACTGCGATGAGGTTCGGCGCCTGGAAGACAAGTTCTACGGGCTCGAGCTCAACCACATCGCCCGACGCAACAACGAGACTGCGGACGAGCTGGCTAAGATAGCCTCGGGGCGAACAACGGTTCCCCCGGACATCTTCTCCCGAGACCTGCACCAACCCTCCATCAAGACCGACGACACGCCCGAGCCCGAGAAGGCCTCGGCCTAGCCCGAGGCATCCTCGGCTCGGCCCGAGGCACCCTCGGCTCTGCCCGAGACACCCTCGGCTCAGCCCGAGGCAACCTCGGCCCCCGAAGATGAGGCACTGCGCGTCGAGGAAGAGCGAAGCGGGGTCACGCCTAATCGAAACTGGTAGACCCTGTACCTGCAATATCTCCACCGAGGAGAGCTACCCCTCGACCGAGCCGAAGCTCGGCGCTTGGCGCGGCGCACCAAGTCGTTCGTCTTGCTGGGGGACGGGAAGGAGCTCTACCACCGCAGCCCCTCAGGCATCCTCCAGCGATGCATATCCATCGCCGAAGGCCAGGAGCTCTTACAAGAAATACACTCGGGGGCTTGCGGTCATCACGCAGCACCTCGAGCCCTTGTTGGAAATGCCTTCTAACAAGGCTTCTACTGGCCGACCGCGGTGGCCGACGCCACTAGAATTGTGCGCACCTGCAAAGGGTGTCAATTCTACGTAAGGCAGACCCACCTGCCCACTCAGGCTCTGCAGACCATACCCATCACCTGGCCGTTTGCTGTGTGGGGTCTGGACCTCGTCGGCCCCTTGCAGAAGGCACCCGGGGGCTACACGCACCTGCTGGTCGCCATCGACAAATTCTCCAAGTGGATCGAGGTCCGACCCCTAAACAGCATCAGGTCCGAACAGGCGGTGGTGTTCTTCACCAACATCATCCATCGCTTTGGGGTCCCGAACTCCATCATCACCGACAACAGCACCCAGTTCACCGGCAGAAAGTTCCTAGATTTCTGCGAGGATCACCACATCCGGGTGGACTGGGCCGCCGTGGCTCACCCCATGACGAATGGGCAAGTAGAGCGTGCCAACGGCATGATCCTGCAAGGACTCAAGCCGCGGATCTACAACGACCTCAACAAGTTCGGCAAGCGATGGATGAAGGAGCTCCCCTCGGTGGTCTGGAGTCTGAGGACAATGCCGAGCCGAGCCACGGGCTTCACACTGTTCTTTCTAGTCTATGGGGCCGAGGCCATCTTGCCCATAGACTTAGAATACGGTTCCCCGAGGGTGAGGGCCTACGACAATCAAAGCAATCGAGCTAACCGAGAAGACTCACTAGACCAGCTGGAGGAGGCTCGAGACATGGCCTTGCTACACTCGGCGCGGTATCAGCAGTCCCTGCAACGCTACCACGCCCGAGGGGTTCGGTCCCAAGACCTCCAGGTGGGCGACCTGGTGCTTCGGCTGCGACAAGACACCCGAGGGCGGCACAAGCTCGCGCCTCCCTGCGAAGGGCCATTCGTCATCGCCAAAGTTCTGAAGCCCGGGACGTACAAGCTGGCCAACAGTCAAGGCGAGGTCTACAGCAACGCTTGGAACATCCGACAGCTACGTTGCTTCTACCCTTAAGATGCTTTCAAGTCGTTCATACACCTCGTTCATACACAAAGTCTAACCATCAAGGAAGGGTCGGCCTTGCCTCGGCAAAAAGCCCGACCCTCCCTCGGGGGCTAGAAGGGGGGAACCCCTCTGCGTCAAAATTTTTCCTCAGAAAAAGATCTTTTCTGCCAGAATATCTCTCGTGCTTTTCGACTACTTCGAAAGTGGATCTTGAAAACGATGGAGTACACGTAAGCAGCCAAGGCTGACTGAGCCGAGAGACTCCTACGCCTCCGGGATACGGATACCTCACTCATCACCTTCTGCGATAAGTAACTCACGCTCGGATAAGCGATTTCGCTGATCGAACAAGTCCCAACGCTCGAAGACCCTTCTGTCGAAACGATTTTTTGGGCCTTCTCGACTACATCGATAGCAGAATCCGGCGGACGAGTAAGAGTACACGTAAGCGGCAAGGCCGACCGAGCCGAGGGATTCCTACGCCTCCGGGATACGGATACCTCACTCATCACCTTCCGTGAAAAGTAACTCTCGCTTGGACAAACAACTCCGTTACCGACAAATAAGTCCAGATACTCGAAGCAAGGGGAAAAGACACGCAGCTTTACAACACGACGACAGTATGTTTGGGCCTCGGCGGCCGCAGAAAACATACGCACACTACAAGATAACCCGATCCTGCAGGCTCGGACCTTGACGGTTGAAGGGAGCAGCAGCACCCTCGGCGTCAACTACACCTTCGGCGCGGTCCGACCTAGCCTCGGACAGCGACGTGGTCAGAGGATCTCCACTTCGAAGGACGACATCAGCACCACGCCAGGGCCATCGCCGCCAGGGTCTCTTCCAGGAGTCCGGCTCGAGCAGACGGCTCGGCCGGCCACCCCGAAGCCTCAGCCAGCTGTCCCCCGAGGACATCAGCCCGGCTCGTGGTCTCGACAACTCAACTCCGACGCTGGTCCCGCCAGTGGACGGCTCGGCCGGGCTCCAGCCGACGAAGTCTTCTTTTCGAGTAAACTCCGCCTCTGTCTGTGCTGACACCGCTACCTCCGGCTTCGGCTCATCAAAGAGCGGCCGAGGGTTTCTTTAACTAAGCAAGTGAAACCTCGGACAGCAAGGCCGACCGAGCCGAGGGACTCCTATGCCTCCGGGATACGGATACCTCACTCGTCACCTTCGCACGAGGCAACTCACGCTTGGTGAAGCGGTTCAGATAGCCGACAGGCGAGTCTTAGTGCTCGAAATGAAGAAAAAACACGGCTCCGTGCCGAAAATACATACATGTTCAGGCCCCGACAGCCACAATGAACAGACTCCGGCACTCAAGGTGCCATTACAAACGGAACTCCGGTTCCACCTCCGCAGGTACGAACAACCCCACACGATTGGGGGGCCTGCGGAGCAACAGAAGGCCAACAGGTGGCGCGCCGCCGCCCGCTACAGCAGCGGCGACGACGACTTCTGCTCCGAGCGGCCAAACAGCAGCAGCGATGACCTTAGGGCGATGCTGCTGCCATAAAGCCCTCGCCCACATCCCCACTCGGGGGGCGAGGACGAGCAGAAGGCCGTAGAGTTGGAGGTCAGTCCGTGGGCGGCACCGGCTATCTCGTCGGCGGAGAAACCTCTTCCGGCTGCCGTGGCGGAAGGTGGCGCTGGAAGCGGCGCCGAAGCCGCTCGGGTCGAAGAGCCGGGCACGCGGCAGCTGCCAGCACCACGAACGGCGAACGTGAAAGGGAAATGTGCCCTTGGGCCATTTCTAAGTATTTTGGTGATTGAGTGCCAACACAAGTGCTTTTATGCTAATCTATGCAAAGTGGTGGACAAAGTGAAAATCTTGTCAAAAGGTATGTTTCTAGACTTAGTACATTGTTTTTATGGACTAATGTATTGTGTCTAAGTACTGGAAACAGGAAAAGTTGAGTTGGAAATGAGATGGCTTTGTTCAGCCAAAGTCTGCTCAGTCTGGGTGCACCGGACAGTGTCCGGTGCGCCAGGCTGGCTCTGGCGAACAGGGTGCTCTCGGGACTTCGACGACGGTGTACGGCTATAATTCACCGGTCGGTCCGGTGGTGCACCGGACTGTCCGGTGGGCCATTCACAGGCGAACTCGTCGCTCTCGGGAAACCATCAACGGCGTATGGCTAAAATTCACCGGTCTGTCCGGTGGTGCACCGGACTGTCCGGTGAGTCAACAGTCAGCCGGGGCAACGGTCGGCCGAGGATTCCGCGCGTGACGCGTGGCCGAGCCAACGGTCACATTGGTGCACCGGACAGTGTCCGGTGCGCCAACGGCTCTCAGGCTCCAACGGCCGGCTTCGCTAGATAAGGAAGGATATCTGCACCGGACAGTGTCCGGTGGTGCACCGGACTGTCCGGTGCGCCAGTCGACAGAAGGCAAGATCTGCCTTCCAAGATTGCTCTCAACGGCTCCTAGCTGCCTTGGGGCTATAAAAGGGACCCCTAGGCGCATGGAGGAGCATACCAAGCATTCTTACAACATTCCTAAGCACCAAGACCTCGATTCCGCGCATTTGTTTCTTTGTGATAGCATATAGAGCTCTAGTGGAGTTGTGAACTCATTGGATTGCGTTGCGAGCTCTTGTTGCGACTTGTGTGCGTATTGACACTCTGATTTTTGTGTCTTGTGTGCGTTGCTAATCCCTCCCTTGCTCCGTGCTTCTTTGTGAACTTCAAGTGTAAGGGCGAGAGGCTCCAAGTTGTGGAGATTCCTCGCAAACGGGATTAAGAAAAGCAAGCAAAACACCGTGGTATTCAAGTGGGTCTTTGGACCGCTTGAGAGGGGTTGATTGCAACCCTCGTCCGTTGGGACGCCACAACGTGGAGTAGGCAAGCGTTGGTCTTGGCCGAACCACGGGATAACCACCGTGCCATCTCTGTGATTGATATCTTTGTGGTTATTGTGTTTTGTCAAGACTCCTCTCTAGCCACTTGGCAATTATTGTGCTAATACTTAACCAAGTTTGGCTTAAGTTTCAAGTTTCATAGGATCACCTATTCACCCCCCCCCCCCCTCTAGGTGCTCTCAATTGGTATCAGAGCCGTTCTCTTCACAAAGGGACTAACCGCCCGAAGAGATGGATCCTAAGGGGAAGGGTATCGTGATCAACGATAAAGAGAAGGAATCTTTCGTCAACGAGCCGAAGGATGACAAGCCTACCGACTCGGGCTCGGGCCATAGACGGAAAGATGGGAAGAAGAAGAAGACAAGGCGCATCAAGGAGATTGTCTACTACGACGACAGCGACGAGTCATCTTCTTCCCAAAAGGACAACGACGACAACGACTACGAGAGAAGGAAACCAGTTAATTCGAACTTTTATTTTGACTACTCTCGTATTCCGCAAAGTACAAATACTCATTTGCTCTCCATTCCACTTGGCAAACCTCCTCACTTTGATGGACTACGGATTTTGGAGCCACAAAATGCGTAGTCACCTTTTCTCTCTCCATCCGAGCATTTGGGAGATTGTGGAAAGTGGAATGAAATTTGATAGCTCGGATAGTCCTACGTTTATCAATGAACAGATTCATAGAAATGCACAAGCTACTACTGTGTTGTTAGCCTCTCTGTGCAGGGACGAATATCATAAGGTGAGCGGCTTGGACAATGCCAAGCAAATCTGGGACACCCTCAAGATCTCTCATGAGGGGAATGATGTCACCTTGCTCACCAAGATGGAGTTGATAGAGGGAGAGCTTGGAAGATTCGCGATGATAAGGGGCGAGGAGCCAACCCAAACATACAACCGGCTCAAGACCCTTATCAACAAAATAAGGAGCTACGGAAGCACGCGATGGTCGGACCACGACGTCGTCCGCCTAATGCTAAGGTCATTTACCGTTCTTGATCCACATTTGGTGAATAATATTCGTGAGAATCCCAGGTACACCAAAATGTCGCCCGAAGAAGTTCTTGGAAAATTCGTAAGCGGGCGAATGATGATCAAGGAGGCAAGGTACGTGGACGACGCGTTGAACGGTCCAATCCATGAGCCTCAACCCATTGCTCTCAAGACAACAAGGAGCAAGGAGGCATTACCTAGCAAGGTGGCGCAAGTTGAGGCGGCAGGGCTCAATGATGAAGAGATGGCCCTCATCATCAAGCGCTTCAAGACGGCGCTTAAGGGTCGCAAGGGACAGCCAAGCAAGACCAAGACAAAGGGGAAGCGCTCATGCTTCAAATGTGGTAAGCTTGGTCATTTTATTGCTAACTGTCCCGATAATGAAAGTGACCAGGAAAAAGGAAACAAGAGGGAGAAGAAAAAGAACTACAAGAAGGCCAAGGGCGAAGCACATATCGGGAAAGAGTGTAATTCGGATTGCTCCTCCTCCGACTCCGAAAATGAAGGACTCGCCGCCACCGCCTTCAACAAGTCTTCCCTCTTCCCAAACGAGCGTCACACATGCCTCATGGCAAAGGAGAAGAAGGTATGTACTCGAGACAGTACTACTTATGATTCTTCTAGTGATAATGATTCTAGTGACGACGATGAAATAGACTATTCTAGTTTATTTAAAGGATTAGATAGAACTAAAATTGGCAAAATTAATGAGTTAATTGATGCCTTGAATGACAAAAATAGGTTACTAGAAAAGCAAGAGGATTTGTTATATGAAGAACATGATAAATTTGTAGAAGCACAAAAATCTCATGCTTTAGAAGTTAAAAGAAATTAAATGCTTTCTTATGAACTATCTACTTGTCATGAAACCATTGCTACTTTAAAAAGTGTTAATGATGATTTAAATGCTAAACTAGAAGTAGCTAGTAAATCTAACTCTTGTGTAGAGCATGTTACTATCTGTAAGAGATGTAAAGATTTCGATTGTCGGGGACCATAATTAGGGGTACCCTCAAGACGCCTAATTCTCAGCTGGTAACCCCCATCAGCATAAAGCTGCAGAGGCCTGATGGGTGCGATTAAGTCAGGGATCAGTCCATACGAGCGACTTGATCACGCCTCGCCCGAGCCTAGCCTCAGGCAAGAGCAGCCGACCCTGAGGTGTTTCCGTCTCGCCCGAGGCCCCCTTTTTTACGGCAGACGCATCTCCGGCTCGCCCGAGGCCTTGCCTTCGTTAAGAAGCAACCCTGACTAAATCGCCGCGCCGACCGACCGAGTCACAGGGGCGTTTAACGCAAAGAGTGAGACTGACGGGCGGCCAGGCCTCGCCAAAGGCGCCATGGGAAGCTCCACCCAACCCAGGGCTCGGACTCGGGCTAAGGCCCCGGAAGACGGCGAACTCCGCTCCGCCCGACCCAGGGCTAGGACTCGGGCTAAGGCCCCGGAAGACGGCGAACTCCGCTCCGCCCGACCCAGGGCTCAGACTCGGGCTGAGGCCCCGGAAGACGGCGAACTCCGCTCCACCCGACCCAGGGCTCGGACTCGGGCTAAGGCCCCGGAAGACGGCGAACTCCGCTCCGCCCGACCCAGGGCTCAGACTCGGGCTAAGGCCCCGGAAGACGGCGAACTCCGCTCCGCCCGACCTAGGGCTCGGACTCGGGCTAAGGCCCCGGAAGACGGCGAACTCCGCTCCGCCCGACCCAGGGCTCGGACTCGGGCTAAGGCCCCGGAAGACGGCGAACTCCGCTCCGCCCGACCCAGGGCTCGGACTCGGGCTAAGGCCCCGGAAGACGACGAACTCCGCTTCGCCCGACCCAGGGCTCGGACTCCGCCCTGGCCTCTGCCGAACGACCTCCGCCTCGCCCGACCCAGGAGCTCGGGCTCGGCCTCGGCCATGGAAGACAGACTCGACCTCAGCCTCGGAGGAGCCTCCACGTCGCCCGACCTAGGGCACAAGACCGCCACGTCGACAGGAAGCGCCATCATCACCCTACCCCGAGCCGACTCGGGCCGCAGAGAACAAGACCGACGTCCCATCTGGCTAGCTCCGCCAGATAGGCAATGATGGCGCCCCGCTAGCCCTATGACGACAGCGGCTCTCAGCCCCCTTACGAAAGCAGGGGGACGTCAGCAAGGACTCAACAGCTCCGACAGCTGTCCCTCCGCCAGGCTCCGTTGCTCCACCGACAGCCACGACACCACACCAGCTGGGTGCCAAGATCTCTCCGGCTGCCACCTTGGCATGTACTTAGGGCGCTAGCTCTCCCCCGCTAGACACGTAGCACTCGGCTACACCCCCATTGTATACCTGGATCCTCTCCTTGCGCCTATAAAAGGAAGGACCAGGGCCTTCTTAGAGAAGGTTGGCCTCGCGGGAACGAGGGCAGGGGCAGGCGCTCTCTTGGGGCCGCTCGCTCCCCTCACCCGCACGGACGCTTGTAACCCCCTACTGCAAGCGCACCCGACCTGGGCGCGGGACGAACACGAAGGCCGCGGGATCTCCGCCTCCCTCACGACCCGGCTCCGGCCACCTCGCTCTTCCCCCCTTCGCGCTCGCCCACGCGCTCGACCCATCTGGGCTGGGGCACGCGGCACACTCACTCGTCGGCTCGGGGACCCCCCGGTCTCGAAACGCCGACAGTTGGCGCGCCAGGTAGGGGCCTGCTGCGTGTTGACGAGCAGTTTCCCGTTAAGCTCCAGATGGGCAGTCTCCAACGACCTCTTCAACCCGGGACGGTGCTCCGTTTCGGGAGCCTCGAGTTCATGTCTTTCGACGGCAGCTACGACATGATACTCCTTCCACCGCCGCGCGACGGCGATAATGGTGGCCGACAGCCCGCCCGCCGGCGGCGGAATCGACGACGTCTTTCCCGCGTGGTGGAAGGACAACTTTCGAGCTCGCCCCATCCTCTCCCTCGCCATCGGAGGAGGAGACGGGGCAACCAGGGCCGAGCGGGAGGCTGCGCTCCGTCGGCTATCGAGCAAGTGGACGATGCCAGCACGCTCACGGAGGGCCTGCAGGACGTCGCCCTCGTACCCAGGACGACGGCGCGATCAGTCCCCGAGGTGACTTCGTCGCTCCTCGTCGACCAAAAGGTACCAACTGATTCCCATCTTTCGTCATTTCGACTCGACCTCAACCCGCCTAGCGACCTCGCTCTGGCGGCCGCTCACGTTGAGGCGAGTGCAACCTCTTTGGGGTCTCGTGTGCGGTCGCCTTGGGACCGATTGACGGGCGTCTCGACCTACGGTCCCTCTGGGTCCGAGGAAGATGACGACCCCAGCATCTGCTGGGATTTCTCTGGATCTGGCAACCCCAGTGCCATGCGGGACTTCATGACCGCATGCAACTACTGCCTCTCCGACTGTTCCAACGGCAGCCGCAGCCTTGACGACAAGGACTGCGGCCCGAGCCGCGAATGTTTCCACGTCGAGCTAGGGGATCCCTCCGGAGGCGGCTGTCTCGGCATGCCGGAGGATGGTGATCTCCCTAGGCCGGTGCCTCGCGCCGACATCCCGCGGGAGCTAGCTGTGGTCCCCGTTCCGGCGGGGGGTCACGACCCACAGCTCGAGCAAGTCCGCGGGGCGCAGGCCGGGCTCGATGAGGGAGCAGGAGCGCTCGAGGCGATCCGCCGGGACGTTGGGCAGGTATGGGCGGGCCAGCCCCCGGCCGGAGAAATACGTCACCTGCCCCAGGGTCTCCAGCACCGCATCGCCAACGATGCCAGGGACAGGCCGCCACCCGCATCCGGCGGAACCGGCCAGGACCTGGCAGCCGCAGCGATGCTCCTCCGCGCGATGCCGGAGTCATCAACCACCGAGGGTCGGCGAATCCAGGGAGAGCTCAAGCATCTCCTGGAAGGCGCTGCGGCCCGGCGGGCCGAGAGCTCTGCCTCCCGAAGGCAGGGGTACCCCTCGGAACCTCGTGCCGTGACTTCCCGACTCATGCGGGAAGCCTCGGTCTACACCGGGCGCATGCGCAACACCGCGCCTGCGGCCCCGGGCCACCTCGGCGACGAGCAACCTCCTCGCGATCGTCGGGCCCGCCTCGACGAAAGGGTGCGCCGAGACTATCACCCCAGGCGTGGGGGACGCTACGACAGCGGGGAGGATCGGAGTCCCTCGCCCGAACCACCCGGTCCGCAGGTCTTCAGCCGAGCCATT
This sequence comes from Zea luxurians, assembly GCA_029449295.1. Lineage (NCBI taxonomy): Eukaryota > Viridiplantae > Streptophyta > Magnoliopsida > Poales > Poaceae > Zea > Zea luxurians. Next base: position 18,803,458 of record JAOPSE010000042.1, read on the forward strand.
CGGCGGGCGCCGTTCCCGACCCGATTCCGACCCCCGACTACTATCACAAAGTACTCGGGGGAAACAAGACTGGAATTGTGGCTCGCGGACTACCGCCTGGCCTGTCAACTGGGTGGAACGGACGACGACAACCTCATCATCCGCAACCTCCCCCTGTTCCTCTCCGACACTGCTCGCGCTTGGTTGGAGCACCTGCCTCCGGGGCAGATTTCCAACTGGGAGGATTTGGTCCAAGCTTTCGCCGGCAACTTCCAGGGCACGTACGTGCGCCCCGGGAATTCCTGGGACCTCCGGAGCTGCCGGCAACAGCCGGGAGAGTCTCTTCGGGACTACATCCGGCGGTTCTCGAAGCAGCGCACCGAGCTGCCTAACATCACCGACTCTGATGTCATCGGCGCGTTCCTTGCCGGCACCACTTGCCGTGACCTGGTGAGCAAGTTGGGTCGCAAGACCCCCACCAGGGCGAGCGAGCTGATGGACATCGCCACCAAGTTCGCCTCTGGCCAGGAGGCGGTCGAGGCCATCTTCCGAAAAGACAAGCAGCCCCAGGGCCGCCCGTCGGAAGATGCTCCCGAGGCGTCTACTCCGCGCGACGCCAAGAAGAAAGGCAGGCGGAAGTCGCAAGCGAAACGCGACGCCGCCGACTCAGACCTTGTCGCCGCCGCCGAGTACAAGAACCCTCGGAAGCCCCCCGGAGGTGCCAACCTCTTCGACAAGATGCTCAAGGAGACGTGCCCTTACCATCAGGGGCCCGTCAAGCATACCCTCGAGGAGTGCGTCATGCTTCGGCGCCACTTCCACAAGGCCGGGCCACCCGCAGAGGGCGGCAGGGCCCGCGACGACGACAAAAAGGAAGATCACCAAGCAGGAGGATTCCCCGAGGTCCGCGACTGCTTCATGATCTGCGGAGGGCATGCGGCGAATGCCTCGGCTCGGCATCGCAAGCGAGAGCGTCGGGAGGTCTGCTCGGTGAAGGTGGCGGCACCAGTCTACCTAGACTGGTCCGACAAGCCCATCACCTTCGACCAAGATGACCACCCCGACCACGTGCCGAGCCCGGGGAAGTACCCGCTCGTCGTCGATCCCATCATCGGCGACGTCAGGCTCACCAAGGTCCTGATGGATGGGGGCAGCTGCCTCAATATCATCTACGCCGAGACCCTCAGGCTCCTGCGCGTCGATCTATCCTCCGTCCGAGCAGGCACTGCGCCCTTCCACAGGATCATTCCTGGAAAGCGCGTCCAGCCCCTCGGACAGCTCGACCTTCCTGTCTGCTTCGGAACACCCTCCAACTTCCGAAGGGAGACTTTAACGTTCGAGGTGGTCAGGTTCCGAGGAACCTACCACGCGGTGTTGGGAAGGCCATGCTACGCGAAGTTCATGGCCATCCCCAACTACACCTACCTGAAGCTCAAGATGCCGGGCCCCAACGGGGTCATCACCGTCGGCCCCACGTACAAACACGCGTTCGAATGCGATGTGGAGTGCGTGGAGTACGCCGAGGCCCTCGCCAAGTCCGAGGCCCTCATCGCCGACCTGGAAAACCTCTCCCGAGAGGTGCCGGACGTGAAGCGACACGCCGGCAACTTCGAGCCAGCGGAGACGGTTAAGGCCGTCCCTCTCGACCCCAGTGACGACACCTCCAAGCAGATCCGAATCGGTTCCAGGCTCGACCCCAAATAGGAAACAGCGCTCGTCGACTTTCTCCGCGCAAACTCCGACATTTTTGCGTGGGGTACCTCGGACATGCCCGGCATACTGAGGGATGTCACCGAGCACTCACCGAATATTCGGGCAGGAGCCCGACTCGTCAAATGGCCTCCGCACGGATGATGCCCTGGGGCTGCGCCCTTCCCCCGCTCACACACGAGTATCGGTCATCAAGGAAGGGTCGGCCTCGCCGTGGCGGAGCCCGACCCTTCCTCGGGGGCTAAAAAGGGGGAACCCCTCTCGTCGAGGTTGGATGCACTTTTTCGCGTCAAAAAATCTTTTGATCAAGAAGGGGCTTTTGCGTTCTCCCGGATGCGTCAGAAGCAGGGTCCCGAGGAGCGAACATGGGTACAAGTAAGTGGCGAGGCCGACTGAGCCGAGGAACACCCATGCCCCTGGGCTAGGGACACCTCACTCATCGCCTGCCACGAAAAAGGACCCAGCTCGGGAAATCACCCTATTGTTGACAAGTCAGGCCAGGCGCGCAAATTGAAAGAGAAGAGAGTACGACTTCACGCAAGAAAGGTAAAATGTCCAGGCCTCGACGGCCGCAGCAAAGCGCACATCCAACAGAAATTGCCCCCAACAAAAGTCAGGCGTCGCCTTGGGAAGGCGCCGCGCCCTCAGTTCCGCCCCCGCCGTCGGTAAGGTCCACCTCCGCTTCCGGCGGCGGCGCAGGAGGAAGAATCTCCGCCTCAAAGGTGGTCGCCAGCGTCGCGCTCGGACCCGCGGCGACCGCGTCGAGCCGCTGAACTTCTGCCAGGGCGGCTTCGTCTTCGTCAGGAAGGCAATACCCCTCACTGACCCGCTCCAGGTCCACAACGTAATGGGAAGCGAGCACGGCGAAGGCCCGCCTGACGCCGTGGTGTAGCGCCCCGCAGACTTTACCGCGCGCGTAATCACCTAGGGCTTGAAGACGGCTTTGGGGGGAGCTTCCTGAAGGGACGTCGCCGGGGCCAAGGATCCGATAGACATCCGAGACGGCCTCGGACATGGCCGCGAGGTCGGCCTCCCTCTGCGCGGCAGCCCCAGCAAGCGCCTCGGCGAGCGCTTTGGCAGACTCGTCAAGGGCAGACTCGAGCTCTGCGAACAACCAGAAGAAAGACCTCAAGCACAAGCGGAAGGAACGGACAAGAACGAGAACCGAGGACGGTCGAGGCATACCTCCGGCTCGGACGCACTGCTCTGAGGCCGTGACTTGGGCTGCGGCCAGATCGGCCGCGAGGGTCTTAGCCCGGCTTTCGGCCTCGGCAGCCTGGCCCCGAGATTGGTCCCGCTCCTTGGCAACCTGGACGAACTCCGACCGCTGCCGTAGCACCTCCGCGCGCGCCGCCGCCGCCTCGGCCCTCAGGTCAGCGCAGAGCAACTGAAGGTCCGCTATCTTAGCGTCCTGCTGAGAAAGGCGCGCGGTAGCCCTGGCGAGCGAAGTCCTCAGGGATCGCAGCGAGCCCCAGACATCGGCCTCGCGGCGGATGAACGACGACTTGGCGGCGCTCCGGTCCGTCAGATCCTGGAAGGGAAAACAAGGCGTCACGACGAACGCCTCGCTCACAGAAGGAAGAAGGTATGCCTGAAACCGTTACCTGGAGGATTTTAGGGACGTCCCCGCAGAGAACCTCCAGCGACGATCGGAGCGACCCCACCGTTGCTTCCGCACGCTTGCGAAGCTCGTCCCAGGACTGGTCCTCCTGTTCGTCGTCAAGAACGAAGATAGGGTCCGAGGCCTCGCGGGTCCGGAATCGGAGCAACCGGCCCCGGGCCTCGGGGCTCCGCCGCACGGCGACGAGGCTGCCGCCCGCCTGGATGAACTGCGCGTCCACGCCCACCTCTTCCGAGGCCCTGGGCACCGACGCTGCGGCCATCTCGACGCCGGCAGCAACCAGATGCTCTCCGACTGGGACGGTGGCAATCGCGGTGGTGGCAGGCGCCGGCACGGCCGGCACGGCAGACGGGCTCGGGACCGCGTCGGCGCCGGCCGCCTCCCCGATCACGATGGACGCCTCGGCGGAAGAGCCCGCCTCGGGGACCTGCTCCCCCGAGACATGCGACGCCCGAGCCCCATGCGGCGAAACGCCCTGCGAAAGGGTCGGCTGAGCGGCAGGGCCTGGGGTAGCGCCAGCCGCCCGCGCCGACGCCGTCTTAAGGGCTTTCCGGGGCGCCAGGTCGGTATGGCCATGGCTCCGCTTGCTGGAAAAAAGAAGAAAGAGAAAGTCACGGCCGGGACGTATGAATGAAGCGCCGGGACGAAGACATTCCAAGATACTTACCCGCTCCGGGCCATGATCCACTGTGCCTGGGGGGAGGTCTCTTGGCTCCCGCTCCCTGGAACCGTCGCCGAGGTCCGCTTCGCCGACGGCCTCGGCACCACCCTCGCTTTGGGCGCCCCTGACGCCGAGGAGGCGGACTGCCCGGGCGCCGCCATGGCGACCTGAGGACCGCTCCCCCGCGCTGCCGGCGCGGGTGGCGGCTCTCGAAGGACGGGTACCTCGGCCCGGCTCCCTGAAGTCGCGTCAGCTCCTCCAGCCGAGGGGTCAAGTACCCTCTCGGGTTGCCCCCGCCCCTCGGGTCGGGGATCCGGCACCCCGGCTCCGGGAACCGACGGCATCAGCCCGCTCGGGGGCTGACTCGACGGCCCCTGGCCACACCCCAAGCTGGGACTGAGGCCGAGCCGGGCGGCCATGTCGTCCTCCTCCTCCTCACCATCGTCGTCATCGTCGTCGGATGTCTCCGGCGACAACTCCCTTGGGAGTCCTTCCCTCTCCTGCTGGCGACGGCGTTTCTCCAAGGCGTCTCGAGCCCGCCTCCGCTTGCGGGCCCGGGCCTTCTCCGCATCCTTCTGCTTCTTCTCCTCCTCCGCGGCGACCCGCCGCGCTGCCCGACCCACCGCGTCCTCTGGGACCCGCGGCAGGGAGGGTTTGTGCCACCCCACCTCCTAAAGGGGGGGAAAGAAACCCAATCGTGAGAACCAGGAGCAACCCGATATATGAAGAAGGAAGGAGCGAACACTCACCAGAGTGACGCACCCCTGGTCGGGGCGCATCCGAGGCTGGGAGAAGGCGTGGGGGTCCGGCTTCCCCATCGCGGCCGACACCCGCCATTGGAGGGCGTCGAGGGGAAGAGAATCAGGGGACATTCGCGACCCCTCCCAGTCGGCCTCCAGGGTCATCTCCCAAAGCGGCAGCCGCCGCTCCGCCAAGGGGAGCACTCTCCGCCGGTGGATGGCGGCAACCACTCCCGCGGCGGTAAGTCCTCCCTCCCGCAACGCCTTCAGGGCCTGGAGAAGAGGTTCGAGGTTCTTCTGCCTCTCGTGTGGAGTCCCGTGGCGCCAGGCGTCGGTGGCGGCGGTGACGACCCGCTGAGAAAACGGCGGGAGCAACTCTTCGTCATTCCGGAGGTAGAACCACCGGCGCTGCCACCCCTTGTTCGAGGATGCGAGGACGGCAGGGATATACTGCGATGACCGCGACTGCCTCAACAAAAGGGTGCAGCCGCCGGCCTGCACCGCTGCGCGGACCTTCCTCTCCCCCGTCGGCAAGGCAAAAAGCTCGGCGAAGAAGAGATGGGTCCACAAATCCCAATGGGGGGCGATCCCCAAATACCCTTCGCACACCGCTACGAAGATAGCGGCCTGCGAGATGGAGTTGGGGGTGAGGTTGTGCAACTCCACCCCATAATGGAACAGGATGGCCCGCATGAAGCGGCACGCCGGCACACCAAATCCCCGCTCATGGAAGGAGACGAAGCTCACGACATACCCCAGCGGTGGGGATGGAGTGACTCCGCCCGTGGGTGGAATCCATTCCGGCCGCTGCTCATCGGTGAGAGGGCGGAGCAAACCCTCGCCGACGAGGTCCTCCAGATCACTCGCCGTCACCGTGGAGAAGGGCCATGGGTCGCGCGGCGGGATGACGGTCACCCGGTCAGCCATCGCCGAGCGGAAAGGGTGGCGGCGCGAAGGACAGGGAGGGCGGTTTTCTTTTCCCTGGCTAGATCCCTCAGGCTGCAAAAAACCTAAGAGGGAGACAAGAAGCGGAGTCGAGAACCGTCACCGGACCCTCTCCGGGGTATATAAAGACCAAAGCGAAGACGGTTCCAACTTTCCGCCCGGACCGGACGCGGGGTTCAAAAAACGCGAAGCAAAACAGTCGTTCCTCGAACGGCTCGCGCACGCGCAACGGCAGCCTCGCCAACTACTCGCCCCGGCGCATTAACTCCGCGGCTGGACAGGCAGCGCTTCTGGCAGAAGCATCTGGCGACGCTTCGCCTTCGCCAAAACGACCACACCAAAAAAGGTACGCCACGTCGTTCAATTTCGTATCCTTTTTTCCCTTTTTTCTCTTTCTCTATCTCTTGCAACAGGGACCGGGAAAGGGGATACCCCCAAAGGGATCCTTCCCCATGAAGGAACTAGGCTCCGAGCCTCCTTACTGATCAGGGGTTCGAAGGCTGGCCCCCCGAAGGGTTCAACAGCCGCCTCAGATCGCGTGGGCCCGACACCCACTACTGGTCAGAGGTTCGAAGGTCGGCCTCCCGAAAGGTTCCACGGCCGCCTCAGGCTACTCGGGCTCCGCGCCCATTACTGATCAGGGGTTCGAAGGCTGGCCCCCCGAAGGGTTCACAGTCGCCTCAGACACCGAGCGAGGGATGACCAGGGGTACGTTCGATACATAACCGAGGCTCGGGCTGCGCTCCCGAGGTACCCTAGGACATTTCCGAGACCAGCGGGAACGATCCTGTAACGGAATCCCATCGGAGGGAGGCAACGAGCCCTCGGACCCCGTCGCCAGGGGACCGGGTCTGGCAGATCACCCGCAGGTACTTTTGGGCGTGCCTCCGGGCCCCTAGTCGACCCCCAACGAACGGGGCACGGACGTCCACTCGGATTACCCGATTGCAGCTCACCGGAGACACCATGTTCGGTGCCCATCGAGGGTAACATGGCGCTCTCCCCCCTCCTCCTTGCGGAAAGGCGACGTAGGGGCGTATGTAAAAAAGCCGAGTCTGTCCCTGATCGCCCTCTCGCCCTGTGCGGAGGCTCGGGGGCTGCTCTCGCAAACCCGGCTCCGGCCAAACCGTTGACAGCGTCAACATACCAGCCCGAGAACTTGGGCCCCGACAGTGCACCCGGGCTACGACCTGTTCGCATGAGGGAACCGCCAGACCAGCCGAAGCATTACGCAAGGCATTAAGACCTCGAAGGAGTGAAACCACTCCTCCGAGGCCTCGGGGGCTACACCCGGCGGGTGTGCTCGCGCGCACCCACCGGAACAAAGTGCAACCGAGAAAGGCTGGTCCCCTTGCAAAAAAGTGCGACGAAAGCCTCCAAGCGAGTGCTAACACTCCCTTCGAGGCTCGGGGGCTACTGTCGGGGACCATAATTAGGGGTACCCTCAAGACGCCTAATTCTCAGCTGGTAACCCCCATCAGCATAAAGCTGCAGAGGCCTGATGGGTGCGATTAAGTCAGGGATCAGTCCATACGAGCGACTTGATCACGCCTCGCCCGAGCCTAGCCTCGAGCAAGAGCAGCCGACCCTGAGGTGTTTCCGTCTCGCCCGAGGCCCCCTTTTTTATGGCAGACGCATCTCCGGCTCGCCCGAGGCCTTGCCTTCGTTAAGAAGCAACCCTGACTAAATCGCCGCGCCGACCGACCGAGTCACAGGGGCGTTTAACGCAAAGAGTGAGACTGACGGGCGGCCAGGCCTCGCCAAAGGCGCCACGGGAAGCTCCGCCCAACCCAGGGCTCGGACTCGGGCTAAGGCCCCAGAAGACGGCGAACTCCGCTCCGCCCGACCCAGGGCTAGGACTCGGGCTAAGGCCCCGGAAGACGGCGAACTCCGCTCCGCCCGACCCAGGGCTCGGACTCGGGCTGAGGCCCCGGAAGACGGCGAACTCCGCTCTGCCCGACCCAGGGCTCGGACTCGGGCTCAGGCCCCGGAAGACGGCGAACTCCGCTCCGCCCGACCCAGGGCTCGGACTCGGGCTAAGGCCCCGGAAGACGGCGAACTCCGCTCCGCCCGACCCAGGGCTCGGACTCGGGCTAAGGCCCCGGAAGACGGCGAACTCCGCTCCGCCCGACCCAGGGCTCGGACTCGGGCTAAGGCCCCAGAAGACGGCGAACTCCGCTCCGCTCGACCCAGGGCTCGGACTCGGGCTAAGGCCCCGGAAGACGACGAACTCCGCTTCGCCCGACCCAGGGCTCGGACTCCGCCCTGGCCTCTGCCGAACGACCTCCGCCTCGCCCGACCCAGGAGCTCGGGCTCGGCCTCGGCCATGGAAGACAGACTCGACCTCTGCCTCGGAGGAGCCTCCACGTCGCCCGACCTAGGGCACAAGACCGCCACGTCGACAGGAAGCGCCATCATCACCCTACCCCGAGCCGACTCGGGCCGCAGAGAACAAGACCGACGTCCCATCTGGCTAGCTCTGCCAGATAGGCAATGATGGCGCCCCGCTAGCCCTATGACGACGGCGGCTCTCAGCCCCCTTACGAAAGCAGGGGGACGTCAGCAAGGACCCAACAGCTCCGACAGCTGTCCCTCCGCCAGGCTCCGTTGCTCCACCGACAGCCACGACACCACACCAGCTGGGTGCCAAGATCTCTCCGGCTGCCACCTTGGCATGTACTTAGGGCGCTAGCTCTCCCCCGCTAGACACGTAGCACTCGGCTACACCCCCATTGTATACCTGGATCCTCTCCTTCCGCCTATAAAAGGAAGGACCAGGGCCTTCTTAGAGAAGGTTGGCCTCGCGGGAACGAGGGCAGGGGCAGGCGCTCTCTTGGGGCCGCTCGCTCCCCTCACCCGCGCGGACGCTTGTAACCCCCTACTGCAAGCGCACCCGACCTGGGCGCGGGACGAACACGAAGGCCGCGGGATCTCCGCCTCCCTCACGACCCGGCTCCGGCCACCTCGCTCTTCCCCCCTTCGCGCTCACCCACGCGCTCGACCCATCTGGGCTGGGGCACGCGGCACACTCACTCGTCGGCTCGGGGACCCCCCGGTCTCGAAACGCCGACATCGATGTTGATGCTTGTAGTGATCACTTAGTTTCAATTTCCAAATTGAATGATGAATTGGCTAGTCTTAATGCTCAACTTAAGACTAGCAAAAATGATTTTGATAAACTAAAATTTGCAAGGGTTGCCTAAACTAGTGGTAGACACCCCTCTATTAAGGATGGTCTTGGCTTCAAGAGGGAAGCCAAGAACTTGACAAGCCATAAGGCTCCCATCTCCGCCAAGGAGAAAGGGAAAGCCCCTATGGCTAGTAGTGTGCAAAAGAACCATGCTTTTATGTACCATGATAGGAGACAATCTAGAAATGCTTATAGGAATTATAATGCTTATGATGCTTTTGATTCTCATGCCATGTTTGCTTCTAGTTCTTCCTATGTGCATGATAGAAATGTTGGTAGGAGAAATGTTGTTCATAATATGCCCAGGAGAAATATTGTTAATGTTCCTAGGAAAGTTAATGAACCATCTACAATATATCATGCTTGCAATGCTTCTTTTGCCATTTATAGAAAGAATAAGTGATTGCTAGGAAGTTAGGGGCAAGATGCAAGGGTGACAAAACTTGCATTTGGGTCCCTAAGACTATTGTAACTAACCTTGTAGGACCCAACAAGAGTTGGGTACCTAAGACCCAAGCCTAAATTTGCCTTGCAGGTTTATGCATCCGGGGGTTCAAGCTGGATTATCGACAGCGGATGCACAAACCACATGACGGGGGAAAAGAGGATGTTCTCTTCCTACGTCAAGAACAAGGATCCCCAAGATTCAATAATATTCGGTGATGGGAACCAAGGCAAGGTAAAAGGGTTAGGTAAAATTGCTATTTCATCTGAGCACTCTATTTCTAATGTGTTTTTAGTTGAGTCGCTTGGATATAATTTGTTATCTGTTAGTCAATTATGCAATATGGGATATAATTGTCTATTTACAAATGTAGATGTGTCTGTCTTTAGAAGGTGTGATGGTTCACTAGCCTTTAAGGGTGTACTAGACGGCAAACTTTATTTGGTTGATTTTGCAAAAGAAGAGGCCACTCTAGATGCATGCTTAATTGCTAAGACTTGCATGGGCTGGCTATGGCATCGCCGCTTAGCACATGTGGGGATGAAGAACCTCCACAAGCTTCTAAAGGGAGAACACGTGATAGGTCTAACTAATGTAAGTTTCGAAAAAGATAGACCTTGTGCAGCTTGTCAAGCAGGGAAACAGGTGGGAGGCTCTCATCACACCAAAAATGTGATGACCACATCAAGACCCTTGGAGATGCTTCATATGGACCTCTTCGGACCCGTCGCCTATCTAAGTATAGGAGGAAGTAAGTATGGTCTTGTTATAGTTGATGATTTTTCCCGCTTCACTTGGGTATTCTTTTTGCAGGATAAATCTGAAACCCAAGGGACCCTCAAGCGCTTCCTCAGGAGAGCTCAAAATGAGTTTGAGCTCAAAGTGAAGAAGATAAGGAGCGACAATGGGTCCGAGTTCAAGAACCTTCAAGTGGAGGAGTTCCTTGAGGAGGAAGGGATCAAGCACGAGTTCTCCGCTCCCTACACACCACAGCAAAATGGTGTGGTAGAAAGGAAGAACAGGACGCTCATCGATATGGCGAGGACTATGCTTGGAGAATTCAAGACCCCCGAGCATTTTTGGTCGGAAGCCGTGAACACGGCTTGCCACGCCATCAACAGGGTCTATCTTCACCGCCTCCTCAAGAAGACTTCATATGAGCTGCTAACTGGTAACAAACCCAATGTGTCTTATTTTCGTGTATTTGGGAGCAAGTGTTATATTCTTGTGAAGAAGGGTAGAACTTCTAAATTTGCTCCCAAAGCTGTAGAAGGGTTTTTATTAGGTTATGACTCAAATACAAAGGCGTATAGGGTCTTCAACAAATCATCGGATTTGGTTGAAGTCTCTAGCGACGTTGTATTTGATGAGACTAATGGCTCTCCAAGAGAGCAAGTTGTTGATCTTGATGATGTAGATGAAGAAGATGTTCCAACGGCCGCAATGCGCACCATGGCGATTGGCGATGTGCGACCACAGGAACAATTGGAGCAAGATCAACCATCTTCCTCAACTACGATGCATCCCCCAACTCAAGACGATGAACAGGTTCATCATGAGGAGGCGCGTGATCAAGGGGGAGCACAGGATGTTCAAGTTGAAGAGGAAGAAGCACCTCAGGCACCTCCAACCCAAGTTCGAGCAACGATCCAAAGGGATCATCTCGTCGACCAAATATTGGGTGATATTAGCAAGGGAGTAACTACTCGTTCAAGATTAGTTAATTTTTGTGAACATTACTCCTTTGTCTCTTCTATTGAGCCTTTCAGGGTAGAAGAGGCCTTGCTAGATCCGGACTAGGTATTGGCCATGCAGGAGGAACTCAACAACTTCAAGCGTAATGAAGTTTGGACACTGGTGCCTCGTCCCAAGCAAAATGTAGTGGGAACCAAATGGGTGTTCCGCAACAAACAGGACGAGCACGGGGTGGTGACAAGGAACAAGGCTCGACTTGTGGCAAAAGGTTATGCCCAAGTCGCAGGTTTGGACTTTGAGGAGACGTTTGCTCCTGTGGCTAGGCTAGAATCAATTCGTATTTTGCTAGCATATGCCGCTCACCATTCTTTCAGGTTGTACCAAATGGATGTGAAGAGCGCTTTCCTCAACGGGCCGATCAAAGAGGAGGTGTACGTGGAGCAACCCCCTGGCTTCGAGGATGAACGGTACCCCGACCACGTGTGTAAGCTCTCTAAGGCGCTCTATGGACTTAAGCAAACCCCAAGAGCATGGTATGAATGCCTTAGAGACTTTTTAATTGCTAATGCTTTCAAGGTTGGGAAAGCCGATCCAACTCTTTTCACTAAGACTTGCGATGGTGATCTTTTTGTGTGCCAAATTTATGTCGATGACATAATATTTGGTTCTACTAACCAAAAGTCTTGTGAAGAGTTTAGCAGGGTGATGACGCAGAAATTCGAGATGTCGATGATGGGCGAGTTGAACTACTTCCTTGGGTTCCAAGTGAAGCAACTCAAGGACGGCACTTTCATCTCCCAAACGAAGTACACGCAAGACTTGCTAAAGCGGTTTGGGATGAAGGACGCCAAGCCCGCAAAGACTCCAATGGGAACCGATAGACACACGGACCTCAACAAAGGAGGTAAGTTTGTTGATCAAAAGGCATACCGGTCTATGATAGGTTCGTTGCTTTATTTATGTGCTAGTAGACAGGATATTATGCTTAGCGTATGCATGTGTGCTAGATTTCAATCTGATCCTAAGGAGTGTCACTTAGTGGCTGTAAAGCGAATTCTACGATATTTAGTCGCTACGCCTTGCTTCGGGATCTGGGAAAAGACTTCCACTGCACTCCGATGAGAGGGTAACTTATTCCAAGTTCATCTCATGTACTCTTATTGCCTTTGTATTCTTATTTGAAGATTTTGGTGAGGCAATGGGGTTAAAGGGCCAAGATTGATCCCGTTTTGGTGCTTGATGCCAAAGGGGGAGAAAATAAAGGCCAAAGCAATAGATGGATCAGCTACCACTCGAGAAATTTTTGAAAATAGTAGATTAGAGCTTTTGGTTTGTCAAAACTCTTTTATTGTCTCTTTTGTCAAAAGTTGGCCTCTTGTGGGGACAAGTGTTGATTATGGGAAAAAGGGGGAGTTTTTTGAGATTCTTGATCTATTTCTTTGGATTACCTCTCTTTATGTCTCTACAAGTGGATTTGACTTAGAGATAGGAATTTGAGTTTGATTTGCAAAAACAAACCAAGTGGTGGCAAAGAGTGATCCATATATGCCAAAATTGATTCAAAACACCTTTTGGTTTTCATTTGCATTGATATTGCACTTGTTCTAGTTGCTTTATGTTGTGTTGGCATAAATCACCAAAAGGGGGAGATTGAAAGGGAAATGTGCCCTTGGGCCATTTCTAAGTATTTTGGTGATTGAGTGCCAACACAAGTGCTTTTATGCTAATCTATGCAAAGTGGTGGACAAAGTGAAAATCTTGTCAAAAGGTATGTTTCTAGACTTAGTACATTGTTTTTATGGACTAATGTATTGTGTCTAAGTACTGGAAACAGGAAAAGTTGAGTTGGAAATGAGATGGCTTTGTTCAGCCAAAGTCTGCTCAGTCTGGGTGCACCGGACAGTGTCCGGTGGTGCACCGGACAGTGTCCGGTGCGCCAGGCTGGCTCTGGCGAACAGGCTGCTCTCGGGACTTCGACGATGGTGTACGGCTATAATTCACCGGTCGGTCCGGTGGTGCACCGGACTGTCCGGTGGGCCATTCACAGGCGAACTCGTCGCTCTCGGGAAACCATCAACGGCGTACGGCTAAAATTCACCGGTCTGTCCGGTGGTCCACCGGACTGTCCGGTGAGTCAACAGTCAGCCGGGGCAACGGTCGGCCGAGGATTCCGCGTGACGCGTGGCCGAGCCAACGGTCACATTGGTGCACCAGACTGTCCGGTGTGCACCGGACAATGTCCGGTGCGCCAACGGCTCTCAGGCTCCAACGGTCGGCTTCGCCAGATAAGGAAGGATATCTGCACCGGACAGTGTCCGGTGGTGCACCGGACTGTTCGGTGCGCCAGTCGACAGAAGGCAAGATCTGCCTTCCAAGATTGCTCTCAACGGCTCCTAGCTGCCTTTGGGCTATAAAAGGGACCCCTAGGCGCATGGAGGAGCATACCAAGCATTCTTACAACATTCCTAAGCACCAAGACCTCGATTCCGCGCATTTGTTTCTTTGTGATAGCATATAGAGCTCTAGTGGAGTTGTGAACTCATTGGATTGCGTTGCGAGCTCTTGTTGCGACTTGTGTGCGTATTGACACTCTGATTTTTGTGTCTTGTGTGCGTTGCTAATCCCTCCCTTGCTCCGTGCTTCTTTGTGAACTTCAAGTGTAAGGGCGAGAGGCTCCAAGTTGTGGAGATTCCTCGCAAACGGGATTAAGAAAAGCAAGCAAAACACCGTGGTATTCAAGTGGGTCTTTGGACCACTTGAGAGGGGTTGATTGCAACCCTCGTCCGTTGGGACGCCACAACGTGGAGTAGGCAAGCGTTGGTCTTGGCCGAACCACGGGATAACCACCGTGCCATCTCTGTGATTGATATCTTTGTGGTTATTGTGTTTTGTCAAGACTCCTCTCTAGCCACTTGGCAATTATTGTGCTAATACTTAACCAAGTTTTGTGCCTTAAATTTCAAGTTTCACAGGATCACCTATTCACCCCCCCTCTAGGTGCTCTCAATTGGTATCAGAGCCGTTCTCTTCACAAAGGGACTAACCGCCCGAAGAGATGGATCCTAAGGGGAAGGGTATCGTGATCAACGATAAAGAGAAGGAATCTTTCGTCAACGAGCCGAAGGATGACAAGCCTACCGACTCGGGCTCGGGCCATAGACGGAAAGATGGGAAGAAGAAGAAGACAAGGCGCATCAAGGAGATTGTCTACTACGACGACAGCGACGAGTCATCTTCTTCCCAAAAGGACAACGACGACAACGACTACGAGAGAAGGAAACCGGTTAATTCGAACTTTTCTTTTGACTACTCTCGTATTCCGCAAAGTACAAATACTCATTTGCTCTCCATTCCACTTGGCAAACCTCCTCACTTTGATGGACTACGGATTTTGGAGCCACAAAATGCGTAGTCACCTTTTCTCTCTCCATCCGAGCATTTGGGAGATTGTGGAAAGTGGAATGAAATTTGATAGCTCGGATAGTCCTACGTTTATCAATGAACAGATTCATAGAAATGCACAAGCTACTACTGTGTTGTTAGCCTCTCTGTGCAGGGACGAATATCATAAGGTGAGTGGCTTGGACAATGCCAAGCAAATCTGGGACACCCTCAAGATCTCTCATGAGGGGAATGATGTCACCTTGCTCACCAAGATGGAGTTGATAGAGGGAGAGCTTGGAAGATTCGCGATGATAAGGGGCGAGGAGCCAACCCAAACATACAACCGGCTCAAGACCCTTATCAACAAAATAAGGAGCTACGGAAGCACGCGATGGACGGACCACGACGTCGTCCGCCTAATGCTAAGGTCATTTACCGTTCTTGATCCACATTTGGTGAATAATATTCGTGAGAATCCCAGGTACACCAAAATGTCGCCCGAAGAAGTTCTTGGAAAATTCGTAAGCGGGCGAATGATGATCAAGGAGGCAAGGTACGTGGACGACGCGTTGAACGGTCCAATCCATGAGCCTCAACCCATTGCTCTCAAGGCAACAAGGAGCAAGGAGGCGTTACCTAGCAAGGTGGCGTAAGTTGAGGCGGCAGGGCTCAATGATGAAGAGATGGCCCTCATCATCAAGCGCTTCAAGACGGCGCATGAGGGGAGCGCGAAGACATGGTTGCCCTTCAAGGGGGTCGCCCTCCTTTTAAAGGCAACTCTCCCCACTTGCGTCCTCAGCCATCGCGGGCTGAGTCTTCTCCAACACGCTCCAAGGTCCTCCCCCTACGACACGGGGGCTGGGTCCCACGCGTCATGCAAGCTGGCCCAGGGCAGAAGAAGCCAAACCACTGCGCGCGGCGCACGCAACTGCCCAGCGGTTACAAGCATTCCCCCACTTTCGCCCAGACCAGCGGGTGAAAGGGCGAACCGCCATGCAGGCGGCATGCAACCGCACCGAAAGGGCGCACCCTTTCGACTTCGACGCATCCAGCATGGAGGCCCAGGCCCACGCGTCATGCCACTGGCGCGCCGGTCGCAACGTGCGAGAAACCGCACCGCCACTCGCGCCACTACCACGCCTCCTCGACTGCGGAACCAGTACCGTGACTCGAGGCAACCCTGCGCATGACCCAACAGTGCCAACCAGGCACATTGGTCATGGGCCAGTCAGCTGCAGGAGAAGGCGCGACGGTCGATGCGGCCAGAAATGGGCCGGCAGTAATGGCGGTGGCAGGCGAGCGAAAGCGACGGTCAAGTCGTCAGCCAGGCTCACATCCCCTCCTGGGACAGCAGGAGAGCCCTCTCCCACGGCGTGAAGATGGCGCGCCCGTGTCCCGTTCCTCGAACGGCTCGCGCACGCGCAACGGCTGCCCCGCGAACCACTCGTCCTGCCACATTAACTCCACCGCGGGACAGGCGGCACCTTTAGCAGGAGAAGCGGGCGACGCTTCGCCTTCGCCATAATGACCACGTCCAAAAAGGTACGCCACGTCGTTCGATTTCATATCCTTTTCCTGTTCCTCTTTCTCTCTCTTACAACAGGGACCGGGAAAGGGGATACCCCGAAAGGGATCCTTCCCCGCGAAGGAAACGGGCCCCGAGCCCCCCTAGTGATTAGAGGTTCGAAGGCTGGCCCCTCGGAGGGGTTCAACAGCCGCCTCAGAGCGCTCGGGCTCCGCACCCACTACTGGTCAGAGGTTCAAAGGCCGGCCCCTTGGAAGGGTTCAACGACCGCCTCAGGCCACTCGGGCTCCGCGCCCACTACTGATCAGGGGTTCGTAGGCTGGCCCTCGAAGGGTTCACAGCCACCTCAGACGCAGAGCGAGGGATGACCCTGGGTACGTTCGATACATAACCAAGGCTCGGGCTACGCTCCCGAGGTACCCTAGGACATTTTCGAGACCAACAGGAACGATCTTGTAACGGAATCCCATCAGAGGGAGGCATCGAGCCCTCGGACCCCGTCAAAAGGGGACCAGGTCCGGCAGATCACCCACAGGTACTTTTGGAGCGCGCCTCCGGGCCTCTAGCCGACCCCTAACAAATGGGGCATGGGCGTCCACTCGGATTACCCGTTAGCAGCTCACCGGAGACACCATGTTCGACGCCCTCCAAGGGCAACATGGCGCTTTCCCCCCCCCCCCCTCCTCCTTGCGGAAAGGCGACACAGGGGCGTATGTAAAGAAGTCGAGTCTGTCCTTGACCGTCCTCTTGCCCTGTGCGGAGGCTCGAGGGCTGCTCTCGCAAACCCGGCTCCGGCCAAACCGTTGACAGCGTCAACATACCAGCCCGAGAACATGGGACCCGACCGTGCACCCGGGCTACGGCCAGCTCGCATGAGGGAACAACCAGACCGGCCGAAGCATTGCAAAACGCATTAAGACCTCGAAGGAGTCAAACCACTCCTCCGAGGCCTCGGGGGCTACACCCGGCGCGCGCGCGCACCCACCGGAACAAAATGCAACCGAGAAAGGTCGGTCCCCTTGCAAAAAAGTGCGACAAAAGCCTCCAAGCGAGTATTAACACTCCCTTCAAGGCTCGGGGGCTACTGTCGGGGACCATAATTAGGGGTACCCTCAAGACTCCTAATCTCAGCTGGTAACCCCCATCAACACAAAGCTGCAAAGGCCTGATGGGTGCGATTAAGTCAAGGATCGGTCCACTCAAGGGACACGATCTCGCCTCGCCTGAGCCCAGCCTCGGGCAAGGGCAGCCGACCCCAGAGGATTTACGTCTCGCCCGAGGACCCCCTCCAGCAACGGACACACCTTCGGCTCGCCCGAGGCCCAGACTTTGACAAGAAGCAACCTTGGCCAAGCCGCCACGCCGACCGACCGTATCGCAGAAGCCTTTAATGCAAAGGTGGCCTGACACCTTATCCTGACGCGCGCCCTTCAGTCGACAGAGCCGAAGTGACCGCAGTCACTTCGCCGCTCCACTGACCGGCCTGACAAGAGGACTGCGCCGCCTGCGCCGCTCCGACTGCTGTGCCACTCGGCAGAGTGAGGCTGACAGCAGCCAAGTCTGGCCTCAGGCGCCATAGGAAACTCCGCTTCACCCGACCCCAGGGCTCGGACTCGGGCTCAGCCCTGGAAGACGACGAACTCCGCTTCGCCCGACCCCAGGGCTCGGACTCGGGCTCAGCCCCGGAAGACGACGAACTCCGCTTCGCCCGACCCCAGGGCTCGGACTCGGGCTCAGCCCCGGAAGACGACGAACTCCGCTTCGCCCGACCCCAGGGCTCGGACTCGGGCTCGGCCCCGGAAGACGACGAACTCCGCCTCGCCCGACCCAGGGCTCGGACCGGGCTCAGCCCCGGAAGACGACGAACTCCGCTTCGCCCGACCCCAGGGCTCGGACTCGGGCTCAGCCCTGGAAGACGACGAACTCCGCTTCGCCCGACCCCAGGGCTCGGACTCGGGCTCAGCCCCGGAAGACGACGAACTCTGCCTCGCCCGACCCCAGGGCTCGGACTCAGCCCTAGCCTCAGCCGACAGTCTCCGCCTCGCCCGACCCAGGGGCTCGGACTCGACCTCGGCCTCGGAAGACAGACTCAACCTCGACCTCGGAGGAGCCTCCGCCTCGCCCAACCCAGGGCTCGGACCGACCACGTCACAGGAGGCGCCATCATTACCCTACCCCAAGCTAACTCAGGCTACGGGGAACAAGACCAGCGTCCCATCTGGCTCGCCCCGATAAACAAGTAATGATGGCGCCCCGTATGCTCCATGACGATGGCGGCTCTCAGCCCCCTTACGAAAGCAAGGAGACGTCAGCAAGGACTCGACAGCCCCAACAGCTGTCCTCCCACCAGGCTCCAGCGCTCCTCCGACGGCCACGACACCACACGAACCGGGTGCCAAAACCTCTCCGGCTGCCACGACGGCATGTACTTAGGGCGCTAGCTCTTCTCCGCTAGACACGTTAGCACACTGCTACACCCCCATTGTACACCTGGATCCTCTCCTTACGCCTATAAAAGGAAGGTCCAGGGCCCTCTTACAGAGGGTTGGCCGCGCGGGGAAGGACGGGACGGCGCTCATGCAAGCCTCTCGCTCCCTCCCGCGTGGACGCTTGTAACCCCCTACTGCAAGCGCACCCGACCTGGGCGCGGGACAAACACGAAGGCCGTGGGTTTCTCCTTTCACGCCTGTCTTCCTCCGGCTTCTTCCCCCCTTCGCGCTCCGTCTCGCGCCGACCTATCTGGGCTGGGGCACACGGCGACAATTTACTCGTCGGTCCAGGGACCCCCCGGGTCGAAACGCCAACAATTTATTAAAAGTCCAATTAGTGATTTACATTAATTCTTAGAATATTAATGTTAGAAGAATTATAAATAAACAATTTTTAGCTATATGTATAATTCCTATTTAGAGATAAAATGGATAAAACTTAAAAGTCTATTATTAGTAATAAAGAAAATAATTAGCATTTATTTTCCATAAAGATTGTTAATACATATTATACTAGATAAAACTAGTGTTATAGTCACCTACTCATATTTTCACCAATATTGACTCACAGTAATGGTCATAATGGATTAATAAGTATTTACGCTTTAAGACGTATTTATGAGGATAATTGTGTGATGTATGAATGTGTATGTAATGGTGAATGATTACTCCTGTAATGGTGTATGTTTATTTATTTGGCGTATGTATTATTTTTGTATGTACGATACGCAAATTGATGCTAGAAGTTGACTGTGAGGTAGACGAACCAAACTCGTTTGAGGACGACCCACAGGACACTTTCGAGTAAGGCAAGTGGATTCTCCCTCTGCATATTCTATTTGTACCCAAGTAATGCATATAATAATGTTTACTTTTTGGATATACTGTATAATTGATGGGTTTTGCCTAATTAAGGATTTTCTATATTTACCAACTTCATTCCTTGATTATCCTGGGAAAAATACTATGCTTTGCAATATTTGCTATCGCTCAACTTGATAAACATGAGGTCACTTTTTCACTGATATTATTGTTCCGGAAATGTAATTTGTATTATGATGTTAACCCGATGGTTAAACAAGATTATTTCATACTAGCTGAGTGCCCGTGCGTTGCAACGGGAATATATAATACCAGTATACTACGATAACTTATGTACAAAATATGTGTTATACCGTTATGAGAAAATGTTTTATAATCAATTTATGATTTTGGCCATACATAAATTTTGTTATTTTAATCTATCTGTTTCACCACTACATTGCAACCATCAATATCATGCAGACTTCGATATATGTCACGATTTGCATGGTCTCATCATTGGAGAGCACGTTCCACACATGCCGGAAGAAATTACCTCGTACATCGTTAGTCATCAGACACGTACCACCATACGCTTTTGCTTAAACAAAAAGGCAAGTGTGTGTGTTTGCAAAGAGAATTAAAGGCAAGCCGGTACAAAAGCTACCCCAACGGTGGCGAAGATGACGAACTGGTCATTGTTGTCGGTCCTCCTCTGCGTCACCTCCGGCGTCAAGATGACGCCACGGTCCACGATATAGTAGTCGTCGAACGCACGCGACATACCGAGTACTGATGACTCTTGGTTGGGCTGTAAAACGAAGTGCACCCTAGGCTCATTAACAAGGTAGTACCCCTGGTCGTTGCACCACCAGATGCGCTACTCCTCTACATACATCATGTTCAACGACACTCACACAATATCAGCAATGGCCATCGTCCCAACGCACAAGAATTCATGGCAGGTCAGTAGCGACTTACGTGGCAGGTTGGGCTTCAGGTGGACGATGAGCAGGACGACGTGATGGCGTCGTCGTCGAATCCGGTGCCTAGAACAACTCAAGAGTCGCCGACGTTGGCGACGACCATGAGGTCCCCCTGCTTGACGATGGACAGCGCGGAGCAACCGCTCTACACCACGTCCAAGTACCGGCTGTGCCGGAGCTTGTCGTACATAGCAGCACATGCGGCCACGTAGGACTGTTTCTAGAGGTCGAACTCGCAGTCGCCAAGTTTCTTCTCGTTGTCGATGAGCGACCCCAACGCGAGTGTCTCCTGCTAATGGTGTTTGTTCGGGGTTTTCAAGTAAGAAACATGGATTCATGTTTGGCGTTGGTTTATAAAAATGACTCACAAGTCAGATCCATGGAAAAAATATTACGAAGAATAAATGTCACGCATGCAAAAAAGGAATTTAAGTTGAAAACATTATTCAAACAAAAGAAATTGCTTGCAAGGCTCTTCTTTAAATACTACTCCCTCCATCCAAAAATATAATTCAAGAATTTCGGTGATACTTATCTACTACTACACTGTCACACCCGGGCTTTAAGGGATAAAGCCGGGTGCATCTCATATATGCGCCAGAGAAGACAACACATATAATAACAGAGTGTATAGAGATAAATGTCATAAATATCATAAATGTACTTATTACATAGCGGAAGTCTTACAAAAATAAATGATAAAATAAAGCGAACAAAATATTATTCCCCGGCGCCACAAAGCTGACTGGGAGACGCCACCTAGATCAAGTCGAAAGCCTCGGTGTTAGGCGGCTCCTCTTCGACCACCTGTTCTTCTCCTGTGGGGGGTTGTGAGACAGCAAGAGTGAGCTCACATCCGTTCATAGCTCAACAAGTCGTGGGGAATAATGTGGCATGAACTCACCAAAGGTGGGTGTTCATGAAGTGTAAGGCTGATCAATGAAATAAAGGTTGAAGCTGAGCATTGATTTTATAAGTTGGTCAAAATTTTATTAGCAGTTACTAAGTGTAAGTAAATACCAAACCATAGTAATAATAAGTAAAAGTAATAATAAAATAATCCCAAATGCAATGAAATGACAGATTAAGTTTAAGTTCCATAAATTAATCATGTGAGTGTCTGAGCCACTCATGACCGTGAGCACGGCTAGTATACCAGTTTTACACTCTGCAGAGGTTGCGCGTCTTTACCCACAAGTCGTGTTACCCATTTGCCACGGAGTTGATCAGACCACATACACCTCTACCAAGGAAGCGAGGCAGGGTACCACTACGAGGCCTTTACAAAGTTCCACTAGCTTCAGAAAACCCGCTACAGTTTATAGGAAGCTCCAGTGCAGGAATCCCTCGCCTGACCGCCATCGCAGCAAAATCAACCTAAGGACCTCCCTACACTGACCACTCACCTACTGCCCTTGCCCCTTTCGGGTAAGGTAGTCATCCACTAGCTTTCCTAGTTAATCAGCCAAGGGCGTCCCATTAAACCCTTGTGGTAGCACTGTTTTCCCGGGTGGTTCTCCATGTTCCCATTAACATAATGATCTTATCATGAATAGTAAAGAATAAACAGATAATAAAAAGTATAACAATGAGTAATGAATATCTCTATACCCAAAGCCACATAAAGCAATAGCATGTACTACCCAAAAATTTAGTAGTAAACCAGTGGTGAAACAAGTTATAAAGATAGTCAAAGTCTAGGGTAACCTATTGGGTCCCAGCAAAATTAACCTATGCAGATCATTATGATTAATAAGAACATGAATGAGTAAAAGAAAGTGATCAAGGGCACAACTTGCCTTCCACGAGCTCCTGCTCAGCAGTCTCTACCAGCTGAACCTCAGGATCCTCTGTAGCTTGCTCGTCTACTCGCATCAACACAATACATACATAGTATAGCAAAAATTAACATCACACCAAACATGTAAATAAAATATACAATAATAATCTAGACATTAAATTAAGATCATAGGAACTAGAATTATTAATTTTGGAGTTATAGATTTTAAGTTATGAATTTCCAAAGGTTTTATGTATTTAATACAAGATTAAGTGATAGATAAATTTTAAATTGTCTTTCATGTCAAAACAGTGGCACAATTTGATAGAGAATAATATTACAAAAATTTAGGAACTGGAATGGACCAATTTAGAGTTCATATGAATTTTCTACAAATTAAACAAGTTCTAGTAATTATTTTTGTATTAAAAATACATTTCTGATTTATTTTCTCTGGTTTTATAATTCCCTGGAGTGGGCCTCAAATACCAGAAAGCGTAGGGGCTCTTCTAGGAAAATTCCCCAGACACAGGCAGCTACCAGGACGGAGCGCGGGTTGATTACATAATAGCAGAGGGGTTCTTTTACAAAACTTGTGGCCGAAGGGGTACGGGGAACTACCGGCCGTCAGATCACATTTGAACGGTCCCAAACAGATCAAGCGTGAATCGAACAGTGATAAGATCGCGGTCGTTGGATATTCGTCTACGGTCTGGATTTAAAATACCCAGACCCGCCCGCATCCGCCGGATCACGGATCAACGGTCGTGGTTCTATTTAGCTAAATGATTCCCTCTCTCCTAATCTCAGTCATCGACCCAGAATCAACGGTCACGCTCTTCTCTACCTGTATACCTGAGAAGAACGACGGCGCACATACATCCGCGGCGGCGCCATAACCAAATAACGCCGGCGAGCCCCCATCCGCGCACTAGGGCCCTAAGCTCAGACTTTGACGACGCTAAACGATGTGCAATGCGAAACGAAAGGAATGGAAGGGTTCTTACCCTAGGTGGTGGCGCAGAGACTGAAAGGGAATTAGGCTTACACCTATTTCCTAATTGATTTTGGTGGTTGAATTGCCCAACACAAATAATTGGACTAACTAGTTTGCTCTAGTCTATAAGTTCTACAGGTGCCAAAGGTTCACAAAAAGTCAATAAAAAGACCAAGAATGGGCTCAAACAAAGAGAGCAAGGGACAACCGAAGGCTGCCCTGGTCTGGCGCACCGGACTGTCCGGTGTGCCACCGGACAGTGTCTGGTGCACCAGGGGACTTCAAGCTGAACTCTTCACCTTCGGGAAATCTCAGAGGCGCTTCACTATAATTCACTGGACTGTCCGGTGCACCACCGGACAGTGTCCGGTGCCCCAGGGGAGAGCGACTCTGAACTCGCCAGCTTCGAGAATCTGCTCCGCTAAAATTCACCGGACTGTCCGGTGAGTCACCAGACAGTGTCCGGTGCACACCGGACTGTCCGGTGTGACAGCGGAGCAACGGCTACTTCGCGCCAACGGTCACCTGCAGAAGCATTTAATGCACGCCAAAGCGCGCAGAGGAGCAGAGCACGCGCGGGTGGCACACCGGACAGCCTACAGGGCCTGTCCGGTGCACCACCGGACAGCCAGACAGGCCCACAAGACAGAGCTCCAACGGTCGAACCCCAACGGTCTGCTGACGTGGCTGGCGCACTGGACAGTGTCCGGTGGCACACCGGACTGTCCGGTGCGCCATGCGACTGCAGCCTTCCAACGGCCACTTTGTGGTGGTTGGGGTTATAAATACCCCCAACCATCCCACATTCAAGGCATCCAAGTTTTCCACCTTCCAACTACTTACAAGAGCTCTAGCATTCAATTCTAGACACACCAAAGAGATCAAATCCTCTCCCAATTCCACTCAAAGCTTTAGTGATTAGAGAGAGTGATTGTTGTGTTCATTTGAGCTCTTGCGCTTGGATTGCTTCTTTTTTCTCATTCTTTCTTGCGATCATCTCAATTGTAATCAAGGCAAGAGACACCAATTGTGTGGTGGTCCTTGCGGGGAAGTTTGGTTTGTGTTTGATTGAGAAGAGAAGCTCACTCGATCTAAGTGACCGTTTGAGAGAGGGAAAGTGTTGAAAGAGACCCGGTCTTTGTGACCACCTCAACGGGGAGTAGGTTTGAGAGAACCGAACCTCGGTAAAACAAATCCTTGTGTCTCACTTCTTTATTTGCTTGCGATTTGTTTTTACGCCCTCTCTCGGACCCGCATTATATTTCTAACGCTAACCCGGCTTGTAGTTGTGATTAACTTTGTAAATTTCAGTTTCGCCCTATTCACCCCCCCCCCTAGGCGACTTTCAGCCCGGTGCTTCATTAGAGCCTAACCGCTTGAAGTGATGTCGGGAGATCACGCCAAGAGGGAAATGGAGACCGGCGACAAGCCCACTACAAGCCACGGGAAGGCTTCATCGGAGGAGTCCCACAACAAGGGGAACAGGAAGGAGAAGAAATCCTCTTCCCACAAGTCGCATCGAAGCGGTGACAAAAAGAAGAAGATGAGGAAGGTGGTCTACTACGAGACCGACACTTCATCACCATCGACCTCCGGCTCCGACGCCCCATCCGTTACTTCTAAGCGCCATGAGCGCAAGAAGTATAGTAAGATTCCCCTACGCTACCCTCGTATTTCAAAGCGTACTCCTTTGCTCTCCGTTCCATTAGGCAAACCACCGGTTTTTGACGGTGAAGATTATAATATGTGGAGTGATAAAATGAGGCATCATCTAACCTCACTCCACACAAGCATTTGGAATGTTGTTGAGTTTGGTGTACAGGTACCATCCATAGGGGATGAAGACTACGACTCGGACGAAGTGGCCCAAATCCACCACTTTAACTCCCAAGCCACCACTATACTCCTCGCCTCTCTAAGTCGAGAGGAGTACAACAAGGTGCAAGGGTTAAAAAGTGCGAAGGAAATTTGGGATGTGCTCAAGACCGCGCACGAAGGAGATGAGGTGACCAAGATCACCAAGCGGGAAACGATCGAGGGGGAGCTCGGTCGGTTCCGACTCAACCAAGGCGAGGACCCTCAAACCATGTACAACCGCTTGAAGACCTTGGTGAACCAAGTGTGCAACCTCGGGAGCACAAAATGGGATGACCATGAAATGGTCAAGGTTATTCTAAGATCCCTCGTATTTCTTAATCCTACGCAAGTTCAATTAATTCGAGGCAATCCTAGATATACACAAATGACCCCCGAGGAAGTGATAGGTAATTTTGTGAGCTTTGAGTTGATGATCAAAGGCTCAAAGAAGATCATCGAGCTAGATGGCCCCTCCGCGCCGAAGCACAACCGGTTGCATTCAAGGCGATGGAAGAGAAGAAGGAAGAGTCTACATCAAGTAGACAACCAATCGACGCCTCTAAGCTCGACAATGAGGAGATGGCGCTCATAATCAAAAGCTTCCGCCAAATCCTCAAGCAAAGGAGGGGGAAGAATTACAAGTCCCGCTCCAAGAAGGTTTGCTACAAGTGTGGTAAGCCCGGTCACTTTATTGCCAAATGTCCTATTTCTAGTGACAGTGACAGGGGTGACGACAAGAAGGGGAGAAGAAAGGAGAAGAAGAGATATCACAAGAAGAAGGGCGGCGATGCCCATGTTTGCCGAGAGTGGGACTCCGACGAGAGCTCCACCAACTCCTCCTCCGACGAGGACGCCGCCAACATCGCCGTCACCAAGGGACTTCTCTTCCCCAACGTCGGCCACAAGTGCCTCATGGCAAAGGACGGCAAAAAGAAGGTTAAATCCAAATCCTCCACTAAATATGAGTCCTCTAGTGATGATAATGCTAGTGATGAGGAGGATAATTTGCGTACTCTTTTTGCCAACCTAAACATGCAACAAAAGGAAAAATTAAATGAATTAATTAGTGCCATCCATGAAAAGGATGAACTCTTGGACACCCAAGAGGACTTCCTAATCAAGGAAAACAAAAAACATGTTAAGTTTAAAAATGCTTACGCTCTAGAAGTTGAAAAATGTGAAAAATTATCTAGTGAGCTAAGCACTTGCCATGATACTATTGCCAACCTTAGAAATGAAAATGCTAAACTTATTGCTAAGGTTGATTCTAATGTTTGTAATGTTTCAATTCCCAATCTTAGAGATGATAATGTTGATTTACTTGCTAAGATTGAAGAATTGAATGATTCTCTTGCTAGCCTTAGAAATGAAAATGAAAAATTGACTGCTAAGGCTAAAGATTTAGATGTTTGCAATGTTACAATTTCCGATCTTAGAGATAACAATGATATTTTGCGTGCTAAGATTGTTGAACTTAATTCTTGCAAACCCTCTACATCTACTATTGAGCATGTTTCTATTTGCACTAGATGTAGAGATGTTGATATTGATGCTATTCATGATCATATGGTCTTAATTAAACAACAAAATGATCATATAGCAAAATTAGATGCTAAAATTGTCGAGCATGAACTTGAGAATGAAAATTTTAAATTTGCTCGTAGTATGCTTTATAGTGGGAGACGCCCTGGCATCAAGGATGGCATTGGCTTTCAAAAGGGAGACAATGTCAAACTTAATGCCCCTCCTAAGAAATTATCCAACTTTGTTAAGGGCAAGGCTCCCATGCCTCAGGATAACGAGGGTTACATTTTGTACCCTGCCAGTTATCCCGAGCATAAAATTAGGAGAATTCATTCTAGGAAGTCTCACTCTGTCCCTAATCATGCTTTCATGTATAAGGGTGAGACATCTAGCTCTAGGCAACCAACCCGTGCTAAGTTGCCTAAGAAGAAAACTCCTACTGCATCAAATGATCATAGCATTTCATTTAAAACTTTTGATGCTTCTTATGTTTTAACCAACAAATCCGGCAAGGTAGTTGCCAAGTTTGTTGGGGGCAAACACAAGGGCTCCAAGACTTGTGTTTGGGTACCCAAAGTTCTTGTTTCTAATGCTAAAGGACCCAAAACCGTTTGGGTACCTAAAGTCAAGAACTAAAATTGTTTTGTAGGTTTATGCATCCGGGGGCACAAGTTGGATCATCGATAGCGGGTGCACAAACCACATGACAGGGAGAAGAAGATGTTCTCCTCCTATGAGAAAAATCAAGATCCCCAACGAGCTATCACATTCGGGGATGGAAATCAAGGTTTGGTCAAAGGTTTGGGTAAAATTGCTATTTCACCTGACCATTCCGTTTCCAATGTTTTTCTTGTAGATTCCTTAGATTATAACTTGCTTTCCGTTTCCCAATTATGTCAAATGGGCTACAACTGTCTATTTACTGATATAGGTGTCACTGTCTTTAGAAGCAGTGATGATTCAATAGCATTTAAGGGAGTGTTAGAGGGTCAGCTATACTTAGTTGATTTTGATAGAGCTGAACTCGACACTTGCTTAATTGCTAAGACTAACATGGGTTGGCTCTGGCACCGCCGACTAGCCCATGTTGGAATGAAGAATCTTCATAAGCTTCTAAAGGGAGAGCACATTTTAGGATTAACAAATGTTCATTTTGAGAAAGACAGGATTTGTAGCGCATGCCAAGTAGGGAAGCAAGTTGGTGTTCATCATCCGCATAAGAACATCATGACGACTGACAGGCCACTGGAGCTCCTACACATAGATCTATTCGGCCTGATTGCTTACATAAGCATCGGCGGGAGTAAGTACTGTCTAGTTATTGTGGATGATTATTCTCGCTTCACTTGGGTGTTCTTTTTGCAGGAAAAATCTCAAACCCAAGAGACTTTAAAGGGATTCTTGAGACGGGCTCAAAATGAGTTCGGCTTAAGGATCAAGAAAATTAGAAGCGATAATGGGACGGAGTTCAAGAATTCCCAAATTGAAGGCTTCCTTGATGAAGAGGGCATCAAGCATGAGTTCTCTTCTCCCTACACCCCACAACAAAACGGTGTAGTGGAGAGGAAGAATCGAACTCTATTGGACATGGCAAGGACCATGCTTGATGAATACAAGACTTCAGATCGGTTTTGGGCCGAGGCGGTCAACACCGCCTGCTATACCATCAACCGGTTGTATCTTCACCGAATCCTCAAGAAGACATCATATGAACTCCTAACCGGTAAAAAGCCCAATATTTCATATTTTAGAATCTTTGGTAGCAAATGCTTTATTCTTGTTAAAAGAGGTAGAAAATCTAAATTTGCTCCTAAGACTGTAGAAGGCTTTTTACTAGGATATGACTCAAACACAAGGGCATATAGAGTCTTTAACAAGTCCTCAGGACTAGTTGAAGTTTCTTGTGACGTTGTGTTTGTTGAAACTAATGGCTCTCAAGTAGAGCAAGTTGATCTTGATGAATTAGATGAAGAGGCTCCGTGCATCGCACTAAGGAACATGTCCATTGGGGATGTGTATCCTAAGGAATCCGAAGAGCCTCCAAATGAACAAGATCAACCATCCTCCTCCATGCAAGCATCCCCAACAACTTAAAATGAGGATGAGGCTCAAGTTGATGAAGGAGAAGATTAAAAAGATAAGCCACCTCAAGATGACGGCAATGATCAAGGGGGAGATGCAAATGATCAAGACAAGGAGGATGAAGAACCAAGACCGCCACACCCAAGAGTCCACCAAGCAATCCAACGAGATCACCCCGTCGACACCATCCTCGGTGACATTCATAAGGGGGTAACCACTAGATCTCGTGTTGCACATTTCTGTGAGCATTACTCTTTTGTTTCCTCTATTGAGCCACACAGGGTAGAGGAAGCACTTCAAGATTCGGATTGGGTGGTGGCAATGCAAGAGGAGCTCAACAACTTCACTAGGAACGAGGTATGGCATTTAGTTCCATGTCCTAATCAAAATGTTGTAGGAACCAAATGGGTCTTCCGCAACAAGCAAGATGAGCATGGTGTGGTGACAAGGAACAAAGCTCGACTTGTGGCCAAGAGATACTCCCAAGTCGAAGGTTTGGATTTCGGTGAAACTTATGCACCCGTAGCTAGGCTTGAGTCCATTCGTATATTATTAGCCTATGCTACTTACCATGGCTTCAAGCTTTACCAAATGGACGTGAAGAGTGCCTTCCTCAATGGACCAATCAAGGAAGAGGTCTATGTTGAGCAACCTCCCAGCTTTAAAGACAGTGAGTACCCTAACTATGTTTATAAGCTCTCTAAGGCGCTTTATGGGCTCAAGCAAGCCCCAAGAGCATGGTATGAATGCCTAAGAGATTTCCTTATAGCTAATGGCTTCAAAGTCGGAAAGGTCGATCCTACTCTATTCACTAAAACTCTTGACAATGATTTGTTTGTATGCCAAATTTATGTCGATGATATTATATTTGGGTCTACTAACGAATCTACATGTGAAGAATTTAGTAGGATAATGACACAGAAATTCGAGATGTCAATGATGGGGGAGTTGAAGTATTTCTTAGGATTTCAAGTGAAGCAACTCCAAGAGGGCACCTTCATTAGCCAAACGAAGTATACTCAAGACATTCTAAACAAGTTTGGGATGAAGGATGCCAAGCCCATCAAGACACCCATGGGAACCAATGGGCATCTCGACCTCGACACGGAAGGTAAATCCGTCGATCAAAAGGTATACCGGTCAATGATAGGTTCATTACTCTATTTATGTGCATCTCGACCGGACATTATGCTTTCCGTATGCATGTGTGCAAGATTCCAAGCCGACCCTAAGGAAGCTCACCTTACGGCCGTAAAACGAACCTTGAGATATTTGGCTTATACTCCTAAGTTTGGGCTTTGGTATCCTAGGGGATCCACTTTTGATTTAATTGGTTATTCGGATGCCGAATGGGCAGGGTGTAAAATTAATAGAAAGAGCACATCGGGGACTTGCCAGTTCTTGGGAAGATCCTTGGTGTCTTGGGCTTCAAAGAAGCAAAATTCCGTAGCTCTTTCTACTGCCGAAGCCGAGTATATTGTCGCAGGCCATTGTTGCGCGCAACTACTTTGGATGAGGCAAACCCTTAGGGACTATGGTTACAAATTAACCAAAGTTCCTCTTCTATGTGATAATGAGAGTGCAATCCGCATGGCGGATAATCCCGTTGAGCATAGCCACACTAAACACATAGCCATTCGGTATCATTTTCTAAGGGATCACCAACAAAAGGGAGATATCGAGATTGCATATATTAACACTAAAGAACAATTAGCCGATATCTTTACCAAGCCACTGGATGAACAAACTTTTACCAGACTTAGGCATGAGCTAAATATTCTTGATTCTAGGAATTTTTATTGATGTTTTGCACACATAGCTCATATGAATACCTTTGATCATCTCTTTCATGTGTTATGACTAATGTGTTCTTTCAAGTCCATTTCATGCTAAGTCATAGATTGAAAGGGAAAAGGAGTCTTCGGCGAAGACAAGGCTTCCACTCCGCTCCATCGACTCCTTCGCCGTCACTCCACACAACTCTCCAACTTTGGTATAATCTTCACTCTTTTATTTTTGTCCAAAGGGGGAGAAAGTAGTTTAAAAAGGGCTTATATTTCACTCAAACATCCGTTTTTGGTGATTCATGCCAAAGGGGGAGAAAGTATTAAGCCCAAAGCAAAAGGACCGCACCACCACAAAAATTTTAAAACTCATGATTTTCAAATAGGTATCTCATTGTGTTAAAAAGGGGGAGAAAGTAGTATTTTTCAAAATTGATATCTTAAAACCCTCTTGAACACTAAGAGGAGGATTTTATTGAGAGGGAGTTTTGTTTGGTCAAAGAAAAAGCATTTGAAACAGAGGGAGAAATTTTTCAAATCTTATAAATGCTTCTCAAAATTCTTATTCATTTATCTTTGACTATTTGCAAAAGGACTTTGAAAATATTTTCCAAAACTTTGCAAAAACAAAACATGTGGTGCAAGCGTGGTCCAAAATGTTAAAATTATAAAGAAACAATCCATGCATATCTTATGAATTTCTATTGGCTCAATTCTAAGTAACCTTTGCACTTACAAATATGCAAACTAGTTCAATCATGCACTCTATACTTGCTTTGGTTTGTGTTGGCATCAATCACCAAAAAGGGGGAGATTGAAAGGGAATTAGGCTTACACCTATTTCCTAATTGATTTTGGTGGTTGAATTGCCCAACACAAATAATTGGACTAACTAGTTTGCTCTAGTCTATAAGTTCTACAGGTGCCAAAGGTTCACAAAAAGTCAATAAAAAGACCAAGAATGGGCTCAAACAAAGAGAGCAAGAGACAACCGAAGGCTGCCCTGGTCTGGCGCACCGGACTGTCCGGTGTGCCACCGGACAGTGTCCGGTGCACCAGGGGACTTCAAGCTGAACTCTTCACCTTCGGGAAATCTCAGAGGCGCTTCGCTATAATTCACCGGACTGTCCGGTGCACCATCGGACAGTGTCCGGTGCCCCAGGGGAGAGCGACTCTGAACTCGCCAGCTTCGGGAATCTGCTCCGCTAAAATTCACCGGACTGTCCGGTGAGTCACCGGACAGTGTCCGGTGCACACCGAACTGTCCGGTGTGACAGTGGAGCAACGGCTACTTCGCGCCAACGGTCACCTGCAAAAGCATTTAATGTGCGCCAGAGCGCGCAGAGGAGCAGAGCACGCGCGGGTGGCACACCGGACAGCCAGGCGGGCCCACAAGACAGAGCTCCAACGGTCGAACCCCAATGGTCTGCTGACGTGGCTGGCGCACCGGACAGTGTCCGGTGGCGCACCGGACTGTCCGGTGCGCCATGCGACTGCAACCTTCCAACGGCCACTTTGTGGACCATCCCACATTCAAGGCATCCAAGTTTTCCACCTTCCAACTACTTACAAGAGCTCTAGCATTCAATTCTAGACACACCAAAGAGATCAAATCCTCTCCCAATTCCACTCAAAGCTTTAGTGATTAGAGAGAGTGATTGTTGTGTTCATTTGAGCTCTTGCGCTTGGATTGCTTCTTTTTTCTCATTCTTTCTTGCGATCATCTCAATTGTAATCAAGGCAAGAGACACCAATTGTGTGGTGGTCCTTGCGGGGAAGCTTGGTTCCCGTTTGATTGAGAAGAGAAGCTCACTCGGTCTAAGTGACCGTTTGAGAGAGAGAAAGGGTTGAAAGAGACTCGGTCTTTGTGACCACCTCAACGGGGAGTAGGTTTGAGAGAACCGAACCTCGGTAAAACAAATCCTTGTGTCTCACTTCTTTATTTGCTTGCGATTTGTTTTTACGCCCTCTCTCGGACCCGCATTATATTTCTAACGCTAACCCGGCTTGTAGTTGTGATTAACTTTGTAAATTTCAGTTTCGCCCTATTCACCCCCCTCTAGGCGACTTTTAGAGACCCACGCCCACGGTGACGCGACGAATAGGAACTCCGACGAGCAATTCTCGGAGTCACAGAGGCTAATCCGGCCCGCGACATAGTGGAGGACCTTCCCCCAGGCCTGGTGAAGGTCACGAGCATCAAACAAGACGCGGACAGTGGCCCTGCTGGAATTCCCCCCGCGGCGGCTCTCGTCCTTCACTGTTCTCTCCCTCCCTACGGTGCGACGATAATGGCGGCGGAAATCACCCGGCGTTTGGTCTAGAGTTCAATGCGGGAGTCCCAGAGGTCCCCGACTTATATCTCGGGGCGCGCGGAAAGCACCAACCCCAGCTCCCCGGCCGATTCGCGCGGAGCCGTTGCAACGACCCTGTCGAATGGGGAGGACGCGTCTGACCAGGAGGGCCCACGAGCCAGAGGCGCAGCACGGCAGAGTGGTGAGTGAATCACAGGCGAATCGCACAGCGACTGACGGCTGGGCCCACGGCGCAGCGCATACTTGGTCACGGCGTGAGCGCGCGACTGACCCTAGTGGTCCACAACTCCACATGTCGGCGTCGGGGCTGAACTTGGGTCGTATGTGCGCGGGAGTGAAGGTCTGTTGGGCTAAATATGGGGACCCAGGCCCAATTAGATTTCCCCTCTTTTTCTTTTCTTTTTTGTTTTCTTTTCTCATTTGAATCCCTAGTTTGAATTTGAATCCTTTTGTGGACTTCACCTTTTATCCAAATGTTCAAACTTAAATATGTATAATAATATATATATATTTACACTTATTTTTATTCACCTAGTAATTTCTCTTCTCTTTTTCCCAATTTCCCAATTCTTGAATTTTCCTTTGGAATTTAAATTCCACTTTGGATTTTTTTAACATATTTCTTTTTATGTTATTTTTATATTGTCACAAATAATGCACTCACAATAAAAATTCCAGCATTATGCATAATTTAGTGGCATATATTTTTATTAATTATTTGTTTTTAAAGATGGTGTTCACATGTGATGACAAATGGAGATAACACATATATATAAATTAGAGAAATTTCTACTTTTATGCTTCCTTACAATTTGGGTATTACATACGCATTGTGCAAGGGTACCAGGTGAGCTTGGGGAGAGATGTAGTAGATGTGTTTCCTGTTATAGATGTAGACATAAACATGCATGTGTTGTAGCGGTAACTACTGTTGGCATTTACTTGAGAGGTCATGAGTTCGAATCCCCTTGGGGCCATGTGTATTTTTTTAATTTTAGCTAGACGTCGGCGGTACGGGGGAATGGGAATGGGAATGAGCTTTGCAGGGAGGGAGAATGACAATGATAGATATAGAATGGTGGCAGAACATGGGAATTGACTGTGCGCGAGGAGGAGGGAATCGGAAAGGCAGAACACAGAATGGTGGCAGAACAGGGAATGGCAGACTACTATTGCAGCCTTAATAAGTAGTAGAGATTAAATAGAACATGGAGTGACCACCAAGGATAACAGTGCAACCACGATTGCTATAATGGCTCTGGCTTCGGTAATTAGCTTAATGCGCTTAGTACCTAGCAACCTTACCTGAAATATGGGCAAGAGGGGGAGCGGCAGTGGTGGCAGCTCACGTTAACATGGGGACGTATTCTTGGCTAAGGTACCTCGCCTAGAGGGCCTCCACACCGACTTAGAAACCTTAGCAAGTTGCTTTGTATTAAGTGTATTCTGTGAAAACCTCATAGTGGATCCCTAGCCATTCACCTCGGCAGTGTTTAAGGGTCCATACAACCCAGGCTAGATGGGGTACACAGCTTGTGGGTAAAGTTATACCACCTCTGGAGAGTGTAAAACTGATATGTCAGCCGTGCTCACGGTTAAGAGCAACCTGGACCCTCACATGATAATTGAACATAAAGAAGGAGAATAAATCGTGATCCGATGATTCACAAATGGTTTACTTAAGTGATTTCACTTAAGTGCTTTGATATATCTTATGCTTTTGATTAATTGGGATATTTGGGACTCACTTATTAGTAAGACAGGTGTTGCTAATAAAATATTGTCTAACTAAAATGCTTACGGCTTAACCTTAGCCTTATCTTGTTAAACTTGCATAATTTCCCCCACTTGCTGAGCCCCGACCATAAGTGAGCTCACCCTTTCTAATATTTTGATCAGAGGGTGATGAAGAACTCGATGGAGATTTTGATGAGTACTGAGTCTAACCATGCGTCGGTCATCTTCCTGTGGGAGATCACTTATGTTATTTCCGCTATACTTTGATGATACTGTTTAAGATACTTATGTCTGGATGATGTAATAAAGTTACTCTACTCTCTTTACGCTTTTTGCATTGTCTTTTGATATATTACACTTGTGACGTCAACATATGTGTGGAAAATGAATCTTGGCATACATATGCTATGCATTCGGTTTTGGCCCCAGAACCGGGTGTGACAATATTGTTTATCATCTGGTAGCCTTATTTTAGTATGAAACATATGGTTAAAATTATGCACTTAATTTGTTTTATTTCTAACACTGAAATCTTCAGAAAATCATAACTCTTTAACCGTAACTCCGAATTTAGTGGTTCTCGAACCTGCGATCTAGTTACGATGTGTAGATCATTAATATGCAATATGTTCTCATGATTGATGTGATGTTAATTTTGCATATACCATATTTGTTTGTATTGCTCCAAGTAGCAGCAAGGTTACGAGTCACTTGAAGACCAAGTTGGTACCTGGGAATCTCGAGTCTAAGGCAAGTTATGCCCTTGATCACTCCTCTTTATCTAATAATGTTCTCTGTTAATCACTATGACATGCTCAGGTTAATTTGATGAGACCCAATAGATTTCCCTAGCATTTTTATCCCACACCTTGCAAACATATTATCGGGGACCATAATTAGGGGTACCCTCAAGACCCCTAAATCTCAGCTGGTAACCCCCATCAGCACAAAGCTGCAAAGGCCTGATGGGTGCGATTAAGTCAAGGATCGGTCCATTCAAGGGACATGATCGTGCCTCGCCCGAGCCTAGCCTCGGGCAAGGGAAGCCGACCCCGGAGAACCTACGTCTCGCCCGAGGACCCCCCCTCCAGCAACGGGCACACTATCGGCTCGCCCGAGGCCCAGTCTTCACTGAGAAGCAACCTTGGCCACATCGCCACGCCGACCAACCAAATCGCAGGGGCATTTAATGCAAAGGTGGCCTGACACCTTTATCCTGACGCACGCCCACCAGTCGACAGAGCCGAAGTGATCGCGGTCACTTCGCCGCTCTACTGACTGGTCTGACAAGAGGACAGCGCCGCCTGCGCCGTTCCGACTGCTGAGCCACCTGACAGACTGAGGCTGACAGTAGCCAAGGCCGGCCTCGGGCGTCATAGGAAACTCCGCCTCGCCCGACCCCAGGGCTCGGACTCGGGCTCAGCCCCGGAAGACGGCGAACTCCGCTCCGCCCAACCTAGGGCTCGGACTCGGGCTCAGCCCCGGAAGACGGCGAACTCCGCTCCGCCCGACCCAGGGCTCGGACTCGGGCTCAGCCCCGGAAGACGGCGAACTCCGCTCCACCCGACCCAGGGCTCGGACTCGGGCTCAGCCCCGGAAGACGGCGAACTCCGCTCTGCCCAACCCAGGGCTCGGACTCAGGCTTAGCCCCGGAAGACGACGGACTCCGCTTCGCCCGACCTCAGGGCTCGGACTCAGCTCTGGCCTCAGCCGATGGTCTCCGCCTCGCCCGACCCAGGGGCTCGGACTCGACCACGGCCACGGAAGACAGACTCGACCTCGACCTCGGAGGAGCCTCCACATCGCCCAACCTAGGGCGCGGACCGACCACGTCGACAGGAGGCGCCATCATTACCCTACCCCGAGCTGACTCAAGCTACGGGGAACAAGACCGGCGTCCCATCTGGCTCGCTCCGCCAGATAGGCAATGATGGCGCCCCGCACGCTCTGTGACGACGGCGGCTCTCGGCCCCCTTACGGAAGCAAGAGGACGTCAGCAAGTACTCGACAGCCCCGACAGCTATCCTTCCGCCAGGCTCCAGCGCTCCTCCGACGGCCACGACACCACACGAACCGGGTGCCAAAACCTCTCCGGCTGCCACGATGGCATGTACTTAGGGCGCTAGCTCACCACCGCTAGACACGTTAGCACATTGCTACACTCCCCATTGTACACCTGGATCCTCTCCTTACGCCTATAAAAGGGAGGACCATGGCCCTCTTACAGAGGGTTGGCCCGCGCGGAGAAGGACTGGACGGCGCTCGCGCAAGGCCGCTCGCTCCCACTCCCGCGTGGACGCTTGTATCCCCCTACTGCAAGCGCACCCGACTCAGGTGCAGGGCTAACACGAAGGCCGCGGGATCCACTCTCTCACGCCTGCCTCCCTCCGGCTGCTTCCTTTCCCCCCTTCGCGTTCCGCCTCGCGTCGACCCATCTGGGCTGGGGCACGCGGCGACAATTCACTCATCGGTCCAGGGACCCCCCGGGTTTCGAAACACCGACAGTTGGCGCGCCAGGTAGGGGCCTGCTGCGTGTTGACGAACAGCTTCCCATCAAGCTCCAGATGGGCAGTCTCCAGCAACCTTTCCAGCCCGGGACGGTGCTCCGTTTCGGGAATCTTGAGTTCATGTCCCTCGACGGCGGCTACGACATGATACTCCTTCCCCCGCCGTGCGACAGCGACAATGGCGGTCGACAACCCGCTCGCCGGCGGGGAAATCGACGACGCCTTCCCCACGTGGTGGAAGGACGACATTCGGGCTTGTCCCATCCCCTCCCCCGCCGACGGAGGAGGAGGCGGGGCAACCAAGGCCAAGCGGGAAGCGGCACCTCGTTGGCTGTCGAGCGAGTCGACGGCACCGGCGCCCCAACGGAGGGCGCGTCGGGCATCGATCTCGCGTCTGAGACGAAGACGAGCGCCGCCTCCCCGCAACACGCCAATCTCAAGCAAACGCACGACGCCAGCACGCTCGCGAAGGACTTGCTGGGCGTCACCCTCGTACCCGAGACAACGGTGCAGTCAGTCCCAGACGCGACCTCGTCACCGACCGTCGATCGAAAGGTACCGACCGATTCCCATCTCGTGTCTTTTGGATTCGGCCTCGACCCACCAAGCGACTACGCTTCGGTGAGCACTCTCATAGAGGCGAGTCCAAACCCTCTGGGGTATCGTGTGTGGTCACCCTGGGACCGACTGACGGCCGACTCGACCTATGAGCCCTCGGGGTCCGAGGAAGATGGCGAGCCCGACCTCTGTTGGGATTTCTCCGGACTTGGTAACCCCAGTGCCGTGCGGGACTTCATGACCGCATGTGACTACTGCCTTTCCGACTGTTCCGACGGCAGCCGCGACCTTGACAACGAGGACCGCGGCCCAAGTCGTGAATGTTTCCACGTCGATCTAGGGGGTCCCGACGAAGGCAACCATCTTGGTATGCCGGAAAACGGTGATCCCCCTAGGCCCGTGCCTCGCGTTGACATCCTTCGGGAGCTAGCTGTGGTCCCCGTCCCGGCGGGGGGTCCTGACCCACAGCTCGAGCAAATCCGCGAGAGGCAGGCCAAGCTCGACGAGGGAGCAGGAACGCTTGTGCCGATCCGCTGGGACATCGGGCAGGAATGGGCGGTCCAACCCCCGGCCGGAGAAGCGCGTCATCTCCCATAGGACATCCAGCACCGCATCGCCGACGACGTCAGGGTGAGGCCACCGCCGGATTCCAGCGGAGTCGGTCAGAACCTGGCTGCAGCGGCAATACTCCTCCGCGCGATGCCGGAGCCATCAACCACCGAGGGGCGGCGTATCCGGGGAGAGCTCAAAAATCTCCTGGAGGACGCCGCGGTCCGACGAGCCGAAAGCTCTGCCTCCCGAAGGCAGGGGTTCCCCTCGGAACATCGCGCCGCGACTTCCCGATTCATGCGGGAAGCCTCGGTCCACTCCGGGCGCACGCGCAACACAGCGCCTGCGGCCCTGGGTCGCCTCGGCAACGAGCGTTACCATCACAGCCGTCGGGCCCACCTCGATGACAGGGCACGCCGAGGCTACCACCCCAGGCGTGGGGGACGCTACGACAGCGGGGAGGATCGGAGTCCTTCGCCCGAACCACCCGGTCTGCAGGCTTTCAGCCGCGCCATACGATGGGCACCGTTCCCGACCCGGTTCTGAACCCCGACTACTATCACAAAGTACTCGGGGGAGACGAGACCGGAACTGTGGCTCGCGGACTATCGGCTGGCCTACCAACTGGGTGGAACGGACGATGACAATCTCATCATCCGCAACCTCCCCCTGTTCCTCTCCGACACCGCTCGAGCCTGGCTGGAGCACCTGCCCCCGGGGCAGATCTCCAACTGGGACGACCTGGTCCAAGCCTTCGCCGGCAATTTCCAGGGCACGTACGTGCGCCCTGGGAACTCCTGGGATCTCCGAAGCTGCCGCCAGCAGCCGGGAGAGCCTCTCCGGGATTACATCCGGCGATTCTCGAAGCAGCGCAAAGAGCTGCCCAAAGTCACCGATTCAGATGTCATCGGCGCGTTCCTCGCTGGCACCACCTGCCGCGACCTGGTGAGCAAGCTGGGTCGCAAGACCCCCACCAGGGCGAGCGAGCTGATGGACATCGCCACCAAGTTCGCCTCTGGCCAGGAGGCAGTTGAGGCCATTTTATGGAAGGACAAGCAGCCCCAGGGCCGCCCACCGGAAGATGCTCCCGAGGCGTCAACTCAGCGCGGCGCCAAGAAGAAGGGCAAGAAGAAGTCGCAAGCAAAACGCGACGCCTCCGACGCGGACCTTGTCGCCGCCGCCGAGCACAAGAACCCTCGGAAACCTCCCGGAGGTGCCAACCTCTTCGACAAGATGCTCAAGGAGTCGTGCCCCTATCATTAGGGGCCCGTCAAGCACATCCTTGAGGAGTGTGCCATGCTTCGACGACACTTCCACAAGGCCGAGCCACCCGCGAAGGGTGGCAAGGCCCTCGACGACGCAAAGGAGGAAGATCACAAGGCAGGAGGGTTCCCCGAGGTCCGCGACTGCTTCATGATCTACGGCGGGCAAGTGGCGAACGCCTCGGCTCGGCACTGCAAGCAAGAGCGTCGGGAGGTCTGCTCGGTAAAGGTGGCGGCGCCAGTCTACCTAGACTGGTCCGACAAGCCCATCACCTTCGACCAGGCTGACCATCCAGACTACGTGCCGAGCCCGGGGAGATACCCACTCGTTGTCGACCCCATCATCGGCAACGTCAGGCTCACCAAGGTCCTCATGGACGGAGGCAGCAGCCTCAACATCATCTACGCCGAGACCCTCGGGCTCCTGCGGATCGATCTGTCCTCGGTCCGGACGGGCGCTACGCCTTTCCACGGGATCGTCCCCGGGAAGCGCGTTCAACCCCTCGGACAACTCGACCTACCCGTCTGCTTCGGGACGCCCTCCAACTTTCGAAAGGAGACCCTCACGTTCGAAGTGGTCGGGTTTCGAGGAACCTACCACGCAGTGCTGGGGAGGCCATGCTACGCCAAGTTCATGGTCGTCCCCAACTACACCTACCTCAAGCTCAAGATGCCGGGCCCCAACGGGGTCATCACCGTCGGGCCCACGTACCGACACGCATACGAATGCGATGTGGAGTGCGTGGAGTACACCGAGGCCCTCGCCGAATCCGAGGCCCTCATCGCTGACCTGGAGAGCCTCTCTAGGGAGGCGCCCGACGTGAAGCGCCACGCCGGCAACTTCGAACCAGCGGAGACGATCAAGTCCGTCCCTCTCGACCCCTGCAACGACGCCTCCAAGCAGATCCGGATCGGTTCCGAGCTCGACCTCAAATAGGAAGCAGTGCTCGTCGACTTTCTCCGCGCAAACGCCGACGTTTTCGCGTGGAGTCCCTCGGACATGCCCGGCATACCGAGGGAAGTCGCCGAGCACTCTCTGGATATCCGAGCTGGGGCCCGACCCGTGAAGCAACCTCTGCGCCGATTTGACGAAGAAAAGCGCAGAGCCATAGGCGAGGAGATCCACAAGCTACTGGCGGCAGGGTTCATCAAAGAGGTATTCCATCCCGAATGGCTTGCCAACCCTGTGCTTATGAGAAAGAAAGGGGGGAAATGGCGGATGTGTGTAGACTACACTGGTCTAAACAAAGCATGTCTAAAGGTTCCCTACCCTCTGCCTCGCATCGATCAGATCGTGGATTCCACTGCTAGGTGCGAAACCCTGTCTTTCCTCGATGCCTACTCAGGGTATCACCAGATCAGGATGAAGGAGTCCGACCAGCTCGCGACTTAATTCATCACACCCTTCGGCATGTACTGCTATGTTACAATGCCGTTTGGTTTGAGGAATGCGGGGGCAACGTACCAGCGATGCATGAACCATGTGTTTGGCGAACACATCGGCCGAACGGTCGAGGCCTACGTCGATGACATCGTAGTCAAGACGAGGAAGGCCTCCGACCTCCTTTCCGACCTTGAAGCGATGTTCCGATGTCTCAAGGCGAAAGGCGTGAAGCTTAATCCCGAAAAGTGTGTCTTCGGGGTCCCCCGAGGCATGCTCTTAGGATTCATCATCTCCGAGCGGGGCATCGAAGCCAACCCGGAGAAGATTGCAGCCATCACCAGCATGGGGCCAATCAAGGACTTGAAAGGCGTACAGAGGGTCATGGGATGTCTCGCGGCTCTGAGCCGCTTCATCTCCCGCCTCGGCGAAAGAGGTCTGCCTCTGTACCGCCTCTTAAGGAAAGCTGAGTGCTTCGCTTGGACTCCCGAGACCGAGGAAGCCCTCGGGAACCTGAAGGCGCTCCTCACGAACGCGCCCATCTTGGTGCCCCCCGCTGCTGGAGAAGCCCTCTTGATCTACGTCGCCGCAACCACCCAGGTGGTTAGCGCCGCGATCGTGGTTGAGAGACGAGAAGAAGGGCATGCATTGCCCGTCCAGAGGCCAGTCTACTTCATCAGTGAGGTACTGTCCGAGACCAAGATCCGCTACCCGCAAATCCAGAAGCTGCTGTATGCGGTGATCCTGACACGACGGAAGTTGCGACACTACTTCGAGTCTCATCCGGTGACTGTGGTGTCATCCTTCCCCCTGGGAGAGATCATCCAGTCCCGAGAGGCCTCGGGTAGAATTGCGAAGTGGGCGTTGGAGATCATGGGCGAGACGATCTCGTTCGCCCCTCGGAAGGCCATCAAGTCCCAGGTCTTGGCGGACTTCGTGGCTGAATGGGCCAACACCCAGCTCCCGACGGCTCCGATCCAACCGGAGCTCTATACCATGTTTTTCGACGGGTCGCTGATGAAGACGGGGGCCGGCGCAGGCCTCCTCTTCGTCTCGCCCCTCGGAAAGCACCTACGCTACGTGCTACGCCTCCACTTCCCGGCGTCCAACAATGTGGCGGAGTACGAAGCTCTGGTAAACGGGTTGCGAATCGCCATCGAGCTAGGGGTCCGACGCCTCGACGCTCGCGGTGACTCGCAGCTCGTCATCGACCAAGTCATGAAGAACTCCCACTGCCGCGACCCAAAGATGGAAGCCTACTGCGATGAGGTTCGGCGCCTGGAAGACAAGTTCTACGGGCTCGAGCTCAACCACATCGCCCGACGCAACAACGAGACTGCGGACGAGCTGGCTAAAATAGCCTCGAGACGAACAACAGTTCCCTCGGACGTATTCTCCCGAGACCTGCATCAACCCTCCGTCAAGACCAAGGACACGCCCGAGCCCGAGGCACCTTCGGCTCCGCTCGAGGCACCTTCGGCTTCGCCCGAGGCACCCTCGGCTCAGTTCGAGGTACCCTCGGCCCAGTCCGAGGTACCCTCGGCACGGTCCAAGGTACCCTCGGCTCAGCCCGAGGTACCCTCGGCCCCCGAGGGTGAGGCACTGCGCATCGAGGGGGAACAGAGCGAGGTCACGCCTAATCAAAGCTGGCAGACCCCGTACCTGCAATATCTCCACCGAGGAGAGCTGCCACTTGACCAAGCCGAAGCTCGGTGGTTGGCGCGACGCGCTAAGTCTTTCTTCTTGCTGGGAGATGGGAAGGAGCTCTATCACCGCAGCCCCTCAGGCATCCTCCAGCGATGCATTTCCATCGTCGAAGGCCAGCAGCTCTTGCAAGAGATACACTCGGGGGCTTGCGGCCATCACGCAGCACCTCGAACCCTCGTTGGAAACGCCTTCCGACAAGGATTCTACTGGCCGACGGCGGTGGCCGACGCTACTAGAATTGTCCGCACCTGCGAAGGGTGTCAGTTCTACGCGAGGCAGACCCACCTGCCCGCTCAGGCTCTGCAGACCATACCCATCACCTGGCCGTTTGCTGTGTGGGGTCTGGACCTCGTTGGCCCCTTGCAGAAGGCACCCGGGGGCTACACGCACCTGTTGGTCGCCATCGACAAATTCTCCAAGTGGATCGAGGTCCGACCCCTAAACAGCATTAGGTCCGAACAGGCGGTGGCGTTCTTCACCAACATCATCCATCGCTTTGGGGTCCCGAACTCCATCATCACCGACAACGGCACCCAGTTCACCGGCAGAAAGTTCCTGGACTTCTATGAGGATCACCATATCCGGGTGGACTGGGCCGCCGTAGCTCACCCCATGACGAATGGGCAAGTAGAGCGTGCCAACGGCATCATTCTACAAGGACTCAAGCCTCGGATCTACAACGACCTCAACAAGTTCGGCAAGCGATGGATGAAGGAACTCCCCTCGGTGGTCTGGAGCCTGAGGACAACGCCGAGCCGAGCCACGGGCTTCACGCCGTTCTTTCTAGTCTATGGGGCCGAGGTCATCTTGCCCACAGACTTAGAATACGATTCCCCGAGGACGAGGGCCTATGCTGACCAAAGCAACCAAGCTAATCGAGAAGACTCGCTGGACCAGCTGGAAGAGGCTCGGGACAAGGCCTTACTACACTCGGCGCGGTACCAGCAGTCCCTGCGACGCTACCACGCCCGAGGGGTCCGGTCCCGAGACCTCCAGGTGGGTGACCTGGTGCTTCGGCTGCGACAAGACGCCCGAGGGCGGCACAAGCTCACGCCTCCCTGGGAAGGGTCGTTCGTCATCGCCAAAGTTCTGAAGCCCGGAACGTACAAGCTGGCCAACAGTCAAGGCGAGGTCTACAACAACGCTTGGAACATCCAACAGCTACGTCGCTTCTACCCTTAAGATGTTTTCAAGTTGTTCATATACCTCGCTTCCACGCAAAGTTTAGTCATCAAGGAAGGGTCAGCCTTGCCTCGGCAAAGCCCGACCCTCCCTCGGGGGCTAAAAGGGGGGAACCCCCTCTGCGTCGAAATTTTCCTCGAAAAAAAATCCTTTCTGCCAGAATGTCTTTCGTGCTTTTCGACTGCTTCGAAAGTGGACCCTGAAAACGACGGAGTACGTGTAAGCGGCAAGGCTGACCGAGCCGAGGGATTCCTACGCCTCCGGGATACGGATACCTCACTCATCACCTTCCGTGAAAAGCAACTCTCGCCCGCACAAACAATTCTGTTACCGACAAATGAGTTCGGATACTCGAAACAAGAGGAAAAGAAACGCAGCTTTACAACACGACGACGGTGTGTTCAGGCCTCGGCGGCCGCAGAAAACATACACACACTACAAGACAACCTGATCCTGCAGGCTCGGACGTCGACAGCCGAAGGGGGCAGCAGCACCCTCGGCATCAACTACACCTTCGGCGGGGTCTGACCTAGCCTCGGACGGCGACGCGGTCGGAGGGCCCCCACTCTGAAGGACGACATCAGCACCACACCCGGGCCATCGCCGCCAGGGTCTTCTTCGAGAATCCGGCCCGAGCAGGCGGCTCGGCTGGCCACCCCGAGGCCTCGGCCAGCTGACCCCCAAAAACATCAGCTCGGCTTGTGGCCTCGGCAGCTCAACTCC
Organism: Zea luxurians; assembly: GCA_029449295.1. Lineage (NCBI taxonomy): Eukaryota > Viridiplantae > Streptophyta > Magnoliopsida > Poales > Poaceae > Zea > Zea luxurians. The sequence goes on from JAOPSE010000042.1 coordinate 18,847,574, forward strand.
GGCGTCGGTTCCGCCAGTGGACGACCCGGCCAGGCTCTGGCCAACTACACCTCCTTTTCGAAGCCAACTCTGCCTCCGTCCGTGCTGACACCGCTACCTCCGGCTTCGGCTCATCGAAGGGCGGCCGAGGGGTTCCTTTAACTAAGCAAGAGGGGCCTCGGACAGCAAGGCCGACCGAGCCGAGGGACTCCTACTCCTCCGGGATACGGATACCTCACTCGTCACCTTTGCACGAGGCAACTCACGCTCAGCGAAGCGGTTCAGATAATCGACAAGGAACGAACAACCCCACGCGACTGGGGGGGCCTGCGGAGCAACAGAAGACCGACGAACGGCTTGCCGTCGCCCGCCCCGGCAGCGGCAACGACGACGACTTCTCCCCCCCCCCCACGGCGCGGGGGCTAGGTCCCACACGTCATGCAAGCCGGTCCAGGGGAGAAGAAGCCAAACCGCCAAGCGTGCGCGGTGCATGCAACCACCCGGCGGTTACAAGCACTCCTCCACTTTCGCCCAGGCCAGCGGGTGAAAGGGCGGACAGCCATACAGGCGGCATGCAACCGTGCCAAGTGGGCGCGCCCCTTCGACTCCAACGAGCCCAGCATGGAGGTCCAGGCCCACGCGTCATGCAACCGGCGCGCCGGTTGCTACGTGTGAGCAACTGCACCGCCACTCACGCCACTACCGCGCCTCCTCGACTGCGGAGTCAATACCGCGACTCGAGGCAACCCTGCAGTGCCAGCCAAGCGCGACGGTCAAATGCGGTCAAAATTGGGCCGGCAGTAATGGCGGTGACAGGCGGGCAGAAGCAGCGGTCACGTCGTCAGCCAAGCTCACGTCCGATCCAGGGGCAGCGGGGGAGCCCTCTCTCACGGCGTGAAGACGGCGCGCCCGTGATCCGTTCCTCGAACGGCTCGCACACGCGCAACGACCGCCTCGCGAACCACTCGCCCCGTCGCATTAACTCCGCGGTAAGACAGGCGGCGCCTCAGGCGGGAGAAGCAAGCGACGCTTCGCCTTCGCCATAATAACCGTGTCGAAGAAGGTACGCCATGTCATTCGACTTCGCGTCCTTTTCCTTTTCCTTTTTCTCTCTCTTACAACGGGGACCGGGAAAGGGGGACACCCCGAAAAGGGCCCTTCTTCGTGAAGGAAACAGGCTCCGAGCCTCCCTACTGATCAGAGGTTCGAAGGCCGGCCCCTCGGAGGGGTTCAACGGCCGCCTCAGATCGACTGGGTTCTGCGCTCACTACTGGTCAGAGGTTCGATGGTCGGCCCCTCGAAGGGTTCAACGGCCGCCTCAGGCCGCTCGGGCTCCGCGCCCACTACTGATCAGGGGTTCGTAGGCTGGCCCTCGAAGGGTTCACAGTCGCCTCAGACACAGAGCGAGGGATGACCCTGGGTACGTTCGATACATAACCAAGGCTCGGGCTACGCTCCCGAGGTACCCTAGGACATTTCCGAGACCAGCGGGAGCGATCTTGTAACGGAATCCCATCAGAGGGAGGCATCGAGCCCTCGGACCCCGTCGACAGGGGACCGGGTCCGGCAGATCACCCGCAGGTACTTTTGGGCGCGCCTCTGGGCCTCTAGCCGACCCCTAACAAATGGGGCACGGACGTCCGCTCGGATTACCCGCCAGCAGCTCACCGGAAACACCATGTTCGGCGCCCTCCGAGGACAACATGGCGCTTTCCCCCCCCCCCCCCCTCCTCCTTGCGGAAAGGCGACGCAGGGGCGTATGTAAAAAGACGAGTCTGTCCTTGACCGTCCTCTCGCCCTATGCAGAGGCTCGGGGGCTGCTCTCGCAAACCCGGCTCCGGCCAAACCGTTGACAGCGTCAACATACCAGCCCGAGAACTTGGGACCCGACCGTGCACTCGGGCTACGGCCAGCTCGCATGAGGGAACAATTAGACCAGCCGAAGTGTTGCGGAACGCACTAAGACCTCGAAGGAGTAAAACTACTCCTCCGAGGCCTCGGGGGCTACACCCGGCGGGTGCGCTCGCGCGCACCCACCGGAACAGAATGCAACCGAAAAAGCTGGTCCCCTTGCAAAAAAGTGCGGCAAAAGCCTCCAAGCGAGTATTAGTACTCCCTTGGAGGCTCGGGGGCCACTGTCGGGGACCATAATTAGGGGTACCCTCAAGACCCCTAAATCTCAGCTGGTAACCCCCATCAGCACAAAGCTGCAAAGGCCTGATGGGTGCGATTAAGTCAAGGATCGGTCCATTCAAGGGACATGATCGTGCCTCGCTCGAGCCTAGCCTCGGGCAAGGGAAGCCGACCCCGGAGAACCTACGTCTCGCCCGAGGACCCCCCCCCCCCCCCCTCCAGCAACGGGCACACTATCGGCTCGCCCGAGGCCCAGTCTTCACCGAGAAGCAACCTTGGCCACATCGCCACGCCGACCGACCAAATCGCAGGGGCATTTAATGCAAAGGTGGCCTGACACCTTTATCCTGACGCACGCCCACCAGTCGACAGAGCCGAAGTGACCGCGGTCACTTCGCCGCTCTACTGACCGGTCTGACAAGAGGACAGCGCCGCCTGCGCCGTTCCGACTGCTGAGCCACCCGACAGAGTGAGGCTGACAGTAGCCAAGGCCGGCCTCGGGCGTCATAGGAAACTCCGCCTCGCCCGACCCCAGGGCTCGGACTCGGGCTCAGCCCCGGAAGACGGCGAACTCCGCTCCGCCCGACCCAGGGCTCGGACTCGGGCTCAGCCCCGGAAGACGGCGAACTCTGCTCCGCCCGACCCAGGGCTCGGACTCGGGCTCAGCCCCGGAAGACGGCGAACTCCGCTCAGCCCGACCCAGGGCTCGGACTCGGGCTCAGCCCCGGAAGACGGCGAACTCCGCTCCGCCCGACCCAGGGCTCGGACTCGGGCTCAGCCCCGGAAGACGGCGAACTCCACTCCGCCCAACCCAGGGCTCGGACTCGGGCTCAGCCCCGGAAGACGACGGACTCCGCTTCGCCCGACCCCAGGGCTCGGACTCAGCCCTGGCCTCAGCCGACGGTCTCCGCCTCGCCCGACCCAGGGGCTCGGACTCGACCACGGCCACGGAAGACAGACTCGACCTCGACCTCGGAGGAGCCTCCACATCGCCCAACCTAGGGCGCGGACCGACCACGTCGATAGGAGGCGCCATCGTTACCCTACCCCGAGCTGACTCAGGCTACGGGGAACAAGACCGGCGTCCCATCTGGCTCGCTCCGCCAGATAGGCAATGATGGCGCCCCGCACGCTCTGTGACGACGGCGGCTCTCGGCCCCCTTACGGAAGCAAGAGGACGTCAGCAAGGACTCGACAGCCCCGACAGCTGTCCTTCCGCCAGGCTCCAGCGCTCCTCCGACGGCCACGACACCACATGAACCGGGTGCCAAGACCTCTCCGGCTGCCACGATGGCATGTACTTAGGGCGCTAGCTCACCACCGCTAGGCACGTTAGCACATTGCCACACTCCCCATTGTACACCTGGATCCTCTCCTTACGCCTATAAAAGGGAGGACCATGGCCGTCTTACAGAGGGTTGGCCCGCGCGGAGAAGGACGGGACGGCGCTCGCGCAAGGCCGCTCGCTCCCACTCCCGCGTGGACGCTTGTATCCCCCTACTGCAAGCGCACCCGACTCAGGCGCGGGGCTAACACGAAGGCCGCGGGATCCACTCTCTCACGCCTGCCTCCCTCCGGCTGCTTCCTTTCCCCCCTTCGCGTTCTGCCTCGCGTCGACCCATCTGGGCTAGGGCACGCGGCGACAATTCACTCGTCGGTCCAGGGACCCCCCGGGTTTCGAAACACCGACACATATGAACTATTGGGTAGATTTGTTATTGCTCTACCTGGTTTAGTGTTATATTATGATCATGTTCCAATTATGTTGTTATTTTAATTACTGTTCATGACAAGATCATCATGTTAATTGGAACATGGAGCTTAACTTGAGATAACAGTGCTACCACAAGGGTGTAATGGGATGTCCTTGACCAAGTAATTAGGAAAGCTAGGGAGAGATTACCTTACCCGAAAGAGACAAGCTCGGGTCGAACTGCTACGATGACAGTTTGAACGAGGGATTCCTATGCTTCCTTCGTCCTGAAACCATAGTGGGTATTCTTGAACTAGTGGAACTTTGAAAAGGCCTCTAGTGCTACCTTGTCTCGCTTACTCGGTAGAGTTGTATGGGGTCCGATCAACCCCGTGACAAATGGGTAACACGACTTGTGGGTAAAGATGCACAACCTCTGCAGAGTGTAAAATTGATATATCAGTCGTGCTCACGGTCAAGAGCGACTCAGAACTCTCGCATGATTAATTTATAGAACGAAACTTAATCTGTCGTATGTATTGCATTGCGGGTGTTATTATCAATTGTGATCTCTTATTTAATTAGGTTGTTATCTACTTATACTTAGTAACTGCTAATAAAATTTTAACCAACTTTAAAATCAATGCCCAGCTTTAACCATCTCCTTTGCTAAGTCTTACACTTCACGTGAGCTCCCACCTTTGGTGAGTTCATGCACATTATTCCACACAACTTGTTGAGCGATGAACGTATATGAGCTCACCTTTGCTGTACTCACATCCTCAGGTCAAAAACAGGTACCACATGATGAGGCGCATGAAGGATGTTGTGATGAGTTCGTGAGTAGTCTAAGTCGTCGTCTCCGTTCTTCGTATGATGTAATTATTAATTTTGTACAGAACTCTATTATACAGTAAAGATGTGATATTCATTTTTATATAATGAGTCATATGTGTGAGACTTAATCCTAACACACATTTGAATCGCGCCTAAATTTGGACCTCTGAATCCAGGTGTGACACATGGTCGCTCCTAGAGATGGCAATGGGGACCGATTTTCCGCGAGGATTTCCCTTTATGCTAACCATATATACAAGAAGAAATCTCCTTTTATATGTAGGGAAGCAATATACTCCCCCTATGCTTTATTACGTTGGGTTTTAGCGATGTTAATCATGTTTAAACCCTATAGCATGATTATAATGTGTAATGTGACAGTATAAATATTGTATGATTTTTAAAAAAATCCAAAATAATTAATAAATGTTAAAGGGAGTTGTAGTATAGAGAGAGTTGTTTAGGGGGAATAGTTGGAGCAAAACTATATGTAGAAGAATATTTTAAAGAGACGTAATCAAATATATTAGAATGTACAGATAAGTATATATATATGAGGAATGGCCCTCTATTGATTTCCCATAACCATATATTTTCTGCTCTTTTCTCCCAGTTCCCAGATTGGACGAAACTTTATGCTCAGGTATGTTGCAGGGACGAAAATTTATTCAGGCCTAAACAATCTTGACAGTTTATCTACTACAAGACGCAGCAGCAGCTTACCCGTGGGCCGTGGCTCCATGAACACAAGCAGATACAAGATTCACGGCAACTTCATGAATAAGAAACCCTAAAAACAGCCATTCTGAGTGAACACGGTCCAGCGGCCTCTGGATTATCTGTCAAGACCATTATTGACTGCTCCAAAGGCAAACCGTGAAAAAACATTCCAATGCAGTTCTACTTGAAGCAACAGATCATAAACAAAAAAAAAGATCCATTGTGACGGTGAGTTACAGCGCAGCATGTCGAAAACATCAACTGTCTAGGGCTTAATGTTCTTCGCCATCTCTTCCACATCAAGCTCAACTGCCAGTACTGGACCATCCTGTTTCATGGCCATGCCACTGTTGCACAGACAGTAGGAACAAACATTTAGCACATGCACGGTGTGGGTATTAAGTGAGACGAGAGGCACAACAGACCTGTTCTCGACTAGACCGTGATCAACAGCGGTTCTTAAAGAGTAAATCACTCTGCCAAGGATGTCAGTCATTGGGACAGGTCCAAACAAGCGGCTATCTCTAGCTTCCTGTTGCCAAACCGAGCATGGAAAACTTTAGGGAAAAAAAGGCCTTTGTTGAAATGCAATACTCTTATGTGTTAGAATACCCGTTTAGGGTTTAGGGTTTTCCCCGTGTAATTACTATCTTACCCCTCTGTAATGGGTCTGGCCCAGTTTAGTGAAGCCTAATAATACAACACCCTAGACCTTGTTAGGGTTAGGGATTTTCCCACATGGTATAGAGCCAGTTTTTTTATTTTCTTTCCTCCCCAGCCGCCGCCAGCCCTTCCCCTGCTGGCCGCCGCTCCTTCTCCCCTCATTGTAGACCAGCCCAGGCGCCGCCGCCCCCCTGCAGGTCGCGCCCCCTGGAGGTCGCGCCCTTCCTGCAGGCCGCGCTCTGGCGGCTGCCCCCCCCCCCCCCCGGGCGTCGGCCACGCCCCCAGCCGGGCCGCCGCTGCCCCCTCGACGGCCACACCCCGTCGTCGGCCACGTCCCTGCGTCGGCTGCCCCCTCCCCCTTGTCGACCGCGCCCCGGCCCCAGCGCCGACTGCAACCCGCCAACAGCGCTGCGGCCCTCCTGCACCGGTCGCCGCCGTCAGCACCCGCCTCCCTGCAATGGATCCCATGGAGGCAGCCGCCTGCACCATTGGCACCCCCGTCGTTACCGGCGCCACCGCGGTCGGCACGGCTGCCGCGCTCGCCCCTAGCGCTGCGACTGCCGCCACCGCCAGTGCACGCCCTGCCGGCGTTCTCGGCCTACCGAGCTACCCGACGTGCACCGATGCCCTCACCGGTCTCCTCTTGCCGACACGTGTTCTCAGACAACCCCCCTGGTTCTCCACCACTCGGCCGCTCGTTAACGACACCACCTGGGCTTCCACTGCGCTCTCCACCGACTCCACCGGCTATCCAGGCTGCCCTGGCTGCCTCACAAGAGCGCAAGCGCGCCGCGTCCAGCGCACTGGAACAGGAGCGCGCCCTGGCCGCCGCACTGACCGCCCAGGTGGCCACTGCGCAGCGTCTCGTCATCGGCCCTCCTCCGATCGACCAGGAGACACCCCCACCCACCCCAGAGGCTCCCCACGCCTCTAGACCTCCACGCCCAGGCAGCCATACTACAGAACATCTGGTCCCTCATGTCCGTCGTTCTGGACCCGGCGTCCTCCCACTACCCTCGCTGGAGGGGCAGGTCCTCACCTTGCGGCGCTACGCCCTCGACGACCATGTCCTCGACGAAGTCGCCACCCCGTCGTCCCCAGCCTAGTCCCTGATGGACTCCGTGGTCCTCTCCTGGCTCCACGGAACCATCACCGCCGAGCTCTAGGACATTATCTACGACCAGGTGAACACAGGCTGTCAGGCGTGGCTCGCCCTCGAAGAACAGTTCCTCGGAAACAGGGACGCTCGCGTCCTGCACCTCGACGCCCAGTTCCACCTGTTCTCTCAGGGGGACCTCTCCGTGGACGAGTACTGCCGCCAAATGAAGGGCATGGCGTGTAGGAATATGCAAAACCTAACCCTAGGATAGGGTGGGCTGTGTCTTAATAGCCATTTGGAGTTGGGCCTGGCCTATTACAGAGGGGCAAGAGAGTAAATGTACCCAAACCCTAATACAGTTCCAACACCCCCCCCCCAGTCACAACTCTATCTTGTACAGATGTTGAGACTGGAGCGAAAGTCTAAAAATACACTCGACGGTAACCCCTTGGTGAAGATGTCGGCGAACTGCAGCGTAGTGGGGACGCTGAGAACCCGAACGTCACCGACGGCGACACGCTCGCAGACGAATTGCAGGTCGATCTCCACGTGCTTCGTGCGCTGATGCTGCACGGAATTGGTGGAGTGGTAGATTGCGCTGACGTTGTCGCAGTAGACGAAGGTGGCGCGCTGGAGGGGACTGTGGAGCTCGTGGAGGAGCTGTCGCGGCCAGGTGGCCTCTGCCACGCCGTTGGCCACGGCGCGGTATTCGGCCTCAGCACTGGAGCGAGAGACGACGGGCTGCCGCTTAGTGGCCCAGGAGACGAGGTTGGCGCCCAGGAACACGGCGTAACCGGAGGTGGATCGACGCGTGTCTGGACAGCCAGCCCAGTCGGCGTCAGTGTAGACCACGAGTTCCGACGTCGGGGATGGTTGGAGAAGGTCGTAGTCGAGGGAGCCACGGAGGTAGCGCAGGATCCGCTTGAGAGCGGTGAGATGAGGCTCCCGTGGGGTGTGCATATGGAGGCACACCTACTGGACGGCGTAGGCGATGTCAGGCCTAGAGAAGGTGAGGTACTGGAGCGCGCCGGTCAGGCTTCGGTAGGACATCGCATCGACGACCAGGGGCCCGGCGTCCTCTGAGAGCTTCGCCTGAGTGTCGACAGGCGTGGAGCAGGGCTTGCAGTCGGACATGCCAGCCCGCTCCAGTATGTCGATGGCGTACTGGCGCTGATGGAGGAAGAGACCCAAGGGCCGGCGCTCGGCGGTGATGCCGAGGAGGTGGTGGAGGGGCCCCAGGTCCTTCATCGCGAACTCTCGCTGCAGGGCGATGATCGTGCGCTGTAGGAGGTCGGCGGTGGATGCCGTGAGCACAATGTCATCAACATAGAGCAGAAGGAAGACGGTGTCATCGCCGCGGTGGTAGATGAAGAGGGACGTGTCAGACTTGGCCTCGACGAAGCCGATGGAGGTCAAGTAGGAAGCGAAGCGACTGTACCAGGCCCACGGCGCCTGCTTGAGGCCGTAGAGGGAGCGGTTCAGCCGGCAGACCAGATCCGAACGGGCTTCATCGACGAAGCCGGTGGGCTGGCTGCAGAAGATAGTCTTCGTCAGAGTGCCATGGAGGAAGGCATTCTTGACATCGAGCTGATGGATCGCCCAGTCCCGGGAGAGGGCGAGGGAGAGGACGGTGCGAACAGTGGCGAACTTGACAACGGGGCTGAAGGTCTCGTCGTAGTCCACTCCGGGGCGTTGGGTAAAGCCCCGAAGGACCCAACGGGCCTTGTAGCGATCGAGGGAGCCATCTGAAGTAAGCTTGTGGCAAAATAGCCACTTGCCAGTGACCACGTTGGCGCCTGGTGGACGTGGCACCAGGTCCCAGGTGTGGTTGGCCAGGAGGGCCGCGTACTCCTCCATAGGGCGTCGCCAGTGTGGGTCGACGAGAGCGGTGCGAACGGAGGGGACCGGGGAGGCGTCCGGTGGAGTGGTAGGCGTAGCAGCTGCCAAGATCAGCCGGTCGACAGGTCGAAGAACGCCTGCAGCGCGTCGGGTCACTATCGGGTGGACGTGCCAGGGGTCGCGGTGGATAGCGACCGGGTGGTACATCGGTGGCTCGGGGCGGTCTGCCAGGACGTCAGGGGCCGCGGGCGTGGCCGACTCGCGGCGGTGATGGATGACGGCGGGGTCGGCGAAGCGCACCGGGCTCGTCGACGGGCCCAGGTCAGCAGGTGCCGAGGTAGTGACGTGGCGGCGGCAATGGTAGACGAGCGCGGGGTCGACGAAGCGAGCCATGGGCGTCGATGGGGCCGCGCGAGGTGCGGGAGGGGTCGGCGGGGCCGACCAAGGCGCGGGCGTGGTCGACGGGGTCGCGCATGGTGCAGGCGTGGTCGACGGGGCCACGCGTGGCACAGGCGTGGTCGTCGGGGCCGCACGTGGCGCAGGCGTGGTCGACAGGGCCACGCGTGGCGCAGGCATGATCGACGGGGCGGCGCGTGGCGTGGGAATAGGTGCGAGCCGCGGCGTCGAGGCCGCACGGGGTGCGGGTAACGACGCAAGGCAGGGCGCCTGGGAGGAGGGGGAGACCGGATCGGACTCGAGGAGGGAGTCGAGGTCGGTAGGCAGGAAGGGGCCAGCAAGGGGAAACACATCCTCGTCAAAGACGACGTGATGAGAGATGATGCGGTGGGAGGTGAGGTCCAGACACCGATACCCCTTGTGGTCAGATGAGTAGCCAAGGAAGAGGCAGCGGGTGGAGCGAGGAGAAAGCTTATGAGGGGCAGTAGCAGAAGTGTTAGGGTAGCAGGCACAGCCGAACACGCGAAGGTGGTCGTAGGTGGGGGATGTGCCGTACAGGGCGAAGTAGGGAGTAGGGTGGCTCACCGCCTTGGAGGGAAGACGGTTAAGAAGGTGGGTGGCGGTGTGCAGGGCCTCTGCCCAGTAGCTGGCAGGGAGAGACGCCTGGAAGAGAAGGCAGCGGATCATGTTGGAGGTGGTGCGAATCATGCGCTCTGCCCAACCGTTCTGGGCGGAGGTGTAGGGGCACGAGAGACGCAGTTGAACGCCACTGGTGAGGAAGAATGACCGAGAGGCGTGGTTGTCGAACTCGCGGCCGTTGTCGCACTGCAAAGCACGGACCGGGCGCTGGAACTGGGTGGATACCCAGGCGAAGAAGTGAGTGAGGGTGGTAAACGTGTCGGACTTCAGCCGAAGGGGGAAAGTCCAAAGAAAATGGGAGTAGTTGTCCAGAATGACCAGGTAGTATTTGTAGCCGGAGAGGCTAAGGACAGGAGACGTCCAGAGATCACAGTGAACAAGATCAAAGGCCTGAACAGCCCTGGACGTGGAAGTGGAAAAAGGAAGACGAGAGTGACGGCCGAGCTGACAAGCATGACAGAGGCGCTTAGAAGAGCCCCGAGTATAGGATATGTCTGAGTGGCTGAAAAGTTGGGACATGACGTCAGGTCCAGGGTGCCCTAGGCGAGGGTGCCAAATGGCGGAGGAGGTGGTGGTAGTAGCAAGAGCATGTGATGTGGTGGTACTAGTAAGTGCAGGAGATGAGGCTACTCTGGTGGGGGAAGTGGAGGGCAAGTGAAGAGAATAGAGGGGATCGGAGCTATCACAGCGAGCGAGCACAGCATGCGTGGGAAGGTGGTGTATGGTGAGACCCCGGGGGTCGAACTCCATAGAGTAGTGGTTGTCACTAGTGAAGCGACGAACCGAGGGGAGGGGATGAGTCAGATCGGGAGCAACAAGGACGTCGTTAAGGCAGAATGGTCCAGGAAGAACTGATGCACCTACTGAGGTGACCGAGAGGGTGAAACCGTTGCCTACGACGATGGAGGAAGGATGTGAGGGGTGTGGTGGATGGGAGTGGAATAACGAACTAGTTGTGGGAGTAGTGTGGAAGGAGGCCCCGGAGTCGACTACCCAATCGGTGGGAGAGGGAGACAGTGGGGAGGCCGTAGGGTGCGCGGAGAGAGCCAGAGGAGGAGCTCTGACGTGGTTACTGGGAGGGGAGGGAGGGAACGAGGGCTCAATGGCCAGGGAGGCGATCACCGCACGGGGGAAGACAAGGGGTCCAGGCACGTGACGGCCGGCCTAGGGGTGGAGTTCGACGCAGTCACAAAGTACAGGGCTCATGGTGGGATCGAAGCTCACGAAGGTGCCCCGGACAAGCTGGTCATCGTTGAGAAGGACGCGCACAGCCATCCCGAAGGAAACGGGCGGAGACAGGAAGTGGCGCTGACGGCCAGAGCAAAAGCACGGTCGTGGTAGTCAGGAGCCACAGGAGCAGCGGGCGAGGCAAAGCTCATGTGTGGCGGGGGGGATGCCATGGAACCGGCATGGAGCTCAACCAGCGCAGCGAAGCCGAGGGCGAGGATGTCCACTGTGTCAAAGAAGCAGGGCACACAGGGGGTGAGCGGGCTGTACGGCCACGACTGCTGCTCCGGCCAGGCCAACCCACTGCGGCACGGCAGGAGGGCGCGCAGGGGGGCAGGCTGCTTCGGTGAGGCCGACCCACTTGCGGCACGGCTTGGGAAGAGCGGGCACGGCGCCGAGGCCCAGCGCAGCGGGAGAGGGGCCAGACGGCGGCCGGCGGTGGACGACGAAGATCCGGCGGCCGGGGCAGGGACCGGCGGGCTCTGCAGGTGCTAGGGGCGGGGCAGAGAGGAAGCAAGAGCAGCGAGTCGACGCTCCGGCAGCCACAACGGTCCAAGGCGCTCGTGGCCGACAGCGCCGCGCGCAGCCGCACGCGCCTGCTGCTTCAGTCGGACGATGTGGCCGCGCGCGAGGGGAGGGCGCGGATGTGGTGGGCGGTGCCGCGGCCACCGAGCACGCCGGCTGATCGGGGCGTGGTGGAGCCCGAGCTCGCCGGCTGGGGGAGGGAGAGGTGAGCGCGGCCGGACGGTCGACGACGCGGTTGAGCCCGAGCTCGCCGGCTGGGGGACGAGGAAGACGTCGACCGGAGAATGGGGAGAAGCGGGTGCGGGCGGCGACCAGGAAGGAGAGAGGGGATGAAGGCGATCTGGCGGCGACCGGAGGGGGATGGGGAAAGGGGCAGCGGCGGCGGCCAGGGGCTGGCGGCCGGCTAGGGGACGGAGGAAGTTAGTGTGGCTCTGGTACCATGTAGGAATATGCAAAACCTAACCCTAGGATAGGGTGGGCTGTGTATTAATAGCCATTTGGAGTTGGGCCTGGCCCATTACAGAGGGGCAAGAGAGTAAATGTACCCAAACCCTAATACAGTTCCAATATGGCGGACTCTCTCCGCGACCTCGACGAGCCTGTCGCAGACCGGACCTTGGTGTTGAACCTTCTGCGTGGCCTCAGCCCCCGCTATGGCCACCTGAAGGCTCTCATCAAGAGCATCGTTCCCTTTCCCACATTTCATGCCGCCCGGAACGAGCTTCTCGAGGAGCTCACCATGGCGTCTGAGGCCCCTGCTCCGGCTCCGGCGCTCTACAACACTCCTCCTGGCGGTGAGGCACCTTTAGGGGGCCAGGCCCCTCGCCCATCGTCGACCGGGGCCCCTACCCGCCCCACACCTGTCGTCCCTACGGCCCCTCGTGAGGCGTCCGCTGCCGACGGAGGTCGTCATTCCCGAAAGGGCGACCGTGGGGGTGGCGGCTCCTCTCGTGGTGGTTCCCCTGGCCGAAGTGGCAGCCAGGTGTGGCCGTCATTCTATAACCCCTGGACCGGGACCATCGCCATGTGGACGGGCCAGGCCCCGAGTGCCTCCCGTCCCCCGGCGTCGGCCCTCCTGACTGCGCCACCCTACGGCGTGCCTCCCACGCCTCCCTACGGCGTGCCTGCATCGCATCCGGCTCCGCCCCAACTCCTGCCCCTGGGAACCCCAAAGACGACTTGGTCCTCGCTGTCTGGAGGCTGGGACAGCGCCTCCCTCACCGCCGCTTTCAGCACCATGGCGATGACCCCTCCTTCCTGCGACTGGGTGATCGACTCTGGTGCCTCCTACCACACCACTCCCACTACAGGCACGCTCTCTCACTCCCATCCCCCCATTCCTTTCATCCTTCATCGATCGTCGTCGGAAACGGTTCCACTCTGCCCGTCACCTCAGTAGGTGCCTCGGTTCTCCCTGGACCATTCTACCTCAACAACGTTCTCGTAGCCCCCACATCACTCATAATCTCCTTTTTGTTCGTCGTTTCACCACTGACAACTCCTGTTCCATTGAGTTTGACCCCTCTGGTTTCTCTGTGAAGGATCTGGCCACCAAGACTCCCCTCGCCCGTTGTGACAGCTCGGGGCCCCTCTACATGCTCCGGCCATCCACCTCCGGCGCGTCTCCGCCTCCTGCCCTGGTCTCCACCACCTCCTCCACAACTTGGCATCGTCGTCTCGGACATCCCGGACCTGACGTCATGACCAAGATTACCAGTAGCCTAGATCTTTCGTGTAGTAGGGGACAATTTGAGGGCCTCTATCATGCTTGTCAGTTAGGCCGGCATACTCGTCTCCCATTCACCACTTCTTCTCGGGCTGAGCAGGCTTTTGACCTGGTTCATTGTGATCTCTGGACCTCTCCTGTACTCAGTCTTTCTGGTTATAAATACTATTTGGTGATTTTGGATGACTTCTCCCATTTTCTTTGAACTTTTCCTCTTCGATTGAAGTCCGACACGTTCACCACCCTCACACACTTCTTCGCCTGGGTCTCCACCCAGTTTCACCGCCCGATCCATGCCCTGCAGTGTGACAACGGCCGCGAGTTCGACAACCACGCCTCCCGCTCTTTCTTTCTCACTCATGGCGTCCAGTTGCGTCTCTCGTGCCCTTACACCTCTGCCCAAAACGGCTGTGCCGAACGCATGATTCGCACCACCACCAATATGATCCGCTGCCTTCTCTTCTAGGCGTCTCTCCCTGCCAGCTACTGGGCAGAGGCCCTGCACACCGCCACACACCTTCTCAACCGTCTTCCCTCTAAGGCGGTGACCCACCCTACTCCCTATTTCGCCCTGTACGGCACAGCCCCCACCTACGACCACCTTCGCGCGTTCGGCTGTGCCTGCTACCCTAACACTTCCGCTACTGCCCCTCATAAGCTTTCTCCTCGCTCCACCCACTGCCTCTTCCTTGGCTACTCCTCTGACCACAAGGGGTATCGGTGTCTGGACCTCACCTCCCACCGCATCATCATCTCTCGTCACGTCGTCTTCGACGAGGATGTGTTTCCCCTTGCTGGCCCCTCCCCACCCACCGATCTCGACTCCCTCCTCGAGTCCGATCCGGTCTCCCCCTCCTCCTAGGCGCCCCGCCTTGCGCCGTTACCCGCACCCCGTGCGGCCTCAACGCCGCGGCTCGCGCCACGCGCGGCCCCGTCGATCACGCCTGCGCCACGCGCGGCCTCGTCGACCACGCCTGCGCCTATTCCCGCGCCACGCACGACCCAGTCGACCACGCCTGCACCTCGCGCGGCCCCGCCAACCCCTCCCGCACCATGCGCGACCCCGTCGACGCCCACGGCTCGCTTCGCCGACTCGTCAACCACCGCCGCCGCCACGTCACTACCTCAGCACCTGCTGACCCGGGCCCGTCGACGAGCCCGGTGCGCTTCGCCGACCCCGCTGTCGTCTATCACCGCCGCGAGTCGGCCACGCCCGCGGCCCTCGACGTCTTGACAGACCGCCCCGAGCCACCGGTGTACCACCAGGTCGCCATCCACCGCGACCCCGAGCACGTCCACCCGATGGTGACCCGGCGTGCCGCCGGTGTTCTTCGACCTTTCGACCGGCTGATCTTGGCAGCTGATACGACTACCACTCCACCGGACGCCTCCCCGGTCCCCTCCGTTCGAACCGCTCTCCCTGACCCACACTGGCGACGCGCTATGGAGGAGTACGCGGCCCTCCTGGCCAACCACACCTGGGACCTAGTGTCGTGTCCACCAGGCACCAACGTGGTCACCGGCAAGTGGCTATTTCGCCACAAGCCTACCTCGGACGGCTCCCTCGACCGCTACAAGGCCCGTTGGGTCCTTCGGGCTTCACCCAATGCACCGGAGTGGACTACGCCGAGACCTTCAGCCCTGTTGTCAAGTTCACCACTGTTCGCGTCGTCCTCTCCCTCGCCCTCTCCCGGGACTAGGCGATCCATCAGCTCGACGTTAAGAATGCCTTCCTCCACGGCACTCTGACGGAGACTGTCTACTGCAGCCAGCCCACCGGCTTTGTCGACGAAGCTCGTCCGGATCTGGTCTGTCGGCTGAACCGCTCCCTCTACGGCCTCAAGCAAGCGCCGCGGGCCTGGTACAGTCGCTTCGCTTCCTACTTGGCCTCCATCAGCTTTGTCGAGGCCAAGTCGGACACGTCCCTCTTCATCTACCGACGCAGCGACGACACCGTCTTCTTCTCTACGTCGACGACATTGTGCTCACGGCATCCACCGCCGACCTTCTTCAGCGCACGATCGTCGCCCTGCAGCGGGAGTTCGCGATGAAGGACCTGGGGCCCCTCCACCACTTCCTCGGCATCACCGTCGAGCGCCGGCCCCAGGGTCTCTTCCTCCATCAGCGCCAGTACGCCATCGACATACTGGAGCGGGCTGGCATGTCCGACTGCAAGCCCTACTCCACGCCTGTCGACACTCAGGCGAAGCTCTCAGAGGACGACGGGCCCCCGGTCGTCGATGCAACGTCCTACCGGAGCCTGACCGGCGCGCTCCAGTACCTCACCTTCTCCAGGCCTGACATTGCCTACGCCGTCCAGCAGGTGTGCCTGCTTATGCACACCCCACGGGAGCCTCATCTCACCGCTCTCAAGCGGATTCTGCGCTACCTCCGCGGCTCTCTCGACACTACGGCCTCCTACTCCGACCATCCCCGACGTCGGAACTCGTGGTCTACACCGACGCCGACTGGACTGGCTGTCCAGACACGTGTCGATCCACCTCTGGTTACGCCGTGTTCCTGGGCACCAACCTCATCTCCTGGGCCGCCAAGCGGCAGCCCGTCGTCTCTCGCTCCAGTGCTGAGGCCGAGTACCGCGCCGTGGCCAACGGCGTGGCAAAGGCCTCCTGGCTGCGACAGCTCCTCCACGAACTCCACAGTCCCCTCCAGCGCGCCACCCTCGTCTACTGCGACAACGTCAGCGCAGTCTACCTCTCCACCAATCCCGTGCAGCATCAGCACACGAAGCACGTGGAGATCGACCTGCACTTCGTCTGCAAGCGTGTCGCCGCCGGTGACGTTCGGGTTCTCAGCGTCCCCACCACGCTGCAGTTCGCCGACATCTTCACCAAGGGGTTACCATCGAGTGTATTTTTAGACTTTCGCCCTAGTTTCAACATCTGTACAGGATAGAGTTGTGACTGCGGGGGGTGTTAGAATACCCGTTTAGGGTTTGAGGTTTTCCCCGTGTAATTACTATCTTACTCCTCTGTAATGGGCCTGGCCCAGTTTACTCAAGCCTATTAATACAACACCCTAGACCCTGTTAGGGTTAGGGATTTTCCCACATTATGTTCCTCGCACTTCTACAGTGAGGGCATGCCAATATATCCCTTTTACACAACAAAATCAAGTGCAACACCAACTAACATAATTAATTGCACAAATTACTTATACAAGCATCATTAGCTCAATAACATATATATATATATATATATACCTTTGGCTTAAGGGCTAGGTTGTCTGCCAGGACCCAGCATTGGTCTTTCTCAAGCACAAACGGCTCATCCTTCTCATCATTAGAGACCATCTCATAGCCTTCAAGGGCAGCCAGTCGTCGAATAATTAAATCATTAGATTTCTCTGGGTCTTTTAACAACACAACGTCCCCGACAAACACTTGCCTGTCAATAATTTTTTACACAGCGCAAACTATTAAAAACATCTTAAGCAATAGATGATGCCAAATGATCTTTGGCCAACAGGTGAAATGGCTTTACAAATCAGCCAACCAGGTTTCATTCATGTTGATGCTTTAATGAGTTTTTACTAAGATGCAAAAAATAATAGCAACAGGTGACTCAAAAGGAGGTATCAGGGAGTCGAGCACATGACCTTGAGAATTAACTAAACATCACATAGTCAACAGTTTGAAAATAGTGTTACATTATACAAATAGATGGACTGCGATTAACAAACTGTAGATTGACTGCATTAGTTGATTATCAAATATGCAAATGAGCATTTGTGTATGCATGGTTTCTGTTTTAGGCTTAGTTGTTACTATCTAGAAATAGCAAATATATATGGGTTCAAATAAATCATCAAAATGCAAAACAAAGGCTAAGCGGTTCCTAGGTTAGTTTTATAATAGTTCAGTAGGAAACATATTAAGAAGAAATTGGCATGGCAAGACAATATTAGTTTATTATTATTTTACATTCTCTGCAAAACAAGACATCCTTAGTTCACTCATGCATTCTTTGCTGAACAAGACAAGATAGCATTCAAGGGAACAGTGACCCAAGCCCAGTGCCGGCCCTGGCGGGGGTCGAGCAGTGCCCCCGACCAGGGCCCCCAGATTAATGGGGCCTCATTTTAGGTACTAAATATCAGTACATATATACAGACATATAATGCATATTGTATATGTATGTTTGTTGGCTCTACAGAACTTTTAAAGACCTAATTATAAGTCAACAACACGGCAACAATAAGCAAGATGTAGCTCATCAATTTTAATTTTTATATTCTAGTAGAAGTACTTCGTAGTCTCAGGCCTATCTGCCTAGACTCTTAGTCGCAGACAGGCGGACGGTCGTGCCCTCTCCTCTCGGTAGCCAACACACGATATTGGGTACGACTGCACTTTCGTCTTGCCCTACATAGCGAACACAAAACTAACATGACCTGATCGAACATATTATATCCATTTAATCACTGTTCGACGTAACATTCTTTTGAGTCATCTGGACACATATATATGCCGTATTTTTCTACGAGATGTTATGTTATATTTTAGTTACTTTGTATTTAATATGAACACTGTTTTCAAATATACATAAATATTTATTAACAATATATATATGCATTATAATTATGTGTAGTAATTAATATTATCGAGGGCCTCCATTATAAGTCTTGTCTCGGGCCTCTAAAATGTTAGGACCGGCACTGCCCAAGTCCGAACTAGGAAACTACTACATCCATTTTCTTTTATTTAACGCATGATAGTTTAATTTTACACTATCAAACGTCAAATAAAAAAGATCGGAGGAGTACAAAACAAGGTGGTCCCTTAATAAGAATGCCCTTACTGCCAATTGTTTACTATCAGATGGAAATACATTGCTATTGCTTGTTCTCAGGTACTGAGGTACGAATACAACACGGGCAAAGGAAGGTCAAAGCCAAAAGAGGTACAGAACAAGTTGCAATCAACAGTTTGGAGCTCACGTTTTGCCCATGAACTTCAGGACGAATTCTGTAGAGAGCACGATGTTTTGCCCCCTAACCAGAAGTCTAATTGTGATTTTATCCCTCTTTTTTAACTCTGTAATTTTACCCTTGCAATTTTAAAATGAATGAGACATTTACCACCTGGTTTAGATGTCTATTAGTTGAGGGCGGATTAAACTAATTAAAAAAACAAAACCCATAAAAATCAGATGTGAAATGACTCAAATACCCCTTGTTCATCCTGATTCCCATCCTCTTCCCTACTCATATCATCTTCTATGGCGGGGCAGCTTTGCGCCTGGTGGTGGTGGTGGTGGCTTGCAGACGCACTGCCAGGGTGCAACGAGGGTAGCGTGATGGCAGATATGTGGGGCCACGGGTGCCCGGAGTGGTGTAGAAGCAAGGTTGCTCATGCCAGCCTGGAGCAGAGCGCTTCGGGCCGACGCTGCTCTAGCCAGGGCGGCGTTGGAGACTGGGACTGGGGCGGCAGGCTTGGAAGTTACCGTGTGGGCCTGCGTGCAAAGGGGCCAGCGGGCACAAGGCGGCAGGCAAGGTTGCGCGCAACCCTTGAAGATGGGCCACGCCATCGTGCAGGGACCACTGTGGTCGGCTCTACTTTGATGCGTCGTCCACAAACTTTGTCCTTGGCAAAAAGTCTAGGTCGACTGGGACTCGCACTGCATCATGATGATTGCGTTCATCGAAGTTGTTGTTGTTGCCATAGACGACCCAGCTCGTGAGGCATACTCTTCGGAGAGATCATCTTGTGATGTTTGGATTGGCCCTAAACTAGTCTTCGTGGTTCCTGGATGTACGGCTAATACATGCCAAATTTTTGAGTGATATTCAAATATGTGCTAATCTTTTGAATGATATTAAAATACTTGGGGGTGTTTGGTTCTAGGGACTAAAGTTTAGTCCGTATCACATCGGATGTTTGAATGCATATTACGAGTATTAAATATAGTCTAATTACAAAACTACTTACACAACTAAAGACTAAATGTCGAGACAGTTTTTTTAAGCCTAATTAATCCATGATTAGCAAATATTTAGGGTTTAGGACCACATGAGCGAATCATTGACTAATTAGGATTAATAGATTTGGCTTGCCGTTTATATATATATAAAGTGTTGTTATTAAACTATATTTAATATTTTTAAATAGCATCCAAACATCTGATGTGACAGGGGCTAAAATTTAGCCCCCATAACCAAACAGCCCTTGATGTCAATCGATTGAATCCTAAAAAAACTCGACCTGCAGGGGTAAGACACCCTAGGTATTGTATATAAGAAGAATACCTTCTCACACAGGTCAAGAAAACCTCTGAACCCTGCCCCATCCATACACAGCGGCATCGTTGCCCATGTGAGCACGGCCGCAACCGGGTCGAACCTTAGACCTGTGCTTTGGCATGGGACAGCGAAGGAATCTTTTTAACTCTAGCCTAAAATTCGCTCCCGTAGATTGTCGAGCTCAGAAACTAAGTATTGCTACTCAGGCCACCTAACCAACTCGGCTAGAGGCCCTTTCACAATGAATCCTCGGGTCAATGGTTTCAAAACAGGGGTAAAATCACAGATAACCAGAACAAACCAGGGGCAAAATCATATGGGTACATTTGCCCTTTCATACAAAAGCTAACACCATTAATAGGGAATGATAGAATAGGGCAAAGTGGCTTTTCGTTTTGAAATTGGAAGAGTAAGGCCTGTTTGGCACATAGTTGCTAAGGCGATACGGCGAGGTATGGCGACTGGCCCCCTTTCACCTTTTAAGCGATAAATCGTAAGGCGAGGCGACACCTTAAACAAATTTAAAAATACAATATATATTGATATTTGAGAAAGTATTATGGACAAACATATTAATAAAGAAGAGGAAAAGAAACAGAAAAAGAAAAAGACTAGCCCACCTAGTCTAGTTAGCCTACAAATCAGCCCAGCTAGCCCATTAAAATTAGGTCAAACCCACTTCCTATCTCTCCATCTCTCCCAGCCGACCAGCCCTCACCCAGCCGCCTCCCTCTCCCACTTACGGCTGGAGCACGCCTTAGCGCTTAGGCGTCGCCTAAGCGACGCCTTAGGGACGCTTTAACAACTATGGTTTGGCAACAATGGTTTTACAGTACTATACTTTGCAATTGTCATGACAATACCGTAGTTTTGGTCGGCTACAAAAATACCATGGTTTTGACTTTTGAGAAAAATTGTTTGGATACAACATTGTAAACCATGGTATTAGGCAAAAGCTAGCTATGCCATGAAAATTTTGGATTGGAGTGGAGCTTCCAATACTCCAAGGTTTTGAAAACATACCTTTCAGAAATGCAATCAGACACCTTGTAGCATAAAATACTATGGTATTACTAAAAACCATGGTATTGCCTAGAAACTATAAAATACTTTACTTCCAAACAGATCCTAAATTCACAAAGTTAAAAAAAACACCCAATCAAAAAAACAAAGTTAAAAAACAGGAGGCAAAACCACAATTTTAATACAAAACAGGGGTATGAACGCAAGAGTCCCAATTCTGTATTGCATATGGATGGAAACCTTGTCCAAGTTTACTGTAACACCCAAAATTCTACTTTAGAAATTATAACATTAATAATTAAAAATGTCCCAAAATGAATATATTGTCTAAATAAAAGACTAAAATAAAAGATACAACAACAACAACAAAGCCTTTTTGTCCCAAGCACGTTGGGGTAGGCTAGAGATGAAACCCCGAATAAAAACCTCAGAGCTCAACCCCCCAAAAAAAAGGGAAACAAAGGCAAAGGAGAACCGAAAAACGACGAAACGGGGAA
This sequence comes from Zea luxurians, assembly GCA_029449295.1. Taxonomy (NCBI): domain Eukaryota; kingdom Viridiplantae; phylum Streptophyta; class Magnoliopsida; order Poales; family Poaceae; genus Zea; species Zea luxurians. Next base: position 18,868,828 of record JAOPSE010000042.1, read on the forward strand.
ACACATAAAAAGAGATAAAACCCACAAGAACCAGCAAGATCTAAATGGGCACAAGAAAAGGTCAAACGATTAAGGAGGAAAAGCAAAACTATAAATCAGGGTTCTGGCACGTGAATTGCACACTTCCACCCCTTCCTATCCACGGCGAGCTCTTTATCCATATTTCACTCCTTCAGGTCCCTCTTCACAGCCTCTGTCCACGTCAAGGTTGGTCGACCTCTACCTCTCTTCACATTCTCGGGACGCCTAATTATTCCGATATGCACTGGTGCCTCTTCAGGTCTTCGTTGGATATGTCCAAACCATCTCAAACGATGTTGCATAAGCTTCTCCTCAATTGGCGCCACTCCTACTCTCTCTCGTATATCATCATTCCGGACTCGGTCTCTCCTTGTGTGGCCACATATCCAGCGCAACATACGCATCTCTGCCACACATAGTTGTTGGACATGTCGTCTTTTAGTGGGCCAACATTCTGCTCCATACAACATAGCCGGCCGGATTGCTGTCCTGTAGAATTTGCCTTTTAGTTTGTGTGGCACCCGGGGGTCGCATAAGACACCCGTCGCTTGCCGCCACTTCAACCATCCAGCTTTAATTCTATGACTGACATCCTCATCGATGTCTCCATCCTTCTGAAGCATTGATCCTAAGTAACGAAAAGTGTCTTTCTTGGGTACCACTTGCCCATCAAGACTAACATCGCCATCTTCATACCCCATGGCACTGAAATCACACTTCATATACTCCGTTTTAGACCTACTAAGCCTAAAACCTTTTGCTTCCAGCGTCTGCCTCCACAATTCCAACTTTTGCGAAACACCACTCCTACTCTCCTCAATAAGTACCACATCAGCGGCAAAAAGCATACACCACGGTGTATCTCCTTGTATGTCCCTTGTGACCTCATCTATCACCAAAGCGAAAAGATAAGGGCTCAAAGCCGACCCTTGATGTAGTCCTATGTTAATTGGAAAGTCATCGGTGTCTCCATCACTTGTTCGGACACTTGTCACAACATTAGTGTACATATCTTTAATAAGATTAATGTACTTTGTTGCTACTTTGTGTTAAAACAAGGATTGGATTGTATATAGACATGGATTGGATTGTATATAGAAGAATTATGAGTTAAACTCTTCTTTTGGATAAAATAATTGGAGATATTCTCTAGATAGGTTGAGATAAAACTATCATTTAGTATAAAATTATGTAATAATAGTTGTGTCCTTAAAACATATGAATTAGATATATAATAACAAGAAGATTTCTCATGTGTGTTAAAACAAGTGGGATATTCCTTTCTATGTAGTTTAAAATATTAATGAATAAATAAATACAGTAAAAAATACATGAAATATTTTTGCAAAAACATGTTGAAACCCTGGTCTGATGCATTTTCGAAATTACAGGTTTAAACTTGAATCAAATTCAGATTCTAAATCAAAAAGGAAAAGAAAACATAAAAAATAATAAGAAAAAGAATAAGACTTACCTCAAGCCTGGGCCGAATTCATCTCAAGTCGGCCCAACTTTCTCCATGTACCTGCCAGCCCAACGCAGGACAATATGGCGCCGACATGTGTCCCCCACACGTCAGCCTCCCTTTCGCTCCCTGTGTGTGCGCCTGCTTGCCTCGCTGTCCCTGTCGAGCGGGCCCCGCTCACCGGTCTCAAGAGCGCGTGTCCACTGAGCACACTCCCTGGCGGGTGGGCCCCCGGCGTCAACTTCTTCGCGTCATCATAACAGAACCCCTGATTATCGAAACAAACTGTGGCCGCCATTGCCGAGGATCTCGCGGGTGGTTCGTGCTCAGACTCCATGGTATAAGTATCACCGTGCCTCGCTACCACTCCATCGGGTCTTAGGCAAGGAAGGGCAAGCTGGGGCGAAGTTTGGTGACCGGCGAAAGAAGGCAGAACATCATCAAGGCAGAACATCATCGCGCCTATGGTTACCGCAGACCAGTGACCTCGCCATCGACCGGACCTTGCTCTGTGCGTTTTGGTGTTCACCGAAGTGTGCCAAAGGTGTCTGGAGCCCTACTCTGGGGAATTAGGCACCGGGGTGCAACTAATTCCTCGCCGGAGTGTGGCGGGTGCGGTGAGCCGGCGTGGCGCCGTGGTCGGGTGTCTCTGTGACTCCTGTTGCAGGTAATGCTCTTGTTTCTTGTTCGCCTCCCCTTCGTCGTCATTCACATAGTACCTAGGTCAGGTTGGGTCGCTGGGGCGCTTGTGATTGCTCGCCGGTGGGCCGCCATGGAGCTCTGCGCCTGGCCGCTCGGATGACCGGAGGGAGAAGAGAGGGTAGCGGTTGCCATGAACCCTTGATCTGGGAACGAACGACCCCGATTAGATCATATAGTGTGGGGCTTGTGGCCGTTGGATCATGGGGAAGCGGTACAGTCGTACAGAGTAGTCCCGTCCGTTGAAACCTAAGTCGTTGATTCGGCGATGGGCGGTTCAGATTAGATCGGGTATACCCTTTCGTTGTATAGGACACGGGCGGTCGGATCGTGATCCGGTGGTTCGAGAGCGATCGCATTTTATTTAAAATCGTAGCCATAGATCTTCGATCCGGCGGCTACAAACGCATACCAGTTCAGTTGAAATCACGATTTAATCCGGGCCGTCCGGATCTAATCGAACGGCTGAGAATTTTCCATAACCCTTCGGCCAACGTATTTTGCAAATGAGACCTCATGTTTTTATACAATCAACCTGCCATCCTAGTGTTAGTGTTGGGGATTTAAAATGGGTCCCTGGAATTCACAAACTAGCCCCTGGGGTCTCGGGATTTTATGCCCGCAGCCCAGGGAGTAAACAAACAGGATAAAATAATATGAGAAATGATTTCTAGTATAAAAATAATTCTAGAAACATGTTAATTCATAAATAATTCATTTTGATTCCTTTTTGATCCATTCCAGTTGCATTAATCTCATTAATATTGTTTATCATCTAGTAACCTTGTATTACCATAAAACCTATGGTTAAAATCTTGTACCTCATTTGTTTTATAGTAGACACTTAAACCTTCGGAAAATCATAACTTTATAATTGTAACTCCGAATTTAGTGGTTCTCGAACCTAGGATCTAGTTGCGATGTGTAGATCATTATTATGCATTATGTTCTTCTGTTTGATGTGATGTTAATTTCTGCTATACCATGATTGTTTGTATTGGTACGAGTAGCAGTGAGGTTACGAGTCACTTGAAGACCAAGTTGGTGAAATACCTGGGATCTCAAGTCTAAGGCAAGTTGTACCCTTGATCACTCTTCTTTACCTAATAATGTTCTCGGTAAATCACTATGACATGCTCAGGTTAATTTGATGGGATCTAATAGGTTTCCCTAGCATTGTTTTTCCCACACCTTGCAAACAAAAGAACTATTGGGTAGATTTGCTATTGCTCTACCTGGTTTTGAGAAATTAATGTTATATTATGATCATGTTCCAATGTTGTTGGTGTTTTAATTATTGTTCATGACAAGATCATTATGTTAATTGGAACATGGAGCGACCATGCGGAAAAACAGTGCTACCACAAGGGTGGTATGGGACGCCATTGAATGACTAATTAGGAAAGCTAGTGAATGACTACCTTACCCGAAAGGGGCAAGGGCAGTAGAGGAGCTGCGTATAGGGAGGTTCTCGGGTCAATCATGCTGCGATGGCTTTTCGAACAAGGGATTCCTATATTGCCTTTCTCAAAAACCGTAGCGGGTTTTCTAAAGCTAGTGGAACTTTGTAAAGGCCTCGTAGTGTTACCCTGCCTCGTCTCATCGGCAGAGATGAATGGGAAATGGGTAACACGACTTGTGGGTAAAGATGTGCAACCTCTGCAGAGCATAAAAATGGTATATCAGTCGTGCTCACGGTCATGAGCAGCTCAGACCATCACATGAGCAGCTCCTTTGGTAAGCCTTACACTTCACATGAGCCCCACTGTAAGTGAGATCGTGCACATTATTCCACACAACTTGTTGAGCGATGAACGTGTGTGAGCTCACCCTTGCTATATTCACATCCCCCTAGGTCAAGAATAGGTACTACTGGATAAGGAGCATGAAGGATGTCGTGATGAGTTCGTGAGAGATCTAGGTCGTAGTCTCCCAGTCAACTATGGTTGCTGGATCGTTGTCTTCGTATGATGTAATTATTTAACTATTTTGTACAGAACTCTATTATATATTAAAGATGTGACATTCGTTTCTGTACCGTGAGTCATCATATGTGTGAGACTTGATCCTAGCACACATTTGATTCACGCCCGGGTTTGGCCCTTAAATCCGGGTGTGATATTTACATCCAAATATGCAAGACCTACTGTCATCTGGACTGTGCAAAAAAAGATCATGCATATTTTGGTGTAAGCTATACCAAGCCCACAAAATAAGACTGGGTTAAGTAAACCCAACCAGCCCAAATAGGAGGGATACAGGATACTCACCTAAAACCCTAACCAGGAATCAAGTTCAGAAAAATAAAGAAGGTAAGCGCTCTTGTTCTTTTCCGTAGTTACCCCTTGTGTTCTTGGGCATCCTTGTGATGCAGCAGTTTGTCTGCCTTGCCTGGTTCCGTATACATTAACAGTTGAGGCACAAACACTTGGCAAATTTCACTGGTTCCAACTTATTGCAGACAAGTTCAGTAAATTTTAGATGCTATAACAGGGCCAGGAAAGAAATAGAAATGTGATAGGTGGAATGTAAATAAAAAAAGTATAGGAGCAACCATTTTAAAAATGGTACTTCCAGGATTTCAATGTTCCGAATGAGCTAGTATTGTATAAATTGTCACCTAAAGTGTTCCCCGTTATTCAACTTTTGATGTATTGGTGCAGATACTTAATTTTCCGCCACAAAATAAACCTTGAGCACATGCATACATTGCGGACTAAGGAATAGCATGTTAGTGACTGGCAACATAAAAAAGAAGACTGCAGCTAACCAAGGGCAGAGGAGAAAAGAAATTAAGTGCTTACGTGGGGCTCAAATTTGCGAGTTTTCTGACAAGGACGGCTCCTCCAGTTGGAGATGCGATGGGAGCCATGGCTTCTTCCCCTTTGGTCCGACACACGTAGGTGAGCTTGCCTTGGAAGAAATTTTTTTTTAACACATCAGTTAGCTGCGTGCTGCTGATCTGGCCCACATCATTATATTTCTGCTTGGATACGGATGCATAGAAGAGAAATGCATGTATAAGAAAAGAGATCAAGAAAAAATGTTATAACATTGCAGTCTCGATCTCTATTCCTGAGCAGACAATAAGAATTCAGCCCATGCTGTGCTACTATTCTTTAGTTGTCGCTGCTGCAGGCATAACACGTGTAGCGGTAGCGTTATTTGATTGATGAAATTTTCCATATAGTCCAGCTAAGCTATTGTACAACAGTGTTGTGGTGAAGGGCAAATGGATTGAACAGTGTGGTAGAATCGACGAGTGTACAGACTCAAAGGTAGATAGAGGCAATTAATTACAGAGCAAGATGTGCTGCTACTAGGATCCTTGGATCTAGAGAGGGTGGAGTAGGATTTAGAAAGAAACATGGGCTGGGGAATTGGGGACAGATGAATAGGTGCAGTACCTTCAACGACAGGGAAACGCAGTACTCGAACTTTTGTGCGGCATAGCGGAACCAAGTCGAGAGCGAAACCATCCTCCCAAACCCCTGCTTGCCGCCTGCCCAGCTCTTCCACGCCCTCCACCAGGAGCGCACGCACTGATCCCCGCCCCTCTCTGTTTGGGGAGGGGGCTCGTCCTGCCCGGTGGCCGCCGCTGGTGCTCCACGCAGTCCGCAGAGAGCGGGTGTTGCCCCTAGCAGGAGGCGCTGGCGGCGGCGGAGGTGGCCGCGTCGTGGAGAACCTATGATTTTCCCCCCTTCCACAGCCGGTGGGCTGGGCTTCTTTCATTCAAGTTTTCCTTTTCTTTTTCTGGCTCGTGAGTGAAATTGCTCGTTTTTCTATACTATATTTAAAGCACCAGTTTCAACGGTCGTCACGCGTCATCTTTTTACAAATAACCCCTCACAGCTATTTCAAATTAATCCGCTGCACGGCTAATAACCAAACGGCGGTCCGGCACGAGCTAGACGCCCCGTGGGCCATAACTCTGGCCCAGACACGTCATGTGGCCTGTTGACTGTGTCGGACCAGCCCGTTGGCCCATTTGATTAAATCAGCGTAAAATGTTAAAAAAATAGTGTAGGAGATGGGGTTCGAAACCATGTCCTGATAGAAGAAGGGCGAGAGACACTGAGTAAAGTTGTCTAACCAGTAGAACATCATGCTCAGATGTTTTAAATATTGAATATAAATTATATATATGTATATACGTTTTTTTGTAAAATAAAAAAATATAATCATGTCGGGTCGGACCAGCACTACGGCTACAGCTCAAGCACGGCACGGCGTTCTTGACTCTTGCAAGCATTATGTCGTTTCTGAGACCACATTGGCGCAATGGACTTCATGGTGTTTGAGGTTGCTGAATTAGATGTAGCAACAATGATTTATCACACTAACGGTAAAATAAAAGGTTATTTGTTGTTTTTAAACGTTAGTAATTGTTACGAAATAGCATAATTTATATGGAGCGCATCCAATTTTTATTGATGTCTGACTTTAGCAATCACTCCATATTTTGATCTATCATTTTTATAAGTTTGAGTTCATGTGACTTATTTTAAAAACTTGAGCTCACAAACTTTCTCTTCTTTGGTCTCTGTATGGTGAAATTATGTCATTTTATAATCTTTGTTCGTTCAGTCAGTCGTTGTGAACTCTCTTCTAATCGCTCACTTCATTTATCGTGTGGTACCAAGACATATTGGATGGAGTAAATAATAACATCAGTTAGCCAAATTAAATAAATATTATACGGTGAGCGGAGACAATCAATACAAAATCTTGAATTTTTTTGGTGAATAGTTTACATGGGTATTGTTGTAAGCCGTTGCAACGCACGGGCAACCGACTAGTTTATATTTATAGGTCAGTGCTCGTGCGTTGCAACGGGAACATATAAATTAGTCAGGAACCATCTTAGAAGATTTTGCCAACACCTATTCACACAAACAGTAAATTAGTCAGCATTATATTCATTTACGAGAAATTGTTATACAATCACATGAAAAACAACTAATTGTGATTCCTCTTTTCAAGTATTGCTCTAGCTAAATTAGAAACTTGATTCCACACAAGAGGGCACATTAAAGAATTTGGTATTCAGAAAGGAAAATATAGGAGCACATCGTCGTCAAAATATGAACGCCTTCCAGAGATGGTCTCAAGCAGTACAAAGCAAACTTATACACTGTGTTGTACTCATCAGGAGCATTGTACTCGTCATCTTGTTTCTTGTCAACGCCAAAGCTGATGTCTGAAACCTTTGCAACATCGTCTTCAGTCAAGGATATGCATGAACTGTTTAGTGTTACAGGAGTGTTTTGCTGGTGTGTATATTGCAGACGTGACTGCTAGTTCAGGTGCTCCGCTTCGTTAACTGCAGCAGTGTTTTGACGACAATTAGTAAAAGCTAAAATGAGTGTTATCCTATTAACAACTACTAATACCATGAGCCTTAATATGACAAGTACATACACTTACATGTATTACATGTATTCTTTAGATGGATAATAATATATAACCATTTTACTCATTTTTCATATCTGAAGACATCTTAGAGGTTAAACTCTTTGCTACTCTCATGTATTACTAAATACTTACAGAAGAATGCGCCAGGAATTGCATGTTCAAGTACACACGAGCAAGCACTCCTGTTGACCGAAGGTTGTTCAGGGAACTGGCATATTCAAGTGGCCACAGTAGCAAGTGTACCACATTGGTGATTGGTGGATGAGAAGTTGAACGAACACAAATATGAGAACTTATTGATATTTGCGCTAAACCAACTGATATGTTCCAATATTGCAAGTGCGGACAAGTTATTAATTATTGTAGTCATTTCACAAAGTAATGTTCATGTACGGTGTTTGTGAATGCACAAAAGGAAGCATCTGGCATCTGTTTAGCGATGTAACAAGTGTATAGAATCATTAAGGAAGTGAAAAGCATCACCTGACCATCAGGACCAGTCTGTGTCCATCATATCTGGGTTTGGCCTATACTTCAGGAGGTCTTCCTCATCTGAATGCCCATCCTTCCCATTCGCCTCTGCATTTCCTGATTTCTCTCGAGCAGTGGCATTGTCAGCCGCATTGGTGAGCTTCTGGATTTGGTAATCTACCTTCTTGTCACTCGGACGAATCTACAAGAGCGCAGCAGCAGAGCCATGGGTAGAAACCACATGTAGTTTAGCTTCATTCTCCAGTACCAAAAGTATCATCAACTCACATATTGTAAAGTTGATAACAAAGCGCGCAACTTGCCCTGTTTTCCAATAGACCACCTCTTAATTTCAAAGTCTAAAGTGTCTCCAATTCTCTGTAATACACAATGTCCAAACAAACAAGTGGGTTGTTAGCATCCAAGCAAGTGTAGTTAAAGGACCAAGGCATGCTGTAATCACGGACTGAAAATGTGGTGAGATATGAAAGCTGAAAACAATTTTAGATAATAACAAATATTGGTGAGATATGCTATAATCAAAGGTGAGCTGTTACTTGGTCTATTTCATCTCTGAAATGAACACCAGAGTGTAGACTGTTTTGAGTGTTGACATGGACTAAAGCAAGCATAATCAAGTTGATATGGATATGAAAAGCATATGTACTTACATCTCTCTCAGCCTGCTCCTTGTGAGCTTTTGCGTATATCGTTCATTCTTCTCAGCCCGAGATTTTCATCCGAGACCATCACAAATCAAAAAGTGCCACAACGAAGAGCTGTCCACTTCGAGATTGAAACCTGCCTCTTCTTGTTCTGCCCTGCTTCACCTATAATATAACACAAAGTCAATAAATATATCGTACAACCCAACATAAAAAGGATAAATAAGAATTACCGTGCCCATCAAAGAATCTATAATGATAACAATCTACAACACAACAAGCAGTAGAAAATAAACACAGTGATGCATGACAACAATCTACACCTATATGAAATCAAAATGCATGCATAAATTAGGAAGCATCAAATACAATAATGTTGGAAAGAGAAACTAATAAAAAATTTTGAAGTGAAAACCACAGTGAGGCAGTGAGCAGATTTATTATAATCTCACAAAATAGAGGAAAACTTCAAACAGCCCCAACCTTACATTTCAGTTTGCACCGATTAGGTAATACTCACTTAAATAAATAAGGAATATTATCGGGGGTTCTAGAGGATATAAGAAACTGATAACAATGTCATTCTCGTCTTCAAGAGGTTGCAGTGGAATATAGTCTGCAGAGATGATAGACACAGTTTATACACAGATGATGAGATTACTCAGAAAAATATACATTTAGTGGGAGCCACCAGTACTGGGTCTGTCCTTTTTAAATTATCTAGCAGTGCAAGATCAACATTGAGGAAATGGCCAAACATATCTTCTAATGCTCGACAGTAAAGAACCTTTGTTTTCAGCAAATGTTGATAGCTTACGTGATGGAATGGACAAATATTAATTCGCAAATAACAAATAGAATAGCATCCATAGCATATACCTCCTTCGTAGTTTAGATATTCAGTGACACAAATGGTCTTCATCATTGTCCAATTTTCACAGTTCCTTGTAGTGTTGAAGGAAACATGATCTGAAAGCACCTTCAAATCAATAAGCATTTCACAAAAAAGAGTGCTTACAAGAAATGAGAGTTCGCAAGTGCCACAAATATAGTATTGAAATAAAGTTTTAGTATTCACACTACAGGGAGACCAAAGACGAGACCAGATTCTTATGTATCATGCAACAAATTGTCCAGAAAAAAGGTTAGCAACAACCTACTTGCTTGATGAATGTTGTTTGTAGCATTTGAGCTACAGTATTGTGCTATTTCAAATAGATGAATTGCGCTCAAAAAAGGAAAGAAGAGATCATCTATTATTGAAGGAAGCAAAGATTCATCAAAACCATCCAAGCAAGTTAGTGGAACAGAAGTCTTCCGTTATAAGCTAATAAATCGTGCAAAATGAATGCACATTTAGGTCAACTAAGTGGTGTTAGTTGCAAACCCTATATAGTCAAGGAAATATATAAGCCACAAATATAAAGTTCCATAAAAATCATTAATTACTTGTTATAATTACCTGTAGCTTGACAATTCTCTGGCAGAAATGGCATTGGACGACGCAGTACTTACAAGAGGGAAATGCATTAGACAGAAGCATAGAACCGAATAGTACTCACCAGTGATGAAGCAGCTGAACATCTTCTCAAGCGCCATGGAGAGGTCCTCGTAGCTGGAGTACATCTTGATGTCCACCATCTTGAGGTAGGGCACGTCGTCCATGCTGACCTTCACGTACATGGTCTGAGTTGTGGACGCGGCGTCCTCTGCCGGTGCCTTTCTCCTGGAGGAGCTCGCGGCGAGGGTGTTCTTTCGGTAGTTCTGCACGGGTGGCCATCCCACCACCTACGCTCTGCACAAATCAACATCACCGCATCAGTCAGCTCAGCTCGCAGTGACGTACAAGTCCAACTCTGGGCAGAAACGGTAAGGTGTGCCTGCGGCGAATATCAAAGCGGGGTCTTACTTGGCGGCCGACGGCGCGGCGGTGAAGGCCTGCTTGTCGTCGGTAGCCCAGGCAGCGACAGGGCGTTGGGCGGGGCCTAGGAAGGCGCGTTTGGCGGAGACACCAGCGGGCACCTTGGGGGCGGTCGACAGCGGGCCGAGGGTGAGCGAGCAGGATCAGCGCCTGTTGTCCAGTTGGATGTCTAGGCTCTCGAGGTCGACCTTGTTAGCACACAGGTAGGACTTGTTCTTCCCCAACGACGACAACGCGTCGCCGGCGCTCGACGCCATCGCGGCCCGAGACCGACTTCCGCCACCGCCACCGGCTCGTCCTCCTCGTCCACCACGTTGTAAGATGGGGGTCAAAAGGGGCCTGGCACCAAGAGGGTGCATCAGGAGGAAGGGGCCCATTTTGTGGCGAGTCGATGCTGCATTGCTGCCACAGGAGAACAGAAATCAGAGATCGTACGGACAAGAGGCAGAGAAGTCTCCTGAAGAAAAAGGAATAGAAATGCTATTAAACAAAAAAAGAACCTTGGATCGTGCATAAACAGGTCAGCCGTAGAGATGCTGGATGCCCAAGATTTTACGGTCGATCATGCCAACCGCATTGCAGCCTTGGCTGGTGTCACCTCTTACTCCACATTTCGCCTAAGTAAGAAAGATTGCGAATTCGAAGCTCATCAGTAATAAAACCTCTTAACATAAAGAAATGATGAAGTAGAACCTACAAAGAAATTCTTCTCTGTGGAGCCAGGAGCTGATGTCTGGTACTCCCAGTCAGGAACATAGATACCGTACAACAGGGACTTGTATGTGATTGCCACGACTGCGCCTACGAACAAAATGGCTCGTGATCCTTCCCATAGTGCAGAAAGGGGAGTACTTTTGGTCTAACTAAACTCACAGCTAGTAGCGGTATCGCTTGAGCAAATCGTATCCATAGTCTACATCTTCATCTCCTCTGATCCAAATCTCATAGAGGGCGGTCAGCAGATAAGCTATTGCAATTCTCTGCAATCAAGAATGCGAGGCATCAGTTTTACATACATACTTACCAAACACCGGTGCCATTACCAACCTACTATTTGTCCCCAAGAGTATGGATCAGGTTATTAAGCATCCTACAACTAATCCACAAGGACCATGGATCTAAACACAGTTCTGGAAGTTTCATAGTTCAGAATAGATAACACATTACATGAAACTGAAACATGTTCTGTACCAATATATTATTATACAGCAGTTGTCCAAAAAGAAAAGGTCTCATTTCCAAGAAATATCCAAGGAAAGAAAATTTGTGTAGCAAAGAATAAAAAATGTATGCAGAAGATTTTGTATTCATCTAACTATGATCTGAATCTGATGACTATCCGGGACCACTATGTGAGCCAAGCAATCAAGAAACATTTATTATTGCTACATGCATATACACTCCCTGCTCAATAGGGGATGATCATATGGCTGAGAAGTCATTTAGGACATTGACATGGTATCCAATATAGCACTGTAATTTGTAAAATCCATGAAATCATATTGTCTCAAACAAAAAGAACAATACATTGTGAAAATGTCTGTTTAGTGATTAATAAAGTAATATCAATTATGTGTTCTTAATATACATAATTTGTCATGTATTTGTGGCCAAACAAAAAAGCTCAATCAAACCAGTGCACATCCTAAAAAGACTTATATTTACACCTGGAACTTGTAATAAACTAAATTGCATGAGTACACTAAAATTACCTGAAGTAAGATCCGCACGAGCTCAGTGCTGCCATAGCGTGCAGCTTCAAGAAAGCATTGGTTCACATTGTCTGCACCACCCTCTACCAACAACTCTAAAAGGCCTTGTACTGCAGTTGCTGATATTCCTGATGCCCATCCTTGGTCGAAGGTGGTTGAAAAGAGTGTAAGAGGGAAGCATGCAGCATCAAAAGCCTCCGTAAAATCCTTCCCGGTAAGCTCATTATCAGCAAGATCAAGAAATATCTTGAAAGTAGACAACTGAAGCTGAACCTCAATTACAGTGTCGTGGTTTCCTTTGCCCCTGTTCTCTCGAACATGTGAATGCAGCCTGATACACTTTAGAGCCCATTCTATAAACCTGTGCGCCTTTGCACCTGCTTCTGCTTTCAATACCTCATCACCTTGGGATTCTTGAAGTCGTTCATGCAATCTGAAACATACAGAACAATCATTCACAATTTGCCCAAATATGATATTCAAGTGGACTTATTGGATTCGATAAGACTCATGGAATTATAAAGCATGTGAAAGGGAATTAGGCTTACACCTATTTCCTAATTGATTTTGGTGGTTGAATTGCCCAACACAAATAATTGGACTAACTAGTTTGCTCTAGTCTATAAGTTCTACAGGTGCCAAAGGTTCACAAAAAGTCAATAAAATGACCAAGAAAAAGGGTTCAAACAAAAGAGCAAAGGGACAACCGAAGGCACCCTGGTCTGGCGCACCGGACAGTGTCCGGTGCACCACCGGACTGTGTCCGGTGCACCAGGGGACTCCAAGCTGAACTCTTCACCTTTGGGAAATCTCAGAGGCACTTCACTATAATTCACCGGACTGTCCGGTGTGATAGCGGACCAACGGCTAGTTCGCGCGCAACGGTCGACTGCAACGCATTAAATGCGTGCCAGCGCGCGCAGAGGAGCAGAGCACGCGCGGGTGGCACACCGGACAGCCTACAGGGCCTGTCCGGTGCACCACCGGACAGCCAGGCGGGCCCACAAGACAGAGCTCCAACGGTCGAACCCTAACGGTCTGCTGACGTGGCTGGCGCACCGGACAGTGTCCGGTACGCCATGCGACAGAAGCCTCCACCAACGGTCAAGTTTGGTGGTTGGGGCTATAAATACCCCAACCACCCCCACATTCAAGTCATCCAAGTTTTCACCTTCCAACTACTTACAAGAGCTCTAGCATTCAATTCTAGACACACCAAAGAGATCCAATCCTCTCCCAATTCCACTCAAAGCTTTAGTGATTAGAGAGAGTGATTGTTGTGTTCATTTGAGCTCTTGCGCTTGGATTGCTTCTTTCTTTCTCATTCTTTCTTAAGATTCATTCACTTGTAACCAAAGCAAGAGACACCAATTGTGTGGTGGTCCTTGCGGGGACTTTGTGTCCCGTGTGATTGAGAAGAAGAAGCTCACTCGGTCCGAGGGACCGTTTGAGAGAAGGAAAGGGTTGAAAGAGACCCAGTCTTTGTGACCACCTCAACGGGGAGTAGGTTTGAGAGAACCGAACCTCGGTAAAACAAATCCTTGTGTCTCACTTCTTTATTCGCTTGCGATTTGTTTTTACGCCCTCTCTCGGACTCGCATTATATTTCTAACGCTAACCCGGCTTGCAGTTGTGATTAACTTTGTAAATTTCAGTTTCGCCCTATTCACCCCCTCTAGGCGACTTTCAATTGGTATCAGAGCCCAGTGCTTCATTAGAGCCTAACCGCTCGAAGTGATGTCGGGAGATCACGCCAAGAGGGAGATAGAGACCGGCGACAAGCCCACTACAAGCCACGGGAAGACTTCATCAGAAGAGTCCCGCAACAAGGGGAAGGGGAAGGAGAAGGAGAAGAAACTCTCTTCCCACAAGTCGCATCGGAGTGGTGACAAAAAGAAGAAGATGAGGAAGGTGGTCTACTACGAGACCGACACTTCATCACCATCGACCTCCGGCTCCGACGCGCCGTCCGTTACTTCTAAGCGCCATGAGCGCAAGAAGTATAGTAAGATCCCCCTACGATACCCCCGTATTTCAAAGCGTACTCCTCTGCTCTCCGTTCCATTAGGCAAACCACCGGTTTTTGACAGTGAAGATTATAATATGTGGAGTGATAAAATGAGGCATCATCTAACCTCACTCCGCACAAGCATTTGGAATGTTGTTGAGTTTGGTGTACAGGTACCATCCGTAGGGGATGAAGACTACGACTCAGATGAAGTAGCCCAAATTCACCACTTTAACTCCCAAGCCACCACTATACTCCTCGCCTCTCTAAGTCGAGAGGAGTATAATAAGGTGCAAGGGTTAAAGAGTGCGAAGGAAATTTGGGACGTACTCAAGACCGCGCACGAAGGAGACGAGGTGACAAAGATCACCAAGCGGGAGACGATCGAGGGGGAGCTCGGTCGCTTCATGCTTCACCAAGGGGAGGATCCACAAGCTATGTACAACCGCTTGAAGACCTTGGTGAACCAAGTGTGCAACCTCAGGAGCGAAAAATGGGATGACCATGAGATGATCAAGGTTATTCTTAGATCCCTCGTCTTTCTTAACCCTACGCAAGTTCAATTAATTCGAGGTGATCCTAGATATAAGCTAATGTCTCCCGAGGAAGTTATAAGAAAATTTGTGAGCTTTGAGCTAATGATTAAAGGCTCAAAGAAAATCATCGAGCAAGGCACCTCCTCCACGCCCGAAGCACAACCGGTGGCATTCAAGGCGACGGAGGAGAAGAAGGAGGAGTCTACATCAAGTAAACAACCAATCGACGCCTCCAAGCTCAACAATGAGGAAATGACGCTTATCATCAAAAGCTTCCGCCAAATCCTCAAGCAAAGGAGGGGGAAAGATTACAAGCCCCGCTCCAAGAAAGTGTGCTACAAATGTGGTAAGCCCGGTCACTTCATTGCTAAATGTCCATTATCTAGTGATAGTGACAAGGGCGACGACAAGAAGGGGAGAAGAAAGGAGAAGAAGAGGCACTACAAGAAGAGGGGCGGTGATGCTCATGTGTGCCGCGAGTGGGACTCCGAGGAGAGCTCCTCCGACTCCTCCTCCGACGAGGACGCCGCCAACATCGCCGTCACCAAGGGACTTCTCTTCCCCAACGTCGGCCACAAGTGCCTCATGGCAAAGGACGACAAAAAGAAGAAGGTTAAATCCAAATCCTCCACTAAATATGAGTCCTCTAGTGATGATAATGCTAGTGATGAGGAGGATAATTTGCGTACTCTTTTTGCTAACCTCAACATGCAACAAAAAGAAAAACTAAATGAACTAATTAGTGCCATCCATGAGAAGGATGAACTCTTGGACTCCCAAGAGGACTTCCTAATCAAGGAAAACAAAAAGCATGTTAAGGTTAAAAATGCTTATGCTCTCGAAGTTGAAAAATGTGAGAAATTAACTAGTGAGCTAAGCACATGCCATGATTTGATTGCCAACCTTAGAAATGAAACTGCTAGATTAATTGCTAAGGTTGATTCTAATGTTTGCGATGATTCAATTTCCAATCTTAGAGATGATAATGCTAATTTGCTTACTAAGATTGAAAAATTGAATGATTCTCTTGCTAGCCTTAGAAATGAAAATAAAAAATTAATTGCTAAGGCTAAAGATTTTGATGTTTGCAATGTTACTATTTCTAACCTTAGAAGTGAAAATGATATATTGCATGCTAAGGTTGTAGAATTAAAATCTTGCAAACCCTCTACATCTACCGTTGAGCATGTTTCTATTTGCACTAGATGTAGAGACATTGATATTGATGCTATTCATGATCATATGGCTTTAATTAAACAACAAAATGATCATATAGCAAAATTGGATGCTAAAATTGCCGAGCATGACTTAGAAAATGAAAAGTTTAAATTTGCTAGAAGCATGTTCTATAGTGGGAGATGCCCTGGTATCAAGGATGGCATTGGCTTCCAAAAAGGGAGACAATGTCAAACTTAATGCCCCTCCTAAGAAATTATCCAACTTTGTTAAGGGCAAGGCTCCCATGCCTCAGGATAACGAGGGTTACATTTTGTACCCTGCCGGTTATCCCGAGCATAAAATTAGAAGAATTCATTCTAGGAAGTCTCACTCTGGCCCTAATCATGCTTTCATGTATAAGGGTGAGACATCTAGCTCTAGGCAACCAACCCGTGCTAAGTTGCCTAAGAGGAAAACTCCTAATGCATCAAATGAACCTAGCATTTCATTTAAGACTTTTGATGCATCCTATGTTTTAACTAACAAATCCGGCAAGGTAGTTGCCAAGTTTGTTGGGGGCAAACACAAGGGCTCCAAGACTTGTGTTTGGGTACCCAAAGTTCTTGTGTCTAATGCCAAAGGACCCAAAACTGTTTGGGTACCTAAAGTCAAGAACTAAATTTGTTTTATAGGTTTATGCATCCGGGGGCTCAAGTTGGATCATCGATAGCGGGTGCACAAACCACATGACTGGGGAGAAGAAAATGTTCTCCTCTTATGAGAAAAACCAAGATCCCCAACAAGCTATCACATTCGGGGATGGAAACCAAGGTTTGGTCAAAGGTCTGGGTAAAATAGCTATATCTCCTGACCATTCCATTTCTAATGTTTTTCTTGTTGATTCATTAGATTACAATTTGCTTTCCGTATCTCAATTATGTCAAATGGGCTACAACTATCTTTTTACTGATGTAGGTGTCACTGTCTTTAGAAGAAGTGATGATTCAATAGCATTTAAGGGAGTGTTAGAGGGTCAGCTATACTTGGTAGATTTTGATAGAGCTGAACTCGACACTTGCTTAATCGTTAAGACTAACATGGGTTGGCTCTGGCACCGCCGACTAGCCCATGTTGGAATGAAGAATCTTCATAAGCTTCTAAAGGGAGAACACATTTTAGGATTAACAAATGTTCATTTTGAGAAAGACAGGATTTGTAGCGCATGCCAAGCAGGGAAGCAAGTTGGTGTTCATCATCCGCACAAGAACATCATGACGACTGACAGGCCACTGGAGCTCCTACACATGGATTTATTCGGCCCGATCGCTTACATAAGCATCGGCGGGAGTAAGTACTGTCTAGTTATTGTGGATGATTATTCTCGCTTCACTTGGGTGTTCTTTTTGCAGGAAAAATCACAAACCCAAGAAACCTTAAAGGGATTCTTGAGACGGGCTCAAAATGAGTTCGGCTTAAGGATCAAGAAAATAAGAAGCGACAATGGGACGGAGTTCAAGAATTCACAAATTGAAGGTTTCCTTGAGGAGGAGGGCATCAAGCATGAGTTCTCTTCTCCCTACACCCCATAACAAAATGGTGTAGTGGAGAGGAAGAATCGAACTCTATTGGACATGGCAAGAACCATGCTTGATGAGTACAAGACGCCGGATCGGTTTTGGGCCGAGGCGGTTAACACCGCTTGCTACGCCATCAACCAGTTATATCTACACCGAATCCTCAAGAATACATCATACGAACTCCTAACCGGTAAAAAGCCCAACATTTCATATTTTAGAGTCTTTGGTAGCAAATGCTTTATTCTTATTAAAAGAGGTAGAAAATCTAAATTTGCTCCTAAGACAGTAGAAGGCTTTTTACTAGGATATGATTCAAACACAAGGGCATATAGAGTCTTTAACAAGTCCTCGGGACTAGTTGAAGTTTCTTGTGACGTTGTGTTTGATGAAACTAACGACTCTCAAGTAGAGCAAGTTGATCTTGATGAGATAGGTAATGAAGAGGCTCCGTGCATCACGCTAAGGAACATGACCATTGGGGATGTGTGTCCTAAGGAATCCGAAGAGCCACCACATGCACAAGATCATCCATCCTCCTCCACGCAAGCATCTCCACCAACTCAAAATGAGGATGAGGCTCAAGTTGATGAAGGAGAAAATCAAAATGATGAGCCACCTCAAGATGACAGCAATGATCAAGGGGGAGATACAAATGATCAAGACAAGGAGGATGAAGAACCAAGACCGCCACACCCAAGAGTCCACCAAGCAATCCAACGAGATAACCCCGTCGACACCATCCTCGGCGACATTCATAAGGGGGTAACCACTAGATCTCGTGTTGCACATTTTTGTGAGCATTACTCTTTTGTTTCCTCTATTGAGCCACACAGGGTAGAGGAAGCACTCCAAGATTCGGATTGGGTGATGGCGATGCAAGAGGAGCTCAACAACTTCACTAGGAATGAGGTATGGCATTTAGTTCCACGTCCTAACCAAAATGTTGTAGGAACCAAGTGGGTCTTCCGCAACAAGCAAGATGGGCATAGTGTGGTGACAAGGAACAAAGCTCGACTTGTGGCCAAGGGATACTCCCAAGTCGAAGGTTTGGATTTGGGTGAAACCTATGCACCCGTAGCTAGGCTTGAGTCAATTCGTATATTATTAGCCTATGCTACTTACCATGGCTTCAAGCTTTATCAAATGGACGTGAAGAGTGCCTTCCTCAATGGACCAATCAAGGAAGAAGTCTATGTTGAGCAACCTCCCGGCTTTGAAGACAGTGAGTATCCTAACCATTTCTATAGGCTCTCTAAGGCGCTTTATGGGCTCAAGCAAGCCCCAAGAGCATGGTATGAATGCCTAAGAGATTTCCTTATTGCTAATAGCTTCAAAGTCGGCAAGACCGATCCTACTTTATTTACTAAAACTCTTGCAAATGATTTGTTCGTATGCCAAATTTATGTTGATGATATTATATTTGGGTCTACTAACGAATCTACATGTGAAGAATTTAGTAGGATCATGACACAAAAATTCAAGATGTCAATGATGGGGGAGTTGAAGTATTTCTTAGGATTTCAAGTGAAGCAACTCCAAGAGGGCACCTTCACTAGCCAAACGAAGTATACTCAAGACATTCTAAACAAGTTTGGAATGAAGGATGCCAAGCCCATCAAGACTCCCATGGGAACCAATGGGCATCTCGACCTCGACACGGAAGGTAAATCCGTCGATCAAAAGGTATACTGATCGATGATAGGTTCATTACTCTATTTATGCGCATCTCGACCGAACATTATGCTTTCCGTATGCATGTGTGCAAGATTCCAAGCCGACCCTAAGGAATCTCACCTTACGGCCGTAAAACGAATCTTGAGATATTTGGCTTATACTCCTAAGTTTGGGCTTTGGTACCCTCGGGGATCCACATTTGATTTAATTGGTTATTTTGGTGCCGATTGGGCAGGGTGCAAAATCAATAGAAAGAGCACATCAGCGACTTGCCAGTTCTTGGGAAGGTCCTTGGTGTCTTGGGCTTCAAAGAAGCAAAATTCTGTGGCTCTTTCAACCACCGAAGCCGAATACATTGCCGCAGGCCATTGTTGCGCGCAACTACTTTGGATGAGGCAAACCCTTAGGGACTATGGTTACAAATTAACCAAAGTTCCTCTTCTATGTGATAATGAGAGTGCAATCCACATGGCGGATAATCCCGTTGAGCATAGCCGCACTAAACACATAGCCATTCAGTATCGTTTTCTTAGGGATCACCAACAAAAGGGGGATATCGAGATTGCATATATTAACACTAAAGATCAATTAGCCGATATCTTTACCAAGCCACTAGATGAACAAACTTTTACCAAACTTAGGCATGAGCTAAATATTCTTGATTCTAGAATTTTTTTTGATGTCTTGCACACATAGCTCATAAATATACCTTTGATCATATCTCTTTTATATGCTATGACTAGTGTGTTTTCAAGTGTATTTCAAACCAAGTCATAGGTATTTTGAAAGGGAATTGGAGTCTTCGGCGAATACAAAGGCTTCCACTCCACAACTCATCCTTCGCCGTCGCTCCGAGCAACTCTCCATCTTTGGTATAATCTTCACTCATATGTTATTTACCAAAGGGGGAGAAAGTAGTTAAAGGGCTTATATTTCACTCAAGCATCCATTTTTGGCGATTCATGCCAAAGGGGGAGAGAGTATTAGCCCAAAGCAAAAGGACCGCACCACCACCAAATTTTAAAACTTATGATTTTCAAATTGGTATCTCATTTTGTTCAAAAAGGGGAGAAAGTAGTATTTCCAAAATTGTTGTCTTAAAACCCTCTTGAACACTAAGAGGAAGATTTTATTAAGGGGGAGTTTTGTTTAGTCAAAGGAAAAGCATTTGAAACAAGGGGAGAAAATTTCAAATCTTGAAAATGCTTCGCAAAATCTTATTCATTTAACTTTGACTATTTGCAAAAGGACTTTGAAAAGGATTTACAAAAAGAATTTGCAAAAACAAAACATGTGGTGCAAGCGTGGTCCAAAATGTTAAAAATAAAGAAACAATCCATGCATATCTAGTAAGTGAAAGGGAAATGTGCCCTTGGACCATTTCTAAGTATTTTGGTGATTGAGTGCCAACACAAGTGCTTAAGTGTAAATCTATGCCAATTGATGGACAAAGTGCAAATCAAGTCTAAAGGTATATTTCTAGACTTAGTACATTGTTTTGAGAACTAATGTATTGTGTCTAAGTGCTGGAAACAGGAGAAATCAAATTGGAAAAGAGATGGCTTTGTTCAGCCAAAGTCTGCTCAGTCTGGGTGCACCGGACTGTCCGGTGAGCCAACAGTCGGCCGGGCCAATGGTCGGCCGAGGATTCCGCACGTGACGCGTGGCCGAGCCAACGGTCACAAGGGGGCACCGGACTGTCCGGTGTGCACCGGACAGTGTCCGGTGCGCCAACGGCTCTGAATCTACAACGGTCGGCTTCGTCAAATAAGGAAAGAAATCCGCACCGGACAGTGTCCGGTGGTGCACCGGACTGTCTGGTGCGCCAGGCGACTGAAGGCAAGAATTGCCTTCCTGGAATGCTCTCAACGGCTCCTAGCTGCCTTGGGGCTATAAAAGGGACCCCTAGGCGCATGGAGGAGTACACCAAGCATTCTCTAAGCATTCCTAAGCACCAAGACTTCGATTCCGCGCATTTGATTCTTTGTGAGAGCAACTAGAGCTCTATTTGAGTTGTGAACTCGTCGGGTTGTGTTGTGAGCTCTTGTTGCGACTTGTGTGCGTGTTGTCGCTCTGATTTTGTGTCTTGTGTGCGTTGCTCATCCCTCCCTTACTCCGTGCTTCTTTGTGAACATCAAAGTGTAAGGGCGAGAGACTCCAAGTTGTGGAGATTCCTCGCGAGCGGGATATAGTAAACAAAGCAAAACACTGTGGTATTCAAGTGGATCTTTGGACCACTTGAGAGGGGTTGATTGCAACCCTCGTTCATTGGGACGCCACAATGTGGAGTAGGCAAGTTTTGTACTTGGCCGAACCACAGGATAAACCACTGTGTCTATCTGTGTTGATCCTCTTGTGGTTGTTGTGTTTTGCAAGAACTCCTCTCTAGCCACTTGGCCTTATTGTGCTAACGCTTAATCAAGTTTTGTGGCTTTAAGTTTTCAAGTTTTACAGGATCACCTATTCACCCCCCCTCTAGGTGCTCTCAGTAAGTAATATTTATTGGCTCAATTCTAAGTAACCTTTGCACTTACATTTTGCAAACTAGTTCAATTATGCACTTCTATACTTGCTTTGGTTTGTGTTGGCATCAATCACCAAAAAGGGGGAGATTGAAAGGGAATTAGGCTTACACATATTTCCTAATTGATTTTGGTGGTTGAATTGCCCAACACAAATAATTGGACTAACTAGTTTGCTCTAGTCTATAAGTTCTACAGGTGCCAAAGGTTCACAAAAAGTCAATAAAATGACCAAGAAAAAGGGTTCAAACAAAAGAGCAAAGGGACAACCGAAGGCACCCTGGTCTGGCGCACCGGACTGTCCGGTGTGCCACCGGACAGTGTTCGGTGCACCAGGGGACTCCAAGCTGAACTCTTCACCTTCGGGAAATCTCAGAGGCGCTTCGCTATAATTCACCGGACTGTCCGGTGTACCACCGGACAGTGTCCGGTGCTTCAGGGGAGAGCGACTCTGAACTCGCCAGCTTCGGGAATCCGCTCCGCTATAATTCACCGGACTGTCCGGTGAGTCACCAGACAGTGTCCGGTGCACACCGGACTGTCCGGTGTGACAGCGGACCAACGACTAGTTCGCGCGCAACGGTCGACTGTAACGCATTAAATGCGCGCCAGCGCGCGCAGAGGAGCAGAGCACGCGTGGGTGGCACACCGGACAGCCTACAGGGCCTGTCCGGTGCACCACCGGACAGCCAGGCGGGCCCACAAGACAGAGCTCCAACGGTCGAACCCTAACGGTCTGCTGACGTGGCTGGCGCACCGAACAGTGTCCGGTGGCGCACCGGACTGTCCGGTGCGCCATGCGACAGAAGCCTCCACCAACGGTCAAGTTTGGTGGTTGGGGATATAAATACCCCAACCACCCCCACGTTCAAGTCATCCAAGTTTTCACCTTCCAACTACTTACAAGAGCTCTAGCATTCAATTCTAGACACACCAAAGAGATCCAATCCTCTCCCAATTCCACTCAAAGCTTTAGTGATTAGAGAGAGTGATTGTTGTGTTCATTTGAGCTCTTGCGCTTGGATTGCTTCTTTCTTTCTCATTCTTTCTTAAGATTCATTCACTTGTAACCAAAGCAAGAGACACCAATTGTGTGGTGGTCCTTGCGGGGACTTTGTGTCCCGTGTGATTGAGAAGAAGAAGCTCACTCGGTCCAAGGGACCGTTTGAGAGAGGGAAAGGGTTGAAAGAGACCCGGTCTTTGTGACCACCTCAACGGGGAGTAGGTTTGAGAGAACCGAACCTCGGTAAAACAAATCCTTGTGTCTCACTTCTTTATTCGCTTGCGATTTGTTTTTACGCCCTCTCTCGGACTCGCATTATATTTCTAACGCTAACCCGGCTTGCAGTTGTGATTAACTTTGTAAATTTCAGTTTCGCCCTATTCACCCCCCTCTAGGCGACTTTCAGCATGCAATACTTGTAAGTTATGAGCATGTAACCATTGGAGATGTTTCCGACAAACTTACTTCTGGCCCATGAAGCTCACTGCATCAGCAAGGCTAGTCGACCGCCCCCTACATGCTGATACACACGATGCGAGGAATGATGTCCGGAGCGCAGCACGGGTAAAATCTTTTGCGCCCTCAAACACAACCCTTTTGATCAACCCCACAATAGCAAGCAGCTCATCCCTATCACTCAAGAACCAAATCGCATCCACTGCCACACACAGCACATCGTTGAGCCCTTGTGCATCAGCCATTCCTACCAGCCCCTCGGCGCTCTCCCAATCATGGGAGCTCACTGCAAGCTGGAACGACCGGCAAAGCTCAACCCGGTCCTGCCTTGAGAGCTTCCTCTCCTGCGAGCGGACGGTGCAGATTCACCAAAGGCAGAACCAGGGGAGGCAGCCTACCCCTTATAGCCTTAATAGTAGTAAAGATTTTATACAAGTTGACAGGTTTCATCAATTCGACCCTCCACCACTGGCATGTGATGGGGCTACATCTGTAAATCGTTTATTGAAATACTACACTTTACCAATATATGTTTACCAAATGAAATACTAACTTCTTTATTTCGAAATTAATGGTGTCTAGAAGAGGGTCAGGTGAATTCTCCTCATGTTCATTCATCAGAGTCAGATTCAGATTCTTGTATCCTCTCAGATTTGGACATGGGAGTTAAAATTAAGGTTTTTTATCTCCTGGTTTTGAGAGAAGAAAAACTCCCATCTTGGAGCGGAGTAAAATTGCCCAAACTTTGGGTGGCAACATCTCTTATTATCGTTTTAGAACAACGCCCTTTCTTTGAATCTTTTCCTGTTGGGAAACATAAAAAAACACGTGGAAAGTCCCATCAGATCTCTGTGGTTTCCAAATGAAATCTCTACCCGGTCGCCCGGAAAGAAATTATCAGCACACAAGAGAGAAGTAAAGAAACCAACGTGTCTTTTTCTCTTTTAAGAGATCATAACTGCAAAAACAAAAGCAAAAGCTAGACAAGGGGGAAATTTGTAGAGGGATCAAACAACATTAAGCTGATGGATGGATTTGAAATGAGCAGTAGTATATAGATAAAGAGAGGGGGGCGAGAATCGTACCATGTCGGGCCTGAGGAAGACGGTCTTTTCGAGCACGATGATGGATTCGGACTCGTCGAGCACGCGCGCGATGGAGGGGCCCGCGTCCGGACCGGTAGCGTCGCAGCAGAGGCGCAGGAAGTCGACGTACGACACGGCGCCGACGCCGGACTCCCGAATCCGCGCGCGCGCCGCCTCCATCTGCGTGGCTCGCAGCACCTTGCGCGCCTCCTCCACCGTGAGGCTCGCCGCGGGCAGCACCGCGTCCGGCTCCCGCTTGGCCGGCGCGGGCGGCACGAGGCCGTCGAGGTTGATTCGCGGGAATGCGATGCCGACCCTGAGGTCCCGGATCCGGTCGGCCAGGGGCATGAAGCGGTCGGGCGGCACGGCGGGGCGGAACGCCGGCTGCTCCTGCAGGAACCGCCGGAGCCCGAACATCGTCGGCGCTCAACCGCACGACGACAAGGAGGAGGAGCAGAGCAGTGGCCTGGGGTTTGGGGATTTGATTTGGGAGGAGGATCGATCTCGACCCGTGGAGGGGGGAGGGGGGCGGCGGCGGCTCACGCGGGCTGGGGGAGGGGGACGCGGGGGGACGAACGTGGGCGTGGGCGGGCGAACGGTGTAGATTTACGGAAGCGAGCGGACGGTGCAGATTCACCGAAGGCAGAACCAGGGGAGGCAACCTACCCCTTACAGTCTTAATAGTAGTAAAGATTTTCATATTTCTCTCTATAAGGCCATGTGTAGAAGAGCTTCATTTTAAAAATTTCAAGCCTATTTCAACTTCTTCTATTCTATCCAAACAGATTCAACTCTACTAGCTCTAGCTTTAAAAAACTAAAATTGAAGATCAATTTTATGATATTTTTGAAGCTTTTCAAAGGGTGCTTCAAAAACATTGTTTTTATACCTCCTAATGAAGTTGCACCAAAATTACTCACCATGCCATTGGTTACGTGACCTACTAATTCATGTCTCTTTCTCCACATGCTAATCATCAGGGGTAATTAAGAAAACTCACGCAAATTAATTATATTACAGAAACTGAAGCCTATGTTCACGCAAATAAATTATATTACAGAAACTGAAGCCTATATGCAAGCCAAACATTCTTTAACCTCGCCTTACCAATCTGTTAAAGTTGTTTTATGGTGAAGTTGAAAAACTGAAACTATAGTTTTTGAAGTGAAGCTTTACCAAACAGGATCTAAATTCGGATCGGATATAGATATCATTGAATTATGTCGGATAAAAAAATAGATGTTTATCAACATCTTAAATATCTAGCTTTTCTATACTACTCTATAAGACTCTAATGTAGACCATCCGTGCACCATGTTCTGCCCTCTCACCTCGACCGTACGATTGCCCCTTCGCTCGGGTGCGTCGTCTGATCTCCACGCTCCAGCGCGCACGCACCCTACCCTCTCCACAACCAACCCCTGCGAGATCTGCTCCCATCTCTCTCTGTCTCCCCCATGGCACGAGGCATGCGCCCTCCTGCTCACCGTCGGCCCATCTCGACTCCCTCTGCTGCCATCCGAAGCCCGCGCGTGAAGCCGAGAACGAGGGAGAGCTGCTGGTGGCCCTCATCATCGGCAGTGACCATTCGCTCCGTCAGCGTGCTCCATCTCTGATCCCCAATCCCTCCTTTAGGTTTCGCATTCAGCGCAAGCACAGGTGAGCCCGCCCTGATCCACTCATCCTCCTCTTCCCTCGGTGGATCTGGATTCGAGTACCCCTTTCACTCTCACATCGTTGAAATCCATGGCGTCGTCGCCTGGACACGCAGGGGGACGGTCCTGACCTTACCGTCGCCTAGATCTCTACCAGTCACTTCCCTATGAAAGTCGGTCCTGTCATGGGCGGTGGCACCGACGGCCACCTATCGTCGATCACCACCAAGCATGCCGCGCAGTCAGAGTCCTCGTGCTCCATCGCCAACCTTTAGCACGCCACGCAATCAGGATTGCATCAGCAAGAAGCAGCAGACCGCATGGACACGGCGACGTCCGTCACCGACCCGCTCCTCGAGTGGGCACGCGAGGCGCACTGGTTCATGCGGGGTCTCCCCGCGGCAATCTCCCTAGCCCACGGCAATCTCCCTCTCCGTAATGGCACTCCAAAGCAATTACCACCGTACATGCTCAGATCCAGTTTCCCTCGAGTTCCAGAAACTCCGCCCCCGATAGCCCTCGCGTTTGTAGATCTCGCGTCCTCGATGGAAGGTTCGCCTCCACGCCATTCATGCTGCTCCGTGAGTCCTGCTCCCCTCCTCTTCCTGACTTGTGGCTTCCAATTCTCCTTTCTGCCCTCAGATGGAGTTCTAGATCAGCGCGGCAGGGTCCACGGCACTGCGTCAGGGGCAACGTTGGAGTTGGAAAAGGGTTGTGTCGCAACCGCGAAGGGAACAATGCCAGTGAGCGGTGGAGGCGTTCCACTCCACTGCCATCCAACCAATCGCAGCTCCGTCCCGCTCTCCCGCCTTCCCCTCGTCGGCGCCGAGGTCTACTACCTTCCCTACGTCACCGGCGCCGAGTACTACACGGCCGGTGGTAAGAAGATATCTGCCACCTCGATCTACTTTGAGAGCCTGTCGATGAGTTTCACCACGGGGTACATCAAGTACGATAAGCTCGAGGGGAAGGTACTTGATTTTCGCCCCAAGCTCATCATCCGTGACGGCAGTGTGGTACTAGGACTATGCCAGGCTTAGGGCAGTCATTGGCAAGGGTGGGCCCTGCTACTCTACAACATGACTCGTCGCTGGATAGGTACAATGTTCATTGATAACAATAATCTCGATTAACCAGTTGGTTTCATGAAATTGGATCTTCATGTTGTGAAGTATGTCATGTTGAAATGGTGATGGATTTGGTAGATGTGGTGGTTTAGATTCTACTTGGGTTTCTAATTTAGGCAATCAATCTGGTGGACGTTTGAAATGTCGAATTGTTTAAACACATATTATTGATCTTAGTGTTTAGGAAATTAATTCTGGTGGACGTTCGAAATGTCCTTTATGACTTATCTTTGAATTGGTGACTTGAGTTTCCCTAATTTAATAATGTTGGTTACTGTTGGGTCTTTGTCTATGTAGTGCAACCCTTATTTTTGTTCTCTAATACCATCACAACACATGTGTATTAAACCAAAGTTTTATATGCTTCATGCTTGCAAAACTTTAGTTCTTATTCTAATGAACTACTGGTTTCTGATGAAGTTTTGTTTTCTTGTTACAGTCTGATCCTCATGTTAAAGAGAAGGTATTGGTGCTGATAGGTACATGGCAAGATGTGTTTGGGGCCACATGCAAGATATCCACAATACTATGCAGCATACCATGTTATCTTGGTCGATGTCTCGGTTGTTGAAGTAAGTACATCCAAAATCTCGGTATGAATTTAGCAGGGTAAGTTCTTTCCTTTCTTAGTTTGTTTGCTATTTCTTTTTTATATCTGTATGACTCCTATAAAGTAAGGGATTGGTCCTGGTGTCATTTAGGAATCTCCGTTGCCAAATTCATACTATCTGAGCTATCTTCGTTGCCAAATTCAT
Organism: Zea luxurians; assembly: GCA_029449295.1. Classification (NCBI taxonomy): domain Eukaryota; kingdom Viridiplantae; phylum Streptophyta; class Magnoliopsida; order Poales; family Poaceae; genus Zea; species Zea luxurians. Next base: position 18,896,753 of record JAOPSE010000042.1, read on the forward strand.
ACTGCTGGTGTCATCTGCTATCTTCGTTGCCAAATTTATACTGCACAAAGAGCTCATTTAGGAATCGGTCCTAGTGTCCTGTCTTTTTATATTTATTTTGCCGATTGTTGGGCTAGGTCGCGTTCAATTGATCTCTGCATGAGATTTTATACCCTTGGAGAACTGGAAATACTTAACTATCTTTGTCTCTGTCCTAGTGGACTGTATTTTGATGAGCTAGCTAGCCAGGCCATGTATGGTTTCACTTGAACAGTTTCACTTCCATAGTTGATATGAACTGGTGAGATTCTAACTGATGCACTAGATTTCGATCTTAGGATACTCTTTAATTGATGTATGCTTTGCTTCGGTCGTATAATATTAGAGCAACTTATCATCCCCCACATTTTATAATCCATCCTAGCATGCTACAATTTTTTCTGCACAATTGTACATGGAAGCATTAGTCATAGGATATCGGTCGTTGAAGTACATCGTCAATTATACATGGAAGCATTAGTGCATTGAACGGCCGAAGAATCACCGCAGTAATTTTCTACCACCCATCTTTTGCTCTGTTTCCTTTTAGATTTAGATTCAGCTACACTTTCTTAACTAGGACATGCTTAATCCAGGGGTACATGGCTGATGTGTTCATCTTCCAGAGGATATCTTGCACCCGAGTACACCATTCAAGGGCAGCTGAACAAAAAGTGTGACGTCTACAACTTTGGTGTGCTGCTGTTGGAGATTGTCAGTGGCAGATGCCACACTGATCCCAGATTTACCCATTGATGAGCAGTTCCTCCTAGAAAAGGTGAAGAACAATCCTAATATTAGATTAGTTTTGAGGCACTGATCTAGTTCTTATGAACACAGTTGATTCGTTACAAAAAATGATGAGTTCTGAGAGATTGACTTACTTGTAAAAGTAGATCAAACTATCAGAATTTTACAAACTTGCTAGCTTTGAAATACCTGAAGCGCTACTGCTATCAGTTCTTAGACTTTGGTTTAAATCATCTAAATTTTTTCTATTGTTCTGTCAGGTCTGGACACTCTGTGAGTTTGATGATCTCGAGATCATCATTGATATGACACTAAAGCGCGATTTTGACATCGAGGAAGCACTCCAGTTGCTTAAGATAAGTCTTGTGTGCATCCCGGATAGCCCTAAGACCAAGCCCTCCGTGTCAATGGTTGCCAAGATGCTGCAAGGTGAGTGTGTTGTGAGTGACAGGATCATGAGGCCTAGCCTGATCATAGACGTCATGGACCTGAAAGTCAGGATGGTAGAGCCGGTTCAGTTCAGCTTGACATCATGCTCGAGCACTGTCGCGCCGTGGCCTGGGGCATGATGTGCCCACTCCTTGTTGGGGATTTCCCATTCAGCTAATACGAGTCATCCGCCGTGTAGGTACGCAATCTGTCCCCTCCGTTCTGGATAAGACGTTCTGATGTGATAGTGATAGAAATAGAATAGAACGGTGTGGTGGTGCCACACAGCCCACAATGTACACGACACTTGACTATCACGTTCGTTCGTCTCACTACAGAAGGGTGTGTCGCGGTTTTCATTTTTTTCACTAAGCAAATGTGATGCTTGTTAGATTTGGTTAAGAAACCTTTTGTTTTACAATATAATTCACTAATTGTACCGGCCGATATTCGATTGTTTTTTTGTTCAATATTAGATGTTCAACAACATGTTTTTTTTGCTAAACCAAATAATAATGTTGCAAAAGTACTAAGGTCAGCTTGTTTATTGTTGTATACACATGTATGAGGATTATTATTAGTATTTTCCATGTTCTTTTAGGTTGTTGATTCAGTCGTGAGGGTCCTCAATTAAGGTCGAATGGATGCAATCAAAACTAGAAGGGTGTGCACCATCGAGGATCACTGCAGCTAAGGCAATCGTGAAGGCTGGAATCGTTGTTATGGGGCATGTTGGCCTCACACCGCAAGCTACTAGTGCGCTCGATGGATTTAGGCCTCAAGGGAAAACGGTTGACAGTGTTGTAAAGGTGTCGGCGTTTCGAGACCGGGGGGTCCCTGAGCCGACGAGTGAAGTGTTGCCGCGTGCCCCAGCCCAGATGGGTCGACGCGAGGCCGAGCGCGAAGGGGGGGGGGAAGTGAGGTGACCGGAGATGGGCGTGAGAGAGGTGGAAATCCCGCGGCCTTCGTGTTTGTCCCGCGCCCAGGTCGGGTGCGCTTGCAGTAGGGGGTTACAAGCGTCCACACGGGGGAAGGAGCGAGCGGCCTCACGCGAGCGCCCGTCTCGTCCTCGTCCCCGTGCGGCCAACCCTCCCTAAGAGGGCTCTAGTCCTTCCTTTTATAGGCGTAAGGAGAGGGTCCAGGTGTACAATGGGGGGTGTAGCAGAGTGCTACGTGTCTAGCGGAGGAGAGCTAGCGCCCTAAGTACACGCCATCGTGGCGGCCGGAGAGATTTTGGCGCCCGGTTTGTGTGATGTTGTGGCCGTCGGAGGAGCGCTAGAGCCTGGCGGAGGGACAGCTGTCGGGGCCGTCGAGTCCTTGCTGACGTCCTCTTGCTTCCGTAAGGGGGCCGAGAGCCGCCATCGTCAGGGAGCGTGCGGGGCACCATCATCGCCTTTCTGGCGGAGCGAGCCAGATGGGACGCCGGTCTTGTTCCCCGTAGCCTGAGTCAGCTTGGAGTAGGGTAATGATGGAGCCTCCTATTGACGTGGCCGGTCCGCGCCCTAGGTTGGGCGATGTGGAGGCTCCTCTGAGGTCGAGGTCGAGTCCGTCTTCCGTGGCCGAGGCCGAGTCCGAGCCCCTAGGTCGGGCGAGGCGGAGGCCGTTGGCTAAGGCCAGGGCGGAATTTGAGTCCTGGGGTCGGGCGAAGCGGAGTTTGTCGTCTTCTGGGGCTGAGCCCAAGTCCGAGCCCTGGGTCGGGCGGAGCGGAGTTCGCCATCTTCCGGGGCTGAGCCCAAGTCCGAGCCCTGGGTCGGGTGGAGCGGAGTTCGCCGTCTTCCGGGGCTTAGCCCGAGTCCGAGCCCTGGGTCGGGCGGAGCGGAGTTCACCGTCTTCCGGGGCTTAGCCCGAGTCCGTGCCCTGGGTCGGGCGGAGCGGAGTTCGCCGTCTTCCGGGACTTAGCCCGAGTCCGAGCCCTGGGTCGGGCGGAGCGGAGTTCGCCGTCTTCCGGGGCTTAGCCCGAGTCCGAGCCCTGGGTCGGGCGGAGCGGAGTTGCGTGCGGCCGGGCCTGACTGCCTGTCAGCCTCACTCTGTTAAGTGGCACCGCAGTCGGAGCGGCGCAGGCGGCGCTGTCTTTCTGTCAGACCGGTCAGTGGAGCGGTGAAGTGACGGTGGTCACTTCGGCCATGTCAGCTGAGGGGCACGCGTCAGGATAAAGGTGTCAGGCCACCTTTGTATTAAATGCTCCTGCGATTTGGTCGGGGTTGCTTCTCGGCGAAGACAGGGCCTCGGGCGAGCCGGGAACGTGTTCGCCGCTGGAGGGGGGCCTCGGGCGAGGCGGAGATCCTCCGGGGTCGGCTGCCCTTGTCTGAGGCTAGGCTCGGGCGAGGCGTGATCGAGTCCCTCGAATGGACTGATCCCTGACTTGATCGCACCCATCAGGCCTTTGCAGCTTTATGCTGATGGGGGTTACCAGCTGAGAATTAGGAGCCTTGAGGGTACCCCTAATTATGGTCCCTGACAGTAGCCCCCGAGCCTCGAAGGGAGTGTTAGCACTCGCTTGGAGGCTTTCGTCGCACTTTTTTGCAAGGGGACCAGCCTTTCTCGGTTGCGTTTTGTTCCGGTGGGTGCGCGCGAGCGCACCCGCCGGGTGTAGCCCCCGAGGCCTCGGAGGAGTGGTTTGACTCCTCCGAGGTCTTAACGCCTTGCGTAATGCTTCGGCTGGTCTGGTCGTTCCCTCATGCGAGCTGGCCGTAGCCCGGTTGTACGGTCGGGTCCCAAGTTCTCGGGCTGGTATGTTGACGCTGTCAACGGTTTGGCCGGAGCCGGGTTTGCGAGAGCAGCCCCCGAGCCTCTGCACAGGGCAAGAGGGCGATCAGGGACAGACTCGACTTTTTTGCATACGCCCCTGCGTCGCCTTTCCGCAAGGAGGAGGGGGGGAGAGCGCCATGTTGCCCTCGGTGGGCGCCGAACATGGTGTCTCCGGTGAGCTGCAGGCGGGTGATCCGAGCGGACGTCCGTGCCCCATTCGTTAGGGGTCGGCTAGAGGCCCAGAGGCGCGCCCAAAAGTACCTGTGGGTGATCTGCCGGACCCGGTCCCCTGGCGACGGGGTCCGAGGGCTCGATGCCTCCCTCTGATGGGATTCCGTTACAAGATCGTTCCCGCTGGTCTCGGAAATGTCCTAGGGTACCTCGGGAGCGCAGCCCGAGCCTTGGTTATGTATCGAACGTACCCATGGTCATCCCTCGCTCTGTGTCTGAGGCGGCTGTGAACCCTTCGGGGGCCAGCCTTCGAACCCCTGATCAGTAGTGGGCGCGGAGCCCTAGTAGCCTGAGGCGGCCGTTGAACCCTTCTGAGGGGCCGGCCTTCGAACCTTTGACCAGTAGTGGGTGTGGAGCCCACGTGCTCTGAGGCGGTTGTTGAACCCTTCCGAGGGGCTAGCCTTCGAACCTCTGATCAGTAGGGAGGCTCGGAGCCTGGTTCCTTCACAGGGAAGGATCCCTTTCGGGGTATCCCCCTTTCCCGGTCCCTGTTGCAAGAGAGAGAAAGAGGAAAAAGGAAAAGGATACGAAATCGAACGACGCGGCGTACCTTTTTTGACGCGGTCATTATGGCGAAGGCGAAGCGTCGCTCGCTTCTCCTGCCAGAGGCGCCGCCTGTCCCGCCGCGGAGTTAATGCGACGGGGCGAGTGGTTCGCAGGGCAGCCGTTGTGCGTGCGCGAGCCGTTCGAGGAACAGAACACGGGCGCGTTGTCTTCATGCCGTGAGAGAGGGTTCTCTCGCTGCCCCCGGATGGGACGTAAGCTTGGCTGACCACGTGACCGCTGCTCCTGCCCGCCTGCCACCGCCATTACTGCCGGCCCGTTTTCGGCCGCATTGACCGTCGCGCCAGGCTGGAGCCGCTGGGTCGTGCGCTGGGTCGCCTCGAGTTGCGGTATTGGTTCCGCAGTCGAGGAGGCGCGGTGGTGGCGCAGGTGGCGGTGCAGTTGCATGCACGAAGCATTCAGCGCACCGGTTGCATGACGCGTGGGTCCGGGCCTCCATGCCGGGCGTGTTGGGAGTCGGAGAAGCGTGCCCACTTGGCGTGGTTGCGTGCCGCCTGCATGGCTGTCCGCCCTTTCGCCCGCTGGTCTGGGCAAAAGTGGAGAGCCGCTTGTAACCGCTGGGCGGTTGCACGCACCGCGCACGGCGGTTTGGCTTCTTCTGCTCTGGGCCGGCTTGCATGACGTGTGGGACCCAGCCCCGCGCCGTAGGGGGAGGACCTTGGAGCGTGTTGGAGAAGACTCAGCCCGCGACGGCTGGGGACGCAAGTAGGGAGAGTCGCCTTTAAAAGGAGGGTGACCCTCTTGGAAGGCGACCGTGTCTTCGCGCTCCCTTATGCATCGTGTCTTTCCATCTTCCAAGCCCCCGGATGGGGGATATCCGCCGTCTTTCCGCTTCGTCGTTGGAGGAACGCAACTCTACGGGAGTTGGTACCTTTCAGCCGTCGTTCGGCTTCAAGGATTTTTATCATGCAGCCCGGCTGCACCCCTCCACCAGCGGTCACCCAAGACGGTGACCACCGGCTTGATGGTGGGGAGAAGCAGACCGGGCTGCTGCCTCCGCCCTGCCCTCAGCTTCAAGGATCTTCATCACCCTTGCTGGGGCGGAGGGTGAGGCGAGTCGGGGCTCTACCTCCCGCGCGGGCCGGCTGGCCACCTCTTCTTCTAGCTTCTGGTGGTGGCAACCATCCTCCAGCTCTGCGGAGGAGGCGTCCTCCAGCCATGCCGGGGAAGGCGAACTGTTGCTGCCCAGCTAGGATGCAACATTCCGCCTTCTTCCTCGCTTTCGTGGTGAGGACGGGAACGAGGACCTGCCGGTGCGCTTTGGAGCGGCCCGCTCTTTGGCTTTGATGGCTGGTTTGCGTCCCTTGAGCGGGAACGCGAACGAGAGCCTTCCGGTGGCCGCGTCCGCCCTGGGACCATGGCTACTGCTGCAGAGGTCGCTGGCGGGTCACCCGGAGCTCGTCGCCCCGCAGGCTCCCCGGAGTGGAGGTTGTTCATACCCGTGGGGACGGAACCAGAGTTCTGTTTGTAATGGCACTTCGAATGCCATTGTTTTTGTTCATTGTGGCTGTCGAGGCCTGAACATGTATGTAAATTCGGCACGGAGCCGTGTTTTTTCCCCATTCTCGAGCACTAAGACTCGCCTGTTGGTTGTCTGAACCGCTTCACCAAGCGTGAGTCGCCCCGTGTAAAGGTGACGAGTGAGGTATCCGTATCCCAGAGGCGTAGGAGTCCCTCGGCTCGGTCAGCCTTGTTGTCCGAGGCTTCCCTTGCTTAGTTAGAGGAAAACCCTCGGCCGCTCTTCGATGAGCCGAGGCCAGGGGTAGCGGTGCCAGCGCGAACATAGGCAGAGTTGGCTCGAAAAGAAGACCAGGTCGGCCGGAGCCTGGCCGGGTCGTCCATTAGCGGGACCGACGCCGGAATTGACCTGCCGAGGCCTCGGGCCGGGCTGATGTCCTTGGGGGACAGCTAGCCGAGGCCCCGGGGTGACCGGCCGAGCCGCCTGCTCGGGCCGGATTCTTGGAGAAGACCCTGGCGGCGATGGCCCGGGCTTGGTGATGACGTTGTCCTTCAGAGCGGAGACCCTTGGACCGCGTCGCCGTCCGAGGCTAGGTCGGACCTCGCCAAAGGTGTTGTCGACGCCGAGGGTGCTGCTGCTCCCTTTAGCCGTCAAGATCCGAGCCTGCAGGATCGGATTATCTTGTAGCGCATGTTTTCTGTGGCTGCCGAGGCCGAAACACACCCTCACCGTATTGTAAAGTCGCGTCTCCTTTCCTCTTGTTTCGAGTATCTAGACTTTTTTGTCGGTAACAGAACTGTTTGTGCGAGCGAGAGTTGCTTCTCACGAAAGGTGATGAGTGAGGTATCCGTATCCCGGAGGCGTAGGAGTCCCTCGGCTCGGTCGGCCTTGCCGCTTACGCGCACTCTTACCCGTCCATGGGGTTCTGTCACCGACGCAGTCGAGAAGGCTCGAAGAATCGCTCCGGCAGAAGAGCTTCTGAACGTGAAGACTTGTTCGGTCCGCGGAATCACTTATCCGAACGTGAGTTACTTATGGCAGAAGGTGATCAGTGAGGTATCCGTATCCCGGAGGCGTAGGAGTCCCTCGGCTCGGTCAGCCTTGGCTGCTTACGTGTACTCCGTCGTTTTCAGGATCCACTTTCGAAGTAGTCGAAAAGCACGAAAGACATTCCGGCAGAAAAGATCTTTTTTCGAGGAAAATTTCGACGCAGAGGGGGTTCCCCCCCTTTTAGCCCCCGAGGGAGGGTCGGGCTTTGCCGAGGCAAGGCTGACCCTTCCTTGATGACTAAACTTTGCGTGAGAGCGAGGTATATGAACAACTTGAAAACATCTTAAGGGTAGAAGCGACGTAGCTGTTGGATGTTCCAAGCGTTGCTGTAGACCTCGCCTTGACTGTTGGCCAGCTTGTATGTTCTGGGTTTTGGAACTTTGGCGATGACGAACGGCCCCTCCCAGGGGGGCGTGAGCTTGTGTCAACCTCGGGCGTCTTGTCGCAGCCGAAGCACCAGGTCGCCCACCTAGAGGTCTCGGGACCGGACCCCTCGGGCGTGGTAGCGTCGCATGGACTGCTGGTACCGCGCCGAGTGTAGTAAGGCCTTGTCCCGAGCCTCTTCCAGCTGGTCCAGCGAGTCTTCTCGACTAGCTTGGTTGCTTTGGTCGTCATAGGCCCTCATCCTCGGGGAACCGTATTCCAGGTCTGTGGGCAAGATGGCCTCGGCCCCATAGACTAGAAAGAACGGCGTGAAGCCCGTGGCTCGGTTCGGTGTCGTTCTCAGGCTCCAGACCACCGAGGGGAGTTCCTTCATCCATCGCTTGCCGAACTTGTTGAGGTCGTGTAAATCCGAGGCTTGAGTCCTTGTAGAATCATGCCGTTGGCACGCTCTACTTGCCCATTCGTCATGGGATGAGCCACGGCGGCCCAGTCCACCCGGATGTGGTGATCCTCGCAGAAGTCCAGGAACTTTCTGCCGGTGAACTGGGTGCCGTTGTCGGTGATGATGGAGTTCGGGACCCCGAAACGATGGATGATGTTGGTGAAGAACGCCACCGCCTGCTCGGACCTGATGCTGTTCAGGGGTCGGACCTCGATCCACTTGGAAAATTTGTCGATGGCGACCAACAGGTGCGTGTAGCCCCCGGGTGCCTTCTGCAAGGGGCCGACGAGGTCCAGACCCCACACAGCAAAAGGCCATGTGATGGGTATCGTCTGCAGAGCCTGAGCGGGCAGGTGGGTCTGCCTTGCATAGAACTGACACCCTTCGCAGGCGCGGACAATTCTAGTGGCGTCGGCCACCGCCATTGGCCAGTAGAAACCTTGTCGGAAAGCATTTCCGACAAGGGCTCGAGGTGCTGCGTGGTGGCCACAAGCCCCCGAGTGTATTTCTCGTAGGAGTTCCTGACCTTCGGTGGTGGAGATGCATCGCTGGAGGATGCCTGAAGGGCTGCGGTGGTAGAGCTCCTTCCCTTCTCCCAGCAAGACGAACGACTTGGCGCGCCACGCCAACCGCCGAGCTTCAGCTCGGTCAAGGGGTAGCTCTCCTCGGTGGAGATATTGCAGGTACGGGGTCTGCCAGTTTTGATCAGGCGTGACCCCGCTTTGCTCCCCCTCGACGCGCAGCGTCTCGCCCTCGGGGGCCGAGGGTACCTCGGGCCGAACCGAGGGTGCCTCGGACTGTGCCGAGGGTACCTCGGGCTGGGCCGAGGGTGCCTCAGGCTCGGGCGCGTCGTCGATCTTGACGGAGGGTTGATGCAGATCTCGGGAGAAGACGTCCGGGGGAACCGTTGTTCGCCTCGAGGCTATTTTAGCCAGCTCGTCCGTAGTCTCATTGTAGTGCCGAGCGATGTGGTTGAGCTCGAGCCCGTAGAACTTGTCTTCCAGGCGCCGAACCTCATCGCAGTAGGCCTCCATCTTCGAGTCGCGGCAGTGGGAGTTCTTCATGACTTGGTCGATGACGAGCTGCGAGTCACCGCGAGCGTCGAGGCGTCGGACCCCTAGCTCGACGGCAATCCGCAACCCGTTGACCAGAGCCTCGTACTCAGCTACATTGTTGGACGCCGGGAAGTGGAGGCGTAGCACGTAGCGTAGGTGCTTCCCGAGGGGCGAGATGAAGAGTAGGCCTGCGCCGGCTCCTGTCTTCATCAGCGACCCATCGAAGAACATGGTCCAGAGCTCCGGTTGGATCGGAGCTATTGGTAGCTGGGTGTCGACCCATTCAGCCACGAAGTCCGCCAAGACCTGGGATTTGATGGCCTTCCGAGGGGCGAACGAGATTGTTTCGCCCATGATTTCCACCGCCCACTTTGCAATCCTACCCGAAGCCTCTCGACAATGGATGATCTCCCCCAGGGAGAAGGATGACACCACAGTTACCGGATGAGACTCGAAGTAGTGTCGCAACTTCCGCCGTGTCAGGATCACCGCGTACAGCAGCTTCTGAACTTGTGGGTAGCGGATTTTGGTTTCAAACAGTACCTCGCTGACGAAGTAGACTGGCCTCTGAACGAGCAATGCATACCCCTCTTCTTGCCTCTCGACCACAATCGTGGCGCTAACCACCTGAGTGGTCACGACGACGTAGACCAAGAGGGCTTCTCCGGCAGCTGGGGGCACCAAGATAGGCGCCTTCATGAGGAGCGCCTTCAGGTTCCCGAGGGCTTCCTCGGCCTCAGGGGTCCAAGTGAAGCGCTCGGCCTTCCTTAAGAGGCGATACAGGGGTAGACCTCTTTCGCCGAGGCGTGAGATGAAGCGGCTCAGAGCCGCGAGACATCCCATGACCCTCTGTACGCCTTTCAAGTCCTGGATGGGCCCCATGCTGGTGATGGCTGCGATCTTCTCCGGGTTGGCTTCGATGCCCCGCTCGGAGACGATGAACCCCAAGAGCATGCCTTGGGGCACCCCAAAGACACACTTTTCGGGATTGAGCTTGACACCTTTCGCCTTGAGACATCGAAATGTCACTTCAAGGTCGGAAAGGAGGTCGGAGGCTTTCCTCGTCTTGACTACGATGTCATCGACGTAGGCCTCGACCGTGCGGCCAATGTGCTCGCCGAACACATGGTTCATGCACCGCTGGTACGTCGCGCCCACATTCCTCAAGCCGAACGGCATGGTGACATAGCAGTACATGCCGAAGGGTGTGATGAAAGAAGTCGCGAGCTGGACGGACTCTTTCATCCTGATTTGGTGATACCCTGAGTAGGCATCGAGGAAAGACAGGGTTTCGCACCCAACAGTGGAATCCACGATCTGATCGATGCGAGGCAGAGGGTAGGGAACCTTCGGACATGCTTTGTTCAGACCAGTGTAGTCTACACACATCCGCCATTTCCCCCCTTTCTTTCTCACAAGCACAGGGTTGGCAAGCCATTCGGGATGGAACACCTCTTTGATGAACCCTGCCGCCATTAGCTTGTGGATCTCCTCGCCTATGGCTCTGCGCTTCTCCTCGTTGAATCGGCGCAGAGGCTGCTTGACGGGTCGGGCTCCGGCTCGGATGTCCAGCGAGTGCTCGGCGACATCCCTCGGTATGTCGGGCATGTCCGAGGGACTCCACGCGAAGACGTCGGCGTTCGCGCGGAGAAAGTCGACGAGCATTGCTTCCTATTTGGGATCGAGCCCGGAGCCGATCCGGACTTGCTTGGAGGCGTCGTTGCTGGGGTCGAGGGGGACGGACTTAACCGTCTCCGCTGGCTCGAAGTTGCCGGCATGACGCTTCACGTCTGGCACCTCCTTAGAGAGGCTCTCCAGGTCGGCGATGAGGGCCTCGGACTCGGCGAGGGCCTCGGCGTACTCCACGCACTCCACGTCGCATTTGAACGCGTGTTTGTACGTGGGGCCGACGGTGATGACCCCGTTGGGGCCCGGCATCTTGAGCTTGAGGTAGGTGTAGTTGGGGACGGCCATGAACTTCGGTAGCAGGGCCTCCCCAATACCGCGTGGTAGGTTCCTCAGAACCCGACCACCTCGAACGTCAGGGTCTCCCTTCGGAAGTTGGAGGGTGTTCCGAAGCAGACGAGAAGATCGAGTTGTCCGAGGGGCTGGACGCGCTTCCCGAGGATGATCCCATGGAAAGGCGCAGCGCCCGCCCGGACCGAGGACAGATCGATACGCAGAAGCCCGAGGGTCTCGACGTAGATGATGTTGAGGCCGCTGCCTCCATCCATGAGGACCTTGGTGAGCCTGACGTCGCCGATGACGGGGTCGACGACGAGCGGGTATTTCCCCGGGCTCGGCACATGGTCGGGGTGGTCGGCTTGGTCGAAGGTGATGGGCTTGTCGGACCAGTCTAGGTAGACTGGCGCCGCCACCTTCACCGAACAGACCTCCCGGCGCTCTTGCTTGCGGTGCCGAGCCGAGGCGTTCGCCGCTTGCCCGCCGTAGATCATGAAGCAGTCGCGGACCTCAGGGAACTCTCCTGCCTGGTGATCTTCCTTCTTGTCGTCGTCGCGGGCCCTACCACCCTCCGCGGGTGGCCCGGCCCTGTGGAAGTGGCGCCGAAGCATGACGCACTCCTCAAGGGTGTGCTTGACGGGCCCCTGGTGATAGGGGCACGACTCCTTGAGCATCTTGTCGAAGAGGTTGGGACCTCCGGGGGGTTTCCGAGGGTTCTTGTACTCGGCGACGGCGACAAGGTCCGCGTCGGCGGCGTCGCGTTTCGCTTGCGACTTCTTCTTGCCCTTCTTCCTGGCGCCGCGCTGAGTTGACGCCTCGGGGGCATCTTCTGATGGGCGGCCCTGGGGCTGCTTGTCCTTCCGGAAGATAGCCTCGACCGCCTCCTGGCAGGAGGCGAACTTGGTGGCGATGTCCATCAGCTCGCTCGCCCTGGTGGGGGTCTTGCGACCCAGCTTGCTAACCAGGTCGCGATAGGTGGTGCCGGCGAGGAACACGCCGATGACATCCGAGTCGGTGATGTTGGGCAGCTTGGTGCGCTGCTTCGAGAATCGCCGGATGTAGTCCCGGAGAGACTCTCCCAGCTACTGTCGGCAGCTTCGGAGGTCCCAGGAATTCCCGGGGCGCACGTACGTGCCCTGGAAATTGCCGGCGAAAGCTTGGACTAGGTCGTCCCAGTCGGAGATCTGCCCCGGAGGCAGGTGCTCCAACCAGGCGCGAGCGGTGTCGGAGAGGAACAGGGGGAGGTTGCGGATGATGAGTTTGTCATCATCCGTTCCACCCAGTTGGCAGGCCAGACGGTAGTCCGCGAGCCACAGTTCCGGTCTCGTCTCCCCCGAGTACTTTGTGATAGTAGTCGGGGGTTGGAACCGGGTCGGGAACGGCGCCCGTCGTATGGCCCGGCTGAAGGACTGCGGACCGGGTGGTTTGGGCGAGGGACTCCGATCCTCCCCGCTGTCGTAGCGTCCCCCACGCCTGGGGTGGTAGCCTCGGCGCACCCTCTCGTCGAGGTGGGCCCGACGATCGCGGTGATGGTGCTCGTTGCCGAGGTGACCCGGGGCCGCAGGCGCTGTGTTGCGCGCGCGCCCGGTGTAGACCGAGGCTTCCCGCATGAATCGGGAAGTCGCAGCATGATGTTCCGAGGGGTACCCCTGCCTTCGGGAGGCGGAGCTCTCGGCCCGTCGGACCGCGGCGCCTTCCAGGAGATCCTTGAGCTCTCCCTGGATTCGCCGCCCCTCGGTGGTTGATGGCTCCGGCATCGCGCGGAGGAGCATTGCTGCTGCAGCCAGGTTCTGACCGACCCCACTGGATGCGGGTGGCGGCCTGACCCTGACATCGTTGGCGATGCGGTGCTGGAAGCCCTGGGGTAGATGACGCATTTCTCCGGCCGGAGGTTGGCCCGCCCATGCCTGCCCGACGTCCAGGCGGATTGGCTCAAGCGCCCCTGCTCCCTCGTCGAGCCTGGCCTGCACCCCGCGGATTTGCTCGAGTTGTGGGTCGTGACCCCCCACCGGAATGGGGACCACAGCTAGCTCCCGCGGGATGTCAACGCGAGGCACCGGCCTAGAGAGATCACCGTCTTCCGGCATGCCGATATGGTTGCCTTCGGAGGGACCCCCTAGATCGACGTGGAAACATTCACGGCTCGGGCCGTAGTCCTCGTCGCCGAGGCTACGGCTACCGTCGGAACAGTCGGAAAGACAGTAGTCGCATGCGGTCATGAGGTCCCGCATGGCACTGAGGTTGCCAAGTCCGGAGAAATCCCAACAGAAGCTGGGCTCGTCGTCTTCCTCGGACCCAGAGGGCCCGTAGGTCGAGACGTCCGTCAGCCGGTCCCAAGGTGACCGCATACGAGACCCCAGAGGGTTCGGATTCGCCTCTACGAAAGCGTCCACCAAAGCGGAGCCGCTAGGCGGGTCGAGGCTAAATCCGAGAGGCGTGGGATGGGAATCGGTCGGTACCTCTTGGTCGACGGGCGGTGATGAGGTCACGTCGGGGACTGACTGCACCGTCGTCTCAGGTACGAGGGTGACACCCAGCAAGCCTTTCGCGAGCGTGCTGGCGTCGTCCGTTTGCTCGAGATTGACGCGTCGCGGGGAGACAGCGCTCGTCTTCGTCTCAAGCGCGAGGCTGATGCCCGGCGTGCCCCCCGTTGGAGTGCTGGCGTTGTCGACTCACTCGACGGCCGACGAGGCGCCGCCTCCTGCTTGGCCTTGGTTGCCCCGCCTCCTCCTCCTCCGTCGACGGGGAAGAGGACGGGGTGAGCTCGAAGGTTGTTCTTCCACCACGCGGGGAAGACGTCGTCGATCCCGCCGCCGGCGGGCGGACTGTCGGCCGCCATTGTCGCTGTCGCCCGGCGGTGGAAAGAGTATCATGTCGTAGCTGCCGTCGAGGGACATGAACTCAAGGCTCCCAAAACGGAGCACCGTCCCGGGCCGGAGAGGTTGCTGGAGACTACCCATCTGGAGCTTGACGGGAAGCTGTTCGTCAACACGCAGCAGGCCCCTACCTGGCGCGCCAAGTGTCGGCGTTTCGAGACCGGGGGGTCCCTGAGCCGACGAGTGAAGTGTTGCCGCGTGCCCCAGCCCAGATGGGTCGACGCGAGGCCGAGCGCGAAGGGGGGGAAGTGAGGTGACCGGAGATGGGCGTGAGAGAGGTGGAAATCCCGCGGCCTTCGTGTTCGTCCCGCGCCCAGGTCGGGTGCGCTTGCAGTAGGGGGTTACAAGCGTCCACACGGGGGAAGGAGCGAGCGGCCTCACGCTAGCGCCCGTCTCGTCCTCGTCCCCGTGCGGCCAACCCTCCCTAAGAGGGCCCTGGTCCTTCCTTTTATAGGCGTAAGGAGAGGGTCCAGGTGTACAATGGGGGGTGTAGCAGAGTGCTACGTGTCTAGCGGAGGAGAGCTAGCGCCCTAAGTACACGTCATCGTGGCGGCCGGAGAGATTTTGGCGCCCGGTTTGTGTGATGTCGTGGCCGTCGGAGGAGCGCTGGAGCCTGGCGGAGGGACAGCTGTCGGGGCCGTCGAGTCCTTGCTGACGTCCTCTTGCTTCCGTAAGGGGGCCGAGAGCCGCCATCGTCAGGGAGCGTGCGGGGCACCATCATCGCCTTTCTGGCGGAGCGAGCCAGATGGGACGCCGGTCTTGTTCCCCGTAGCCTGAGTCAGCTTGGAGTAGGGTAATGATGGCGCCTCCTGTTGACGTGGCCGGTCCGTGCCCTAGGTTGGGCGATGTGGAGGCTCCTCCGAGGTCGAGGTCGAGTCCGTCTTCCGTGGCCGAGGCCGAGTCCGAGCCCCTAGGTCGGGCGAGGCGGAGGCCGTTGGCTAAGGCCAGGGCGGAATTTGAGTCCTGGGGTCGGGCGAAGCGGAGTTCGTCGTCTTCTGGGGCTGAGCCCAAGTCCGAGCCCTAGGTCGGGCGGAGCGGAGTTCGCCGTCTTCCGGGGCTGAGCCCAAGTCCGAGCCCTGGGTCGGGCGGAGCGGAGTTCGCCGTCTTCTGGGGCTTAGCCCGAGTCCGAGCCCTGGGTCGGGTGGAGCGGAGTTCGCCGTCTTCCGGGGCTTAGCCCGAGTCCGAGCCCTGGGTCGAGCGGAGCGAAGTTCGCCGTCTTCCGGGACTTTGCCCGAGTCTGAGCACTGGGTCGGGCGGAGCGGAGTTCACCGTCTTCCGGGGCTTAGCCCGAGTCCGAGCCCTGGGTCGGGCGGAGCGGAGTTGCGTGCGGCCGGGCCTGACTGCCTGTCAGCCTCACTCTATCAAGTGGCACCACAGTCGGAGCGGCGCAGGCGGCGCTGTCTTTCTGTCAGACCGGTCAGTGGAGCGGCGAAGTGACGGCGGTCA
The DNA here is from genome assembly GCA_029449295.1 of Zea luxurians. Taxonomy (NCBI): domain Eukaryota; kingdom Viridiplantae; phylum Streptophyta; class Magnoliopsida; order Poales; family Poaceae; genus Zea; species Zea luxurians. Next base: position 18,912,167 of record JAOPSE010000042.1, read on the forward strand.
CTTCGGCTCTATCAGCTGAGGGGCGCGCGTCAGGATAAAGGTGTCAGTCCACCTTTGTATTAAATGCTCCTGCGATTTGGTCGGGGTTGCTTCTCGGCGAAGACAGGGCCTCGGGCGAGCCGGGAACGTGTTCGCCGCTGGAGGGGGGCCTCGGGCGAGGCGGAGATCCTCCGGGGTCGGCTGCCCTTGTCCGAGGCTAGGCTCGGGCGAGGCGTGATCGAGTCCCTCGAATGGACTGATCCATGACTTGATCGCACCCATCAGGCCTTTGCAGCTTTATGCTGATGGGGGTTACCAGCTGAGAATTAGGAGCCTTGAGGGTACCCCTAATTATGGTCCCCGACAAAAGGTGCTGCTCATTGTTTGTTGCCACAACTTTGGCATGTTGGCTGAGTGACTATCTGACTTGTACGGTGTCTATTGTGCCTGTGTAGGTTGTGGAGACAACACTTGCCATGAAGGAGGCTGGATGCTTCTCTGTTGTGTATTAGTTGTTGGCAGATAATTTATAAGATATTGAGATCGAAGATAATATATAAATTTTCATCTAGGCAGTGTTCAAATATCTTATAAGTTATATGATTATGCAGATTTAGATAATATCTTATAAATTATCGCCAACCTTTGGCACACCGCGCGATCAGGATCGCCTCAGCAAGAAGCAGCAGAAGAAGGACGCGAGGAAGGCGGAAAAGGCTGAGAAGGTGGCGCAGCGCCAGCAGCAGCATCTGTTCAACACCGAAGTCCTATTCGTGGCCAACTACGGTGATGTCGTCGTCAAGGAGATTCAGTTAAAGGCCATCTCCGACCGCTTGTGGTCCCAAATCGGTGACCTCAATGAGTCCGCTGCGGGCTGTAAGGTGCTTATCCGTGGAGCCTTGCAGGCTATCCGCTCGGTCAACAAGAAGATGGCTAAAAGGCAACCCGCTCTCAGCAAGAACTTGTTAAACTGGAATTGTTACAGCTAGATAGCATATTGTAACAACACAAATCAGCCTTCTCATGTTCTTATTTGTCTGACTACAATACTCATCTAATCTAGGCAGGCGAGCAGTTGATTGGTTTCTTGCACTGTTGCTTATTGATGTGATACTTATGCTTAGTTGAAGCATGAAGGAAACAAATATTATGCTACAGTAACTTTATGTCTTTCATTTGTATATTTTGTAGATGGTGCATATTGATATAGCTCATATATGCTTTGTGTTAGGCATTCCTTTTGTCAGTCATGCCATTTTCTTGGCAGATAAGGATAAGTCATTGACAGAAACCCTTCAAATTCATTTTCTCCTTCTCCATTTAAACATTAAAGTGTTAAATTAAACCAATACATACTTGCAGGATGTCTGTTGCATATGTTGCTCCAACAAAGACATCATATGCTATGTCTCATCACTGAATATCTTCAGGTAATTCCCTTAATCATCTGTAAGTTATAGTTGTACTTCATTTATTTGTGTTTGCTTAAATTGCTATTTGTACTCCTTTTATTTATATTTGCTTAAATTGCTTAAAATGGCAAGTCTAAGGATGGTTCATGTTGTATTTCACCAGAGAGCACCTCACTTGCAAAGTTTTTTCAGTCGTGTAGAGGCTGGAACATTTCACATGTAAGTGTTGGTGAGTCTCTATTCAACCTTGCATCCCATGCTAATTGCTAACATGTTTCAAAATTACTTATGCAAACAGGTTGCTGTTATCTTGTATGACCTATTTTATGACTACCTATTGCTCTTGCATATGTGTCTATAAGTTGATCCTTTGATGACTTATCTATGTCTACTAATTGAAATTTATAAACTTATATGTTAGTAATTCACGCGAGAGTTCCAAGTTCCACAAAGCTGTATATTCCCATTATAGACATGTTATGAATTCAGCATGATCACGAGCCCAACATCACAATGAGATTATTTGAACATTTTCAGGTTTTATTTTCCTTACTTTATTTCTCATATATGATTATGCAGATTTAGATAACATCTAGGTAGTGTTCAAGTATCTACAAAGAGGCAATCACTAGGCATCTCTACTCTACACCGTCAGAACTCAAAAGATGATAAAGGGTACATCAAAGGAGTGGTCTCATGTATGATTATGCAGATTTAGATAACTTATTCCTATTCTGCTATAATGTGTGGAGTCGTCAGATGTGCGACAAACCAGTTCTCTAGGTTGCTCCTAATGGGCACTCCTTTGATGTACCCTTTATTATCTTTTGAGTTCTGACGGTGTAGAGTAGAGATGCCTGGTATTGTCTCTTTGTAGATACTCTTCCTATTGCATGTGTATAAACTTCAGAGAGACTAGATTTGAGTTTAGTCATTTCATGTATTTAGTTCATTTATTAAGTTTCATGATTTAGTTTAGTTTGTATTGGTTGTTGCCAAAGAATTTGTAAGATTTTGAGGTCGATAGTATATATGATATTTGATTTATATAATCGTTGTGCACTGACATTTTATCGAATATTTTGTATACCGTTGCAACGCACATGCATATACCTAGTATAAGTATATGAATACGAATATAGATCGGATACAGATGAATACATGGGCTCGGATACGTATCGGATCTGAGTTTCTCTTGGCTCATATACGTATCGAATCTCAGTTCTCTTAGACGGATCGAATTCGAATATAGATTTTGCTTATCTTGTCTATCAGTTAATAATAATTATAAACTCATAGTAAGTGCGGTAGCCATACAAAATCTTCTGCGACTCCACAGGGCACATGATTTTGCTTCCTTTTGAGCAAGAAAACTAAAATAGGTAGATCACTATAAGTCTATAACAACGCAACTTGCCCATCCAGATTTTTGTCATCCCTTGGTTATCAACTTCCAAGATGACAATGTCCTGCTAAAAAACTCCATGCACTGGTAAAGGAACACCATGAACTGGTAAAAGTGAAACCACAATCTCTGTTGAATACCACGTGTTTCTCATGGTTACTCAAACAGCTATTGAACTGTGTACACAAAAATAATAATTGCATATTGTATACTGGCGGTTGAGCAACACACTCAACGCCGATCATTACCTTGATCATGGAAGATATATGAGCATGTCACACACACACAGTCAGACTCACCTTACAAACTGTTGAATGTAGAGTCCAAAGCTAACATTGATGAATCCTAGCACTTTAATTACTATGTTCATCGACAGATAAATATATTTACTCTTGTTTGGAGTCATGAATCCTCAGTTTTTTCCCTGAACTGACAGAGAGGTCATTTCAAATGAAAATTGTGCGAACTCATCTAAACCAAGTTCCCACAATTTTCACTCATGGGATTATTTACAGTAACGGGTTTATTTTCACTAGCGGGTTTATCTTCACCAAGGTTGTCGGCGCCCCTGAAGGCCCCAGAGTAGTACTTGAAGTGGTGTGCCAGCAACGACACGATGGTAATGAATTCGCAGCCATTACTGAGCTGCCTGGCATGGGACTCTTGGCTGCAATGATCCGCAGCATACAACGACATCTCCACCCACACCCCCAGGATCAGTTCCAAAGTGTCACGCTGATCCTGCCACTGCAACTCTATGCTCAGAAGCTCGTTGGCGAGCAAGATTGCATACATATTAGCACTGTCACGGATGGAGTCCCCATGTGGATTTGGTGCCTTTACTGATCCCTGAGACAAATAAGGAGAATTAAATAAAACTCTAATGCACCCTGAACTTTAGTATGAACTTTGTTAGACCAAGGTCTATCTAAAAAAACAGATATTGCCTTCTTTGAAATTCATTGTAAAATAGTCAAATGAAGTCAAGAAATAAAATTCAGATGATCCACTATGAATGGAACTTCACTCGAAGAAAATCAATTTGGTGCAGCTCTGAATAAAGGCATGTGCTGGTTCTATTAGTGAAATCAGCAAGTATGAAAACAAAAGGTTGTTTAATATGTTCTATATCTTCAAACATATTTACCAACGAAATGTGTTTCAGTTGAATGATCAGGGAAGCTATACCTGCAAATTGAGAGACGCAAACAGTTAAGTGAGGCACAATTTGGGCCATTGTTCCAAGAAAAAGAAACATATTTTCAAACAAATGAATGTACTTGAGGCCCACTCAGCCCATACCAGTGCAAATTGGGAGAAACTCCAGGCCACCTCTGCAAGCTTCTCCCTCCGTGGTATCCTGGAGAAACTGGGACCATCATGGTGGAACAATTCCTTAAGAATATAGTACGGGTTCCAGCTTACAGGGGATGGCGCCACTGGGTTGTCCTTATCACCAAATCGCGTTCGACAGTGTCCTTCTAGTTGTTCGCAGGAGGTGAGATGTATGTTATGCCGCGCAGCGCCTGGTAGCATGTTAGGTTTTACCACCAGCAAGAACATCAAGTAGTTGGATAGTACCTCAGTAGCCTCAAGGAGTTCTTTTGCATGTTTGGCCTTGGATTTCCTGATGAACACCTCGGTTGCAATGTGCCAAACAAGGATGCTCTCGTCGAAGTCAATGTTGACGCTCCAGCGAGCAAAGTCCTTATAGGCCTCCATACGTTTCAGTATAAAGCTGCCTCTTGAGTTCAAATCAGTATCCTGGTGTTGCAGTGCTTGCTCTTTGCTTTGCAGTGCTTGCAGAACCAATTTCTTGATATCTTGTATTGACAAAGATGAGTTAGCGTGTGGGAAAGTGCCGGAGAAGTGCATCTTGTTCCACCAGTCCTCGAGCCTCAGTTTCATTGCTAGTCTGCTCCCTATCTCGTTGGTGTTGCGGGTGCACAGGTGGAACAAGTTGTACTGCCCAATGGAGCCCGACCAGAGTCTCCTACTTGCTGGATGGACACGCTGACCAAGGGAAGTGACAATGTGGAGAGACCACTCCCATCCCCTGCCCCTGCGGTGCAACAAAGAACATGTCCAGGTGGATAGTACAGCTCTGCACACTGATATGATTTCCAAGACCAAAGCCCCAACCAGTAAAACATAACTGATAGCCACATCCACTCTGCTGTACCGATTTCCACTGTTGCTGATACTGAGCTGAAACAAAAGGAATGTGGTGGCTGTGCCAAACAGCGAGATGAAATGGATGCAGAAGCCATACCATGTGTGGATCACTGCTGCCTTAGTGTACAGGAAGTCATACATCAGAGACAGCTCCATCTCAACCAACTTGTATAGATCCTCTCCCAGATAAGATATCACGGAACGTGGTTTAGGCTGTGAACGAACTAAGGGATTTGGTAGCATTATGATATCGGCGAAGACACCTTTGCAGATATCAAACTGAGAGTGGGCTCCAAGCAGCAAATCCTCTTCGCTAGTACCCAAAGTCAATAACTGATAAGGGTCAGTCTTGATCTTCCGGATGCTGATGCTGCTGCGGATGCTGCTGATGTTGCCACACTTGAGAGCCCATATCCTCTCGCCATACTTGAGAAGACCGGCAAAGAACATGGACAAGGAGGCCAGCAAAAGCAATGCCCCTCTGCTGGCGATGTACTCGTATATCACATAAGCAGCTCCTAGGACCTGCACGGCGAGAGTTTGCAGGTGGCGTAGCCAGAGCGCATTGTCCTCGAGTGCATACGCTGTGATGTTGTCTGGGCCACCGAGGTGCAGCAATAGGAATGGCGCCCAGAATGCCACCAGCTGGTGCTCGTCTGACATACTGTCAACAGATAGGTGGCCCAGGGTGTATATCGCTGTGGAATCGGCCAGTAGGTATGCCGACCAGAGGAAGAACGTCAGGGCAGTGGAGTTGCTATGACGGCGGACTCCTCCGAAAACGAGGAGGAATACTTGTAACCCGAAGCTTGCAATGACCAGGATCTGTAGCCCCCATTCATTCCACAGGTTCACTAGCTTTCCAGCCTCAATTACTTCGCTCCTCATCATGTCTACATATAGTAACATGGCAAGGAAACAGCAATATTAGCAACTAGATATGTGTGTCTATGTCGTGTGCATGGAATGTATGCAAAGGACCGAATGGGCAACAGGATGGACTATATGATCATAAGACATTAATAATGGATGCCGATAGCTTATTGCATGCAAATGAGCTGAGAGGATTAGCTCCAGGGATCATAATCTAACTGGCAATAATATACAGAAGGGCAGGAATGGCAACAAAAAAAGAGAGTAAAGGGGCAAAGAACATAGGTGATTACTTGCGAGGGAGTTAAATTGACCAACTTTCTGACAAGAAGGTTTCCTCCAGCTGCAGCTACGATGAGGGCCATGGCTTCAACCTCCTTTGGTTCGACTTCGATACCTGAAGGCGAGCTTGTCTAGGAAGCAGTTGTTCCATATCGCATCAGTCAGCTCTGTACAGTTGATATGGCGCCATTGTTATACTTGTGCTCATGGAGACATGCAAAGCAGGGTATAAACGAAGAAGTATTTCTCTTTAAAACGGTTAATTACCATTCCTAAAAAAAGCTAATTACTCCAGAGAAATAAAGCATGATCTGCAATGCTTTCTTATGGATTAGCACATGATGACGAAGGAAAATGAAAAGGGTTGCCGGTTGCATGGAATGGATGTGCCCATTGAACTGCTAAAAAAGTTAGTACTTGTGCCACCTGAATCGATCCAAGCATGAATAAATCACAGCAGCAAGTCCATTTTGAATTTTGATGCACCAATTGTACACTGAGTAATTGAGTAAAGCAAGGAAGTTTGTGGCGTGACGGCATGTCAGGTAATGTATAGTACTCATCAATCAGTAATGAACAACCCACAATAGCATTAATTAGCAATCCATTTCAGCATGCGTCCATGAAGGAACCGGAGGAAACGAATCTGCTAATCTAAGTCGGGTGGATGCTCACTCGTTGCTGGGACGTTGGCCAGAGGAGGGATGCCGCTTCGGAAGGCGTCCCGGGTGGGTGATTGCCCTCGCGTCGGACGAGGACGAGAGGGCTCGGTCCGTGGACGGCCTGGGCACCACCTGATCAGCAGCGCCGCCGCCGCTGAACTACCCGATGCGGCACCGGCACCGGCAGCGGACTGAGGGACGATAGAGGGCCTGGGATGGTGGAAGTGGAGGCGGCGACAGGAGGTGGGGGTGGGCGGGTGGCGGCGACAGAACGAGGAAAGGTGGAGGTGGCAGCTGCACGCGCACAACGGAAACGCCCTTCTTTTTTTCAACCAATTATTGTTATTATTGTTGTTATTATATATTTCCTCGATTTTCAATGGTTTGCAAAAACATGAAAGTCTTTTTTTTGTACTTACTGTACTATTATTCGCCACGTGGTTCTCCCTCTGCCTAGCATTTTATCATCAAACTAGAACCTCCTTCCTGAGCAAGGATGTCATCTTTAACTCTTCGTCCTCTTTTCGACTTCAGATAAATGCAGTTCTCGATGCTTCAAAGTTAACTAGGTGAGTGTCCGTGCATTGCAACGGAAACATATAATAACATAATAACTTATATACAAAATATGTCTTATATTGTTACTAGGTATGTACCCGTGCGTTGCAACGGCACACAAAATATTCAAATTAAACACACCTGAGTAGCCATGCAGTAAAACTATTTTGGTACTTTTCTCACAAAGACAGAAATACCTAAAGCTGTGTAATCTGACATGACAGGTAACATGACCCATAAGAAAAGTTGAACAGAAATATGCCCCCTCCCCGCAAGCCAAGCATGTGCTTCCTCTCCTTCAACACAAGTAGAGTCCATCCCATCTAGATCTAGTCGAGCCTGATGACACCGTACAATTCCATCGGTGCTGCAGTGGCGTTCTGCACAGCGGGCACGAACATGAAGAGTGAGATCAACCTGAATGCGTCTTATGATCATAGAACTTCGAACCACCTACAATAAAGTGTGAAAAAAATATAGAATAAAATGAAACAAAAAACAAGGTAAATGCATGTAGTTCTTTGTGTGAACACAAACCTCCTTTGTTTTGTTTTGTTTCGTTTACTTGAAATATAACATGACTTTGTTGCCCCTCTGTAGCCTAAAGGAGCTGCAGATAATAACTACTTGGTTTAATATGTTCTTACTTTGTTAAGCTATGTTCTTTGTTATGGTGTAGTGTGATATTTCGGCTATTTCAGGCTAGTAAAGCAATATTTATTTTGACATATATAATTCTCATTTCTAGACAAATATGTCAGCCTTGGCTCTTCAACCTATCAAAATGATGTTCAATGAAAAACTAAAAATAGAGCTTTTTCTGCTATAACTTTTTGCACATGGACTATTACCAAAATCCTACCAGCACCAAAACTCCCTAGTAAACTACAAGGAATAGTCGGAACAAAAGAATATCATGATAAAAACTATTAGTGGGTTATGGCGCTGTTCTGAAAAAGATTAAGAACATACCTAAAAGAAGTTTTAGGAAAACTGAGTCCTAATGCATAGAATGAAAGATTGATTTATTAAGAAATGCCTAAAAAGACAAAATATGGAGAAAATAAAAATAACATTTTACCTGCATCCTCTGGTCATTGTATATGCAATGCAAGGTCAAAACGAACACCATAAACATGCATTTCTATTACCCAGTATCTGCAACATCAAACTCAGTTATTAGTGTATAAACAATTGCACCATCTAATAGAATGACAAGCGACAGAAGGAAATTAGGAGCAATTTAATAGAAGTTATATACAAATTTGTACCTCAAGCAATCTTCTGTAAATCCACGCATTACAGGATGATTACAAATGAAGTTATTTCCACAACCAGAATAATTATAGAACTCTCCCTGCACAGATAAATGCCCTTCAAATAAATTGTTATATAGACATGAATGTATGAAACAGAATACATAACTATTTTTGTGGTCCATGAAAATCATAAAACCAACATAGGTTGCTAAATGAAAAAAACAAAGAGAAGAATGATCTTATAGAAGTCTTCTAAATGCAGAACGGGCACACTCCAAAAAACTTCTTCAATGTCAATTTAGTTGTTCCACCAAAAAATAGATTTAAGAGGGCAATTGCAACTTGTGTGGGTGGGTGGGTTGGGGGATTTCTATTGCTACAGAGAGCAATGCCATTAGTGCTACTGCTATGAGGTTCATTTCTATACTTTAATTAAGTCCAATGCACTGCTATGATTTCTATTGGCAGTATTTCAGAATCCTAGCAAAACAGAAAAAACATATGACTATTGACCGTACTCCTGCAACAATTGTTGGATAATGGTTTGCCAAAATCATTGACCGGCACTGCTATGATTTCTAAACCTAGCAAAACAGATAGAATTTGTTCATCCAAAAAACGTGTTCATAAGAGATATACACAACCAGACAGAATGCAAAACGGAAAACAAGGCTATAGATGACTATCGACCGTAGCCAGGCAACCCTAAACCCTTATGATAATGAAAAGAAGATGCAGTTCTCTTATGATAATGAAAACCTCACCCGAATTGACAATTACTGGATAATGATTTCCCAAAATCATTGGCTAAACAAAGCATGGGTACCGAAAATCCATGGAGCCGATGCTGAATCCGTGGAGCCTTTGGTGGAGCCGATGCCGAAATCGTCCCAATCCGGCGGGATGCGGAACCGGCAGAACCGTGCACCATCCGTCTTTGTGGACGCCTACAATAGACACTTAAGTAGTAGTAGAGATAAAAGGTATAAAATAAATCCAAGTTCTTTTTATGGGTAAAATAATTGAATAGAACATAAAGTTCCAACTTCAGAAGGTTTGATGGTAGAAGTTGAAAATGTCCACGAATAAACCATTAATGAAAAAGGAGCAAAGTGAGACTAAATAAAAAGAACATGAAAGATTGCAGTGACGATAGTTGGTTCAGAAATCACTAACTACTACTCTATCCAAAAACAGTCTAGATAAGTCCACATTAATCATGATGATGACATTAAACTGATAGATCATAAAATTCAGCCAGAGCCAGCTATTGCTACAAGAACGAACTGGAATCATTGTAACAAACAGAACTGGAATTAACAAAATGCTACTAAATAAAAATAAAATAAACTGGAAAAGGCTGAGAAGTCCAACTTCTATGTAACCCAGGCACCCAACAGTTTTTGATCTATGATCATATTTTTCTACTAAATAAATACAGGCCCCTCCATACTACAATCAGGTGATTCTTATCAAACAAGACATTGCCTAAAAGAACGAAAGGCTACTAAATAAAAGAACAAATTAAACCAACCTCGTTGGTGAGAGCATAATGGACAAGTAAACCTACAGATTGGTCTTACTCCAAGGATTCCGCAGCCGCGCCAACTGTCAACTAACCAGTACGGATATTAAACAACAACGAACAGTCTTAAGGTATAAGAACATTTCATAGGCAATTCCACAAACAAATCACAAGGCACATAGAGAAGGTGGAAGAATATACCTCCTAAAGGGCGGCGCGCATAACATCATCGATGTCGTCCTCTTCCTTGGCGGGCTCACCGGCAGTGCCCCAGACGGGGCGCGGCGACGCGGTGGTGGCGAAGTAGTCGTCATCGTCGTCCGCCCCGGACTTGGTGGTAAGTGGCGCGGGAGCCTAGAACAGCTCCTTCTGCGGTGGCTCTTGCCGCTGCGGTGGCTCTTGCCGCTGCGCGGCCCCCTCGCCGTCCTCCTCCCGGAAATTGATGGCGAAGAGCTAATCTGACAGTAGCCAAAATGGAGCTCAACAAACCACGAAAATTGGCTGGCTCGGCCGTTGCACTGGTTGGCCAAACCGGGACGACCTCTCCTTACAGCAAAAAACTTGAACGAGAGGCATTTCCTTTGTCCTTCCCCCACTCACTCTCCCAGCCAAGTAGTCCCCAAGTTGAAGGTAGAAGCAAAATATTGCAAGCAAATATTACACTCTCTACTTTTGCCACGGCAGCTAAGCAAATCTTGATCAAAGATTTCAAGCAGAATCTAGAATCATGAGCTCCTCCTCCTCCGCCTCCTCGATGAACCCATTCCTACACTCGTTAGTATATAAGAAAATGTGTACAATGCAATGCAGGAAATATGTGAGTATATGGTACGTCCTGTTAATGGGACATGGCAAATAACATCTTTCAGTTTTGAGTTTTTTGACCAATGTATTTTTGGGAGATATGGTACATCCTGTTAATGAGACAAGTTCAATTATAGCAAAGTATAATAAAAACAGACCTAGTTTATGGAAATATCAGGATAGAGACTAACTGTAGAGATTGAAGGAGGACTTTTGGGATAGCTCATGGGCAATGTGATCTCCAGTAAATGCATCCGTCCTGGTTCATCCCTGGCAGATACATAAGCCATAGTTTCAACTTTCAAACAACAGAATAGAATTAAAGGGGTGCCTCTAAAGAAACGCAGCTACAATTGCGATTGTTGTTCATATGCATTACAATGTTCAGACAGGTTTCTGAAATAACCTTTTCGAACAACTATCAAACTGACAAAATTCAGTATGTAATGCACCAGCTTTGCTCAACCGCCTGAACGGCAGTAGTTTTTTTCTCCAAACAGTCGTACAATATAAACCTATAGAAAGAGGTTAGTGCCGACTGGCAGCAACCTGAATCCTTACACGACATGGAAGGTGAGACAGGACACTCCGTCTCCTATGGCGCTCACCAGCTGCTTCCACCCGATCTCTTCGATCTGCACGCGCAAAAGTCCAAATAGAAAAACGCCATGCCACCAACCCCACATATGGGCAAAAAAAATGATTTCCTTACGGCATATGTCAGCGCAGCATTTCATCGAGCGGCTGGCGTACCTGCGCGAACACGGAGCTGTAGAACGTAGGCGACCGACGGGGAGGTGGCTCCGCTTCCACCGGAGCATCCTGCCGAGTATCCGCGCAAGCCACCTTGCCCGCCCGCGCTTGCGATCTTGCTGGCGTGCGCGCGAGCGTAGCAAGCACCGGCAAGTCCATTCCTAAGTTCCTAATCGGTGGCAAGGATGGGAGTTGTTTCACTCAAATGCGATACTGACGGTGGAAACTGCGTGCGAACCATCCGCGAGCTAGGTGACGACGATTAAAAAGGCCTAGATTTCCTTGGGCTCAAGACAGTTCGAGCCAAACGGTCCACAGTGAACCCGTTCCTGCACTCGTCGCTGCAAAAGGCCTTCTCGCCCCTGCACCCCACCACAAGACGTTCTGTCAAAAATCAAGAACCAAATAGCGTTGGAACATGTCTCACATGACACATCACACGCATTTGATGGAAACCAGTAGAGCTCACTCACAGGTAGATGAAGATGTCCCGGTCCTCCAGCAACCTCTTTATGCAGCAGCAGCAACGGCCGGACGCGACGAGTCTGGCGGGTGCCACCAGCGACGAAGACGAAGACGTGGGCGGCTGCCAGTCGCTCAATGCCAACGGCTCGATGCTGAAAACCACCTTCCTGCAGCCACCACCTACGTCTCCCCTGCGCACCTCCACTGTCTCGCCGGCGAGGATGTGCGTGGTCCTCGGGTCGGCCCCGCGCGAGATGACGCAAGTGTACTCCTCGCAGTCGGTGTACTCGCTCGCCTGTTTGCCTAGGGTTCCGCGGCCCCCTCGCCGTCCTCCTCCCGGCCGCCTTGCCTTTGTCGCCCTTCTTCTTCTTCTTGAGGGACTCGAGCGCCGCGAACACGTTGCTGGTGTTGAGCTTGACCTCCTCCGCCGCTCCGCCCCACCTCCCGCCGCCCACCATACCCCCTGACCGCCGCGGTGGACCCTGGCGAGGCGACCCGAGCGGACCCCGAACCCGAATCTGTCCTGCCCGGTCGATCTGCAGGGACGAATCGGCGTCGGGTGTCCTCAACACCGGGAGATCGGACCTGGATTGGGATTCGGGTAGGGGTGGAGGCGCGGTTGCTAGGGTTTTGAGATGGGCGGAGACTGGAGGCCGAGGAGGAGACGCGTGCCGCAGCCTTCACCTGACGCTGAGGGGAGATCTGGGTCGAGAGCAAGCTCATCTCGCCGATGTAGCGTCGACAGCGGGATGACCGCGACCGCCGCACGGGGTGGGGTCACAGAGCGAGATTGGGGGGCAAGGGCGGGGGCGAGGTCACGGAGCGAGATTGGGGTTGGGGCTGGAGCGGGGGGGGGGGGCAGCGGTTGGGCAGAACCGTGCACCGTGTAGATTGTGGACGCCTACGATAGTCTCTTAATAGTAGTAGAGATAAGAAAATGTTTCATAATCCATTTGTAATCCTAGCCATACATATTTTTTGTTATTTTAATTTAGTTGTTTTACTACTACATTGCAACCATCAGTATCATGCAGACTTCGATATATGTCACGATTTGCATGGTCTCATCATTGAAGAGCACGTGCCACACCTGCCTAGGGATGAAAACGGGACAGATACAGCCGGATACAGGGTCATCCCGTATCCTACCCTAATGTATTTCTCTCGGATACGAGACCGGATACGGGTAGTTAAGATTTGGGATGGATACAGGATGGGACCGGGTAATAATCCGGACGGGTAAGAAACGGATAACGAATACTACTCGGGTAGGTACCGGATAATTGTCGGGTAATTCATCCTATGATATTAATTGTCCAACCATCCAACAAACACATAAGTTAAGCAATACATAATCATGTATATGATGGTTCAAATGTAAGAAAGGAAACCGATAAAATTGACATCATGCAGTTCAAAGTTACTTATCACAAGGACATTGTAGAACCAACACCACAATATTTAAAATTCATAAACTATTCTAGTTTCACTCAAAATTTGTAAATAAGTTACAAAAACTAATAAACATTTTATACAAAGATAACTCAAGTCCTCATGAAAATGATAAAGTAAAGTACTGATTATGTTGAAACTTGGATATTTACATTGATTTCACATGTAACTCATACAAATAAGTGAAAGTGAAATAGAATAAACGCGGACATCTTATAGATCTTATGATCCAAACATTTTTTATTGTTATATATGGACATATATTGTGTCTCCGTAAAATTTCACGATTTTTTGAGGCTATTTATATATTATTAATTTCTTGTCATAGAAAATCATCAAAATACAATTAAATCCTTAAAATATTGTAGTATCGACCGAAAAATACAAATAAGTTATCAATACTAATAAATAGTCAATAAAAAAGATAACCTTAAGTTCCCACGTGGAGATAACTTTAAGCCCACACATAAAAATGGTAAAGTCTATTAATTTGATATAAATTTGGACATTATTTCAATGATTTTGGTCTAAAGATATGTTTAAACAAAAAATTGATGTATTACAAACTTATAGATCTCTTCAAGCTCTACAATTTTCATATAAACTTTATCTTCATCCGATTTCATATGTAAAAGTTATGATTTTATAACTATATTATGCAGAAAAAGAAAAAATGGGCACCCGAATTCCGGGTACCCGTATCCGACCCGAATATCCGGGTATTTTCTGAGTAGTTCTTGCTCCGTATTCGACCCGAATCCGAAGCTACAGTATCCGGGTATTACCCGTATCCGTCCCAAATATAAAACTACCCGAATCTGTATCCGAAAAATGGGTATTAGCACTACCTGTATCCGGTACCCAACGGGTATACCCGACCCGTTTCACCCATAACACCTGCCGGTAGAAGTTCCCTCGTACATTGTCAGTCATCAGGTACGCACCACCATACACGCTTGCTTAAACAAAAAAAGCATGTGTATGTGTTTGCGAAGAGAATTAAAGGCAGGCCGGCACAAAAGCTACCCTAATGATGACGAGTGGTCATTGCTGTCGGTCCTCCTCTACATCACCTCTGGCGCCAAGATAACACCATAGTCCTTGATATAGTAGTCGTCGAACGCGCACGACATGGCGAGTACCGATGGCTTTTGGTTGGGTTGCCAAACGAAGTGCACCCGGATCTCATCAGCGAGGTAGTACACCTAGCCGTTGCACCACCGGATGTGCTACTCCTCTACATACATCTTGTTCGAGGACACTCACACAACGTCAGCAACGGCCGTCGTCCCAGTGCACAAGAATTTATGGCTGGTCAGTAGTGACTTACGTGGCAGGTTGAGCTTCAGGTGATGATGAGCTGGATGGTGTGACGGCGCCATTGTCGGATGCGGTGCCCAAAACAACCCAAGAGTCGCCGGCGTTGGTGACGACCATGTGGTCCCCCTGTTTGAGATGGACAGCGCGGTGCAGCCGCTCTGGACCGCGTCCAAGCGACGGAGCTTGCCGAACACAGCGACACATGCGGCCACGTAGTACTGCTTCCAGAGGTCGAATTGGCAGTCGCCAAGCTTCTTCTTGTCGTCGATGAGCGACGCCAACGCGAGCGCCTCCTGCCAGTGGTGTTTGTTCGGGGTTTCCAAGTAAGAAACATGGATTTATCTTTAGCGTTGGTTTATGAAAACGACTCACAAGTCAGATCTATGGAAAAAAATATTATGGGGAATAAATGTCACACATATAAAAAAGAATTTAAGTTGAAAACATTATTCAAACAAAAGAAATTGCAAGCAAGGCTCTTCTTTAAATACTACTCCCTTCATCCAAAAATATAATTCAGGAATCTCGTTGATAATTATCTACTACTACACATTGTGCAAAGGTAGCAGGTAGGCTTTGGGAGAGATGTAGTAGATATTTTTACTATAACAAATATTAACATAAACACATATGTGGTGTAGTGGTAGCTACGAGCACATTTGTTTGAGAGGTCGTAGGTTCAAATCCCATTGGGGCCATATTTGTGTTTTTTTAATTTAATTTTAGCTAGACGTGGGATGCACGTGGGAATGTGAATGAGATTTACGAAGAGAGGGGAATGGGAATGGCAGAACACGGAATGACAGCTGGGAATGGGCTTGCGGGGAGGGGGAATGGGAATGGCAGAACACGGAATGACAGCCTACCCCTTACCGCCTTAATAAGTAGTAGAGATTAACGATTTCTTTATTATCTACAGAAAATACTTTGTTTTTTTTGAAGAATCAGGAGGGGAGGCCCCTACTGAGGATTTTATTAAAGAAGCGAAAAGAAAACGTTAAAACTTAGTCTTTTTACAAACGTTAAAAAGAAAAGAATAAGAGAGCACTACTCCTATGCCTGCCACAGACTCAGCTAATTCGGGATAGAGGTGTCAAATTTCTCCCGCGTTCTGTGGATGATCAACCGCAGTTCTTTGCTGAATTCCTGCGTACAGCGGTGCACCGAAGGATCTTTGTTTGAAAACAACCACTCGTTTCGGCTTTTCCAGATGCTCCAAGTCATGAGAATAATAATCTCCATAGAGAAGGGAACGTTAAGCTGGTGGTTAAGGTTCGCTGATGCCTCCTCAGGATTAGAAATTCTGGGCGGAGTTATGCCAATTGAGTTCCAGCAGGCTTTCGCGAAATTGCATTTGAGGAATAGATGATAGAGGGTCTCCTCTCTTTGCCATAGGCAGTTCTCGCAAGAATAAGAATCCAGCTCCATGTTTCTCCTTCTCAGCATATCTCTGGTATTTAGCCTATTTTTGAGCCACAACCAATAGAAGACTCTATGCTTAGGCTGACATTTGCTTTTCCATACTAGTCTGTAAATAGGGTGAATCTGCGTCTGGCCCATAAAAAATCTGTAAGCTTTTTGGGAGGAGAATTTGTCAGACCCCCAAATGTACCTCCAACGGTCATGAGCGTCACTCGGGACAATTTGCTCCCAAGATCCCTTCAGCACCAGAAATTGATCATACGCTTGTTCAGAGATAGGCAAATGAAAAAACCATCAAACTGCTCCTGCTCTTTGGTCTCTTTAATAGTCAATTTTGTGTTTTTGACAAAAGAGAATAGCTCTGGAAAATTATGCCTCGGGATGCTCTGACTCCACTGGTCATCCCAGAACGAAATTGATCTGCCATTACCAATAGCAGGGATAGCCAATCCTTTAAAGTTTGGAAGAAGCTTGATTATGCTCTTCCACCAGAAAGAGCCAATGTTTCTATGACCAGGGAGACCACGGGGTAAATAGTATTTATTCCAGATAAGATGCACCCAAGGTAAGTCGCTGTGATTGAAAAATTTATGCAAGAATTTGATTAGAAGAGCCTCGTTCTGCGTTTCCAAGCGAAGAACCCCCAGCCCACCATTCACTTTCCTCTGAGTAACCACATTCCAAGCAATCAGAGGTGGCTTCTTGGAATTGATGTCATTTCCTCTCCACAGACAGTGCTTTCTGAAAATGTCAATTTCCTTAATGATGATTTTAGGTATCTTGAGTGTGCACATAAAGAACATTGGTAGGGCTGAGAAGACTGAATTTACCAATTCCAAGCGCCCAGCCTGAGACAAAAAGTTTGAGGAGCAGGACAGCCTATTCTGAATCCTTTGAATAAGAGGGAAATAGTGTTCCTTTCTGGGTCTCGCAAGGCCCAGAGGCAAACCAAGATAGGTGAATGGCATCTCTCCAATCTGGCAATTGAAGGTACGGGACAGGATCACCATTTTTTCAGGAGGCACATTTATAGGGAACATATTTGATTTATTATAGTTAACCTTCAGACCAGTAGCAGAAGCAAAAGAGTTGAGGATTGCCTTGAGGAAGAAAAGTTGCTTAGGGCATGCCTCCAAAATCAAAAGAGTGTCGTCTGCATACTGAACAATCGGGAAATCCTGGTCACCAATATCCGGTAAAGGGAGCTTAAGAAGATTCCACAACCTAGCTTTATTGATGATGCTCTGAAGAAGGTCAGCTGCCAGGACAAACAACAGAGGCAAAAGAGGATCACCCTGCCTAACACCTCTCCTGCAATGAAAGGGCTTACCAGGAACTCCATTGAGTAACACCGAAGACGTGCCAGAGTAAAGGATGCTCCGAATCCAGTTGATCCACCTAGGACCGAAACCTTTGTGGATCAGAACCTGGATAATCAGCTCATGCTCAACAGTGTCAAAAGCTTTTTCAAAGTCTAGCTTGAGCACAATGATCTCTTTCTTTGAGGAGTGGCATAAGTGAATGTATTCAAAGGCCCAGGCCAAGCAGTCTTGAATAGACCTCCCCTTGATGAAACCATACTGATTCTTGTGAATTAACCGAGACATGAACGGTTGCAGACGGTTTGCCAACAGCTTTGTTAAGATTTTCATACTATTGTTTAGAAGTGAAATTGGCCTGTAATCCCCCACCTTCTGAGGACTCTCCATCTTCGGGATCAAAACAATGAAGGACCCGTTGATACTTCTAAGGCAGACCTCACCATGATAAAATTTATCACACAGATCATAGAAATCTGGAGCAATGACATGCCAGCACTTCTTGATAAAATTTGTATTGAAACCATCTGGGCCCGGAGATTTATCTGAAGGTAAAAGTTTTATAATGCTATCGATCTCCAATTTAGAAAACGGTGAGTCTAACCCATGAAGTTGCTCATTACTGGTTAAAAGTTCTGAGAGATCAAAACCAATGCCTGAGAAGTCAGACGAACCCAATCTGCATTTGAAAGCTTCCCAGAGAAGATCAGACTTATGTTCATGCTCGAGGAAAGTGATCCCATTGTCATCAGTCAAGGTAGCAATTGAATTTTTCCTGTGCCTAATGGTGGCATGGGCGTGAAAGAAGCGAGAGCAAATGTCTCCATCAGTAACCCACCTAATAGCCGCACGCTGCTTCCAATAGATTTTCTGAATATTAAGCAATTCTGCCACCTTTTATTGCAAAATTTCTCTGAAATTCCATTCCTCAATAGATAGATCCCGATGCTCTTCCATGTTGTCAATAAGCTCAATTAGCAGCTTGATGTTCTTCACCGTTTTATCAATTTTTGGCAGCGATCTCTGCCAGTCTTTCAGAACTTTTCTTGCATACTTGAACTTGGCAGTCAGGTTTTTAGCTTTGTCGGGAATGCTAGGGAGCCCATTCCAAGTAGTTTGGAAAAGATTCATGAAACCATCCAATTCAAGCCAGAAGTTCTCAAACTGAAATAACTTAGGTTTAGGAATTCTAGACTTAAAGGAAACCAAACAAGGAACATGATCGGAGATGTCTCGCGGCATTGTCTTAGCATGGGAGTCCGAGTAGACAGTCGACCATTCTTGAGAGATGAAAAACCAATCCAGCCTCTGAAGAAGAGGTTCCCGCTGTCTGTTGACCAGGTGTACGTTAGCCCGTGTAGGGGTGTCGGGGACCATAATTAGGGGTACCCTCAAGACTCCTAATTCTCAGCTGGTAACCCCCATCAGCATAAAGCTGCTAAAGCCTGATGGGTGCGATTAAATCAGGGATCAGTCCATTCGAGCGACTCGATCACGCCTCGCCCGAGCCTAGCCTCGGACAAGGGCAGCCGACCCCGGAGGATTTCCGTCTCGCCCGAGGCCCCCCTCCGACGGCGGACATATTTCCGGCTCGCCCGAGGCCCTGCCTTCGCTAAGAAGCAACCCTGACTAAATCGCCGCACCGACCGACCAAGTCGCAGGAGCATTTAATGCAAAGGTGACCTGACACCTTTATCCTGACGCGCGCCCCCCGGCAGAGCCGAAGTGACCGCCGTCACTTCACTGCTCCACTGACCAGCCTGACAGAAGGACAGCGCCGCCTGCGCCACTCCGACCGCAGTGCCGCTTGGCAGAGTGAGACTGACAGGCAGTCAGGCCCTGCCAAAGGCACCATAGGAAGCTCCGCCCGACCCAGGGCTCGGACTTGGGCTAAGCCCCGGAAGACGACGAACTCCGCTCCGCCCGACCCAGGGCTCGGACTCGGGCTAAGCCCCGGAAGACGGCGAACTCCGCTCCGCCCGACCCAGGGCTCGGACTCGGGCTAAGTCCCGGAAGACGACGAACTCCGCTCCGCCCGACCTAGGGCTCGGACTCGGGCTAAGTCCCGGAAGACGACGAACTCCGCTTCGCCCGACCCCAGGGCTCGGACCCGGGCTTAGCCCCAGAAGACGACGAACTCCGCTTCGCCCGACCCAGGGCTCGGACTCGGGCTCAGCCCCAGAAGACAACGAACTCCGCTCCGCCCGACCCCAGGGCTCGGACTCCGCCCTGGCCTCTGCGGAGCGACCTCCGCCTCGCCCGACCCAGGGGCTCGGACTCGGCCTCGGCCATGGAAGACAGACTCGACCTCGGCTTCGGAGGAGCCTCCACGTCGCCCAACCTAGGGCGCAGGCTAGCCACGTCAACAGGAGGCGCCATCATCACCCTACCCCGAGCCGACTCGGGCCGCAGAGAACAAGACCGGTGTCCCATCTGGCTAGCTCCACCGGATAGGATATGATGGCGCCCCGCATGCTCTGTGACGACGACGGCTCTCAGCTCTCTTACGGAAGCAGGAGGACGTCAGCAAGGACTCAACCGCCCCGACAGTTGTCCCTCCGCCAGGCTCCGTCGCTCCTCCGACGGCCACGACATCACACCAGCTGGGTGCCAAAATCTCTCCGGTTGCCACATCGGCATGTACTTAGGGCGCTAGCTCTCCCCCGCTAGACACGTAGCACTTTGCTACACCCCCATTGTACACCTGGATCCTCTCCTTGCGCCTATAAAAGGAAGGACCAGGGCCCTCTTAGAGAAGGTTGGCCGCGCGGGGACGAGGACGGGACAG
The DNA here is from genome assembly GCA_029449295.1 of Zea luxurians. NCBI lineage: Eukaryota > Viridiplantae > Streptophyta > Magnoliopsida > Poales > Poaceae > Zea > Zea luxurians. The sequence continues at coordinate 18,932,620 of JAOPSE010000042.1, forward strand.
GCGCTCTCTTGGGGCCGCTCGCTTCCCTCTCCCGCGTGGACGCTTGTAACCCCCTACTGCAAGCGCACCCGACCTGGGCGCGGGACGAACACGAAGGCCGCAGGATTTCCACCTCTCTCACGCCCATCTCCGGCCACCTCACTTCCCCCCTTCGCGCTCGGCCTCGCGTCGACCCATCTGGGCTAGGGCACGCGGCGACATTCACTCGTCGGCTTAGGGACCCCCCGGTCTCGAAACACCGACAAGGGGAATTTCAATCAAGTCTAAGTTGCTTATTGCTTCATTGAACTTCAGCATAAGGTTAGTATCACCCCCAATCCTATTCCTGTCCTCCGACCGACGAATTAAATTGAAATCACCAACGAGAAGCCAAAGTTTGTCAGAAGGCATAGAGATATTATGCAGCCAGTTGAGGAAATCAATTTTCCCATGTTGGGTACAAGGAGCATAAACATTTGTAATAATCCAGGAACAAGCCGACAAGTTTGAAGTGAATTCCACCGACTGGGCATAATTATTTTGAAAGATAACATTCTCGGAAAGCCTTGAGCTCTTCCAAATGATAACAGATCCTCCCGAGTTCCCCATCGAGGGTACAAAAGCAAAAGAGCCAAAATGAGTAGGACAAAAGTTTTTAAGGTATGCCGAGTCAAAGGACTCCTTTTTTGTTTCTTGCAAACAAACAACCTCACAACCAGCATCCCGAATAGAACAACGAATAGCATTCCACTTAGCGGTAGAGTTAATTCCTCTAACGTTGTGGCTCAGCACAGACCACTCTAGGAAGTTAACAGTATTGGGATTACTCATTGAGTAAACAAGAAGTTTTTGGGGCATAACAATACCCAAACCAGTGGGTAAAGCCAGAATCAGTCCACAAGCAAAATATTAACAGAACATTAAAACAAGCACGCACAGGTGCTAGCCAAGTATCCAGAAGACCTGCATGAACCAAAAGTAAAACCGAGCACACCCAAAAGTTAATGGGGCCCACACCGAAGCCCAGATCCCCCGCCGTCCGCCTATTGATTGTCTTGCTTATCTTAATCAGATGGATCATCAGTTTTTTCATCATCCAGATCCTTCCTGCCAACCCTCCGCAGCCCAACAGGTCCCACAGTCGATTTCTTTTGCTTTAACCTCTGCTCAGAAAGGTCATCCTCAAACAGGTTACAAAACCTGGAGCCCAGATTCCGCAGCACCTTGGAGGATAGCGGGGGGGGGGGGGGCATCGAAGTTATGTTGGCACATGAGGTAGTTCCTTTTTGGGCAGGCCCCATGCCTGAACCCAGCACGTGATTCCTTCAATCATTTGCTTCTTCTGAGCCCTGACTCCACAATGATTGGAGACGGCCCACCACAATCGTCGGAATCCTTGGAGATCCCAGAAGTGACATCCCCTAGGGAGGAATCAACCGGACATTCCTTAGGGACCACAAAAGGGATAGATTTCATTCCCTGCTCCTGCAAATTTGGGGGATATCTGACAGCAGAAAGGTCTTCGACCAATTGAAAGCATCAGACTGAAGAAGATTCGAAAGAAAAAAAGGTGCCCACTTCTTAGGGATGTCCACCGAGTGGTCAGCCGACCCAGCAGGAGCAAAGTATTTGGCCCAGAGCCTAGAGAAGTGGGAAGCTCTTTTTCTCTCCTCAAACATCTGGAAAACGGGGTCAGGCTGCCATTCCTGAGAGAGCATGAAGTTCATCTCAAAATTCTGAAGGTGATTATTGTTAGGTTCACCAACATGGGCCTGATGAGGCAAGACCTCCATATCATGGACATGATCCACCTGAGGCACCGGTCCATCAACCTCCTGAGGCCCAATAAATGGGGCAGCATTGATATCAATTCCATCCCCAAGCAGCACATGTCCATTCTCCGCAAGATGACCATTCGGAAGGGGTGCAAGCTGACCAGCACCAATGGAGCTATCGGACGACAAGCCAGAGTGCTGGTTACTGAGTTGTAGTTCTTCCTGCTGAATGGGTTGCTCCTCTGGCAAGATGTGCTGCGGGACCTGCTGATTGGGCTGGTCATTCACAATCCACTGGTCCCACTCTCCCTGGCCAAAGTCATCCTGTTGAGCCGGCATCTCTCCACCCGCAGGCTCCGGAGGGAAATTTAGGTCAAGCCCTACCGGAGGCAAGGTGACCCAGCCCGAAGAAGGCCAGGGGGAGCTGATGGCCATCCTCGGGGGCCGGAGGGATGGGGTCCTCATCTTGAGCTTGCCCGCCAAGCATGAGTTGCTGAATAATTTCACATTGAACAGTCCAGGAGTCACCAGCAAAGCCCTCAGCCTCCGAAAAAAACAATAAATTGGGGGACCTCATCCAGTGAAGTGACACGAACACAAAGCAGAGTTCTAGAGATATTACTCTAATCCTCCTCCCAGAGAATCAGCCTTCCAAACGACCCAATGGCGGCCTGCAAGTACTCTGAAGAACGATAATCCAATGGAAACCCCAGAAGCATAAGCCAGCACTCATGGTTGAAAAGAAGAGCACGGTGATTCCAAGCATCATTATGACGGACCACAGTGAAAGTAGCGTCCAAATATTGCTGGGGGCCAAGCAGAACCAAATTATCTCGTTCCAGAACACTACAAAACTGCACTATCACCTGCCCCAGATGCGAGCGCTGAATGGCTCTAACACCAACCCTACGATGCTCAACAAGATACTCCCTGACCACATCTCTGACCGCAGGGAACAAGACCTCGTGCTCAGGCAAAGGATGAATATTGATAATCGCCCAGTCCTCGTGAATTGGCGGTACACGCTGCGAGACTGACCTGACCATGATCCCACGATGCTGGACCACCGAGGCGCTGAATCCTGGTGGGAGGAACGGCTCTGGGTCTACGCGCCGGTACGCCATTGACAGATTCTCAGAGGATCGCCGGAGAGCCAAGAGCAAAGGAGCGGTTTGGGGTTTTGGTGAAGTGACACCCAACGCGAGCTCCAAGGACGTTTCGGGCGCCTGTTCGTATATTTTTAATAAGACCGCCCTGGCGAATTCACCGAAGCAGGCAAAGGTGGGAGGGGTCCCACCCGTCAGGGACCGGGGGGAAGGGCGGAACCAGGATCCGAAGTCCAAGAGGTGAGACGACCCCTCCAAAAGGCAATTACTTTCGAAGGAAGGGAACGAGGAGAGGGGAAATCCAAATTCCGATTTTTTACGATTGCAGAACAATTCCAAATGTCCCCTGGCTTTACAAAACTGGCAGAGAAACGCTGAGGAAACCGAGCCAGACAAATCCGGCCTCCCAAGGCCAGGCCTAGGCCTGAGAGGCCCATTACGTAGAATGGGCCGCCAATGCAGCCTACGGATCCTAGGACGCCCAACAGTTGAATTTGAAATTTAAAAGGAGCAATCATCACGGCCCTGACGCCCGTGTCCAATCCTGCTTCCGTTAAGCCTAGGAATACCCACTGAGGGAGCAAGCCTGCGATGAAGATCACGCGACGAGGCGCCCGAGGTCGAAGCGGCGACAGGAAACCTCGAGCCCTGAGCTCCAGAGGAGGAACCCAATCTATTGAAAACAGAAATCCTCGGAGCATTCAAATTTACAGCGAAGCGGGAAGGACGATTATGCCGAAGAACTGGGACAACATTCGCACCGGTCAGCGGCGGACGCCTAACCATATCAGCGAACGAGATTTTTTTCTGCCCTTAACAAACCACCAGTTGGCATTCTCCTCCTGAAGGAATAATTTGAGTTCATAATTCTAATTTGGTCCACCAGAGTTCCACAAGTTGAAGAAAGCTTTGAATTCCGGACGAACAATGCATCTAGAGTTGTAAATGTGGAACCCAACATCCTTGGAAGAAACCGTGAAGCGGAAAACCCGGTCAGCAAGAGAGAGGACCTTGAATCCCTAGGCAGAACCACCAAAATACTTTGTTGAGGATAGAAACATCACTTCGTGAGATGTGCAAAGAGCGAAGCCTACATAATCACTTCGATAATAGATATTCGGCTCGACTTAAACTAGCTTTTTAGGCTGCAACGTCTAGGACTGAAAGAAAAACTCGAGACTCTTGAAGTAAAAAAGCTCCAGACTCGTAAAGTGTCTCAAGCTCAGGATGGCTTGACTTGTGAGCTGAGTCAGATTTTCAATCTCATTGGTCCAGTGAACCGAGTCGAGCCGACTCGTGAGCTGTTCCAAATTAATCAAAATATGAAAATAATGGTGGACTAGTCATATGCTCGTGCATTGCTACGATATATATATATATATATATATATATGACATATGATAAATTTTATTTTAATAAAACATAAAATATATGTTTTCTATTGATTAGGTAGGTGTGAGTGTGGAGCCAACAACCAAGGTTTAAACACTTACTTGTACATAATTTCATCTTATTTTTTATATAAATTCTTCCATTATAATAGTAAAGAAAAGATTAGACAACGTCGATGTAGATGATAGACTCGAAACTAGCGAGGACGTCGACGACGACGCACTCCACCGACCAGTAGACTTGTAAGCGGCATGTTCTACTGAAGAACCTGGCGAAGCCCTTCCGCGTATGGCACCGCTATCACGTCTTGGTTTTGGAAGATTTTTTACTACTCTTTAAAGATGAGAAATGTTAACAGTTGATGTCTTTGACTTTGCTGCAGCGACACGTATCAATAGGATGGTGGTGCGCATAGTCTCGTGCCAATCAATGGTGGAAGTGGAGGTGACACCAGCCGCAGGCAGCTCTGTCTCTGTGGAAAAGGGCGGTTGCCACGCCGCCCGTACGAATCCAGAGTTGGTAGCTAGCTAGGACAAGTAGCTGGTTCGCATTTGCACATGCCCATCACCCGTCGGTTTTTACTAGTACCGGAAATGCCCTTCCGTATTGATGAGGATCAGCATTTTTTTAAATTTACTTTTTTTTAGAAAAAAACCTTGAGAGCAGGTAGAAAGAAAGGTCACGACAACATTCACGCCTATATGCTATTTGCACGTTCAGCTCTAATGACATCAGCATCATGGTGACGATGACAGTATTTTACAACTTGAGGACACGAAACTCTCCTCAGTCACTCTCACCCACCCTTTCATCATACTCATGCCATCACAAAACACCGTGATTATGTATACAACGACGATTCAGGCCTTCAAAATGTCATAAAATGCAGAGGGTCGCTTCCGTTTCTTCAGACACAGCTTCTGCAAGCAAGCAGAGGGAACTATTTATTCATGCATATGTTCTAATTATTATTAATTTCCCAGAGTCCTACAAGCACAAACATACTCACGAGTAAAAGCTTCACCAAAAGCATGCTTATTCCCTTGACACTCATGCTTAAATTTAAACTTACCTTCTCATAACCAAGCTGTGCAGCTTTTTTACTTTGTTTATTTACACTGCGATACTAAATACTTCTCTACCTTGTAAATCAACTCTTTCATGTTTTATCGTGTACGTGCCCAAAAATATCTTATAATTTGGAAATAGAGGGAGTACTAAGCGGCAGCAACCAAATCTAAACTTAGTGGACATAATTATATGACCAGGTTCTCTGCTGCAACCACAACCACGGAAAGCAAACGATTCGTATGTACAGTACAGTACCTCCACTGCAGAAGCCACCCTCAGTAAGCTTGCCTCGCCCCATGGACGACCTATCAGTTGCAAACCTATAGGAAGCCCCTGCTTGTCATGACCAACCTGACAAAGAGAGCGACATGACATGTCACCAAAGTATAGCTTTTCTGCCTCTGATCTATATTAATCCACGATGATACCACTTACAGGCACAGTTATTGCTGGGAGACCAAGAAGGTTCCCTGCTATGATGAATCGCATCAAGTAAGCTGCAACAAAGGCCAATGTTAGAATACGCGTGTGCCATCTCTGTAGAACAAACAACCATACTGACACTGAGCATCCTGCTCCCAGTTTACCTGACACAACATAATCTGACTCTCCTGACTTCAGAGCACTTGGAGGTATTTTTGGAGCAGTAATGCTGGAAAAACAGCACACTTGCTTAGTTTTTACAGCAATACAAGGTTTCTTCATGTAGAATAACATAGATATATACTTGTAGATCACATATGTCACTTATCCCTGTCTATTTTAAAAGCGTATTGACAAAGATCAATTCAGGGATATTGTCTAGAATTATGTGCTCCACTTAGGCTACAACTACATATCTAACTATTTCTATACCACACTGACAGTGTTGGAAATTTACTAAAGGAACAAAGAGGGAAGGCGGAGGGCGGCAGTCTACATAATTGAGCATTAACCACCAACAAATAGTATCAAAGTTACTGTTTAGATAAGATAGTGGAGAACACATTGAGCAGGAGGGACATGGGCCAGCTTGGTAACCAAGCTCCACCCCTCCACATTGATTTATTTCTAGATAAAATATAACTCTAAAGATCTCTTTTACGTTATACTCCATTGCGGAGAGACCAAACTTCCTCAGGTTTTGCACCAACTTCAGGCTCAATGCAATGGACCACAGCCGTCGCTCCTTTCTGTGGAACCGTGACAACAATGCAACTGCGGCGCAGAGGCTTGTAGCCTAGGAATGGGTGTTAGATTATTGTGTGTTTGTTGTTATAATGGGCCTTGGCTCAGCCCATGTGTTTCCCTCTCTAATATATATACACAATAGCCTGTCCCATTTTAGAGTTAGGGTTTTCAACATGGTATCTAGCCTGTTGCTTTCTCCCCCTCCCTCCCTTCCCTAGCACCTGGCCGCAGTTACCCGCTCCTTCTCCCTCCTCCCCTCCCCTCCTCTCTGCTGCTAGTCCACGGTGGCTGCAACCGCGCCCACCCTCACTTTGGCCATCCCCACCGGCCATGCGTTGGACGCGCCCGTCCTCACGTCGACCGTGCCCACCCCTGCGTCGGTAGCCCTTGCACCTGTGTCGGCCGCCTCCACCCCTGTAGCTTGTATCACGCCCGCGCAGACCACCATTGCGTCGTTTGCGCCTGCATCGGTGGCACTGTTTCCCTTCCACGTTGGCGCCTAGTGCGTTCCCAACGCCCCCGCCCCTATTGCGGCGCCCCTCTCCTCCGCCGTCGCTACCGCTCGCTCCACCTTGTCCGTGGTCCTCACTGTTGCCAAAGTGACGGTTGCCGCTGCTCGGGAACACGAACGTGATACTGCCCTCGCCTAAGAGCACGAGCGCAACACGGCGGATGCCCTCGCCCTACAGTTGGTTGATGTTGAACATCACTTGCTCGGCTCCCCCGTCGTCAAGCCCTTCCCGACGCCTCCAGTGGTCGCTCCTCCCTCGGAGTACGAGGCCACCATCATCGCTAACCTTCACGCCCAGGCGGCGGGTGTCCAAAACATCTGTTCTCTGGCTCCCGTCGTCCTCGACCCGACTTCCTCCACCTACACCCGCTGGCGTGACCCCGTCCTCCTCGCCCTCTAGCGCTACGCCTTGGATGACCACGTCCTCACCGACACTGTTTTCCTCACTATCCCATTCCAACGGCAGATGGATAGTGTGGCCTCGTGGATCATCGGGACCGTCACTGTTGAGATGCAGGATGTGATTCGCGAGTGCGGTGGCACTACCCATTAGGATTGGGTCGCTATCGAGTTCCTCGGCAACTGTGAAGATCTCTCCACCTCGATGTTTCCTTTCGGACTTTTGTACAAGGGGCCTCTCCGTCACCGAATACTATCGTCAGATGAAGGGCGTGACGACCTCCCTCTCTGACCTCGAGGAGCCCGTTTCTGATCGCAAGCTCATTTTGCAACCTCCTCTGCGGTCTCAACGATCGCCAGTGGCATAGCTAGGATTTTTTCATGAGGTATTCCATAAGAATTTTTTCATAAATAATTTAGTATAATCCATAATGATTTGGTATATAATTCAAAATATAGAGATAAGAATAGCATATGAAACTATAGATTTAACATTAATTCCATAAGTGCATACATGGCAATGAAAATATAATATGAAATAGTTTAAACATCAAGCATAAAATACACAAAAACAGGCCTAGTTGCACGTGAAATAGTCCAAAGATCAAGCAGTGGCATAGTCGCGTAGCTGGTGGTGTCAGTTTTGTCTGAGCCTCGATGAACTAGTGGGCCGACTTAGGGTATTCCGCGACCCACCTGGACCACCCAGTAGCTACGCCCATGACGAGCGCTACGATCACCTCCACACTTGGATCACTTGCTCGGTCCTGTTCCCATCTTTCCACAAGGTCCGCAACGACCTCATCCTTGAGGAGCTCACCAAGGGGCCGACCCCTTGCTCCAACGTCGCCACTGCCCTCTAAAGCTCTACACCTAGGGGGCCACGCATCACGCCCGCCCTCCTCCACTCCCATCTTTGTGGGCTCTTCGTCGTGCCTACCCGCCCCTCCCATCTCCGACCCTCCATCTCCTCCCCACCTGCCTGGGACTAGGGGCACTCTAGGGTGGTTGACGATGGACGAGCGATCATGGTGGTGGCAGTGGTCCCAGAGCCACTCCTTGGCCCTCCATCTACAACCCGTTAACCGACCGCATCTCCATGTCATGCGAAAAATAGTGTAAACATAGTGTCGGAGGCTCCCACATGAGTGAGGTCTGTGGAAGGGATAAACCGCTCTCACTACTGCATGAGGCATGTCGTCTATGTGAAATAATAGCATTGGATTTTTTAGAGTAGTTCGAGAAACTTTTAAAATGCAATATATTCATGTGATAAAGAAAACTTCTGCATTTATTACCCAGTTGTAGGAGTTGCTATGACATTGACCTTCTTGAAAGCTTCCATGTGATAATGCATTATCCTCCTCCTATATAAGCCCCATCAAAAGGTGCATTAAACACATGTTTAACACAATATAGGAAAAAGAAACAAACAATTACAACAAACACAAGTTGCAGGAGCCCCCAATCGTTATTGCGATAGTAGGTCATTAACAGATACTTCGAAGTTTAGGTTCAATTCCACAAATCAAGATAAGCTTAAAAAGTAAACTGAACTCATAACCTCTAAGCATGCTTATGTTCACCTTATACTTTGAGAAGCCACATAATCAGTTGCAGTGAAAGATCCAAAAAGTGCCAAACTTGTTCGAGTATCCAAGGTAAACTCAGTTTTTCTTCTGAAAGAGACAAGGAGAATGAGAATAATAGTACAGAAAAGAAAATATTTTGCATAAGTTAGCACATTCTAACAAATCGCTTAATTTTTCAGCATGTTGGAGACCAATAATTTCAAGAAGTGTTTCCCCTTGGAAGGAAATGTCATAACTACGCTAGGGATAACATTATGGAAATGGTATCCATCAAACAGATAGGTACCCTGCTTTGTAATGAGGATTCAAGTCACAGAATGATTCTGAGCCAATTGAGACAACATGAGCAGTACGCATCTCTTCAAGCTCTGGTAATGTTATCTCTTCTATCTTGAAAGAAGCAAATCAGGACTTGTTAGTTGAGATGAATGTGCATATACAATAGGTACCATTTCGTCAGCTCAACATCAGTTATGAATTAGAGGAACGGCAAACACAATGAACATAACACATTTTATAGTCTGAACTTTGTCACAGCCACTAGTTGAAGTTGATGGCATTGATTGATGTAAACATAACTTATATTATACACATCAAAATCCACATCATAACACAGATGCTTCTATTCTGAGAAGAGCTTGTCCATCTTAAGGCAAATGATCTTTTTATATAAGAAGGTGAATGATCTATTGTAACTTATATGTATAAACATTAATCCTGCATTGTTATCGTCTAAGTCATTGAGATAGAATGGACTTACTTGACATCCGAAAGCACTGCAGAGAAGTTTAAGTGCATCGTCACATGTACCCGATATCTCATGATCAGAAACATCATTAAACCACTACAAAAGCAAACTTATTTTGAGAATAGGTACGAACATAGTCAACATACCAAACTAACATCTGAAGTGCACGAACATACCTCTGTATACTTTCCTATTTTTACTGATCCCAGGATATTGCTGTTTTCTGGAGACAACAAATTTGGGACACATAGTGGCGACTGCAAATAGGAAATAAACATAAATGCAGATGCTGTGAGTTCAATCAAATGTGCTATAGTCAGCACTCAGCAAAAAATGGTTATTTAGTTATAAGTCATACTGGACTTCTGGGGAACAATGGAGAAGGTTATCTAGCAAAAAAAAAGTTATCTAGGCATGGAGAACAACAAAAAAATCAATCTGATATCATTTCAAAGCCAGCCTAAGGCTGATTGGTATAATCTGACGGCACACCCATGAAATGCATACCAGCATTCTTGATATTTAAAATGCAAAAAATAGTAGAATCAACTTCCTGCATCCCAAATTATAAGACGTTTTGGCATTTCTAGATTATTAGTTTCTATTGTGTATCTAGACATACTATATATCTAGGTGCTTAGTAAAAGCTATGAAGCTAGAAAAGTCAAAATGTCTTATAATTTGGAACGGAGGGAGTAACATCTTACTGGTCTAAGTGTAAGCTTATCCATAGGTCTTGAACCTGCTATTGCAGAATACCTGAAGTACCATATGATACAGTTTAACAAAGATCCAGTTTTAGCAACAGGATAAGCAGATATTACCCAGTATCACAAAAAGAAGCAATGACAAAATTTCTTTCTCAATGAGACAGCTAAACTCAACGGCCCTATGCAGGGGACATGGTATCATGTAGCAGTAGCACACTAAGTAGCTTACACCTTACACTAGTATAGCATCGTCAACTGATGATGTAAGAGGAGAAGCAACTTCAACAGTCCCAGAGTCACATAGTACCCTGCAAACAAGATATCTAATCATACAACAAGAAATTGCAAGACTTTGAAGGATTTCTAATGAGGTTCGGTATAAGATAACTGTATGTCTGCATGCAGCAACTAAATAGTCCAACTTGGTTGATTTTGGACAATACCATGCAAAATAAAACAATAAGCTGTTTCAGAATACAGTGGATGCTAGCTTGTACTAGAGCAGCTTAGTAACCTTGGAAGGTAGTCCAATCCATATATAACAAATATGACATATAAAAGAACAAGTCTTGTAAATATTTAATTCAATTGAACTTCTTTTTATTACCCAGTCATATCTGTCCTACCATATGTTGTCTTGAAACCAATAATACCACAAAGTGCAGATGGAATTCTAACTGAACCTGTTGTAGATAAAAGGTACCAATCAGAGACAGACTACAGATAAGAATCTGTGACAATTAATATAGGGCTTCTATATGTACAAACCTCCACCATCTGTTCCAATTGCTATCGAGCATAATCCTGATGATACTAATGCAGCAGGACCAGATGAAGAACCACCAGTATATCTATCAACTGAATGTGGATTTCTTGCTGTCCTGAAAGAGTAGTTAAGGAAAAGTGAAGATTAAGTGACAAACATAACAGAAGAACTGAGGAACAAAACAGAAGATGAAAATATCTTATCATTCTGATAATGAAAATTGTGAATTGCCCTTTTCCCTTTGTGACTTAAAAGAGTAAGGTTCTTTATTGGATGGCAGTGCTGAAATCATATTTATGTTCATTCCAGAATTCTGATTTTAACTAAACTCTACTCGAGGTCCTGGAGTTTGCATCCAGGACGTAGTAAGAAAATATTTTTTGAGCAATTTTGAAGAAAAGCGTGATAATATAGAAAAATATGTCAGCCTAGCAAAAAGGAAGAGCGTTTATTTTATCCATGTATAACTTGACAAAGTGGCCATATATCCTTTGGCTTAAACTAGAAAAACAACTACATTATACATAAGGAGTGAACATTTTTAACAGACTGAGCAGTTGTGCAACAATTGATCATACCCATAATTTGGATTGTTTCCAGTTACTCCAAGGCCTAGCTCATGCATGTTTGCTTTCCCAATAAAGATAACTCCACATTTCCGCAACCGAGCCACACAGACTGCATCTCTCTCCACAGTATGGATTTGGTCAAAGAATGTTGTAGCACCTGCCATCCGATGAAAACAGGATATCAATTGTACTTCTTGAACAGTGACAGAGAAAAAACATGGAAGATGTCAATTAAACTAACCCTTTGTTGGATATGGGAAGCAGTCGATGTCATCCTTAATGGCAACGAAGATCCCATCTAAAATGGATATCGGATTTCCTGAGCAGAAGTAACAACACATATCAGACGAGATTTTAAAATGGAATTTGTACTTGAAGCCAATTTGAATTCAAAGAAAATAAGAATTGTACAATCATGAATTGTCAACTGTTCACAAAGAAGAACATGAGTGGCCAAGTTGTGAGCTTGTGGCCAACCTCGCTGAAATCTCTTTGTGGAAGCCTCAGCTTGCTTCTTGAGATCTTCTGCATTGAAATAGATCAACATTGGCATTGGGGGCTTCTTGTTGTTCCACTCTTCAATGCCTGCAATAACATACTCGGCAACCTATCCCATGGATGAGAGTTAAAACATCGAATTAAGATGCAGGAGGGCAAGCTAGCAACATTCTGTCCAATGATGATCCACTTACAACTGAAGGAGTTGTGATCCCCGAGCTGTAAGCGTGTGCAAAGTCACGGATCTTCCAATAAAGAAAAGGGGGGTTCTCCTCGGTTGTCCAACGCACTGACGGATCATACTGCGGAAGGCACCGCAGTGCTTCATGGACTCTTTCCACCGGGTCCCTATCTTCATCTACAAGAACAACTTCTGGCTCTGGGTCTGAATAATTGGGGGCAGCAACACCAGAATTGACAAATGACAATACATAGTGAGTAATATGGCACTTGTATGAATAGACCAACCCAGAAATTGTAGCAAAAGCTGTTTTATCGAAATGATCATCCAGAGGATATAGAGGATTTTGAGCATCTGATTACATGGAGAAAGGAAGTGTTCGATGGAGTAAAGCCATTTTTAGAAATAGTGCAGGTCTAATATCAAGTATGGTGGGGGCACCCCCATTACTAAATTTATCATGCTGCAATGTTTGAAAAATTCATTTAAAAATGCATGTAGTACACACAAAGTTAATCATAGCTGCATCAGTGAAGTTTCAGATTTGTCGAAGACATCAGGAAACAAAATAGACAAAGACTGAGTCTTGCATTGTTTTATCATGTAATGAGAGTACCACTTGTGTTTGTTTAATCTGAATGTCAAGGATGTATCTGAGATTGGACTTTTTCGGGTTTCCTTAACTTTGTGTGTACTAGATAAATGATTTTTGTGAGAGCTTTTTCAAACTTTGCAGATGTTATGACGGGCAGCCCAGCAGCCCTAATAAAATCAGTTAGTTTGTTTAGATGGATAAGTATCAATTAGTTTGTTTAGATGGATAAGCATTAGTTTGTTTGTTTAGATGGATAAGCATTAGTTTGGAACTCCTGAATAGAGTTGGTTAGTTTGTTAGGGGCTGCTATCACAGCCTGTTATATTGTACCCCTTTGGTTAAGGAAGAAACCAAGCAGGCCATTATCTTGCCTGCGCTTCCCCCAACCCATCTACTGTTCACCCACACGTTGTTCATCCGGCATTACTTTTCATCGCGTGGACAATACCGCACCTTCCCCAACTAACAGCTCGACAGCGCCCAAGCGCCGGAGTCCTAGTCCTAACCCCAAACCAACTACTCGTACTACCTCCGTAACCCAACTTCCAACAATCTAGTATCGGAAGACCTCGCTGATCCTAGAATGTCGAGCGACCCTCCACAATTGTCTGTCCCCTCGGCGACGATCCCCATTCCGGCGACCTCTGAGGCAGCAGCCACCACCGGCACGTCGCCCACTGCGCCCGTGTAGCAGGACTCCTTCGTAGCATTCCAGCGGCAGGTGCAAGACTCCCAAACGTTGATCCTCAACCACCTGTCGGCGCTGACCGCCCGGTTGGGGGCAATCGAGGTCCAGCTCATGCCAGCCTCGTCCATGATCGATCCTTCATCATTTTTGGTTAACTATATTCTGGCTGAATGGATGCCCAAACCCCAAGACACCAATGAATTATAGTTATAGAAAGTAGAATTGATCATGATTATCCATAGAGCAAAACCTAACATTTATCAATCTGCTAAAGCACTATAATAAGGCTTTTCTAGTAATACTCTGCTTTGTGTAAATCTGAACTTTGCTTAGCACATCAACATATACCAATAGAATCGTATCCTACCGCTAGCATTCAAATAAAGTTAAATTCCATCAGTTTCAGCATCAGGTAGATGTGTTTCAGCATCAATGAGGTTTTAAGGTTCTGTTCTGAATCCCTAAATCTCTCGCCCTAGACCAAGGGAAGTAGCCTTGCTTCACTAAGGCCTAAAGTATAGGTGTATATTTGGGTCGGGCCTAATAGGCTGGCCCGAAGCACGAAAAAAAGCATGGCCCAGGCATGACATGGCCCAAAATATTTTAGTGTCGGGCCGGCACGGCCCGATATATCAGGCCGAGGTCGCGGCCCATGGGCGGCCACGATCACGGCCCGTTTAAGGCAGGCATGAAATGGCTCATATAGAGGTACAAAAAAGCCCATATATTCATTAAAACAACACTTCATTCTACACTTTCATGTACTTGATAAAAAACACAAAGCTAGAGATGATGCTAGTTAGATGTTTTTTGTAGCTTTGAATTAGAGTATGTGATGTAATTTTATTTTTGTTATGAACATTAGATAATGAACTGAATTTACGAACTCTGTATAGAGCTGATTATACTCTTTTTCCTTCTAACAAAATGATTTTTAAACAAGTTAGTCATTGCATAGCTCTGGTAACTTAATACAGATATTAAGTTTGCTTTTGGTCAAATTTATTTGTCTTATCTTTTATTTGTTTTATTAAATTTGTTTCGAATTTAGGGCTCTGATGTGAATTTCGGCCCAAAAATTGAATTTTGGGCTTTTTATAATTTCGGGGCGCCCGAAATGAGCCCGACATGTTTAAGCAATTACGTAACAGGCCATGGGCCGGCCCGCCCCGGCCCAAAATTTAAATGGGCCAAGCCTTTTCGGGCTTGGGTCGGGCGGGGCGGCCAAATGTACACCTAAAGCCTAAAGGGTGTTTGGGTCCTAGAATTAAACTTTAGTCTCTGTTACATCTAATGTTTGAATGCTAGTTAGAAGTATTAAATATAATCTAATTATAAAACTAATTATATAGATGAGCATTATACGTCAAGACGAACATATCAAGCCTAATTAGTTCATGATTTATCCATGTGATGCTACAGTAAATATTTGTCAATCATGAATTAATTAAGCTTGATAAATTTGTCTTGTTGTTTAGTCTTTATATGAGTAATTGGTTTTGTAATTGAATTATATTTAATACTCGTAATTGACATTCAAACATCCGTCGTGACACGGTGTAAACTTTAGTTAGGAGAACCAAACTCCCCCTAAAATGTTGGGTTTGGTTAGTGTTTAGAATGCAGTGCTAGCATGTGCAAGTTGTTCCTTTTTTTTAATGTAGTTTGTGGAAGTCAAGTTAATCATGTGAGAAGAAAGGTAAAGTCAACCGTCAAACTGAGCTGCCGTGAACCAACAGTGGGAGAAGCACATGTAGTGTAGCAGGAAACGAAACCGAGAAGAGAATTATTGGTATCCTAATCTTACCCTGCAGTGGGAACTCCGGATAGTACATGGGGCGCTCGGGTATCACCGTCTGCTGCAGCATCTGAACGAATCGTAGAGAGGAGATGAGGCACGGCATACAAAGGATTATTATAAGGAATGAATGGGGGTGGAGCCGACGCGGCGAGCAAGGGGATAGGGAGGGGATATGGGAACCTGCCTGCGGCATGTTGTTCTGCGACTTGAGGACGGAGGTGATGAGCCGGCCGAGCAGAGGCGACTCCATGAGCCAGACGAAGGCCCTGAGGGAGAAGCCGGTGAGGTGTGGCGCCTGCAGCGCGGGAGACTTGTACCTGACGGCGGAGATGTCCACCTCCTCCACGGGCGGCATGGCGCGCGGGACGGACCCGGACCTCCTCCCCGTGGAATTCGATCCGCCCATACCGATGCCGCTGTAGCAGAGGCAGGGTAGCAGGAAGGGAAGAATGAACTAAGGAATGGGGGTTTAATGCGTTGGTGGGCGGAGACGACAAGGCTGGCAGAGCAGGGCAGGTCAGCAGGGGCAGGACAGAGTCACAGGGATGCAATGCAAGAGCAAGACGACGATGGCGTGGCGGGCACACCTCACATAAATTCAGTCTGACCTGCCGAGCCGACCCTACCAGCGCCTCCTTCCCTGCTTTGCTTTCATCGTCTTCCAGAAAAGCTCCTCCAGACCATTGCACAAGATTGATGGCTACCCGATTGGGATTTGGGATCTCGTTCGTCAACCTCTACCGCAACCGTGTCTGGCCGCAAGCAATCAGGCTGTTCGCTGCGGCTTGCTGCGGCTGCAATCCGGCTGCGGCTGCGGCTTCTACAGTATTTTTCTCTCTATGGATTGCAGCTGCAGCAGTCCAAACAGCTGCAACAGTGTCGGCTACAAGCCAGCCGAACACGCCCAATAGTTTATTTATAAGAATATATTTCGTGATATTAAATTATCACTACTTATCTTAGATTTAGGGCCTGTTTGTTTACCCCCAGATTATATAATCTGGATTAAATAATCCTAAGAGGCAAACAAACAGTCCAGCTTATTTGCCTAGATTATATAATCTAACCCCTTGGATTATGATAATCCATAAGCAAGTGAGGAGGTGCTTATTTCAGATTATTTTTTTCCCACTTCCCCACTACCCTTTCAAGTTTCCTAGAAATTACCCACCATTGCCATTATAATCCACCGAATCGTTTTTGCGCCTAGTACTAGTCAATTTGGGGATGAAGAAGGTGACATGAATGCCTTCCGTGATAATATTGCTAATGCAATATTTGCCAATGTCAATTGATTTTTTTTTCATATACGAGTTTCAACCTAGTACAAATATAGAGGCATTCTTGTCTTTCTCATACAAAAGAATCCTATTAACAACTCAAATAATCTGGGTAAACAAACAGAACTACCGAGATTATATAATCCAGATTATATAATCCTCAAAAAATAATCCAGATTATATAATCCATGGGGGTAAACAAACAGGCCCTTAATGTCTCTTATTGTTTGATATATTTTTGTTAAGGGTACCCCTAACGTGATGGGGTGTAATGGTAGAAGTTGTTATTTCTAAATTATAATGATCAACCAAAAATGTTAAATCTAAGATAGATAGTGATAATTTAATATATACATCATATGTGTTGGGCACCAAAAAGAGAGCGCGGACGGTCCGGCCATTGGGTCGGACGGTCCACGTCTGTGGGCCGGACAGTCCGCGCGCGCAGAACAGATTAGGGTTCCGAGTTTCTTACTATGTTTGTTGGCGATCTCGGGATAAGCTCAGAATTTTGTTGGTAACGGGTCCAGCCCCCCTCCTCTATAAAAGCAGAGGACTACGACCGATTTAATCAATCAATCGAACCCTCAATCAATACAATTTACATTTATTCTTAGGAATAGTTCTAGTCTAGTCCTAGTTTAGCCTTCCAATCCCCAAATTCTTCGCTTCTCTTCGACTCTACGTCGATTAGAGGAGTCTAGGTCGGCCTGCCGAGCCTAGACATCACCTAGGATCTCTCCTCCCCGACATGGTCCCTCCCGGGAGCGAAATCCAGGCGCCGCCGGCGATCTTCCGCTGCCCCTGCGCACACGCAGATCGTCCGGCCCTAGGGCGCGGACCGTCCAGCCGTCAGGCACGGAACCCTAGCCCCTGCGCCAGGTCGCGGACCGTCCGCGCCTGACCAGAGAGCACCGCCATGATTCTTGTTGAGTGATTGGCGCCCGAAAAAGGTGCCAACATACTTTTTGGCGACTCCGCTGGGGACAACACATATAGACCTATCAAATCGGCTCTCAATGGCCGATTCAAAGGATAGCTCTGAAGTTTCCACCAGCAATATCATCACGCTGACATAGGAAACCTTGCCGGACGAAAAACAGCTCTTGTTCGAGGAGCGCCAGGAGCAGCTGATCCAAGAAGCAAAGGCGAAGTTCCTGGCCGACTTCAAGGTGGATAGGAACAACAAAGTCGTTCGGCAACGAACGACGGATCTGGCTTCACTCTGACCTACTACGATTACCCCCAATGTGAGTAGCACAAACGAACTCCAATCTCTTAAAGCTTACATAGACGAACAGCGAGAGCAGTTGCAACGTATCGTAGGGGATATACAAAATGATTATAACAGGCTAGTGTGTGCGCTTGATAAGTCTACTATGGCAAATCTTCCTTCGCACGAGGTTGAATTGAGGGAATACATACGTAATTCATCGGCTACAGGTTGTCACGACCAGTCACAATTCCCTTTATGGGATGCGGATAGACATGTATCTTGGGCAACGACAACCTCCCACGCACATCAGCGATAAATTTGTCGATCTACGCATGTTCGGACCATCCGCACGTGAGCGCGGACCGTCCGGGCCATCGACGGCCGATCCCATTTTTAGAAGCGAATTACCGAGACCTGCACCCAAGCCGCCACATGCCGTGCAAACCCTAGATAACCCATTCGGACCATCTGCATATGGCGCCAGACAGTCCGAATATAATGTCGGACGGTCCGGCCACATGGCTGGACAGTCTGCGCACGGAGCCGGACGGTCCGCGTATTTAACCGGATGGTCCGGCATAGAGTTTTTTGAGGAGGATGGATATCTAACTCCGTATCCATCCCAGCTAAACTCCCCATCTCACCATGTGACACACCAGCACCATAATATAACCTACCAAACCTGTGAGAGTGAGTACTTTCCGGCCTCCAGAAGGCCAGAAAGGAATGGCCAGTCCTATGAGCCTCATAGGGCATGTATTAATGCGCCGCGAAACCCAAACCAATGGGGAGGAAAACAACATACCAACATCCAAACAACCTCATCCATATTGGACCAAAGAGTCGGTGGTCTCCCACCGGCTGTCATCGATATAGTAAGAGAGGAAATAGTTGGGGCGTTCCGAGATAAGCTCGGAGTTAGTATAGTCCCCGGGGGGCAATCATATCGGAGACCTTATGGTAGCCATTTTGACCGTCTCCCATACCCACAGGGGACTAGAATACCCAAATTCGCAAAGTTTTCGGGTGACTAAGGAAAGAGCACGCGTGAGCATATAGACCAGTTCTTAACACAATTAGGAGAATTGGCCGACACCGAAGCATTCCGTGTGCGTTTATTTTCATTGTCTTTAATAGGGACTGCATTCACATGGTATGCCACGCTCCCTCCTAATTCCATTTTGTCATGGGGAGACTTAGAACAAAAATTTCATGAACATTTCTTCTCTAGCGATTACGAGCTAGATTTAGTAGACTTAGTGGCCCTACGACAAGAAAAGGATGAATCGGTTAATGAATACATCCGGAGATTACGGGATCCGAGAAACCGATGTTTTCAAATTCATTTAACAGATAAACAACTGGCGGGGATAGCCTTTGATGGATTGCGCTATTATTTAAAAGAGAAATTAGAAGGCATCCAGTTCTTTACGCTAGCGCAATTACATCAGAAAGCTTTGGCTTGTGAAAGCCGAAGCAAAGAACTAGTCAAAACGGTTCATCATAATGTCCATATAGTAGAACATAATCAAAGTAGTTTGGACGATGAACCAAAGGAAGTTTACACTACCGAAATAGTTTGGACCGAACAGGCCAAATCTTCGACTTGCTCCTCCTTGCAGTCAGTTCAAAAGAAATTGCAGGAGGAGATTAAGTTTACATTTAATGTCGGCAAATATGATAAGATATTCGATGAATTACTAAAAAATGGTAACATTAAGATTGATTATACCCTCCCACCCGCCGATGAACTAAAGCGTTGCACATATTGCAAGTGGCACAACTCATTTTCCCATGCCACTAATGATTGCAATGTGTTTCGACGACAAATCCAATCGGCCATTAACGAGGGATGATTGAAATTGCAGGAGGACACGGAGCCCTTCTCAATGAATGTGATCGACTTCAATGGCAAAAAGGTCCTAATTCGGCCCAGCACAGCCGATAAAGGCAAAGACAAAGAAGTCATCATCGGCAACGCACGGGAGGCCGATGGAAACAACAAAATTTCTTGCAGGAAAGTGGTGGCCGAGAAGACTCCTGATGGAGGGGAGACACTGAAGGTGACCATCACAAACTCCGGCACTGGAGGGCAAGCGCAGACAAGGGGACATGTGCGAGAACCCATACTACGCATCGCGGACGGTCCGGTGCCTAGGCGCGAACGGTCCGTAACATCACCGGACAGTCCAGAGCGTTCCAGCGGACGGTCCGACAGCGCCAAAGAGCCACGACGACCACGTACCTTCAAACCATGACGACCAAAAATAGGTACGTGGAAAACTAACACGTTCAAGGCAACTGGTCGGTTGGTAAAATCCAGCCCGACCATTGATCAATTATTGTCTAAATATGTGAAAAAGAAGGCCGGCACCAGCGACCGGCCACCAAGGCGACCTCGCTTACCCACCCAGGTGCGATAGCAGGTTAGGCCGATTGGACCACCACACCAATCGGAAAGGATGGGAGGTCATAATGTTCAATTAAGACCTTACGTACCTGCGTGGACACCTCCACCTCCACATACACCCATGACATGTCATTATACATACATACCACCGCTACCATATATCCCGAATCAGATGTGGGGCGCGCCACCATATCCATTCGGGATACCACAATACCCCGCCTGGGGGGCACCTCAATCACCTACTTTTGACAGGTTGACGCCTCCGGTACAAGACCGATTGAGAGTCCCTCAATCTAGTCCACGAGCACAGGCCCAGCAAGATTGCCGAACAACTCGGCCCCAAAGGCTGACTAATCCGACAGGGGGCATACGACTACAACCTCCAACAGTACGATAAAAGGGGACGTCATTAAAATAGGAACGACAGATGTCGTCGTACAACAAAATAACGAAGGGCCGATGATTTTTGGTGAATCGGCCAACACAAACGAAAAAGAAGGTACGACTGTCAACAAAACAGCCGATCCAAAATACTCCATGCCCCGATGGTGCCCATCGGGATTGACATGATCACAAAAGCGAAAATTACAACACCTCAGAGCAAAGGAGAATGAGGAAAAGGAGTCGAAAAATGTAATACTCCAAAATTGTATACGGGGGATACACAGTGATTTCTTCATTTCATGTGCCTTATTTGCATCATAAAAAGAGCACACATATAATTAATAGTGCTTGATTAAAAACAAATGATACAAAAATAAAATAAAGTACATCATGTTGGAGTTTGTTTGTGCATTTAATACAAAAAAATAAAATGAATAAAAATATAATAATAATGAGATGAAGAGTTTAAAAAAAAGGGAAGAGAATGAATCATAATATTTTAAAACACTAAAGTTATATTCATATTAAAGAATATTTGGCCCTTGGAATTTGAAACTCAAAACAGGGATTTAAATTCGGTTTGAACACTTGAATTTGAAATAGAAAAGAAAAAAAAGAGAAAAGAAAACCCGCTGTTGGGCCTCAGATTCACATTTCAGCCCACAACCACTTCCCTCCACGCCCAAAACCACTTCATCCGCGCCACACCACTCTTCACACACGAGGTCACCGACACGTGGGCCTGGGTCGCCAGTCACCAACAAAAGAAAACCCACGCTCCTCACCCAGTCACTGGTGGTCGGTCCCGCACTGTCATATGTCCGCCTTCCCTGCGCTGTCGGTTGCAACGGCTTCGCCGAGCTCGGCGGATCTCGCCGTGAAGACCGCGCGCACCAGCATTGCTGCGCAGCTGACAGCCGGGCCGCCGTGGCGCGATTCGCTCTCGGTGCGTGTCACCGCCGCTCAGGCCCAGGACGCTAGAGCCTCCTCCCCAACGGAATCGCACGCCCCTGCTTCCGCAACAGCCTCCACCATGGTCAGCGCGCGGAGCCTAGCCACGTCCGAGTATAAAGCTTAGTGCACCGCAATATGGGAGCCTATCTAACCGCCTAGGTAGCTACGGTTCATTCTTCTTCCCGTTTCGTGTGAGGACAAGCGGGCGCTGTTGGGAGCTCAAGCTGTGCCGCCGGGGGATCGTGGAGATCCACTTTCGCCGCGTCGGTCATCGTGAGTCCTCTTCTAAGCCTACTCTTGGTACTCCACGTTCGTTCGCACCCGGATTTGCTCATTGATTGGTGGTTGTTCGTCGGCCATTACTCGATAGAGCAGAACCTCTGCCATGGTGCGGTGATCTACGTGGGCGTGAAATCCTAGATCTTGACCTTGGGCGGGTGCGCTACCAAGCGATTCGCGGTACTCCGCGCATAGTGTAGCATCCTCGGGGGTGGTCGATCGGGCGGCAGGGCGTCGAAACCCGGAAGTCCGGCGAGAGCACTGCCGCCTGGGCGTTCAGCGCCGCCGCGTGTTCCGGCCACGGGTGTAAGTTTGGGAGTTTCGTCTCGAGCCGTTGGATGTGATTTACACGGCTCCGATTAGATCAAGGTAATACCCCTTTGCGGGTTGCAATCTGGGCCGCACGATGGGAATCGGAGGGCTAGCAGTTAATCACTTACGCATAGAATCCGGGCCGTAGGATTCGGATCCTATGGCCTCGATCCCGTATCGGCTCAGGCGAGGGTCGATCTAATTGGGGCCATCCGTGGTCGATCGAGCGGCTAGGGTATCACGATACCCCTTCGCGGGTCAGTTTTGTAAAAGAAACCCTAGGGATTTCTGGAATCAACCCGCCGTCCAGGGACCCTGTTCCTGTGTCTTAGAAAACTTGCACCGAGCCCCCCTATAGTTCACAGAAATGGAGGCCCAGTCCAGAACCTTATAAAACCAGAGAAAATAATTTATAAATGGGTTTTTAATAGGAAAATAATTGCTAGAACTTGAATAAATCATAGAAAATCCATTTTTAGTCCAAATTAGTCCATTCCAGTTCCTAAAATTTTGTAATTTTATTATCTATCACTTAGAACCTCTGTTTTATCATGACAACAATAAGAAAATTAATCTCACACTTAATCCTATTTAAAACACATAAAACCTTTGAAAATCCATAACTTAAATTCTATAACTCCAAAAAATTATGATTCCTGTTCCTAGGATTTTATTTTAATGTGTAGATTACTACTGTGTATTTAGTTTATATGTTTGGTGTGATGTTAATTTTTCCCTATGTATTGTGCTTGTTTGTATTGTGGCGAGTAGAAGAGCCCGTGACCGAGGATCCTGGTGAGCAGCAGGTTGAAGTAGCTGAGCAGGAGCTCATTGAAGGCAAGTTGTGCCCTTGACCACTTTCTACCCAATAATGTTATTTAATATCATTTATCCATGCATAGGTTAATTTTGATGAGACCCGATATGTCACCCTAGATTGTTTATATCATTACCTTGTTTACCCCTGATTCACTTGGGTAGTTTGCTATTGCTTAACCTGGTTTTGGGATAATCATTTACTACCTCTATGTTCCAATTCTTTTTGTATTCTATTTATGTTCATGTTGAGATCATTAATGTTAATTGGAACATAGAGCTTAACTTGAGTAACACGTGCCACCACAAGGGTTTAATGGGACGCCCTTGGCTGATTAACTAGGAAAGCTAGTGGAGGTCTACCTTACCCGAAAGGGGCAAGGGCAGTAGGGGAGTGGTCAGTGTAGGGAGGTCCTTGGTTGATTTTGCTGCGATGGCAGTCAGGCAAGAACCCTGCATTGGAACTTCCTATAAACTGTAGCGGGTTTTCTGAAGCTAGTGGAACTTTGTAAAGGCCTCGTAGTGTTACCCTGCCTCGCCTCCTCGGTAGAGGTGTATGGGAAGTCGCGATCCCTTGGCAGATGGGTAACATGACTTGTGGGTAAAGGGTACAACCTCTGCAGAGTGTAAAACTGGTATACTAGCCAAGCTCACGGTCATGAGCAGCTCAGGACTCTCTGATGTTTAAATTATGGAACTTAAATTCAATTTGTCATTCGCATATGCATGGGTTGTTATTAATTTTGTTCTATTACTTTACTTATGGTTTGGTATTTACTTACACTTAGTAATTGCTAATAAAATTTTGATCAACTACTTAAAAGCAATGCTCAGCTTTAACCCCTATCATTGATTAGCCTTACACATCACATGAACTCACACCTTTGTGAGTTTATGTCCACTGGTTCCCCACAACTTGTTGAGCTATGATCATATGTGAGCTCACCCTTGCTGTCTCACACCCCCCACAGGAGAAGAGCAGGTGGTTCAGGAGGAGCCACACAGCGAGGAGTATGATCTGGTCTAGATGGCGTTTCTCAGTTGACATTGGCGCCGACGATCCTTAGTTCGTTTTTATTTTTATCTTTTATTTTGTAATAAGTCTTCCGCTATGTAATAAATACTCTGATGTTATTGACATTTATCTCTATACACTCTGTTATTATATATGTTGTCATCTTGGCGCATGTATGAGATGCACCCGGCTTTGTTCCTTAAAGCCGGGTGTGACAGAAGTGGTATCAGAGGCAAATGTTGACTGTAGGACGAAACCTAGATAGAAATGGACAAAACCCTTCCCTACTTACCTTCTTCTGATTCATTCTATACTTACCTTATCTTGATCCTGTCTCACCTTTTGCTGTCATACTTTGATTACTCTTATCTTTTCAACTCTAAGACAAGATGGATTTCACACCTTGGAATCCTACATTTATGAACTTTTTAAGAGATAGGAGACCTAAGATAAAACTAAAACTATTTTCTTTATTAAAAATGTGGGATGATTGTTCTGATGATAAATGCTTGATTTGCTTCTTTGATTGATTGAAACATTATTTTAGATGGACATCTTAGCATGTACCACCATAAGGTATTGAATTAGCTATGGTAGGTAAAATATTAATCTGCTTAGCTAATAAATTCCCCCAAAGTAACCTGATTTGTAAATAACTGCCTTGTCTACTATTCTCTTACCATATGTATCTAACTCAGATGGTCAATACCAGGCGGGGTGGTGGAATTGATTTGCCTCCTAATCGACACACTCGGAGAATATACAGACAACCCCAGCCACAACCTGCAGAGATGAATCCTCCTAATCCTCCACCAGGCGGAGTTGACCCACTGGTTGCTGCTCAGATGAGGATGATGCAGCAAATGGCGGACACCATGGCAGATATGTGTGCACAGATGCAGCAAGAACGCCAGGAGATGCGTCAGGAAAGAGAAGATATACGACAGGAGTTGCGCCAGGAGCGAGAGGAGATACGTCAGGAAAGGAGGGCGCAACAACAGCAGCTGCAACAGCAAATGCAACAACAACAGCAGCAGCAGCAACAACAACAAGTACCACTGCCTCCACCTCCACCACCACCAGTTCCACCCCGGGACAAGCACCGAGAGTTCATGAGTCATAAGCCACCTACATTTGCTAGCTCACCCGATCCACTGGACGCGGATGATTGGCTGAAGTCCGTTGAGAAGATGCTGAATATTGCACAATGCACTGACCGGGAGAAGGTTTTATATGCTTCTGGACGACTGACAGGTCCTGCTGCTGACTGGTGGGATTCATATACTGCTGCCCATGATGCTGCGGATACTATTACTTGGGCAGAGTTCAGTACACAATTCAGGAATTATCATATACCAGCTGGATTGATGAAGATTAAGAAGAAGGAGTTTCTATCGCTGAAGCAAGGAAGCATGACAGTCAGCGAGTACCGCGACAAATTCATTCAGTTAGCCAGATATGCCCCTGATGAAGTTGCTGAAGATGAGAGGAAGCAGGAGCATTTTATTGAAGGACTTAATGGACCCTTGCAGTATGCATTGGTTGCACACACCTTTCCATCATTTTAGAGGTTACTTGATAAGGCTCTTGCTATTGAACACAAGCATGTTCAACTGGGTGATTTGAAGAGGAAGGCTATCTCACAAGGACAGGGTAGCAGCAGTGTTCGTCCTCGCTATAGTTCACCTCAGGGTACACCCGTTCGCACTGGCGGAGGCCAGCGCCCAGTTCAGCAATCACCACTGAGGACTCCACCTCCTCGACAGGCTACCACCACTGGCACCCCGACAAAGTTTTTAGGACAGAGTCCAGGCACTACTTGTTTCAAGTGTGGGAAGGCTGGTCATTATGCAAATGTCTGCCCACAGAGGATTGCTACTACTCCAGTTCAGAACAGGCAGCAAACTCTAGGATCTGGCAAGGGATATTCTATTGCCAAGGTTAATCAAGTCAGCGTTGATGCTACTCCAGATGGTGGGGACATCGTATTTGGTATGTTTTATGTTAATGCAATTCCTGCAACCATATTATTTGATTCTGGTGCTACACATTCATTTATGTCTGCTAGATATGCCAACACAAATGAAATACCACTGCTAAAAATGAGAAAACCCATGATAGTAATTACACCTAAAGGGCCTGTTGAGACGAATCAAATGACACGTAGATTGACATTGACCATTATGGGTAGAGAATTTGGAGCTACTGCTATAATATTAGAGTCAAGCAGTATAGATCTGATCCTTGGTATGTCATGGCTAAGAAAGGCAAAGGCTGTTATAGCATGTGGTAGAGGTACCGTAGAACTCACTACCACTAAAGGAGAAAGATTTCAAGTTAATATTGCAGTAACCTCCTCATCCATGCGTGCAATGTTCTTTATACCTGAGAAGTTTGTTGGTGACAACATCCGGGTGGTTAGAGATTTTCCGGATGTCTTTCCAGAGGAGTTACCAGGGATGCCACCTGATAGAGAAGTTGAGTTTGTTATTGATCTCTTACCTGGAACCGCCCCTATTTCTAAACGGCCATATAGGATGTCCGTAGAGGAGTTGAAGGAACTTAAGAAGCAGTTAACTGAGTTACAAGAGGCTGGGTACATTCGTCCGAGTTCCTCACCTTGGGGAGCACCGGTCTTGTTTGTACAGAAAAAGGATGGATCGCAGCGGATGTGTGTGGATTATAGATCTCTTAATGATGTTACGGTAAAGAACAAGTATCCGTTGCCCCGTATTGAGGATTTATTTGATCAGATGAGAGGTGCTAGAGTATTCTCGAAGATTGATCTCCGATCGTGTTACCATCAGATGAGGATTAGACCATCGGATATTCCCAAGACAGCATTCTCGACTCGATATGGATTATATGAGTTCACCGTTATGTCGTTTGGATTGACCAATGCCCCAGCTTATTTTATGAACTTGATGAATAAGGTGTTTATGGAGTATTTGGATAGATTCGTCGTGGTATTCATCGACGATATTCTCATTTATTCTCAGAGTGATAGCGATCACGAGGAACATCTGAGGTTGGTGCTACAGAAGCTACGAGATAACCAGCTATATGCCAAGTTCAGCAAGTGCGAGTTTTGGATTGGCGAGGTGCCATTTCTTGGTCATATTATTTCTAATGGAGGAATATCAGTGGATCCTGCTAAGGTTAAGGAGATAATGGAATGGAGAGTACCCACTACAGTCACTGAGATTCGGAGTTTCTTGGGACTCGCAGGATATTATCGAAGATTTATTGAAGGGTTCTCTAAGATTGCCAAGCCTATGACCTCGCTTTTGGAGAAAGGAAGAGAATTCAAGTGGGATGAGAGATGCCAAGAGAGCTTTGATCAATTGAAGGAGAGATTGATGTCACCACCAGTATTGATTATGCCAGATCTGCAGAAGGGATTTGACATTTACTGTGATGCATGTGGCCAAGGACTTGGATGTGTACTCATGCAAGATGGACATGTGATTGCTTATGCTTCTCGTCAGTTACGGAAACATGAATTGAACTACCCCACTCATGACTTGGAATTGGCAGCCGTTGTGCATGCGCTTAAGATTTGGAGACATTACATTATGGGAATCAAGTGTCAAGTATATACGGATCATAAGAGTCTGAAGTATATATTCACTCAGAAGGATCTCAACCTTAGGCAACGCCGTTGGTTGGAGCTTATTAAGGATTATGATTTGGAGATTCACTATCACCCGGGCAAGGCAAATTTGGTTGCAGATGCCTTGAGTCGCAAGGAGCATGTTCATTCAGCTATTGTTGCCCAGCTACCCGATGAGATTATTGAGGATTTCAGGAGACTTAACCTGGGGATAGTTGCTCACACAGAAGGAGTTACTATTGATGTGGAACCTACTTTGGAGCAAGAGATCCGCAAAGGACAAATTGGTGATGCTAAAATAAAAGAGATTAAGGATCTGATTACTGAAGGTCGAGTTCCGGAATTTTCGGAAGATGAGCAAGGCACCGTATGGTTCAAAGACAGGATGTGTGTTCCTGATATTGAAAGCCTTCGAGAGACTATCTTGAAGGAGGCCCATGACTCGGATTATTCTATCCATCCTGGTAGTACCAAGATGTATCAAGATTTGAAACGGAAATATTGGTGGTATGGATTGAAGAGAGATGTGGCTGCCCATGTGGCTATGTGCGATGTATGTCAAAGAGTTAAGGCTGAACACCAGAGGCCAGCTGGACTATTGCATCCACTAAAGATACCCGAGTGGAAGTGGGAAGAGATTGGTATGGATTTCATTACTGGATTGCCTCGCACCCAGAAAGGATATGATGCTATATGGGTGATTGTGGATAGATTGACTAAAGTGGCTCACTTTATTCCTGTGAAGACTACATATAAAGGTTCTCAGCTAGCAGAGTTATATATGGCTCGGATTGTGTGTTTACATGGAGTACCAAAGAAGATCGTGTCTGATCGAGGTTCGCAGTTTACCTCAAGATTTTGGAGAAGCTTTCATGAGAACATGAGTACAAAGTTGAATTTTAGCACGGCTTATCACCCTCAGACTGATGGACAGACTGAAAGGACTAATCAAGTTTTGGAAGATATGTTGAGAGCATGTGCCCTTCAGCATGGAGGAAGTTGGGATAAAAGTCTACCTTATGCTGAGTTCTCCTATAATAATAGTTATCAGGCCAGTCTGAAGATGTCACCTTTTGAAGCTTTGTATGGGAGGAAGTGCAGGACTCCTTTGTATTGGGATCAAACTGGAGAAAGACAGTTCTTTGGGCCTGAATTGATTCAAGAAGCAGAAGAACAAGTTCGTATAATTCGAGAGAACTTGAGAGTGGCTCAAACCAGGCAAAAGAGCTATGCTGATAATAGAAGAAGACCACTGGAATTTGAAGAAGGAGATTATGTGTACCTTAAGGTGTCACCACTTCGTGGAATGAGGAGATTTAAAGTTAAGGGCAAATTGTCCCCTCGCTATATTGGACCATTCTTGATCTTTAGAAGGGTTGGGGAGATGGCATACCAACTCGAGTTACCTGCTACTCTATCGGATGTGCATAATGTGTTCCACGTGTCTCAACTTAAGAAGTGTCTCCGTGTCCCTGAGGAACAGTTACCGATGGAAGAGCTCAGTGTTCAAGGTGATTTGACTTACACGGAGTACCCGATCAATATTTTGGATACTTTGACTCGAGTTACAAGGAATAAGGTGATAAAGATGTGCAAAGTGCAATGGAGTCACCACGGTGAAGATGAAGCAACTTGGGAAAGAGAAGAAGAGCTTCGTATAGATTTTCCTCACCTTTTCCCTAGATCTTCTTAAATCTCGGGGACGAGATTATTTTTTAAGGGGGGTAGGATTTGTAATACTCCAAAATTGTATACGGGGGATACACAGTGATTTCTTCATTTCATGTGCCTTATTTGCATCATAAAAAGAGCACACATATAATTAATAGTGCTTGATTAAAAACAAATGATACAAAAATAAAATAAAGTACATCATGTTGGAGTTTGTTTGTGCATTTAATACAAAAAAATAAAATGAATAAAAATATAATAATAATGAGATGAAGAGTTTAAAAAAAGGGAAGAGAATGAATCATAATATTTTAAAACACTAAAGTTATATTCATATTAAAGAATATTTGGCCCTTGGAATTTGAAACTCAAAACAGGGATTTAAATTCGGTTTGAACACTTGAATTTGAAATAGAAAAGAAAAAAAGAGAAAAGAAAACCCGCTGTTGGGCCTCAGATTCACATTTCAGCCCACAACCACTTCCCTCCGCGCCCAAAACCACTTCATCCGCGCCGCACCACTCTTCACACACGAGGTCACCGACACGTGGGCCTGGGTCGCCAGTCACCAACAAAAGAAAACCCACGCTCCTCACCCAGTCACTGGTGGTCGGTCCCGCACTGTCATATGTCCGCCTTCCCTGCGCTGTCGGTTGCAACGGCTTCGCCGAGCTCGGCGGATCTCGCCGTGAAGACCGCGCGCACCAGCATTGCTGCGCAGCTGACAGCCGGGCCGCCGTGGCGCGATTCGCTCTCGGTGCGTGTCACCGCCGCTCAGGCCCAGGACGCCAGAGCCTCCTCCCCAACAGAATCGCACGCCCCTGCTTCCGCAACAGCCTCCACCATGGTCAGCGCGCGGAGCCTAGCCACGTCCGAGTATAAAGCTTAGTGCACCGCAATATGGGAGCCTATCTAACCGCCTAGGTAGCTACGGTTCATTCTTCTTCCCGTTTCGTGTGAGGACAAGCGGGCGCTGTTGGGAGCTCAAGCTGTGCCGCCGGGGGATCGTGGAGATCCACTTTCGCCGCGTTGGTCATCGTGAGTCCTCTTCTAAGCCTACTCTTGGTACTCCACGTTCGTTCGCACCCGGATTTGCTCATTGATTGGTGGTTGTTCGTCGGCCATTACTCGATAGAGCAGAACCTCCGCCATGGTGCGGTGATCTACGTGGGCGTGAAATCCTAGATCTTGACCTTGGGCGGGTGCGCTACCAAGCGATTCGCGGTACTCCGCGCATAGTGTAGCATCCTCGGGGGTGGTCGATCGGGCGGCAGGGCGTCGAAACCCGGAAGTCCGGCGAGAGCACTGCCGCCTGGGCGTTCAGCGCCGCCGTGTGTTCCGGCCACGGGTGTAAGTTTGGGAGTTTCGTCTCGAGCCGTTGGATGTGATTTACACGGCTCCGATTAGATCAAGGTAATACCCCTTTGTGGGTTGCAATCTGGGCCGCACGATGGGAATCGGAGGGCTAGCAGTTAATCACTTACGCATAGAATCCGGGCCGTAGGATTCGGATCCTATGGCCTCGATCCCGTATCGGCTCAGGCGAGGGTCGATCTAATCGGGGCCATCCGTGGTCGATCGAGCGGCTAGGGTATCACGATGCCCCTTCGCGGGTCAGTTTTGTAAAAGAAACCCTAGGGATTTCTGGAATCAACCCGCCGTCCAGGGACCCTATTCCTGTGTCTTAGAAAACTTGCACCGAGCCCCCCTATAGTTCACAGAAATGGAGGCCCAGTCCAGAACCTTATAAAACCAGAGAAAATAATTTATAAATGGGTTTTTAATAGGAAAATAATTGCTAGAACTTGAATAAATCATAGAAAATCCATTTTTAGTCCAAATTAGTCCATTCCAGTTCCTAAAATTTTGTAATTTTATTATCTATCACTTAGAACCTCTGTTTTATCATGACAACAATAAGAAAATTAATCTCACACTTAATCCTATTTAAAACACATAAAACCTTTGAAAATCCATAACTTAAATTCTATAACTCCAAAAAATTATGATTCCTGTTCCTAGGATTTTATTTTAATGTGTAGATTACTACTGTGTATTTAGTTTATATGTTTGGTGTGATGTTAATTTTTCCCTATGTATTGTGCTTGTTTGTATTGTGGCGAGTAGAAGAGCCTGTGACCGAGGATCCTGGTGAGCAGCAGGTTGAAGTAGCTGAGCAGGAGCTCATTGAAGGCAAGTTGTGCCCTTGACCACTTTCTACCCAATAATGTTCTTTAATATCATTTATCCATGCATAGGTTAATTTTGATGAGACCCGATATGTCACCCTAGATTGTTTATCTCATTACCTTGTTTACCCCTGATTCACTTGGGTAGTTTGCTATTGCTTAACCTGGTTTTGGGATAATCATTTACTACCTCTATGTTCCAATTCTTTTTGTATTCTATTTATGTTCATGTTGAGATCATTAATGTTAATTGGAACATAAAGCTTAACTTGAGTAACACGTGCCACCACAAGGGTTTAATGGGACGCCCTTGGCTGATTAACTAGGAAAGCTAGTGGAGGTCTACCTTACCCGAAAGGGGCAAGGGCAGTAGGGGAGTGGTCAGTGTAGGGAGGTCCTTGGTTGATTTTGCTGCGATGGCAGTCAGGCAAGAACCCTGCATTGGAACTTCCTATAAACTGTAGCGGGTTTTCTGAAGCTAGTGGAACTTTGTAAAGGCCTCGTAGTGTTACCCTGCCTCGCCTCCTCGGTAGAGGTGTATGGGAAGTCGCGATCCCTTGGCAGATGGGTAACATGACTTGTGGGTAAAGGGTACAACCTCTGCAGAGTGTAAAACTGGTATACTAGCCGAGCTCACGGTCATGAGCAGCTCAGGACTCTCTGATGTTTAAATTATGGAACTTAAATTCAATTTGTCATTCGCATATGCATGGGTTGTTATTAATTTTGTTCTATTACTTTACTTATGGTTTGGTATTTACTTACACTTAGTAATTGCTAATAAAATTTTGATCAACTACTTAAAAGCAATGCTCAGCTTTAACCCCTATCATTGATTAGCCTTACACATCACATGAACTCACACCTTTGTGAGTTTATGTCCACTGGTTCCCCACAACTTGTTGAGCTATGATCATATGTGAGCTCACCCTTGCTGTCTCACACCCCCCACAGGAGAAGAGCAGGTGGTTCAGGAGGAGCCACACAGCGAGGAGTATGATCTGATCTAGATGGCGTTTCTCAGTTGACATTGGCGCCGACGATCCTTAGTTCGTTTTTATTTTTATCTTTTATTTTGTAATAAGTCTTCCGCTATGTAATAAATACTCTGATGTTATTGACATTTATCTCTATACACTCTGTTATTATATATGTTGTCTTCTTGGCGCATGTATGAGATGCACCCGGCTTTGTTCCTTAAAGCCGGGTGTGACAAAAAAAATATTCAATGACACACATTCGCAGTATCCGCCACCACAAAAGAGGTGGAGACCAAAGGCCGTTGAGAAAAATCAAACGACCACAAAGATAGAAAACAAAACAACAACTGTGCAACTCTCTGCATGTATGGTAGATAGTCCGACTATAAAGGCCGGATCATCTGCACAGGACACGGACCGTCCGACCCCTGAGGCCAAACCATCCGCACTACACCAAGACACCTCTAACGACGTACCGATGCCCATGGAGGAAGACGACTTGCAAGGAGAAGACCTGATCGACTATGGAGTTATGCCAGAACACATAGAAAATTAGGAAAGCAAGGTGACGAATTGGTCAGGACCAATATGATGCTCGGCGGTGTTGGGACTGATAGTTCGATCAAAGCTAAAGGGGTCACGTCCGTTGAGTCAACCATCAGGACCAAGGCCACTGCGTACCATCCTAGTAAGTGGCAAGATGCCTAAGAAAACCGATGTGATACATCGAGTTAGTTGCTTTTGGTTCGCTCAGCTCCACCAAAAAGCAGGGGGCATATGTTAGGCACCAAAAAGAGAGGGCGGACGGTCCGGCCCTGGGGCCAGACGGTCCGCGCCTATGGGCCAGACGGTCCGCGTGCGCAGAGCAGATTAGGGTTCCAAGTTTCTTGCTATGTTTGTTGGCGAGAATCTCGGGATAAGCTCGGAATTTTGTTGGTAACGGGTCCAGCCCTCCTCCTCTATAAAAGCAGAGGACTATGGCCGATTTAATCAATCAATCGAACCCTCAATCAATACAATTTACATTTATTCTTAGGAGTAGTTCTAGTCTAGTTCTAGTTTAGCCTTCCAATCTCTAAATTCTTCGCTTCTTATTGACTCTACGTCGATTAGAGGAGTCTAGGTTGGCCTGCCGAGCCTAGACATCACCTAGGATCTCTCCTCCTCGATGGGGTCCCTCCCGGGAGCGAGATCTAGGCGCCGCCAGTGATCTTCCGCCGCCCTTGCGCACACATGGACCGTCTGGCCCTAGGGCGCGGACCATCCGACCGTCAGGCAGGGAACCCTAGCCCCTGCGCTAGGTCACGGACCGTCCGGTCCCTGGCCGCGGACCGTCCGCGCCTGACCAGAGAGCACCGCCACGGTTCTTGTTGAGTGATTGGCGCCCAAAAAAGGTGCCAACAATATGCATTAAGCTTCCATGTGTACCGGATATGTTGTCTTTATTTATAAAAAAGTGTATTATTTATCGGTTGAAATATTGTCTAACACTTTAATATCGACGTTCGAAAATGATATATGTCTGACCCATGCGTCCGAGACTCCGGTATGACTGTTATTGATCACCTGTGGTTAATATAGAAGCTACAAACCGGTGCAGTGGTGGGGCTCCGTAAAAATAATACCCCGGACCACTCTACAAATATAACAGTGTACTACTTGTCTTTTAATTTTTCGCGCTTTAAGGGTAGTAACATTTAAAACAATCCAGTGAAAGTATGGCGGGTAGGGAAAGGAAATCAGATATCCGGGAACAATTACTCACAATAGAGGAGAATCACGGGCACATAGCAGTAGGCAGTTGAAAGGAAAATAGGGTTAACCTTTTCCTACAATTGATTTTGGTGGTTGAATGTCCAACACAAACATTTGGACTAACTAGTTTGCTCTAGAATTCATGAATTATAGATGCATAAGGTTCAACACAAACCAATAAATATTCAAGTTAGGGACCCAATTCAAAAAGAGCAAAAAGAACTTGAGTGTGATGTGGACTGGCGCACCAGACTGTCCGGTGTGTCACCGGACTGTGTCCGGTGCACCAGGACCGTACAACATCAAACCAGCCACTCTCGGGACAACGCAGGCGCACTCCGCTATAATTCACAGAACTGTCCGGTGTGCCACCGGATCAACGGCTAACTCGCGCAACGGTTGACTCTACAAAGTGCTACAGTGAGTGAACAGTGCACGGCAGAAGTCAGAGCAGAAAGTCAGAGGGGCACCGGACTGTCCGGTGTCGCAAGAAGACAAAGCTCCAATGGTCGACCGAGCTCCGAACTCTAACGGTTGGGTGACGTGGCGGCTCACTGGACAGTGAACAGGACCTACCCGGTGGCGTACCGGACTGTCCAGTGCGCCCATCGCCAGCAAACTCCCTAACGACTTCTTTGGTGGTTGAGGGCTATAAATAACCCCCAACCACCACAACTCCAAGCATCCAAGTTTTCTAAAGTTCTCATTCAATACAAGAGCTAGTGCATTCACTCCAAGACACATTTCCAAAGATCAAATCCTCTCCAAGTCTAGAATTCATTCCAACCACCTAGTGACTTGAGAGAGTGTGTGTTCGTGTTCATTTGTGCTTGTTGCTTGGATCGCTTTCTTCCTTCCTCATCCTTGTTCCGAAGTGACTTGTAATCAAAGCAAGAGACACCTAAGTGTGTGGTGGTCCTAGCGGGGTCTAAGTGACCCGTTTGATTAAGGAGAAAGCTCACTCGGTCTAAGTGACCGTTTGAGAGAGGGAAAGGGTTGAAAGAGACCCGGTCTTTGTGACCACCTCAACGGGGACTAGGTTCTTTGGAACCGAACCTCGGTAAAACAAATCACCATGTTCATTCGCTTGATTCTCATTTGATTTGTTTTCCCTCTCTCCCGGACTTGAATTTAATTCTAACACTAACCCCGGCTTGTAGTGTGTGTTTAAGTTTGTAAATTTCAGATTACGCCTATTCACCCCCCCTCTAGGCAACTTTTAGCAGTCAACACTCAGCACATAGCGCTCGTTGCTCAGGTGGTCGCTGCCCATTGGCCAGGGAGGCACTCCGCCCTCGCTTATGAATAAGAAAGGGGATTAGGTTGAGGAAGTTGTATAGTTTGGGAGAAGATGTAATGACAGGGGTGGATTTGGGCGGTGGCGCGGCGCCAGTGCAAGTCGTGCGCGTCATTGCTACATGGTCACAGGGAGGCTGGAAGTGGACTGGCGGAGGTGGAGGCTAGACTAGCGGATGCCTGAGTCAGAGCCCGCTCGGCTGCCTCAGAGGTTGCTGCCTTGTGCCTTTGCCGGATTCATAGAGCCTGAAGGCGCGGAGAGCGATAGAGGACTGAATGGAGGTGGCCGTGCCGCTGGCAACATAGGAAGCGCAGCCACGCAGGTTTGTGAAATAATTGGAAGAGCTTATTGTCAAAGTTTCGGACCCGGGGGGTCCCTGGACCGACGAGTAAATTTGTCGCTGCGTGCCCCTGCCCAGATGGGTTGGTGCGAGATGGAATACAAGAGGAGGAACAAGCCTTGTATTATCCTGCACCAGGGTGCTCGTAGTAGGGGTTACAAGCACGTCGCGCGCGAGAGAGAGAGAGCCTGTTCGTTTGCTCCTTCCCCCACGCGAACCCCCTCTAGGAAGGCCCTAGACCTCCCTTTTATAGATGCAAGGAGAAGGTCCAGATGTACAATGGGGGGTGTAGCTATGCGCTAACATTTCCGGCGGAGAGGTGCCTGAGCCCGGTGTACATGCCAACATGGCTGTCGGAGAGGTGCTTGAGCCCTAAGTACGTGATAACGTGGCCATCGGAGAAGCGCCTGAGCCCTGAGTACGTGATAACGTGGCCGTCGGAGAAGCGCCTGAGCCCTGTAGAAGCACAGCTGTCGGTGCGGCAAGGGTTCTGCTGACGTTCCCTTGCTTCCGTAAGGGGGCTGAGAACCACTGACGTCATGGACGCGCGCGGGGAGCCATCATTACCTATTGCCAGGGTAATCTCGATGGGTCGTCGGTCTTGTTCCTTTGTAGCCTGAGCTAGCTAGGAGTAGGGTAATGATGTACCCCCTGTGGCGCGGTCGGTCCGAGTCCAGGGTCAGGCGAGGCAGAGACTTCTCTTGAGGCCGAGGCCAGGGTTGGGCGAGGATGCGACCCCTCCCGAGGCCGAGGCCCGAGGTCGGGCGAGGCGGAGCTCCCTGTTGTTTCTGAGGCTAAGCTCGGGGGAGATCGCGACTTGTTGTCAGCCTTACTCGGGCGGCCGGCTCAGCAGTCGGAGCGAAGCGAGCAGTGCTGTTTTTCTGTCAGATCGGTCAGTAAAGGGGGCGAAGTGACTGCGGTCACTTTGGCCTGGCCGACTGAGACGTGCGTGTCAGGATACGGTGTCAGGCGATCCCTGCATTGAATGCGCCTGCGAAGTGGTCGGTTGGTGAGGCGGTCTAGCCAAGGTTGCTTCACAACAAAGCCTGCCCGAGCCGGGCTTCGGGAGAGCCGAAGGTGTGCTCCCTGCCTGAGGAGGCCCTCGGGTGAGGCGCGAATTCGTCCGGGACTACTGTTCCCGCCCGAGGCTAGGCTCGGGCGAGATCGCGTCCCTTGGGTAGACGAAGCCTTGACTTGAACCGCGCCCATCAATCTTTATGGTTTGTTTGGAAGGCGTTTACCAGCTGTGTTTAGGAGCGTTGGGGGTACCCCTAATTACGGTACCCGACAGTAGCCCCCGAGCCTCGAAGGGAGTGGCGATGCTCGCTTTGAGGCTTTGCCGTATTTTTGGTGAGGGGACCGGCCTTTCTCGGTTATACTTTGTTCCGACGGGTGTAGCCCCTGAGGCCTCGGAGGAGTGGTTTGACTCCTCTGAGGTCTTAACGCTTTTCGTGATGCCTCGGCTGGTACTGTCGTTCCCTCATGCGGCCTGGCCGTAGCCCGGGTGCACGGTCAGGCCCCGAGTTTTTAAGCTGGTTTGTTAACGCTGTCAACAGTTTGGTCGTAGCCGGGTGCGAGAGCAGCTCCCGAGCCTCTACACGGAGCGAGAGGACGGTCAAGGACTGTCTCAACTTTTATGATACGCCTCTTCGTCACCTTTCCACAAGGAGGAAGGGGGGGGGGAAGCGCCATGTTACCCTCGGAGGGCACCGATCATGACGTTTCCAGTGAGTTGCTAACGGGTGATCCGAGTGGACGTCCGTGCCCCGTTCGTTAGGGGTCGGCTAGTGGCCCAGAGGCGCGCTCCAAAAGTACCTGTAGGTGATTCGCTGGACCCGGACCCTTTTCGATAAGGTCCGAGGGCTCGATGCCTCCCTCCGGTGGGATTCCATTACAAATCATTCCCGCTGGTCTCGGAAATGTCCTAGGGTACCTTGGGAGCGTAGCCCGAGCCTCGGCCATGTAACGGACGTACCCAGAGTCATCCCTCACTCTGCGTGCTCTGGGCGGCTGTCGAACCCTTCCAAGGGGCCAGCCTTCAAACCCCTGATCAGTAATGGGCGCGGAGCCTGAGTGTTCTGGGGCGGCTGTCGAACCCTTCCGAGGGGCCAGCCTTCGAACCCCTGATCAGTAATGGGCGCGAAGCCCAAGTGCTCTGGGGCAGCTGTTGAAACCCTTCGAGGGGCCAGCCTTCGAACCCCTGATCAGTAGGAGGGCTCGAGGCCCGCTTCCTTCGCCGAGAAGGATCCTTTTCGAATTATCCCCTTCCCCAGTCCCTGTAGCAAGAGAGAGGAAGAGGAAGAGGAAAAGGATATGAATTTAAATAATGAGGCGCACCTTTTTTGATGCGGTCGTCATGGCGGAGGTGAAACGACGCCCGCCTCGCCTGCCAGAGGTGTCGCTTGCCCTGCCAGGGAGTTAATGCGATGGGGCGGGTGATTCGCGGGGCGGCCGTTGTGCGTGCGCAAGTTGTTCGAGGAACGAGCGTTTCACCTTCGAGTTTGAATTTTGCGGCGGGTTCGGGTGAAGTCTTGGACGGTTCTCGCCCGGGCCTTTATATACCCGGGAGAGGGGCCGACGGTGGTTCTTTACCCTGCCATCTGCACCTGCCTTCTGCTTTGGTTCCCGCAACCTAAGAGAATAGCCAGGGAAAAGAAAACTGCACACCTCATCCCCTCCGTCTCCACCACCTTCGTTCGGTGATGGCCGAGAAGGTGAGTATCATCCCGCCGCACGACCCGTGGCCTTCCTCCACTGCCGTTGTGGGGGATCTGGAGGCCCTTGTTGCTGATGGTTTGCTTCATCCCCTCTCCGATGGGCCGCAGCCGGAGTGGTTGGCCCTGAGCGAGGCCGTCCCGACTCCGCCGCCGGGGTATGTGGTCAGCTTTATCCCTTTCCATGAGCGGGGGTTTGGAGTACCAGCGAGCCGCTTCATGCGGGCGCTCCTGCACTATTACGGGGTGGAGCTGCACAACTTCAACCCTAACTCCATTGCGCAAGCGGCCATCTTCGCGGCAGTTTGCGAGGGTTATTTGGGGATTAATGTTCACTAGGACCTGTGGACCCATCTCTTCTCTGCAGAGCTCTTTGCCTCGACGACGGAGGTGAAGAAGGTCCGTATGGTGGTGCAGGCCGGAGGCTGCACCCTCCAGCTGAGGCCGGGGCGCACGCAGTTGTACATCCCCGCCATCCTTGTGTCTTCGAGCAAGGGGTGGCAGCGCCGGTGGTTTTATCTCCGGAACGACGGCGGGAGGCTTCCGTCGTTTTCTCAATGAGTGGTGACCACCGTCGGCGCTAACTGGCACTGTGGGGCCACACGCGAGAAACAGGAGAAGCTCCAGCCTCTTCTGCATGCCTTGCAGAAGTTAAGGGGTTAGGGGCTTACGGTTGCGGGGGTTGTTGCCGCCATCCATCGCCGGAGGGTGCTCCCCTTGGTGGAGCAGCGGTTGCAGCTCTCGGAGATGAGGCCGGGGGTTAGTTTGGAGGGCTTGCAGATGTCCTCAGCCTCCCTCCCCGACGATGACCTCCGCAAGCGGGTAGCAGGTATGGTAGGGAGGCTGGATGCCGGTGCCCTTACCCAACCCACGATGCATCCCGACCATGGGTACGTGTCCCTGGTGAGTGTCCGATCCTTTTCCTGTTTTGCGCCGAGTTGCCTTTGATTTTCACCATTGGGATCTTTGTCCGTCCCTAGGGGTTGAGGTTTTACAAACCCGCCCTGCCACTGGTCCCGGAGGACGCGGTAGGCCACGCCATGCGGAGGGTCGCCGCGGAGAAGAAGAAGGAGAAGAAGGACGCGGAGAAGGCCCGGGCTTGCAAGCGGATGCGAGCTCGAGACGCTTTGGAAAAGCATCATCGGAAGCAGCAGAGGGACGGGCTCCCGAGGGAGCCATCGCCGGAGACGCCCGACGATGATGACGACGATGATTATGATGACGACGAGAGTGACGACATGGTGACCCGAGCCAGCCTCCTAGTGGGCTGGTACCATCAGTGCTCGGGGCCAGGACATCGAGGCCCCAGTCCGAGGAGCGGAGGCGGACCGAGGGGGTACTTGACCCCTTGGCCGAGGTAACTGGGGCGACGCCGGGTGGTTAGGCCGATTTGCCTGTCCTCCCCGAGCAAGTGCCCGTGCAGGCTATACAGGAGGTCGGCCCCTTGGCCGTGGCGACGCCTAGGCAGGGCGCACCTTCGGTGCCTCGGGCGTCCGAGGTGGAAGCGGCGCCGAAGCCGGCGTTGGGGCAACTTTCGGCAGCGCCTGCGGGGACTGGGGCCCGAGGGGCCTCCCCATAGGCGCGACTGGCCTTGGTCCGGAGCGGGTAGGTATCTGAGAATACCTCTGCTTGGTCTTTTCCCTGTGTGTCTTGATCTTGCTCTCTCCCTCTTTCTTTTCAGCAAGCGGAGGCAGGGCTCGACTGGTCTAGCCCCCCACAAGGCCCTTAAGACGGGGCTGGCCTCCGCAGCTGGCGCCGCGGCGTGCCATGCCAGTTGGCTAGCTTCCGCACAAGACGCCCTCGAGCGGGGGGGGGGGGGGGGGGGCAGGCAGGACGAGCTGCCATGGGGCAAGCCTCCCAGGCTGACCCTTCTGCCAGGGTAGCCATCGTGCCGGGGGAGGCCGTTGACGCGTCCGCGGCCCCAAGCCCGCTCGACTTGTTACCGGCGCCAGCATCGACTCCTGCCGGGGCCATCGCTGATCTGCTCGCGGAATCGCCCGTCGCTCCCGACGTCGGGATGGTTGAGGCACCGCCGCTCGTGGTTGTCCCCAACCTCCCCATACCTGGCC
Source organism: Zea luxurians (assembly GCA_029449295.1). NCBI lineage: Eukaryota > Viridiplantae > Streptophyta > Magnoliopsida > Poales > Poaceae > Zea > Zea luxurians. Next base: position 18,973,465 of record JAOPSE010000042.1, read on the forward strand.
ATGAGGAGGGGGCTGCCGCCGTCGCTGAGGTCAGTGATTAGAGGCCCGCCACCTTAGCCGAGGGGGGGCCCAGTACGTTGACGACGGTGGTGCCCGACGCGTCGACTGCAGAGGGACCCGACGCCTTGGTGGAGGGGCACGCAGAACCACGACCCATCTTAGGGAGCAGCAGCCTTATCCCCACGTGGCGCAACCCCAATGAGTGGTGTGGACAGGCGCTCCGGTTTTGGAGCCGCGACACCTCAGAACCCCTCCTCCTTCTTAATGACGAGCGGGAGGAGCAGTCTCGGGATGAGCTCCGTGAGTATGCCGAGGTGGCGATGGGGTTGCTTCGGTCGACCCTAGAGATCCTTTCTAGGGACGTTCCCAGGGTCTCCAGGTAAGGATGTTAGGCGTACACCCTGAGTAACCAGGGCATTCTTTATAATACCCTGTTCTCCTTTCTCAGGAACTCGCGGATGTGAGCACCGCCAAGTCGCTGTTCATCCACCGTGAGAGCGGCGTCTAGGCTTCGCTGTGGACCTAGAGGGCCGCACTTGTTGAGGCTAATACACGTCTCGCCCAACGGAGCACCGAGGTGGCGGACCTTCGGCTCTTTTGTGATGAGCTGAAGTTGGAGGCAGTGGCAGCGCGGGTAGAGGCAGCGTTGGCACGGACGGAGGCGCAGCAGCGGTAGCTGGAGCTCGGCCAGGTCGTCGGCGAGCGGGGCCAATCTTGGAGCCAAGCTGCCGAGGCTATGGGCCGAGCTAAGGCCCTTAGGGGTCAGCTAGCTGAGGCTACGGAGCGGCTAGCCGAGGCGTTCGCTCGGGCCGGGACCCTTGTGGAGGGCCTGGCCATGGCTATCGGGTCTGCTGAATCCGCCCAAGCCGTGGCCTCGGAGCAGCGTGCCCGGGCCGAAGGTACGTTTCCCCGGCTTTGTGACTTCGATTTAGCTTCATTCTTCAACTCAGGTCTGAAGGATTTTGTTTGGCTGTCAGCAGAGTTCGAGACGGCTCTCAACGAGTCCGTCAAGGCACTTGCCCAGGCGGCTGAGCAGAAGGAAGCCGATCACGTGGCTATGTCCGAGGCTGTCTCGGCCTTTTGCCGGGCCTTTGACCTCAACGACATCCCCTCGGGTAGCTCCCCCCAGAGTCACCTGCGGTGGGCGGCCATGTGCGCAGCAGACTCCACGGGGCGCTGCATCACGGCGTTAGGCGGGCCTTCGCCGTGCTCGCTTCCCACTACGACGTGGATCTGGAGAGGGTCAGCGAGGGGTACTGCCTACCCGACGAAGATGAGGCTGCCTTAGCCGAGGTTTAGAGGCTCGACGCGGCCGCCGAGGGCCCAAGCGCGTTGTTGGCATCCTCCTTCGAGGTGGAGATCCTTCCGCCCATGTCGCTGTCTGAGGCCGGGCCAGATCCTGCCGAGGGCGGAAACGACGCCGAGGGTGTCGCTCCTCCCCCTGCCAATGTCTGATCCAACAAAAACTGTTTTCCCAAAGTACATGTGCGTTTTTGCGGCCGCCGAGGCCTAAACACTTTATCATCGTGTTATGAAGCTGCGTTTTCTTTCCTCTTGCTTCGAGTATCAGGACTTGTTCGTCGGTAGCAGAATCGCTTATCCGAGCGAAAGTTACTTTTCGCGGAAGGTGATGAGTGAGGTATCCGTATCCCGGAGGCGTAGGAGTCCCTCGGCTCGGTCGGCCTTGTCGCTTACGTGCACTTTTGCTCATTTGTAGGATTCTGTTATCGATATAGTCAAGAAGGCACGAAAGTCGTTTTCTACCCGAGCGTCCGGACTTGTTCGGTAGCAGGACCACTTATCCGAGTGAGAGTTCTCGCGGAAGGTGATGAGTAAGGTATCCGTATCCCGGAGGCGTAGGAGTCCCTTGGCTCGGTTGGCCTTGCCGCTTATGTGTACTCTCATCGTTGTTAGGGTCCTGCTATCGATATAGTCGAAAGCACGAGAGTTGTTTTGGTAGAAAACTTTTTCGAAGAAAATTTTGACGCAGAGGGGGTTCCCCCCTTCTAGCCCCCGAGGGAGGGTCAGGCTTTGCCGAGGCAAGGCTGACCCTTCCTTGACGGTTAGACTTTATTTATGTATGTAAAGAAGAACGAGGTACGTGAATGACTTGAAACATTTTAAGGGCAGAAGCGACGTAGCTGTTCGATGTTCCAAGCATTGTTGTAGACCTCGCCTTGATCGTTGGCCAGCTTGTATGTTCCGGGCTTCAAAATCTTGGCGATGATGAATGGCCCTTCCTAGGGAGGAGTAAGCTTGTGGCGTCCTCGGGTGTCTTGTCATAACCGGAGTACCAAGTCTCCCACCTGGAAGCCTCGGGGCCGAACCATTCGGGCGTGGTAGCGTCGCAGAGACTGCTGATACCGCGCCGAATGTAGTAAGGCGACGTCCCGAACCTCTTCGAGCTGGTCCAGCGAGTCCTCTCGGCTGATCTGGTTGCTTCGGTCGTCGTACGCCTTCGTCCTCGGGGAACCGTATTCTAAGTCCATGGGGAGGACGGCATCGGCCCCATAAACTAGAAAGAACGGCGAGAAACCCGTGGCTCAGCTCGGCGTCGTCCTCAGACTCCAGACCACCGAGGGTAGCTCTTTCATCCACCGCTTGCCGAACTTGTTGAGGTCGTTGTAGATCCTCGGTTTAAGTCCCTGCAGAATCATACCATTGGCACATTCCACCTGCCCATTCGTCATGGGGTGAGCTACGGCGGCCTAGTCCACACGGATGTGGTGGTCATCGCAGAAGTCTAGGAACTTTTTTCTGGTGAACTGCGTGCCATTGTCGGTGATGATGGAGTTTGGGACCCCAAAGCGATGGATGATGCTTGTGAAGAACGCCACCTCCTGCTCGGACCTGACGCTGGTCAATTGTCGAACCTCGATCCACTTGGAGAACTTGTCGATGGCGACTAGCAGGTGCGAGAAGCCCCCAGGTGCCTTTTGCAAGGGACCGACGAGATCCAAACCCCATACGGCAAACGGCCAGGTGATGGGTATCGTCTGCAGGGCCTGAGCGGGCAGGTGCGTCTTCTTCGCGTAGAATTGACACCCTTGGCAGGAGTGTACAATCCTAGTGGCGTCGGCCACCGCGGTCAGCCAGTAGAAACCTTGTGGGAAGGCTTTACCCACGAGGGCTCGGGGTGCTGCATGGTGACCGCAAGCCCCCGAGTGTATTTCTTGCAACAGCTCTTGTCCTTGGGCGAAGGAAATGCATCGCTGGAGGATGCCCGAGGGACTGCGGTGGTAGAGCTCCTTTTCATCACCTAGCAAAACGAACGACTTGGTGCGCTGAGCCAGTCACCGAGCTTTGGCCTTGTCGAGGGGCAGCTCTCCTCGGAGGAGAAAATCCAGGTACGGGGTCTGCCAGTTCGGGTTTGGCGTGACCCCATTCCGATCACCCTCGACGCGCAGGGCCTCACCCTCAGCGGCCGAGGGCACCTCGGGCTCGGCTGAGGCTTCCTTGGGCTCGGCCGAGGGTATCTCGGGCGTGTCGTCGATCTTGACGGAGGGTTGATGTATATCCTTGGAGAAGACGTCCGGGGGAACCATTGTCCGCCCCGAGACTATTTTAGCCAACTCATCCACAGTCTCGTTGTACCGTCGAGCGATGTGGTTGAGTTCGAGCCCGTAGAACTTGTTTTCCAGGCGCCGAACTTCGTCGTAGTACGCCTCCATCTTCCAATCGTGGCAGTGGGAGTTCTTCATGACTTGGTCAATGACAAGCTGCGAGTCGCCACGAGCGTCGAGGCGCCGAACCCCTAGCTCGACGGCGATGCGCAACCTGTTAACCAATGCTTTGTACTCGGCCACATTGTTTGACGTCGGAAAATGAAGGCATATCACGTAGCGAAGATGTTTTCCGAGGGGTAAAATGAAGAGCAAGCCAGCGCCTGCTCCAGTATTTTCTTCGTCAAAACGGTGCAGGTGCTGCTTCACGGGTCGGGCACTGGCCCGGATGTCCAATGAGTGCTCGTCGACATCCCTCGGTATGCCGGCATGTCCGAGGGACTCCACGCAAAAACTTTGGCGTTCGCGCAGAGAAAGTCGACGAGCACTGCTTCCTATTTGGGGTCGAGCTCGGAGCCGATCCTGACTTTCTTGCTGGCGTCGTTGCTGGGGTCGAGTGAGACGGACTTAACCGCCTCAACTGGTTCGAAGTTGCCGGCGTGCCGCTTCGCGTCGGGCGCCTCCTTGGAGAGGCGTTCTAGGTCAGCGATGAGGGCCTTGGACTCGGCGAGGGCCTCAGCATACTCCACGCATTCCACGTCGCATTCGTACGCGTGGCGGTACGTGGATCCGACGGTGATGATCCCGTTAGGGCCAGGCATCTTGAGCTTGAGGTAGGTATAGTTGGGGACGGCCATGTGAGAGCACCTAGAGGGGGGGGTGAATAGGTGATCCTGTAAAACTTCAAACTTAAGCCACAAAACTTGGTTAAGTGTTAGCACAAATAATGCCAAGTGGCTAGAGAGGAGTCTCAACAAAACACAGAAACCACAGAAGATCAATCACAGAGATGACACAATGGTTTATCCCGTGGTTCGGCCAAGACCAACGCTTGCCTACTCCACGTTGTGGCGTCCCAACGGACGAGGGTTGCAATCAACCCCTCTCAAGCGGTCCAAAGACCCACTTGAATACCACGGTGTTTTGTTTTCTTTTCTTTATCCCGTTTGCAAGGAATCTCCACAAATTGGAGTCTCTTGCCCTTACAAGTATATGATCACAAAGAAGCACAGAGTAAGGAAGGGAGGCAACACACACAAATCCACAGCGAAATGCGCACACACACGGCCAAGAATCGAGCTCGAATGACTATCTCAAAGTTCTCACTAGAACGGAGCTCGAATCACTTAGAATCACAAACGAATGCGCAAAGAATGAGTGTGGATGATCAAGAATGCTCTAAGGTTGCTTGGTGCACTCCTCCATGCGCCTAGGGGTCCCTTTTATAGCCCCAAGGCAGCTAGGAGCCGTTGAGAGCAAATCTGGAAGGCCAATCTTGCCTTCTTTCGTCGGGGGCACCGGACAGTCCGGTGCACACCGGACACTGTCCGGTGCCCGATTTCCTTCCTAAAATGGCGCTGCCGACCGTTGCCGACCGTTGTAGATCTGGAGCCGTTGGCGCACCGGACATGTCCGGTGCACACCGGACAGTCCGGTGCCGTCTTCTAGCCGTTGGCTCGGCCACGTGTCCCGCGCAGATTGCGCTGCCGACCGTTGGCCCGGCCGACCGTTGGCTCACCGGACAGTCCGGTGCACACCGGACAGTCCGGTGAATTTTAGCCGTACGTCGCCGGTGAATTCCCGAGAGCAGCCACTTCGCGCCGAGCCAGCCTGGCGCACCGGACACTGTCCGGTGCACACCGGACAGTCCGGTGCACCCAGACTGGGCAGACTTTGGCTGCTCGAGCCATCTCTTTTCCAACTCGATTTTTTCTGTTTCCAGCACTTAGACACAATACATTAGTCCATAAAACAATGTACTAAGTCTGAGAAACATACCTTAATTCTTGATTTGTACTTTGTCCACCATTTTACAATTAGGCACCTGTGTTGGGCACTAAATCACCAAAATACTTAGAAATGGCCCAAGGGCACATTTCCCTTTCAATCTCCCCCTTTTTGGTGATTTATGCCAACACAACATAAAGCAAGTAGACCAAGTACAAAAACACTTCAAATAAGAACTCAAATTATTTTGATTCAATTTTGACATATATGGATCACTCTATGCCACCACTTGGTTTGTTTTTGCAAATCAAACTCAAATCTCTATCTCTAAGTCAAACACACATGTTGAAACCTAAAGAGAGTCATTCCAAAAGAGATTGATCAAAGATTTCAAAAAAAACTCCCCCTTTTTCCCATAATCAATACTTCTCCCCATAAGAAGCCAACTTTTGATAAGAGAGACAACAAAAGAGTTTTGGCAAACCAAAAGCTCTATTCTACTATTTTCAAAATCTCTCAAGTGGTAGCTGATCCATTTATCGCTTTGGCCTTTATTTTCTCCCCCTTTGGCATCAAACACCAAAACGGGATTAATCTTGGCTCTTTAACCCCATTGCCTCACCAAAATCTTCAATTAAGAGCAAATGGCAATAAGAGTTCATGAGATGAACTTGGAATAGGTTACCCTCTCATCGGAGTGCAGTGGAAGTCTTTCATGGTCCAAGTCCACCTTTTCCCTTTCAATTCTCATTTGAGACTAAAACAAGCAAACTCAAGCATATGGTTAGTCTCAAAGGGTCAAGTTGTAACACATCTCCCCCTAAAACAGTGCATCACTTTGCAACGGACTTGTGAGGTCCAGGGAGTGTTTGTACAACTTGAGCACCACAATAAACAAAATGCAGAATGAACATGATCAAAGGCATAAACCCATGTATGCTACAATTTAATCCAAGTTCCGCGAATCTAAGACATTTAGCTCACTACGCAGCCTGCAAAAGGTCTTCTCATCTAAAGGCTTGGTAAAGATATCGGCTAGCTGGTTCTCGGTGCTAACATGAAACACTTCGATATCTCCCTTTTGCTGGTGGTCTCTCAAAAAGTGATGCCGGATGTCAATGTGCTTTGTGCGGCTGTGCTCAACAGGATTTTCCGCTATTCGGATAGCACTCTCATTGTCACATAGGAGTGGGACTTTGCTCAGATTGTAGCCAAAGTCCCTGAGGGTTTGCCTCATCCAAAGTAGTTGCGCGCAACACTGTCCTGCGGCAACGTACTCGGCCTCAGCGGTGGATAGGGCAACGGAGGTTTGGTTTGTTTCTTAGAGTTCCATGACACCAGGGACCTTCCTAAGAATTGGCACGTCCCCGATGTACTCTTCCTATCGACCTTACATCCAGCATAGTCGGAATCTGAGTACCCAATCAAGTCAAAGTTAGACCCCTTTGGATACCAGATCCCGAAGCAAGGCGTAGCGACTAAATATCGAAGAATTCGCTTCACAGCCACTAAGTGACACTCCTTCGGATCGGATTGAAATCTAGCACACATGCATACGCTAAGCATAATATCCGGTCTACTAGCACACAAATAAAGCAAAGAACCTATCATGGACTGGTATGCTTTTTGATCAACGGACTTACCTCCTTTGTTGAGGTCGGTGTGTCCGTCGGTTCCCATCGGCGTCTTTGCGGGCTTTGCGTCCTTCATCCCAAACCTCTTTAGCAAATCTTGCGTGTACTTCGTTTGGGAGATGAAGGTGCCGTCCTTGAGTTGCTTCACTTGGAACCCAAGGAAGTAGGTCAACTCCCCCATCATCGACATCTCGAATTTCTGCGTCATTACCCTGCTAAACTCTTCACAAGACTTTTGGTTAGTAGAACCAAATATTATGTCATCGACATAAATTTGGCACACAAACAAATCACCATCACATGTCTTTGTAAAAAGAGTTGGATCGGCTTTCCCAACCTTAAAAGCATTAGCAATTAAAAAGTCTCTAAGGCATTCATACCATGCTCTTGGGGCTTGCTTAAGTCCATAGAGCGCCTTAGAGAGCTTACACACATGGTCGGGGTACCGTTCATCCTCGAAGCCAGGGGGCTGCTCCACGTACACTTCCTCCTTGATTGGCCCATTGAGGAAAGCGCTCTTCACATCCATTTGGTACAACCTGAAAGAATGGTGAGCGACATATGCTAGCAAGATACGAATTGATTCTAGCCTAGCCACAGGAGCAAAAGTCTCCTCAAAGTCCAAACCTGCGACTTGGGCATAACCTTTTGCCACAAGTCGAGCCTTGTTCCTCGTCACCACCCCGTGCTCGTCCTGTTTGTTGCGGAACACCCACTTGGTTCCCACAACATTTTGCTTGGGACGAGGCACCAGTGTCCAAACTTCGTTGCGCTTAAAGTTGTTGAGTTCCTCCTGCATGGCCAACACCCAGTCCGGATCTAGCAAGGCCTCCTCTACCCTGAAAGGCTCAATAGAAGAGACAAAGGAGTAATGCTCACAAAAATTAACTAATCGAGATCGAGTAGTTACTCCCTTGCTAATGTCACCCAAAATTTGGTCGACGGGATGATCCCTTTGAATCACCGCTCGAACTTGGGTTGGAGGTGCCGGTTGCGCTTCTTCCTCCATCACGTGATCATCTTGTGCTCCCCCTTGATCACACGCCTCCTTTTGATGAACCTGTTCATCGTCTTGAGTTGGGGGATGCACCGTTGTTGAGGAAGAAGGTTGATCTCGTTCATCTTGTTCCTGTGGCCGCACTTCTCCAATCGCCATGGTTCGTATAGCGGCCGTCGGAACATCTTCTTCATCTACATCATCACAATCAACAACTTGCTCTCTTGGAGAGCCATTAGTCTCATCAAATACAACGTCGCTAGAGACTTCAACCAAACCCGATGATTTGTTGAAGACCCTATACGCCTTTGTATTTGAATCATAACCTAACAAAAACCCTTCTACAGCTTTGGGAGCAAATTTAGAATTTCTACCTTTCTTCACTAGAATGTAGCACCTGCTCCCAAATACACGAAAGTAAGATACATTGGGTTTGTTACCGGTTAGTATCTCATACGACGTCTTCTTGAGGAGGCGGTGAAGGTAGACCCTGTTGATGGCGTGGCAAGCCGTGTTCACGGCTTCCGACCAAAAGCACTCAGGGGTCTTGAATTCTCCAAGCATAGTCCTCGCCATATCTATGAGCGTCCTGTTCTTCCTCTCTACCACACCATTTTGCTGAGGTGTGTAGGGAGCGGAGAACTCGTGCTTGATCCCTTCCTCCTCAAGAAACTCCTCCACTTGAAGGTTCTTGAATTCGGACCCGTTGTCGCTCCTTATCTTTTTCACCTTGAGCTCAAACTCATTTTGAGCTCTCCTGAGGAAGCGCTTGAGGGTCCCTTGGTGTCACACCCGGCTTTAAGGGACAAAGCCAGGTGCATCTCATACATGCGCCAAGAAGACAACATATATAATAACAGAGTGTATAGAGATAAATGTCACAATAATCAAAGTAATTATTACATAGCGGAAGACTTACAAAAATAAAAGATAAATATAACACGAACTAAGGATCGTTGGCGCCAATGTCAACTGAGAAACGCCACCTAGATCAGATCAAACTCCTCGATACTTGACTCCACTTGAAACCACCTGTTCTTCTCCTGTGGGGGGGTGTGAGACAGCAAGGGTGAGCTCACACATGTTCATCGCTCAACAAGTTGTGGGGAATAATGTGAACATGAACTCACAAAGGTGTGAGTTCATGAAGTGTAAGGCTTACCAAAGGGAATGGTTAAAGCTGAGCATTGCTTTTAAAGTTGGTCAAAATTTTATTAGCAGTTACTAAGTGTAAGTGAATACCAAACCATAATAAAATAATAGAACAAAATTAATAATAATCCCATGCATATGCAAATGACAAATTGAGTTTAGGTTCCATAATTTAATCATCGGAGCGTCCTGAGCCGCTCATGACCGTGAGCTCGGCTAGTATACCAGTTTTACACTCTGCAGAGGTTGTACCCTTTACCCACAAGTCGTGTTTCCCATGTCGCCAGGGTTAGCTAGGCCCTTAGACACTACCAAGGTGAATGGCTAGGGATCCACTACGAGGCCTTTACAAAGTTCCACTAGCTTCCGAAAACCCGCTACAGTTTATAGGAAGTTCCAATGCAGGGTTCCTGGCTGACCGCCATCGCAGCAAAATCAACCAGGGACCTCCCTACACTGACCACTCCCCTACTGCCCTTGCCCCTTTCGGGTAAGGTAGTCTTCCACTAGCTTTCCTAATTAGTCAGCCAAGGGGTCCCATTCCTCCCTTGTGGTGGCACGTGGTTCTCAAGTTAAGCTCCATGTTCCAATTAACAATAACATAATGATCTTGACATGAACATAAATAGAATAACAAAATAACTGGAACATGGATATAATGAAATATTAACCCAAAAACCACGTAAAGCAATAGCATAAACTACCCAAGTGATTCAGGGGTAAACAAGGTAATGAGATAAACAATCTAGGGTGACCTATCGGGTCCCATCAAAATTAAACCTATGCATGGTAAATGATTATAAAGAACATTATTGGGTACAAAAGTGAATCAAGGGCACAACTTGCCTGGCACTTGAGATTCCAGGTACCAACTTGCTTTTCAGATGTCACGTGTCCTCGCGCTAGTCGTAGCAATACAAACAAACATAGTATAGATAAAATTAACATCACACCAAACATAAGAATATACTGCATAATAATGATCTATGCGCTGCTACGAGACTAACGCGACTTGAACGGATCAAATCGGAGTTAAAACGGAGGAGTTATGAATTTCTAAAGGTTTTATGTATTTGATACAAGATTGATTAAGAGATACATTTTAATATGGTTTTCATGTCAAAACAGTGGTACCAGATGATGAACAATAAAATTACAAAATTATAGGAACTGGAATGGACTAAAAAGGAGTTAGTATAAATTTTCTATGAATAAAATGAGTTTCTGGTATTATTTATAAACTAAAAATCATTTTCTATAATTATTTACTTATTTTCTCTGGTTTTATTAATTATCTGGACTGCACTCGCAATAACAACTAGTCTGGGGTTAAAATGATAATTTATCATAGACTCAGTGCACAGGGAATATGGACGGCGGGTTGATTCGAGTAAACTTGAGGGGCTTATAAGCAAAAGCGCGTTGGCGAAAGGGTATGGGCCGATCTAGGCCATCCGATCGGTAGGAATGGCCAGGATTAGATTCCGAACTGTTGCACAACCAGGGCCCTTGGATTTAAATCGAACCGCCAGGGTTTTAAGTGGTGCAGATCGCACGACAGCCGCTCGATCAAGGATCTACGGTCCGAACTAGATCGCGCGAGGGGGTACTGTCTTCTAATCTGAGTCGTTACCAACGAAATCGACGGCCACAGTTCTATCTAGCTGAGATCACCTTGCATGCATCGGACTATCAATCTACGATCACGATTGGACGCGGTTGAATCGGTATCTAGTTCTAATCTGATCTGTCCAAAACGCATCCAACGACCCAGATTCTTCTATACTGAACGGCAGCGTGCCATGGCCCAAGCCATCTTCTTCATCCCGTCACCCACGCGGTGCCGCAGCGCCATTAACGCGCAACCCCCACGAGCTCCGCACCTGCTACCTCAACGAAGCACGGATCGATTTGCCTAACGTGAAAGTAACGTCACTCTTCTCGGCTGGGAACATACTGGCACCCAGGTGCGAACAGGTTGATGGAAATATGAAGCCGAGAGCACAACGAACTAGTTACAGGCTACTCACCAGTCGATTGGACGATGCAGAGGACGTGGAGATGGTCTTACCAGTTGCCGGAGCAACCCCCCAACAAGCGGGGTAGTGCGGCACGACGGCTGGATCCTTGTCGGCGTGCAAATCTGGCGCCACTGGCCCATCCTTGCGCCCGACACAGCCACACACATGTCCACCAAGCCGACCACCCAGTAGCACTCAAACGACAGTGGGCGCAGGGGAGTAGCAGTAGTGACACCACACTCTCTCTCCTATCTAACTCTCACTTGTGCTTGGCATTGATTCACCTGTATGGCTGTATGTGGCTATGCGCATGTCGGAGAAGGAGGGGGTGCACAAGAGGTTCGACATGGGGAAGAGGGAGGTCAGGCTGAGCAGTCCTGGCAGGGGCCTCCGCCGTGGAAGGAATGGTGCCCACGCAGCTGCGGGAGATACTGCTAGGGAGGGGCGGCCTTCGGTTTTATCCTCCGGAGGCACGACGTAGATTCCGGTGACGGCAGTTGCGCTGACCAGTTGAGCTCGCGATAGATGCGGGGATTAGCTTCACCCCAACGCGAGCATGGAGAAGACCGGTTGAGCAGATCTTGACCATACCCGCGCGCGGATGGCGAAAATCAGTTGGGGACGAAGCCTGCCAGTGCGGACCCATTCGTCAGCGGCATGGGAAATAGATGCGGCACGCGCGCGTGTAGGATAGAGCTAGGCTGGTGAGAACGTCTTTTTTTTATACCCCCAAGAGCCAAGCTCGGTCCAAAGCCAGTCAACGGATTCCGGCGAGATCGCACCAGACCGCGCTTCCTCCGCGAGTTTGTTGACGAAGCTGAGCAGATGGGCCCACCTGTCAGTGAAATGGTAACGGTACTATGCGCGCGCCAGAAGACTGAGTTGCGGGGTCCGCATGCCCAAAATAGAAGCAGGCCGCGCGGTGGAGACGTTTGGTGGCAAAATGGAGTTGGGCTACGTGAGCTATTGGGCCGAGGCAGATAGAAGGGGCCCAAGCCGAGGCTCACATTTTTCTTTCCTTTTATATTTTCTATTTTCCCATTTTCTTAATTTGTTTCAAATTCAAATTTGATTCAGGGTTCAACCATAAAATGAGAATTGATTGCGTAACAAATGAAGTTCCACCATGAAATGTACATTCCTATAGTTATTTATTTTGTTATTTAGCTAGCTTACTTCCTTTTAAACTGAGCATTCAAAAGCATGAGAAATCCCAAAAGGGTTTAAAAAAAATCCCCAGAGCACAATCTTAAATTTATTTATTTATTTTATTTCATTTTTATTTTTTTTTCTTAAACAAATTTTGGGCTTTACAAATCCTACCCCCTTAAAAAGAATCTCGTCCTCGAGATTTAGGAAGAACGTGGGAAAAGATGGGGAAAATCTATGCGAAGCTCTTCTTCTCCTTCTCATGTTGCTTCATCTTCTCCATGGTGACTCCATTGCACTTTACATTTCTTAATAACCATATTGCTTGCGACTCGAGTCAAAGTATCCAAAATCTTGATCGGGTACTCCGTGTAAGTCAACTCACCCTGAACACCGAGCTCTTCCATTGGTAACTGTTCCTCAGGGACACGGAGACACTTCTTAAGTTAAGACACATGAAATACATTATGTACATCAGATAGATTATCAAGTAGCTCGAGTTGATAGGCCATCTCTCCAACTTGCCTAAAAAACTCAAAATGGTCCAATGAAGCGAGGGGACAATTTGCCCTTAACATTGAATCTCCTCATTCCACAAAGTGGTGACACCTTGAGGTACACATAACCTCCATCCTCAAATTCTAGTGGTCTCCCTCTATTATCAGCATAGCTCTTTTGCCTGGTCTGAGCTATCCTCAAATTCTCCCGAATTATATGGACTTGTTCTTCTGCCTCTTGAATAAGTTCAGGTCCAAAGATCTGTCTTCCTCTAATCTGGTCCAAAATAGAGGAGTCCTGCATTTCCTGCCATATAGAGCCTCGAACAGTGACATCTTCAGACTGGCCTGGTAACTATTATTATATGAGAACTCAGCATAAGGTAGACTTTTATCCCAACTTCCTCCATGCTGAAGGGCACATGCTCTCAACATATCTTCCAATACTTGATTGGTCCTTTTAGTCTGTCCATCAGTCTGAGGGTGATAGGTTGTACTAAAATTAAACTTCATATCCATATTCTCATGAAAACTTTTCCAAAATCTGGAGGTAAACTATGGTCCTCTATCCAAAATGATCTTCTTCAGTACACCATGTGAGACACAATGCGAGCTATATATAACTCTACTAATGGAGATCCCTTATAAGTAGTCTTGACCGGAATGAAATGAGCCACTTTGGTTAATCTATCCATAATAACCCATATCGAAACATATCCTTTCGGGGTGCGAGGCAATCCAGTCATGAAATCCATACCGATCTCTTCCCACTTCCACTCGGGTATCTTCAGTGGGTGCAGTAGTCCAGCTGGCCTCTAGTGTTCAGCCTTAACTCTTTGACACACATCGCACATAGCCACATGTGCAGCCACATCTCTCTTCAATCCATACCACCAATATGTCTGCTTCGAATCCTGATACATCTTGACACTACTAGGATGAATAGAATAATCCAAGTTATGGGCTTTTTTTAATGGTTTCACGAAGGCTTTCAATATCAGGAACACATATCCTGTCTTTGAACCATACGGTGCCTTGCTCATCTTCCGTGAACTCTGGACCTCGACCTTCAGTAATCAGATCCCTAATCTCTTGTATCTTAGCATCACCAATTTGTCCTTTGCGGATTTCTTGCTCCAAGGTAGGTTCCGCGTCAATAGTTACTCGTTTAGTGTGAGCAACTATCCCCAGGTTAAGTCTCCTGAAATCCTCAACAATCTCATCAGGTAGCTGGGCAACAACAGCTGAATGAACATGCTCCTTTCGACTCAAGACATCTGCAACCAAATTTGCCTTGCCCGGGTGATAGTGAATCTCCAAATCATAATCCTTAATAAGCTCCAACCAACGGCGTTGCCTAAGGTTGAGATCCTTCTGAGTGAATATATACTTCAAACTCTTATGATCCGTATACACTTGGCACTTGGTTCCCATGATATAATGTCTCCATATTTTTAACGCATGCACAACGGCTGCCAATTCCAAGTCATGAGTGGGGTAGTTCAACTCATGTTTCCGCAACTAACGAGACGCATAGGCGATCACATGTCCCTCTTGCATAAGTACACATCCAAAGCCTTGGCCACATGCATCACAATAAATGTCCAATCCCTTCTATAGATCTAGCATAACCAACACTGGTGGCGACATCAATCTCGTCTTTAATTGATCAAAGCTATCTTGGCACTTCTTGTCCCACTTAAATTCTTTGCCCTTCTCCAAAAGCGAAGTCATAGGCTTAGCAATCTTAGAAAATCCTTCAATAAATCTCCAATAATACCCTGCTAATCCCAAGAAACTTCGAACTTCAGTAACTATAGTGGGTATGCTTCACACCACTATCTCCTTGACTTTAGCAGGATCCACTAATATTCCTCCATTAGAAATGATATGTCCAAGAAATGGCACCTTGCCAATCCAAAACTCGCATTTGCTATACTTGGCGTAGAGTTGATTGTCTCGTAGTTTCTATAGCACCAATCCCAGATGATCACTAGCACTCTTGGAATAAATAAAAATATCGTCGATGAAAACTATGACGAATCTGTCCAGATCATGAACACCTTATTCTTTAGATCCATAAAATAGGCTGGTGCATTGGTTAATCCAAACGATATAACAGTGAACTCATATAATCCATATCGGGTCGAGAAATCCATCTTGGGAATATCCGATGGCCTAATCTTCATTTGATGATAACCTGATCGGAGATCAACCTTCGAGAATATCCTTGCATCTCTCATCTGATCAAATAAGTCCTCAATGTAGGGTAACGGACACTTGTTCTTCTCAGTGACATCGTTAAGGGACCTATAATCCACGCACATCCCTTGTGATCCTTCTTTCTTCTGTACAAATAGAACTGGCGCTCCCCAAGGTGAAGAATTCAAACGAATGTATCCAGCATCCTATAATTCCGTTAACTACTTCTTAAGTTCTTTTAACTCTTCTATGGACATCATGTATGACCGTGTGGGAGTAGGAGTAGTCCTAGGTAAGAGATCAATCACAAACTCAACTTCCCTATCTAGTGGCATCCCTGGTAACTCCTCTGGAAAGACATCCGGATAATCTCTAACCACACGGATGTTGACACCAACAAACTTCCCATCTACTAAGAATGCCATTAGTCTGGTGGCGGTAGTTACTGTAATTCCAACTTCAAATCTTTGTCCTTTGGAACTGGTGAGTTCTATGGTTCCCTTAGCACAGTGTATAAACTGTCTTTGCCTTTTTTTAACCATGACATACCAAGGATCACGTATATAGTGCTCTCTTCTAACACTATAGGGGTAGCCCATCTAGGTTAGAAATACAGGGTAAGAAAGGAAGAATTGCAGACAAGGCGAGTAATTACGAGAAATGTTACTTTGGGGGATTTATTAGCTAAGTGTGTCACCCACTAAAGCTAATACATTACCTTATAGTGGTACATGTTAAGATGCCCGACTATAATGTTTCAATCAATCAAAGAAGCAAATCAAGCATTTATCATCAGAACAATCAATCAACATTTTTTTAATAGAGAAAATAGTTTTAATTTTTTTTGTCTTAGGTCTCCTATCTCTTAAAAAGTTCGTAAATGTAGGATTCCAAGGTATGAAATCCATCTTGTCTTAGAGTAGAAAAGGTAAGAGAAATCAGAGTATAATAGCAAAAGGTGAGACAAGATCAAGATGAGATAAGTATAGAATGAATCAGAGTAAGGTAAGTAGGTAAAGGTTTGTCCATTTCTATCTAGGTTTCGTCCTACAGTCAACATTTCCTCTGATACCACTTCTGTCACACCCGGCTTTAAGGGACAAAGCCAGGTGCATCTCATACATGCGCCAAGAAGACAACATATATAATAACAGAGTGTATAGAGATAAATGTCACAATAATCAGAGTAATTATTACATAGCGGAAGACTTACAAAAATAAAAGATAAATATAACACGAACTAAGGATCGTTGGCGCCAATGTCAACTGAGAAACGCCACCTAGATCAGATCAAACTCCTCGATACTTGACTCCACTTGAAACCACCTGTTCTTCTCCTGTGGGGGGGTGTGAGACAGCAAGGGTGAGCTCACACATGTTCATCGCTCAACAAGTTGTGGGGAATAATGTGAACATGAACTCACAAAGGTGGGAGTTCATGAAGTGTAAGGCTTACCAAAGGGAATGGTTAAAGCTGAGCATTGCTTTTAAAGTTGGTCAAAATTTTATTAGCAGTTACTAAGTGTAAGTGAATACCAAACCATAAAAAAATAATAGAACAAAATTAATAATAATACCATGCATATGCAAATGACAAATTGAGTTTAGGTTCCATAATTTAATCATCGGAGAGTCCTGAGCCGCTCATGACCGTGAGCTCGGCTAGTATACCAGTTTTACACTCTGCAGAGGTTGTACCCTTTACCCACAAGTCGTGTTTCCCATGTCGCCAGGGTTAGCTAGGCCCTTAGACACTACCAAGGTGAATGGCTAGGGATCCACTACGAGGCCTTTACAAAGTTCCACTAGCTTCCGAAAACCCGCTACAGTTTATAGGAAGTTCCAATGCAGGGTTCCTGGCTGACCGCCATCGCAGCAAAATCAACCAGGGACCTCCCTACACTGACCACTCGCCTACTGCCCTTGCCCCTTTCGGGTAAGGTAGTCTTCCACTAGCTTTCCTAATTAGTCAGCCAAGGGGTCCCATTCCTCCCTTGTGGTGGCACGTGGTTCTCAAGTTAAGCTCCATGTTCCAATTAACAATAACATAATGATCTTGACATGAACATAAATAGAATAACAAAATAACTGGAACATGGATATAATGAAATATTAACCCAAAAACCACGTAAAGCAATAGCATAAACTACCCAAGTGATTCAGGGGTAAACAAGGTAATGAGATAAACAATCTAGGGTGACCTATCGGGTCCCATCAAAATTAAACCTATGCATGGTAAATGATTATAAAGAACATTATTGGGTACAAAAGTGAATCAAGGGCACAACTTGCCTGGCACTTGAGATTCCAGGTACCAACTTGCTTTTCAGATGTCACGTGTCCTCGCGCTAGTCGTAGCAATACAAACAAACATAGTATAGATAAAATTAACATCACACCAAACATAACAATATACTGCATAATAATGATCTATGCGCTGCTACGAGACTAACGCGACTTGAACGGATCAAATCGGAGTTAAAACGGAGGAGTTATGAATTTCTAAAGGTTTTATGTATTTGATACAAGATTGATTAAGAGATACATTTTAATATGGTTTTCATGTCAAAACAGTGGTACCAGATGATGAACAATAAAATTACAAAATTATAGGAACTGGAATGGACTAAAAAGGAGTTAGTATAAATTTTCTATGAATAAAATGAGTTTCTGGTATTATTTATATACTAAAAATCATTTTCTATAATTATTTACTTATTTTCTCTGGTTTTATTAATTATCTGGACTGCACTCGCAATAACAACTAGTCTGGGGTTAAAATGATAATTTATCATAGACTCAGTGCACAGGGAATATGGACGGCGGGTTGATTCGAGTAAACTTGAGGGGCTTATAAGCAAAAGCGCGTTGGCGAAAGGGTATGGGCTGATCTAGGCCATCCGATCGGTAGGAATGGCCAGGATTAGATTCCGAACTGTTGCACAACCAGGGCCCTTGGATTTAAATCGAACCGCCAGGGTTTTGAGAGCACCTAGAGGGGGGGGGGTGAATAGGTGATCCTGTAAAAACTTCAAACTTAAGCCACAAAAACTTGTTAAGTGTTAGCACGATTATTACCAAGTGGCTAAGGTGAAGTCTCAACAAAACACAGTACCACAAGAAAATCAAGCACAGGGGTGACACAGTGGTTTTATCCCGTGGTTCGGCCAAGACCAACGCTTGCCTACTCCACGTTGTGGCGTCCCAACGGACGAGGGTTGCAATCAACCCCTCTCAAGCGGTCCAAAGACCTACTTGAATACCACGGTGTTTTGTTGTTCCTTTCACTATCCCGTTTGCAAGGAATCTCCACAAATTGGAGTCTCTTGCCCTTACAAGTATATGATCACAAAGAAAGCACAGAGTAAGGGAGGGAAGCAACACACACAAATCCACAGCAAAAGCGCACACACACGGCCAAGAATCGAGCTCACAAGACTATCTCAGAGTTCTCACTTAGAACAGAGCTCGAATCACTTAGAAACACAAACGAATGCGCAGAGACTTAGTGTGGATGATCAAGAATGCTCAAAGGTTGCTTGTGTGTCTCCTCCATGCGCCTAGGGGCTCCTTTTATAGCCCCAAGGCAGCTAGGAGCCGTTGAGAGCAAATCCGGAAGGCCATCCTTGCCTTCTGTCGTCGGGGGCACCGGACAGTCCGGTGCACACCGGACACTATCCGGTGCCCGATTTCTTTCCATAACGGGCGCTTCTGACCGTTGCCGACCGTTGGAAGATCTGGCGCAGTTGGCGCACCGGACATGTCCGGTGCACACCGGACAGTCCGGTGCCGTCTTCCGACCGTTGGCTCGGCCACGTGTCCCGCGCAGATTGCGCGGCCGACCGTTGGCCCGGCCGACCGTTGGCTCACCGGACAGTCCGGTGCACACCGGACAGTCCGGTGAATTTTAGCCGTACGCCGTCGGCCAATTTCCCGAGAGCGGCCAGTTCGCGCTGAGTCGGCCTGGCGCACCGGACACTGTCCGGTGCACACCGGACAGTCCGGTGCTCCAGACCGAGCTGGGTCTTGGCAGCACACAGCCAAGTCTTTTCTCCTCTTTTCTTTTCTTCTTCTTTCTGTTTCTAACACTTAGACAAATATATTAGTACATAAAACCAATGTACTAAGGCTTTAGAAACATACCTTTACTTCATGATTTGCACCTTGTTCATCCGTGTACATAAATTCACAATTAAGCACATGTGTTGGCACTCAATCACCAAAATACTTAGAAATGGCCCAAGGGCACATTTCCCTTTCAATCTCCCCCTTTTTGGTGATTTATGCCAACACAACATAAAGCAACTAGAACAAGTGCAAACTCACTTCAAATAAAACTTAAATTTATTTTGAATCAATTTTGGCATATATGGATCATCCTTTGCCACCACTTGGTTTGTTTTTGCAAATCAAACTCAAATCTCTATCTCTAAGTTAAACACACATGTTGAAGCATAATGAGAGTCATTCCAAAAGAGATTGATCAAAGATTTCAAAAACTCCCCCTTTTTCCCATAATCAATACTTCTCCCCACAAGAAGCCAACTTTTGACAAGAGAGACAGCAACATACTCCCCCTTTTTCCCATAATCAATACTTCTCCCCACAAGAAGCCAACTTTTGACAAGAGAGACAGCAACATAAGAATTTTGACAAACCGAAAACTCTATTCTACTATTTTCAAAATCTCTCAAGTGGTAGCTGATCCATTTATCGCTTTGGCCTTTATTTTCTCCCCCTTTGGCATCAAACACCAAAACGGGATCAATTTTGGCCCTATAACCCCATTGCCTCACCAAAATCTTCAATTTAGAGCAAATGGCAATAAGAGTTCATGAGATGGACTTGGAATAAGTTACCCTCTCATCGGAGTGCAGTGGAAGTCTTGCATGATCCAAGTCCACCTTTTCCCTTTCAATTCTCCTTTGAGACTAAATCAAACAAACTCAAGCATATGGTTAGTCTCAAGGGATCAAGTTGTAACACATCTCCCCCTAAACATGTGCATCACATTGCAACGGACTTGTGAGGTCCAGGGAGTGTTTGTACAACTTGAGCACCATAATAAGCAACAAAATGCAGAAAGAACATGATCAAAGGCATAAGCACATGTATGCTACAATTCAATCCAAGTTCCGCGAATCTAAGACATTTAGCTCACTACGCAGCCTGCAAAAGGTCTTCTCATCTAAAGGCTTGGTAAAGATATCGGCTAGCTGGTTCTCGGTGCTAACATAAAACACTTCGATATCTCCCTTTTGCTGGTGGTCTCTCAAAAAGTGATGCCGGATGTCAATGTGCTTTGTGCGGCTGTGCTCAACAGGATTTTCCGCTATTCGGATAGCACTCTCATTATCACATAGGAGTGGGACTTTGCTCAGATTGTAGCCAAAGTCCCTGAGGGTTTGCCTCATCCAAAGTAGTTGCGCGCAACACTGACCTGCGGCAACGTACTCGGCCTCAGCGGTGGATAGGGCAACGGAGGTTTGTTTCTTAGAGTTCCATGACACCAGGGACCTTCCTAAGAATTGGCACGTCCCTGATGTACTCTTCCTATCGACCTTACATCCAGCATAGTCGGAATCTGAGTACCCAATCAAGTCAAAGTTAGACCCCTTTGGATACCAGATCCCGAAGCAAGGCGTAGCGACTAAATATCTAAGAATTCGCTTCACCGCCACCAAGTGACACTCCTTAGGATCGGATTGAAATCTAGCACACATGCATACGCTAAGCATAATATCCGGTCTACTAGCACATAAATAAAGTAAAGACCCTATCATTGACCGGTATGCTTTTTGATCAACGGACTTACCTCCTTTGTTGAGGTCGGTGTGTCCGTCGGTTCCCATCGGAGTCTTTGCGGGCTTGGCGTCCTTCATCCCAAACCGCTTTAGCAGATCTTGCGTGTACTTTGTTTGGGAGATGAAGGTGCCGTCCTTGAGTTGCTTCACTTGGAACCCAAGGAAGTAGTTCAACTCGCCCATCATCGACATCTCGAATTTCTGCGTCATCACCCTGCTAAACTCTTCACAAGACTTTTGATTAGTAGACCCAAATATTATGTCATCGACATAAACTTGGCATACAAACAAATCACCATCACATGTCTTTGTAAAGAGAGTTGGATCGGCTTTCCCAACCTTGAAAGCATTAGCAAGTAAGAAATCTCTAAGGCATTCATACCATGCTCTTGGGGCTTGTTTAAGTCCATAGAG
The DNA here is from genome assembly GCA_029449295.1 of Zea luxurians. NCBI lineage: Eukaryota > Viridiplantae > Streptophyta > Magnoliopsida > Poales > Poaceae > Zea > Zea luxurians. The sequence continues at coordinate 18,994,785 of JAOPSE010000042.1, forward strand.
CGCCTTAGAGAGCTTACACACGTGGTCGGGGTACCGCTCATCCTCGAAGCCAGGGGGTTGCTCCACGTACACCTCCTCCTTTATTGGCCCGTTGAGGAAAGCGCTCTTCACATCCATTTGGTACAACCTGAAAGAATGGTGAGCGGCATATGCTAGCAAGATACGAATGGACTCTAGCCTAGCCACAGGAGCAAAAGTCTCCTCAAAGTCCAAACCTGCGACTTGGGCATAACCTTTTGCCACAAGTCGAGCCTTGTTCCTTGTCACCACTCCGTGCTCGTCTTGTTTGTTGCGGAACACCCACTTGGTTCCCACAACATTTTGCTTGGGACGAGGCACCAGCGTCCAAACTTCATTGCGCTTGAAGTTGTTAAGCTCCTCCTGCATGGCCAACACCCAATCCGGATCTAGCAAGGCCTCCTCTACCCTGAAAGGCTCAATAGAGGAGACAAAAGAGTAATGTTCACAAAAATTAACAAGTCGAGACCGAGTAGTTACTCCCTTGCTAATGTCACCCAGAATTTGGTCGACGGGATGATCCCTTTGAATCATCGCTCGAACTTGGGTTGGAGGTGCCGGTTGCGCTTCTTCCTCTATCACATGATCATCTTGTGCTCCCCCTTGATCACATGCCTCCTTTTGATGAACCTGTTCATCGTCTTGAGTTGGGGGATGCACCGTCGTTGAGGAAGAAGGTTGATCTCTTTCATCTTGTTCCTGTGGCCGAACGTCTCCAATCGCCATGGTTCATATAGCGGCCGTTGGAACATCTTCTTCATCTACATCATCACAATCAACAACTTGCTCTCTTGGAGAGCCATTAGTCTCATCAAATACAACGTCGCTAGAGACTTCAACTAAACCCGATGATTTGTTGAAGACCCTATACGCCTTTGTATTTGAATCATAACCTAATAAAAACCCTTCTACAGCTTTGGGAGCAAACTTAGAATTTCTACCCTTCTTCACTAGAATGTAGCACTTGCTCCCAAAAACACGAAAGTAAGATACATTGGGTTTGTTACCGGTTAGTAGCTCATATGACGTCTTCTTGAGGAGGCGGTGAAGGTAGACCCTGTTGATGGCGTGGCAAGCCGTGTTCACGGCTTCCGACCAAAAGCACTCGGGGGTCTTGAACTCTCCAAGCATCGTCCTCGCCATATCGATTAGCGTCCTGTTCTTCCTCTCTACCACACCATTTTGCTGTGGTGTGTAGGGAGCGGTGAACTCGTGCTTGATCCCTTCCTCCTCAAGAAACTCCTCCACTTGAAGGTTCTTGAACTCGGACCCGTTGTCGCTCCTTATCTTCTTCACCTTGAGCTCAAACTCATTTTGAGCTCTCCTGAGGAAGCGCTTGAGGGTCCCTTGGGTTTCAGATTTATCCTGCAAAAAGAACACCCAAGTGAAGCGGGAAAAGTCATCAACAATAACTAAACCATACTTACTTCCTCCTATGCTTAGATAGGCGACGGGTCCGAAGAGGTCCATATGCAGCAGCTCCAGAGGTCTTGACGTGGTCATCACATTCTTGCTGTGATGTGCTCCTCCCACTTGTTTACCTGCCTGACAAGCTGCACAAGGTCTATCTTTTTCGAAATAAACATTTGTTAGACCTATCACGTGTTCTCCCTTTAGAAGCTTGTGGAGGTTCTTCATCCCCACATGTGCTAAGCGGCGATGCCACAGCCAGCCCATGCAAGTCTTAGCCATTAAGCATGCATCTAGACCGGCCTCTTCTTTTGCAAAATCAACTAAATAAAGCTTGCCGTCTAGTACACCCTTAAAAGCTAGTGAACCATCACATCTTCTAAAGACAGACACATCTACATTTGTAAATAAACAATTATATCCCATTTGACATAATTGACTAACAGATAGCAAATTATATCCAAGACTCTCCACTAAGAATACATTTGATATAGAATGCTCATTAGAAATTGCAATTTTACCTAACCCTTTTACCTTGCCTTGATTCCCATCACCGAATATAATTGAATCTTGGGAATCCTTATTCTTGACGTAGGAGGTGAACATCTTCTTCTCCCCCGTCATATGGTTTGTGCATCCGCTGTCGATAATCCAGCTTGAACCCCCGGATGCATAAACCTGCAAGGCAAATTTAGGCTTGGGTCTTAGGTACCCAACTCATGTTGGGTCCTGCAAGGTTAGCACAAATATCTTTAGGGACCCAAATGCAAGATTTATCTCCCTTGCATCTAGCCCCTAATTTCCTAGCAACTACCTTCTTACCCTTTCTACAAATAGCAAAGGGAGTATTGCAAGCATAATAAATGGTAGAAGGTTTGTTTACAACTTTTCTAGGAACATGAGCAAAATTTCTCATAGACATATGCGCAACATTTCTCCTACTCATATTTCTATCATGCTTATGAGAGGAACTAGAGGCAAACATGGCATGAGAATCATAAACATGTGAATCAAAATCATTATAAGCATTTCTAGCATGTCTCCTATCATGGTATAAGAAAGCATGGTTCTTTTTAGCACTACTAGCCATAGGGGCCTTCCCTTTCTCCTTGACGAAGATGGGAGCCTTATGGCTTGTTAAGTTCTTGGCCTCTCTCTTGAAGCCAAGACCATCCTTAATTGAGGGGTGTCTACCAATCGTGTAGGCATCCCTTGCAAATTTTATTTTATCAGCTTCACTCTTGCTAGTCTTAAGTTGGGCATTAAGACTAGCCACTTCATCATTTAGTTTTGAAATTGACACTAAGTGTTCACTACAAGCATTAACACCAAAATCCTTACACCTAGTACAAATTTCAACATGTTCAACACAGGAATTTGATTTACTAGCTACTTCTAGTTTAGCACTTAAATCATTATTAACACTTCTTAAGGTAGCAATGGTTTCATGACAGAAAGATAATTCACTAGAAAGCATTTCATTTCTTTTCACTTCTAAAGCATATGATTTTTGTGCCTCTACAAATTTATCATGTTCATCATACAATAAATCCTCTTGCTTTTCTAAAAGCCTATCCTTTTCATTCAAAGCATCAATCAATTCATTGATTTTATCTATCTTAGATCTATCTAAGCCTTTGAACAAGCATGAATAATCTATGTCATCATCATCACTAGACTCACTATCACTAGAAGAAGCATAAGTGGAGTCTTGAGTACTCACCTTCTTCTCCCTTGCCATAAGACATGTGAGACGCTCGTTGGGGAAGAGAGCCGATTTGTTGAAGGCAGTGGCGGCGAGTCCTTCGTTGTCGGAGTCGGAGGAGGAGCAATCCGAGTCCCACTCCTTTCCTAGATGCGCCTCGCCCTTTGCCTTCTTGTATTGCTTCTTCTTCTCTCTTTTGTTCCCCTTTTCCTGGTCACTTTCATTATCGGGACAGTTAGCGATAAAATGACCAAGCTTACCGCATTTGAAGCATGAGCGCTTCCCCTTGGTCTTGGTCTTGCTTGGCTGCTCCTTGCGACCATTTAGCGCCGTCTTGAATCTCTTGATGATGAGAGCCATCTCCTCATCGTTGAGTCCGGCCGCCTCAATCTGTGCCACCTTGCTGGGTAGCGTCTCCTTGCTTCGTGTTGCCTTGAGAGCAAGGGGTTGCGGCTCGTTGCTCGGACCGTTCAACGCTTCGTCGACGTATCTTGCCTCCTTGATCATCATCCGCCCGCTTACAAATTTTCCAAGCACTTCCTCGGGCGTCATCATCGTGTACCTGGGATTCTCACGAATATTGTTCACTAGATGAGGATCAAGTACGGTAAAGGACCTGAGCATTAGGCGGACGACGTCGTGGTCCGTCCATCGCGTGCTCCCGTAGCTCCTTATCTTGTTGATAAGGGTCTTGAGCCGGTTGTATGTTTGCGTCGGCTCCTCGCCCCTTATCATAGCGAACCGTCCAAGCTCTCCCTCCACCAACTCCATCTTGGTGAGCAAGGTGACGTCGTTACCCTCATGAGAAATCTTGAGGGTGTCCCAGATTTGCTTGGCGTTATCCAAGCCGCTCACTTTATGGTATTCATCCCTGCACAAGGAAGCTAGAAGAACAGTAGTAGCTTGTGCATTCTTATGAATTTGTTCATTAATGAACATGGGACTATCCGAACTATCAAAGTGCATTCCACTCTCTACAATCTCCCATATACTAGGATGGAGAGAGAATAGGTGACTACGCATTTTGTGGCTCCAAAATCCGTAGTCCTCTCCATCAAAGTGTGGGGGCTTGCCGAGTGGAATGGAGAGCAAATGAGAATGTGAACTTTGTGGAATACGAGAGTAATCAAAAGAAAAGTTCGAATTAACCGGTTTTCTCCTCTCGTAGTCGTTGTGGTCCTCGTCCTTTTGGGAAGAAGTAGACTCGTCGCTGTCGTAGTAGACGATCTCCTTGATGCGCCTTGTCTTCTTCTTCTTCCCTTCCTTCCGTCTTTGGCCCGAGCCGGAGTCGGTAGGCTTATCGTCCTTCGGCTCGTTGACGAAGGATTCCTTCTCTTCGTCATTGATCACAATACCCTTCCCCTTAGGATCCATCTCTTCGGGCGGTTAGTCCCTTTGTGAAGAGAACGGCTCCGATACCAATTGAGAGCACCTAGAGGGGGGGGGGGTGAATAGGTGATCCTGTAAAAACTTCAAACTTAAGCCACAAAAACTTGTTAAGTGTTAGCACGATTATTACCAAGTGGCTAAGGTGAAGTCTCAACAAAACACAGTACCACAAGAAAATCAAGCACAGGGGTGACACAGTGGTTTTATCCCGTGGTTCGGCCAAGACCAACGCTTGCCTACTCCACGTTGTGGCGTCCCAACGGACGAGGGTTGCAATCAACCCCTCTCAAGCGGTCCAAAGACCTACTTGAATACCACGGTGTTTTGTTGTTCCTTTCACTATCCCGTTTGCAAGGAATCTCCACAAATTGGAGTCTCTTGCCCTTACAAGTATATGATCACAAAGAAAGCACAGAGTAAGGGAGGGAAGCAACACACACAAATCCACAGCAAAAGCGCACACACACGGCCAAGAATCGAGCTCACAAGACTATCTCAGAGTTCTCACTTAGAACAGAGCTCGAATCACTTAGAAACACAAACGAATGCGCAGAGACTTAGTGTGGATGATCAAGAATGCTCAAAGGTTGCTTGTGTGTCTCCTCCATGCGCCTAGGGGCTCCTTTTATAGCCCCAAGGCAGCTAGGAGCCGTTGAGAGCAAATCCGGAAGGCCATCCTTGCCTTCTGTCGTCGGGGGCACCAGACAGTCCGGTGCACACCGGACACTGTCCGGTGCCCGATTTCTTTCCATAACGGGCGCTTCTGACCGTTGCCGACCGTTGGAAGATCTGGCGCAGTTGGCGCACCGGACATGTCCGGTGCACACCGGACAGTCCGGTGCCGTCTTCCGACCGTTGGCTCGGCCACGTGTCCCGCGCAGATTGCGCGGCCGACCGTTGGCCCGGCCGACCGTTGGCTCACCGGACAGTCCGGTGCACACCGGACAGTCCGGTGCACACCGGACAGTCCGGTGAATTTTAGCCGTACGCCGTCGGCCAATTTCCCGAGAGCGGCCAGTTCGCGCTGAGTCGGCCTGGCGCACCGGACACTGTCCGGTGCACACCGGACAGTCCGGTGCTCCAGACCGAGCTGGGTCTTGGCAGCACACAGCCAAGTCTTTTCTCCTCTTTTCTTTTCTTCTTCTTTCTGTTTCTAACACTTAGACAAATATATTAGTACATAAAACCAATGTACTAAGGCTTTAGAAACATACCTTTACTTCATGATTTGCACCTTGTTCATCCGTGTACATAAATTCACAATTAAGCACATGTGTTGGCACTCAATCACCAAAATACTTAGAAATGGCCCAAGGGCACATTTCCCTTTCAGGTTTTAAGTGGTGCAGATCGCACGACAGCCGCTCGATCAAGGATCTACGGTCCGAACTAGATCGCGCGAGGGGGTACTGTCTTCTAATCTGAGTCATTACCAACGAAATCGACGGCCACAGTTCTATCTAGCTGAGATCACCTTGCATGCATCGGACTATCAATCTACGGTCACGATTGGACGCGGTTGAATCGGTATCTAGTTCTAATCTGATCTGTCCAAAACGCATCCAACGACCCAGATTCTTCTATACTGAACGGCAGCGTGCCATGGCCCAAGCCATCTTCTTCATCCCGTCACCCACGCGGTGCCGCAGCGCCATTAACACGCAACCCCCACGAGCTCCGCACCTGCTACCTCAATGAAGCACGGATCGATTTGCCTAATGTGAAAGTAACATCACTCTTCTCGGCTGGGAACATACTGGCACCCAGGTGCGAACAGGTTGATGGAAATATGAAGCCGAGAGCACAACGAACTAGTTACAGGCTACTCACCAGTCGATTGGACGATGCAGAGGACGCGGAGATGGTCTTACCAGTTGCCGGAGCAACCCCCCAACAAGCGGGGTAGTGCGGCACGGCGGCTGGATCCTTGTCGGCGTGCAAATCTGGCGCCACTGGCCCATCCTTGCGCCCGACACAGCCACACGCATGTCCACCAAGCCGACCACCCAGTAGCACTCAAACGACAGTGGGCGCAGGGGAGTAGCAGTAGTGACACCACACTCTCTCTCCTATCTAACTCTCACTTGTGCTTGGCATTGATTCACTTGTATGGCTGTATGTGGCTATGCGCATGTCGGAGAAGGAGGGGGTGCACAGGAGGTTCGACATGGGGAAGAGGGAGGTCAGGCTGAGCAGTCCTAGCAGGGGCCTCCGCCGTGGAAGGAATGGTGCCCACGCAGCTGCGGGAGATACTGCTAGGGAGGGGCGGCCTTCGGTTTTATCCTCCGGAGGCACGACGTAGATTCCGGTGACGGCAGTTGCGCTGACCAGTTGAGCTCGCGATAGATGCGGGGATTAGCTTCACCCCAACGCGAGCATGGAGAAGACCGGTTGAGCAGATCTTGACCATACCCGCGCGCGGATGGCGAAAATCAGTTGGGGACGAAGCCTGCCAGTGCGGACCCATTCGTCAGCGGCATGGGAAATAGATGCGGCACGCGCGCGTGTAGGATAGAGCTAGGCTGGTGAGAACGTCTTTTTTTTATACCCCCAAGGGCCGAGCTCGGTCCAAAGCCAGTCAACGGATTCCGGCGAGATCGCACCAGACCGCGCTTCCTCCGCGAGTTTGTTGACGAAGCTGAGCAGATGGGCCCACCTGTCAGTGAAATGGTAACGGTACTATGCGCGCGCCAGAAGACTGAGTTGCGGGGTCCGCATGCCCAAAAGAGAAGCAGGCCGCGCGGTGGAGACGTTTGGTGGCAAAATGGAGTTGGGCTACGTGAGCTATTGGGCCGAGGCAGATAGAAGGGGCCCAAGCCGAGGCTCACATTTTTCTTTCCTTTTATATTTTCTATTTTCCCATTTTCTTAATTTGTTTCAAATTCAAATTTGATTCAGGGTTCAACCATAAAATGAGAATTGATTGCGTAACAAATGAAGTTCCACCATGAAATGTACATTCCTATAGTTATTTATTTTGTTATTTAGCTAGCTTACTTCCTTTTAAACTGAGCATTCAAAAGCATGAGAAATCCCAAAAGGGTTTAAAAAAAAATCCCCAGAGCACAATCTTAAATTTATTTATTTATTTTATTTCATTTTTATTTTTTTTTCTTAAACAAATTTTGGGCTTTACACTTGGGTTTCAGACTTATCCTGCAAAAAGAACACCCAAGTGAAGCGGGAAAAGTCATCAACAATAACTAAACCATACTTACTTCCTCCTATGCTTAGATAGGCGACGGGTCCGAAGAGGTCCATATGCAGCAGCTCCAGAGGTCTTGACGTGGTCATCACATTCTTGCTGTGATGTGCTCCTCCCACTTGTTTACCTGCTTGACAAGCTGCACAAGGTCTATCTTTTTCGAAATAAACATTGGTTAGACCTATCACGTGTTCTCCCTTTAGAAGCTTGTGGAGGTTCTTCATCCCCACATGTGCTAAGCGGCGATGCCACAGCCAGCCCATGCAAGTCTTAGCCATTAAGCATGCATCTAGACCGGCCTCTTCTTTTGCAAAATCAACTAAGTAAAGCTTGCCGTCTAGTACACCCTTAAAAGCTAGTGAACCATCACATCTTCTAAAGACAGACACATCTACATTTGTAAACAGACAATTATATCCCATATTGCACAGTTGACTAACAGATAGCAAATTGTAACCAAGAGACTCAACTAAAAACACATTGGAGATTGAGTGTTCATTAGAAATTGCAATTTTACCTAACCCTTTTACCTTGCCTTGATCCCCATCACCGAATATTATTGAATCTTGGGAATCTTTGTTTTTGACGTAGGAGGTGAACATCTTCTTCTCCCCCGTCATATGGTTTGTGCATCCGCTGTCGATAATCCAGCTTGAACCCCCGGATGCATAAACCTGCAAGGCAAATTTAGGCTTGGGTCTTAGGTACCCAACTCATGTTGGGTCCTGCAAGGTTAGTGCAAATATCCTTAGGGACCCAAATGCAAGTTTTGTCTCCCTTGCATTTTGCCCCTAACTTCCTAGCAACTATTTTCCTATTCTTTCTACAAATAGCAAAGGAAGCATTTAAAGCACAATAAATTGTAGAAGGTTCATTCACTACTTTCCTAGGAGCATGAATAATATTCTTTCTAGGCGCATGATGAATAGCATTTCTCCTAGACATATTTCTACCATGCATATAGGAAGAACTAGAAGCAAACATGGCATGAGAATCAAAAACATCATACGCATTATAGCTCCTATAAGCATTTCTAGTTTGTCTCCTACCATGGTACATAAAGGCATGGTTCTTTTTAGCACTAGTTGCCATAGGGGCCTTCCCTTTCTCCTTGGCAGAGATAGGAGCCTTATGGCTTGTCAAGTCCTTGGCTTCCCTTTTGTAGCCAAGTCCATCCTTAATTGAGGGGTGTCTACCAATCGTGTAGGCATCCCTTGCAAATTTTAACTTGTCAAATTCATTCTTGCTAGTCTTACGTTGGGCATTAAGACTAGCTAATTCCTCATTTAATTTTGAAATTGAAACTAAGTGATCACTACAAGCATCAATGTCAAAATCTTTACACCTATTACAAGTTTCAACAATTTCTACACAAGAATTAGATTTACTAGCTACTTCTAGTTTAGCACTTAAATCATTATTAACACTTCTTAAAGTAGCAATGGTTTCATGACAGGAAGATAATTCACTAGAGAGCATTTCATTCCTTTTAATTTCAAGAGCAAGAGTTTTTTGTGCACTAACAAATTTATCATGCTCCTCATATAAAAGATCCTCTTGTTTTTCTAGTAATCTATTCTTGTCATTCAAAGCATCAATCAACTCATTAATCTTATTAATTTTAGATCTATCTAATCCCTTGAATAAGCATGAGTAATCTATCTCATCATCATCACTAGACTCATCCTCACTTGAAGAAGCATAAGTACTAGTATCATGAGTGCTTACTTTCTTTTCCCTTGCCATGAGGCAAGTGTGACGCTCGTTGGGGAAGAGGGATGACTTGTTGAAGGCGGTGGCGGCGAGTCCTTCATTGTCGGAGTCGAAGGAGGAGCAATCCGAATCCCACTCCTTTCCGATATGTGCCTCGCCCTTGGCCTTCTTGTAATGTTTCTTCTTCTCCCTTTTGTTCCCCTTTTCCTGGTCACTTTCATTATCGGGACAGTTAGCAATGAAATGACCAATCTTACCACATTTGAAGCACGAGCGCTTCTCCTTTGTCTTGGTCTTGCTTGGCTGTCCCTTGCGACCCTTAAGCGCCGTCTTGAAGCGCTTAATGATGAGGGCCATCTCCTCATTATTTAGCCCGGCCGCCTCAACTTGCGCCACCTTGCTCGGTAGTGCCTCCTTGCTCCTCGTTGCCTTGAGAGCAAGAGGTTGCGGCTCGTTGATCGGTCCATTCAAGGCGTCGTCCACATACCTTGCCTCCTTGATCATCATTCGCCCGCTGACGAATTTTCCTAGGACTTCCTCGGGCGACATTTTGGTGTACCTGGGATTTTCACGAATATTATTTACCAAATGAGGATCAAGAACGGTAAAGGACCTTAGCATCAGTCGGACGACGTCGTGGTCCGTCCATCGTGTGCTTCCGTAGCTCCTTATCTTGTTGATAAGGGTCTTGAGCCGGTTGTATATTTGCGTCGGCTCCTCGCCCCTTATCATCGCGAACCGTCCAAGCTCACCCTCCACCAACTCCATCTTGGTGAGCAAGGTGACGTCGTTCCCCTCATGAGAAATCTTGAGGGTGTCCCAGATCTGCTTGGCGTTATCCAAGCCGCTCACTTTATGGTATTCATTCCTGCACAAAGAAGCTAGAAGAACAGTAGTAGCTTGTGCATTCTTATGAATTTGTTCATTAATGAACATGGGACTATCCGAACTATCAAAGTGCATTCCACTCTCTACAATCTCCCATATACTAGGATGGAGAGAGAATAGGTGACTACGCATTTTGTGGCTCCAAAATCCGTAGTCCTCTCCATCAAAGTGTGGGGGCTTGCCGAGTGGAATGGAGAGCAAATGTGAATTTGAACTTTGCGGAATACGAGAGTAGTCAAAGGAAAAGTTCGAATTAACCGGTTTCCTTCTCTCGTAGTCGTTGTGGTCGTCGTCCTTTTGGGAAGAAGTAGACTCATCGCTGTCGTAGTAGACGATCTCCTTGATGCGCCTTGTCTTCTTCTTCTTCCCTTCCTTCCGTCTGTGGCCCGAGCCGGAGTCGGTAGGCTTATCGTCCTTCGGCTCGTTGACGAAGGATTCCTTCTCTTTGTCGTTGATCACGATACCCTTCCCCTTAGGATCCATCTCTTCGGGCGGTTAGTCCCTTTGTGAAGAGAACGGCTCCGATACCAATTGAGAGCACCTAGAGGGGGGGGGGTGAATAGGTGATCCTGTAAAACTTCAAACTTAAGCCACAAAACTTGGTTAAGTGTTAGCACAAATAATGCCAAGTGGCTAGAGAGGAGTCTCAACAAAACACAGAAACCACAGAAGATCAATCACAGAGATGACACAGTGGTTTATCCCGTGGTTCGGCCAAGACCAACGCTTGCCTACTCCACGTTGTGGCGTCCCAACGGACGAGGGTTGCAATCAACCCCTCTCAAGCGGTCCAAAGACCCACTTGAATACCACGGTGTTTTGTTTTCTTTTCTTTATCCCGTTTGCAAGGAATCTCCACAAATTGGAGTCTCTTGCCCTTACAAGTATATGATCACAAAGAAGCACAGAGTAAGGAAGGGAGGCGACACACACAAATCCACAGCAAAATGCGCACACACACGACCAAGAATCGAGCTCGAATGACTATCTCAATGTTCTCACTAGAACGGAGCTCGAATCACTTAGAATCACAAACGAATGCGCAAAGAATGAGTGTGGATGATCAAGAATGCTCTAAGGTTGCTTGGTGCACTCCTCCATGCGCCTAGGGGTCCCTTTTATAGCCCCAAGGCAGCTAGGAGCCGTTGAGAGCAAATCTGGAAGGCCAATCTTGCCTTCTTTCGTCGGGGGCACCGGACAGTCCGGTGCACACCGGACACTGTCCGGTGCCCGATTTCCTTCCTAAAATGGCGCTGCCGACCGTTGCCGACCGTTGTAGATCTGGAGCCGTTGGCGCACCGGACATGTCCGGTGCACACCGGACAGTCCGGTGCCGTCTTCTAGCCGTTGGCTCGGCCACGTGTCCCGCGCAGATTGCGCTGCCGACCGTTGGCTCACCGGACAGTCCGGTGCACATCGGACAGTCCGGTGAATTTTAGCCGTACGTCGCCGGTGAATTCCCGAGAGCAGCCACTTCGCGTCGAGCCAGCCTGGCGCACCGGACACTGTCCGGTGCACACCGGACAGTCCGGTGCACCCAGACTGGGCAGACTTTGGCTGCTCGAGCCATCTCTTTTCTAACTCGATTTTTTCTGTTTCCAGCACTTAGACACAATACATTAGTCCATAAAACAATGTACTAAGTCTGAGAAACATACCTTAATTCTTGATTTGTACTTTGTCCACCATTTTACAATTAGGCACCTGTGTTGGGCACTAAATCACCAAAATACTTAGAAATGGCCCAAGGGCACATTTCCCTTTCACCATGAACTTGGCATAGCATGGTCTTCCCAATACCGCGTGATAGGTTCCTTAGAACCCAACCACCTCGAAGGTGAGGGTTTCCTTTCGGAAGTTGGAGGGAGTTCCGAAGCAGACGGGTAAGTCGATCCGTCCGAGGGGCAGGATTCGCTTTCCAGGTGCGATCCCGTGGAAGGGTGCCGCACCGGCCCGGACCTCGGACCGATCAACCCCTAAGAGTTCCAAGGTCTCGGCGTAGATGATGTTAAGGCTGCTGCCTCCGTCCATGAGGACCTTGGAGAGCCTAACGTTGCCGATGATCGGATCGACGACGAGCGGGTACCTTCCTAGGCTTGGCACGAAGTTGGGGTGGTCGCCTCGGTCAAAGGTGATAGGCTTGTCGGACCAGTCTAGGTAGACTGGCGCTGCCACCTTCACTACGCAGACCTCCCGGTGCTCCTGCTTGCGGTGCTGAGCCGAGGCGTTCGCCGCCTGCCCGCCGTAGATCATGAAGCAGTTGTGGGCCTCCGGGAACTCCTCTTCCTTGTTGCCCTCCTTCTTATTGCTGTCATGGCCTTTGCCATCTTCCACCGGGGGCCCGGCCTTATGGAAGTAGCGCCGGAGCATGACACTTTCTTCGAGGGTGTGCTTGACGGGACCCTGGTGATAGGGGCACGGCTCCTTGAGCATCTTATCGAACGCGCCGGCCCCTCCAGGAGATTTCCAAGGGTTCCTGTGCTCGGTAGCAGTGACGAGATTCACTTCAGCGGCGTTGCACTTCGCTTGTGACTTCTTCTTGGCCTTCTTCTTCGTGCTCCGCTGGGCGGACGCCTCGGGGGCGTCTTCCTTCGGCTCTCCCTGAGGCTGCTTGTCTTTCCGGAAGATGGCTTCGACCGCCTCCTGACCCGAGGCGAACTTGGTGGCGACGTCCATCAATTCGCTCGCCTTGGTGGGAGTCTTGCACCCCAGTTTGCTCACCAGGTCTCAGCAAGTGGTGCCGGAGAGGAAAGCCCCGATGACATTCGAATCGGTAATTGTCGGGTACCGTAATTAAGGGTACCCCCAACGCTCCTAAACACAGCTGGTAAACGCCTTCCAAACAAATCATAAAGACTGACGGGCGCGGTTCAAGTCAAGGCTTCGTCTACCCAAGGGACGCGATCTCCCCGAGCCCAGCCTCGGGCGGGAACATTAGTCCCGGACGAATTCACGCCTCACCTAAGGGCCTCCTCAGGCAAGGAGCACACCTTCGGCTCTCCCGAAGCCCGGCTCGGGCAGGCTTCATTGTGAAGCAATCTTGGCCAGACCGCCTCATCGACCGACCGCTTCGCAGGCGCATTCAATGCTGGGATCGCCTGACACCGTATCCTAACACACATGTCTCAGTCGGCCAGGCCGAAGTGACCATAGTCACTTCGCCCCCTTTACTGACCGATCTGACAGAAAACAGCGCCGCTCACCCCGCTCCGACTGCTGAGCCGGCCGCCCGAGTAAGGCTGACAACAAGTCGCGATCTCCCCCGAGCTTAGCCTCGGAAACAACAGGGAGCTCCGCCTCGCCCGACCTTGGGCCTCGGCCTTAGCCTCGGCCTCGGGAGGGGTCGCATCCTCACCTGACCCTGGCCTTGGCCTCAAGAGAAGTCTCCGCCTCGCCCGACCCTAGGCTCAGACCGACCGCACCACAGGGGGTACATCATTACCCTACTCCTAGCTAGCTCAGGCTACAAAGGAACAAGACCGGCGTCCCATCGAGATTACCCTAGCAACAGGTAATGATGGCTCCCCGCACGTGTCCATGACGTCGGTGGTTATCAGCCCCCTTACGGAAGCAAGGGAACGTTAGCAGAACCCTTGCCGCACCGCCAGCTGTGCTTCTACAGGGCTCAGACACTTCTCCAACGGCCACGTTATCATGTACTCAGGGCTCAGGCGCTTCTCCGATGGCCACATTATCACGTACTCAGGGCTCATGTCACACCCGGTTTCAGAAGGCAAACCGAGTGCGAACTATGTACGTGCCAGGATCAGAATTCACGTACATAGCGATTACATAAATGAACATCATCGCATAGTGCTCGAATAATAACATAACAGAGTATTAGCTTATTACATCACAGAGTCAGAGACATCCATATAGTCATCAACTTAACTGATAAATCAAAGTGCTAAGCGAAACGTAGTAAGGGTAAGGCCTTCACAGGCAGCTGACTGGGGGTTGCCACCAACCCACACCTAAAACTCGTCGTAGTCTTGGAACTCCTGGAAGTCTCCTTCCACGACTTCATCTTCTCCTGAGCAGTGGTTGCAATGTGGACAACCTGGTGTTTTGTGGTAAAGCAAGGATGAGTACACATCAACATACTCAGCAAATGCCCCGTTTGGCTGAAGTGGACTAGCTTTTATGTGGGGTTAGGCTCAGCAGTTGCTTTTAGTTGGTCAGGTATTTATTATTTGTAGAAGCCAAGTTTTATCACATAACCATCCCATGAGCCATTTCCTCATCGAGAAAACATCATGATCATCATCGAACCAAAAACATTAGTAGAACCATTGTATCTCGACCATCTGTATCTCTAATCAAAGAGGATCCCAAGGCTGCTCTTAACCATGAGCACGGCTGATATATCAGTTTCACTACCCTCTGCAGAGGTCGCACACTTTACCCATGAGCCGTGATTCCCATTTTGCCCGGGGATCATGACTCCCCATTGATCACTTCCTAGGTGGTCCGACAGGGTATCACTATGTAGCTTTTACAAAGATTCCCTAGAGGTCGTAGCCGCCCGTTAGGTTTCTCCAGTTTGATAAACACAGTACCCCTCCCCGCAGGAGAGTGACTAACAAAAAGCAAAACGAAAGAACCTCGACACTCAGCCTCGGTAGAGCAAGCACTGTGCCTGGACCCCATTGACGGCACGACGGCGAAGCAACTACACCTCTAGTTCCTCTAATTAATTAGCTAAGGGCATCCCATTTCACCCTCATGGTTGCACTGTTATCCCAGGTGGTCACTCCACGAACAGGTCCTTACGGAGAGGTACTCAGGAAAAAGGCCTGAGCCCCCTAGAGTATCACAAGATCATCAACATAATCAGGATAACAGTATCGTATCATAAATAGTCGCATCATGTTCATTGATTAAGTTAAGGCAATAGCAAAATGCTAACCATGACAACCCAAAAAGGTAATCAAGGATAAGGTAAATATAAAGCTAGTCAATCCTTAGGTTTCAATTAAGTAATGCGGGATAGTGAATTATAAGTGAATAGGACATAATGGGTCAGAGGACACTTGCCTTCACCAAGTTGCTGCTCAGGGACTTCTTCTGCAACTTCCTCGGGAAACACAGACTGCCCGTTGTCTACGCAAAGTAATCATTCATTCTATGCACTTGGGAAATAACAAACAAGCAATATACCAAACATGTGCAACAGAGAGATCACAGGTTCACAATAGAAAAGGATTGGCAATGTGGTGTTCCCTAGGTCTAGGGTAGATGACTATGCAAAGTGATTCATTATCCACTAACCAGGTCTATGTCAGTGGTGGGGTTAAATCATTACATGGTGTTAAGTCCATAAACTTAAGTGCTCCAACTTTTATTAAAGTCTACTATCTTTACTTTATTTCAATCAGGGTTCCAATAACATTACTTTTACACAAAAGATCCACTATTAATTGGGACATAAAAAACAGCAGGGAAACATTGTTTAAACAGGTAGATAAAAATATTATGAACATTTTACAATTTGAAGCGCCTAATTTGGAGTTCATATGGCAAAGTTATGAATTTTACAAGATTAGGGATTAAAAATACTCTTTAAATACTTATTCCTAATTAAATAAAAGGTCTGAGAACCTAACTGCGAAATTCCAGGGACGGCAGGTTAATTTGTAGAAAATCGGGGGTCTCTTTATGAAGTTTGCGCGGGCGAAGGGGTATCGGGCTCCTCTGGCCGTTGGATCTCGGATCGACGCTCGGGATTAGATCAGCGGGCAGGCGCGCGAGCGCGCGGAGGCGTGAGCGGCTGACAGGCGGGGCCGCGCGGGTAGAGCGGGCGCGGGGAGGGGGGGGGGCTCTGTGCCGTCAGATCCCAGGCGGATGACCAAGATTAGGCTCGGGTTATTTAAAAAGGTGAAAGCTCCCTTTGACCCGGGAACAGGATCTGGATGTCGCCTAGAGGGGGGGGGGGTGAATAGGCGAATAAAACTTATTCCTTTAAAACTTAAATTCTTACTCTACTCGAAGACTTAGTACGCAGTGGAATGAGAAGACTCTTCGAGTAGGTCGCAGCGGAATGGAAGATCCTGTCTCAAAAATGTCCTGCACTTCAAATCAAGCTTATACCACAGATAAGTATTGAAGTGCAGATATAAAGGTGAGTAAAACAGAGAGTCAGGATACAATACAGAATAGAGCACACAGACGCAAGGATTTATCCCGAGGTTCGGCCAAGCCTGAAATGCTTGCCTAGTCCTCGTTGGAGTTAGCCACACCTGGGCTTGGAGTCTATTTCAACTCCTTCCTCCGTTTGCTCAGATCTGTCAGTATGACAGATAGAGCCTTTCACTATTGAGTGGGGTTACAACAGAACCGCGGCTGCTTACAAACTTCTTGGCAGCACCCCGGCAGAGTAACGATATGCTCAAGACCTTGCTCTAGCTCTTAGCAGCACTACTCCTCTCTCTAAAGGCTTATAGTTGTGCCTTCTACACCAACTATAGAGTTACACACAAGAGGGAGAGCGAGAATTGATTCCAATGGAGTCTACACTTGTTGGCTGCACTTCTGTATTGCTTGAGGCGCCTAGGGGTCCCTTTTATAGGCACAAGGGGCCTAGGAGCCGTTGGAAGCAAACCAGGAAGGCAAATCTTGCCTTCTGTCGGGTGGCGCATCGGACAGTCCGGTGCACACCGGACACTGTCCGGTGCCCGATTTCTTTCCTAAAATGGCGCTGCCGACCGTTGCAGATCTGGGAGCCGTTGGCGCACCGAACAGTCCGGTGCCGTCTTCCGACCGTTGGCTCCGCCACGTGTCCCGCGCAGATTGCGCGGCCGACCGTTGGCCCGGCCGACCGTTGGCTCACCGGACAGTCCGGTGCACACCGGACAGCCCGGTGAATTTTAGCCGTACGCCGTCGGTGAATTCCCAAGAGCGGCCAGTTCGAGCCGAGTCAGCCTGGCGCACCGGACACTGTCCGGTGCACACCGGACAGTCCGGTGCTCCAGACCGAGCTGGGTCTTGGCAGCACACAGCCAAGTCTTTTCTCCTCTTCTCTCTTCTTCTTCTTTCTGTTTCTAACACTTAGACAAATATATTAGTACACAAAACCAATGTACTAAGGCTTAGAAACATACCTTTACTTCATGATTTGCACCTTGTTCATCCATGTTATTTTTGAGCTTTGATGTTGGACTCATAAATCATCAAGTCGGCTTGACTTGATCTAGATTGACATTTCTTAGCTCCAACATCCTGCAAAGGTCACATAGAACATCTCCAAACATAGGAACAACCCAAACTAAAGATTAAGGTGAACTTAGCTCTTTTGGGCTGCTTCCAGTTCTGGTTTTGTCACTTGTTCTCCTTCTAGTGACCTTGATCTCTTTCTTAAAGCTTGGTCTTGAGCCTTATGACTTACACCACATAACTGTAGCTGTTACCTCATTGGTTGTAAGTCACGTCCTTATGTAGTGATCCTTGATGTGCTATATCTCTTCTCAACTCGATCACCCTTGACTTTGCAAGCCTTCTTCTTCACCCTTGGCTTTGGGTTCCTCAGCCTCCTTGACCTTCTCCCGTGCACTTGGTACCTCGAAGCTTCTCTTGCCTCCGTCCTTGGCTTGATCAGTTGTCTCCGAGCTTCGCACCCGAGTCTCACTTTATGCAATGTCCATCTTACTTGTGATGTCCATTATGTATCCATAATCCAGTTCTTGAACCATCACATTTGTTCTCTTGTGTTGAACCCTGTTAGCTTTACCTCAGGCACCTGTTCAACACTTAGTACACTTGTTAGTCCTTTAATTGAGTTGTCATCCAAACACCAAAACTCACAAGAGAGCTTTCAATCTCCCCCTTTTTGGTGATTGATGGCAACACAATTAAAGCTTATATGAGAATAAGATTTGAAGCACAAGTTTTGAATTCTAAGTTTATAGAATGCTCCCCCTAAATATGTGCTTACTTCAAAAACATAATTTTGGCCTCAGACGCCAATTTGCACATACTTAGGCAATTCGAAACATTTCTATATCTTAGCAATTTTGGAATGCATTGTATCTAGAATCAAACCATGATGCACATAATCAGAGTTAAACACCATTCAAATTAGTGGATATATCACAGAAATATCAACCTACCACTATTCACCATTAAGATACCAATTCAAACTAATACCAATTTAAACTAAGACACTAAATTTAAAGCAATCTTAAAGCACCATTAACCATATGACTATTTATTACACTATAGAAGCCAAATAATTCATCGCAGCGGAAACACTAGTCCATATGAGAATTCATCGCAGCGGAAACACTAGTCCATATGAGCAACACATATAATACTGCAAGAACATATGATTATCACACTCGGCAAAACTCAAACTAACACATCACCCATTAGGATAAGCTTTCCTCTCAGGTTGAGATAAGCTTTAATACACAAATTCTCCCCCTTTGACATCAAACACCAAAAACCATACTCGAGCAAGAACATAGGATGATGTCAAGGGACAGCAGGGTGTCAAGGGAAAAAAACGACTATCAAAAACTCCCCCTTACTTATTGAGCATATGCACTATCAACATTTAGGTAAGATACATATATGCAAAAAGATTAATACTTCCTTTTGTACCTTTACCATGTTGTAGTGTACTTCCCATCGTGAAAGTAGTTAATCTCTCGAGAGCGTCTCCACACTTGTGCCTGATTCTTTATCCTAACTTTCCTTGTTGAGAGGTATCCAAGTCCTGATTGCTCCATTTCATGCTCATCTTCTCTTTTCCACCTTGAGACTGTACAAGATTGCTCAAGAAACAGTTAGTCTCAAAAGACACAAGTTATGTGTGCTCCCCCTCAAGTTGTGCATCAAGTATTTGAATGACTTGCACTTTGCACATTCTAGCTTCCTCAGAACTAGAGGGGATCACAACATACCTTGGTCAAGGCATACTCTACCACTTTCATCACACAAAGATGCCATTTTGAATATCAAATGAAAAGCCACTTAACACCAATTGAAGGCTAAATGAAAGGTTGACTAAATACAACAATGCATGCCTCAGTGGCACCTGAGCCAATTGAATACTCACAGGAAGTATAACATTTACACGCAACTTAGACATGCTTCATACTTAACTATCATTGCATCACATATACTAATTGAAAAACACATTATCATGTCTAAACACATCATAGTTAAAAGGTTCTTTAGGTACACCAAAAGAAACAACATTTTAAGGCATAAGTCTCTTAAGCCACGATACTACCAATGAAATGCAAGAACACAACTATGATCACTATCAATGAAACTTCAAGATATTCAATAAAATTGCACAGTTCCATGTTCCATACCTTTGCCTTTATGAGAGCACTTGTTATCACCAATTCAGGGCTCCTTTTCCTCATGCACCTCATAGCTCAAAAGGGCACGACATGGATTTGAAATTCACACAGTACCAAACTAGGGTATTTATGTGAGCATGGACTAAACGAAATGTTATAATTGCACATAGCATGACTTACAAAAGTTGCAGGTTTATCCATATACACCAAGAGAGTTAATCATGTGGATATAACAAATAAAAGAGCTACCCATGAATGATTCAAAAGATATATCCTATATAACACCAGTCATGATTAAGCAAACATCATTATGATTCATTTAACACAGGTAATCATAAAGCATAACTACTCTAAGGACAGGTAGCACATCAAGCCAACTTAAGAGCAATACTAAATTGCAATGATGTACTTAAAATACACGGGTACCGTCCTTTGGAGAGCAGGTTTTAGATTCTCATCAAGGTCCTTTACTTGATTCACCAATAATGATTCAGGACCTACACACCTTATTTCACTTGAGATGAACATGGGATTAGTGTTTCACAATAAAGGCACCAAAACAATTAACAGCTTAAGCATAGAGTTTAAGATAACCGTCTTAAGCTCTCCCATGGTCTCCAGTCCATCTCAAGGCACCTGCATGGTCTAGTTAGCACAGTTTGGTACCCATCTTGGGATGGGTCCATAATGATCATCTAAATGTGCCTTTGGTACCCAAATTGCCTTTGTGCTAGTTCTAGGTAATCTCGTTATAGATCTAGCACAAGTGTATGATATGGGTCTCCTACCCGAATAAGATTGACACAAATTCACTTGCTTAGGAATCTTACCTTTATAACATACCTTGGATAGATGACCCTGCTCACCACACTTGTAGCAGAAGCGTCGCTCAACTTGACACGACGCTTGCTGTGTGTTATTTTCCTTGGTGAGGGTCACCTTGGAGGATGCACATCCTTTATTCTTCATGACCGGACATGAAGTGATCGTGTGGTCCTTTTTGTTGCATCCAAAACAACTCCTTGTCCCTTCATTCTTGTCTTTGTACGGACAAGACGCGATGAGGTGGCCTAACTTCTTGCACTTGAAACACCTCCTTTTTCCTTTTCCCTTTTTATACTTGAATGACATGGAGAGAAGGTCAGTGCAAACAACATGATTAATTGAATCCTTACCTTTTTCCTCTTTCATGTTGATTTCTTCATTTATAGCTTTGGGAACATTTCTCTTATTGAGCTTGACACTTGCTGCAGTTTTTCCTTTCTCAAGCTTCTTCACCACGCGCCCGTGGATATCTTGAGAGAGTTGAGCAAAGTGTCTTCTCCTCAGTTGTCGTTGCTTCTTATTCCCACAGAATTTCTTTTGTGACCCTAAAACTTGTTGCTCAATCAATGATTGGCTTTCTTTTGAGCAACAGGGGTTAGCACATGATGATATACAATTCAAATGCGCACACGTGCGAGAATGAGGTTCACATGAATTTAAGTTTACAATTATAACCTCATGAGCAACATTAAGCATGATATGGTCATCAACTAGTTTATTATGAGAATTTGACAACATATCATACTCTTCACCTAGAGCAAGTTTTTCTAAATTTGTCATTTCTACTTGACTCTTAAGCATAGAATTTTCAGTTTTAAGTTGAGCAACATCAGATAATACATCATGATTATTTCTTTGCTCAAATAAAATAGATTCATACCGTTGGACCAAGTTATCATGAGAGCACTTTAGTTCCTTATGTTCTTTGGTCATCTTCTCTAGGCTGTCGTTGGTTTTGATGAGCGACTCCTCTAGCCTGAGAAGCGTTTCGCCTTGTTCCTTGTTCCTTTTCAACAGCTTAACCAAGAGTGCCTTGTCCTCTTTGTTGAGATGGATGTAGAAACGGCGAATCTCCTCTTCTTCCACATCATCGGTCTCATTTTCCCTGTCATTAATGTCAGTGGAAGCCAAATAGGAAAATGTACTTTGAGGTGATGAAGATTCATCCTCGCTATCATCCTCATATTCCTCCTCATCATGGCTTTTGTCTCCACCATCATTGTTAGCAATAAAACATTTATCACTAGTGGAGAGCAAACCTGTCGATGAGGTGGATTCATCGTTTGGGTGCCATCGTTCTTGTTCCTCTCCCTCTGAATGGTTAGTAACACAAGTAATATAGGGAGTAGGAGCAACGCAATTTGCCACAGAATATTTTTCTTTAATTCTACTCCATAAATCATGAGCATCAACAAATAAATCACTATCACTACTCATGATGGAAAAATAAGCACTTCTAGAAAGAGAGTCAACTAAGATGTTGCAAGCATGGTGATTGAGAGATAAACATCTTAGTTCTTCATTGGAAGGATTTTTACTAAAATCAGAGGGAAAAATACTTCTACTAAAGATCTGTCTCAAATCAGAATCAACATTCATGAAAGCTTTGTAAATAGAGACAGACCAAGATTTGTAATTAGAACCATCGCCTAAAAGAAGTTCCACAGTTACCTCTTGTGACGACATCGTTATCTCCGGACGGCTAAGCCCACACTGGAGAGGCCTAGCTCTGATACCAATTGAAAGCTCCCTTTGACCCGGGAACAGGATCTGGATGTCGCCTAGAGGGGGGGGGGGTGAATAGGCGAATAAAACTTATTCCTTTAAAACTTAAATTCTTACTCTACTCGAAGACTTAGTACGCAGTGGAATGAGAAGACTCTTCGAGTAGGTCGCAGCGGAATGGAAGATCCTGTCTCAAAAATGTCCTGCACTTCAAATCAAGCTTATACCACAGATAAGTATTGAAGTGCAGATATAAAGGTGAGTAAAACAGAGAGTCAGGATACAATACAGAATAGAGCACACAGACGCAAGGATTTATCCCGAGGTTCGGCCAAGCCTGAAATGCTTGCCTAGTCCTCGTTGGAGTTAGCCACACCTGGGCTTGGAGTCTATTTCAACTCCTTCCTCCGTTTGCTCAGATCTGTCAGTATGACAGATAGAGCCTTTCACTATTGAGTGGGGTTACAACAGAACCGCGGCTGCTTACAAACTTCTTGGCAGCACCCCGGCAGAGTAACGATATGCTCAAGACCTTGCTCTAGCTCTTAGCAGCACTACTCCTCTCTCTAAAGGCTTATAGTTGTGCCTTCTACACCAACTATAGAGTTACACACAAGAGGGAGAGCGAGAATTGATTCCAATGGAGTCTACACTTGTTGGTTGCACTTTTGTATTGCTTGAGGCGCCTAGGGGTCCCTTTTATAGGCACAAGGGGCCTAGGAGCCGTTGGAAGCAAACCAGGAAGGCAAATCTTGCCTTCTGTCGGGTGGCGCACCGGACAGTCCGGTGCACACCGGACACTGTCCGGTGCCCGATTTCTTTCCTAAAATGGCGCTGCCGACCGTTGCAGATCTGGGAGCCGTTGGCGCACCGGACATGTCCGGTGCACACCGGACAGTCCGGTGCCGTCTTCCGACCGTTGGCTCCGCCACGTGTCCCGCGCAGATTGCGCGGCCGACCGTTGGCTCACCGGACAGTCCGGTGCACACCAGACAGTCCGGTGAATTTTAGCCGTACGCTGTCGGTGAATTCCCGAGAGCGGCCAGTTCGAGCCGAGTCAGCCTGGCGCACCGGACACTGTCCGGTGCACACCGGATAGTCCGGTGCTCCAGACCGAGCTGGGTCTTGGCAGCACACAGCCAAGTCTTTTCTCCTCTTCTCTCTTCTTCTTCTTTCTGTTTCTAACACTTAGACAAATATATTAGTACACAAAACCAATGTACTAAGGCTTAGAAACATACCTTTACTTCATGATTTGCACCTTGTTCATCCATGTTATTTTTGAGCTTTGATGTTGGACTCATAAATCATCAAGTCGGCTTGACTTGATCTAGATTGACATTTCTTAGCTCCAACATCCTGCAAAGGTCACATAGAACATCTCCAAACATAGGAACAACCCAAACTAAAGATTAAGGTGAACTTAGCTCTTTTGGGCTGCTTCCAGTTCTGGTTTTGTCACTTGTTCTCCTTCTAGTGACCTTGATCTCTTTCTTAAAGCTTGGTCTTGAGCCTTACGACTTACACCACATAACTGTAGCTGTTACCTCATTGGTTGTAAGTCACGTCCTTATGTAGTGATCCTTGATGTGCTATATCTCTTCTCAACTCGATCACCCTTGACTTTGCAAGCCTTCTTCTTCACCCTTGGCTTTGGGTTCCTCAGCCTCCTTGACCTTCTCCCGTGCACTTGGTACCTCGAAGCTTCTCTTGCCTCCGTCCTTGGCTTGATCAGTTGTCTCCGAGCTTCGCACCCGAGTCTCACTTTATGCAATGTCCATCTTACTTGTGATGTCCATTATGTATCCATAATCCAGTTCTTGAACCATCACATTTGTTCTCTTGTGTTGAACCCTGTTAGCTTTACCTCAGGCACCTGTTCAACACTTAGTACACTTGTTAGTCCTTTAATTGAGTTGTCATCCAAACACCAAAACTCACAAGAGAGCTTTCAAAAGGGACCGTCCGATCTGAGATGGACGGCGGGGATCGGGCGGGCAGCTTCGGTCCCCTTCTCCAGCCAGTAGAGGCGGCAGTGGCCGCACCCGCGGCGGGGGAGCTCACCGGAGACGAGGGGCGCGGGGGTCCCGCGGGTCTTAGGGCGACCGGGGTAGTCTGGGAGGTTGGGGAAGGCGCGGGGAACTAACTGGCGGGGGCTAGGTCGTGATAGGGGCACCGGAGGGGGGCGGCCCACGGCGGGATGGCTCGGCGGTGGCGCCAACCGACTCCTACGAGGAATTAAGCGCAGCAGGGAGCAAGGGAGGGGAAGGGAGAGGGCAGAGGAGGTTCCTTACCTCAAGGCGAACCCCAGGGACCTCTCGGTGGCGGCGAAGGTGCGGAGACGGCTCGGGTCGATGGTGGCGGACAACGACGGCTGCACGGAGGACAGCGGGTGAGCGCGGGCAGAGGAAAGTAGGGAGGGAGAGGAGAAATTGGGGCATGTCCCGAGTTGCGGACGTCGAGGCGAAGCTCACCGTGGCAGAGGGCACGGCGGGGCTTCGACGTCGACGGAGAAACGGGCTCGGGACGACGGCGGTTAACGGCGGCGGCGCTCTGGCGTGCACGCAGCGTGGGGGAGGTTGAAAAGGGGTTTTGCAGGTGCGCAAATGAGGGGGGGAGAGGGTGAGCGAGGCTCTGGGGCTCAAGTGGCCGAGGGCGGGGTGGTTGCGAGCTTCACGCGCGACGTGGGCGCGGAGTCCTCGGTGCGCGCAGCTCGGGCGGGCGGTTATGCGGGGACGAGAGAGCTGACAGAGGGGGCCCGCGAGCAGAGAGAGCGAGGGAGCGGGCGCACGCGCAGGCAGAGCGGCCGCGCTGATGGGCGGGCCCGCCAGGACAGAGAGCGGAAGGGGGGGAAGAGGGCGCGCGCGGGATGGGCCGGCTGGGCCGAAAAGCCGAGGGGAACAGGGGTATGGGCCACTTTTCCTTTTTCTTTTATTTTAGCAATTGTTTCCCCTTTTCTTTTTATTTACTCCATTTGATTCAATTCCAAATATGCCACAAATTCAAATTAGCACCCTCAAGTATATGCATCAAACAAAAAGTGAAGTTTAGGGTTCAACATGATGCAACATTTCATACTCCCTTGAAGTTTAGTCTACTAGATTATAATTACACATAAAAAAATAGCCACTCTTCTTCTATAGAAAAGAGAAAGAGGAGATTGGGAAAGGTATGAAGAGAGGAATAACACCTGAATTTGTGAATATGAGCAAAGAAATTTTATACCCCCAAATTCAGGGTGTTACAAAGCACCTCTCTGACAGCCACGTTGGCATGTACACCGGGCTCAGGCACCTCTCTGCCGGACATGTTAGCGCATTGCTACACCCCCCATTGTACATCTGGACCTTCTCCTTGCATCTATAAAAGGGAGGTCCAGGGCCTTCCTAGAGGAGGTTCGCGTGGGGGAAGGAGCAAACGAACATGCTCTCTCTCTCCCTCTCGCGACGTGCTTGTAACCCCTACTACGAGCACCCTGGTGCAGGATAATACAAGGCTTGTTCCTCCTCTTGTGTTCCATCTCGCACCAACCCATCTGGGCAGGGGAACGCAGCGTCAAATTTACTCGTCGGTCCAGGGACCCCCGGGTCTGAAACGCCGATAGTTGGCGCGCCAGGTAGGGGCCTGCTACGTGTTAACAAACGCTTTCCCGTTGAGTTCCAGATGGGGAGTCTTCAACAACCTCTTCAGCCCAAGATGGTGCTCCACTTCGGGAGTCTCGAGTTCATGTCCCTCGACGGCAGCTACGACATGGTACTCCTCCCCTCGTGGCACGACGACAACGACGATCTTCGACTCGCCCAGCGGCGGCGAACTCGGCAACGACATCTCCCCGTGGCAGAAGAGGAGCATTCGGGTTTGCCTCGCCACCCTCCTCACCGCAGGAGGAGGAGACGGGGCAACCGTGGCCAGGCAGGAGGCAGCACCTCGTCGGCTGTCGCACCAGAGCGAGTCGACAACACCGGTGCCCTAGCGGGGGACATGTCGGGCATTGTCCTCGCGCCTGAGACGACGATGGGTGACACTTCCCCGCAACGTGCCAACCCCAAGCGGACTGATGACGCCAGCACCCTCGCAAAGGACCTACTGGGCATTACCCTCATACCTGAGATGACGGCGCGCTCCGTCCTCGACGCAACTTCACCACCGTCCATCGACCAAGAGGTACCGTCCATTTTCCACCCTATACCCTTTCGATTCAGCTTCGATCCACCTAGCGACCCCGCTATGGTGAGTGCTTTCATAAGGGCATATCCTAACCTTCTGGGATACCATATGTGGTCAACCTGGGACCGACTGACGGCCGTATCGACCTCCAGACCGATGAATTCCGAGGAGGATGACGACCCCGACTTCGGTTGGGATTTCTCCGGCCTTGGTGATCCCGACGCCATGCGGGACCTCATATCCACATGTGACCACTGCCTCTCCGGTTGCTCTGACGATGGCCACGGCCTTAGCGACGAGGATCATGGCCCAGGCCGCGAATGTTTCCACGTCGATCAGGGAGATCACGACGAAGGCAACCACCTTGGTATGCCGGAGGTTGATGATCCCCCTGGGCCCGCATCTCGCTCTGACATCCCACGGGAGCTGGCTGTGGTCCCAGTCCCTGCGGGGGGTCAGAACACACAGCTCGACCAAATCCGCGAGATGCAGGCCAAGGTCGACGAGGAAGCAGGCCGACTTGTGCAGCTCTGACAGGACATCGAGCAGGAGTGGGCAGGCCGAACCCTCGCCGGAGGAGCCCGCCATCGGGCCCAGGACGTCCACCGTTGCATCGTCAACAACGCCAGGGCAGCGCTGCCCCTAGCCGTCAGCGGGTCCGGCCAGGACCTAGCTACAGCGGTGATGCTACTTCGAATTATGCCGGAGCCATCCACCACCGAGGGACGGCGTATCCAGGGCAAACTCAAGGATCTCCTGGAAGGTGCCACAGTTTGACGAGCCGAGAGCTCTGCCTCCCCAAGGCAAGCTGACCCCTCGGAGCACCACGCTGTGTCCTCCCGACACATGTGGGAGGCCTCGCTCCACCCCGAGCGCATGCGGGACGAGGCGCCTGCCGCCCGGGATCACCTCGGTGACGAGCAACACCATCCCGACCGTTGAGCCTGCCTCGAGGAGAAGGTGCACTGAGGCTATCATCCTAGGCGCGGGGGACGCTGCGACAGAGGAGGATCGGAGTCCTTCGCCCGAGCCACCCGGTCCGTGAGTCTTCAGCCGGGCCATACGACGAGCGCCGTTCCCCGCCCGTTTCCGAGCCCCGACTACCATCGCCAAGTACTCGGGGGAGACGAGGCCGGAGTTGTGGCTCGCGGACTACCGACTGACATGCCAGTTGGGAGGGGCGGACGACGATAACCTCATCATCCGCAATCTTCCCCTTTTCCTCTCCAACGCCGCCCGAGCCTAGCTGGAGCATCTGCCTCCTGCGTAGATCTCCGACTGGGACGACCTGGTCAAGGCTTTCACGGGAAATTTCTAAGGCATGTACGCACGCCCTGGGAACTCATGGGATCTCCGAAGCTACCGCTAGTAGCCAGGGGAGTCCCTCCGAGAGTACATCCGGTGGTTTTTGAAGCAGTGCACCGAGCTGCCTAACATTACCGACTCGGATGTCATCGGGGCTTTCCTCTCTGGCACCACTTGCCGAAACCTGGTGTGCAAACTGGGGCACAAGACTCCCACCAAGGCGAGCGAATTGATGGATGTCGCCACCAAGTTCGCCTCGGGTCAGGAGGCGGTCGAAGCCATCTTTCGGAAAGACAAGCAGCCTCAGGGAGAGCCAAAGGAAGACGCCCCCGAGGCATCCGCCTAGCGGGACACGAAGAAGAAGGCCAAGAAGAAGTCGCAAGCAAAGCGCGACGCCGCTAACGCGAATCTCGTCGCTGCTGCTGAGCACAGGAACCCTCAGAAACCTCCTGGAGGGGCCGGCGCGTTCGACAAGATGCTCAAGGAGCCGTGCCCCTATCACCAGGGTCCCGTCAAGCACACCCTCGAAGAATGTGTCATGCTCCAGCCCTACTTCCATAAGGCCAGGCCCCCGGCGGAAGATGGCAAAAGCCATGACAGCAATAAGGAGGGCGACAAGGAAGAGGAGTTCCCGGAGGTCCACAACTGCTTCATGATCTACGGCGGGCAGGCGGCGAACGCCTCGGCTCGGTACCACAAGCAGGAGCGCCGGGAGGTCTGCTTGGTGAAGGTGGCAGCGCCAGTCTACCTAGATTGGTCTGACAAGCCTATCACCTTTGACCGAGGCGACCACCCCGACTTCGTGCCAAGCCCAGGAAGGTACCCGCTCGTCGTCGATCCGATCATCGGCAACGTTAGGCTCTCCAAGGTCCTCATGGACGGAGGCAGCAGCCTTAACATCATCTACGCCGAGACCTTGGAACTCTTGGGGGTTGATCGGTCCGAGGTCCGGTCTGGTGCAGCACCCTTCCACGGGATCGCACCTGGAAAGCGAATCCTGCCCCTCGGATGAATCGACTTACCCGTCTGCTTCGGAACTCCCTCCAACTTCCAAAAGGAAACCCTCACCTTCGAGGTGGTCGGGTTTCGAGGAACCTATCACGCAGTATTAGGAAGACCGTGCTACGCCAAGTTCATGGCCGTCCCCAACTATACCTACCTCAAGCTCAAGATGCCCGGCCCCAACGGGATCATCACCATCGGATCCACGTACCGCCACGCGTACGAATGCGATGTGGAATGCGTGGAGTACGCTGAGGCCCTCGCCGAGTCCGAGGCCCTCATCACCGACCTGGAATGCCTCTCCAAGGAGGCGCCTGTCGCGAAGCGGCACGCCGGCAACTTCGAACCAGTTGAGGCGTATAAGTCCGTCTCACTCGACCCCAGCAACGACGCCAGCAAGAAAGTCAAGATCGGCTCCGAGCTCGACCCCAAATAGGAAGCAGTGCTTGTCGACTTTCTCCGCGTGAACGCCGAAGTTTTTGCGTGGAGTCCCTCGGACATGCCCGACATACCGAGGGATGTCACCGAGCACTCATTGGACATCCGGGCCGGTGCCCGACCCATGAAGCAGCACCTGCGCCGTTTTGACGAAGAAAAGACCGGAGCAGGCGCTGGCTTGCTCTTCATTTCACCCCTTAGAAAACATCTTCGCTACGTGATACGCCTTCATTTTCCGGCATCAAACAACGTGGCCGAGTACGAAGCATTGGTTAACGGGCTGCGCATCGCCGTCGAGCTAGGGGTTCGGCACCTCGACGCTCGTGGTGACTCGCAGCTTGTCATTGACCAAGTCATGAAGAACTCCCACTGCCATGATCGGAAGATGGAGGCCTACTGCGACAAAGTTCGGCTCCTGGAAGACAAGTTCTACAGGCTTGAACTCAACCACATCGCTCAACGGTACAACGAGACTGCGGATGAGTTGGCTAAAATAGCCTCGGGGCGGACAACGGTTCCCTCGGACGTCTTCTCCAAGGATATATATCAACCCTTCGTCAAGATCGACGACATGCCCGAGATACCCTCGGCCGAGCCCGAGGTGCCCTCGGCCGCCGAGGGTGAGGCCCTGCGCGTCGAGGGTGATCGGAATGGGGTCACGCCAAACCCAAACTGGCAGACCCTGTACCTGGATTTTCTCCTCCGAGGAGAGCTGCCCCTCGACAAGGCCAAAGCTCGGTGACTGGCTCAGCGCACCAAGTCGTTCGTTTTGCTAGGTGATGAAAAGGAGCTCTACCACCGTAGTCCCTCGGGCATCCTCCAGCGAAGCATTTCCTTCGCCCAAGGACAAGAGCTGTTGCAAGAAATACACTCGGGGGCTTGCGGTCACCATGCAGCGCCCTGAGCCCTCGTGGGTAACACCTTCCGACAAGGTTTCTACTAGCCGACCGCGGTGGCCGACGCCACTAGGATTGTACGCTCCTGCCAAGGGTGTCAATTCTACGCGAAGCAGACGCACCTACCCGCTCAGGCCCTGCAAACGATACCCATCACCTGGCCGTTTGCCGTATGGGGTCTGGACCTCGTCGATCCCTTGCAAAAGGCACCTGGGGGCTTCTCGCACCTGCTGGTCGCCATCGACAAATTCTCCAAGTGGATCGAGGTCCGACCCTTGACCAGCGTCAGGTCTGAGCAGGCGGTGGCGTTCTTCACAAGCATCATCCATCGCTTTGGGGTCCTGAACTCCATCATCACCGACAATGGCACGCAGTTCACTGGAAAAAAGTTCCTGGACTTCTGCGACGACCACCACATCCGTGTGGACTGGGCCGCCGTAGCTCACCCCATGACGAATGGGCAGGTGGAGCGTGCCAACGGTATGATTTTGCAGGGACTTAAACCGAGGATCTACAATGGCTTCAACAAGTTCGGCAAGCGGTGGATGAAAGAGCTACCCTCGGTGGTCTGGAGCCTGAGGACGACGCCGAGCCGAGCCACAGGTTTCTCGCCGTTCTTTCTGGTCTATGGGGCCGAGGCCGTCCTCCCCATGGACTTAGAATACGGTTCCCCGAGGATGAAGGCGTACGACGACCGAAGCAACCAGATCAACCGAGAGGACTCGCTAGACCAGCTCGAAGAGGCTCGGGACGTTGCCTTACTACATTCAACACGGTATCAGCAGTCTCTACGATGCTACCACGTCCGAATGGTTCGGCCCCGAGGCTTCCAGGTGGGAGACTTGGTACTCCGGTTACGACAAGATACCCGAGGACGCCACAAGCTTACTCCTCCTTGGGAAGGGCCATTCATCATCACCAAGATTTTGAAGCCCGAAACATACAAGCTGGCCAACAATCAAGGCGAGGTCTACCGCAACGCTTGGAACATCGAACAGCTACGTTGCTTCTACCCTTAAAATGTTTCAAGTCGTTCATGTTCCTCGTTCTCCTTTACATACATAAATAAAGTCTAACCATCAAGGAAGGGTCAGCCTTGCCTCGGCAAAGCCTGACCCTCCCTCGGGGGCTAGAAGGGGGGAACCCCCTCTGCGTCAAAATTTTCTTCGAAAAAGTTTTCTACCAAAACAACTCTCGTGCTTTCGACTATATCGATTGCAGGACCCTAACAACGACGAGAGTACACGTAAGCGGCAAGGCCGACCAAGCCGAGGGACTCCTACGCCTCCGAGATACGGATACCTCACTCATCACCTTCCGCGAAAAGTAACTCTCGCTCGGATAAGCGGTCCTGCTACCGAACAAGTCCTGACGCTCGGGTAGAAAATGACTTTCGTGCCTTCTTGACTATATGAATAACAGAATCCTACAAATGAGTGAGAGTGCACATAAGCGGCAAGGCCGACCGAGCCGAGGGACTCCTACGCCTCCGGGATACGGATACCTCACTCATCACCTTCCGTGAAAAGTAACTTTCGCTCGGATAAGCGATTTTGCTACCGACGAACAAGTCCTGATACTCGAAACAAGAGGAAAGAAAACGCAGCTTTATAATCCGAACGCTAAATATGTTTAGGCCTCGGCGGCTACAAAAAAACATACGCATACTTCAGACGCACTGTTCCTGCAGGCTCAGACATCGGTAGGGGGAGGAGCAGCACCCTCGGTGTCGTTTCCACCCTCGGCGGAATTTGGCCTGGCCTCAGACGGCAATGCGAGCAGACTCCTCGGCCAGCCACTCCGTAGCCTCAGCCAGCTGTCCCCCGAGGATCTCAGCCCGGCTCGCGGCTTCGGCAGTTTGGCTCCGGGATTCATCCTGCTCGCAGATGATCTGGCCAAACCTCTGGTTGTCGCTGCTGCATCTCCTCAACCTAGGAAGCCACACGCTCCCAGGCCGACAAAGCCTTTTTTTCGAAGTCGACATCGCCACCATCCGCGCCGACACCACTGCCTCCGGCTCCGGCTCATCACAAAGCGACTGAAGGTTCTAAAACTGAGCAAGAGAGGCTTTAAACGGCAAGGCCGACCGAGCCGAGGGACTTCTACGCCTTCAGGATACGGATACCTCACTCGTCACCTTCCGCGGAAGGCAACTCACGCTCGGTTAAGTGGTTCGGCCGCCAACAGGCAAGTCTTAGTGCTCGAAATGAGGAAGAAACACAACTTTATACTCGAATACCCAAATGTTTAGGCATTGACAGCCACAAAGAACAAATACATATGCTTGGGGTAACTATGCTACATAGACTTAGACGTCGGCAGGACCCTCAGCGGTTCTCCCGGCCTACGACAAATGTCGAAGTCCTTGAAGCAGTTACATTTTGCTCAGGCAAAAAACCAAGTATACTCCCTTACAAACGGGACTTCGGTTTCGTTCCCGCGGGTATGAACAACCTCCACACCAGGGGGCCTGCGGGATAACAAACTCCAAGCGGCTCGCCGACGATCTCTGCAGCAACAGCGACAATGACCTCCGTCTCGGGCGACTTGACAGTAGCAGCGATGGCCTCAAGGCAAACGCTACTGCTAAAGGGCCTTCGTTCCCGTCCCTCACGGAGGACGAGAACCAGCCATTAAAGCCAAAGAGCCAGAGGCCTAGAACGCAGGAGGTGCTGGCGACCTTGTCAGCGGTGACAACCGCTTGTGCAAGAGGAAGCCTCACCTATGGCGACCACCACCTCAGCGTCGGCGAACAGCGGCCACCCCAAAGCGCACCGGTAGGTCCTCACTCCCGTCCTTGCCGAGGCCGTCCTAGAACACGAGTACCGCCCTCACAGCGTACGACGTGTTGAGCGACCCCCCGGTGCAGCCGACAGTGCGAGGAGGACCTAGACGTGGCCGGCCCGCGCGCGGCACGACCACCGCCCGGGAGGAGGACGGAAAGCTGCACCCTGGCCAGGGAGCAGCAGTTTGCCTTCCTCCGCATGGCTGGAGGACGTCTCCTCCGCAGCTCGGTGCGCTTCTCCACCTGTCGGGGACCATAATTAGGGGTACCCCCGAGGTTCCTAATTCTCAGCTGGTAACCCCCATCAGCATAAAGCTGCAGAGGCCTGATGGGTGCGATTAAGTCAGGGATCGGTCCATTCGAAGGACGCGATCATGCCTCGCCCGAGCCTAGCCTCGGACAAGGGCGTCCGACCCAGGAGGATCTCCGCCTCGCCCGAGGCCCCCCTTCAGCGGCTAACGCATTTCCGGCTCGCCCGAGGCCCTGTCTTCGCCAAGAAGTTACCCTGACCAAATCACCGCGCCGACCGACCAAATCACAGAAGCATTTAATGCAAAGGCAGCCTGACGCCCTTATCCTGACGCGCGCCCTGCAGTCGACAGAGCCGAAGTGACCGCCGTCACTTCGCCGCTCCACTGATTGGCCTGACAGAAAGACAGTGCCGCCTGCGCCACTCCGACTGCGATGCCACTTGACAGAGTGAGGCTGACAGGCGGTCAGGCCCGGCCGCGGGCGCCATAGGAAGCTCCGCCCGACCCCAGGGCTCGGACTCGGGCTATGTCCCGGATGACGACGAACTCCACTTCACCCGACCCCGGGGCTCGGACTCCGCTCTGGCCTCGGCTGACGATCTCCATCTCGCCCGACCCAGGGGATCGGACTCGACCTCGACCACAGAAGACAGACTCGACCTCGGCTTCGGAGGAGCTTCCACATCGCCCAACCTAGGGCGCGGACCGGCTACGTCAACAGGAGGCGCCATCATCACCCTACCCCGAGCAGACTCGAGCCACAGGGAACAAGACCGGCGTCTCATCTGGCACACTCCACCAGACAGGCAATGATGGCGCCCCACATACGCAGTGACGATGGCGACTCTCAGCCCCCTTACAGAAGCAAGAGGACGTCAGCAAGGACTCCACAGCCCCGACAGCTGTCCCTCCGCCAGGCTCCAGCGCTCCTCCGACGGCCATGACATCACACCAGCAGGGTGCCAGAATCTCTCCGGCTGCCACGACGGCATGTACTTAGGGCACTAGCTCTCCCCTGCTGGACACATAGCACTCTGCTACACCCCCCATTGTACACCTGTGTCCTCTCCTTACGCCTATAAAAGGAAGGATTAGGGCCCTCTTAGAAGAGGTTGGCCGCGCGGGGACGAGGACGAGACAAGGAGCTCACGTGAGGCCGCTCGCTCCCTCTCTCGCATGGACGCTTGTAACCCCCTACTGCAAGCGCACCCGACCTGGGCGCGGGACGAACACGAAGGCCACGGGATTCCCACTCCTCTCTCACGCTCGCTTCCGGCCACCTCTCTTCCCCCCTTCGCACTCGGCCTCGCGTCGACCCATCTGGGCTGGGGCACGCGGCGACATTCACTCGTCGGCATTAGGGACCCCCGGTCTCAAAACGCCGACAGTTGGCGCGCCAGGTAGGGGCCTGCTGCATGCTGACGAACAACTTCCCGTCAAGCTCCAGATGGGCAGTCTCCAGCAACTTCTCCGACCCGGGACGGTGCTCCGTTTCGGGAGCCTTGAGTTCATGTCCCTCGATGGCGGCTACGACATGATACTCAATCCACCGCCGGGCGACAGCGGCAATGGCGGCCGACAACCCGTCCGCCGGCGGTGGAATCGACGACGTCTTCCCCACGTGGCGGAATAACTACATTCGAGCTTGTCCCGTCGCCTCCCCCGCCGACGAAGGAGGGGACGGGGCAACCAAGGCCAAGCAGGAGGCGACACCTCGTCGGCTGTCGAGCGAGTCGACGACACCGGCGCCCCAACGGGGGACACGTCGAGCGTCGCCCTCGCATCTGAGACGAAGACGAGCGCCGTTTCCCGCGACACGCCTACTCCAAGCAGACGGACGACGCCAGCACGCTCGTGGAAGGCTTGCTGGGCGTCACCCTCGTACCTGGGACGACGGTGCAGTCAACCCCTGACATGACTTCATCACCGCCCATCGACCAAGAGGTACCGACCGATTCCCGTCTCGCGTCTTTCGCATTCAGCCTCGATCCGCCAAGCGGCCTCGCTTTGGCGGACGCTCTCGTAGAGGCGAGTCCCAACCCTTTGGGGATTCGTATGCGGTCACCTTGGGACCAACTGACGGACGTCTCGACCTACGGGCCCTCTGGGTCCGAGGAAGATGATGAGCCCAGTTTCTGTTGGGATTTCTCTGGACTTGGCAACCCCAGTGCCATGCGGGACTTTATGACCGCATGCGACTACTGCCTCTCCGACTGTTTCGACGGCAGCCGTAGCCTCGGCGACGAGGACTATGGCCCGAGCCACGAATGTTTCCACGTCGATCTAGGGGGCCCCTCTGAAGGCAACCATCTCGGCATGCCAGAGGACGGTGATCTCCCTAGGCCGGTGCCTCGCGTTAACATCCTTCGGGAGCTAGTTGTGGTCCCAGTCCCTGCGGGGGGTCAGGACACACAGCTCGAGCAAATCCGCGAGGTGCAGGCCAGGCTCGACGGGGGAGCAGGAGCGCTTGAGCCGATCTGCCGGGACGTCGGGCAGGCGGGGGTGGCTCTACCTCCAACCGGAGAGATACGTCATCTACCCCAAGGCTTCCAGCACCGCATCACCGACGATGTCAGGGTCAGGCTGCCACCCACATCCAGTGGGGTTGGCCAGAACCTGGCTGCAGCAGCAATGCTCCTCCGCGCGATGCCGGAGTCATCAACCACCGAGGGGCGGCGAATCCAGGGAGAGCTCAAGAATCTCCTGGAAGGCGCCGCGGTCCGACGGGCCGAGAGCTCCGCCTCCCGAAGGCAGGGGTACCCCTCGGAACATCATGCCGCGACTTCCCGATTCACGCGGGAAGCCTCGGTCTACACCGGGCGCACGCGCCACACAGCGCCTGCGGCCCCGGGTCGCCTCGGCAACAAGCACCCTCACCGCGACTGTCGGGCCCGCCTCGACGAAGGAGTGCGCCGAGGCTACCACCCCAGGCGTGGGGGACGCTATGACAGCGGGGAGGATCGGAGTCCTTCGCCCGAACCACCCGGTCCGCAGGTTTTCAGCTAGGCCATACGACGGGCGCCGTTCCCGACCCAGTTCCGACCCCCGACTACTATCACCAAGTACTCGGGGGAGACGAGGCCGGAACTGTGGCTCGCGGACTACCGACTGGCCTGCCAACTGTGTGGAACGGACGATGACAACCTCATCATCCGCAACCTCCCCTGTTCCTCTCCGACACCGCTTGCGCCTGGTTGGAGCACTTGCCTCCGGGGCAGATTTCCAACTGGGACAACCTAGTCCAAGCCTTCGCCGGCAATTTCCAGGGCACATACGTGCGCCCCGGGAATTCCTGGGACCTCCGAAGCTGCCGACAGCAGCCGGGAGAGTCCCTCCGGGACTACATCCGGCGATTCTCGAAGCAGCGCACCGAGCTACCCAACGTCACCGACTCGGATGTCATCGGCGTGTTCCTCGCCGGCACCACCTGCCGCGACCTGGTAAGCAAGCTAGGTCGCAAGACCCCCACCAGGGCGAGCGAGCTGATGGACGTCGCCACCAAGTTCGCCTCCGGCCAGGAGGCGGTTGAGGCTATCTTCCGGAAGGATGAGCAGCCCCAGGGCCGCCCATCGGAAGAAGCCCCCGAGGCGTCAACTCAGCGCGGCGCCAAGAAGAAGGGCAAGAAGAAGTCGCAAGCGAAACGCGACGCCGCCGACGCGCACCTTGTCGCTGCCGCCGAGTACAAGAACCCTCGGAAACCCCCAGGAGGTGCCAACCTCTTCGACAAGATGCTCAAGGAGCCGTGCCCCTATCATCAGGGGCCCGTCAAGCATACCCTTGAGGAATGCGTCATGCTTCGGCGCCACTTCCACAGGGCCGGGCCACCCGCGGAGGGTGGCAGGGCCCGCGACGACGATAAGAAGGAAGATCGCCAAGCAGGAGAGTTCCTCGAGGTCCGCGACTGCTTCATGATCTACGGTGGGCAAGCGGCGAATGCCTTGGCTCGGCACCGCAAGCAAGAGCGCCGGGAGGTCTGTTCGGTGAGGGTGGCGGCGCCAGTGTACCTAGACTGGTCCGACAAGCCCATCACCTTTGACCAAGCCGACCATCCCGACCATGTGCCGAGCCTGGGGAAATACCCGCTCGTCGTCGACCCCGTCATCGGCGACGTCAGACTCACCAAGGTCCTCATGGACGGAGGCAGCAGCCTCAACATCATCTACGCCGAGACCCTCGGGCTCCTGCGTGTCAATCTGTCCTCCGTCTGGGCAGGCGCTGCGCCCTTCCATGGGATCATTCCCGGGAAGCGCGTTCAGCCCCTCGGACAACTCGACCTTCCCGTCTGCTTCGGAACACCCTCCAACTTCCGAAGGGAGACCCTGACGTTCGAGGTGGTCGAGTTCCGAGGAACCTACCACGCGGTACTGGGAAGACCATGCTACGCGAAGTTCATGGCCGTCCCCAACTACACCTACCTGAAGCTCAAGATGCCGGGCCCCAACGGGGTCATCACCGTCGGCCCCACGTACAAACACGCGTTCGAATGCGACGTGGAGTGCGTGGAGTACGCCGAGGCCCTCGCCGAGTCCGAGGCCCTCATCGCCGACCTGGAGAGCCTCTCCATGGAGGTGCCAGATGTGAAGCGCCATGCCGGCAGCTTCGAGCCAGCAGAGACGGTCAAGTCCGTCCCCCTCGACC
Organism: Zea luxurians; assembly: GCA_029449295.1. Lineage (NCBI taxonomy): Eukaryota > Viridiplantae > Streptophyta > Magnoliopsida > Poales > Poaceae > Zea > Zea luxurians. The sequence continues at coordinate 19,032,453 of JAOPSE010000042.1, forward strand.
CCAGCAACGACGTCTCCAAGCAGGTCCGGATCGGCTCCGGGCTCGATCCCAAATGGGAAGCAGTGCTCGTCGACTTTCCCCACGCGAACGCCGACGTCTTCGCGTGGAGTCCCTCGGACATGCCCGGCATACCGAGGGATGTCGCCGAGCACTCGCTGGACATCCGAGCCAGAGCCCGACCCGTCAAGCAACCTCTGCGCCGATTCGACGAGGAGAAGCGCAGAGCCATAGGCGAGGAGATCCACAAGCTAATGGCGGCAGGGTTCATCAAAGAGGTATTCCATCCCGAATGGCTTGCCAACCCTATGCTTGTGAGAAAGAAAGGTGGGAAATGGTGGATGTGTGTAGACTACACTGGTCTGAACAAAGCATGTCCGAAGGTTCCCTACCCTCTGCCTCGCATCGATCAAATCGTGGATTCCACTGCTGGGTGCGAAACCCTATCTTTCCTCGATGCCTACTCAGGGTATCACCAAATTAGGATGAAAGAGTCCGACCAGCTCGCGACTTCTTTCATCACACCCTTCGGCATGTACTGCTATGTCACCATGCCGTTCGGCTTGAGGAATGCGGGCGCGACGTACCAGCGGTGCATGAACCATGTGTTCGGCGAACACATTGGCCGCACGGTCGAGGCCTACGTTGATGACATTGTAGTCAAGACAAGGAAAGCCTCCGACCTCCTTTCCGACCTTGAAGTGACGTTCCGATGTCTCAAGGCGAAAGGCGTCAAGCTCAATCCCGAAAAGTGTGTCTTCGGGGTGCCCCGAGGCATGCTCTTGGGTTTCATCGTCTCCGAGCGGGGCATCAAAGCCAACCCGGAGAAGATCACAACCATCACCGGCATGGGGCCCATCAAGGACTTGAAAGGCGTACAGAGGGTCATGGGATGTCTCGCGGCTCTGAGCCGCTTCATCTCACGCCTCGGCGAAAGAGGTCTACCTCTGTACCACCTCTTAAGGAAGGCCGAGTGCTTCACTTGGACCCCTGAGGCCGAGGAGGCCCTCGGGAACCTGAAGGCGCTCCTCACGAAGGCGCCTATCTTGGTGCCCCCAACCGCCGGAGAAGCCCTCTTGGTCTACGTCGCCGCTACCACTCAGGTGGTTAGCGCCGCGATTGTGGTCGAAAGGCAAGAGGAGGGGCATGCATTGCCCATTTAGAGGCCAGTCTATTTCGTTAGCGAGGTACTGTCCGAAACCAAGATCCGCTACCCACAAGTTCAGAAGCTGCTGTATGCGGTGATCCTGACACGACGGAAGTTGCGACACTACTTCGAGTCTCATCCGGTAACGGTGGTGTCATCCTTCCCCCTAGGGGAGATCATCCAGTGCCGGGAGGCCTCGGGGAGGATTGCAAAGTGGGCGGTGGAAATCATGGGCGAGACAATATCGTTCGCCCCTCGGAAGGCCATCAAGTCCCAGGTTTTGGCGGACTTCGTGGTTGAATGGGTCGACACCCAGCTCCCAGCAGCCCCGATCCAGCCGGAGCTCTGGACCATGTTCTTTGACGGGTCGCTGATGAAAACAGGGGCGGGCGCGGGCCTGCTTTTCATCTCGCCCCTCAGGAAGCACATACGCTATGTGCTACGCCTCCATTTCTCGGCGTCCAACAATGTGGCCGAATATGAGGCTCTGGTCAACGGGTTGCGGATCGCCATCGAGCTAGGGGTCCGATGCCTCGACGCTCGCGGTGACTCACAGCTCGTCATCGACCAAGTCATGAAGAACTCCCACTGCCGTGACCCGAAGATGGAGGCCTATTGCGATGAAGTTTGGCGCCTGGAAGACAAGTTCTACGGGCTCGAGCTCAACCACGTCGCCCGACGCTACAACGAGACTACGGACGAGCTGGCTAAGATAGCCTCGGGGCGAACAACGGTTCCCCCGGACGTCTTCTCCTGAGACCTACATCAACCCTCAGTCAAGACTGATGACTCGCCCAAGCCCGAGAAGGCCTCGGTCCAGCCCGAGGCACCCTCGGCTGAGCCCGAGCCACCCTCGGCCCTCGAGGGTGAGGCACTGCGCATCGAGGGGGAGTGGAGCGGGGTCGCACCTGATCGAAACTAGCAGACCCCGTACCTGCAGTATCTCCACCAAGGAGAACTACCCCCGACCAAGCCGAAGCTCGGCGGTTGGCGCGGCGCGCCAAGTCGTTCGTCTTGCTGGGAGACGGAAGGAGCTCTACCACCGCAGCCCCTCAGGCATCCTTCAGCGATGCATTTCTATCGCCGAAGGTCAGGAGTTACTACAAGAAATACACTTGGGGGCTTGCACTCATCACGCAGCGCCTTGAGCCCTTGTCGGAAAAGCTTTCCGATAAGGTTTCTACTGGCCAACGGCGGTGGCCGACGCTACTAGGATTGTCCGCACCTGCCAAGGGTGCCAATTCTACGCAAGGCAGACCCACCTGCCCGCTCAGGCTCTGCAGATGATTCCCATCACCTGGCCTTTTGCTGTGTGGGGTCTGGACCTCGTCGGCCCCTTGCAGAAGGCACCCGGGGGCTACACGCACCTTTTGGTCGCCATCGACAAATTCTCCAAGTGGATCGAGGTCTGACCCCTAAACAGCATCAGGTCCGAGCAGGCGGTAGCGTTCTTCACCAACATCATCCATCGTTTCGGGGTCCCGAACTCCATCATCACCGACAACGGCACCCAGTTCACCGGTAGAAAGTTCCTAGACTTCTGCGAGGATCACCACATCTGGGTGGACTGGGCCGCCGTGGCTCATCCCATGACGAATGGGCAAGTAGAGCGTGCCAACGGCATGATTCTACAAGGACTCAAGCCTCGGATCTACAATGACCTCAACAAGTTCGGCAAGCGATGGATAAAGGAACTCCCCTCGGTGGTCTGGAGCCTGAGGACAACACCGAGCCGAGCCACGGGCTTCACGCCGTTCTTTCTAGTCTATGGGGCCGAGGCCATCTTGCCCACGGACCTGGAATACGGTTCCCCGAGGGCAAAGGCCTATGCCGACCAAAGCAACCAAGCTAGTCGAGAAGACTCGCTGGACCAGCTGGAAGAGGCTCGGGATAGGGCCTTACTACACTCGGCACGGTACCAGCAGTCCATGCGACGCTACCATGACCGAGGGGTCCGGTCCCGAGACCTCCAGGTGGGTGACCTGGTGCTTCGGCAGCGACAAGACGCCTGAGGGCGGCACAAGCTCACGCCCCCCTGGGAGGGGCCGTTTGTCATCGCCAAGGTTCTGAAGCCCGAAACATACAAGCTGGCCAACAGTCAAGGCGAGGTCTACGGCAACGCTTGGAACATCCAACAGCTACGTTGCTTCTACCCTTAAGATGTTTTCAAGTTGTTCATATACCTCGCTCCTACACAAAGTTTAGTCATCAAGGAAGGGTCAACCTTGCCTCGACAAAGTCCGACCCTCCCTCGGGGGCTAAAAGGGGGGAACCCCCTCTGCGTCGAATTTTTTCCTCGAAAAAAGATCCTTTCTGCCAGATTGTCTTTCGTGCTTTTTGACTACTTCGAAAGTGGATCTTGAAAACGATGGAGTACACGTAAGCAGCCAAGGCCGACCGAGCCGAGGAACTCCTACGCCTCCGGGATACGGATACCTCACTCGTCACCTTCTGCGATAAGTAACTCGCGCTCGGATAAGTGACTCCACAGACCGAACAAGTCTTCACGTTCGAAAGCTCTTCTTTCGAAGCGATTCTTCGAGCCTTCTCGACTACATCGGTGACAGAACCCCATGGACGGGTAAGAGTGCGCTTAAGCAGCAAGGCCGACCGAGCCGAGGGACTCCTACGCCTCCGGGATACGGATACCTCACTCGCCACCTTCTGTGAGAAGCAACTCTCGCTCGCACCAGCAATTCTGTTACCGACAAAAAAGTCCAGATACTCGAAACAAAAGGAAAGGAGACGCAGCTTTACAACACGGCGACGGTGTGTTTAGGCCTCGATGGCCGTAGAAAACATACACACACTACAAGACAACCTGATCCTGCAGGCTTTGACGTCGACAGCCGAAAGAGGCGGCAACACCCTCGGCATCAGCTACACCTTCGGCGGGGTCTGACCTAGCCTCGGATGGCGACGCGGTCGGAGGGCCCCCACTCGGAAGGACGACATCAGCACCACACCCGGGCCATCGCCGCCAGGGTGTTCTTCGAGAATCCGACCTGAGCAGGCGGCTCGACCAGCCACCCCGAGGCCTCAGCCAGCTGACCCCCAGAGGCATCAGCTCGGCTGGTGGACTCAGCAGCTCGACCCCGGCGTCAGTTCCGCCAGTGGACGACCTGGCCAGGCTCTGGCCAACCACACCTCCTTTTCGGAGCCAACTCTGTCTCCGTCCGTGCTGACACCGCTACCTCCGGCTTCGGCTCATCGAAGGGCGGCCGAGGGGTTCCTTTAACCAAGCAAGAGGGGCCTCGGACAGCAAGGCCGACCGAGCCGAGGGACTCCTACTCCTCCGGGATACGGATACCTCACTCGTCACCTTTGCACGAGGCAACTCGCGCTCGGTGAAGCAGTCTAGATAATCGACAGGCGAGTCTTAGTGCTCGAAATGAAGAAAAAAACACGGCCCCGTGCCGAAAATACATACATGTTCAGGCCTCGAAAGCCACAAATGAACAAACTGTCACACCTGGATTTTAGGGGCACCAAGACCCGGGCGCGAACATAAACACCAGGTATGCTGGGACCAAGTCTCACACATATGATGTATAGTGGCACAGGATCGAATGTCACATCTCTATATATAACAGGAGTTCTATACAAAATAAATAATTACATTATAAGGAGACAACGATCCAGCAACCCAAAGTTGACTGGGAGATGACGACCTAGATCTCTCACGAACACATCACAGCATCCTCCATGCGCCTCATCCTGCGGTACCTGTTCTTGACCTATGGGGGGGTGTGAGACAGCAAGAGTGAGCTCACATACGTTCATCGCTCAACAAGTTGTGGGGAAAAATGTGCATGAACTCGCCAAAGGCGGGAGCTCAATCGAAGTGTAAGGCTTACCAAAGAGGATGGTTAGAGCTGAGCATTGCTTTTAAAGTTGGTCAAAATTTTATTAGCAGTTACTAAGTATAAGTAAATACCAAACCCAATTAAGTAATAGAACAAAAGTAACAACATCACCTGCGATGCAATGCATATGACAAATTGAATTTAGTTCCATAAATTAATCATGTGAGTGTCCGAGCTGCTCATGACCGTGAGCACGGCTAGTATACCAGTTTTACACTCTGCAGAGGTTGCGCATCTTTACCCACAAGTCGTGTTACCCATCTGCCAAGAGACGGCCAATCCCATACACCTCTACCGAGGAGGTGAGGCAGGGTAACACTACGAGGCCTTTACAAAGTTCCACTAGCTTCAGAAAACCCGCTACAGTTTATAGGAAGTTCCAATGCAGGAATCCCTTGCAGGACCGCCATCGCAGCAAAATCCTCCCGAGGGCCTCCCTACACTGACCACTCCCCTACTGCCCTTGCCCCTTTTGGGGAAGGTAGTCTTCCACTAGCTTTCCTAATTAATCAGCCAAGGGCGTCCCATTAAACCCTTGTGGTAGCACTGTTTTCCCGGGTGGTTCTCCATGTTCCAATTAACATAATGATCTTATCATGAACAGTAAATAACAACTGATAACAAAAGTATGAATAATATGTATCTCAATGCCCAAATCCACATATAGCACTAGCAAGTACTACCCAGAAAGTTTAGTGGTAAACAAGGCATAAAGATAGACAAACTAGGGTAACCTATTAGGTCCCATCAAATTAACCTATGCAGATCATTATGATTAATTAGAACATGAGTGGGTAAAAGAAGTGATCAAGGGCACAACTTGTCTGGGACTTGAGATTCCAGGTACCAGGATGATCTTCAGATGACACGTGTCCTCACGCTAGTCGTAGCATTACCAACAGACATTGTATAGGCAAAATTAACATTACAACAAACATGTAAATAAAATGCACAGTAATAATCTAGACATTTAAACTAAGGTCACAGGATCTGGAATCATTAAATTTGGAGTTATAGATTTTAAGTTATGGATTTTCCAAAGTTTTATGCATTTAATATAGGATTAAGTGGGAAATAAATTTAAATGTGTACTTCATATAAAAACAGTGGTACCATTTGATAGAGAATAATCTTACAAAATTATAGGAACTGGAATGGTCCAATTTGGAGTTCATATGCATTTTCTATGAATTATACAAATTCTATGAATTGTTTTTATATTAAAAACTCATTTTCTAATTCATTTTCTTGATTTTATAACTCTCTGGACTGGGCCACAATTAAACAGGAACGCAGGGGCTCAAGCGCAATAGAACCAAGACTCAGTCTTCCCCCGCACAGGACGGCGGGTTTAATTTGTAAAGATTACGAGGTCTCTTTAGCAAATAGGCCAGGGCGAAGGGGTATCGATCACATTCAGCCACCAGATTAGAATCCTGTGGCTACGATAGGTCATATCGGTGCCATCGACCCGCGCGAGCCATGGCCGTCCGATTGAGGATCAATGTCTTTGAGTTTAAGACGCTGCAAGCCAATCTGGTACGCGCGGGTGAAGATCAATCTGTTGAACCGGTATCTGCTATCTAATCCCAGACGTTCGCGAATAGATCGACGGTGGCAGCTCCTTCTTCTCTCCCTTAACCAACCCGACGACGGCGGAGTAGCTGCCCCGGCGGCGCGCCCCCTGGCAACACGACCGACCGGCCCCCACGCACGAAATCCAGTCTGGTTGGGTGCTACGCGCTGGATAAGACAAGGCGAACATTGAGATAGGTAGCTTACCTCGGATTGAAGTATCAGGGGCCCCGCCCACGCGACACCGTGGTCGCCAAGCCGCAATCCAAGTCCGGCGATGAATCCCTAATTTGCCCGAGCTCCACTGCACGTCCAATCTCCACCAATGGATTCACGATGGCCAAGCGACGGTGGGATGTCTCCGACAAGAAATTCTGTGCGCGCAAGACGACCCTAGGATTAGGCGAGACACGACGAGCTTCTACGGTCCCCCGACGATGACCCCTGGGCAACAACCGAGGCTAAGTCGATGGCAAGGTGAAGATGGCTAGCACACGGCGACTCGCACTCTCTATCCTCTCTGGGCTTACGGCGTTTGACGTCGAACTCTCGACCGCGGCGGCCCCGCACTCGGCTGAGCAAATGAGATCATGTTTTTTGATGAACCGGGGACAAAATGTGGTGCTATATATAGCCTTGGGCGGAGGCGGGCTGACGTACGCAGTGATCGGCTTGCACGGATCGTAACAGACTCAGCCAATAATCTGGGGAAGGAGAAGGTTCTAGCCCCGTGGGGTCCATCTGCCGCAACCCCCACGCACGCAGAGACCAAAGTCCGAGGGCAGAACAAACGACCGGGGCCAAGGAGAGCCCGAACAGATCCTGCGTTCCAGCCTTCCAGGCTGAGCTTATCCAGAGGTGGAAGATGATCCCGGTACAGCAGACCCACGCATAATCGACATAAGGAAATATTCCGATGACATGTTGTGGTAGTGACATCATCCCGACCGAAGGAATAGAAAAGGATAAAAAAACAAAAGGGAAGTTGGGCTTGCACCCGTGTTAGTTTTGGAGAGCAATGGGGCAAGCGACCATGGGCTCACGGTAATGGTGGAGCTTCTCCATTTATTTTATTTTCAGTTTTCTTTCTATTTTCTTCTTTCAGTTTTAAATTTCAAATTCACGCTTTGCAGTCAAGTGCAACAATAAAAAAACTCAGCATGAATGTAAAGTTTTTATTTTTATTTTTATTATATATGTATATATATTCATTGCTTTACTCATTTATTTGTTAGTTGGATAGTATAAAGTCATTAATTGAGTATGCACAAAGAAAAGAAAATCAAATAATTCCCAGAACACTAACATATAAGTATAGTTATTTATTTATCTTATTATTTTTTATACATATTTTGGGCTTTACAAATCCTACCCCCTTAACAGAAATCTCGTCCTCGAGATTTGTAAGAAAAGGGATACAATAAGTTTGGTCTAGAATTTTAGTTTCTCATTTGGGTTTTGGAAATCAAAGTTTTGTTCAAGTTTTTACATAACAGTTGGTAGACGATTTGGAACATATGGATATTGTATGTCTAGCCATCTATTAGGTCAGATGAGGTACGGTTATGGCAAGTAGGGGTTGTGGCAAGGGTATAATAAGGAAAGACTTCATCCTGAACTCTGGATCTTGATTCTTCTGGCGATCCAACTTGATCTTTGAATACTTGAGTTGATTCTTATCCTCCTTTGACTTGGTTGGTCTTCTTTGGCCTTTATTCTTGGAGTTGTCATCCGAGTTAAGGACATATGGCTAAGGATATATGGTTAGGATAGCCAGGGTATACGAGGTAGGTAGGTTTGAATAGAGTTTTACTTTGCTTTTGGAATAGATGAACTAGGCAACCTGTGATGTAGGTTAGGTCATTGTTCACGGATGAGTTAGTCCAAGGTATTAATTTAGGGTAAGATATGTTTATAGAATTAAGGCCTAATTTTTGTCGCCAACATTATCTAACTTATTTAAGTAACTCAAATTTGGATTAGATCATGGTTGTTATTCTAGAGTGGGATCAATATGCTAATTAGGGCAAGATGAATCCATAAGGATAAGGTAGAATCTTTTGAGGTCAGTTAGATCTATTAAGATGGGATAAGTAAAGTGGTTAGGATAAGATGAATCCTTTAAGATAAGATGAATCTATTAAGATAAGAGAATATTTTTAAGATAAGATGGATCCATTAGGCTTGATGTATTTTTAATAGGGAATATTCTGTGTTGTCTATTTTATAAATATTTTTCCTTATGTCTAGGTGTATATGTAGATGCAATTGTGGACATTACTCCACAACCCATCACACTCAATCAAAGATCCAAATCATACAAGTATCATAAGAACAAGCACTCAAGTGTATAGATACCTAAAAAAAATAGTTTTATTTTTGTTCCTAAAAGTAGGTCTCCTATTCCTAAAGGTCACTTTAGGTACAAGATTTCAAAGTGTGAAATCCACATTTGTCTTTAGAAGGAAAAGGTAAGAATAATCAGAGTAAAGCGGAAATAGATGAGAATATATTAAGAAAAGTTTAGAAAGAATCAGAGTAGCAAAGGTAAGTAGATAATGGTTGTCCAGTTCTATCTAGGTTTTGTCCTACAGTCAACATTGCTCTGATACCACTTCTGTCACACCCGGATTTTAGGGGCACCAAGACCCGGGCGCGAACATAAACACCAGGTATGCTGGGACCAAGTCTCACACATATGATGTATAGTGGCACAGGATCGAATGTCACATCTCTATATATAACAGGAGTTCTATACAAAATAAATAATTACATTATAAAGAGACAACGATCCAGCAACCCAAAGTTGACTGGGAGATGACGACCTAGATCTCTCACGAACACATCACAGCATCCTCCATGCGCCTCATCCTGCGGTACCTGTTCTTGACCTGTGGGGGGGTGTGAGACAGCAAGAGTGAGCTCACATACGTTCATCGCTCAACAAGTTGTGGGGAAAAATGTGCATGAACTCGCCAAAGGCGGGAGCTCAAGTGAAGTGTAAGGCTTACCAAAGAGGATGGTTAGAGCTGAGCATTGCTTTTAAAGTTGGTCAAAATTTTATTAGCAGTTACTAAGTATAAGTAAATACCAAACCCAATTAAGTAATAGAACAAAAGTAACAACATCACCTGCGATGCAATGCATATGACAAATTGAATTTAGTTCCATAAATTAATCATGTGAGTGTCCGAGCTGCTCATGACCGTGAGCACGGCTAGTATACCAGTTTTACACTCTGCAGAGGTTGCGCATCTTTACCCACAAGTCGTGTTACCCATCTGCCAAGAGACGGCCAATCCCATACACCTCTACCGAGGAGGTGAGGCAGGGTAACACTACGAGGCCTTTACAAAGTTCCACTAGCTTCAGAAAACCCGCTACAGTTTATAGGAAGTTCCAATGCAGGAATCCCTTGCAGGACCGCCATCGCAGCAAAATCCTCCCGAGGGCCTCCCTACACTGACCACTCCCCTACTGCCCTTGCCCCTTTTGGGTAAGGTAGTCTTCCACTAGCTTTCCTAATTAATCAGCCAAGGGCGTCCCATTAAACCCTTGTGGTAGCACTGTTTTCCCGGGTGGTTCTCCATGTTCCAATTAACATAATGATCTTATCATGAACAGTAAATAACAACTGATAACAAAAGTATGAATAATATGTATCTCAATGCCCAAATCCACATATAGCACTAGCAAGTACTACCCAGAAAGTTTAGTGGTAAACAAGGCATAAAGATAGACAAACTAGGGTAACCTATTAGGTCCCATCAAATTAACCTATGCAGATCATTATGATTAATTAGAACATGAGTGGGTAAAAGAAGTGATCAAGGGCACAACTTGTCTGGGACTTGAGATTCCAGGTACCAGGATGATCTTCAGATGACACGTGTCCTCACGCTAGTCGTAGCATTACCAACAGACATTGTATAGGCAAAATTAACATTACAACAAACATGTAAATAAAATGCACAGTAATAATCTAGACATTTAAACTAAGGTCACAGGATCTGGAATCATTAAATTTGGAGTTATAGATTTTAAGTTATGAATTTTCCAAAGTTTTATGCATTTAATATAGGATTAAGTGGGAAATAAATTTAAATGTGTACTTCATGTAAAAACAGTGGTACCATTTGATAGAGAATAATCTTACAAAATTATAGGAACTGGAATGGTCCAATTTGGAGTTCATATGCATTTTCTATGAATTATACAAATTCTATGAATTGTTTTTATATTAAAAACTCATTTTCTAATTCATTTTCTTGATTTTATAACTCTCTGGACTGGGCCACAATTAAACAGGAACGCAGGGGCTCAAGCGCAATAGAACCAAGACTCAGTCTTCCCCCGCACAGGACGGCGGGTTTAATTTGTAAAGATTACGAGGTCTCTTTAGCAAATAGGCCAGGGCGAAGGGGTATCGATCACATTCAGCCACCAGATTAGAATCCTGTGGCTACGATAGGTCATATCGGTGCCATCGACCCGCGCGAGCCATGGCCGTCCGATTGAGGATCAATGTCTTTGAGTTTAAGACGCTGCAAGCCAATCTGGTACGCGCGGGTGAAGATCAATCTGTTGAACCGGTATCTGCTATCTAATCCCAGACGTTCGCGAACAGATCGACGGTGGCAGCTCCTTCTTCTCTCCCTTAACCAACCCGACGACGGCGGAGTAGCTGCCCCGGCGGCGCGCCCCCTGGCAACACGACCGACCGGCCCCCACGCACGAAATCCAGTCTGGTTGGGTGCTACGCGCTGGATAAGACAAGGCGAACATTGAGATAGGTAGCTTACCTCGGATTGAAGTATCAGGGGCCCCGCCCACGCGACACCGCGGTCGCCAAGCCGCAATCCAAGTCCGGCGATGAATCCCTAATTTGCCCGAGCTCCACTGCACGTCCAATCTCCACCAATGGATTCACGATGGCCAAGCGACGGTGGGATGTCTCCGACAAGAAATTCTGTGCACGCAAGACAACCCTAGGATTAGGCGAGACACGGCGAGCTTCTACGGTCCCCCGACGATGACCCCTGGGCAACAACCGAGGCTAAGTCGATGGCAAGGTGAAGATGGCTAGCACACGGCGACTCGCACTCTCTATCCTCTCTGGGCTTACGGCGTTTGACGTCGAACTCTCGACCGCGGCGGCCCCGCACTCGGCTGAGCAAATGAGATCATGTTTTTTGATGAACCGGGGACAAAACGTGGTGCTATATATAGCCTTGGGCGGAGGCGGGCTGACGTACGCAGTGATCGGCTTGCACGGATCGTAACAGACTCAGCCAATAATCTGGGGAAGGAGAAGGTTCTAGCCCCGTGGGGTCCATCTGCCGCAACCCCCATGCACGCAGAGACCAAAGTCCGAGGGCGGAACAAACGACCGGGGCCAAGGAGAGCCCGAACAGATCCTGCGTTCCAGCCTTCCAGGCTGAGCTTATCCAGAGGTGGAAGATGATCCCGGTACAGCAGACCCACGCATAAGCGACATAAGGAAATATTCCATGACATGTTGTGGTAGTGACATCATCCCGACCGAAGGAATAGAAAAGGATAAAAAAACAAAAGGGAAGTTGGGCTTGCACCCGTGTTAGTTTTGGAGAGCAATCGGGCAAGCGACCATGGGCTCACGGTAATGGTGGAGCTTCTCCATTTATTTTATTTTCAGTTTTCTTTCTATTTTCTTCTTTCAGTTTTAAATTTCAAATTCACGCTTTGCAGTCAAGTGCAACAATAAAAAAACTCAGCATGAATGTAAAGTTTTTATTTTTATTTTTATTATATATGTATATATATTCATTGCTTTACTCATTTATTTGTTAGTTGGATAGTATAAAGTCATTAATTGAGTATGCACAAAGAAAAGAAAATCAAATAATTCCCAGAACACTAACATATAAGTATAGTTATTTATTTATCTTATTATTTTTTATACATATTTTGGGCTTTACACAAACACCAGCACTCGAAGTGCCATCACAAACGGAACTCCGGTTCCACCTCCGCAGGTACGAACAACCCCACTCGATGGAGGGGAGGGCCTGCGGAGCAACAGAAGACCGACGAACTCCAAGCGGCTCACCGCCGCCCGCTCCGACAGCTGCAGCAACGGCTTCCGGGCAAGCGCTGCGGCGGAAGAGTTCTCGTCCACCGAGGACGAGAACCAGCCATTCAGGCCAGGGGGAGGCGACGCCCCCCTGTCCACCAACACCGCGCCAGCAGGCGCTGGGTACCCCAAAGTGCACCAGCAGGTCCTCGCTTCCGCCCTCGCCGAGGCCGCCCCAGAACATGAGCACCGCCCTCGCGGTGTTCGACGTGCTGGGCAACCCTCTGGTGCGGCTGTCGGTGCGAGGAAGACCTGGACGTGGCCGGCCCACATGCGGCACGACCATCGCCCGGATAGAGGGCAGAATGCTGCACGCTGGCTGGGCAGCAGCAGTTTGCCTTCCTCGGCATGGCTGGAGGAAGCCTCCGCGGGGCTGTAGGGTGCTTTTCTCCCCCAAATGCCGGAGGAAGAAAAGGGTTTCCGACCCTCGCGAAGGCGACCCCCCGCTCGGTGCGCTCCTCCACCTCAGCCCGGATGACGAAAATCCTTGAGGCTGAGGGCGAGGTAGAGGCCACAGCCTGGTTCGCTTCTCCCCACCAGACTGACCATTGGTGAGGGGATGCAACCAGGCTGCGTGACGAAAATCCTCGAAGCCGAACGATGACTGAAAGGTGCCAACTCCCACGGAGTTGCGTTCCTCCAACAGCAAGACAAAGACGACGCGGGCGCTCCCCGCCCGGGGGGGGGGCCTGGAAGGTGGAAAGACACGATGTATAAGGGAAGCACGAAGACATGGTCGCCTTTCAAGGGGGTCACCATCCTTTTAAAGGCGACTCTCCCCACTTGCGTCCTCGACCGTTGCGAGCCGAGTCTTCTCCAACACGCTCCAAGGTCCTTCCCCCCACGGCGCGGGGGCTGGGTCCCACATGACATGCAAGCCGGTCCAGGGGAAAAGAAGCCAAACCGCCACGCGTGCATGGTGTATGCGACCACCCGACGGTTACAAGCACTCCTCCACTTTCGCTCGGACCAGCGGATGAAAGGGCGGACAGCCATACAGGCGGCATGCAACCGTGCCAGGTGGGCGCGCCCCTTCGACTCCAACGAGCCCGGCATGGAGGCCCAGGCCCACACGTCATGCAACCGGCGCGTCGGTTGCTACGTGCAAGAAACTGCACCGCCACTCACGCCACTACCGCGCCTCCTCGACTGCGGAGTCGATACCGCGACTCGAGGCAACCCTGCAGTGCCAACCCGGTGCGACGGTCAAAAGCGGTCAAAAATGAGCCGGCAGTGATGGCGGTGGTGGGCAGACGGAAGCAGCGGTCAAGTCGTCTGCAGGCACACGTCCCATCCAGGGGCAGCGAGGGAGCCCTCCCTCACGGCGTAAAGACAACGCGCCCGTGTTCCGTTCCTCGAACGGCACGCGCACGCGCAACGGCTACCCTGCGAACCACTTGTCCCATCGCATTAACTCTGCGGCAGGGCAGGCGGCACCTCTGGCAGGAGAAGCGAGCGACGCTTCGCCTTCGCCACAATGACCGCATCGAAAAAGGTACGCTACGTCGTTCAATTTCGTATCCTTTTCCTTTTTTCCTCTTTCTCTCTCTTGCAACAGGGACCGGGAAAGGGGGATACCCCGAAAAGGATCCTTCTCCGTGAAGGAACCAGGCCTCGAGCCTCCATACTGATCAGAGGTTCGAAGGCTGGCCCCTCGGAAGGGTTCGACAGCCGCCTCAGATCGCGTGGGCTCTACACCCACTACTGGTCAAAGGTTCGAAGGCTGGCCCCTCGAAGGGTTCAACGACCGCCTCAGGCTACTTGGGCTCCATGCCCACTACTGATCAGGGGTTCGAAGGCTAGCCCCCAAAGGGTTCACAGCCGCCTCAGACACAGAGCGAGGGATGACCATGGGTACGTTCGATACATAACCAAGGCTCGGGCTGCGCTCCCGAGGTACCCTAGGACATTTCCGAGACCAGCGGGAACGATCTTGTAACGGAATCCCATCAGAGGGAGGCATCGAGCCCTCAGACCCCGTCGCCAGGGGACCGGGTCCGGCAAATCACCCGCAGGTACTTTTGGGCACGCCTCCGGGCCAAAGCCGACCCCTAACGAATGGGGCACGGGCGTCCACTCGGATCACCCGTTCGCAGCTCGCTGGAGACACCATGTTCGACGCCCATCGAGGGCAACATGGCGCTTCCCCCCCTCCTCCTTGTGGAAAGGTGACGCAGGGGCGTATGTAAAAAAGTCGAGTCTGTCCTTGATCATCCTCTCGCTCTGTGCGGAGGCTCGGGGGCTGCTCTCGCAAAATCGGCTCCGGCCAAACCGTTGGCAGCGTCAACATACCAGCCCGAGAACTTGGGACTCGACGGTGCACCCGGGCTACGGCCAGTTCGCATGAGGGGACAACCAGACCGGCCAAAGTATCACGAAACACACTAAGACCTCGAAGGAGTCTAACCACTCCTCCGAGGCCTCGGGGGCTACACCAGGCGGGTGCGCTCGCGCGCCCCCGCCGGAACAAACAGCAACCGGGAAAGGCTGGTCCCCTTGCAAAAAAGTGCGACAAAAGCCTCCAAGAGAGTATTAACACTCCCTTGGAGGCTCGGGGGCTACTGTCGGGGACCATAATTAGGGGTACCCCCAAGGTTCCTAATTCTCAGCTGGTAACCCCCATCAGCATAAAGCTGCAGAGGCCTGATGGGTGCGATTAAGTCAGGGATTGGTCCATTCGAAGGACGCGATCACGCCTCGCCCGAGCCTAGCCTCGGACAAGGGCGTCCGACCTAGGAGGATCTCCGCCTCGCCCGAGGCCCCCCTTCAGCGGCTAACGCATTTCCGGCTCGCCCGAGGCCCTGTCTTTGCCAAGAAGCAACCGTGACCAAATCGCCGTGCCGACCGACCAAATCACAGAAGCATTTAATGCAAAGGCAGCCTGACGCCCTTATCCTGACACGCGCCCTACAGTCGACAGAGCCGAAGTGACCGCCGTCACTTCGCCGCTCCACTGACCGGCCTGACAGAAAGACAGCGCCGCCTGCGCCACTCCGACTGCGGTGCACTTGACAGAGTGAGGCTGACAGGCGGTCAGGCCCGGCCGCGGGCGCCATAGGAAGCTCCGCCCGACCCCAGGGCTCGGACTCGGGCTAAGTCCCGGAAGACGATGAACTCCGCTTCGCCTGACCCCGGGGCTCGGACTCCGCTCTGGCCTCGGCCGACGATCTCCATCTCGCCCGACCCAGGGGATCAGACTCGACCTCGACCACAGAAGACAGACTCGACCTCGGCTTCAGAGGAGCTTCCACATCGCCCAACCTAGGGCACAGACCGGCTACGTCAACAGGAGGCGCCATCATCACCCTACCCTGAGCAGACTCGAGCCACAGGGAACAAGACCGGCGTCCCATCTGGCACACTCCACCAAACAGGCAATGATGGCGCCCCGCATACGCAGTGATGATGGCGACTCTCAGCCCCCTTACGAAAGCAAGAGGACGTCAGCAAGGACTCCACAGCCCCGACAGCTGTCCCTCCGCCAGGCTCCAGCGCTCCTCCGACGGCCACGACATCACGCCAGCAGGGTGCCAGAATCTCTCCGGCTGCCACAACAGCATGTACTTAGGGCACTAGCTCTCCCCCGCTAGACACGTAGCACTCTGCTACACCCCCCATTGTACACCTGTGTCCTCTCCTTACGCCTATAAAAGGAAGGATCAGGGCCCTCTTAGAAGAGGTTGGCCGCGCGGGGACGAGGACGAGACAAGGCGCTCGCGTGAGGCCGCTCGCTCCCTCTCCCGCGTGGACGCTTGTAACCCCCTACTGCAAGCGCACCCGACCTGGGCGCGGGACGAACACGAAGGCCGCGGGATTCCCACTCCTCTCTCACGCTCGCTTCCGGCCACCTCTCTTCCCCCCTTCGCGCTCGGCCTCGCGTCGACCCATCTGGGCTGGGGCACACGGCGACATTCACTCGTCGGCATTAGGGACCCCCCGGTCTCGAAACGCCGACACCACCTTAGTGAGGATGAGGAAGATCCTTGAAGATGAGGGCGGGGCGGAGGCCGCAGCCCAGCTTGCTTCTCCCCACCACAAGGCTGGTGATCATCCCTACGGATGACCATTGGTGAGGGAATGCAGCCAGGCTGCATGACGAAAATCCTTGAAGTCGAGCGATGGCTGAAGAGCGTCAATCTCCCCAAGGTCGCGCTCCTCCGACGACCGCAAGAGCAAGGCGACGCTGGTGCGCCCCATCTGGGGGCTCGAAAGGTGGAAGGGCGCAATGCATGAGGGGAGAACGAAGGCATGGCCACTGCTCGGGGGATCGATCCCCTTTTACAGCAGATCTCCTCACTTGCACTCCCTAGTGTCACGGGCAAAGTCTCCACTGACGTGCTCCAGGGTTCTCCCCCTACGACACGGGGATTGGGTCCCACACGTCATGCGAGCAGACCCGAGATGCGAAGGAGGCAAACCGCCGCACGCAAAGCATGAAACCGCCCCATGGTTACAAGTGCTCCCCCGTCTTCACCAAAACCAGTGGACGGAAGGGCGGACCGCCGCGAAGGGAACAGGCAACCGCACCACGGGTGCGCACCCTTTCGGCTTCGCCACATCCGGTGGACCAGCACGGAGGCCTGGGCCCGCATGTCATGTAACCGGCGCGCCGGTTACGACGTGCAAAAAGCCGCACCGCCACTTGCACCGAATGCCGAGCCTTCTCGACTGCGGAACCAGTGCCGCGACTCGAGGCAGCCCTGCGCGTGACCCAACAGTGTCAATTAAGTGCAACGATCACGGGTCAGTCAGCCGCGGGGATAGGCACGATGGTTGGCATGGCCAAAAGTGGGCCGACAGTAATTGCAGCGGCAGACGAGCGGAAGCAGCGGTCAAATCGCATGCAAGACTCGTGTCCCCTCCTGAAGCGGCAGGAGAGCCCTCTCCCATGGCGTAAAGACGACGCACCCGTGCTCTGTTCCTCAAACGACTCGCGCACGCACAACGACCGCCCTGTGAATTGCCCGTCCCATCGCGTTAACTCCCTGGCAGGGCAAGCGACACCCCTGGCAGACGAGGCGGACGTCGTTTCACCTCCGCCATGACGACCATGTCAAAAAAGGTGCGCCTCATTATTTAAATTCACATCCTTTTCCTCTTCCTCTTCCTCTCTCTCTTGCTACAGGGACTGGGAAAGGGGATAATTCGGAAAGGATCCTTCTCGGTGAAGGAAGCGGGCCCCGAGCCCTCCTACTGATCAGGGGTATGAAGGCTGGCCCCCGGAAGGGTTTCGACAGCCGCCCCAGAGCACTCGGGCTTCGCGCCCATTACTGATCAGGGGTTCGAAGGCTGGCCCCTCGAAAGGGTTCGACAGCCGCCCCAGAGCACTAGGGCTCCGCACCCATTACTGATCAGGGGTTCGAAGGTTGGCCCCTCGGAAGGGTTCGACAGCCGCCCCAGAGCACACAGAGTGAGGGATGACTCTGGGTACGTCCGTTACATGGCCGAGGCTCGGGCTACGCTCTCGAGGTACCCTAGGACATTTCCGAGACCAGCGGGAACGATTTGTAATGGAATCCCACCGGAGGGAGGCATCGAGCCCTCGGACCCTGTCAAAAGGGGTCCGAGTCCAGCGAATCACCGTAGGTACTTTTGGAGCGCGCCTCTGGGCCACTAGCCAACCCCTAACGAACGGGGCACGGGCGTCCACTCAGATCACCCGTAAGCAACTCACTTGAAACGTCATGATCGGTGCCCTCCGAGGGTAACATGGCGCTTTCCCCCTTCCTCCTTGTGGAAAGGCGACGAAGGGGCATATCGTAAAAGTTGAGATAGTCCTTGACCGTCCTCTCGCTCCGTGTAGAGGCTCGGGGGCTGCTCTCGCACCCGACTACGGCCAAACTGTTGACAGCGTCAACAAACCAGCTTAAAAACTCGGGGCCTGACCGCGCACCCAGACTATGGCCAGGCCACATGAGGGAACAACAGTACCGGCGAGGCATCACGAAAAGCGTTAAGACCTTAGAGGAGTCAAACCACTCCTCCGAGGCCTCGGGGGCTACACCCGGCGGGTGCGCTCGCGTGCACCCGTCGGAACAAAGTATAACCGAGAAAGGCCGGTCCCCTCACCAAAAATGCGGCAAAGCCTCAAAGCGAGTATCGCCACTCCCTTCGAGGCTTGGGGGCTACTGTCGGGTATCGTAATTAGGGGTACCCCCAATGCTCCTAAACGCAGCTGGTAAATGCCTTCCAAACAAACCATAAAGACTGACGGCGCGGTTCAAGTCAAGGCTTCGTCTACCCAAGGGATGCGATCTCGCCCGAGCCCAGCCTCGGGCGGGAACAGTAGTCTCGGACGAATTCACGCCTTGCCCGAGGGCCTCCTTAGGCAGGGAGCACACCTTCGGCTCTCCCGAAGCTCGGCTCGGGCAGGCTTCATTGTGAAGCAACCTTGGCCAGACCGCCTCATCGACCGACCGCTTCGCTGGTGCATTCAATGCAGTGATCGCCTGACACCATATCCTGACACGCACGTCTCAGTCGGCCAGG
Organism: Zea luxurians; assembly: GCA_029449295.1. Lineage (NCBI taxonomy): Eukaryota > Viridiplantae > Streptophyta > Magnoliopsida > Poales > Poaceae > Zea > Zea luxurians. Next base: position 19,051,639 of record JAOPSE010000042.1, read on the forward strand.
CTGAAGTGACCACAGTCACTTCGCCCCCTTTACTGACCAATCTGATAGAAAAACAGTGCCGCTTGCCCCGCTCCGACTACTGAGCCGGCCGCCCGAGTAAGGCTGACAACAAGTCGTGATCTCTCCCGAGCTCAGCCTCAGAAACAACAGGGAGCTCCGCCTCGCCGGATCCCGAGCCTCGGCCTCAGCCTCGGCCTCGGGAGGGGTTGCATCCTCGCCCGACCATGGCCTCGGCCTCAAGAGAAGTCTCCGCCTCGCCCGACCCTGGGCTCGGACCGACCGCGCCACAGGGGGTACATCATTACCCTACTCCTAGCTAGCTCAGGCTACAAAGGAATAAGATCGGCGTCCCATCGAGATTACCCTGGCAACAGGTAATGATGGCTCCCCACGCGCGTCCATGACATCGGTGGTTCTCAGCCCCCTTACGGAAGCAAGGGAACGTCAGCAGAACCCTTGCCGCACCGCCAGCTGTGCTTCTACAGGGCTCAGACGCTTCTCCGACGGCCACGTTATCACGTACTCAGGGCTCAGTCGCTTCTCCGATGGCCATGTTATCACGTACACAGGGCTCAAGCACCTCTCCGACAGCCACGTTGGCATGTACACCGGGCTCAGGCACCTCTCCGCCGGACATGTAAGCGCATAGCTACACCCCCCATTGTACATCTGGACCTTCTCCTTGCATCTATAAAAGGGAGGTCCAGGGCCTTCCTAGAGGAGGTTCGCGCGGGGGAAGGAGCAAACGAACAGGCTCTCTCTCTCTCTCTCCCTCTCGCGACGTGCTTGTAACCCCTACTACGAGCACCCTGGTGCAGGATAATACAAGGCTTGTTCCTCCTCTTGTGTTCTATCTCGCACCAACCCATCTAGGCAGGGGCACGTAGCGACAAATTTACTCGTCGGTCCAGGGACCCCCCGGGTCCGAAACGCCGACAGTAATGTTAGGCAGCTCGGTGCACTGCTTCGAAAACCGCTGGATGTACTCTTGGAGGGACTCCCCTGGCTGCTGGCGGCAGCTTCGGAGATCCCATGAGTTCCCAGGGCGTGCGTACGTGCCTTGGAAATTTCCCGCGAAAGCCTTGACCAGGTCGTCCCAGTCGGAGATCTGCGCAGGAGGCAGATGCTCCAGCCAGGCTCGGGCGGCGTCAGAGAGGAAAAGGGGAAGCTTGCAGATGATGAGGGTTTCATCGTTCGCCCCTCCCAACTGGCATGCCAGTCGGTATTCCGCGAGCCACAACTCCGGCCTCGTCTCCCCCGAGTACTTGGTGATGGTAGTCGGGGCTTGGAAACGGGCGAGGCTTGGTGATGGCCCGGCTGAAGACTCGCGGACCAGGTGGCTCGGGCGAAGGACTCCGATCCTCCTCGCTGTCGCAGCGTCCCCCGCGCCTAGGATGATAGCCTCGGCGCACCTTCTCCTCGAGGCAGGCTCGACGGTCGGGATGATGTTGCTCGTCGCCGAGGCGATCCCGAGCGACAGGCGCCTCGTCCCGCATGCGCTCGGGGCGGACCGAGGCCTCCCGCATGCGTCGGGAGGACACCGCGTGATGCTCCGAGGGGTTAGCTCGCCTTCGGGAGGCAGAGCTCTTGGCTCGTCGAACTGCGGCACCTTCCAGGAGATCCTTGAGTTTGCCCTGGATACGCCGTCCCTCGGTGGTGGATGGCTCCGACATGGTTCGAAGTAGCATCGCCGCTGCAGCTAGGTCCTAGCCGAACCCGCTGACGACCGGGGATAGCGCTGCCCTGGCGTTGTTGACGATGCGACAGTGGACGTTTTGGGCCTGATGGCGGGCTCCTCCGACGAGGGTTCAGCCTGCCCACTCCTGCTCGATGTCCTGTCGGAGCTGCACAAGTCGGTCTGCTTCCTTGTCGACCCTGGCCTGCATCTCGCGGATTTGGTCGAGCTGTGTGTTCTGACCCCCCACAGGGACTGGGACCACAACCAGCTCCCGTGGGATGTCAGCGCGAGATACGGGCCCAGGGGGATCGTCAACCTTCGGCATACCGAGGTGGTTGCCTTTGTCGTGATCTCCCTGATCGACGTGGAAACATTCACGACCTAGGCCATGACCCTCGTCGCCAAGGCCGTGGCCATCGTTAGAGCAACCGGAGAGGCAGTGGTCACATGCGGACATGAAGTCCCGCATGGCGCCGGGATCACCGAGGCCGGAGAAATCCCAACCGAAGTCGGGGTCGTCATCCTCCTCGAAATTCGTTGGTCCGGAGGTCAAGACGGCCGTAAGTCTGTCCTAGGTTGACCACATATGGTATCCCGAAAAGTTAGGATATGCCCTTACGAAAGCACTCACCATAGCGGGGTCGCTAGGTGGATCGAAGCTGAATCGAAAGGGTACAGGGTGGAAAATGGACGGTACCTCTTGGTCGATGGACGGTGGTGAAGTCGCGTCGAGGACAGAGCGCACCATCATCTCAGGTACGAGGGTAACGCCCAGCAGGTCCTTTGTGAGGGTACTGGCGTCATCAGTCTGCTTGGGGTTGGCACATTGCGGGGAAGTGACACCCATCGTCGTCTCAGGTGCGAGGACAATGCCCGACATGTCCCCCACTGGGGCGCCGGTGTCGTCGACTCGCTCTGGTGCGATAGCCGACGAGGTGCTGCCTCCTACCTGGCCACGGTTGCCCCGTCTCCTCCTCCTGCGGCGAGGAGGGTGGTGAGGCAAACCCGAATGCTCCTCTTCTGCCGTGGGGAGATGCCGTCGCCGAGTTCGCCACCGCCGGGCGAGTCGAAGGCCGTCGTTGTCGTTGTGCCGCGAGGGGAGGAGTACCATGTCGTAGCTGCCGTCGAGGGACATGAACTCGAGACTCCCGAAGCGGAGCACTGTCCCGAGCTGAAGAGGTTGCTGAAGACTCCCCATCTGGAACTCAACGGGAAAGCGTTTGTTAACACGAAGCATGCCCCTACCTGGCATGCCAACTATCGGCGTTTTGGACCCAGGGGGTCCCTGGACCGATGAGTAAATTTGTCGCTGCGTGCCCCTGCCTAGATGGGTTGGTGCGAGATGGAACACAAGAGGAGGAACAAGCCTTGTATTATCCTGCACCAGGGTGCTCGTAGTAGGGGTTACAAGCACGTCGCGAGAGGGAGAGAGAGAGCCTGTTCGTTTGCTACTTCCCCCGCATGAACCCCCTCTAGGAAGGCCCTGGACCTCCATTTTATAGATGCAAGGAGAAGGTCCAGATGTACAATAGGGGTGTAGCTATGCGCTAACGTGTCTGGAGGAGAGGTGCCTGAGCCCGGTGTACATGCCAACGTGGCTGTCGGAGAGGTGCTTGAGCCCTGAGTACGTGATAACATGGCCGTCGGAGAAGCGCCTGAGCCCAGAGTACGTGATAACGTGGCCGTCGGAGAAGCGCATGAGCCCTGTAGAAGCACAGCTGTCGGTGCGGCAAGGGTTCTGCTGACGTTCCCTTGCTTCCGTAAGGGGGCTGAGAACCACCGACGTCATGGACGCACGTGGGGAGCCATCATTACCTGTTGCCAGGGTAATCTCGATGGGACGCCGGTCTTGTTCCTTTGTAGCCTGAGCTAGCTAGGAGTAGGGTAATGATGTACCCCCTGTGGCGCGGTCGGTCCGAGCCCAGGGTTGGGCGAGGCGAAGACTTCTCTTGAGGTCGGGGCCAGGGTCGGGCGAGGATGCGACCCCTCCCGAGGCCGAGGCTGAGGCCGAGGCCCGGGGTCGGGCGAGGCGGAGCTCCCTGTTGTTTCCGAGGCTGAGCTCGGGGGAGATCGGGTGGCCGGCTCAGCAGTCGGAGCGGGGCGAGCAGCGCTGTATTTCTGTCAGATCGGTCAGTAAAGGGGGCGAAGTGACTGCGGTCACTTCGGCCTGGCCGACTGAGACGTGCGTGTCAGGATACGGTGTCAGACGATCCCTGCATTGAATGCGCCTGCGAAGCGGTCGGTTGGTGAGGCGGTCTGGCCAAGGTTGCTTCACAATGAAGCCTGCCCGAGCCGGGCTTCGGGAGAGCCGAAGGTGTGCTCCCTGCCTGAGGAGGCCCTCGGGCGAGACGCGAATTCATCCGAGACTACTGTTCCCGCCCGAGGCTGGGCTCGGGCGAGATCGCGTCCCTTGGGTAGACAAAGCCTTGACTTGAACCGCGCCCGTCAGTCTTTATGGTTTGTTTGGAAGGTGTTTACCAGCTGTGTTTAGGAGCGTTGGGGGTACCCCTAATTACGGTACCCGACACTTATGTTCTCGTGACTTGAGTAACTAAGGGAGGCCGCCAGTGCCAGGCTGAATCGGTGCAAGCAGGAGGTATTTTGGGCCACATTTTCGGGCTGAAATGTATTTTGGGCTAGATTTTTTTGTTGAAAAAACCTATATAAAAGAGGATTTTTGGGCTACACCCCGGACCACGCCCCAGGTGGCCCAGGGCCCAAATCTGCCCTTGAACCGGTGCACCACTTGATGGCCCCGGTTGGACGCACGTCGTACTACGGGGTTATACATATAGCACTACTTATCGACGTTGTGATTAATCTCACGGGGCGTTTGGATCCCTTCATTTTAGAGGAATTGGAATTCACTAAATAAAGTAACTTATTTAGTTTGGAATTTGACATTCCACCACTTTCCAAAGTTCAGATATAAGCCTATTTCAAATTCATGGGTTGGAGGATGAGAAATGATTTTATGCATTAGTAGAATTTGTTTCTACTCTGTAACTTACATGACACTCTTCGTCTCACTCCTTTATAATAAAAATATAGCACATAAATATCTCCGTCATCTTGCTAATAATAATATACAAATATATTTTATATAAAATCGAATTAGCTTAATTGATATATGTCTAAATTAATATTATTAGAATGAAATTCAATTTCAATTTCAATGATTCAAATGGAGCGTCATTGAAATGATTAGCAAATGTATTGCTAAATTGCAATAACAGAATATATATCGTTGAGAGAAAAATCTTTTTTTTCTATTTAAACTCACTCGCGTTTCAGGTGATCCCCACGTTTCACGGGGCTCTTGGGTGCCGCTTGACGCGTAGACGTTGCTCGCACTCGAAGCTGGAGCCTCGGTGCAGACTTGCAATTGATATTCAATGGAATGAGCTGTGATTCATGACCCTCGCGACTCCCTTCACACCCTCGTCGCCTACCTGCCTTCACAATGCCACATTGATATAGCGTGGGTGCCTAGGACTCCAGTGGTGATCGCAGCAAGATTTGGGACTATGGAAGGGATCTTAGTGGGAAGAGGATCGACAGGAGGAGCTGGTTTCGTCGGCTGGTGCACGGTGCGCCGGGACAACCAAGAAAGCTCCACCAATCAAATAAAACTTCTTTGATAAACCCTAATACAAACTATAACGACTCCTTTATAGATTATGCGACGCTTTATTTTCAACCACCTCTAACAATTGAGAGCTAATCTCTCCACTAAAATATGATGGCTAACCGACTCCCTCTTTATCTCTACTTTATCTTCTAAACAACCAGCCAGCTAGGACTTATCCTTTGTGGTGCCTGGCATACTGCCGACCCACAAAGGTGTCTACAACATTTCCCCCCTCACCGACAAAGAGCTCGTCCTCGAGCGTCATGTCTGGATATCTAAGCTTGAAGTCTTCTAGCTGCTCCCAAGAAGTATCCGTCTCTGCTCGGCCTGCCCACTTGATCAGCACTTCCGACACCTGTAACACCCTGAATTTGAGGGTATAAAATTTCTTCTCTAAATGTTTACCAAATTCAGGTGTTACCTCTTGTCTCTCTCTTTAGACTTCCTCTCTCTTCATTTTGATTAGAGTTAAGTTAATTAGGTGAGGGATTAATTATTCATTTTATCAAAACCTATATGAGTTATGAAATGTTGCATCATGCTGAGCCTAAATTATCCTTTTGTTTGATGCACATGTTTGAAATTATTTGAATTTGAATTTGGTTTGAAATTGATTTGAAATCCATAGAGAAAAATAAAAAAGTAAAGGCATTAGAAATTTCAGGGAAAAAGAAAAACCAATTTCATCCCACTCGGCCCAACTCAGCCAAGCCAGGCCGCACGCACGCCCGTGTCACCTGACAGGTGGACCCCACTTGCCAGCGACGGCCCATGTCCGCACACGCACTCTCTCTCCCTCTCGCTGCCCGGTGGGACCGGCCTATCGGCGTCGATCCTTTCGCGCACGCGCTCGTTCCTTCTCTCTGCTCGGTGGGCCCTTCCTGTTAGCACTGACCGCCCGTTCGCACGCTCGCCGTCGCTGGCCTGCGGACCCCGCCTGTCAGCCACTACTCCCTTCCCTAACCTCCCGCTTGCGCTCTTCGTCGTGAACGCGTCCACGACCGTGCGTTTCCCTACCACGCCCTCACGTGTCCGAGCCCTTTTCTGGAGCCCGCACCCACTCACTCGCTCCCCTCGCTCAGTTGCGCCCTAAGTCGAACACCCTCGTTCTCTCTCTCTCTCTCTCTCTCTCTCTCTCTGCACGCTCGCCCGTGAAGCTTCGCTGTGGTCCGCCGTCCGTTCCATGGCCACCGTCGAGCTTCTGCTGCGTCCGTTGCCTCGGTGAGCTCCGCCTCCTCGCCAGCAAAGCGAGACACCTTCTGGTTTGCCCCCAGCCCTCTGTTTCACCTGGTCCGCGCTCACCGGCTTCTTCACCTTGCAGCCGGAGCTCTGCCGCCGTTGACCCAAGGCCTCCCTGCGTCCCTGCCGTTGCTCAAGCACTCCATAGTCCCCTCTCGAGGTGATCAAACTCCTAACACCCTTAATTTTTCGTACACTGCCCCGACGTCCGCGCAATTGCTCGCCGGAGCAAGTCTAGCCGCTACTATGCCACCCCACCACAGACTTCCACTCTCTGGTGCCCCTACGCCGGTGTCATGGCCACAATTGTATCCGTCGTGCCATCCTAAACCTTTTCGTGCCATCCCGACGCCCTAGGACCCCCCCCGGCACGGCCGCGCTCACGCCTTCGGTGAAGTTTCGTCGCGGAGTCGAGCGGTGCCGCCGCTGGCAGCCGGGAAAGCTGATTAAGGTTGGTCATCTGATCTTAAACGTCTATCCTGAATCGGATGGCCCTGTTTTAAATAACTAGATCTAATCTTAATCGTTTGTTTCGGATCCGGCTGCTCGGGTGTGTGCCCTTGCCCGTGCCCCTAGCATCGGGCCCGACCTGTCAGCCCCGCTGACCGTAGGTCACTGTCTTCCCTGTCCCACCTGTCAGCCATGCTCATCCGCCCACGCCCGTGCGCTCACCCGCCGATCTAATCTCGGCCGTTGATCGTGGATCGAACGACTGACGGGACCCAATACCCCTTCGCATGGTATTTTTATTAAAGAGACCCCCGACTTTTTAGGAATCAACTCGTCGTCCCTTAGTTTCGCGCGCAGACCCATGTAGCTTTGCAGAAAGAACCCTTGACTTTTATTTAATCACAGAATTAGACCAAATTTTGTATTTCAAATTCCAAAACTGGTTTATTTCATATCTTTTGGATATGAACTTCAAATTGAGTGATTCAAATTGCAAAATGTTCACAAGATTATTCTCTATCTGAAAGCTCTCTTATGGGTTTTGTTGTTTGGATGACAACCCAATTAAAGGACTAACAAGTGTGCTGAGTGTTGAACAGGTGCTTTATGCAAAGCTAATAGGGTTCAACACAAGTTAACAGGTGTGATGGTCCAAAGACAGAATTATCTATAGATAATGGACATCACAAGAAAGATGGACATTGCTTAAGTGAGACTTGATGTGCATAACTTGGAGACAACCGATCAAACCAAGGATGGAAGCAAGAAGAGCTTCGAGGTACCGAGTGCACGCGAGAAAGTCAAGGAGACCAGGAACCCAAAGCCAGGGGTGAAGATGACTTGCGGAATCAAGGTTGATCGAGTTAAGAAGAGTTGTGGTGCATCAAGGAACACTACATAAGGACATGACTTACCACCAATGAGGTAACATCTACAATTATGTGGTGTAAGTCATAAGGCTCAAGACCAAGCTCAAAAAGTGAACAAGGTCACTGGAAGGAGAACCAATGTCAAAATCAGAACTGGAAGCAACCCAAAAGAGCTAAGTGCACCTTGATCTTTAGTTTGGGTTGTTCCTGTGTTTAGAGATATTCTATGTGACCTTTGCAGGATGTTGGAGCTCAGAAATGTCAATCTAGTTCAAGTCAAGCTGACTTGATGATTTATGAGTCCAACATCAATCTAAATCATGCCAAATGCTAAAGAAGTGAAAAACAAAGAGAAGGTATGTTTCTGGACTTAGTACATTGGTTTTTGTGTACTAATATATTTGTCTAAGTATTAGAAACAGAGAAAAGAAGAGAAGAAAAGAGATGCAAAAGGCTTGGCTGTGTACATCCAAGGCTCAGCTCAGTCTGGCACACTGGACTGTCTGGTGGTGCACCGGACAGTGTCCGGTGCGCCAGGCTGAACTCCGGTGAACAGGCCAGTCTCGGGAAAGTTTGGCGGCGTACGACTATAATTCACCGGACTGTCCGGTGGTGCACCGGACTGTCCGGTGAGCCAACGGTCGACTGCGCCAACGGTCGACTGCGTGATCAGCGGGCGACGCGTGGCTTGGGCCAACGGATAGTTGGCGCACTAGACTGTCTGGTGTGCACCGGACAGTGTCCGGTGAGCCAAGACGACCATTGCTCCAACGGTCAGCTGAGCCTGATTTGGAAGGAGATCGGGCACCGGACAAGCTACAGGAACTGTCCGGTGGTGCACCGGTCTGTCCGGTGCGCCACCCGACAGAAAGCAAGTATTGCTTTCCAAAATAAATTCCAACGGCTCCTAGGCCCCTTGGGTCTATAAAAGGGACTCCTAGGCGCCTCCAACAGTAATTAAGTGCAGCCAACAATAGTATACATCACTCGGATCAATTCTCACTCTCCCTCTTGTGTGAATCTCTCTAGTTTGTGTAGAAGGCAAAGCTATGAGCCTTTAGAGAGTGGAGAAGTGATACTAAGAGCTAGAGCATAGTCTTGAGCATATCGTTACTCTGCCGGAGTGCTGTCAAGAAGACTGTAAGCAGCCGCGGCTTGTTGTAACCAACATCAACATAGTGGAAGGCTCCGTCTGTCATATTGACAGATCTGAGCAAACGGAGGAAGGAGTTGAAATAGACTCCAAGCCCAGGTGTGGCTAACTCCAACGAGGACTAGGCAAGCATTTCAGGCTTGGCCGAACCTCAGGATAAATCCCTGTGTCTGTATGCTTCGCTCTGTATTGTGTGCTGTCTCTCTGTCGTATCTACTCTTTATATCTGCACTTCAATACTTATCTGTGGTACAAGTTATATTTGAAGTGAAGGGCATTTTGAGACAGGATCTTCTATTCCACTGCAACCTATTCGAAGGGTCTTTGATTCCACTGCGATCCAGCTTTCGAGTAGAGTAAGAACTAAAGTTTTAAAGTGATAATTTTATCCTCCTATTCACCCCCCTCTAGACGACATCCAGATCCTGTTCCCGGGCGAAGGGAACTTTCAATTGGTATTGGAGCTAGGCCTCTCCAGTGTGGGCTTAGCCGTCCAGAGATGATGATGTCGTCACAAGAGGTAACTGTAGAGCTTTTTCTAGGCGATGGCTCTAATTATAAATCTTGGTCTGTCTCTATTTATAATGCCTTCATGCGTGTTGATCCTGATTTGAGACAGATCTTTAGTAGAAGTATTTTCCCTCCAATTTTAGTCAAAATCCTTCTAATGATGAACTAAGATGTCTGTCTCTCAATCACCATGCTTGCAACATCTTAGTTGACTCACTTTCTAGAAGTGCCTATTTTGCTATCATGAGTAGTGATAGTGATTTATTTGTTGATGCTCATGATATATAGACCAAAATTAAGTTAAATTTTTTTAAGTCCATATGCACTGCTTCTGCTCCCTCTATTGCCGGTAGTACTAACTTGTCCACGGGAGAAGAACAAGAGAGATGGACACCAAGCGATGGATCCACCTCACCGACAAGTTCATCTCCCACTTGTTATACATGTCTTGTTACTAACGATGAAAGTGGAGATGAAAGCAATGATGAGGAGGAATACGAGGATGAGGAGTCTACATCATCACAAGGTACATTTTCCTATTTTGCTTCCACTGACAATAGTGACAGGGAAAATGAGACCGACGATGTAGAAGAAGAGGAGATTCACCATTTCTACACCCATCTCAACAAAGAAGACAAAGCGCTCTTGGTTAAGCTGTTGAGAAGGAACAAGGAACAAGACGAGATGCTTCTCAGGCTAGAGGAGACTCTCATCAAAACCAACGACAGCCTAGAGAAGATGACCAAAGAACATGAGGAGCTAAAGTGCTCTCATGATGATTTGGTCCAACGATATGATTCAGTTTTAATTGAGAAAAGAAATAATGATGGTGCTTTATCTTGTGTTGCTCAACTTAAAATGGAAAATGCCATGCTTGAGAGGCAAGTAGAATTGCTAAGTCATGATAAACTTGCTCTTACTGAAAAATATGATTTATTGTCTTGTTATCATGATAATCTCTTGGATAGACATATCATGCGTGATGTTGCTCATGAGGTTGTAATTGCGAAACTAAATTCATGTGAACCTCATTCTTGCACACGTGCACATCTAGATAATATATCACCATGTGCTAACCCCGGTTGCTCAAAAGAAAGCCAACTCTTGGATGAGCATCAAGCTGTAGGATCAAAGGAAAATGTGCTCATCAATAAAGAAAGGAACAAGAAAACAAAGCAACTAAGGAGAAGACGCATTGCTCAACCTTCTCAAGATATCCACGGGCGCGTGGTGAAGAAGCTTGAGACGGGAAAAACTGCAGCAAGTTTTAAGTTCCATAAGAAGGATGTTCCTAAAGCAAAAAATGAAGAAATCAACATGAGCTTGGAAAAAGATAAAGATTCAATTAGTCATGTTGTTTGCACTAACCATTTCTCTATGTCATCCAAGAACAAAAAGAGAAAAGGGAAAAAGAGGTGCTTTAAGTGCAATAAGTCAGGACACCTCATTGCGTCGTGTCCATACAACGACAAGGATGAAGGGATAAGGAGATGCTTCGGATGCAATGACAAGAACCATACGATCACTTCTTGTCCGCTAATGATAAATCAAGCACGTGCACTCTTCGGGATGACCCCCACTAAGAAAGAAGACAAACAACAAGCGTCATATCAGGTTAAGCGACGCTTCTGCTACAAGTGTGGTGAGCAGGGTCATCTATCCAAGGTATGTAAAAAGGGTAAGGTTCCTAAGCAAGTAAATCTATCTCAATCTTATTCACTTAGGAGACCGAAACCATACACTTGTGCTAGATCAGTAATGAGATCACCTAGAACTAGCACAATTGCTATTTGGGTACCAAAAACTCTTATGGATGATCATTATGGACCCATCCCGAGATGGGTACCAAACTGTGCCAACTAGACCATGCAGGTGCCTCGAGATGGACTGGAGACCATGGAAGAGCTTAAGACGGTTAATTCAAACTCTATGCTTAAGCGGTTAATTTTTTCATTGACCCAAGGTTGAATTATTGTGCAATACTAATCCCATGTTCATCTCAAGTGAAATAAGTTGTAGAGGTCCTTAATCATTATTGGTGAATCAAGCAAAGGACCTTGATGAGAATCTGCAACTTGCTCTCCAAAGGATGGTACCCGTGTATCTTAAGTACATTATTGATAATCAGTATTGCTCTTAAGTTGGATTGTTGTGCTACCTATCCTTGGAGTAGTTATGCTTTTGAGATTGCCTGTGTTATCAATGGTTCATAATGATGCGTGCTTAATCATGATTGTGTGTTCTATATGTTATATCTTTTGAATCATTAAATGGGTAGTTTTTCATTTGATATATTCACCAAGATTAGCTCTTTTTATGTTCATGGATAAACCTGTATCTTTGTGTAAGTCATGCTATATAGTTTTTAATGATTAACCTATGTGCAAGCATGATATCTTGTTTAGTCCATGTTCACATAATTACCCTATTTTGATACTGTGTGTATACCAAATCCATGTTGTGCCACTAATGCACCTTCTTGAGTTATGAGGTGCATGAGCAAAAGGAGCACTCAATTAGGTGACAACTGGTGCTCTCATGGCAATTCAGAAAAGGCAAAGGTATGGAGAATGGAACTGTGCAATTTCATTGAAAATTTTGAAGTTCTGTTGATTGTGATCATAGCTATGTTCTTGCCTTTCAATTGGTAGTATCTTGGCGTAGGTGCCTTATGCCTTAAAATGTTGTTTCCCTTGGTGTACCTAAGAAAATTCTTCTTAATCTTGGTGTGATTAGACATTGTGCTTTATATGCATGATCTTGTCATCTTTCAATTGGTGTATGTGTTGCAATGATCATCACATGTGAAGCGTGCCTAGGTTGCTTGTAAAATGTTATATATCTTGAGGCATGCATCGTTTCCACTAGTCACAAGTTGTATTATGTCATCTATCCAATTGGTATCTCCTTGTGGTGAAATTGATAGATTATGTCTAGACCAAGATATGTTGTGATCCCCTCTAGTTCTGAGGATGCTAGAATGTGCAAAGTGCAAATCATTCAAATACTTGATGCACAACTTTAGGGGAGCACACATAACTTGTGTCTTTTGAGACTAAATTGCTTCTTGAGTGATCTTGTATAGTCTCAAGGTGGAAAAGGGAAGATGAGAAAGAAATGGAGCAATCAGGACTTGGGTACCTCCGTAAGTCAAGTATTTGGTATCTTATGTTGTGAGTAATTGCATATTTTTAGATTGCTCATGCTCTATAATATTTGGTGATACTAGATGCTTATCTTTAAATATCATGGAGCTATGACAGTAATGATTTTTCAATTGGTAGCCATGGTAGTTTGCTTCAATTGATATCTTTTGGTAATCACTAGAATAGAAGCTTCATCTTGTGCCACAATACTATGACTTGCTCTAAGCTTGGTGTCTTAGCAATAAGAAAAGGTTAGGATAAAGGATCAGGCACAAGTGTGGAGAAGCTCCCTAGAGATTAAACTTTCAAGATGGAAAGTACACCACAACATGGTAAAGGTACAAAAGGAAGTATTGATCTTTTGCGTGTATGTATCTTAACTTTCCTCCAAATGCTTGTGTTGCATATGTTCAATGTGTAAGGGGGAGTAATGTTAGTGTGTTAAAATTTACCTTCTCAATACCCTGCTGTCCCTTGACATCATTCTATGTTCTTGCTTGAATATGGTTTTGGTGTTTGATGTCAAAGGGGGAGAAATTGTGCATTAAAGCTTATCTCAACCTGATAGGAAAGCTTATCCTAAAGGGGTTTCCTTGAGTCTTAAGGAAGAATGTGTTAGTTTTGTTGATACTACTTATGCTTCTTATTGTACTATATGGTGATAATGCAAAATTAGTGCTTCCGTTCATATGAATCATTTAGTATCTACTATGTTTATCCTATAATAGATATTCATGTGGTTCTGGTGCTTTAAAAATTGCTTTAAATTGGTATCTTAATGGTAAATAGTGGTAGGTTGATATTCCTGTGGTATATCCATTAAATTGGTGTTTAACTCTGACTCTGTGCATTTGTGTGTTATACGCATCATGGTTTAATTATTGACACAATGCATCTCACAGGTGCTAAGGTGTAGTAATGCTTCGAATTAGCCTAAGTATGTGCAATTTGGCATATAAGGCCAAAGTTAAGATTTTCATGTGAGCACATATTTAGGGGGAGCATTGTATAAACTTAGAATTCAAAATTTGTGCTTTAAATCTTATTCTTGTATAAGCTTTAATTATGTTGCCATCAATCACCAAAAAGGGGGAGATTGAAAGCTCTCTTGTGGGTTTTGGTGTTTGGATGACAACCCAATTAAAGGACTAACAAGTGTACTGAGTGTTGAACAGGTGCTTTATGCAAAGCTAATAGGGTTCAACACAAGTTAACAGGTGTGATGGTCCAAAGATAGAATTACCTATAGATAATGAACATCACAAGAAAGATGGACATTGTTTAAGTGAGACTTGATGTGCATAACTTGGAGACAACCGATCAAACCAAGGATGGAAGCAAGAAGAGCTTTGAGGTACCGAGTGCATGGGAGAAAGTCAAGGAGACCAGGAACCCAAAGCCAAGGGTGAAGAAGGAGACTTGCGGAATCAAGGTTGATCGAGTTAAGAAGAGTTGTGGTGCATCAAGGAACACTACATAAGGACATGACTTACAACCAATGAGGTAACATCTACAATTATGTGGTGTAAGTCATAAGGCTCAAGACCAAGCTCAAAAAGTGAACAAGGTCACTGGAAGGAGAACCAATGTCAAAATCAGAACTGGAAGCAACCCAAAAGAGCTAAGTGCACCTTGATCTTTAGTTTGGGTTGTTCCTGTGTTTGGAGATATTCTATGTGACCTTTGCAGGATGTTGGAGCTCAGAAATGTCAATCTAGTTCAAGTCAAGCTGACTTGATGATTTATGAGTCCAACATCAATCTAAATCATGCCAAATGCTAAAGAAGTGAAAAACAAAGAGAAGGTATGTTTCTAGACTTCGTACATTGGTTTTTGTGTACTAATATATTTGTCTAAGTATTAGAAAAAGAGAAAAGAAGAGAAGAAAAGAGATGCAAAAGGCTTGGCTGTGTACAACCAAGGCTCAGCTCAGTCTGGCACACTAGACTGTCTGGTGGTGCACCGGACAGTGTCCGGTGCGCTAGGCTGAACTCCGGTGAACAGGCCACTCTCGAGAAAGTTTGGCGGCGTACGGCTATAATTCACCGAACTGTCCGGTGGTGCACCGGACTGTCTGGTGAGCCAACGGTCGACTGCGCCAACGGTCGGTAGCGCGATCAGCGGGCGACGCTTGGCTTGGGCCAACGGATAGTTGGCGCACCGGACTGTCTGGTGAGCCAAGACGACCGTTGCTCCAACGGTCAGCTGAGCCTGATTTGGAAGGAGATCGGGCACCGGACAAGCTACAGGAACTGTCCGGTGGTGCACCGGACTGTGCGGTGCGCCTTTCCAAAATGAATTCCAACGGCTCCTAGGCCCCTTGGGTCTATAAAAGGGACTCCTAGGCGCCTCCAATAGTAATTAAGTGCAGCCAACAATAGTATACATCACTCTGATTAATTCTCACTCTCCCTCTTGTGTGAATCTCTCTAGTTTGTATAGAAGGCAAAGCTATAAGCCTTTAGAGAGTGGAGAAGTGCTGCTAAGAGCTAGAGCATAGTCTTGAGCATATCATTACTCTGCCAGAGTGCTGTCAAGAAGACTGTAAGCAGCCGCGGCTTGTTGTAACCAACATCAACATAGTGGAAGGCTCCGTCTGTCATATTGACAGATTTGAGCAAACGGAGGAAGAAGTTGAAATAGACTCCAAGCCCAGGTGTGGCTAACTCCAACGAGGACTAGGCAAGCATTTCAGGCTTGGCCGAACCTTGGGATAAATCCCTGTGTCTGTGTGCTTCGCTCTGTATTGTGTGCTGTCTCTATGTCGTATCTACTCTTTATACCTGCACTTCAATACTTATCTGTGGTACAAGTTATATTTGAAGTGCAGGGCATTTTGAGACAGGATCTTCTATTCCACTGCAACCTATTCGAAGGGTCTTTCATTCCACTGCGATCCAGCTTTCGAGTAGAGTAAGAACTAAAGTTTTAAAGTGATAATTTTATCCGCCTATTCACCCCCCCTCTAGGCGACATCCAGATCCTGTTCTCAGGCAAAGGGAACTTTCACTATCTGCTAAAATTATGATCATTCACTGTCTGCACATATTAATTTTATGCCTAAACTATAGATTAGTTTAGGTAATGCCTTATTTATTAATAAGAAAATAAAAAGGGAAAACCCTAATGGTAATTAGATGTTTAACTTTGTGAGATTAATAATATGTAAGGTATGAATCTATCCCTAGTATAATTTTGATAATCCATTGAGATAAATGAATTTAAGCTAGGTAATCTATTGAAATAAATAATACTTAGAGAATCACGAACCTTTAGTTATATTAATCCACCCTAGAACCAAAGTTTACCTCTTGAGTTTATATTGTTCTTTCAAGCTTTTGTTCACTTATCTGTACATGTTCGGTGTATTGTTCATTTGTCTTTATCCAAATATATTGAATGCATGATCGCTTTATTTAGACAATGAGCAGCCCGTGGTTCCTGAGTGTGTTGCCGAAGATCTTCCTGAGCAACAACCTAGTGAAGGCAAGTGTCCTCTGACCTATTATGTCCTACTTACTTTATAATTCACTGTCCCATATTACTTTATTGAAACCTAAGGATTGACTAGTCTGTATTCATCCTGTCCTTGTTACCTTTTTGGGTTAATATGGTTAGCTTTATGTTAATGCTTTACTTTAATCAACGAATATGATGTGAATATTTATGATACGATGATGTTATCCTGATGATGATTTGGTGACACTTTAGGGGACTCAAGCCGTTTTCTTGAGTACCTCTCCATAAGAACCTTTTCATTGAGTGACCATCCAGGATAACAGTACAACCATGAGGGTGGAATGGGACGCCCTTAGCTGAATAATTAGATGAACCTGGTGGTGTAGTTGGCTTTGCCGGAGGGCCGTCAATGGGGGTCAGCGCATAGTGCTCGTTCTGCTAAGGGTGGGTGCTGAGGTTCATTCGATTTGGTTTTGTTAGTCACCCACCTTAGGAGGGGTACTGTGTTTGTACGACTGTTGAAACCTAACGAGGAGCTATGCACCAGGGGAGTCTTTGTAAAGGCTACATAGTGAAACTCTGCCAGGTCACCTTGGTAGTGATCAATGGGGAGTCATGATCTCTAGGCAAAACGGGAATCACGATTCGTGGGTAAACTGTGCAACCTCTGCAGAGTGTTAGAAACTTGTATATCAGTCATGCTCACGATTAAGAGCAGCCTTGGGATCCTCTTTGATTAGAAGAACTTTGGATACTGTTATGATGATGGTTAATGATGATGAATATAACTCTGATCTCTGGTATTTCCTCTTGGAGGGAGTACATTTGGGTAATAATTGGGTTTATTACTAAAACTTGGTTATACTATTAGTGATAAATACTTGACCAACTAAAAGCAACTGCTTTGACCTTAACTCCACATACAACTATTCCACTTTAGCCAAACGGGACATTTGCTAAGTACGTTGATGTGTACTCACCCTTGCTTTAAAAACCATCCCACCCCAGGTTGTCCCCACTGTATTCAGTGCTCAGAAGGAGATGCAGGCAACATGGAGGACTTTGAGGAGTTCCAGGAATACGATGAGTTCTAGTTATGTTAGTGGCAAACCCCCAGTCAGTTGCCTGTGAAGGCCTTATCTGCTGCGTTTCGTATTCCGCACTTTGATAATATTAATGGCAATGTTATGTTAATGACTCTGTGGATGTCTTGGACATCTTGATGTAATAAAGTACTATTTCTGCTATTTATTTTGAGCAATGTGTGATGATGTCCAATTATTTAATCACTGTGTACATGAGTTTCTGATCCTGGCACGTACATGGTTCGCATTCGGTTGGCCTTCCAAAACCGGATGTGACATAAGTGGCATTAGAGCCTTGCTGACTGTATGACCGCTAACCTAGACTAGAATGGTCGCCTTAAGGACTACAGACCCCTACCCTTACCTTAACCTTTGATGTCATTTCAAAAGTTGGTCATCTTGACCAATCCTTTTCTCTCTTTCTAGATCATGGGTGCGCGGGAAAGGGGAGTGGGGGAGGGGGCGCATGGGGGGGGGGGTTGGGCACGTGGGCCGGGCTGGGGCTGATTCTCCTCTACTCGATCTCGCCTGCTTCTAATCAAATTATTTAGTGAATAGAAATCCCAAATTAAATGAATGCACGTCTAGACACGCCATCAGACAGAAATAAATATGCTTCAGCATGATGCAACAACAATATCCACCTAGGGTTTTGTTTACATGCGATACAGACACCAATCTCTATATTCCTTTGAAAATAGGAGGAAGGAGCAGAACAGGAAGAGGAAAAAAGAGTAACTCCTGAATTTGGTGAATATTGGAGACAAAAATTTATACCCCCAAATTTAGGGCGTTACATTATCTGAGCGTAAAGAGTTAAAAGATCATAGGTGGCCAAACCTCCAAGTTACTTCTTGGCCGCTGAGAGAAATAGATATGGGATATGCAAAGCAGACATTAGGTACGCCATAAATTCTTCTTAACTAATTTCTTCATACATATTAATTTTTACATTTTTATTAATGTATAATGTAGTTCTTCATGTGGCCTCTTTCTTTTGAACTATATCGAATACTGGACAGTGTCTGACAGTTTTACCTAGGTATATTATTACTACTATGGCATATATGCACACTACGGTCAATGTTACATTTAATGCTAAATAAATTGTTTCTTATTTGCAGGATGACATGTCACACTTTAGGAAAAAATTGGCTGCTATTTTACTATCTTCAGACATAAACAAAAGAAGGGGGTGTCCGTTATACAAATATGATAAAGAAGTTCACACTGGAAGACCCTCTGATGTTGAGATATTAGATAACCCAACAAATTATAAGAAGAGGAAACTACTCCATGTGCCTGATGATAGTGAAGTATTGATGGAAGATGAGGATGGCCCCATTACTCAAACAGACTTACAAAGGTGGTTTATTGATGAATGGGATAAAAGAACTCCTATAAAAGTCTTGACCGGTGGGTGCACGAACGACTTTTTAATGAGTGGTCTTTCCACAAAGGACATGCCAGTGACTAAAGTCGATTTAATAGATGTGCTATGTGATTACATCATGGCAATCCAAGACGATACAACATTAGAGTAAGTGTTCATTGTTTTGTCTATTTTATTTATACTAATTACGTAGAGTCTTGATATAGACTTTCGGCATGCTACATTACTGGATGACATGGGTGCGAAGTTTTAACTTTTTAACACAAAAATATCTATCAAAGACCTGCAGACCATATTAAGGATAAATCTAGATATGACTCTAAAATATTTTGACATGGCTGTTCGATTGCTTGCCAATAAAGAGTCACGTAGGCCTGAAATCATTAAGAATGGAAAGCATTATACGGACATGCGCTTCTAGGTAAGTTTATTTCCAATCAATAACATAGTAATATATAGTATCTACATCTAATCCTCATGTGGTCATGTATATATTTATCCAGAGAATGATTGGTTTTGGCAAACTTCCAAAGTACCATAAAGACCCTACAACAGAAGAGTTAACCAAAATACTCGACTGTTGGCCATCAATGAACTATTATATCACGGCTTGTAAATATGTAAGTATGTGTTCATTTCAAATGTATTTATAAAGGGCACTTCTTTGTAATCCTAACGACTGATATTTTGCAGGTTCTTGCCATGGAAATTAAACAGTTGCTATGCCCTTTTCATAATTGATCCTGGTAAAAAAACACATGACTTTTATCGACTTTACACCAACTCAAGATTGGTGTAAGCACATGCCATACAAGAGGTTTGTGGAAGCGATTATCATCGCCTCAAAGAAATATAAGATTGCATATAGCAAGAAACGTACTGGATGGACAGAGGATATTTTTAAGTGGCAACATACAATTCAGACTGGTGTTCCAATTGACTTAAAAGAGTATTTTCTCCATACCATCTTCTTAGCAATTTCAATTTTTTTCTATGATTTCAATTATATATAACATAGTTGGCAAAACATTATTCTATAGGCTTAACACCAGCTACCTCATTCTACAAGCTATGGCCAAGTGGGGGAATGATAGTCAAATGAAATTTGTTAGGGTGAGTGGAGTACGTTCCTTTCATATTCAAACATACATTCCAGTTATATAATAATAAATTGACATATTGTTCTCTTATGTCATGTGAGTAGGATGCAAAGATTCTTCGGAGGAACTTTATTATCGAACTATTAAGTTACGAGGAATTCGTGCCGATATGCCATCCCTGCAAACATACAACAGAGACTTTACAATATTGCTAAAAAATTAGATTAGTGTACAACGTGTCAACATATTTGCTTATGATTAAGCATTCTATATTTACTCTTTAGAATTGTTTGCGTGATATTGATAATGTTTGTTCGACATCATTTCAATCTATTTGGGTTGACGTATTTATATCGTTTTGTATCTATGTTTAATCATGGATTTTGCCGTCACCATTGTACTCACGCCGCCGTCGCTAGGGCCTGAGTCCATTGGAGGCTCGCAATTTGTGTTCCATGGCATCACACGAACACGTACCTACTACTATATTAAAACATAATATGGACACTTGGTGCTACCACGGCTTCACCCTCCACACTAACACTCTGGGACCGCCCCACACGCCTCGACTGGTTCTCCCGCCTGCCCCACCGTGTCCTATGGGCCCCACGCCCAGCGCCCGCGCAGCGCTCTCTCAGCTACTGCTTTGTGGCTAATCAACAAAAAATAGTGCAGAGCAAGCACTCGAACACACGCTCCCCTACTCTAGAAATTTGGGGCTAACTACTAAACCACACATACCTTAGCATTTAGAAATGAACAATAATTATATCTGAATAAATATCTCAATACCTATTTATATGATATATAAAAATCGTAGTAAAGCACGAGCAACTGGCTAGTAAAAGTATAAGAGTATTCGATTGTAAAAATCAAGTCTATTATAAAACCTTTAATGCTAAATAAAATCGTATCTTTACTACTTATTAAGGCTGCAAGGGTAGCCTGCCTCTTTGTGTTCTGCCCGTCCGGTCTCGACTGGTAGGGCCCTCATCACCCGTCTCTGTGCATGATCCCGGTCTCTGACAAGGTAGAACCTTGTCTCTCATCCCCGTGCATGCTCTTGGTTTAGTCCATAACACATTTTTTACAAAAAAAATACATCCCACAACGCATCTGGTGAGCACTATAGTACTACTACACGCAAGGGAACACATATAAGCAAGTTTCAACACCAACCGGTGGGCAATGTGGTACTAATTTTGGCTTGCAAACCTTGAAGACGAAGGCACATGCGCCGTATGAGGCACATATGCCAAATTGTATGAGCTCCATGTCCCACGGCAAATGAAAAACCCTAATCTCCTCCACCCACGGCCTCCAGCACCCCCGCGGCCTCCAGCGCCCTCGCCGCTTGCCAGCCTCCACCTGCGGCCTCCATCAAGACCTTGTTCTTCACCGCGCGACAGAGCGGTCGCATCCCCCGCCGGTGGATAGCCTCCACCGCCCCACTGGTCACGGCTCTCCCGCTGGTGGCCTCCTCCAACCGTGCGACCTCCACCGTCCCCACCCCGTACAGGTCATGCAACCGCTTTCCCCACGACTTCTTTCCCCCAAGTTAGGGGACTCCCCCTTCTTAGTCCCCACGACGTCCACTCCTGCATGCTTCCTCCCCACGACCTCCACTTTGCCTGGGTTAGCACACATTCGATGAAGATAAATGGTGAGCATGTGGAGACTCTGTGTTGTTCGAGCACGCGTGTACACCAGAGTCAAGTTTCTCTACCGTGACGCCGACCACATAACCGTTGTCGGCTTCTCCTGCTCACTGCTCCTCTTGTGCACGTTTCCCATCTCCGGAAAGTTATGCAGCCTTCATTCGATGTCACACTATTATTGCTTTTTAATTTGTAAGAAAACTTTGTTGATTTTAGAGCTAGCTAAACATCACCGGTGTGCAGACCTTCATCACCAACAATGCGTGTGTGGTGTTTCTGAACACCGCAACCGAGGCACGATAAGGATGACACCAACACCTGCAAACACAGCCTCCTCTACAGCTTCTGCTTCTGCTAACTCGGTGCAAGGTAGATGCCGCCATCCCAATCCCTACCCCCAGATCGAGTTAATACCCATACATACATCCATTGCTTTTAATCGATGAAGGTATGATGCAAATTGTTAATTAGAATGTGCCGATTCATAAGCAAACTTTGTTGATTACTTTCTGGTTATTATTTCTAAGCTAAATGATTAACACTGCTACAAATGGGTGAAATTAGATTTGTGCTTATTTATATTATTTGTAGTTATATTGTGTCATGTGAATAACTAAATAAACTCTCCAATGGTAAAATCACTCTCTTTCTTGAATCTTATTCTCTGACCTGTAAATAGTGTTCTACTTCCTATCACTCACTGCAGCAGATGAACCTCTCTTGTTTTTTGAATAATGGTATTACGTCCAGGCTAAAGGAAATGTAGAGAGTACCTGTCGCTTCTCCTTATATTAATGACTAATGTACAACATTGGAATATTCTATGTATGCAGTCAAGTTCTATTGACTCCCAACATTGGAATATTCTATTAGAGTGCTCTGCTTACAAATATCCTGTAAATAGTGTTCTGCTTCCTATTGTTGAATCATGGTGAATGCATTTTCATCTAAACTTTCTTTAATTGGTAAAGGTATAATAGTGCTCCTTAGGTTTCAGAATTGTTTTTATGGTTCAACATACAATCAGGAGATTTGTTTTTCAAGTTTCATCTCGAACCTACCCAATGTCCCAATCTTGCTTGGGTTTTCCCTAAAAAAGGACTTGTTATTTGTTGTTTAGCTTACATGTTGGACTACTGCTTGCGACATTGAGAATTATAAATATTTATTTTCTCTGTTTAACCAATCCACTTGCATTGTAAATCTCACCCTGATCATTGCAGCCTGTTCCCAAACCAAATTGTCCTACCACTCCATTGCACCCTTTGTACTAATTTATCCTTGCGCTCTATCCTAGAGTATCAGTTAGTCCAAAGAAACTGACTTGGATGGCACCTAACCTTCCAAATGATCTTTCCTAAAAGTGTACTGACCTAAGGTCTACTTCTCTTTGTTGGTCGTCTGGGAGCTGCGCAAGCGCAACGACACCGGGAGGAGTCGTCGGTCATAAAGGAGCTCCAAGGTGAGATAACCTACTCTTAGTTACCAATGCTTATGTGCCTCCACCCCTAGGTTTTTTCAAATATCAATTTTCTCTATCACAATAGATTAATATGATTAATGCAACTATCTAACAATTGCAGTATTGTTGTTAATCAGAAACAATGAGCATAAATGCATGATAGTTAACTACATAGATTGACAACACCTTTATGTGTTCAACGCTAATGTAGCTAAAGCACTAAAACATTGCCTGTTGGTCACTTGTTCTCAAAAGCTTCGAATCAAGAACAAGGCAACACAAATGTTAATGGTTAAAGATCTCTGTCCTTTGTAACATTATCTCCTTTAGGATATAATGATCTCCGGACGAAGGTCATGAAGGACATACCTTCGTCATTTCAATATATATATATATATAAATATATAAAGAGGCTCGTATGAAATACGAAAAGAGTATGAACAATCAACTTGAATCATTAGATTACCCATATTCTTATTATATAATCATAAAGAAATATCAGTGATGTATAGATTACAATTGTACGTTCAGCTTAACAGAAGGTAAAAGTCTGAGAGTGACGTGCGAGTGATTACAAGTCAATGTGAACAGTACGGTGTTACTGTTCATCTATTTATAGGCATAGGACGCAGCCTGGGTAAAATTACATTCATGTCACTGACATTTACTATTAGCTAAAAGGTAATCTGTCGAGGACTGGGCAGTCTTTTCCTTTTAAGTCGGTTTCATCCTCCATCATCATCCTTGTGCTAAGCCGAAGTTTCTCTAGTCACAGCTTCGGAGTCGATCTATCCTTCTTCCAGATCACGCTTTTTCACACCATGCATGCCTTTGTCTTAAACCCGAAGCTTCCTATGATAGTATACTGTACTGGAAAACATGTTAGTCGTGTTTTTGAGGACCTTCGGAAAAATGAAAGCCCCCAACATTGCCCATTTCTATTTTTGCAGAAGGCAGTGGTGATTGGAGTGGACTGCCTTGGGTTTGACGTGCGAGTGTGCGCAGGAACTCCAGTTCATGTCTCAAGATATCATTTTCCTAAAAGGTCTATCACACTCATCATCTTATTTATGAGCCTACATTCTATGTCATGCCATGACTGCATACCAAAGCATTATTGTTGCTTGTAAGTAGCTAATGAAAATACAAAATTAAGGTAGATTTAGAACAAACCATTGAAAATATTAAATTAAGGTAGGTTTAGAACGAACTGTTGTTGTCAAACAAATTTCTAAGAAGATGGCAGGGTATTAAAAACCAATACAATCTAAGATTATTATGGGAGCGCGTGGGATTGTCATTGATTTAGTAACCTTAATAGGACCTTCTCTTCGACTTGCCTTTCTGCTCACCTGGTCAGTTTGTGTTTATTTCAAATATTTTGCTCATTACCGAGCTAGCAAATAGCAATGATTAGTTTCTCAAAACATGTAGCGTGTTGTGTCGCTGCATCAGAATTGAGAAGGATCTTTGAATAGGTTCCTATTGTTGTCACCTTTTCTTGACACGAGCTTTAGATTGATATTATAACTTTGTAAACTGGAAATGTGTGTATTCCTCGTTTGGTGCAAATTTTGGCTGGGTTTCTACTTTCTGGGATGGGTTTAATTGTGGCGTGTTTCTGGGAGGGGCTTACCATTGTGTTTTCTTAGAGTTAATATTTGCTTCTCTACTTACCATTTTGTTTTCTCAGAGTTAATCCCAAGCAGTGCAGACTCTCAAGCATCATGGTTGCATTTTTCTTCTTGTGCCCATAAGTATGGAGGATCTGTCTTTTACAACCTCGTGTTTCTTCCAGTTTACTGTCTTTCCATGAATAATGTCTAGCTTTGAACTTGGGAAAATTACAGAGTAATACTTTATTGCTGATCTGAGACATCTAGGTGGTCCATTTATGGATATGTAGTTCTTTGCTTGGCACTCCATGTTCCTTGTACTGTTTACTAAATTTAGGTGGACAAAAAATGCTTCTGTAGTTTGCTTTGTCCATTAGCAAAATAACAAGTATTATCAGCTTTGAACTTATTTTAAAAAATTACTAATGCTAAATGTTGATGAGAAAAACTATGAAACATCATATTATGTAACCTAACCTCTGTGCTCCCTTTTAGAATATGTTTTATGTTGTATATTTTGATGAATGGACTGATGTTTAACTGCATATTTGTAATATGTTTGTTTGTAGGATATATAGGACCAACTATTTTTCCCTAAGTACATTCTGCTAATTCATCCTTGATATTTAGACTACTTTCCAGATATAAACTTGGCTTTTTGTTGATAACATAGCTTGTAGGCAGATTTCAGTTATGCGCGTCTTAGGTAGCTCTAATATTGGAGTACTTTTAAATGTAATAGAGTCAAATAAATAAAGTTTTATCATTGTATAGCAGTTCTGTCATCTTAGTTTGGCATTGCTATGAAAATTCTGATAGAGAATACCAGTTTCTTTTCACCTTGCAAAATCTTTGCTATTTTATATCTCAGAACGTGAATACTTATGTTTTCTATAATAACCATGGGTCGTTTTGACTACCCAGGGAAATTTAGAGTTGTGATCGCCTCAATTTCTGCACCCATCTTTGCAGCTCTGTATTGTCCAACAAAAATTTGGTTAGTGCCTTCATGCTTTCATTTTTTTCTTTTTAATACTATTTCTTTCATATTGAATATTTGAATGTCATGTTCTACTATTAAAGTTTGAACATGTCTTGTTATGTCATGTTTATTACCAAATTGTAAAAGCACATGCATTGTATTGAAGACAAATTAAAATTAAAATTCAAACTAATATATATGGACATAATAAGATAAGTAATGTAATGCCAAACTTGTGTGTATTGGGGTATTTATTGGGGTATAAAGTTTATATACATGCATGCTTCCGGTATATAGAGGTTGATGCTAATTTTTTAGATAAAATGATAGTTGAAAGGATTAGCTGGTAGTATGCTTTTTGTACAGTGCACTTGCACCTAACCAAATTTTTCTCTCTCACCCGCTTCTCTTCATTCTTCTTTCTAGGTCTACAGTTCAACACAAAGAGAAACACCCTTAAGTGAGAGTAGTTGTTAGTTCGGTCTCTTTTTCCTACGCTCCTTTTAGTGATTTCCTTTGAGTTTGAATCCTGCTCGTTCAACCACACAAGATGAGTAAACTGTGGAACATCTCATTTTCATGAAAATGATCTCTACCAATACCTTCCGCATGCTTCTAAGTCACCATCTAGAATTGTAATGTCTGAATCATTACTTCATTTGCTTGTCACATCCACCCATGATCTTGAACACATTCTCCTTGACTTCCCGCAAAACAAATTAACATGGCAAACCTATAATTACATATGAAATCAGCAAACTGATCGTTAATAAGAAAAAAGGAATCATCACCTATACTTTGTGGCAAGAAACATAAACCAAAGTTAAATAAAATTGGACAAACTATGTTACATTTTATGATTTAACTTTAAATATTGTTATATGAAAAATCTTCAATTTGCTGCTAGGTTTCTTAAAGAACAAAGGCGTAGATAGAGTCTAAACTTTCTACAAAATAGTTTCTTGTAATTTTATTATGATGTAGGAAAATCTATTTGTTTGATAGAGGGACTTTGTCATTTAATCCTTTTAATGATTTTTTTGTATCTTTGCAATAATGCCATGATTGATCCTACAAGATCAATGGCGGGATCTGGTAGACTTAACCAAAATAGGACAGTTCCAGGCATTCGTCCCTCCGTAAGTATATAGTTCACTTGTCACACTTATATGAATGAAGAACTTAAGCTAAAGTTCGTGTTTTATATAGTTTAGTGTTATTTGATGATGTTCAAGATGTCAATAGCTTGCCACAAATAAAGAATGTCTTTGCGAGGGTAGTTGTTAAGTTCCCTAGGCGTCATGATAGTCAACACTTCATCCTACATGATATCAATGTGAGTTACTTCATCAAGCTTTAAAATATAGTCAATATAGTCATGTTGTTATAATAAAATTCTTGACTCATACATCCTGTATTCCCATATATCTAGGGATCCGAAATTGAAGCAATTTCTAACTGCAATAATGTCCAACGGTTCGATGCCTTACTCACACAAGTATGCACATATACATTGTATAGAGTGGCATTCTGTCTAAATTGGGAGGAGATTCAATTTCGGAATATTGGGCACGAGCTAGAGTTGGCACTGATAACACATACTATTGTGGAGCCATTCATCGAGCCAATCCAATTTCCTCCATTTCCAAAGTATCTTATGCCATTTCATGAGGTTTATCAACAACCGCATAAGTCATTCGTAGGTAATGACCCTTCATTCCATATGGTTTATATATTAATAATGGTTGATGTATAAGTTATTCAAAGGTAACTAATCACATGTGAATTGCTCAGACGTTATTGGCATAGTTCTTCATTTAGAGCCATTAAAGCATATCGGTGGAAGGCCGTATAGAGAGGATGTACTAATGGATTCCAGGTGACACTAATTCATAGCTACATTATTTTTTGAAAGCATTAAGTATTTGTTAGGTCTTATTTATACAATTAAGGTTTTTATAGGTGGGATCTAATCGTCGTGGGGGTATGGACTGACCTCTTGCAAAGAAATGCTCTACGATGGCCGTTACCTAGAGTTGATAAGAACATAATTATTGGAACTATGCTGCGTCGTAATAATAAACACGATAATTTCTCTTGTAAAATCTTTCAACATGTACTCAATTCTTATGCTTATTAATTATTGTAACAATAAGATGCTTGGAAACCTCGGATCACAGCACCGTTCATTTCAACCTAGATCATCACACTACATACCACTTGAAGAGTGAGTGGTTATTATAATATAGTTATAAACTATAGCTAAAATTAAAATGATAATAATTTAAAATAATCATGTTCTTACAAATCGTGTTCTAAATTGCAGCTATTCGATGTTCGTTGATTCAAAATCCAAGGAGTCGTTTCATTGATAGATTTCTTGAGAACAGACGGGCACATTTCGTAATTGTGATATCAGATTGAGACGTGTTCTAGCTTGTTATAGTAGATACTTTGTTAGTTATGTATTAGATGAAACTTAGTAGTAATGATTTGTGCTCTATTTGTATTAGTCGTGTGTTTGGTATTAATGGTGATCACTTTGTATAAAACTATGTGACCTCTCTACGAGCTAATAAATAAGTTCACCATCATTAGTTTTCATTCATCTTTCTTCATCACTGTCAGCATGGTTCTTGATCTATACAATCCTATGTCATTTGCAATTAGTCCACTGCAATCCAAGGACGGGTAATTACAAAACTATTAGAAAAATATTCGCTTACTCAAGAAATGTGGAAAGTGTGGTAGGAACGACATAATGATGATCGTGTTACTCAAGAAATGAAACAAATTTGAGCATGTACATACTAAATATACACATCAGTATTTCCCAAGTAGAGAATGAACACGAGCATAATGATAACCGTGTTAACAAAATTCTGAAAGTGCATTCCATGAAAACAGTCTGATTGGTACCTTATTGATCAACCTATGTTCAAAACTAAATGTGTAAAATGTGGAATCAGTGAGTCGATTATTGTTTTAGACCAGCAAACTTGTAGTAAAGTCACCGAAATGTGTTATGATAAATTAGATTGTCCCTAAAATACTTATTAGTTATTTCTTAGTCATATCAAGAGGTGCATCTTTCTAAAATAAGACATTCTAGAACATACTTCACAATAGCTTATCTAACCACCTCTGAAATAATGTGATCATATTTACCTCAAGATTTAGCCTCATCAGGTAGCTCTATCAATCGAACAACCTCAGTACTGCGGGTTTGGAACCGCTTGCGATCTAAACCATACGAATTGGAAAGCACCTTGGTGGCATTCCGTGCATATACTAATTATTTAGAAGGTGAAACAAGAAATAATATATAATGAAATAAGAAAAACATTATTAGAGTAAGGAAATTAACTGTCCAAGGACATTTTAATGTATATTAGTTTGAAAAGTAATAATGCTTCAAAATAATTGAATTTATATTACTTGAAATATACTTGGCTGCCATAATTGGAAAGCGAACCATGTTGTCTACATCATTTATTGGCGGATCTATACAAGGGATTGGTAGATAGCTTGCATGAAGGCGAGAATAGAGCAGACAAAATTGGAAAGCGAACCGTGTTGTCTACATCATTTATTGGCAGTCCTCGTGACATGAGACGCCGGTATATGGATGCTATGGCCCTTGTACGAAAGTTCGGGAAACCAGATATGTTCCTCACTATGACATGTAACCCCAATTGGGATGAAATAACTAGGGAGCTTCTTCCTATGCAGTCGCCGTAGGATCATCCGGACCTTGTTGTTCGCATATTCCATGCAAAACTAGAGGAACTGAAGAAGAGATTGACTAAGCAAAATATTCTTGGAAAGATCCGAGCTTATGTCTATGTCGTGGAGTTCCAGAAGCGAGGTTTGCCTCATGCTCATTTCCTACTCATCATGCAGAGAAAGTACAAGCTAACTGTAACACCCTGAATTTGGGGTAGAATTTTTTCTTCTTTGATACTCACCAAATTCAGGTGTTATTCTCTTTTCTCTTCCCGTTTCGCTCCTTCTTCCCATTTTCAAAGAAGTATAACGACTGGTGTCCGTATTGCGTGTAAACAAAAATCTAAGTTGACATGGGTGTTGCATCATGCCGAAGCATATTTCTTTTGTCTCATGTTGTGTTTAATCGCGCGTCCGTCTCGCCTCGTTTCAGATTTCGATTCGCAACTGGTTTCCGATCCGTGGTCGTGTGTGTGTGGGCTTCTGTAACGCCCCGAATTTTGCAGTTGAATTTTTTCTTTTCTTCACTCGCCAAATTCGGGCGTTACCTTTTCTTTTTTTCTTTTCCCCCTCGCTAGACCTTGATATTTTCCAAAGTTAGCGGGATTCGGTTTGGAATTCCCGTGTAAAGAAAAACCCTAAATTGCTTTATGTTGTTTGATGCACCATGCCGAACTATGCATTCTTTGATTGCTTAGAAATGTAAGTGCATTCATCTAGAAAGATCGGATTTCGAAAAAGGAGAAAAACCTTTTCTTTCTTTTTCTTTTTCTTTCTCTCTCTCCTCCCTTTTCTCTCTCCCGCGCCGTGGGCTGCTCCTGGCCGGCCCAGCCGCCCCCAGCCGGCCCAGCCGCCCCCGCGCGCCCCCCTCTTGGGCATAGCCGGCCCAGCCGCCCCCACTCCCTTCCCCTTATCCCTCTCCCTCTCCCTCCTTTCCTCCCATTCTCTCCCACCCTAGCCGCCGCCGCCCCCTGCCCTAGCTCGGCCGCCCCTGCCCCGGTTCGGCCGCCGTCCCATCCCCGTCCCCGGTGAGATCTCCCCTCCCTCTCCCCTCCCTCTCCCCTCCTCTCCCCCCTCCCCGGCCCAGCCGCCCCTGCCGGTTCGGCCGCCGCCGCTCGGCCGCCCCTGCCAAGCTCAGCCGCCCCCTACCAGCCGGCTCGGCCGCGGCCGCCCCCCTGCGCGCCCCTGCCTCGGCCGGCCCAGCTGCCCTGCCGCTCGGCCGCCCCCCTGCGCACCCCGCCAGCCCAGCCGCCCAGCTCGGCCGCCCCCTGCGTGCCCAGCTCGGCCGCCCCCGCCCGGTTCGGCCGCCCCCCCCCCCCCCCCCCGCTAGCTCGGCCGCCCCCGCCCCTGCCCTGGCCGGTTCAACCGCCCCCTGGCCGGTTCAACCGCCCTCCCCCTTTTTTATTTTTTTTTATTTTATTTATTTTATTTTATTTTACTTTCTGTTATCATTGTTATTTATTTTATTTTAGGCAGGCTAATCATTGTTCATGTTAATAAAATAGGAAACTTAATTTAGAATTCCGTTACGCTAGTTAATTCATATAATCAATTGTTTATCTCGTTCAATGTTGATCAACTAAAAATGACTAGGTTTCCATTAGTGCATATAACTAAATTCTTTTGTTAGAACCAATTGGAACTAGAGCGCATAATTTAACTAATCATTAGTGCATAAGATTTAACCCCCCTGCGAGACCTTTCCCCGTTTCTTTCTAACCATAACAAATGTGATATCGAATGTCATACTTTATGCATATTCACTTTATTTGTTCCCTTGTATGGTGTACTGTTTGTTTCCTAATTTGAATGGATGGATGTATGTATGCTTGCAATCGCATAGAGAACGATC
Source organism: Zea luxurians (assembly GCA_029449295.1). Classification (NCBI taxonomy): domain Eukaryota; kingdom Viridiplantae; phylum Streptophyta; class Magnoliopsida; order Poales; family Poaceae; genus Zea; species Zea luxurians. The sequence goes on from JAOPSE010000042.1 coordinate 19,082,648, forward strand.
CGATCGAAGAGCCCGAGGAACCCGCAGGAGAAGCCCCTGAGCAGCAGTCGGTTGGTGGAGGCAAGTGTCCTTTGACCTATTTCTGTCCTATACATCCTTTAATTCACCTCCCGCATTACACATTTATACCTAAGGATTGACTAGCTTTTGTTATCCATGTCCTTGTTTACCTATTTGGGTTGGATTGTTACTGCTTAGTCTGATGCTACTGCTCAACTCTAATCAATGAACATGATGTGATTATCTATGATACGCTGTTTTCCCCTTCTTTTTTATGATCATACTTGTGACCTTCAAGGGGACTCGAGCGGTTTCTCGAGTGCCTCTCCGTAAGGACCTGTTCAATGGATGACCGCCCGGGAAAACAGTGCAACCATGAGGGTGGAATGGGACGCCCTTAGCTGAATAATTAGAGGAACCGGGGTGTAGATCACTTAGCCGTTGTGCCGTCAATGGGGCTCGGTGTATGCGGCTCGCTCTGCCAAGGTTGATTTGTCCCTTGGGGAGGAGTGCGGTACATTTAGGAAACCTAACGGGTGGCTACAGCCCCGGGGAATCTTTGTAAAGGCTTCGTAGTGAATCCCTAGCCATTCACCTTGGGAGTGAATAAGGGTCTTGCAAGCCCGGGCTAGAGAGGGAATCACGGCTTATGGGTAAAGTGCACAACCTCTGCAGAGTGTTATGAAACTGATATATCAGCCGTGCTCGCGGTTATGAGCGGCCAAGGGAGCTCCAGAGATTAGTGATACTTTATCAGAGACATTTTGGTTTACAGGTGGCAATGAGATTGATGGTTCTGATTATGACTATGGTGCTGGTAAGTGGTATTCTTTCCGTTTGGAAAGGATACATTGGGCTAATAACTTGGGTTAATGTTAAAACCTGGCTTTCTACTAGTAAGTAATAACCTGACCAACTAAAAGCAACTGTTTGACTTATCCCCACATAAAGCTAGTCCACTACAGCCAAACGGGATGCTTGCTGAGTATGTTGATGTGTACTCACCCTTGCTCTACACACCAACCCCCCCAGGTTGTCCGTGTTGCAACCACTGCTCAGGAGAAGATGAAGCTGTGGAAGGAGACTTCCAGGAGTTCCAAGACTACGACGAGTTCTAGGCGTGGGTTAGCGGCAACCCCCAGTCGGCTGCCTGTGAAGGCCGCGTTATCTACGTTTCGTTTTCGCACTTTGATTTATTGTAAAAACTATATGGACGTCTCAGACGTATGATGTAATCGACTATTATTTCCCCTTTTAATACTATTTGAGCACTGTGTGATGATGTCCATGTTATGTAACTGCTGTGTACGTGAATAACTGATCCTGGCACGTACATGGTTCGCATTTGGTTTGCCTTCTAAAACCGGGTGTGACAGCTTCCGTCCCGACTCACGACTTAGCCCAGCTCGACCCGCCCCAGCTTAGCCTGGCCCTTGCCGCGCGCCCCTGGCGCCCCCGCCCCATGCGCGCGCCCCCTCTCTCTCTATGTCATTTTGTTTCCCACGCAACAACCTCCTCCAATCTCTCTCTCACCCCTCTCCCACCTCTCTTCCACCTCTTTTGCCCTAGGGGTGATCCGGTGATGGTTATCGCCGGCTTTTGGATCCCAAGGTGAGCTCCCCTCTCCTCTGTCCCTCCCCTTTTCCTTTCCCTGGGCGCCTCCCCCGCGTGGCGGCGCGGACTCGTCCTGCCTCCCTGGCGCAGCGCGGGCCCCCATCCCGGCCCCCTGGCGTGACAGTGCGGCCCGTCCTGTCCCAGCTCCCCCGCGCGGCCTGTCTCGGCTTCCCCGCGCGGCGGCGTGGGCCCATCTCGGCCCCTCGGCGTGGCTGCGCGGCCCTGTCCTGGCCCTAGCGCGGCAGCGCGGCCCCCGCCCCTGCCTCCTTGGCACGCCGCAGCCCTGCCCCTGCCTCCTTGGCACGGCGCGTGGCCCCCTGCCCCGCCCTTGTCCTACGTGGCTCGCGGCCCCGATGTGCAGCGCGTTCCCGCGCGCGCAGCCCCAGCACGCACGGTGATCAAATTTCGGTTTGATTAAATTTAAATTTAGTTAATTAATGTGCTGCGTCGCGCGTTTCGTCGCGTGATGATTTAGTTAAAATTTGGATTTATTATTGTGTTGTCGCGTGCTTCGTCGCGCGACGATTCAATTTAAGTTTAGGTTATTTAATGTGTGACGTCGCGTATTTAGTTGCGCGACGTTTTGTTTCAAATTCAGTTTAAGTGACGTACGTTGTCGTGCGCTTCGTCGCGCGACGCTTGACGTTATTTTTCTATAATTAATTCAAGTGTCTCGTTGCGTGCTTCGTCGCGTGATAATTCGTTTTATTTCAGTTCAGTCTAAGTGTTGCGTCGCGCACTTTGCCGCGCGACGACTCAATTTATTTTCGGTTTAGTTCGTATATGCCGTCGTGCGTTTCGCCGCGCGATAATCCTTTTGGTTTATAATAATTAAACGTATAGCATAACTTTGTTCTATGTATAGCGTGATTGTCAAATTAATACGATTATGTTTAGACAAGTACTATAATCTATACTAGCTTAATATGATCGCTCTTCGACCGTAGCCTCGACCGTTGCTTTCTCTTTCTCGCTTAGTCGTAGGTGCGAGCCCTGCACCGAGTGTCTTCTTACTTATTGTATTTTACTGTCTGGTGTATTGTTCCTTTTATATTGAATTTGTGGAATGTATGTTTGAACTTCTATAGATAACGGTCAGTTGGCGGAGTCCGAAGGAGTTGCAGGTGAAGACCCTGAGCAGCAGCTGGTTGGTGAAGGCAAGTGTCCCTTGACCCATCTATGTCCTACTCATTTCATAATTCACTCCCCGCATTACACAGTTTATACCTAAGGATTGACTAGCTTTTGTTTATCTTGTCCTTGTTTACCTAATTAGGTTGGGTTATTTTGGTTTAGCTTTATGCTAGTGCTTCACATTAATCAATGAACATGATGAGATTATCTATGATACACTGTTTTTCCCTTTGATTATGATGATGATACTGTGACATTTAAGGAGACTCGAGCAGTTTATCGAGTGCCTCTCCGTAAGGACTGGTTCGTTGGATGACCGCCCGGGAAAATAGTGCAACCATGAGGGTGGAATGGGACGCCCTTAGCTGAATAATTAGAGGAACTGAGGTGTAGTTCGCTTCGCTGTCATGCTGTCAATGGGGCTCGGTGTGTGCGGCTCGCTCTACCGAGGGTGGATTGCCCCTTGGGGATGAGTGCGGTATATTTAGGAAACGTAACGGGTGGCTACAGCCTCAAGGAATCTTTGTAAAGGCTATGTAGTGAAACCCTGCCTGTTCACCTTGGTAGTGTTTAAGGGTTTGATCGGCCCGAGGCAAGAGGGAATCATGGCTTATGGGTAAAGTGTGCAACCTCTGCAGAGTGTTATGAAACTGATATATTAGCCGTGCTCACGGTTATGAGCGGCCAAGGGAGCTCCATTGATTAGAGATACTTCGATTAGAGACACTTTGATCAGAGATGTTTGGTTTACAGGTGGTGATGAGGATGATGGTTTTGATTATAACTACGGTAATGTTTTTGGTATTCTTTCCGTTTGGAAAGGGTACTTTTGGGTTAATGACTTGGGTTAATGCTAAAACCTGGTTACAAGATGGTTATCAAACATATGATGCATGGACCTTGCGGGGTGCTAAATCCTAAATGCCCATGCACTAAGGGTCATGCTTCACGCAAAAACCATTATCCTAGAGCTTTTAGCGATTCAACGTTGGAAGGAAAGGATTCATACCCTATTTATAGGCGTCATGATGATGGGCGTAAGAAAATGGTACGAGGTTGTGAACTGGACATGGGTCGTCCCTTACAACCCTTACCTCCTGTGCCTCTTCAACTGTCACATCAATGTTGAGGCATGTAGGAGCATCAAAGTTGTCAAATACCTATTCAAATACATATACAAAGGCCATGATCATGTGTCTGTGGTTGTAAGAGATGCAAACAAGGCTGACGGTGATGTTGATGAGATCAAGCAGTATAGAGATGCTAGGTGGGTGACCCCTCCATAAGCCCTCTGGAGGATATTTAGCTTCGACCTAAGTCAAAACTTTCCACCAGTGATGCAATTGCAGCTCCATCTTGAAAACATGCACATGGTGTCATTTCACGAGCGTGCTAAAGTAAATCATGTTGTCCAACGTCTAGGTGCTGATAGGTCAATGCTTACGACATATTTTGAGGCAAATAGGCTACACGAGGAGGCTCATGTCATCCTTTATCGTGACTTCCCTGAGTGGTACACTTTACGAAATACAGGTGGACAGGTCGGTAGAATAGTCTATGCTCATCCAGCTGAGGGGAGCGCTTTTATCTTCGGCTTCTCTTAAACCATGTGACTGGTGCTACCTCTTATGCGGATCTAAGGACAATAGATGATAACACACTACCATCTTTTCGTGAGGCAGCACAAAGTAGAGGACTGCTTGAAGCAGACGGCACAATAGATGAGTGTCTCAACGAAGCCAGTCTTTACCAAATGCCATCAGCGCAATGAAGGTTGTTTGCAACAATACTGGTTTACTGCGAGCCGAACGATGTGGAAGAATTATGGCAGAGACACCTTGACGCAATGTCAGAGGACTATCACCGTAATACTCAAAGTAAAACCCATGTGCAGCAGATGGTCTTAATTGACATTATAAACATTATGTAGTCAATGGGTAAAGAAAAAAAGACATTATGTACTCAAAGTAAAACCCAGTCTGTCCCATTATACCATGGATAGATATGACGATTCACGTGGTACTGATAGAGAGATTTACGACGAGGAAAGTGTTGAGCCGACGACAAAAGATGTTGCTATGAAAGAAACCCTAAACGAGGAGTAGAGGTCTGCCTATGATAAGATCCTATCTGTCATTGACACCAATAATGGTGGAGTGTTCTTTGTGGATGGGCCTGGCGGGACTAGAAAGACCTATCTGTATAAGGCATTGTTTGCAGCGCTACACAGTCAGGACAAGATTGCAGTTGTAACAACTACATTTGGTGTTGCAGCTTCCATATTGTCTGGGGGAGGACTGCCCATTCGTGCTTCACGATACCACTTACTATTGATGATGGTGCTGTATGTAGCTTTACAAAACAAAGCAGGACAACAAAGTTGCTACAAAAAGCTTCACTCATTATCTTGGACGAGGCATCAAAGACTAAGAGACAAGCAATTGAGGCGCTAGATAACAACATGCGTGATATAATGGGACAGACTGGGCTGCCCTTTGGTGGGAAGACTATTGTGTTCGGGGGAAATTTTAGACAAGTACTCCCTATTGTACGCAAGGGGTCAAGGGCTCAGATAGTTGCTGCCTCACTACGGAGTTCTTACCTTTGGGAATCCATGTGCCACCTAAAGCTTGCTCACAACATGAGGGCACAGAGCGACCAGTGGTTTGCAGAATATTTGTCACGCATCAGTGGTGGAACTGAGGAAGCGAACAACACTAGTGATATTCGTCTTCCAAGTGAGGTATGTGTGCCATATACTGGTAAAGACCATGACCTTGACAGATTGATAGATGTCATTTATCCTAATCTAAATGAAAATATGTCTAACACAAGCTACATCGCTTCAAGAGCAATATTGACTACTCAGAATGACTGAGTGGATATGATAAATATGAGGATAATCGATCGTTTCCAAGGGGAACAAATGATGCACCATAGCTGCGGTGGATGATCCCAATAACTATTACCCATCAAAATTTCTAAACACGCTGACTCCTAATGGACTACCCCCACACATTTTGAAGCTCAAAGTTGGATGCCCAATCATGTTGCTTAGGAATATAGACCCTGCTAACAAACTTTGCAACGGTACACGACTGGTGGTTCGTGGTTTCCAAAAAAATAGTATTGATGCTAAAATTTTCCTTGGTCAGCAAGCTGGAATGCAGACTTTCTTGCCTTGTATACCCCTTTGCCCCTCTGATGATGATATGTTTCCTTTCCAGTTTAAAAGGAAGCAGTTTCCAGTAAAAATAAGTTTTGCCATGATGGTTAACAAGGCCCAGGGCCAGACGATTCCTAATGTTGGTGTGTACTTGCCGGAACCAATGTTCTCTCTTGGCCAGCTTTATGTTGCTTTATCAAGGGCCACCTCTCGATCGGAAGTGAAGATACTTGTCATTCCAGTCACTAATTATAAGAAGAAGAAGGGGGTGGAAAAATAACTCAACGATAAATGACGCAACATACACAAAGAATATCGTTTATAAGGAGGTCCTTACACCGTAACTGACATTGATGAATGCATGGCAATTAATACTTCTAATGCACTTGATTATTTTTTAGGTGAACATGTATTTTTGCCTTTTATCTATATATTTTTGTTCCTTTGTAGTTTTCTATTGATTTGTGGTTAATTGGTTGATAAAATAAAGAAAGCAGACGAGTGTGGAATAGATGTTCTCTATTTCTATTCATTATGTTTCATGTAATGTTTAGTAAATAGTCTTGGGCCTCTAGACCCAACTTAACTAGATATAGGTGAGTGCCCGTGCATTGCAACGAGACCATTAGATTGCAACCCTCAAGTACAAGGGATTTTCTACATGCAACGGGGGGCCAGAAGCTCCAATGTCTAAAAATAATTCATAAGAGGCAGAAATAAAAAAGTGGACCAAGTCCTTCGAAAGGGCAACATATTATTGGTTAAGTTGCTTCGTGCTTGTGAAATTGATCGAAAAGCAAAGAAGGGCACTAACTTGAGACAACAGGAAAGGAGGGAGGTGAGCATAGCGTCAAGTGGCCTCATGAATGCTTGCTCTAGAGCTCAATGGACGCTCTCCTCGTGCCACAACTTCTTCCTAAGCTTGTTCACCTGTAAATACAAAATAAAAAATGCTAAACATCCTCAACAGAAATGCAACAGGCTTACGACTAAACACTAGGTAGAATGACACAGAGAGAGAGATACGTCTTGCTGCAGCGCAATTTTCCTATCCCTTTGAGATTGGCTTCTGTTATTAATGCCTTGCGGCTTCGCATTTGTGCAGAACGCCTTCATGGATACTGGCGCTGTCTTCGAGCTAGAATAACTACTATATGTAAGATAGCGAATAATGATTTGTTATGTACTCTCATCTAGAGCCTTTATCTAAAATCTTATTGTGCATTTCATAATCTTCTTCATTGTTTGTGGGATTCCTACCATCCCTGATCCTTTTATCTATATGCTATTTTTGGAAGATGTTTTTTCATGATCCCATAGTACCAAAAGTTCATCTGACTTTAATTGTTTTATTCAATGTATACTTTCAGGAACTCATGCAAGGCATGAGTCTTACTGTAAGAATGGTAGCCAAGCTTGAGTTGATCCTGTGGAGGATGACGGGGTTCATCTGGTTTGCTAGAGGCTTGACCTGAGCTAGACTATTGTGTATTATCTTGTTTCAAAACAATGGTTGGATCCTCTGCATCTCATGCTATTTTCTGTTTTCAATGTCTTAGCCAACCTTCCCCTTGAAATTCTGCGAGTAATCAACTGTGAAATCCAATGATGCTCCATTTGCATGTTTAGTACCATATCTCATAACCTGCTTGCCTCTAGGTCAATGGTGCTTCATTTGCAACCATATCTCATAATCTGCTTGTCTGTTGGAATGTTGCAAGCAACCATTTCACTTGTTGGATTCCTAGCTTAGAAAGATAAATAATCTACAGTGGGTTATCTCGACTTCTAGACATGCAACCGCTAGAGAGCTATATCTTGCACTAATATGCTTCTAGTGTATAGAATTGACGGAAACTTTTGGAGCACAGAATTGATCTAAGTTCTGTTATCTTGGCATCTTGTGACTGTTTTTTGCTTTGATCCTTCTATTTTGCTCCTATTTTGATATGCTCCTAGCCACTGTTCTTCTTGGCAAATATCCATGCTACTAAAGGTGACACTTGACTGCAAAAGATTGACATAGAAATCTGGGCCACACTTGACTGCAAAGGATGTCGCTGTTGTGATGCACTTTGTCAAGAAATCTAGACCACACTTGACTGCAAAAGATGCCGCTGTTGCGACACACTCATCTCTCATCAAGGCATGATGTACCTTTCCCCCTCTTTGATGAGTGCTCTTTGCTATTTTTTACTGCTAATGCATCTTTGGATTGTTAGCAGGGTCCAATTTTGTGAAAGGAATGATGAACTGTTGATGAGTGGATAGGTTAGTTCATGTGGATCGACTTAGATTTGTAAGTGAAGTATTTACTCATGTTTTATTTGGACTATCATATCTTGTATTAGGTGTCATTTGATAGTTGCTTTCATTTTGGTTGCGTTTTCTACAGAAGGAATCCAATGGGAAGCGGTGCAGATTGACCAACGAGTGCGGTGGCACGAAGGACAACCCGAGAATGGTGGAAAGAAGCAGGGGAAGGACAGCGCAATGAAGCCCCCTAGCTGCCCAAGGACTACATCCATGTCCGGGCAAGGTGTGGCGAGCAAGGCATGGTGAGGCGATGGACAGTCACAACCTCGTGGAAAGGGTACATTTCCCTAAGGCTCTATTGCACTATTCTTTCTTTGCATCGTCATCCTTGCTGGCTATAGAGATTCGTGTGTTGAGTTTTTTTCCTCGCTTCTTATGGATAATTAATGTGAGAAGGGAAAAGATCACCTAGCGAATGAAGCTGCTGCAGGATCTCGTGCCGGGTTGCAACAAGGTAACCGAGAAGACACTCCAGCTCACTCACTCAATTAACATCAGGCACTTGCTGTCACTCGAGTAGTTTGGTGTGCTGCTCAGGATTGAATTCAGGGAAAAATGTTTCTCATTTTGGGTGGTCAGCAAGGTAGTGATGCTCGATGAAATCATAAACTATGTGCAGACCTTGCAACGGCAAATTGAGGTATAGTTCCACATCGAGGCTTTTTGAATGCTGCTCTTCTGGCTCCCTCCTGGTATGCCCCTATCCAGTTCATTCCGCCTTTCGGAGGAAAGCATTTGCCTTTTGGCTCTTTGATTATTGTGTGTGGTTTCAAATTAATTTATTCATTCATAGCCTCCTAGGTCGAAGGTAAATAGAAAGTCGTTGGTTTTTGTTAAACCTGGATTGCTATGGCTATCGATGTTACTTGGACCTCTAGTACTAGGCTCCTCATATTCCGCTCACTAGATTTTTGTTGTTGATTCAACTTCCTTCCATTCAATAAAATCCATGCGTGTGATTGTTGCCCTATGTTAATTTGAGGCCAAGGAAGTGAATGGGTGAAAATGATTTTGTCTATTATCACACGATTTCGTTTTTTACAGCATACTTATAGCACTCCTTGTGCTATTATATTATTTTTGTCCCCTTATAATAATGTTAGGTTAGATCTTTATATGGACCAAGGCCGCACTTAATTAGGAATAGAACACACTTTCCTCTTGTGCACACACTTGAAATTAGTTAGGGAAGTTTGTCTTTAGTACAACAATGGTTCTTTAATTTGAGTAACCTTGGTTTGGCTAGGAATTCAAACATTCAGAAACTTGGAACTTGATAACTGGTTTGTACCAACTACCTTAGCTTTCAAAATTTCGAGTCTCTGAGTCCCTATACAATAATCTATGGAGCATTCAAATATCTCATATCTAAAATGAATTGTGACATGTATTCTTGTAGTTGACTCTGTTGCACTCCTTGTCCTCTGGAAATTATGATACTAAATTTTTATTTCCTTATTATTTGGTATTTGTTGGGTAGGGAGTATGGATCGTCTATAGATTAACCCTGACCAAATCATGGTAGTCTGAAAAAAAATCTTCTTCTGGAACATTGAATTTCAAAGGTCACAAGTGTGTCGGCCGAAACAGAAAAAAAGTGAGCCAATCTTTATCTAACTAAAGCCCACTGAAGCCGTTGTTGTTAGACACTTTAGCCATCTAAAGATAATCGCTTGATGATGGATATAGGTACTCAACAACATTACTTACTTGGTTTAGTCATTTTAGATAGCTACTCTCATACTACATAAAAAAGAGAAAAAATGATCTATAACTAAACTTCCAAACATTCGAAAAAGTCCTAACGCACGTGTCTAATCACTATCATCCAGTTCTAAAAGAGATAAAGGAGTCAAAAGACCACAACAAAAAGTCCCCTGAAATTTGTGTAGAATAAGGTCGTTCTTCATGCTGATGTCGTGCACGGTTCATATGATAGTTGCAGTCATCTCAAGTGTTGTTCTATGTTCTACCTTGCTGCTCCAAACTATGTTTTTTCTCTATTTTTCATGTGAATGTGATGGTTTCTGCTACAACTAATGCTTTTGTTCTAATTTTCTTGTGAATGTGATTGTTAGTTCCTATATAATGTTAAATATATTTAAAGTGATTAACATATTCTCCTGTTCCAAGTTTTGTAGGAAGGATTTTTATTTTCACACTACACAACTTTTGAAGCTCGGTTTTATCTTCGAGTCCAACAATAGGTACATATAATTGGGGGGGGGGGGGGGGGGGTTCGGGGCGGCATTGTTGGTCGGTGGCGAGTCTATCGGTTTCAGTGTTCCCTTTGACACCTGCTCGCGACGGTGTTGTCAGGACATGTAGAGGGGATTTGGTTGAGATGGATTATTCAACTGGCTTCGGTTTGACATATGTATTTTGTAGGCACAGTTCGAACCCTCCAGTTTGTTGATATTAATGAGCTATATTGACCTGCTAATGCGTCAAACTTTGGTCTTAATTAATGTATCCATTTCTCCTAACTCTGTGGGCGGATGAAACACGTTTATCTCTATCTACATGCATGCATGGCCGATCTCTATATGCATGCAACCACGACCTGGCCGATCTCTATCTGCATGCAACCACCTAGTCGATCTCTATCTGCATGCATGCACATGAGTAACCACCTCCCTGATTGGCCGACGCTACATATATATGACGGACGACCAGTTTGCGCGTGCAGCCACCTAGCCGATCTCTAACGCTTCTCTGCAGTTTGCGCGTGCAGCCACCTGGTCGATCTCTAGCAGCTGTTCTCTGCAGGCCACGCTTGTAGTTTTCGTCTGCAGGCTGCGCTTGCAGTTTGCTCGCCTCCACGTGGTCTGTAGCAGCGGACGTTCATTCTGGTTGTACGTGGTCTGTGCTTCTAGTAGCCGATCTCTAGCAGCGCTTCTCCACGTGGTCTGTGCTCTGGCTATACGCGATCGCACTGGACGTTCGTTCGGAGGCCGGATCTTCTACGATGGACTGGATTCGCCACTCACGTCTGCGCCCGATGCTCGACTCTGTGTTGCATGCTGGTCGTTGGTAACTTGCTTATCTTTTCCTTCCCCGATCCGGCAGTTTCCTAACCCCTCATCTACTACTGCGTGAGTAACAGGAGTACATCTCCTTTCAGACAGCATTAAACTGAATTATGCGAGTGAAAAATATTTTGAAGGACTCTGCCCGTTCGATTCAATGAAGTTGTGTGAATACCAGTACCAAAAAAACATTAAAAACATTTATTTGATGGGTTCCATGCATTCAATTCAACTAAATCGTGTGATTGAATACGTTTATTTGAGAAGCTTTGTCCTTATTTTACATTTGTTTACTGTAAAATACTTAAGTTATTACTTTATATTAAATTGTTTGTTGTCAACTAAAACGTGTGTATATGCACACACGTATATGGATTTGTACACATTGTTCTATATAAAATCATCCATACCTTAATTTTTGTGTGTCCTCCACCACCTGCTCATTGGAATATATTTCCTACTATCTCGATCGTGCCACTAGATCAGTATATTTAGTATATTTAGATATATTGTATTCACAATATATGTAGGACTGTTTCACCTTGATGGATTCTTCAGACGAGACAAATGAAGTACTTGTTGATAATAGCCAATTGGACAAGCATTCAACAGTTGATAATAAATGGAAAAATAGATGAGCATACTAGACTTCCTATACATCCCATTGAAGAAGATATATTTGGAACAAAGATAAATTATCTAGCGCCAATAGATGAATGCAAATTTGCATTGCAGCATGATAAACCAAAAAAGGACATGACAACTGTAATTGTTCAAGAAGATATTACAATCGCGTATTAGTTACGTCTACTATTACTATTTGACCAGTCTGTATGTTTTAAATAAACTAATTAACTTCGACAATTCTATGTATGATTGGTTTCTAGATTATATGTGTAATCAAGGTGATATGGCCCTTATCGAATCAATTAAAAACATTCCTTATGCGACAATGGATGTTGAACTTGTATGCGTTGGCTCTCAAGTAATTTTCAGGAAATTTATGGAATGTCTATTTCAATCAGATTCTTATTTAGGGATGAGGTAATATATTTTTTTGGTATGCGTGCACACACAAATTTATGTATTTTAACTAAATATAGTTTTTGTACATGTATTTGCAGATCATAAATTCTTACATATACTTATTGATAGCACAAGAACATATGAAGCAACGTCCTAGTTGTACAGTCCACATAGAGATTACATTTGTCAGTGAATTTTTTAAACGAGATGCTGGTGATGATCGAGAATTTGATGATATATACTATGAAACTAGCGAAAGATCTCAAGTTGAGCGAAGGATATTATTATATCTTCAACATGACATGGTGACAAAATAATTTACTATATATATGAGTTTAGTTATAAAACCATCAGATGATACTTATGAAACATAATATATAAACATTTTGTAGGTGTTCATACCTATAAACATTCATGAACTTCACTGGTATTTTGTTGTGCTTAACGCCAAAAGACGAGAGATATAAATACTCGATTCACTGGATTCTTCATTGGGTCATAAAGATCTCGATTGTGTTGTGAGTAAATAAAACTCGTTACTAATTTTGTTTGTGGTTGAGTAATTTGTTGATATGATTTACTAATTTTGTTTGTAGCTAAAGGGTTTGCAAAAGCAAATAGATGGTGTGTCGCATTACATGAAACTTAAAGACCATAATTGGCTAGACCTTCAAGTTGCCTATTTGCCTTGGAAACTTATAGAGTTTAAAGATACCAAGCAGACAGATAGATATACATTCGATCTTTATAAAATCGTTTCATTTAAATTGGAAACATATTTGATTTAATTTTTTAATGTAGTTCTTCGTGTGGACTTTTTCTACTTAATTATATGGAGTACTGGACAGGACTCGACTATCAAACAATTTTACACAGGTATATCAAAAAAAGTTATCATATACATATCTATAGTGATATGAAAAATAACACCACATATTTTCTTACTTTGCAGGCCGATATAAAAAACTTTAGGCCAAAATTGGCCACTATTTTATTGTCTTCGGATTTGAACAAGAGAAAGGGATGTCCGTTATATAAAACTAAGACAAATAAAAGTACAGAAGATAATGAGACCGACTCCAGTAGTGTTGAGGTTTTAGAACCCTTCCCAAATCCTAACAAGAGGAAACAAAGCCCTCAAGTTAGCCCTGAAGATGATCCTATATCATTGTATTTTGAAGAAATATGTGCCAAAGAAGAGAATGATGTCATCCCTACTCCAACCCTTGTTAATGTATGTGGCAAGGATTCTTTAATGAGTGGTCTTTCCACGAAGGATATGCCAGTGAGAAAAGAAGATATGATAGAGTTTCTATGCGATTATATCATGGCAATTCAAGATGCCACAATTTTAGAGTAAGTTCCTCATATTTTATTTATTTATTTAATAATCAAGTTATGTGTATTACTCAGATATAATTGAATATTTGTTATATAACGTTGCTATACTTGGCTAAATGGGTCCGAAGCTTCAAACCATACCAGATAGATTTGACTGTCAAGATACTACAAGAATTGTTAAATGTGAATAAAGATATGCCTATAGATTATTTTAACATGGCTGTTCGAATTCTTGCCCATAATGAACCAAAGAGGTTGTCTCTCGCAAAACGAAAGATTACAAAACACTATAGTGGACCTACATTTCTGTGTAAGTTTGTTATTTAAAAATATTGTTATAACATGTATGATATTATCTTATATTTCCTATATTTATTATATTATTATGTTTTCTCTAGGAAATGTGTGGTTTTGACGAAGAAGCGAAGTCATATAAGGATCCTAGCGCGATAGAGTTGGCAGAAACATTAAATAATTGGCCTCAAATGAACTATTACATCACACTTTGCAAATTTGTAAGTTATAATTCCTTTGATCTATATAGTTAAATAAATTGTGCAAACATATAATTCTAATGTCTCATGGTTTGTAGGTTCTTATGCCATGGAGATACTCTACAGGCTATGTACTTTTTGTTATTAACCATGCAAACAAATTTGTGTCTGTGTTTAATTTCACACCTATTCCAGAATGGTGCAAAGATATACCACTAAAAAGATTTTGGGAAGCTATTCTTCTTATTTCGAAGAAATATAAGCCTGTATACGGTGTCAAATGTATTGGATTGTCACATGACATTTATATGTGGCGACATTCAATTCGATCTGATGCTTTAAGCGACTTAAAAGGGTAATTACTTAAAATTATTATGTCATATATATAGATGTTATGTTTATAATTTCATAATATAACAAAGTTGGTAACTTTTTCAGTCTTAATACTGGTCATTTTGCTCTGCACATTATGGAGTGATGGGACAGTGGTTTAAAAGTGCAACTTAGTATGGTGAGAATAATAACATATATGTAATTTGTAGTTAAGGATAATATTGCTTATAACATTTTTAAGGATGGTACGACTCTGCGTAGGAATTTATTTATTGATCTATTGACATACGAGAGGAACACACATCGATTTAACATTCCTGGAAATATACATATAAATGAAATAGATAGTTATGTTGATGTTTATTTTATATTTATTGATTTTGAATTTTTTCCATTAAATATTCTTATTAAATTTTATATAATACACTATTAGGTGAGTGTCCGTGCGTTGCAGGCCAGGGTTTCTCTTTGATGTCATTTCAGACGGCTCATGGATGTTGTCATTGAAAGGGAAATGAGGTTAAACATTTCCTATAATCGATTTTGGTGTTTGACGTCCATCACAAACCATGTAGACTAACTAGTTTGCCTAGTTGTCATTTATCTCAGGTGCATAAAATTCAACATAAACCAACAAAGAAAATGAGTTGGGGAACTCTACAAAGTTTGGAGCAAAAAACAAGTATAGGTGCAGCTAGTGGCGGCACCTCGCGAACAGGCCACTCTCGGGTTTTCTGAGAGTCACTCTGGTATAATTCATCAAACTGTCCAGTGAGCCAATAGAGCAACGGTCAACTGCACCCAACGATCGACTACGCTGACGATGCCATAGTGAACAGTGGAGAAGTCAGAACTACCAAGTCAGAACACACTGGACTGTCTGGTGTGCCACCAGACTGTCCGGTGCCGCAAGAGGACAAAGGACTTCAACTGTCAACCGCTCCAAACCCCAATGGTCGGCTGACGTGGCACGCACCGGACAGTGAACAGTGTCATGTCTGGTGCACCACCGGACTGTCCAGAGTGCCCATCGACAGCAACGACTGGAATAGTGGTTGGGGCAATAAATACCCCCGACCACCACCATTCAATCCATCCAAGTTTTCAGACCTTCACATTCAATATTAGAGCAAAGACATACACTCCAAGACACAATCAAAGGATCAAATCCTCTCCAAGTTCCAAAATCAACTCAAGTGCTTAGTGACTTGAGAGAGGACCATTTGTGTTTCTTTTGTTGCTCTTGTTGCTTGGATTGGTTCTCTTCTTCTCACTCTTAACTTCTTAAGTGTTTTATAAAGCTAGCAAGAGACACCTAATTGTGTGGTGATCCTTGCAGGGTCTTAGTGACCCATGTGAAAAGGAAGAAGCACTTGACCGGTCTAAGTGACCGATTAAGAGAGGGAAAGGGTTGGAATAGACCCGGCCTTTGTGGCCTCATCAACGGGGACTAGGTTCTTTGGAACCGAACCTCGATAAACAAATTGTTGTGTTTATTTGTGTTGATCTCCACTTGATATGTTCCCCCTTTCCTCTCTCTAAAAGTTCCCTTGCTCGTATTAATTTGAGTTTGCTCCCAAGGTTATCCGCATTGATTGAGCAACTCATAGCAAGGAGAACTATCTTCCGCACTCCGAATTATTTCTAACACTAACCCTGGGCATAGTGCGTGTTCAAAGTTTATAATTTTTAGGTTTTGCCCATTCACTCCCCCTCTAGGCGACTTTCAATTGGTATCAGAGTAGGTGCTTCATTAGAGTCTAAACTCGATGTGATGTCGAGAGAACATGCCAAGAGAGAGATGGTCACCGATGATAAGTCTGAAGCCTCGGGAAGGAAAACGACGAACGGACTCCGTCAAAGGAGGCCGACGACAAGCACAAGGAAGAATTCACCGGCTCCATCAAGTCACATAGGAAGGGTGACAAGAAGAAAAATAAAATAAAGAAGATGGTCTACTACGAGACTGACACTTCATCACCTTCCACCTCTGGCGCTGAGTCTATCACTTCGAAGCGCCAAGAGCGTAAGAAGTATAGTAAGATGCCTCTTCACTATCGTCGCATTCCAAAACGTGTTCCTTTACGTCCCGTACACCTAGGCAAACCACCATATTTTGATGGTGAAGATTATTGTATGTGAAGTGATAAAATGAGGCATCATCTAACCTCACTCCACGAAAGTATATGGGATATTGTTGAGTTTGGAGCGCAGGCACCACAAGTGGGTGATGAGGACTACGACTTCGATGAGGCCACCCAAACAAGACATTTTAATTCCCAAGCAACCTCTATACTCCTCACTTCCTTGTGTCGAGAGGAGTATAACAAGGTGCAAGGGTTCAAAAATGCCAAAGAAATTTGGGACGTCCTCAAAACAGCACATGAAGGGAACGAGGTGACCAAAATCACCAAGAGCGAAACGATCGAGGGAGAGCTCGGTCGATTCGTCCTCAACAAAGGAGAGGAGCCACAAGCAATGTACAACTGGCTCAAGACGATAGTCAATCAAGTGCGCAACCTCGGGAGCAGCAAGTGGGATGACCCTGAAATGGTCAAGGTTATTCTAAGATCTCTTGTTTTTGGTAATGTCACTCATGTTCAATTAATTCATGGAGATCCTAGATATAAACAGATGTCTCCCGAGGAGGTTATTGGCAAGTTTGTGAGCTTTGAGCTTATGATCAAAGACTTCAAACACATTATCAACTTGGAGCAAGGCGCCACCTCCACACCCGAGGTGCAACCCATTGCATTCAAAGCAACAGAAGAGAAGAACGAAGAGTCTACACCAAATAGACTCCCTATCGACGCCTCCAAGCTCGACAACGAGGAGATGGCTCTTATCATCGAGGGCTTTTGGCAAATCCTCAAACAAAGGAAGGGGAAGGACTACAAACCCCGTTCCAAGAGGGTGTGCTATAGGTGTGGTAAGTCCAGTCACTTTATTGCTAAATGTCCATATACAAGTGACAGTGACAGGGACGACGACAAGAAAGGGAAGAAGAAAATGGAGAAGAAAAGATACTACAAGAAGAAGGGCGGTGAAGCACACATGGGGCGGGAATGGGACTCTGACGAGAGCTCCACCGACTCCTCCTCCGACGAGGACGCCATCAACAAGGGCCTTCTCTTCCCCAACGTCGGCCACAAATGCCTCATGGCTAAGGACGGCAAAAATAAGAAGGTACATTCTAGAGATTCCTCCAAATATACTACATCTAATGATAAGGGTAGCTCTAGTGATGATAATGATGATTTAACTTCTCTTTTTGCCAACCTTACCAAGGACTAAAAGAAAAAGATAAATGAATTGATAGAAACCATTAACAGAAGGATGATATCTTGGAAAGCCAAGAGGACTTGCTCGTTAAGGAAAATAAAAAATTTGTCAAGTTGAAAAATGCTTATGCTCTTGAAGTATAAAAATGTGAGAATTTATCTGAAGAGCTTAACATTTGCAATGATTCAATTTCTTGTCTTAGAACTAAGAATGATGATTTAATTGCTAAGTTAGAAAATTTGAATTAGGTGTAGAGATGTTAATATTGATCTACTGTTGAGCATGTCATCATTTGCATTAGGTGTAGAGATGTTAATATTGATGCTATGAATGATCACATTACTATGATTAAAGAACAAAATGATCATAGCCAAATTAAATGCTAAAATTACCGAGCATGAGTTAGAACATGAAAATTTTAAATTTGCTTGTAGTATGCTCTATAATGGGAGACGCCCTGGCATTAAGGATGGCGTTGGTTTCCAATAAGGGAGTTAAAGCAACATCAAACTTAATGCCCTAAAAACACGCTTTCTAATTTTGTTAAGGGCAAGGCTCCCATGGTTCAGGATAGAGAGGGTTACATTTTATATCCTGAAAACTATCCTGAGCACAAGAATAGGAGGATTCATGCTAGAAAACATCATTCTATTTCTCATCATGCTTTTATGTATAGTAATGAGGCTTCTAGATCTAGGCATTCAACTCATATCAAAATGCCAAAAAAGAAAAATTGTCAATGCATCAAATGAACATATCATTTCATTCAAGACTTTTGATGCATCTTTTGTGCTCACTAACAAATCAGGCAAAGTAGTTTCCAAATATGTTGGGGGCAAACACAATAGTCCTAAGACTTGTGTTTGGGTACCCAAGGTGCTTGTTTCTATTGTGAAAGGACCCAAGACAGTTTGGGTACCTAAGAATAAGGACTAAACTTGTTTTGTAGGTTTATGAATCCGATGGGTCAAGTTGGATAATCGATAGCGAGTGCACAAACCACATGACATGGGAGAAAAGGATGTTCTCCTCATATGAGAAAAATGATGATCCCCAAAGAGCAATCACATTTGGGGATGGAAATCAAGGTTTGGTCAAAGGTTTGGTAAAATTGCTATATCTCCTGACCATTCTATTTCTAATGTTTTCTTATAGATTCTTTAGATTACAACTTGCTTTCTATTTCTCAATTATGCACAGTGGGTTACAACTGTCTTTTTACTGATGTTGATGCTACTGTCTTTAGAAGAAGCGATGATTCAATAGCTTTTAAGGGAGTGTTAGATGGTGAAGCATCCCGATCCTTTGGGACTCAAATGTGATACAATTACTAGTCCCAGGAGGCTAGTAAACACATTCATTTCTTCAAATAGTATAGAGTCTTTAATAGTAGTTATTATAATACCAAAATGCAAGCTCTAGCGAGCTTGGAAGCATAGCAGAGTGGGAGAAATATAGCCCAAGCCACAGGTGAAAGAGAAATGTGCCCTTGGGCTATTTGTATATTGTTTTGGTGATTAGATGCACAACACACTAGGTGAGAACTAACAAATGTTAAGCAAAGGTATATCTAGATGGATCAAGAATAAAGGTAAGTTCTAGACACTTAGTCAATTGTTTTATGTGCTAAACATGCTTGTCTAAGTGATAGGAATTCAATGAAGTCAAATGGAGAAAGAATGGAGGAAAAAAGCACTTAATGTGCTGTTGGATGGTGCACAGGACAGTGAATAGTAACTATCCGGTGCACAGGACGGTGAATAGTAACATATCCAGTGCACAGTCCAATGAATAGTAATATTTCCGGTGCACAGGTCAGTGAATAGTAACATGTCTGGTGCACAGGCCAGTGAATAGTAACATGTCCGGTGCACAGGACAGTGAATAGTAACCTGTTCGGTGCACCAACGGCTAGCTCTTCCAGAGAAGAAAACTGTCAATCAGATCCATTACTGTGCACTGTCCGGTGACGCACCGGACAGTCCAGTTGTCGGCGTTTCGGACCCGGGGGGTCCCTGGACCGACGAGTAAATTTGTCGTTGCGTGCCCCTGCCTAGATGCGTTGGTGCGAGATGGAACACAAGGGAGAATGAGACTTGTATTATCCTGCACCAGGGTGCTCGTAGTAGGGGTTACAAGCACGTCGCGAGAGGGAGAGAGGGAGAGCATGTTCGTTTGCTCCTTCCCCCGCGCGAACCCTCTCTAGGAAAGCCCTGGACCTCCCTTTTATAGATGCAAGGAGAGGGTCCAGATGTACAATGAGGGGTGTAGCTATGTGCTAATGTGTCCGGCAGAGAGGTGCCTGAGCTCGGTGTACATGCCAACATGGCTGTCAGAGAGGTGCCTGAGCCCTGAGTACGTGATAACGTGGCCGTCGAAGAAATGCCTGAGCTCTGAGTACGTGATAACGTGGCCGTCGGAGAAGTGCCTGAGCCCTGTAAAAGCACAGCTGGCGGTGCGGCAAGGGTTCTACTGACATTCCCTTGCTTCCGTAAGGGGGCTGAGAACCACCGACGTCATGGATGCACGCGGGCAGCCATCATTACCTATTACCGGGGTAATCTCGATGGGACGCCGGTCTTGTTCCTTTGTAGCCTGAGCTAGCTAGGAGTAGGATAATGATGTATCCCCTATGGCACGGTCGGTCCGAGCCCAAGGTCGGGCGAGGTGGAGTCTTCTCCTGAGGCCGAGGCCAAGGTCGGGCGAGGATGCGACCCCTCCCAAGGCCGAGGCTGAGGCCGAGGTCTGGGGTCGGGCGAGGTGGAGCTCCCTATTGTTCCCAAGGCTGAGCTCGGGGGAGATCGTGACTTGTTGTCAGCCTTACTCAGGTGGCCGGCTCAGCAGTCGGAGCAGGGCGAGCGGCGTTGTTTTCCTATCAGATCGGTCAGTAAAGGGGGGAGAAGTGACTACGATCACTTCGGCCTGGCCGACTGAGACGTGCGTGTCAGGATACGGTGTCAGGCGATCCCCGCATTGAATGTGCCTACGAAGCGGTCGGTTGGTGAGGCGGTCTGGCCAAGGTTGCTTCATAATGAAGCCTGCCCGAGCCGGGCTTCGGGAGAGACGAAGGTGTGCTCCCTGCCCGAGGAGGTCCTCGGGCGAGGCGTGAATTCGCCTGGGACTACTGTTCCTGCCCGAGGCTGGGCTCGGGCGAGATCGCGTCCCTTGGGTAGACGAAGCCATGACTTAAACCGTGTCCGTCAGTCTTTGTGGTTTGTTTGGAGGGTGTTTACCTGCCGTGTTTAGGAGTGTTGGGGGTACCCCTAATTACAGTACCCGACAGTAGCCCCTGAGCCTCGAAGGGAGTGGCGATACTTGCTTTGAGGCTTTGCCGCATTTTTGGTGAGGGGACCGGCCTTTCTCGGTTATACTTTGTTCCGACGGGTGCGCGCGAGCGCACCCGCCAGGTGTAGCCCCCGAGGCCTCGGAGGAGTGGTTTGACTCCTCTGAGGTCTTAACGCTTTTCGTGATGCCTCGGCCGGTACTGTCGTTCCCTCACGCGGCCTGGTCGTAGCCTGGGTGCGCGGTCAGGCCCCGAGTTTTTAAGCTGGTTTGTTGACGCTGTCAACAGTTTGGCCGTAGTCGGGTGCGAGAGCAGCCCCCGAGCCTCTGCACGGAGCGAGAGGACGGTCAAGGACTGTCTCAACTTTTACAATACGCCCCTTCGTCGCCTTTCCACAAGGAGGAAGGGGGAAAGCGCCACGTTACCCTCGGAGGGCACCGATCATGACGTTTCCAGTGAGTTCCTAACGGGTGATCCGAGTGGACACCCGTGCCTCGTTCGTTAGGGGTCAGCTAGTGGACTAGAGGCGCGCTCCAAAAGTACCTACAGGTGACTCGCTGGACCCGGATCCCTTTCGACAGGGTCCGAGGGCTCGATGCCTCCCTCTGGTGGGATTCCATTACGAATCGTTCCCGTTGGTCTCGGAAATGTCCTAGGGTACCTCGGGAGCATAGCCCAAGCCTCGGCCATGTAACGGACGTACCCAGAGTCATCCCTCACTCTGTGTGCTCTGGGGCGACTGTCGAACCCTTCCGAGGGGCCAGCCTTCGAACCCCTGATCAGTAATGGGCACGGAGCCCGAGTGCTCTGGGGTGGCTGTCGAACCCTTCCGAGGGGCCAGCCTTCGAACCCCTAATCAGTAATGGGCGTGAAGCCCAAGTGCTCTAGGGCGGCTGTTGAACCCTTCCGAGGGGCCAGCCTTCGAACCCCTTATCAGTAATGGGCGTGAAGCCCAAGTGCTCTGGGGCGGCTGTTGAAACCCTTCGAGGGGCCAGCCTTCAAACCCCTGATCAGTAGGAGGGCTCGGGGCCCGCTTCCTTCACCGAGAAGGATCCTTTCCGAATTATCCCCTTCCCCAGTCCCAGTAGCAAGAGAGAGAGGAAGAGGAAGAGGAAAAGGATATGAATTTAAATAATGAGGCGCACCTTTTTTGACGTGGTCATCATGGCGGATGTGAAACGTCGCCCGCCTCGCCTGCCAGGGGTGTCGCTTGCCCTGCCAAGGAGTTAATGCGATGGGACAGGCGATTCGCGGGGCGACCGTTGTGCGTGCGTGAGTCGTTCGAGGAATGGGCGTTTCACCTTCGAGTTTGAATTTCGCGGCGGGTTCGGGCGAAGTCTTGAACGGTTCTCGCCCGGGCCTTTATATACCCGGGAGAGGGGCCGGCGGTGGTTCTTTACCCTGCCATCTGTGCTTGCCTTCTGCTTTGGTTCCCGCAACTTAGGAGAATAGCCAGGGAAAAGAAAACCGCACACCTCATCCCCTCCGCCTCCCCCACCTTCGTTCGGTGATGGCCGACAAGGTGAGTATCGTCCCGCCGCACGACCCGTGGCCTTCCTCCACCGTCATTGTGGAGGATCTGGAGGCCCTTGTTGCCGATGGTTTGCTCTGTCCCCTCTCCGATGGGCCGCAGCCGGAGTGGATGGCCCCGAGCGAGGCCGTCCCGACTCCGCCACCGGGGTATGTGGTCAGCTTTATCCCTTTCCATGAGCGGGGGTTTGGAGTACCAGCGAGCCGCTTCATGCGAGCGCTCCTGCACTATTACGGGGTGGAGCTGCACAGCTTCAACCCTAACTCCATTGCGCAAGCAGCCATCTTCGTGGCGGTTTGCGAGGGTTATTTGAGGATTGACGTTCACTGGGACCTGTGGACCCATCTCTTCTCCGTGGAGCTCTTTGCCTCGACGGAGGCAAAGAAGGTCCATATGGCAGTGCGGGTCGGAGGATGCACCCTCAAGCTGAGGCCGGGGTGCAGGCAGCTGTACATCCCCGCCACCCTTATGTCTTCGAACAAGGGGTGGCAGCGCCGATGGTTTTATCTCCAGAACGACGACGGGAGGCTTCCGTCGTTTTCTCAACGAGTGGTGACCGCCGCCGGCGCTAACTAGCGCTAGAGGGCCACGCGCGAGAAACAGGAGAAGCTCCAGCCTCTTCTGCATGCCTTGCAGAAGTTAAGAGATGAGGGGCTTACCGCTGCGGGGGTTGTTGCCGCCATCCATCACCGGAGGGTGCTCCGCTTGGCAGAGCGGCGGTTGCAGCTCTTGAAGATGAGGCCGAGGGTTAGTTTGGAGGGCTCACAGATGTCCTTGGCCTCCCTCCCCGACGACGACCTCCGCAAGCGGGTTGCGGGTACGGTAGGGAGGCTGGATGCCGGTGCCCTTACCCAGCCCGCGATGCGTCCCGACCATGGGTACGTGTCCCTGGTGAGTGTCTGATCCTTCTCCTGTTTTGCGCTGAGTTGCCTTTGATTTTCACTATTGGGATTTTTGTCCGTCCCTAGGGGTTGAGGTTTTATAAACCCGCCCTGCCACCGGTCCCGGAGGACGCGGTGGGCCGAACCGCGCGAAGGGTCACCGCGGAGAAGAAGAAGGAGAAGAAGGACACGGAGAAGGCCCGGGCTCGCAAGCGGATGCGAGCTCGGGACACCTTGGAAAAGCGTCGTCGGAGGCAGGAGAGGGACGGGCTCCCGAGGGAGCCGTCGCCGGAGACGCCCGACGACGATGACGATAATGATGATGACGATGATGAGAGTGACGACATGGCGGCCCGTCTCGACCTCAGCCCGGACCCGAGGTTGGGCCAGGGGTCGCCGAGCCAGCCTCCAAGTGGGCTGGTACCATCAGTGCCCGGGGCCGGGACATCGAGGTCCCAGTCTGAGGAGCGGGGGCGAACCGAGGGGGTACTTGACCCCTTGGCCAAGGTAACTGAGGTGACTCTGGGGAGTCAGGTCGACCCGTCTATCCCCCAAGAACAAGCGCCCGTGTTGGCTGTACAGGAGGAGGTTGATCCTCCGGCCGTCGCGGCGACGCCCGGGCTGGCCGCCCCTTCGGCGCCTCGGGCACCCGAGGCAGGGGCGGCGCCGGAGTCAGTAGTGGGGCAGCCCTCAGCAACGCCTATGGGGACCGGTGCTCGAGGGGCTTCCCCTCTGGCACGATTGGCCTTGGTCTGGAGCGGGTAAGTATCTAAGGATGCTTCTGTTTTGGTTTTTCTCTTTTTCTTCTTTTTTTCTGTGTGTCTTGATCTTGTCCTCTCTCTTCCTTTCAGCAAGCGGAGGCAGGGCTTGGCCGGTCTGGCCCCCAGGAAGGCCCTTAAGGCGGTGCCGGCTTCTGCAGCCGGTGCCATGGTGCGCCATGCCGGTTGGCTGGCCTCTGCGCAAGACGCCCTCGAGTGGGGGGCCCAGGCTGCACGACTTGCCATGGTGCAAGCCTCCTAGGCTGACCCTTCTATCGGGGCGGCCATCATGCCTGGGGAGGCCGTTGACGCAGCCGCGGCCCCAAGCCCACCTGACTTGTTATCGGCGCCGGCATCGACTCCTGCCGGGGCCGTCGCTGATCTACCCGCGGAACCGTCCGTCCCTTCCGACGTCGGGATGGTTGAGGCACCACCGCTCGTGGTCATCCCCGACCTCCCCATTCTTAGCCATGAGGAGGGGGCTGCCGCCGTCGCCGAGGTTAGTGATCGGAGGCCCACCACCTCAGCTGAGGGGGGCCTAGTATGTTGACGACGGTGGTGCCCGGCGCGTCGACTGCAGGGGGACCCGACACCTTGGTGGAGGGGCGAGCAGAACCACGGCCCGTCTTGGGGAGCAGCGGCCTTATCCCCGCGCGGTGCAACCCCAATGAGTGGTGTGGGCAGGCGCTCCAGTTTTGGAGCCGCGGCGCCTCGGAACCCCTCCTCCTTCTCAATGACGAGCGGGAGGAGCAGTCTCGGGATGAGCTCCATGAGTATGCCGAGGCGACGATGGGGTCGCTTCGGTCGACCCTGGAGATCCTTTCCAGGGATGTTCCCATGGTCCTCCAGGTAAGGATGTTAGGCGTACACCCTGCGTAACCGGAGCATTCTTTGTAATACCCTGTTCTCCTTTCTCAGGAACTCGCGGATGTGAGCACCGCCAAGTCGCTGTTCATCCACCGTGAGAGCGACGTCTGGGCTTCGCTGTGGTCCTAGAGGGTCGCGCTTGTCGAGGCTAATGCATGTCTCGCCCAACAGAGCGCCGAGGTGGCAGACCTTCGGCTGTTCTATGATGAGCTGAAGTTGGAGGCGGTGGCGGCACGGGCAGAGGCGGCGTTGGCACGGACGGAGGCACAGCAACGGTAGCTGGAGCTCGGCTAGGTCATCGGCGAGCGGGACCAATCTCGGAGCCAAGCGACTGAGGCTGTGGGCCGAGCTGAGGCCCTTAGGGGTCAGCTGGCTGAGGCTACGGAGCGGCTAGCCAAGGCGTCCGCTCGGGCCGGGACCCTTGCGGAGGGCCTGGCCATGGCTGTCGGGTCTGCTGAATCCTCCCAAGCCGTGGCCTCGGAGCAGCGTGCCTGGGCCGAAGGTACGTTTCGCCTGCTTTGCGACTTTGATTCAGCTTCATTCTTCAACTCGGGTCTGAAGAATTTTGTTCAGCTGTCTGCAGAGTTCGAGATGGCTCTCAATGAGTCCGTCAAGGCGCTTGCCCAGGCGGCTGAGCAGAAGGAGGCCGACCGCGTGGCTATGTCTGAGGCTGTCTTGGCCTTTTGCCGGGCCTTTGACCTGAATGACATACCCTCGGGTAGCTACCCCCAGAGTCACCTGCGGGCCTTGGGCGGCCATGTGCGCAGCACACTCCGCGGGGCGCTGCATCACGGCGTTAGGCGGGCCTTCGCCGTGCTCGCTTCCCACTACGACGTGGATCTGGAGTGGGTTAGCAAGGGGTACTGCCTACCCGACGAAGATGAGGCTGCCTTAGTCGAGGTCCAGAGGCTCGACGCGACCGCCGAGGGCCCAAGCGCAATGCTGGCGTCCTCCTTTGAGGTGGAGATCCTTTCGCCCGTGTTGCCATTTGAGGCCGGGCCAGATCCTGCCGAGGGCGAAAATGACGCTGAGGGTGTCGCTCCTCCCCCTGCCAATGTCTGATCCAACAGGAACTGTTTGCCCAAAGTACATGTGTGTTTTTTGCGGCCGCCGAGGCCTAAACACTTTATCATCGTGTTATGAAGCTGCGTTTTCTTTCCTCTTGTTTTGAGTATCAGGACTTGTTCGTCGATAGCATAATCGCCTATCCGAGCGAAAGTTACTTTTCACGGAAGGTGATGAGTGAGGTATCCGTATCCCAGAGGCGTAGGAGTCCCTCGACTCGGTCGGTCTTGCCGCTTACTGTAACACCCCTAGTGTTACTGTTACTAAAATTTGAGCATAACATCATTAGCATGAGCATTTCATATGTTTGATACACCTAGAGTGCATTCACTAGGTAAAAATTTCAAACAAGTTGTATTGTTTGGTGTTTTGCAAATAAAACCCTGGAATAGGGGACTTAACCCAAAATAGGGACCAGGAGGGTAAAACATGACCCAAAATGAGAAAACCCTAAGGTTTAAGTAAAACAATCATAAAATGTTACCAAAGATGGGTCTACATTACATTCATACCCCTGAGATACCAAAAACCCTCATTGGAACCCTGGAAAACCCTAAATCCAAACCCTAGGGGCCTATGTGCAAAAACAGTGCACATTTGGACTAAAGTGTGAAAACTACTATGTTAAAGCATATCAAGTCATATGGTTCACAAATATAGGGATTTGCAAGTGAAACCCTAAGTTTTGGGTTTATTTGCAAAATGTACCAAGTGAACTCTATATTAACTAAGTCTGAAAATCTGTGTTATAAGCTCAACTTTGGAGCTTTATAACTTTCAAATTATAGGGTTTTGCCCTAGGTCACCACATCAAAATTATAGATCTATCAAAGGAGAACAACTTTGCTTAAGGGTGTAAGCATAGTTGTTGAGAAGAAATTGGAGATAATTAAGCCTAAAGTTGGACTATCAGGCTGATACAGTTTGAACTTCAGATTGACAGTGACCTAGATCCAAGTTTGAGAGCCATTTCGACTATGATCCAATGAGAATCTACCTAGGGTTGCTATAACAAAGTTGTAGAGCTAGTATAGAGGAACAACTTTGCTGCAGAACTCGATATGAGTTGCCATAGAGATTTGAGAGAAAATCAAGTTCAAAGGTTGACTGTTACGCCAACTGAATGGAGATCGCCATGGTACAGTGTCCCAAATGGATCAGAACGACAACGCGATAGTCTCACCGCCGACGACCGATCCCCGCCGCGATTCACGCCGTCGCCGTTGAGATTTACGCCACCGGTGATCCGATAAGCTTGCCAGCTAATAGCTCTTCGCCTGAGGATGACTCTGGTGACTCACCGTCGTACCCCTCGTGCTTTGCGGCTTGAGCTGATAAGCTCATCGGCGTTAGCCGCCTTCCGGTCTTGCGCCACGCAATTGAGCACCTCTGTTGCGTCGCCGTGACTCTCTATAGCCATCTAATCATCGCCGATGAGGTCGCCACGACGGTAGACATGAGTTTACGCGCGCCAGTAACTCCTTGTCCCTCCAACCACCGCGCGTCATCGTCCCAATTCCTGGCCACCGCTTCCGCTTAGTATAAATTGAGCTTGCGGTCAGCTCCGCAACATCATCACACGCCCCACCCTCTAGTATCGCCCCCAATCTTGCAACCGTGAGCGCCAATTTTAAGTTTCCCCCAAATCTTTTCTGAGACACCACGAAGAGCACCTCGCCGTGGCCAGCGCGATACAGGTTAGTTCTGTGATGGAACCTCCCAAGTTATTAGGCCCACCTACAGTTGTCCTTGTCCAACGGACCTCAGACAACCCTGTAGGTGCCCCTGAATTACTTGAAAAGTTTGGTATCTGCTTTTCTTACCTTTCCCAAGAGCGTTTTACCCGTCACACAGACATTACAGACCATCGGAGATACAGAAATGCGGAAGCGATTACATAAACTTACATTTATTTGAAAGTAAGATCAAGTTAGTTATTACAGACTAGTATAACAACACGAGTGCAGAGTACTTAATATTACAATACCAAGGGAGGTAAAAACTCCACCTGATACGTTCTTACAAAAAAGTTTTTATGGAGGACTAGGTCCTCCCGCAGCTTCATTCTTGCTTTTCTTCATTTGACACCACCTTGGTACAGAAGCAACAAATACTTGCTGCTTCCTCACCTAAAAACAATAGGGAATAAAACCCTGAGTATGGAATTACTCAGCAAGTCTTACCCAACTAAAGAAAAGACTCTCAAGGGTATGCTGGTTATAAGGGAGTCAAGGTAAGGTTTCTCAATGATCAAGGACTCTATTTTGCATAAATGCTTACTAACAGTGGATCCTTAAAAATCCAATTTTATTGTCAAGTTAGGTAAAATTTACCTGCAGCTAGAGTTCTTTCTACCCTAGTTCAATCACTTGACCTGCACTAGCCAATTTCTTAACAAATCCTTCATCTTTACTGGAGTTCTACGTATAGGTCAGTGGCCAAGTCTCCATAACCGCAGAGGTACGGCGATCCAAATCGATTATACTTAGCTGAGGATCTCCAATCACACGACATATGTAGCACTTAACCCTTGCATATGTCAACCCGCCACCGGGGTTCTTAAGACCAGATCAGGTTCACGCGAACCGAGAGCACAGATACACCACTGTCCAGCCTCTTGCTACGGAGGGTACACGCTACTCTCGCCACCGCTCCACGCCCATTCCATGTTATCTTATTCTGGCCTTAGTCTGCCCGAGGCAAGGCTTACCCATGATGAGGCATGTGACCAGTTAAAGGGTCCTCGGTCAGCAGGCCTACATCGAGATGGTCCTTAATCGACTCAGACAGAGAAACTACACCGAGACTCTCTTTCTCGTGCAAGTCACCCACCCGGTCTCAGCTTAATCATTTAAAACCCAAAGCTTGGTACCTGGCAGAGGTACATCTTTTCCAATGTTGAACCCATCATGGCCATGATGGATCCACCATCAAGTTTTATTTTCAAAAACATTCCTCCCCACTTTGCCAAACATCTTTTGTAAAACAAAACCTTTTGTTTTGCTAGAGCAATACTAAGCATAATAAAACCTTTTGTAAAAATAGGGTTTCAAGGAAGGTAATCAAATTCAAGGAAGGTAATGCAGGAATTATTTAAGCATTCAACTCCTATCACCTAATGCATCAATTAAGTGAGAAAGATTTTAAAAACATCAAGGAAGGTGGCAAATGCACTGGGGCTTGCCTTCGTTGATAGGCGAGTTAGGCTCGAACCCGCAGATATCAAGGTAGAAACAAGTCCCTGCCTGAGATTCCGAAGGTGGTGGTGTCTTCTCTTCGGTTACTTCGACTTCTTCCTCGTTTTCTAAACATAACCATATATATGTGTATATAAGAATGAATGCCATGTAATGCTCATGAGAGTGCAAAGATAATAAATTTATTATCTAAGATCTTGAATACAACTTTCCTTCACGGAACTCCGAGAACTTAGGGTTTCCGGAGTCAGTAAAGGAATTCAAATGGCAGGGGGTAGGGTTTTGGGTTCTAGTTATCAAACAAGGTCCAAATCAAACCAAATCCTACCCCAAGGCTTCTAAATAATGTGTAAAGCTCATATAAAAAGTTTGGGCATTTTTGGAATGATTATCTATTTTCTAAAAATCCAGAACTAATGTTTTAAGCTACTTTAAATACTTCAAAATTCCTTATTTAATCTAAAAATCATGAAACTATTTTTATTAAATACTATGGAAAATAGGAAGTCTAGGAAAATTGGTTTGGCAATTTTAGGATTTTTCTACAATTTTCTATAATATGGAGTTCTGCTGTAAAAAGAAAAAGATAAAGAATGAACAGTCCTGGGCTGATTTCAGCCCAGGCGGCCCAGTAACACAAGGAAAACGGGGCGCGCCCGCACTGGCGGCTTTTCAGAAAGACCCTTGGGGTTTTGGCTAACTAGAACTAGGTTCGCTTACTATTTTCTCGAGTCACTGACAGTTTACAGAAAAGGCCCCCACGTTCTAATCCTTCACCGCCCGAGGTCCACGATGACGGCAGCGCGGAGGATGAACTCCGGTGAGGTTGTACCGGACGATTTACGCCAAGGTC
Source organism: Zea luxurians (assembly GCA_029449295.1). Taxonomy (NCBI): domain Eukaryota; kingdom Viridiplantae; phylum Streptophyta; class Magnoliopsida; order Poales; family Poaceae; genus Zea; species Zea luxurians. The sequence goes on from JAOPSE010000042.1 coordinate 19,112,818, forward strand.
GGAGCTCTATTTTGGCTTAAACCTAATTCAAGCCCTAATCAACGTTTCCCCTAAGTCAATTTCATAGCTCGAGCTCTAAATCACCCTGTCCACGGAGACAGTGCAGAGAACGGATGAACAGAAATGTTCTCGGTGATCTAGGGCAGTCTAGCTCAATCAAGCGGGTCGAGGAGCCTTAGGACAACTTAAGGATGCTGAAACAGGAGAGCAGAGGGGATAAACTGACCAGAATTGTGCTGGCCGCGGTGAGGTCTCTCCTACGGTGTTCTTGAGTAGTTTTGGGGAAGTTCAAAATTCACGCTCGCTGGTGAATGATTGGGACTGATTCTTGGTGGCTGGATGCTTAACTACCTTACGGAGCTCGCGGTGTCTTCAATTTATAGAGCGCAACAGCGGTGGCCGGGAATTGCAGCGATGACGCGCGGCGGTCGGAGAAGGGGGAGTTCACTGGCGCGCGTGATTGGTGGCAAACCTCGTGGCATCTACTCCGGTGATTGACGGAGAGCAAGAGCAGGTCACGGCGGTGCGGTGGAAAGGCCTAGACACGCGGCACGAAGCCAAAGGGCGGCGGTCACTGGCGTGCTTATCGGATTCCACCGCGGCGCGCCTGGTACGGCGGCCGGAATTGTTTACTGTCTGGAGTTATCCATGGCGGCGTGGCTCCAATGGTTATCTGATCAATCCGAGCACGAATTGAGACGTCGGTGGCACGAATCACGGCGGAGATCATCAGCGGCGAGCTGAGCTGGTGATCTGATCATGTTCAGTCACTGTACCAGGGGAAATGTCCATTCAGATGAACCTGACAGTCAAACTTTGAGCTGGATTTTCTCTTAATTCTCTATGGCAACTCATATCAAGCTCTGCAGCAAAATTATAGAGCTACAAACCAGTTACATCTCATTTATAGGGATTGAACTCATTTGAGTACTAGATCAAGGTTGAATTCAAACCCAAAGATGGCTCTATTACACTGAAATTCTGAATTTCAGAGTTCCATCGGCCTGACAGTCCAACTTTGGGCTTAATTATCTCCAATATCTTCTTAACAACTATGCTTACACTCTTAAGCAAAGTTGTTCTCCTTTGTTTGGTCTACAAGTTTGATGCGGTGACCTAGGGCAAAAACCCTAGAATTTGAAAGTTACAAAGCTCAAAAGTTGAGCCCATAACACTGTTTTTCAGACTTAGAGTGGAATCACAATTGGGGTCTTTTTGCAAATTTGTCCAAAACTTAGGGTTTGGCTTGTAAATCTTCATAAATGTGAACTATGTGACTTTATATACTTTAATATTGTAGTTTTTACACTTTAGTCCAAATGTGCACTGTTTTTGCACATAGGCCCCTAGGGTTTGGATTTAGGGTTTTCCAGGGTTTCAATTAGGGTTTCTGGTATCTCAGGGGTATAAATGTAATTCAAGTTCATTCTTAGGAACATTTTATGATTGTTTTACTTAAACCTTAGAGTTTTCCCAATTTGGGTCATGTTTTACCCCTTTAAACCCTATTTAGGGTTAAGTCCCCTATTCCAGGGTTCTATTTGCAAAACACTTGAACAATACAACTTGTTTGAAATTTTTACCTAGTGAATCCACTCTAGGTGTGTCAAACATATAAATGCCAATGTTTATGATGTCATGCTCAAGTTTTAGTAGCAGTAACACCAGGGGTGTTACAAGTTCATCCCTGCGGCTCTTGTGTTTGAGTGACCTTAGGTGCTCGTGATGCTCGTCGACCCATTTGATTGAACTAAATTGCCACCAATCACTGGGAACACATTCATCTGTCTGCAACACCCTCGGTCACCGTGGCGAGAGCGAATTGGATCACCATTTCTGAAATTAAGTTAGGGGAAGTGATCGGGAATGGTTCAATCCTATGTCCGTTGCTCGGGAGCACCGGTCTTGGCCTCCTCCGGCCGGTCTACACGCTCGCCGGAGCTCGGCCACGCTCGACACCGTCGAGGACTTGGCGTGGTGAAGGAATAGAACGTGGAGGACCTTTCTGCAAACTGTCAGCGACCCGTGTAAATAGTGCAAGTGCCTACTTACGATTACCCAGAAGAATAGGGCTTTTTCGCAAAGTCAATATCATGCGCGGGCGCGGGCGCGCTTTCACCCGTTGTTGGGCCGCCTGGTTTGAATTAAGCCCAACACTATTCACTGTCTTTTCTTTTTCTTTTTCTACCAGAGTTAAAACAATCCTAGAAAATTGTAGAAAAATCCTAAAATTGTCAAACCAATTTTCCTAGATTCCTTACTTTCCATAGTATTTAATAAAAATAATTCCATGATTTTTAGATCAAATAGGGAGTTTTGGAGTATTTAAAATAGCTTAAAATATTGATTCTGGATTTTTAGAAAATAGTTAATAATTCCAAAAATACCCAAACTTTTTATATGAACTTTACATATTATTTAGAAGTCTTGGGTAGATTTTGGTTTGATTTGGACATTGTTTGATAATTAGAACCCAAAACCCCCACCCCCTGCTCTTTGAACTTCACTATTAACTCCGGAAACCCTAGTTTCCCGATGAACCGTGAAGGAAAATTGTATTCAAGAACTTTAGATAATAAATTCTTATTATCTGTGCACTCTCATGAGCATTACATGGCATTCATTCTTATATACATATATATATGGTTATCTCTAGAAAACGAAGAAGAAGTTGAAGTAACAGAAGAGAAGACACCACCACCTTTGGAACCTCAGGCAGGAAATTGTTTCTACTTTGACATCTACGAATCTGTGCCTGACTCACCTATAAACGAAGGCAAGCCCCGATGCATTTGCCACCCTCCTTGATGTTTTTAAAATCTTTCTCACTTGATTGATGCATTAGGTGATAGGAGTTGAATGCTTAAACAATTCCTGCATTACCTTCCTTGAACTTGATTACCTTCCTTGAAACCCTGTTTTTACAAAAGGTTTTTACTATGCTTAGTATTGCTCTAGCAAAACAAAAGGTTTTGTTTTACAAAAGATGATTGGCAAAGTGGGAGGGATGTTTTTGAAAATAAAACTTGATGGTGAATCCATCATGGCCATGATGGGTTCAACATCGGAAAAGATGTACCTCTACCAGGTACCAAGCTTTGGGTTTAAATGATTAAGCTGAGACCGGGCGGGTGACTTGCATGAGAAAGAGAGTCTCGGTGTAGTGTCTCCATCTGAGTCAATTAAGGACCGTCTCGATGTAGGCCTGCTGACCGAGGACCCTTTAACTGATCACATGCCTCATCATGGGTAAGCCTTGCCTCGGGCAGACTAAGGCCAGAATAAGATAACATGCAATGGGCATAGAGCGGTGGCGAGAGTAGCGTGTACCCTCCATGGCAAGAGGCTGGACGGTGGTGTATCTATGCTCTCGGTTGACGTGAACCTGATTTGGTCTTAAGAACCCCGATGGCGGGTTGACATATGCAAGGGTTAAGTGCTACATATGTCGTGTGATTAGAGATCCTCAGCTGAGTATATTCGATTCGGATCACCGTACCTTCGCGGTTATGAAGACTTGGTCACTAACCTATACGTAGAACTCCAGTAAAGATGAAGGGATGGTTAAGAAATTGGCTAGTGCTGGTCAAGTGTTTGAACTAGGTAGAAAAGAATTCTAGATGCAGGTAATTTTACCTAACCTAAAAATAAAACTGGATTTTTAAGGATCCACTTTTAGTAAGCATTTCTGCAAACAGAGTCTTTTGATCATTGAGAAACCTTACCTTGACTCCCTTATAACCAGCATACCCTTGAGAGTCTTTTCTTTAGTCGGGTAAGACTTGCTGAGTAATTCCATCCTCAGGGTTTTATTCCCTATTGTTTTTAGGTGAGGAAGTGTCACACCCGGTTTTGGAAGGCAAACCGAATGCGGACTATGTACGTGCCAGGATCAGAACTCACGTACACAGTGATTACATAAATGAACATCATCGCACAATGCTCGAATAATATCATAAAAGAGTAATAACCGATTACATCACAGAGTCTTAGACATCCACATAGTCATCAACTTAACAGTTAATCAAAGTGCTAACGAAACGCAGTAAAGATAAGGCCTTCACAGGCAGCTGACTGGGGGTTGCCGCCAACCCACACCTAGAATTCGTCGTAGTCTTGGAACTCCTGGAAGTCTCCTGCCACGGCTTCATCTTCTCCGGAGCAGTGGTTACAATGCGGACAACCTGGTGTTTTGTGGTAAAGCAAGGATGAGTACACATCAACGTACTCAGCAAATGTCCCGTTTGGCTGAAGTGGACTAGCTTTATGTGGGGTTAGGCTCCAGCAGTTGCTTTTAGTTAGTCAGGTATTTATCATTAGTAGAAGCCAGATTTTATCATTAACCAACCCATGAACCATTTCCTCACCGAGGAACAACATCATCATATTCAAACCAAAATCATAACATAATCCTTGTATCTCGAACCATTTGTATCTCTAATCAAAGAGGATCCCAAGGCTGCTCTTAACCGTGAGCACGGCTGATATATCAGTTTCACTACCCTCTGCAGAGGTCGCACACTTTACCCATGAGTCATGATTCCCTTTCTGCCTGGGGAGAGCTAATCCCCATTAACCACTACCTAGGTGGTCCGGCAGGGTATCACTACGTAGCTGTTACAAAGATTCCCCTAGAGATCATAGCTGCCCGTTAGGTTTCTCCAGTTTGATAAACACAGTACTCCTCCCCGCAGGAGAGTGACTAACAAAAGCAAAACGAAAGAACCTCGGCACTCAGCCTCGGCAGAGCAAGCACTGTGCCTGGACCCCATTGACGGCACGACGGCGAAGCAACTACACCTCTAGTTTCTCTAATTATTTAGCTAAGGGTGCCCCATTTCACCCTCATGGTTGCACTGTTATCCCGGGTGGTCTCTCAACGAACAGGTCCTTACGGAGAGGTACTCAGGAAACAGCCTGAGCCCCCTAGAGTATCACAAGATCATCAACATCATCAGGATAACAGTATCATAAATATTCACATCATGTTCATTGATTAAGTTAAGGCAGTAGCAGGATGCTAACCATATAACCCAAAAGGTAATCAAGGATAAAGTAAAGTGTAAAGCTAGTCAATTCCTTAGGTTTCAAGTAAGTAATGCGGGGTAGTAGGTTATAAATGAATAGGACATAATGGGTCAGAGGACACTTGCCTTCACCAAACTGTTGCTCAGGGACTTCCTCTGCAACTTCCTCGGGAAACACAGACTGCTCGTTGTCTACGTAAAGTAATCATTCACACTATGCACTTGGGGAAATAACAGATAAAAACAATATACCAAACATATGCAGCAGAGGGTGGTCACAAATTCATTACAGAAAAGGGATAGGCACTCTGGTGTTTCCTAGGTCTGGGGTAGAGGACTATACAAAATGAGTCATTATCCACTACTCAGGTTTAAGTCAGTGGTGGAATTAAATAATTATCTGGTTTAAGTTCCTAAACTTAAGGGTTTGAGTCCATAAACTTAAGTGCTCCAACTTTTATTAAAGTCTACTACCTTTTATTTATCCCAAAATAGAGTTCCAATAACCTTAATCCTATCCTAAAGATTAACCATTAATTGGAACATGGAAACAGCAGGAAAACAGTGCATAATCAGATAGATAATAATTTTATGAACATTTTGCAATTTGAAGCACCTAATTTGGAGTTCATATGGCAAAGTTATGAATTTTACAAGTTTAGGGGTTAAAAATATGCCCTAGGGACCTATTTTGAATTAAGTAAAAGGGCTGAGGACTTAACTGCGAGAAACCAGGGACGGCGGGCGCAAAATCCGGAAAACCGGGGGGTTCTTTAAGAAAAACCGCGGGCGAAGGGGTATCGGGCGCTTACAGCCGTTAGATCTCAGATCAACGGCCAGGATTAGATCCTGCGGCGGGCGCGCGGGCGCGCGGCGGCTCGGGGTGGCTGACAGGCGGGGCCGGGCGGACAGCGCGAGCGCGGGCGACAGGCAGGCGGGACCGGGCGGGCAGAGCGCGCGGGCGGACTGACAGGCGGGACCGGGCGGGCAGAGCGCGCGGGCGGACTGACAAGTGGGGCCTAACGGGCAGAGAGACGGGGTGAGGGGGCAGTGGGCCTGGGCCGCTGGATCTCCGGCGGACGGCCATGATTAGGTCCGGGCGGGTTGAATCAGAGCCGCCCGATCTGGGTTGAACGGCGGAGATCGGATGGGCGGCCTGGGTCTTCCCTACGGCTAGCTGGGGCGGCAGCGCTCGTCCCCGCGGCGGAGGGCTCGCCGGAGACGAGGGGCGCGGGCGATTGGCGGGACTCTGGGGTGACCTGGGTGGTCGGGGAGGTCGGGGAGGGCGCGGGGAGTTCTCCGGTAGGGTCTGGGTCGGGGCAGAGGCACCGGAGGGGGGCGATTCACGGCGGGGCGGCTCGGCGGCGGGATTACTCTACTCCGGCGAGGAATTACACACGGCAGAGAGCAAAACAAGGGGCGATAGGAGCGGGAGAGGTCCCTTACCTCAAGGCGGGCTCCGGGAACTCCTCGGCGGCGACGGAGACGCGACGGTGGCCCGGGTCGACGGCGGCGGCTGCACGGCGGACGACGGGTGAGCGCGGGCAGAGAGAAATAGGGAGGGGGAGAGGGAATTGGGGCGCGTTCCGGGTTGCGGACGTCGGGGTGGAGCTCACCGGGGCTAAGGGCGCGGCGGAGCTCCAACGGCGACGGGGAACCGAGCTCGGGACAGCGGGGTTATGGCGGCGGCGCTCTGCGTGCGCGCAGCGAGAGGGAAAGAGGGTCTACTGGAGCGCAAATGGGGGAGAGGGTGAGGGCGAGTGGGGCTCGGGGCTCAAGTGGCCGAGGGCGAGGTGGGGCGAGCTCCCCACGCGCGACGTGGGCGCGAGGAAGGCGGGCGCGCGCGGCTCGGAGGCGGTTACGCGAGAACGGCGAAGCTGACAGCCGGGACCCGCGACGCAGAGAGAGAAGAAGTCGGGCGCGGGCGCGAGGAAAGCGGGGCTGACCGGGAGGGCCCACGGGCAGAGAGAGAGCGAGGGAGATGGCGCACGCGCGGGCGGGAGCGCCGACAGGTGGGACCGGGCAACCAGAGAGAGCGGGGGAGCGAGCGCGGAGACGGCGGCCGCGCCGACAGGCGGGCCCGCTCGCGCAGAGAGAGAAGGGGCGGGAGGGAGAGCGCGCGCGCGGGCGCGCGGGTTGGGCCTGGTGGGCCGAAAGGCCGAGCAGGCTGAGGTAACGGGCTGCTTCCCTTTTTCTTTTTATTTTGTAATTTCCTTTCTCTTTTCTTTTTATTTTCTCCATTTGATTCAAATTCAAATGTGCCACAAATTCAAATTAGACCTTTTGAGAATTATGCACCAAACAAAAGTGAAATCTAGGGTTCAACATGATGCAACAATTCATAGTCCCTTAGGGTTTAACCTATCACACTACTATTACAAATAAAATAAGCATTTCCCTCCTATAGAGATGAGAAAGAAAAGATTGGGGAAGGATGAGAAAAGAAAAGTAACACCTGAATTTGTGAATATGAGCAAAGAAATTTTATACCCCCCAAATTCAGGGTGTTACAGGAAGCAACAAACTTTTGTTGTTTTTGTACCAAGGTGGTGTCAAATGAAGAAAAGCAAGAATGAAGCTGCGGGAGGACCTAGTCCTCCATAAAAACTTTTATGTAAGAACTTATCGGGAGGGGTTTCTGCCTCCTTGGTTTTGTAATAATACTACTAAGTACTCATTTAATTACTGGTCTGTAATATATAACTTTGTCTTACTTTCAAATAAATGTAAGTTTATGTAACCGCTTCCGCATTTTGTATCTCCGATGATCTGTAATGTCTGCGTGACGGGTGAAACGCTCTTGGGAAAGGTAAAAAAAGCAGATACCGAACTTGTCAGGTGATTCAGGGGCATCTACAGGGTTGTCTGAGGTCCGTTGGACAAGGACAACTGTAGGTCGGCCTAATAACTTGGGAGGTTCCGTCACACTTACGTGCACTCTCGCTCGTTTGTAGGATTCTATTATCGATATAGTCAAGAAGGCACGAAAGTTGTTTTCTACCCGATCGTCAGGACTTGTTTGGTAGCTGGACCACTTATCCGAGTGAGAGTTACTTCTCGCGGAAGGTGATGAATGAGGTATCCGTATCTCGTAGGCGTAGGAGTCCCTCGGCTTGGTCGGCCTTGCCGCTTACGTGTACTCTCGTCGTTTTTAGGGTCCTGCTATCGATATAGTCGAAAGCACGAGAGTCGTTTTGGTAGAAAACTTTTTTGAAGAAAATTTTGACGCGGAGGGGGTACCCCCTTCTAGCCCCTGAGGGAGGGTCGGGCTTTGCCGAGGCAAGGCTGATCCTTCCTTGACGGTTAGACTTTATTTATGTATGTAAAGAAAAACGAGGTACGTGAACGACTTGAAACATTTTAAGGGTAGAAGCGACGTAGTTGTTCGATGTTCCAAGCGTTGATGTAGACCTTGCCTTGATCGTTGGCCAACTTGTATGTTCCGGGCTTCAAAATCTTGGCGATGATGAATGGCCCTTCCCAGAGAGGAGTAAGCTTGTGGCGTCCTCGGGTGTCTTGTCATAACCGAAGCATCAAGTCTCCCACCTAGAAGCCTCGGGGCCGAACCATTCGGGCGTGGTAGCGTCGCAGAGACTGCTGATACCGCACCGAATGTAGTAAGGCAACGTCCCGAGCCTCTTCGAGCTGGTCCAGCGAGTTCTCTCGACTGATCTTGTCGCTTTGGTCGTCGTACGCCTTCATCCTCGGGGAACCGTATTCTAAGTCCGTGGGGAGGACGACCTCGGCCCCATAGACTAGAAAGAACAGCGAGAAACCCGTGGCTCGGCTCGGCTCGGCGTCGTCCTCAGACTCCAGACCACCGAGGGTAGCCCTTTCACCCACCGCTTGTCGAACTTGTTGAGGTTGTTGTAGATCCTCGGTTTAAGTCCCTGCAAAATCATACCATTGGCACGCTCCACCTGCCCATTCGTCATGGGGTGAGCTACGGCAGCCCAGTCCACACGGATGTGGTGGTCCTCGTAGAAGTCCAGGAACTTTTTTTCCGGTGAACTGTGTGCCATTGTCGATGATGATGGAGTTCGGGACCCCAAAACGATGGATGATGCTTGTGAAGAATGCCACCGCCTGCTCGGACCTGACGCTGGTCAAGGGTCGGACCTCGATCCACTTGGAGAATTTGTTGATGGCAACCAGCAGGTGCGAGAAGCCCCCGGGTGCCTTTTGCAAGGGACCGACGAGGTCCAGACCCCATATAGCAAACGACCAGGTGATGGGTATCGTCTGCAGGTCCTGAGCGGGCGAGTGCGTCTGCTTCGCGTAGAATTGACACCCTTGGCAGGAGCGTACAATCCTAGTGGCATCGGCCACCGCGGTCGGCCAGTAGAAACCTTGTCGGAAAGCGTTACCCACGAGGGCTCGGGGCGCTGCATGGTGACCGCAAGCCCCTAAGTGTATTTCTTGCAACAGCTCTTGTCCTTGGGCGAAGGAAATGCATCGCTGGAGGATGCCCGAGGGACTACGGTGGTAGAGCTCCTTTTCATCACCCAGCAAAACGAACGACTTGGCGCGCCGAGCCAGTTGCCGAGCTTCGGCCTTGTCGAGGGGCAGCTCTCCTCGGAGGAGATAATCCAGGTACGGGGTCTGCCAGTTTGGGTTTGGCGTGACCCCATTCCGATCTCCCTCGATGCGCAGGGCCTCACCCTCGGCGGCTGAGGGCACCTCGGGCTCGGCCGAGGCTTCCTCGGACGTCTCGTCGATCTTGACGGAGGGTTGATGTATATCCTTGGAGAAGACGTCCGGGGGAACCGTTGTCCGCCCCGAGGCTATTTTAGCCAGCTCATCCGCAGTCTCTTTATACCGTCGAGCGATGTGGTTGAGTTTGAGCCCGTAGAACTTGTCTTCCAGGCACCGAACTTCGTCGCAGTAGGCCTCCATCTTCCGATCATGGTAGTGGGAGTTCTTCATGACTTGGTCAATGACAAGCTGCGAGTCGCCACGAGCGTCGAGGCGCCGAACCCCTAGCTCGACGGCGATGCGCAGCCTGTTAACCAATGCTTCGTTCTGGGCCACGTTGTTTGACGCCGGAAAATGAAGGCGTATCATGTAGCGAAGATGTTTTCCGAGGGGTGAAATGAAGAGCAAGCCAGCGCCTGCTCTGGTCTTCATGAGCAACCCGTCGAAGTACATGGTCCAAAGTTCAGGCTGGATTGGAGCTGTCGGCAACTGGGTGTCGGTCCATTCAGCCAGGAAGTCTACCAAGACCTGGGACTTTATGGCTTTCCGAAGGGCGAATGAGAGTGCGTCGCCCATGAGTTCTACTGTCCACTTTGCTATCCTATCCGAGGCCTCTCGAGACTGGATGATCTCCCCTAGGGGGAAGGATGACACCACAGTCACCGGATGAGACTCGAAGTAGTATCGCAACTTTCGCCGTGTTAGAATCACTGCGTACAGCAGCTTCTGGATCTGTGGGTAGCGGATCTTGGTCTTGGATAGCACTTCGCTGATGAAGTAGACCGGCCTCTAGACGAGCAGTGCATGCCCTTCTTCTCGTCTCTCGACTACGATCGCAGCGCTGACCACCTGAGTGGTTGCGGCTACGTAGATCAAGAGGGCTTCTCCTGCAGCAGGCGGCACCAAGATGGGCGCATTGGTGAGGAGGGCCTTAAGGTTTCCGAGGGCTTCTTTGCCCTCGGGGGTCCAAGTGAAGCGCTCGGCCTTCCTTAAGAGGTGGTACAGAGGTAAGCCTTTCTCGCCGAGGCGCGAGATGAAGCGGCTCAGAGCCGCAAGGCATCCCATGACCCTTTGTACTCCTTTCAAATCCTTGATCGGTCCCATGTTGGTGATGGCTGCGATTTTCTCCGGATTGGCCTCGATGCCCTGCTCGGAGACGATGAACCCTAGGAGCATGCCTCGGGGGACTCCAAAGACACACTTCTCAGGATTGAGTTTCACGCCTTTCGCTCTCAGACACTTGAATGTCGTCTCAAGGTCGGAGAGGTGGTCTAAGGCTTTCTTCGTCTTGACAACAATGTCATCTATGTAAGCCTCAACCGTTCGGCCGATGTGCTCTCCGAACACGTGGTTCATGCAATTTTGGTATGATGCACCTACATTCCTCAAGCCAAATCGCATAGTAGTATAACAATACATGCCAAAAGGTGTGATGAAAGAAGTCGCGAGCTGGTCGGACTCTTTCATCTTGATTTGATGATAACCTGAATAGGCGTCGAGGAATGACAGTGTCTCGCACCCAGCAGTGGAGTCCACAATTTGGTCGATGCGAGGCAGAGGGTAGGGAACCTTTGGACATGCCTTGTTTAAACTGGTGTAGTCTACGCACATCCTCCACTTCCCACCTTTCTTTTTCACAAGCACAGGGTTAGATAACCATTCGGGATGGAATACCTCTTTGATGAACCCTGCAGCCATCAGCTTGTGGACCTCCTCGCCTATAGCTCTGCGCTTTTCTTCGTCAAAACGACGCAGGTGCTGCTTCATGGGTCGGGCGCCAGCCCAGATGTCCAGTGAGTGCTCGGCGACATCCCTCGGTATGCTGGGCATGTGACGGAACCTTCCAAGTTATTAGGCCCACCTACGGTTGTCCTTGTCCAACAGACATCAGACAACCCCGTAGATGTTCCTGAATCACTTGATAAGTTCGGTATCTTTCCTTACCTTTCCAGGAACGTTTCACCCATCTTGCAGACATTACAGCACATCGGAGATATCGAAATGCGGAAGTGATTACATAATCTTACATTTATTTAAAAAGTAAGATTCAGTTACTTATTACAGACCAGAAATATAAACGAGTGCTGAGTAGTATTATTACATAACCAAGGGAGGCAAAAACTCCTCCCATAAGAGTTTATACATAAAAGTTTTCTTATGGAGGACCATGTCCTCCCGCATCTTCATTCCTGATTTTCTTCATGAGGAACCACCTTGGTACAAAAGCAACAGAAATCTGCTGCTCCCTCACCTAAAAACAACGAGGGAATAAACCCTAAGTATGGAATTACTCAGCAAGTCTTACCCGACTAAAGAAAAGACTCTCAAGGGTATGCTGGTCATAGGGAAGTCAAGGTAAGGCTTAACAAGAATCAAAGACTCTGTTTTGCGGAAAAGCTTACTATGAGGGGATCCTTAAGAATTCAATTTTATTGTCAGGTTAAATAAATTACCTGCAGCTAGAGTTCTTGCTATCCTAGTTCAAACACTTGTCCTGAACTTAGCCAATTTCTCATTAATCCCTTCATCTTTAGTGGATTGCTACGTGTAAGTCAGTGGCCAAGTCTCCATAACCGCGGAGGTACGGCGATCCGAATCGATTATACTCAGTTGAGGATCTCCGATCACACGACATATGTAGCACTTAACCCTTGCATATGTCAACCCGCCACCGGGTTTCTTAAGACCAGATCAGGTTCACGCAAACCGAGAGCACAGATACACCACCGTCCAGCCTCTTGCCACGGAGGGTACACGCTACTCTCGCCACCGCTCCACGCCCATTTCGTGTTATCTTATTCTGGCCTTAGTCCGCCCGAGGCAAAGCTTACCCATGACGAGGCATGTGACCAGTTAAAGGGTCCTCGGTCAGCAGGCCTACATCGACAAGGTCCTTAATCGACTCAGACGGAGACACTACACCGAGACTCTCTTCTCGTGCAAGTCACCCACCCGGTCTTAGCTTAATCATTTAAAACCCAAAGTTTGGTACCTGGCAGAGGTACATCTTTTCCGATGTTGAATCCATCAAGGCCTTTGATAGATTCACCATCAAGTTTTATTTTTGAAAATATCCCACCCACTTTTGCCACATCATCTTTTGTAAAAACAAAACATTTTTGTTTTTCTAAAGCAAGGCTAAGCATCAAAAATCTTTTGTAAAACGGGTGATCAAGGAAGGTAATCAAGTTCAAGGAAGGTAATGCAGGAATTGTTTTAGCAATCAACTCCTATCACCTAATGCATCAAGCAAGTGAGAAAGATTTTAAAAACATCAAGGGAGGTGGCAAATGCACCGGGGCTTGCCTTCGTTAATAGGTGAGTCTAGCTCAGATCCACAAATATCAAAGTAGAAGCAGTTGCCTGCTTGAGAATCCGAGGGTGGTGGTGTCCTTTCTTCGGTGACTTCTGCTTCTTCTTCACGTTCTAACATAACCATATATATATATAAGAATGAATGCCATGTGATGCTCATGAGAGTGCAAAGATAATAAAGATTTATTATCTAAGTCTTGAATACAACTTTCCTTCACGGAACTCCGAGAACTTAGGGTTTCCGGAGTCAGTAAAGGAGTTCATAGGGCAGGGGGTTGGTTTTGGGTTTTATGTATCAGACAAAGTCCAAATCAATTCAAACTCTACCCAAGGCTCCTAAATAATATAAGGAACTCATATAAAAATTTGGAACATTTTTGGGATTACCATTTATCTTTTAAAAATCCAGAACTACTTTTTAAACTCCTTAAAATGCCCCAAAATTCCCAATTTAAACTAAAAATCATGAAACTATTTTTATTAAATTCTAGGGAAAATAATGAACCTAGGAAAATTGGTTTTACAATTTTAGGATTTTTCTGTAATTTTCTACAATTGTTTTAGCTCTGGAGTAAAAAGAAAAAGAAAAACTTATGAATAGTTCTGGGCTGGTTTCGGCCCAAGCGGCCCAGTCAAAAGGGGAAAAGCGCGCGCGTGCGCCCGCGCGCTGGCTGTTTTGCGCAAAAGTCCACGGGGTTTTTACTAACTGGGATCCGATCTTTCACTGTTTAACACAGTCGCTGACAGTTTGCATAAAAGTCCTTCCACATCTATCTATTCTGGGTTTGAAGTCCCCGACGGTGCATGGCACGGCAGAGCTCTGGCAAGCTCCTGGACCAGCCAAACGGGGCAAGGATAGGAGCTACTGAGCGGTCTACACCAAATTCACGGCCTATCAATGGTTTCCCCCCAATCAATTTCATCTTAAGTGATCTATTTGGCTCTGCCCATGAGGACAGCACGCACTACGGCTAACCCAGCGCGTTCCTGGTGATTGGTGATGGTTTAGTTCAATTGGGCGGGTCTATGAGCATCACGGGTATGTGAGATCACTCAAACGAGGGAGCAGAAGGTTTGAACTGACCTCAATTGCATAGGCCACGGCGAGGTTGGTTTCACGGCGGCGGAAACTGTGATTGGGGAAAGTGAGCGATTCTCTGGCTATGGTGGTTAATTGAGGGTGTAGGCGGGTGCTACGGCTTCACAATTTAGAGACGAAGAGTCGTGCTCAGTTGATTTGAACGGAGAGGGTGAGGAGGTGATGAATTTATAGGCGCAGTAAGCCACTGCCATGGCCATGGTGATAACCATTGCCGGTCTTTGCTGGCGATCAACGGCGGCGTCAAGCGATAGCCATTCTTACAGGCTTGCCACGTCCCTGCCGCGGCAGTAACGCAGTCACATCAGTGCGGCGTGGATGAACGGAGGGGAGCGGCGTTGATGACCGGACACGGCCGGGAGGAGGGATGGCCGCGTGGCAGCCGGAGTTAGTGCCTTCCACCACGACGATCATACCCGGAGCAGAAAGATCTTCGCCCAGAGATGCTCGCCGTCCGATCATCACAACCCCGGCGCAAATCACGGCGCAAACAGATCGTCGGCGGTGAGGACAGCCGCGCTGGCGGTCTGATCCAGCGCAGATACTGTACCATCAGAAGTTCTATTCAGTGAACCTGACAGTCAAGATTTAGGGCAGGTTTTCTCCAACTTTTCTATGGTACCAAGTCCAAATCTCTGCAGCAAACTTGTAGCGCATTATACCAACTACAACTTTGTCACATGGTGTTGTCACAAAAAATCATTGAATCATGTCTGAAATTGGGCTTGAAGTTGGTGGTAGTTCACTGTTAGTCTGAAAATTCAGACCAGATCAGCCTGACAGCCAAAGTTTGAGCATGATTATCTCTAATTTTTTCTTAACAACATTGCTCACTCTCTTAAGCAAAAGTGTTCACCTTTGATGGATCTACAACTTTGATGTGGTGACCTAGGGCAAAAACCCTCTGATTTAACAGTTACAAAGCTCCAAAGTTGGGTTAACCACACTGAAATCCAGACTTAACCCAAAAGGGTTAAGTGTGGCACTTTTGCACTTAAGTCCAAATCTTAAGTTTTGGATTGCAAATTCACATATGAGTGACCCAAATAACTTAAGATACTTATTTGACTTGATTTTTGCACTTTAGTCCAAAAGTGGACTAATTTTGCACTTAGGTCCCTAGGGTTTGGACTTAGGGCTTTTTAGGGTTCTATTTGAGATTTTTGGATATCCCAGGGGTATAGATGTGATTCAACTTTGTTTTTGGGGACATCTTATGATTCTTTCCCCAAAAGCCTTTAGGTTTACTCATCTGGGTTAAGTTTTGCCCCAATAATCCCTAATCAGGGTTAAGTTCCTTAACCAGGGGTCTATTTGCAAAATACCAAAAACAATACACTTGTTTGAAATTTTTACCTAGTGAATGCACTCTAGGTGTGCCAAACATATGCAATGCCAATGTTTATGATGTCATGCTCAAGTTTTAGTTATAGTAACACCAGGGGTGTTACATCCTTTCCCCCATAAAAGAATCTCGTCCCGAGATTAAAAGTCCTAGGGTGAGTAATGGAAAAGGAAATGTGTCACATTTTTATTTCCTTATTTCTGGTATAAGGCAGGGGTGGTGTGGGGGTTTACTCCTTTATTACAATAACTAAATGTACTTTACAGATTACATGAGGCTAGAAAGCCTGGGAAATTCTTATTCAAAAAGTCTTGCGTTTCCCACGTAGCCTCTTCTTCAGAATGTTGGTTCCACTGTATCTTATAGAACTTGAGAGTTTTTCTCTGGGTAACCCGGTCCTTTTGATCCAAGACTCGAATAGGGTGCTCAGAATATGTCAAGTCTGGTTCAAGGACAACATCTGTCACTTTAATGGTTCGATCAGGAATCCGGAGACACTTCTTCAATTGAGACACGTGGAACACATTATGTATAGCAGACAATGTCTCGGGAAGCTGCAGTTGATATGCCACTGGTCCACATTGCTTAAGCACAGGGAAGGGACCAATGTACCTAGGTGCAAGTTTTCCTTTGACCCCGAAACGGGATACCCCCTTCATTGGTGAAACCTTCAGGTAGACATAGTCCCCTTCAAGAAAATACAAGGGCATTCGCCGTTTGTCTGCATAACTCTTCTGACGAGCTTGGGCTTTCTTCATATTATGAATTATTTTCTGAACCTTTTCTTCGGTTTCTTTTACCATATCAGGCCTAAAGAAATACCTTTCACCAGGTTCAGACCAATTTAGCGGAGTACGACACCGCCGTCCATATAAAGCTTCAAAAGGTGCCATCTTGATACTTTCTTGATAGCTATTATTATATGAAAACTCCGCTAAGGGCAAACATTCATCCCATTTCTGTGAGAAAACCAGGACACATGCCCGCAGCATATCTTCGAGTATTTGATTAATCCTCTCAGTCTGTCCACTGGTTTGTGGATGATATGCCGAACTATGGAGCAGCCTAGTACCCAAGGATTTGTGAAGTGCTTCCCAAAACTTGGCTACAAATTGAGGTCCACGATCCGACACAATAGTCTTCGGAACACCATGCAGACTAAGAATACGATCAATGTACAATTGGGCATAGACAGTAACCGGGTGATCTGTCTTGACCGGCAGAAAATGAGCTGTCTTTGTGAGTCGATCAATTATAACCCAGATAGAGTCATACCCTTTTGCAGTCCTGGGCAATCCCACAATGAAGTCCATACTTATGTCTTCCCATTTCCATGTTGGGATTGGCAAAGATTGTAACGGACCAGCAGTTTTCAAGTGTATGGCCTTGACACGTCTACAGGTGTCACATCTGGCCACATAGCGTGCAATCTCGATCTTCATTTTTGTCCACCAATAATGTTGTTTCAGATCTTGGTACATCTTAGTGCTTCCGGGATGAATAGAATAGCGACTAAGATGTGCTTCATCAAGAATTTGTTGGCAGATCTCTTCATTCTTTGGCACCACTATACGGTTATTAAACCATACAATGCCTTGCTTATCTTCTTTGAAACATTTGGCTGTTCCAGCCCTTATCTTTTCCCGAATGTGTTTCATGCCCTCATTATTTTTCTGAGCATCAATTATCCTTTGCAAGAGAACTGACTCCAGTTTTAGCTGACTTAGGGTTCCTTGTTGGACCATCCCCAGGTTTAGCTTTTCCATCTCTTGACATAAAGTATTGTCAGAGTTCTTCATCATAAGACAGTGACAGGAAATCTTACGGCTAAGTGCATCTGCCACAACATTGGCTTTGCCTGGGTGATAATGAATTTCCAATTCATAGTCCTTAATAAGCTCAAGCCATCGCCTTTGTCTCATATTCAATTCTGACTGGGTGAAGATATACTTCAAGCTTTTATGGTCTGTGTAAATGTGACAGACATTTCCCAGTAGATAATGACGCCAGATTTTCAGGGCATGAACCACAGCAGCTAGCTCCAGATCATGAGTTGGATAATGTTCCTCATGTCGGCGCAACTGCCATGAAGCATATGCAATCACTCGGCCTTCTTGCATCAACACACAGCCGAGTCCACTGCCTGACGCATCACAATATACATCAAAAGGCTTGGTGATGTCCGGTTGAGCCAATACCGGAGCAGTGGTTAATAATGTCTTTAATTGCACAAAGGCTTCTTCACACTTGGAAGACCAATTAAATTTACAATCATTTTTCAATAAACTTGTGATTGGTTTCACAAGCTTAGAAAAATCTGGTATAAATCTGCGATAATACCCAGCTAGTCCAAGAAAACTCCAGACTTGATGAACAGTGGTCGGGGGTTTCCACTCCAGAATATCCTTGACCTTGCTAGGATCTACCGCAATTCCCCTGGCATATAGGATATGTCCTAGAAACTGAATTTCCTCCAGCCAAAACGCGCATTTACTGAACTTGGCATATAGCTGATGTTCCCATAGGCGCGTCAACACAATCCGCAAATGTTGAGCATGCTCCTCTTCATTTTTGGAATATATCAAGATATCGTCGATGAAGACCACCACGAACTTGTCCAACTCGGGCATAAACACCGAGTTCATCAAATAAGTGAAATGGGCAGGAGCATTTGTCAATCCGAAAGACATTACCAGATATTCAAATAACCCATATCACGTAGTGAACGCGGTCTTCTGTATGTCCTCGGGCCGAATATAGATTTGATGATAGCCTGACCTGAGATCAATTTTTGAAAATACCCTCGCCCCGGTCAGTTGATCAAATAGGATGTCAATCCTCGGAAGAGGGTACTTGTTCTTGACAGTGACCTCATTCAGGGGCCGATAATCCACGCACATCCGTAAGGTTTGATCCTTCTTTTTGACGAATATGGCTGGACAACCCCAAGGTGACGAGCTTGGCCGGATAAATCCTTTTTCTAATAGATCTTGTAATTGAATCTTCAGTTCTGCCAACTCATTTGGAGGCATACGATACGATCTTCGAGAAATAGGAGCCGTACCGGGCTTTAGCTCAATTACAAATTCTACATCCCGTTCAGGTGGCAATCCCGGCAAATCTTTGGGAAAGACATCGGGAAACTCACACACTACCGGAATATCCTTGATTTCCGGTACTATGGCTTCGTATACTCTGCTAGTAGCTTGGGTTGGAATGGGGATAGGTATAAGAATTTCTTCTTGATTATAACTCAACCTGATAATTCTTTGATCAGTGTTGAGGATTGCTTTATACTTGGCCAACCAATTCATACCCAGAATAACATCTATATCCTGGCCTTTCAGAACTATCATATTAGTAAGAAAATCCCGTCCGGCCAAGGTTATGGGCACTTGATAGGCCACTTCTCTAGTAAAAATCTGTCCCCCAGGTGAGTGAATTTTAAATCCTTCTTTTGATTCATGACATGAAATGTGATGTTGCTCCACAAATTTCTTACTAATGAAGGTATGCGAAGCACCAGAGTCAAAGAGAATGATTGCAGGATGATTGGCCACGAGGAACGTACCCATCATTACCGGCTCCCTGTCCGGTGTAGTGGCCACTTGTGTATAGTATATACGTCCCGTCTTCTTAGTATTCTTGCCCGAAGTACTTCCCTTGCCTGGAGCTGAATTCCCCAATCCTTGTTGATTATTAGCCTGATTCTGCTTTGGATAGGGACAATCTTTGATAAAATGCCCAGACTTGCCACAGTTAAAACACCTAGTTGAAGAACTTGGCAGAGCAGGGAATCGAGTGCCTGGGGCACCCGGCTGACTTGGGGCAGTAGGAGCTTTATTAGGACGAATAATTATTGGCTGTTTGAAAGGGAAGGATGGTGCACTTGAACGGTTCTGGTTAGAAGGCCGGAGAACAAACCGTTGCCTCTTCACCGGGCCCTGACTAGGCCTATCACCTCCAAATCCCTTAGATTTTCCGGCTCCTGCATATTTTGCTTCCACAGCCAAAGCTGTACTGACAGCTTTCCCATATGTGAGATCTATGCAGGTTGCCATTTTCTTTGCAGTCGATCATTTAAACCCCTCATGAAGCAATTCTTCTTTTTCAGGTCTGTATTTACTTGATCGATTGCATACTGCGACAGGTGGTTAAACTTGTTGAGATATTGATTGACGGTATCTCCACCTTGTCTAAGCTTCATAAATTCTTATTGTTTCATATGTAGAACACCCTCTGGTATATAATGCTCACGGAAGGCCACTTTGAATTCCTCCCAGGTTATTTGATGATTGGCTGGTTGAACGGCCATGAAATTTCCCCACCAAGTGCTGGCAGGGCCACGTAGTTGTTGGGCTGCAAACAACGGCTTCTGGGTCTCTGAACAGCGCAGAAGTCCGAATTTTTGTTCAATGACCCGTATCCATTCGTCAGCTTCTAACGGGTCTTCAGCCTTCACAAACAGGGGTGGACGAGTCTCTAAGAAGTCCAGATAAGAAGTTTCGCGGGGGCCCTGTTGATAACCCCGCCCGCCTTGTTGTTGAAACTGCTGACCAGCCATTTCTCTCAAGAAGCGGGTATTATCTGCGGTCGCATTTACCAAGGCAGCAATTGCCTCGGCCAGAGTGGGAGGAACAGGGGGTGGATTTGGTGTAGATTCCCTCCCACTAGAGGGTCCTGCTGCATCCTGGGATCGAGTTTTGGACGGCATCTGTGGCAATAGTCATTTGAAAGAAAAACAAATATTATATGCCAGAGACAAAACCTTCCAAATTACATTACCAAAAAGAGTAATGTACAGACTCGATTTTACAACAGGATACATTACTCAACATACAATACACTATCTATTGTACAATAGTACAATCTATAATACTCTATTTTTATTTTTATTACTACACTACTACTTCTACTTCTGGTTACTCCTAGCAGCCTCGTCATCAGGTGTGGGAGACCATTCATCGACCAGCCTCATAGAAGGAGGGGGTTGAAAAAGGTCTAGCTCACCACCAAGCGCTTGTTCCATCACGTGGGAGGGTCCAGCTTCCGACTCAGCAGGATGTATGGGCTCACTGGGATGTAGTTGCGAATACAATACATGCACTTCCTCATGTAATGTATTGCAGTATGTCTGCAAGTCTTCAACAGCCATGTTGAGCTCAGTTATACGGGCCTGAGCCCTTGCCTCCTTGGCCCATGCCAACGAACGAGATTGGACGACCCAATCGAGTGCCAAATCTTGATCCGCCAGCTGATCTTGTAGATGGCGAACGTCTCGTCGTAACTCATTTATGCGATCACCATCTCCGATCCATATAGCTGTCCTGCGGCGGAGTTCCGCTTGGAGCCTACTTACTTCTGCTTCCAGATCCCCTATAGGATCATTGCTTCCGCTACTACTATCTACATCTCGCGGAGCAAGTTGATGTCGAGGTACTCCAATGGGTCCAGTCGACTTACGCGCAGTTTTTCTTGTGCGCGGCGGCATTTCTCTAGGGGGAAAAACTTTATTAGTACCATTCGTAGTATGATGCATGAATAATTACCGAATCAATCTTGATTCACCCTTCTATACATTGCACTCTTCCTACCTGGTCTTTATAGATTCTTCAGATATAAGGGATAAGAAAGGAAGAAGTCCTTTTAGGTAAGTCTTTCTTTGAAATCCTTTTGAATATGCCGTATAATATCTGCAAAGAAGGGCTTCGCTCCGATACCAGCTGTGACGGAACCTTCCAAGTTATTAGGCCCACCTACGGTTGTCCTTGTCCAACAGACATCAGACAACCCCGTAGATGTTCCTGAATCACTTGATAAGTTTGGTATCTTTCCTTACCTTTCCAGGAACGTTTCACCCGTCTTGCAGACATTACAGCACATCGGAGATATCGAAATGTGGAAGTGATTACATAATCTTACATTTATTTAAAAAGTAAGATTCAGTTACTTATTACAGACCAGAAATATAAACGAGTGCTGAGTAGTATTATTACATAACCAAGGGAGGCAAAAACTCCTCCCATAAGAGTTTATACATAAAATTTTTCTTATGGAGGACCATGTCCTCCCGCATCTTCATTCCTGATTTTCTTCATGAGGAACCACCTTGGTACAAAAGCAACAGAAATCTGCTGCTCCCTCACCTAAAAACAACGAGGGAATAAACCCTGAGTATGGAATTACTCAGCAAGTCTTACCCGACTAAAGAAAAGACACTCAAGGGTATGCTGGTCATAGGGAAGTCAAGGTAAGGCTTAACAAGAATCAAAGACTCTGTTTTGCGGAAAAGCTTACTATGAGGGGATCCTTAAGAATTCAATTTTATTGTCAGGTTAAATAAATTACTTGCAGCTAGAGTTCTTGCTATCCTAGTTCAAACACTTGTCCTGAACTTAGCCAATTTCTCATTAATCCCTTCATCTTTAGTGGATTGCTACGTGTAAGTCAGTGGCCAAGTCAGTTCAAGGAAGGTAATGCAGGAATTGTTTTAGCAATCAACTCCTATCACCTAATGCATCAAGCAAGTGAGAAAGATTTTAAAAACATCAAGGGAGGTGGCAAATGCACCGGGGCTTGCCTTCGTTAACAGGTGAGTCTGGCTCAGATCCACAAATATCAAAGTAGAAGCAGTTGCCTGCTTGAGAATCCGAGGGTGGTGGTGTCCTTTCTTCGGTGACTTCTGCTTCTTCTTCACGTTCTAACATAACCATATATATATAAGAATGAATGCCATGTGATGCTCATGAGAGTGCAAAGATAATAAAGATTTATTATCTAAGTCTTGAATACAACTTTCCTTCACGGAACTCCGAGAACTTAGGGTTTCCGGAGTCAGTAAAGGAGTTCATAGGGCAGGGGGGTTGGTTTTGGATTTTATGTATCAGACAAAGTCCAAATCAATTCAAACTCTACCCAAGGCTCCTAAATAATATAAGGAACTCATATAAAAATTTGGAACATTTTTGGGATTACCATTTATCTTTTAAAAATCCAGAACTACTTTTTAAACTCCTTAAAATGCCCCAAAATTCCCAATTTAAACTAAAAATCATGAAACTATTTTTATTAAATTCTAGGGAAAATAATGAACCTAGGAAAATTGGTTTTACAATTTTAGGATTTTTCTGTAATTTTCTACAATTGTTTTAGCTCTGGAGTAAAAAGAAAAAGAAAAACTTATGAATAGTTCTGGGCTGGTTTCGGCCCAAGCGGCCCAGTCAAAAGGGGAAAAGCGCGCGCGTGCGCCCGCGCGCTGGCTGTTTTGCGCAAAAGTCCACGGGGTTTTTACTAACTGGGATCCGGTCTTTCACTGTTTAACACAGTCACTGACAGTTTGCATAAAAGTCCTTCCACATCTATCTATTCTGGGTTTAAAGTCCCCGACGGTGCATGGCACGGCAGAGCTCTGGCAAGCTCCTGGACCAGCCAAACGGGGCAAGGATAGGAGCTACTGAGCGGTCTACACCAAATTCACGGCCTATCAATGGTTTCCCCCCAATCAATTTCATCTTAAGTGATCTATTTGGCTCTGCCCACGAGGACAGCACGCACTACGGCTAACCCAGCGCGTTCCTGGTGATTGGTGATGGTTTAGTTCAATTGGGCGGGTCTATGAGCATCACGGGTATGTGAGATCACTCAAACGAGGGAGCAGAAGGTTTGAACTGACCTCAATTGCACAGGCCACGGCGAGGTTGGTTTCACGGCGGTGGAAACTGTGATTGGGGAAAGTGAGCGATTCTCCGGCTATGGTGGTTAATTGAGGGTGTAGGCGGGTGCTACGGCTTCACAATTTAGAGACGAAGAGTCGTGCTCAGTTGATTTGAACGGAGAGGGTGAGGAGGTGATGAATTTATAGGCGCAGTAAGCCACTGCCATGGCCATGGTGATAACCATTGCCGGTCTCTTTGCTGGCGATCAACGGCGGCGTCAAGCGATAGCCATTCTTACAGGCTTGCCACGTCCCTGCTGTGGCAGTAACGCAGTCACATCAGTGCGGCGTGGATGAACGGAGAGGAGCGGCGTTGATGACCGGACACGGCCGGGAGGAGGGATGGCCGCGTGGCAGCCGGAGTTAGTGCCTTCCACCACGACGATCATACCCGGAGCAGAAAGATCTTCGCCCAGAGATGCTCGCCGTCCGATCATCACAACCCCGGCGCAAATCGCGGCGCGGACAGATCGTCGACGGTGAGGACAGCCGCGCTGGCGGTCTGATCCAGCGCAGATATTGTACCATCAGAAGTTCTATTCAGTGCACCTGACAGTCAAGATTTAGGGCAGGTTTTCTCCAACTTTTCTATGGTACCAAGTCCAAATCTCTGCAGCAAACTTGTAGCGCATTATACCAACTACAACTTTGTCACATGGTGTTGTCACAAAAAATCATTGAATCATGTCTGAAATTGGGCTTGAAGTTGGTGGTAGTTCACTGTTAGTCTGAAAATTCAGACCAGATCAGCCTGACAGCCAAAGTTTGAGCATGATTATCTCTAATTTTTTCTTAACAACATTGCTCACTCTCTTAAGCAAAAGTGTTCACCTTTGATGGATCTACAACTTTGATGTGGTGACCTAGGGCAAAAACCCTCTGATTTAACAATTACAAAGCTCCAAAGTTGGGTTAACCACACTGAAATCCAGACTTAACCCAAAAGGGTTAAGTGTGGCACTTTTGCACTTAAGTCCAAATCTTAAGTTTTGGATTGCAAATTCACATATGAGTGACCCAAATAACTTAAGACACTTATTTGACTTGATTTTTGCACTTTAGTCCAAAAGTGGACTAATTTTGCACTTAGGTCCCTAGGGTTTGGACTTAGGGCTTTTTAGGGTTCTATTTGAGATTTTTGGATATCCCAGGGGTATAGATGTGATTCAACTTTGTTTTTGGGGACATCTTATGATTCTTTCCCCAAAATCCTTTAGGTTTACTTATCTGGGTTAAGTTTTGCCCCAATAAACCCTAATCAGGGTCAAGTTCCTTAACCAGGGGTCTATTTGCAAAATACCAAAAACAATACACTTGTTTGAAATTTTTACCTAGTGAATGCACTCTAGGTGTGCCAAACATATGCAATGCCAATGTTTATGATGTCATGCTCAAGTTTTAGTTATAGTAACACCAGGGGTGTTACAGGGCATGTCCGAAGGACTCCACGCAAAAACTTCGGCGTTCGCGCAAGAAAAGTCGACGAGCACTGCTTCCTATTTGGGGTCGAGCTCGAAGCCAATCCTGACTTTCTTGCTGGCATCGTTGCTGGGGTCGAGTGAGACGGACTTAACCGTCTCAACTGGTTCGAAGTTGCCGACGTGCCGCTTCGCGTTGGGCGCCTCCTTGGAGAGGCGTTCCAGGTCGACGATGAGGGCCTCGGACTCAGCGAGGACCTCAGCGTACTACACGCATTTCACGTCGCATTCGTACGCGTGGCGGTACGTGGATCCGACTGTGATGATCCCATTGGGGCCGGGCATCTTGAGCTTGAGGTAGGTGTAGTTTGGGACGACCATGAACTTGGCGTAGCACGGTCTTCCCAATACCGCGTGGTAGGTTCCTCAGAACCCGACCACCTCGAAGGTGAGGGTTTCCTTTCGGAAGTTGGAGGGAGTTCCAAAGCAGACGGGTAAGTCGATCCGTCCGAGGGGCAGGATTCGCTTTCCGGGTGCGATCCCGTGGAAGGGTGCCACGCCGGCCCAGACCTCGGACCGATCAACTCCCAAGAGTTCCAGGGTCTCGACGTAGATGGTGTTAAGGCTGCTGCCTCCATCCATGAGGACCTTGGAGAGCCTAACGTTGTCGATGATCAGATCGACGACGAGTGGGTACCTTCCTAGGCTTGGCACGACATCGAGGTGGTCGCCTCGGTCGAAGGTGATAGGCTTGTCGGACTAGTCTAGGTAGACTGGCGCTGCCACCTTCACCAAGCAGACCTCCCAGCGCTCCTGCTTGCGGTGCCGAGCCGAGGCATTTGCCGCCTACCCGCCATAGATCATGAAGCAGTTGTGGACCTCCGGGAACTCCTCTTCCATGTCGCTCTCCTTCTTGTTGTTGTCATGGCCTTTGCCATCTTCCGCCGGGGGCCTGGCCTTATGGAAGTAGCGCCGGAGCATGACACATTCTTCGAGGGTGTGCTTGACGGTACCCTGGTGATAGGGGCACAACTCCTTGAGCATCTTGTCGAACGCGCTGGCCCCTCCAAGAGGTTTCCGAGGGTTCCTGTGCTCAGCAGCAGCGACGAGATTCGCATCAGCGGCGTCGCGCTTCGCTTGCGACTTCTTCTTGGCCTTCTTCTTCGTGCCCCGCTGGGCGGACGCCTCGTGGGCGTCTTCCTTTGGCTCTCCCTGAGGCTGCTTGTCTTTCCGGAAGATGCCTTCGACTGCCTCCTGACCTGAGGCGAACTTGGTGGCGACATCCATCAATTCGCTCACCTTGGTGGGAGCCTTGCGCCCCAGTTTGCTCACCAGGTCTCGACAAGTGGTGCCGGCGAGGAAAGCCCGATGACATCCGAGTCGGTAATGTTAGGCAACTCGGTGTGCTGCTTCGAAAACCGCCGGATGTACTCTCAAAGGGATTCCCCTGGCTGCTGGCGGTAGCTTCGGAGATCCCATGAGTTCCTAGGGCGCACGTACGTGCCTTGGAAATTTCCCGCGAAAGCCTTGACCAGGTCATCCCAGTCGAAGATCTACGCAGCAGGCAGATGCTCCAGCCAGGCCCGAACGGCATCGGAGAGGAATAGGGGAAGATTATGGATGATGAGGTTGTCGTCGTCCGCCCCTCCCAACTGGCATGCCAGTCGGTAGTCCGCGAGCCACAACTCCGGTCTCGTCTCCCCCGAGTACTTGGTGATGGTAGTCAGGGCTCAGAAACGGGAGGGGAACGGCGCTCGTCGTACGGCCCGGCTGAAGACTCACGGACCGGGTGGCTCGGGCGAAGGACTCCGATCCTCCTCGCTGTCACAGCGTCCCCCACACCTAGGATGATAGCCTCGGCACACCTTCTCCTCGAGGCAGGCTCGACGGTCGGGATGGTGTTGCTCGTCGCCGAGGCGATCCCGGGCGGCAGGCACCTCGTCCCGCGTGCGCTCGGGGCAGACCGAGGCCTCCCGCATGCATCGAGAGGACACTACGTGATGCTCTGAGGGGTCAGCTCGCCTTCAGGAGGCAGAGCTCGTGGCTCATCGAACTACAGCACCTTCCAGGAGATCCTTGAGTTCGCCCTGGATACGCCGTCCCTCGGTGGTGGATGGCTCCGGCATGGTTCGAAGTAGCATCGCCGCTACAGCTAGGTCCTGGCCGGACCCGCTGACGGTCGGGGGCAGCGCTGCCCTAGCGTTGTCGATGATGCAACGGTGGATGTCCTGGGCCCGATGACGGGCCCCTCCAGCGAGGGTTCGGCCTGCCCACTGCTCGATGTTCTGTCGGAGCTGCACAAGTCGGCCTACTTCCTCATCGACCCTGGCCTGCATCTTGCGGATTTGCTCGAATTGTGTGTTCTGACCCCCCGCATGGACTAGGACCACAGCTAGCTCCTGTGGGATGTCAATGCGAGATGCGGGCCCAGGGGGATCGTCAACCTCCGGCATACCGAGGTGGTTGCCTTTGTCGTGATCTCCCTGATCGACGTGGAAACATTCGCGTCTTGGGCCATGACCCTCGTCGTCAAGGCCGTGGCCATCATCAGAGCAACCGGAGAGGCAGTGGTCACATGGCGGACATGAAGTCCGACATGGCGCCGGGATCACCGAGGCCGGAGAAATCCCAACCGAAGTCGGGGTCGTCATCCTCCTTAGAACTCATCGCTCCGGAGGTTTAGACGGCCGTCAGTCGGTCCTAGGTTGACCACATATGGTACCCCGGAAGGTTAGGATATGCCCTTACAAAAGCACTCACCATAGCGGGGTCGCTAGGTGGATCGAAGCTGAATCGAAAGGGAACAGGGTGGAAAACGGACGGTGCCTCTTGGTCGATGGACGGTGGTGAAGTCGCGTCAGGGACGGAGCACACCGTCATCTCAGGTATGAGGGTAACGCCCAGCAGGTCCTTTGCGAGGGTGCTGGCGTCATTAGTCCGCTTGGGGTTGGCACGTTGCGGGGAAGTGACACCCGTCATCATCTCAGGCGCGAGGACAATGCCCGACATGTCCCCCGCTGGCGCGCCGATGTCGTCGACTCGCTCTGTTGCGACAGCCGACAAGGTGCTGCCTCCTGCCTGGCCACGGTTGCCGTGTCTCCTCCTCCTGCGGCGAGGAGGGTGGCGAGGCAAACCCAAATGCTCCTCTTCAGCCGCGGGGAGATGCCGTCGCCGAGTTCAGCGCCGCCGGGCGAGTCGAAGACTGTCGTTGTTGCCATGCCATGAGGGGAGGAGTACCATGTCATAGTTGCCGTCGAGGGACATGAACTCGAGACTCCCGAAGCGGAGCACCATCCTGGGCTGAAGAGGTTGCTGAAGACTCTCCATCTGGAACTCAACGGGAAAGCGTTTGTTAACACGCAGCAGGCCCCTACCTGGCGCGCCAACTGTCGGCGTTTCGGACCCGGGGGGTCCCTGGACCGATGAGTAAATTTGTCGTTGCGTGCCCCTGCCCAGATGGGTTGGTGCGAGATGGAACACAAGGGAGAATGAGACTTGTATTATCCTGCACCAGGGTGCTCGTAGTAGGGGTTACAAGCACGTCGCGAGAGGGAGAGAGAGAGAGCCTGTTCGTTTGCTCCTTCCCTCGCGTGAACCCTCTCTAGGAAAGCCCTGGACCTCCCTTTTATAGATGCAAGGAGAGGGTCTAGATGTACAATGGGGGTGTAGCTATGCGCTAATGTGTCCGGCAGAGAGGTGCCTGAGCCCGGTGTACATGCCAACATGGCTGTCGGAGAGGTGCCTGAGCCCTAAGTACGTGATAACGTGGCCGTCGGAGAAATGCCTGAGCCCTGAGTACGTGATAACGTGGCCGTCGGAGAAGTGCCTGAGCCCTGTAGAAGCACAGCTGGCGGTGCGGCAAGGGTTCTGTTTTCGTTCCCTTGCTTCCATAAGGGGGCTGAGAACCACCGACGTCATGGACGCACGTGGGGAGCCATCATTACCTGTTACCGGGGTAATCTCGATGCGACGCCGGTCTTGTTCCTTTGTAGCCTAAGCTAGCTAGGAGTAGGATAATGATGTATCCTCTGTGGCATGGTTGGTCCGAGCCCAAGGTCGGGCGAGGCGGAGTCTTCTCCTGAGGCCGAGGCCAGGGTCAGGCGAGGATGCGACCCCTCTCGAGGCCAAGGCTGAGGCCGAGGTCCAGGGTCGGGCGAGGTGGAGCTCCCTGCTGTTCCCGAGGCTGAGCTCGGGGGAGATCGCGACTTGTTGTAAGCCTTACTCGGGTGGCCGGCTCAGCGGTAGGAGCGGGGTGAGCGGCGCTGTTTTCCTGTCAGATCGGTCAGTAAAGGGGGAGAAGTGACTGCGGTCACTTCGGCCTGGCCGACTGAGACGTGCGTGTCAGGATATGGTGTCAGGCGATCCCCACATTGAATGCGCCTGCGAAGCGGTCGGTTGGTGAGGCGGTCTGGCCAAGGTTGCTTCACAACAAAGCCTGCCCGAGCCGGGCTTCGGGAGAGCCGAAGGTGTGCTCCCTGCCTGAGGAGGTCCTCGGGCGAGGCGTGAATTCGCCCGGGCCTACTGTTCCTGCCCGAGGCTAGGCTCGAGCGAGATCGCGTCCCTTTGGTAGACGAAGCCTTGACTTGAACCACACCCGTCAGTCTTTGTGGTTTCTTTGGAGGGCGTTTACCAGCCGTGTTTAGGAGTGTTGGGGGTACCCCTAATTACGGTACCCGACACCAGTGCACCTATAGACAAGGAAGGCTGGGAGCTTCCAAATGAAGCTCTAACGGCTCCTAGGCCCCTTGGGGCTATAAAAGGGACCCCTTGGCGCATGAAAAAGTACACCAAGCCTCCATTGAACATCCTAAGATGCCTAGACTCCGCAAGCACGCATTCGAATCATTGTGTTTGAGATTTGAGCACTTGTTGAGTTGTGAACTCGCTGCACTGTGTTTGTGTGCTTGTTTCTTGACTTGTGTGCATGTCGCTATTGTGACTCTAGCTCTTGCGTGTCTTTCTATTCCCTCCCTTACCCTTGTGGTTTTCATTGTGATTAATATTGATTAATATTGTAAGGGTGAGAGGTTCCAACTTGTGGAGATTCCTCACAAAGGGAACATCTGCAATAAGGAAGAAAACCGTGGTATTCAAGTGCATCATTGGATCGCTTGAAAGGGGATGAGTGCAACCCTCGTCCATTGGGACGCCACAACGCGGAAGTAGGCAAGTGTTCTACTTGGCCGAACCACGGGATAAAAATTGTTGTGTCGCCTGTTGTTATTCGTGTGCGATTCTCTCTGCTTCTACTCACTTGATAAGTGCTCTAAGTTTAAACACTCACCTTGTGAAGAGCAATTAAGTGAAGAAGTCATATCTTTCTCTCTACACTTAGCACCTTGGTTTTGATTCCACTAACATTTCATAAACCAAGTTTTGTGCCATTTAGTGTTGATTTTTACAGGATCACCTATTCACACCCCCCCCTCTAGGTGCTCTCAATAGGTAGACTGGGTGCAGACACAGCCCCCTTCTAGTCGAACATAGCGGAAAGGAAGTCTTCAGTAGCTGAAAAACATAAATAAATCTAGTTGAATACTTTACGTATTCCACAAGACCATCCCACCCGTAAAGAGGGAGAGACTTATACGGTACTTGCTTGATATGGTGGAGTTGAAGTCACTCTTTCTTTTTTCAGAGAGAGGCGATACTTGATGTTTTTACCCAAAATAGAGGAGTAGCACATTTTCAAACTCAACCACCATTGAGCTTCCCTCTCCCATGGCTTCGTTTTATTTTCCAAAAATACCCACACACCTTCCTCCTTTTTTGAAGACAAAACACTAATTGTCATACCACACCAGACTCGTCCATACCAGTGGACACGGGCTATTCGAATAGGTTTCAAACTCTGCGCAAAAGGGTACACTTTACCCACTAGTCTGGCTCTGCGGTCTCACTGCCATGAGATCCGACACCAAAACTCTTTCCTTACTTGCACGTCCTTACCTTAGCGATTATACCAGAAGGAACAAGGCCACCACCATGCCCAAATCGGACAAAACATTCCCCTTCCTTATCCTCCCAGTGCTCCCCAGCCGTCATAATCCTAGGGTTCAGACTGTGCAAGTTTGGATTGAGTGACTGCTCATATAGTCTCAAGTGATTGTACTTGTCATGAGTACAGGTAGTGAAGGATGACAAACCGGTCCTTAAACGAGGGGACAATCCTTCATGCTCACACCTAACCCGACTGAGCCAACACCTTAGGCCCTCCCCAAACCAGGGAGTCCCTGACCATCCCACTCAGTTGGTGATAAGGGTGATAACCCTTCATCATACACTTTTTGAAAACATTTCTCTTTTTGAAAAAACCATTGCCCCAACCCACATTTTTTGTACCAAAAAGGCATTCTTTAATGCAGGCCATCACTCGACTCACAATGCATAAAACCCATCCCATATCCTAGCTTAGGTAGTGGTAGAAAGAGTAGGTAATTTATGCATCAAGGGTAGAATGGACTTGCCTTCGTCGAAGCTCTCTTGGCACGAAAGCTCTAATTCTGAGAGGACAGGCTACTGCCCTTCTTCCGGAGCTATGTTTTTCGGAGGGTCGGACCCCTCTTCGCCTTGCAAAAACAGGCAATAAACAATACATCAAACATTGCTTGCTAATAAAGTGTGTCAAGTTCCTAATCATCATTATTTTGTGACCTAAGAAAATGTTGGGGTTATTTTTGGTGCATAAATCATCAACATATAAAGATTATATTAGAAAATGGGAAAAAGAAGGGAAAAGGAAAAGATAAAGGATTTCCTGGTTAACTGGGCCAGGGGAGGGGATTTCGGCCCAAGCCGAGCGCGCGTGTGGGGATGGCGTGCGCGGGCATGGGGACGACGCCGTGAGCATGGGCCCACGTGCCAGAGAAAGGGGGAGGGTGGACGGCGTCGGCGGCTGACGGGGAGGGGCGAACCTGTCGGGGTCAGGGAGAACCAACCACCGACGAGGTTCCACGGTGGTTCTCCTTCGTGGCTCCGGTTCTCAGGGATCGGGGAGACGGGCTAGCATGGCTAGAGCTAGGCGATCATGGCGGTGGGGCCAATTTGCCTGGTGGTGCTCTAGGAGGGGCTGACCATGAGGAGGTGGCGAGCTCCGCGACGGTGTGGTTGCCGGTGAGGCCACTGGGCACAAATAGGGGAAAAGGAATGGTGTGCTATGCTCATGGTGAAGTGGTGAAGTTTGTGAGCTATCTCAATTTGACCCTAAGCTACTGGAGAGGGGAGGGGGGAGCTCATCAGAGCGGAGGGAGGTGTCGGCGCTTGGCTTGATTGAGCTTAGGGGTAGGGGTGGAGAGTGGCCGAGGCCAGTGCGAGGTGATGAGGGGCTTGGGGTGGCCCTTTTATAGGCGCTCGGGGAAGGGGAGGAGTGGAGCTGGCGAACACCAGCGGCGATAATGGCGTACAGCGCCGAGGACGAGACGGCTCGGGGCGGGATGCCGTGTAGGGGTGTGAGCATAGTGGGCAAGGATGAAGCGGTGCCTAATTCCACTGACGCGGAAGTGATGGCGGAGTGGGGGAGGACGGTGGCCGGCGGGGATCGCGTCAATGCTGTGCGTGGTGAGGGATAAGGGGGCTGACATCCGGGCCCCACTGGGAGAGGGAGATCGAGCGCGAGAGAGGAAGCGGCTGACGAGCGGGGCCGAGCGGTCGGCGAGAGAGAGAGATAGAGAGAGAGAGAGAGAGAGAGCAAGGGCTGGCGGTGTTGGAGCGCGTGTGCTCTGGTGGGCCGATTGTGCCACGAGGGGGCAGAGCTGGAGAGGGAGCGGGGTGGGAGGCATGGGCCGGAATCGGCCCAGCCGAGAGGGGAGGGGAGGTTTTTCTTTTTTTCTTTTTTTTCTTTTTCTTTTCTCTACTTCCTTTTCTCCTTTATAAAATATTCATTTATCCATGATTATTTCTAGGTGCCAAAATGAAATACTATGTGTGAAGTGCTACTAGCAATCATGGTTTATGCATATGTTAAATGAAATGCTTATGAGATTAGGCTTTAATAGAAAGAATAAGTGGGGGGTTAGGAGTTTAAGGCCTCTAACCTTGGAACCAGAAACTAGGATGCTATAGACCTACCCCACTTAAAAGAATCTCGCCCTCGAGATTCAGGCTAGGCTCGAGAAAAGGTAAGGTACTCCTTCCTCAATGAGTCCTCACTCTCCTAGGTAGCCTCCTCTTCTCCTTCTCTGCTCCATTGGACTTTACAAACCCTTACCTCCAAGTTTTAGGTCTTTCGAACGGCTGAATCAAGAATCTTCATTGGCTTCTCTCGGTACTGCAGATCTTTCTAAATCTGGACTAACTCTTTTGTGATGTGGTTTTCTAGTACTTTCAAGCACTTCCGAAGCTAGGATACATGAAATACATTGGGATGCCTGACATGGATTCTAGCAACTGAAGGCGGTAAGTTGCTGGCCCTATTCTGCTGATGATAGGATAGGGGCCAACAAATCGCAGAGCTAGCTTCCCTTTCGCTTCAAATCTTTTGACTCCGTGTGTTGGGGAGACTTTGAGATAGACAAAATCAGCTTCCTCGAAATTGACTTCTCACCTCCTATTGTCAGCATAACTCTTTTGCTGACTCTAGGCTTCGAGTAGCCTTTTGCGGATTAGGGCAACTTTCTCTTCTGCCTCTTTGATGAAGGCAGGCCCTTCTAGGATCTTTTCTCCTATGTTTGACCACATCAGAGGGGTTTGGCATCTTCTTCCATACAAGGCTTCAAAAGGTGACATCTTGATACTGGCCTCATAACTGTTGTTATAAGAGAACTCTGTATACGACAAACTGGACTCTCAATCTCTATCGAAGGTCAGCACATAGGCTCTCAACAAATCTTCAAGGACTTTATTGACTCTTTCTGTCTGTCCATCTGACTGGGGGTGGTAGGCGGTGCTGAAATCTGGCTTGGTGCCCATGGCCTGCTGAAGACTCAACCAAAACTTTGAGGTGAACTGTGTTCCTCTGTGTAATACTATTCTTCGTAGAATGCCATGCAGTCTGACTATTTCTTTAAGGTACAACCGGGCGAGGGTGGCTCCTCTGTAGGTAGTCTTTACTGGTATGAAGTGGGATACCTTGGTAAGACAGTCAATTATTACCCAAATAGAATCATTCCCCTTTTGGGTCCAGGGTAGTCCGATCATGAAATCCATGCCTATCTCTTCCCACTTCCATTTGGGCATTCGAAGGGGTTGCAGCAACCCTACGGGCCTTTGATGTTCTGCCTTAGTCCGTTGACAAGTATCACAGTGAGCTACATGCTGAGCTATCTCCTTTTTCATCCCTTTCCACTAGTATCTAGTCTTGAGGTCTAGGTACATCTTGGTAGACCCTGGATGGATAGAATAGGCTGAATTGTGGGCATCATCTAGCAGGATTTCTTGTGCCTCCCCCTTTGATACACACAATCGGTCCTTGAACCAAAGGGTTCCCTTCTCATCTGTTCTGAGATCCGAGGGTTGCTCCTTGATAGCCTTTTCTGCAAGTCTCACTGTCTCTGCATCCAAACATTAAGCTTTGCGAATGCAGTCTTCTAGCATGGGTTTAACTTCTACATTGTTTTTCTCCCCCAAACAAGCAATGAGTTGAGTAGTGTTGGAGACTTGTTCTCAAATGCTAAGAATTAAGAACAAGGCAACATAAAAGGTGTTAAATGTTAAAGTCCTTCGTCCTTTGAAACATTATTTCCCTTCGGGATATAATGAATTTCGGACGAAGGTCACGAAGGACATACCTTCATAAACATAAAACATGATGATGAAAAATTTACATAGTCAAACATTGTTATCGGACCATCTCTATTTTATTATTATGGAAAAATAAAAATGATTATATAATACAAAAGTACCTTCGGCTCGAAGGAAGAGGAAAATACAAGCGTGACGCAAAAGCAAGATGTCAAGTTCGTGTGAACAGTACGGGAGTACTGTTCATCTATTTATAGGCAAGGGACGCAGCCCATGCGGAATTACATTCATGCCCTTTATAAAAGTTTACAATAATAACTCAGGCCCTTATGGACTGAATGGTCATTCTATCTTTAAGTCGGTTTGATCTTCCACCTTCGGGCACACTATAACTCCAAAGCTTCAGAAATGGTAACTTCGGCATTTTGTATAAGCAGCTTTCACCGAAGCTGTTTCTTCTTAAAGGACCTTCGGCGACAAAGCATGGTCCCAACAGTAGCCCCTTCGCGGTGCTAGATCGTTTTTCGTAACGAGCTTGATCCGTGAAAAAAGTCTTCTAGGCTTCGGGAAGCCGAAGGTCCGAAAAAAACACCTTCCCTGAGCTCGTTGCTGAGAAACGATAAAGCTTCTAGTGCGGAGCGGTCCCACCATTCAGCGAGTGCGAGCGACTGTTTACCCGGTGTAAAAATCTTGACGGTCCACCTCCCTACCTGCATCAGTATAAAAACAGATGGGTAGGTGTGAAGTTACCACAGCATTCATTGCTATTGCACTGTTTTGCTGCCGAAAATTTTAACCATAGCCGAAGCTTGACTTCTTCATTCTGACGAAGCTGCAGTTGGAATCTGCTTCGTCACAAAAGGAGCTTCGGAAGAAAAAGGTCACTAACTTGCAAAAAATTTTCAAAAACATTCAAAATCAAATGGCCAGATTACGCTCGACTGCTAGGGTTGAACGTGATGGAGATGAAGCCGAAGCTGCTGATACTGTTCCAATCTCTGAAGCAATGAGGCGCTCTGGGCTGGTGAGAGCGGAAGACACGCAACTCGCCGAAGGCAGCGCTGCCGCCGAAACAGAACGCGCTGCTGCTGAAGATACTGATTCCGAAGATGACTACAGCAGCGCAGTGCCGAGCAAGCCCAGCCACCTGGATTTCGGCAAATCTACAATTTCCAAAGCTGATTTTGATAAAATGGTAAAGCTGGGCTATCTTCGTGAAGCCGATAAGAAATCAATTCGCTTTGGTGGAGAAGGGACCACCCCACAGCCAGAAGCAGATGAAATAGTGGTTTTTAAGAGTTGAATCAAAGCTGGATTAAGACTGCCATTTCATGGAATGATTGAAGATGTGCTGAAGAAGTTTGGGATTTTCTTCCATCAGCTGACTCCTAACGCCATCGTTAGACTCAACGTTTACATTTGGGCCCTCCGAAGCCAGGGGGTGGAACCATTTCCTGATGGATTCTGCCGGGTGCATGAACTGCACTACCAGACAAAGGCCAGAAAAGATGGGCTGCATGAAAATTTTGGATGTTACAATTTTGCTTACCGAAAGACTTCAAAGTTATCTGTAATCAGCTACCGAAGCAAGTGGCCAGCAGGCTGGAAATCTGAATGGTTTTATGTTAAAGTTGAAGACAACAAGGAAAAGCTAGTGCAAAGTCCACTTGAATTGACCTTCGGAGAGACTAGACCCCCTTGCAATATGACACCAAAAGGTCCAGCCCAAACTGCTTTGGCTGAATTTAAAATTATTTCAGAGCATATCGGCACCAGGGACCTGGTGCAGGAGTTCTTGGCCTTCAGGGTTTTCCCTACTTTAAAAGAATAGGAAATGTCGAAGCTGGAAGGGGAGAAGAAAGAAGGGGAACTTATCCGGTTACCTTACCATTTCAAGTTCAAGAAATACTTTAAAAAACCTTGTCAAGAGTGGCTGGACACGGTCGAAGTAATGTGCAATGAAATACTTGGTAATTACTCCAAAAAAGAAGATCAGCTAATGACTGCGGCCTTCGGCACCCGTCCGAAAAGAAGACTAAACCGAGTGTTTGATGCCCTAGGCTTTGAGTACCCTGACTATGAACGGCTGAATAAGGGTGCTGAGGGCCAAAAAAGGAAAAGGGTGGCCGAAGCTTTGAACAAAGATGAGAAAGAACCACCAAAAGAGAAGAGTATTCCAAAGAAGAGAAGAATATCATCTCCGAAGCGAAAATTATCCGACGAAGAGGGGACTCCTGCATCACCCTCTACCACTGGCGTGGAGGAAATCTTAAAGGTAATGACTGAACCCCTGCCCGTGAAGCTAAGTCCATTAGGGCCTCAACTGACGAAGCTTTTTTAGAAGGAAGAGGAGCCCGAAAAAACGAAGAAAATAACCAAAACAAAGAGACAAAGAATTATTGCAGTGACCGAAGTCATTGATAAGACGCCACCGAGGGCTTCAGCTCGGAAGGCGCCAGCAGTTAAGGGCTCAACAAATGTCGAAGTCGCACCTTCGGAGGTTGTGGCTATCGAAGCCATCTCCGCCGAAGGTTTGAACATGGAAACTACAATTGAAGACATCGACAAAATACTGCTGGACATGGCCGCAGAAGAAGCTGCTACTGCTGCCGAAGAACCCATGGCCACAGTGCCTGGGAAAGGAAAGGAAATAGCCGAAGATACTTCGGAGGACGAAGCTTTCATTTTTCAAAATTTAGTTGGACAAGAACTGTCGAAAGCCGAAATAGAAGAGCTTAAAGAATATGCCAAATCTTGCGGATATAAGCCAGGAGCTCTTCTTTTCGGAGGTATTGACGATGAAAAATTAGCTGCATCAGAGATCAAACCGGAGCTAAGATTATCGGTACTCTATCAAAGAGTATCGGTTTTCCGAAGCTAGAAACGGATATCAGCCGCTACCGACGACAACATATCGTCGGTAGTTTATTTTATTCCAACTTCAAGGAAAACAACTTTTCTCTGACTTTTATTGTTTTTAATAATGAAAATATTTCCAACAAAGGTTGTTTATGTGCAGAGCATGCTGCTGAGCAAAGCCTTGAAAATGCAGCAAGATTTGGAAGACAAAAAACACGAAGTTATAATTGAAAATTTAGAGAGCAAAATAAGAGAGCAATCAGCTGCTATCGAAAAGAAAGACTTCGAACTCCAGACAGCTGAAGGCTTATTGGCAGAAACTGAAGCTAGAATAGCATAATTGAATACGAAACTTCTCTGCCAATCAGAACAATTTGAACAAGAGAAGCAAGAGCTTAATGCAAAATTTGAGGCCGAAGTCCAAAAGAATTCAGATTTGAAAAAATCATTGACCAGCCTTCAAGACAAATGTTTGGAATTTAGCAACAATTGTATTCAACGATTAAAAAAGATCTTCTATTCAGTTGGAGCCAGTAGCGGAAAGTTCACCCCTTCAGCTGAAAATTTACCAAGAACCTTCGAACATATCGAAGGTGAAATTGATGAACTTGACGAAGTTATAGCCGGGCACGGTGACTTCTGTGCTTGGGTAGCTTCTCGGGGCACTGCTGCAGCATTTCTGAAGGCTGGCTGTGATCATGGAAAAATTGTCAACAGGCCCAATTTCACTTTATCACCATCAATCTTAGATGACATTCCTGACCTCGCCCAAAGTATTTCAAACAGATTTATAAAGATGATATGGACAAAAGGCGGGCGAGAAAAGGCTGGAGACGAAGCCCGAAGTCATCTTGAACCAGTAAGAAATCATACCTTGTGCTTACCTTCTCCTTCGAACTTGGTTTTTACTCACAATACCTTGATTCATGTAGGATGACGAAGCTGAAACTGATGCTTGAAGGATATGCGGCCGAAGCTGAAGCCCGGTGAAGACCAGTAGGAGTAGACTGTAAAAAAACTCAAAAGACTTTTGTAATATCTTTTGTAAATACAGCTAAACTGTTCTTAATGAACTTTGTTCATACCTTATAATATATTCTTACCCTTCCATCAATGTATAAGGCGCTTTGATGTGGACGAAATTAGTATTTTGAGCCGAAGGCGAAAAAACACCTTCCCTTCTTTTCGTACACAACGAAGCATAAAACACTGCCTCTTCTTTTTGTCGAAGCCTTTCTTTTTTGTACACAACAAAGCATCCATTTATGATATGATGATGGTTATCCTACATATTCCTGAATGAATGTTTATGAATGCAAATGTTATGATGTAATGTGATATGCAAATGAATGACCATACACTTGTCCGAAGTCATAACCATAACCGATATTTCCTTAGAAATAATTACATATCAGCGCTGACTTTTCGCTGTAAGCCTCCCTTAGGAGCTTCTTCGCCTTTTACTTTTGGCGGTATCAGCGTTGACTTTTCGCTGTAAGCCTCCCTTAGGAGCTTCTTCGCCTTTTACTTTCGGCGGTATCAGCGTTGACTTTTCGCTGTAAGCTCTGCATTCCCTTTGGAACGACTTTTGAGCAGAAAACTTACACTGCGCTCCCTTTGGAACGACTTCTTTGGTAGCTTCGTCGCGCTCTGCATCCCCTTAGGGACGGCTTTCGAGCTTCTCCCTGTTTTTTTTCCTTTGGCACTCGATGGTGCTTTCTCAGTTTTTACATTTACATCTTTGGGGGATTTTGCTTTTATAGAACTGAAAAAAGAGAAATTACATGCTATGGCCCCATTAAAAACCTTTCTCCCCCTTCAGAAAGGAAAAGGGTGCCATAAAAGAAAAAATAAAATAAAGTATAAAAAAATTACATCAAACTACACATAATATCGCCGAAGCTCATCCGAATTCCAAGATCTAGGAATGTCGTTGTCGTCCATATCCTTCAATCTGTATTTACCGGGTCTTGACGAAGATACCACCAAAAAAGGTCCCTCCCATTTCAGTTGCAATTTCCCCACTGTATCTGGGTTAGCCACTCTCCGAAGCACCAAATGTCCTGGCTCAATATTCTTCAGCCGGACCTTTCTATCACGCCATTTTATTGTTTCGGCTTGATATTTATTAATATTTTCCACAGCCTGAAGCCTGATCCCTTCTATAGCATCTTTTTCGACAGAATGATCAGCTTCGGGGTCTGATTCTGCCGAAGCTACTACTCTTATTGATCCAGTTTTGGCTTCTTTCGGAGTCATTGCTTCGTCTCCAAACAATAATTTAAATGGAGTAAAACCTGTTGACCTTGATGTTGTTGTGTTGTGGCTCCACACCACTTTAATTAATTGATCTTGCCATTTTCCCCTGGGTTGATTGAAGATTAACTTCATTATCCCCGTCATTATGATGCCATTAGCTCTTTCAACAAGCCCATTTGACTCCGGATGTCTAACTGATGCAAAATGGATCTTCGTACCAATTTGATCACAGAATTCTCTGAAAGCTTCGGATTCGAACTGTGTCCCATTATCTACAGTGATAGCTTTTGGTACTCCGAAACGACAAACAATATTCTGCCAGAAAAACTTTTGAATGGTGGCCGAAGTTATTGTGGCTAAAGGCTTTGCCTCAATCCATTTAGAGAAATATTCCACTGCCACTACAACATATCTTAAGTTTCCTTGGGCTGGTGGCAACGGACCTAACAAATCAAGGCCCCACCTTTGCAATGGCCAAGTGGGTTGTATTAGCTGAGTCAAAGACGAAGGTTGTTTTTGATCTCTTGCACATTTTTGACAACCTTCGCATTTTTGGACTAATTCAGCTGCATCCGAAGCTGCCTTCGACCAATAGAACCCTTGTCGAAAAACTTTTCCAAGCAACGGCCTAGATCCAATGTGAGATCCACATAGGCCTGCACGTATTTCCTTCATCAATTCTATGCCTTCGGCTCTGGATAAACACTTGAGTAATGGAGCACAGACTCCATGCTTGTACAGCTCCCCTTTTATTATGACATATGGTCGTGCTCTTGCCTCTATCCTCCTGTTGTAAGTTTCGTCATCTGAAAGAAAGTTACCCTGTAGGTAAGAGATGATCTCGGTTCTCCAGTCTTCACTATAAACAGGAGATATATTGAGGACTGCTCTTTCAAGAAGTTCCACTGAAGGTGCCTTTATTGTTTCGAAAAATACATCCGAAGGTAGAGGCAGCCCCTGTGCTGCTGATTTGGCTAGCAAATCAGCATGCTCATTTTCTCCTCGAGAAATATTTTTGACAGAAAATCCTTCGAAGGAAGCTTCAATTCTTCGGATCATGTCTAGATATTTCTCAAGCTTCGGGTCTCTAGCCTTACAACTCTTGTCGATATGACCCGAAACAACCTGGGAATCAGTTTTAAGGATAGCCCTTCTGATTCCCATTGCCTTTAACTTCTGAAGACCCAAAAGCAAGGCTTCGTACTCAGCGATATTATTTGTGCAACTGAAATCCAGCCTTGCCGCATAACAAGTTTTGACCTTGGAAGGTGAGATCAACACAGCAGCTGCTCCTGCTCCGAAGGTTCCCCAGGATCCATCGCAAAACACTGTCCATGCTTCAGCATCTTTATTTGTTCCTTCCTCATGAGCCCCTGGCGTCCAATCAGCAATGAAGTCTGCTAATGCCTGGGACTGAATCGAGGATCTATGAACATAATCAATACAAAATTCATTGAGCTCCGCAGCCCATTTTCCAATCCGTCCAGTAGCTTCTTTATTTGTCATAATGTCCTTCAACGGTTGCGAAGAGGGAATAATTATGTTGTATGCTTGAAAATAATGCCGGAGCTTCCTGGAGGCCATCAAAACAGCATATAACACCTTCTCCAATTCTGTGTAATTTTTCTTTGATAGACTAAGGACCTCAGATACAAAATATATTGGGGCCTGCTTCTTGACTTGGCCATCAAACTTCTCCTGAACAAGCGCTGCACTTACCGCTGAGTGCGAAGCTGCCACATATAATAATAGAGGAGCCCCTGGCGTTGGTGGAGTCAATGTTGTTAGATCTATCAAATATTGTTTCAATTCTTCGAAGGCTTTTTGTTGGATTGGCCCCCATTGAAAGACTTCGGCTGATTTCAGAACTTCAAAGAATGGTAAATTTCTTTCTGCTGATCTAGATATGAATCGATTCAAAGATGCCAATCTTCCTGTCAGCCGCTGAGCCCCCTTCTTTGTGCTTGGTGGTTCCATCCGAAGGATTGCTTCGATTTTATTTGGGTTAGCTTCGATCCCCTTCGTTGAAACCAGACAACCAAGGAACTTGCCCTTCTTCACTCCGAAGACACATTTTTCTGGATTCAGCTTTAGACCAGCTTGTCTGAAATTGGCGAAGGTCTCTTGCAGATCAGCAATGTGATTTTCTTGCTTTGTGCTTTTTACAATGATATCATCAACATAAGTCAGCACATTTCTGCCTATCTGAGACTGAAGAACCTTCGCTGTCATTCTGCTGAAGCTTCCTCCAGCATTCTTGAGCCCCTCAGGCATCCGAAGGTAACAATAAGTTCCACTAGGGGTTATGAAGCTGGTCTTCGGCTCATCCTCCTTCTTCATCCAAATTTGGTGATAGCCTGAATAACAATCTAACAAACTCATGAGCTCTGACGAAGCTGCTGCATCAACTAAAGAATCTATCCTTGGCAATGGGAATTCGTCCTTCGGATAGGCCTTGTTGAGATCAGTGAAATCGATACACATTCTCCATTTGCCATTAGCCTTTTTCACCATAACAGTGTTAGCTAGCCATTCTGGGTACTTTACTTCTCTGATAACTCCTGCACTGAGGAGTCTTTTGACTTCATTCCGAGCCCCTTCAGCATTGTCATCAGACATCTTCCGAAGCCTCTGCTTTCTGGGTCTGAAGGATGGGTCAACATTGAGCGAATGTTCAATACAATCCCTGTTAACCCCGTAAAGATCATTAGCTGACCATGCAAAAACATCTTTGTTGTTGAACAAAAACCTTATCAAAGTTTTCTCCTGCTCTTCGGACAGTTGGGAGCCCAACAGGACCTTCTGCTCTGCTATGTCTTCGCATAAGAGCATGGGTGTTGGGGACTTGTTCTCAAATGCTTCGGATTAAGAACAAGGCGACATAAAAAGTGTTAAATGTTAAGGCCCTTCGTCCTACCAAACATTATTCCCCTTCGGGAATAATGAGTTCCGGACGAAGGTCACAAGAGACATACCTTCGTAAATTCAACAAGTAATAACGAAGGATTCGTATAAAACATGAAATGTAAATCATAGAATCATTTCTATTTTATTAACACAGAGAAATAGAAATGATTACAAATTACAAATGTACCTTCGGTCTTGAGAGAAGGTGAAAAGTACAAGCGTGACGCAAATGCCAATGCCAAGTCAGCGTGAACAGTACGGGAGTACTGTTCATCTATTTATAGACGCGGGACGCAGCCCACATAAAATTACATTCATGTCCATTACATTTGTTAATGGCTTATGGAAATCTGTCAAGGTCCACGTAGTCTTTTCATCTCTAAGTCGGTTCCCCCCTCTGCCATCGCGCCGAAGCTTCCCTGCGCACAGCTTCGGCTGCGCTCGTCCTTCGTCTGGTTCAGGCTTCGTCCTAGCCGTGCTTCATATTTATAATTCTGAGTCCGAAGATACCTGTTCACATAATCCACTTGGAAAACATTGTCAAATCATGTTTTTGAGGACCTTCGGAGGACGAAGGCCCCCAACAGTAGCCCCTCGCAATATTAATTTGTTAATAATAAATTCAGATTGCGATATGGACGAAGGCCTTGAGCCGAAGGTCCGAAAAAACACCTTCCCTTTGCTAGAATAGCAACATTCACTGACAAGCGGGGTCTTTCAATTTTCAGCGCCCTGGGCGTATAAATAAGATCGCACCGCAAACTCATTTGGTACGCACACTTGCCATCTGCTTCGGCCCACTAAAATTTTTAGCTCTTGTGCGCTAAGATTTGCTGGTCTTTTTGATTTTGAAACTTCGGCCTCGGGAACAATTTTTTAGCGTTTCCGAAGATGTCTGAAGGCAAGAAGATCCCTGCTGAGACGAAGCTGAGTCTCGAGGAGGAGAAGAATCTGGGGTTCCTGATAGCGATGGCAGAGACCAATACAGAGAAAATCACCAAGGAAATTCTCGAAGGTTTGTCCGAAGATACTGGTGACAGCGACAGCTATGATGTAGAGAGTGGTGGGGAAGAGGCCGAAGACCGCCCATGGCGGCCAAGTCACACGGTTTTCGGTAAGACCACTATCAAGCAGAGTCATATTGATAATATGAGGGGGAGGTATTTTCGAGATGTATCTATTGTAAGAGCTGACGCTGGAGAAAAGACTTCTCCCACTCCCGAAGAAGATGAAGTTGTAATTTTCCGAAGCTTTCTCAAGGCTGGGCTTCGATTCCCCCTGAACAATTTTGTTGTTGAGGTACTGAAAACATTTCAAGTCTACCTTCATCAACTCACTCCCGAAGCTATCATAAGAATGGGGATTTTTGTCTGGGCTGTGAGAAGCCAAGGTTTGGAACCGAACGCTAAAAGCTTCTGCAACATTCACGAATTGTTATATGAAACGAAACCCTGGGGAAAAGAACAATATCACAACAATTTTGGGTGCTATAGCTTCGGTGCCCGCTCCGGGTCGAGCTGCCCTGTGCCGACCTTTCGGAAGAGATGGCCCGGAGCCTGGATGACAGAGTGGTTTTATGTGAAGAATAACTTATCAGCACAAGAAAATGTTAAG
Source organism: Zea luxurians (assembly GCA_029449295.1). Classification (NCBI taxonomy): domain Eukaryota; kingdom Viridiplantae; phylum Streptophyta; class Magnoliopsida; order Poales; family Poaceae; genus Zea; species Zea luxurians. The sequence goes on from JAOPSE010000042.1 coordinate 19,156,748, forward strand.
AGTATTATTATGTGCCCCATCTGGCAACGCTTCGGACTTCGAAGGCCGAAGGTTGAAATGGACGAAGCAGCCGAGGAGTGCCAAAGAGCCTTCGGCGTTGTGTGCTCCTTCATTGGAACAAGGGACTTGGTCCAAGAGCACATTGCCTTCAGGGTATGGCCACTTACAGAAAAGTGGGAAATGCCGAAGGAAACCATTAAAGAGTCCGACGAAGGCGGACTAGTTAGACTGAAATACACATTCAAATATGCAGATAAATTTGTTGAACCTGATGATGACTGGCTGAAAAGCATTGAAACATTAAGTGATGAACTACTCGGGGCATATTCGAAGGCCGAAAATACTGCGCTATCAGCAGCCTTCGGAGGCCGAAAGAAGAAAAGGCTCAACCGTGAGTTTGACGCGGTCGGGTTTATGTACCCTGATTATCAGTATCCGGTATTGGGTCGCAAGAGGAAAAATACTTCTCCTGCGACAGAAGCTACCACGAGTGCCCCAAGTGAGCCAGCGCCTCAAAGAAAAAAGATGAAGGTGCTCACCCATCGGACACGCTTTATTGAGCCGGCCACAGTGCCAGAATTCATTGGTGAAGCTTCTTTGGCCTCTGAAGCTACAGAACCAGCTCCAGTGCCGAAGATGGAAGAGAAGACTGAAGCGCCTTCAGCAGTAGAAAAGCCGAAGATTGACGAGCCAAAAATGTCTGAAATCTTAAGTCCTTCGGTAAATGTCGAAGTAATAAAAAACCAAAAGGGGCCATCGGTGACCCCAAAAAGGAAAAGAATGGTAAACGTACTAGATGTCTTGGAGACAATTAAGTCTTCAAGCACAACTCCAAAAAAGAGTGTTGAAGTTGCTGAAGCTTCTACTGAAGCTTCGACGCAACAGGCCGAAGCTGAAGCTGGGCGTTCAGAGCCCTACAAGGAGCAACCTTTGGAAGCCGAAGCAATAAAAATATCAGAACCAGTTTTAGTTGAAGAAATTGACACTGCCATCCCCGAAGCTCCCTCCAGCGTATACGATTACATCGTGCGACATGCTTCGGGGAAGAAACTGTCTAAAGAAGAGATCTATGAAGCGAATCACTATGCGAAAGAGTTGAAGTATCCAAAGGGGGCAATGATATTTAATGGGACAAACGAAGATGATTTCCTGTACTGCCTCCCAGACAATAAAGAATTATCCGTGTGCCGGGAAATGGCCAGGAGTATAGGCTTCCCGAAGTTCGAAGCTGGTCTAAGCGCCATGGCAAAAGAGGATCTCGCAGACAGTCTTGCATACAATAGCCTAAAGGTTTGGGAATTAAGCGTTCGAAAAAGCTTTTTTAATACGTAATTCATTCCTACATTCTTATATGGATTCTTTTTCCGTACAGGGCTTAATTCTAAGCAACGCATTAAGAGCCCAAAAAAGCGCCGAAGATGAAAGCTACGAGATTGCGTTCAACAATTTGCGCTCCGAAGTTATCAAACTGAGAAACGAAGCTCTGGAGAAGGATAAAATTCTGCTTACGCTGGTAGACAAAGTAAAGAAGGACGAAGCTGCTTCAAAAACCCAGGCCGAAGCCCAAAAGCGTGAAATTAAAGATCTTCAGAAGCAGCTGGCTAGGGCTAAAGAGGAACGTGTGCTGGAGGAAACAAAACGAGAACTCAGTGATCATATGGTCAACAAATTGGAGTTAAGTGTTAAAGAGCTTCGTGCTTCTCAGAGGAACTGTTATGTTAAATCTGTAGAATGCGTGAATAAAATTAAAACCAGCTTCGCCAGCGTGGGCGCCTTCTCCAGCGAAGAGAATTTCTCTCGAGGTAATCCCGAAGGTCCACTGGAATGGATTAGTCACGAAGCAGAGGCCTTCGAGGAGATCCTGAGCAGTCGCGGCGACATCTGCGCTTTTTCGGGCGCCAGAGGAATTGCCTCTATCTTAGAGAAGAAAGGTTGCGGGCATGTAAAAGTTTTAGCTCAGTCCGAAGCTACCTTATCTTCCGAAGACATCAAGGACCCCTCGGCCGAAGCAAGCGTTGTTGGTGGCAAATTTTTTACTGATATCTGGAACGACGGCGGCCGAGGCATGGCGCAAGAAATCATCCAAAGGAGCGAAAAAGGCATCCATGATGCCAGGAAAGTGGCAGAAGCTGCCGAAAGGAGTACAGAGCCCGAAAGGCAATTAGGTACCAGTTAGTCGCTCTTGTTGTGTTGTAATTTTTATTTCAAACTTTGCTCACGGTTTGTAATAGTAATGAAGAAATATTCTTTTCCCTCAGAAGCTGTTGAATCGATTGCCGACCCGCACACAAAAGGGGATGATGAAATTAAACAAATGGCCGAAGCTATCATGGACAAAGTTGTTGATCAACTTCTAAATGAAGCCGCCGAAGCAGTATTAAGAGAAGACTAGATACTATTTAGAAAAAACATTTAAAGTGTGATCTATGTAACATTTTGTATATTTGAATGTAATATACAAGCTTCTTTTCATTATGCAATTCTTTACGATGCATGAAACTCTACATACATACCATTTTTGAGCCTTCGGCGAAAAAACACCTTCCCTTCTTTTCATGCTTCGTGAAGAAAATATTATCCGTTAAAGCTGTTCTGATAAGTCACATCCATGCTTCGTGAAAGCATTCTCCGAAGCTATGCAATTTCGATACTGCTCTGATGAAGCTTGTCCATGCTTCGTAAAAACAGCCTCCGAAGCTATTTTCCGAAGATTATCATTGTATTCCCTCGTGACTTTGCAAAATTTGTACTTTCTCAAATCATTCTTTCGAAGGTTAATACTGTGTGCCCTTCTTTTGCCGTATGCAACATGATGTATGATGCTTATGCTATGCGGAATGATGTGATGATGTTATGTTATGCAAATGACGTCTGTTCCGAAGATACACACAAAATACATTCGTAAGCTCTGCATTCCCTTAGGAACGTCTTTGGAGCTTCTTCGCCTTTTACTTAGGCGGTATAAGCTCTGCATTCCCTTAGGAACGTCTTTGGAGCTTCTTCGTCTTTTACTTAGACGGTATCAGCGTTGACTTTTCGCTGTAAGCTCTGCATTCCCTTAGGAACGACTTTGGAGCTTCTTCGCCTTTTACTTAGGCGGTATAAGCTCTGCATTCCCTTAGGAACGACTTCTGAGCAGAAAACTTACACTGCGCTCCCTTTGGAACGGCTTTTTGTGGCTTCATGAACTTACTCTGCGTTCCTTAGAACGACTTTCTGTTACTCCGAAGGGTTTTTAATACTTCGAAGGTCCTCCTTGTTAATACAAAAACTTTATCAACTTAAGCCTGTGGAGAAAATAGATTTTCCTCATGGGAAACAGCGAAATTATTAGATGGAAACTATCAATGTTTTTTGCTACAGAGAATAGAAACTGAATGGAAAAGACTGCTATCAAAAGTAGGATATGTGTCAATAAATGTGCTTCGACTCTGGCACAGTGCTGTTGACTGTGCGAGCTTCGGATTGTTCTCTGAAGTCCCTTTGATGTGGAGCATATTGACTCCCTTCTGGCTGCTGGCCTTGTTGCAGCGGAGGTGGAGGCGGGGGCTGTTGCCATGAAGCTTGAGGTTGACTTGCCGAAGCTACGGAAACTGCAGGATGGTTGCCCACATACTCCGGGATGTAAGGCTGATGGTACGAAGCAGTATGCATGACCTGCTTCGGCTGTCCCTGTTGCGCTGCAGCTTCTGCTAGCTCCTTTTGTTTCTGGATGGTAACATGGCACATCCTGGTGGTATGGCCCTTGTTCTCACCACAGAATAAGCAAAATGTCCTCCTTGGTTGATCTCCAAATCTCCCGCCGAAGCCCCTGGCGCCTCTGCCTCTCGGAGCTAGTGGCCGAAAGAAAGTTTGCTGCTGCCCCAAAGCCTGTGAGGAGCACTGCGGCCTGTTCTGTTGACTCCCCTTATCATCATTTTGAGCGTTGTGGATGGACCTGACATGCCTCGGATAGAACCGTCCCCCGAAGCCCCTGGTCATCTCAGAAAATCTGAAGGCCTCCTCCCTTCTTTGGCGAAAGTCGTTATCTGCACGAATATACTCGTCCATCTTCTGGAGTAGCTTCTCCAGAGTCTGAGGAGGCTTCCTAGCAAAGTATTGGGCTGCAGGTCCAGGACGAAGCCCCTTGATCATAGCTTCGATAACAATTTCATTGGGCACCGTTGGTGCCTGTGCCCTCAAACGCAAGAACCTTCTGACATATGCCTGAAGGTATTCTTCATGATCCTGAGTGCACTGAAACAAAGCTTGTGCAGTGACCGGCTTTGTCTGGAATCCTTGAAAGCTGGTTAGCAACATATCCTTCAGCTTCTGCCATGAGGTGATTGTCCCTGGTCGAAGGGAGGAATACCAGGTCTGAGCAACATTCCTGACGGCCATGACGAAAGACTTCGCCATGACTGCAGCATTGCCCCCATACGAAGACGCTGTTGCTTCGTAGCTCATCAGGAACTGCTTCGGGTCTGAGTGGCCGTCGAACATGGGAAGCTGAGGTGGCTTATAGGATGGAGGCCAAGGTGTAGCCTGCAGCTCAGCGGACAAAGGAGAAGCATCATCGAAAACAAAATTTCCCTGATGGAAATTGTCATACCAGTCATCTTCGTTGACGAAGCCCTCCTGATGAAGGTCTTTCTGCTGAGGCCTTCTGTTTTGCTCATCATGGGTGAGGTGGCGGACTTCCTCAGAGGCTTCGTCTATCTGCCGTTGCAACTCAGCTAGCCGGGCTATCTTCTCCTTCTTCCTTTGCACCTGTTGATGTAGGATCTCCATATCCCTGATTTCTTGGTCTAGCTCTTCCTCCTGAAGCGTCGGGCTGACAGCCTTTCTCTTCTGGCTTCGGGCCTCCCGAAGAGAGACGGTCTCCTGGTTGTGGTCCAACGGTTGGAGTGCTGCAGCCCCAGCTGCTGAAGCTTTCTTCGGTGCCATAGCGAAGGTCTACAGCTTCCGAAGATGTTCAAAAAACTCGAAGTGGAAGTGAGTTCACCGGAGGTGGGCGCCAATGTTGGGGACTTGTTCTCAAATGCTTCGGATTAAGAACAAGGCGACATAAAAAGTGTTAAATGTTAAGGCCCTTTGTCCTACCAAACATTATTCCCCTTCGGGAATAATGAGTTCCGGACGAAGGTCACAAGAGACATACCTTCGTAAATTCAACAAGTAATAACGAAGGATTCGTATAAAACATGAAATGTAAATCATAGAATCATTTCTATTTTATTAACACAGAGAAATAGAAATGATTACAAATTACAAATGTACCTTCGGTCTTGAGAGAAGGTGAAAAGTACAAGCGTGACGCAAATGCCAATGCCAAGTTAGCGTGAACAGTACGGGAGTACTGTTCATCTATTTATAGACGCGGGACGCAGCCCACATAAAATTACATTCATGTCCATTACATTTGTTAATGGCTTATGGAAATCTGTCAAGGTCCACGTAGTCTTTTCATCTCTAAGTCGGTTCCCCCCTCTGCCATCGCGCCGAAGCTTCCCTGCGCACAGCTTCGGCTGCGCTCGTCCTTCGTCTGGTTCAGGCTTCGTCCTAGCCGTGCTTCATATTTATAATTCTGAGTCCGAAGATACCTGTTCACATAATCCACTTGGAAAACATTGTCAAATCATGTTTTTGAGGACCTTCGGAGGACGAAGGCCCCCAACAATGGGCTTCGGCTGATCTGCCGAAGCTGCTTTCTCCCTTCTGAATTTGTACTGTTCACAAGCTTCAGCTCCATCTATGTTATGAATTGCTTTTGAGTCAGTCCAGTTTCCTTCAGCCCTTTTGGCAGCTTCCTGACTTCCATGAATAGCAATGGGTCCTTGGTCCGAAGGTATCTTCATGCAAAGATAGGCAGGATGAAGAATCGCTTCGAAGGCATTAAGAGTACCACGACCAATGATTGCATTGTAAGGGTACTCCATGTCAACAATATCAAACACAATTTGCTCAGTTCTGGTGTTGTTAATGAATCCGAAGGTCACTGGCATGGTGATCTTGCCAAGTGCTACAATCTGTCTTCCTCCGAAGCCACAAAGAGGGTGTGTAGCATCATGAATCTTGTCTTCTGGTTCTTGCATCTGTCTGAAAGCCTTGGCAAATATAATATCAGCTGCACTGCCTGTATCAACCAAAACATTGTGGACTAGAAACCCTTTGATGACACAAGAAATAACCATAGCATCATTGTGAGGGAAATCTTTCAGCTGAAGATCCTCTTGGGAGAAGGTGATTGGAATGTGAGACCATCTTGACCTGATGAAGGGTCCCTGCACCCCAACATGCTGTACCCTTCTTTGTGCCTCCTTCTTCTGCTTCTTGTTGGCTGGCTCTGAGCATGAACCTCCTGTGATCGGGAGCACCAGCTTCAAAGCCGAAGCAGTTGCAGCCTGGTTCTTGAACGAAGCCATCAGCTCAAAAAAGTGGAAGTGAGTTGACCGGAGGTGGGCGCCAATGTTGGAGACTTGTTCTCAAATGCTAAGAATTAAGAACAAGGCAACATAAAAGGTGTTAAATGTTAAAGTCCTTCGTCCTTTGAAACATTATTTCCCTTCGGGATATAATGAATTTCGGACGAAGGTCACGAAGGACATACCTTCATAAACATAAAACATGATGATAAAAATTTACATAGTCAAACATTATTATCGGACCATCTCTATTTTATTATTATGGAAAAATAAAAATGATTATATAATACAAAAGTACCTTCGGCTCGAAGGAAGAGGAAAATACAAGCGTGACGCAAAAGCAAGATGTCAAGTTCGCGTGAACAGTACGGGAGTACTGTTCATCTATTTATAGGCAAGGGACGCAGCCCATGCGGAATTACATTCATGCCCTTTATAAAAGTTTACAATAATAACTCAGGCCCTTATGGACTGAAGGGTCATTCTATCTTTAAGTCGGTTTGATCTTCCACCTTCGGGCACGCTATAACTCCAAAGCTTCAGAAATGTTAACTTCGGCATTTCGTATAAGCAGCTTTCACCGAAGCTGTTTCTTCTTATAGGACCTTCGGCGACGAAGCATGGTCCCAACAAGTAGACTCCTTTTTCTAGTCTTCCAGGAAGTTTGTTGCTTCTTTCCCGAAAGGCTTCCGGCTGAGGGCGTCAGCCACTATGTTTGCCTTTCCTGGGTGGTAGTGTATTTCGATGTCATAGTCCTTAATTAGCTCTAGCCATCTTCACTGATGGAGGTTCAAATCCGTTTGGGTAAAAATGTACTTTAGACTTTTATGATCTGTGAATACGTGGCATTTGTTCCTAATCAAGTAATGTCTCCATATCTTGAGAGCATGCACTATGGCTGCCAATTCCAAATCATGGGTTGGATAGTTTTGTTCATGTGGTTTGAGTAGGCGAGATGCATATGCAATGACTTTCTCATTCTGCATTAGCACACATCCCAATCCTTGCCTTGATGCATCACAATAGATAACAAAGCTATGGTGAATATCTGGCAATGTCAGTATTGGTGCGGTTATGAGTTTCTTCTTTATGTCTTGAAAACTTTCTTCACACTTTGGGGTCCAAACAAACTTGTTGTCTTTCTTGAGGAGTTTGGTCAAGGGTTTTGTAATGCTGGAGAACCCTTTGATAAAATGGTGATAATATCCTGCCATTCCTAAGAAGCTTCGAATTTCACTAACGCTGGAGGGTTGCTTCCACTTGGACACTTCTTGTACCTTGGATGGATCCACTTCTATCCCTTCTATAGTCAAGATATGTCTGAGGGAGGCTATCTTTTCTAGCCAAAATTCGCATTTACTGAGCTTGGCGTAGAGCTGATGAGCCCTGAGTCTCCCGAGGACAATTCGAAGATGATGATCATGATCTTCCTGACTCTTGGAGTAGATGAGGATGTTGTCAATAAAGACTACGACAAACTTATCCAACTCTTCCATAAATACCTTGTTCATGAGGTTCATGAAGAAGGCAGGTGCATTGGTTAGTCCAAAGGGCATTACTGTAAACTCATACTGGCCATACTGGGTAACGAAAGTTGTCTGCTGAATATCTACTTCCTTGATTCTCAACTGATGGTATCCTGATATCATGTCAATCTTTGAGAAATATTTGGCCCCTTGAAGTTGGTCAAAAAGGTCATCAATCCGAGGTAGTGGATACTTGTTCTTGATTGTAACTTCGTTTAGGGATCGGTAATCAATACACATTCTCAAGCTTCCATCCTTTTTGGTGACAAACAATACTGGGGCTCCCCAAGGTGATGAGCTGGGACAAATAAACCCTTTCTATTGAAGTTCTGCAATTTGAAGTTTTAGTTCTGCCAATTCTGTGGGTGCCATGCGGTATGGTCTCTTTGCAATCGGTGCGGTGCCTGGGAGAAGGTCGATGTAGAATTCTACTTCTCTTTCTGGAGGCATTTCTGGTAATTCTTCTAGAAAGACATCCATGAATTCTTCTACCACAAATATGTCTTCTGCTGCTAGACTGAATATCATTGGATCTTGGGTTGGTGGTTGTGCTTTACATGAAACTGACTTTCCCTGGTGGTCGGTGAGAAGAATAGTCTTATCTGCATAGCCTATGATGCCATTGTGTCGGCTCAACCAATCCATTCCTAGGATTACATCAATTTCGTGGGATGGTAGTACGACTAAGTCTACTAAGAATACTACCACACTTAAAATACTTCTGACCCTGGGGTCCGAATGATCAGAGGGACTTCTAATGGTGTAGTGGGGATGCCATGCCTTTCCACAAAACTAGTGGCGATGAAAGAATGAGATGCTCTAGAATCAAAAAGCATAGCAGCATGGGGTAAATTCGACTAGGAACGCACCGAGTACTACTCTAGAGGCTTGGTGAGCTTCCTGGGCATCGACATGGTTCACTCGAGCCCTGCCGTGGAACAGAGTCTTGCTTAACTAACTGTTGGTGGAGGGTGCCTTGGAGGCGGGTGCTATAACATTCTTGGGGCCATTCGCCGAGTTGGAGTAGGCAGGTGCAGATGTCTTCAGGTGTGGACAATTATTCTTGAAGTGACCGGAGCCACCACAGTGCCAACAAGCATTGGTTGGAGGTTGGCTGCTTGCTATGGACTGGGTGTGAAAGAAACTTTGACTAGGCTAGTTGAAACGTGATGGAGCAGATCCTGCTGTCTTGCTGAGGATTGACCCTTTGGAAGGAAACCCAAAAGATTGAACCCTCTGGTGCCTGTCCTGCTGTTGAGCTCGGAGAATTTGAAACTTTCTCTTGAGGTGACCTCTTTCCTCTTCTCGGGCTCTTTCCACCTGGATGGCCTTGTTTGAGAGGTGTGAGAAGCTGAGGAAGTCTTAGCTGCCAAGGATAATCTTGAGTTCTGGTCTTAACCCTTTCAAGTAACGGGCCATCTTCTTGACTTCTGTGCTAACATCATCTGGTGCATAACGAGTAAGTTTCGTGAATTTACGGATGTACTCACTAACAGATCGCCCTCCTTGAGTCAACTCTCGAAAATTTTCTTCCTTAAGCTGGACGATTCCCAAAGGCACATGATTCTCTCGGAATGTAGCCTCAAACTCTACCCAGGTAGCATCTCTCATAGCAGCACTAAAAGTGTCCCACCAGGATAGAGCCATCCCGGAGAGCTGGTGGGCAGCTAAGTGAACATGCTGGTTTTTAGGGCATCCAATGGCTTCTAACTTCCTCTTCACTGTGTGAAGCCAGTCATCAGCATCAAGCGGGTTGCTAGATCCAGTGAACGTGGGAGGCTTGAGCCTTAGGAATTCTCCCATTCTGTCCTGAGGTCTTCCTCCATTCGGGCGCTGGTTCTCGAGGCTTCTAGTGAGGACCTCAATGAGTCAAGTCTGGTTGGCCAGAACTTGGGCTAAGTCTAGTGGCATCTCCGGAGGTGCGGGGAGGTGGGTCTCACTCCCTTCCCCTTCATCCTCGCCTTCGATACCTAGGGGAGTCCTTGCTCCAATTCCTGAGATGGTAGGCATGGTTCTATCCGAGGCCATCTGCTAGAGGGGAGAAAGGATTACTACTATGCATATGTCATTTTTTTGCAAATATGTTATTTTATTCAGCAAACCAGTTCATTACAAGCATAACAACCACCACGGATTACACTACGCACGAGCGTTTCCTACTAATGTGTCCCCAAACTCCCTGAGAAGACCATCAAGGCTAGCCAGGGACACCTCCTCGATGTTAGAAAGGTTCTCTACCCCTAGGGAAGGTAGTACTGGCGGGGATTCTTCCTTCGGGTCAGTCTGGAATTCTTGGCTTTTGAAACTCTTTCGGATATTCTTGATGGGGGAGAACCTCTTCATCTTCCTGGCATAGTCCATCTTCAGGGTCTGGTATGCCTCCTGAGTGTTGGCTTCCTCGTCTTCTGCCATCTCGAGACTGTCTTGAAGGGCTGCATTTTCTTCCTTCAATTCCTTGATTCGCTGCTCTAGGCTTTCCACCTAGGAGTTTAGGTGGGTGCAATGGGTGAAAAGGTCATCAAAGTGGGTGCCAAGGGTGTGGAGATATCCGGCCATGTAGATTATGGTAGAATCATCTTCATTGTGCTCTCTCCCTGACAAGGCCTGGAGTCTTTTCCTCCACGCAGGGTTATTTTTGTTGCTGGGTGGAAAGTAACAGAGGGGTCTCGACAACTTCTTTGTGAGAGAACCTAGAAGGGGGGTGAATAGGTGATCCTGTAAAATCAAACAGTAAATAGGCACAAACTTGATAATGAAAGTGTTAGTGTGATTTAACTAAGTTGCTATGAGCTCTTGCGAACAAAACAATCACAGAAAAGCAACACAAGAGACACGCGATTTTTATCCCGTGGTTCGGCCAAGTAACACTTGCCTACTTCCACGTTGTGGTGTCCTAATGGACGAGGGTTGCACTCAACCCCTTTCAAGTGATCCAAAGATCAACTTGAATACCATGGTCTTTTCTCTTTTGAGTATACTTCCCGTTTGTGAGGAATCTCCACAAGTTGGAGCCTCTCGCCCTTACAATATAGATCACAGAGAAAGCACAAGAGTAAGGATGGGAGAGAAACACATGCAAGACCCAAATCTGTAGCACTCACACACGCACACAAGCCAAGACTTGAGCTCGAAACACAGCACAGAGAGTTCGCAACTCAAACGAAGCTCAAATCACTAACACGGTCGATCAAATGCGTGGAGGCAGAGTCTGGGAGTCTTAGAATGCTTAGAGAAGGCTTGGTGTCCTGCTCCATGTGCCTAGGGGCCCCTTTTATAGCCCCAAGGTAGCTAGGAGCCGTTGGAGATCAACTTAGAAGGCTATTCTTGCCTTCTATCGAGTGGTGCACCGGACAGTCCGGTGCACCACCGGACGGCACTGTAGCAGTCCGATGCTCGATTTCCTTCCATACCGGGCACATCCGACCATTGGTCCTCCGAGTCCATTGGCGCACCGGACAGTCTGGTGTGCCCAACCGACCATTGGTGGGGGCCACATGTCGCGCGTTGATCGCGCGGACGACCGTTGGCTGTAGGCGCCATTGACTCACCGGACAGTCCGGTGCACCACCGGATAGTCCGGTGAATTATAGCCACGTCGCCTTTTTCTTTTCCTGAGAGCAACGAGTTCGTCACTGATGACTCACCGGACAGTCCGGTGCACCATCGGACAGTCTGGTGATTGATAGCCGCGTCACTCCGCCGTTTCCTGAGAGCAGTCGATCCACCGTCGGCTAGCCTGGGGCACCGGACACTGTCCGGTGCACCAGGCCCGAGCTGGTGTTGGTTGTACACAGCCACTCTTTCCAACATCTTTCTTCTTTACTTGGCACTGTTTCTAGTACTTAGATAAACATGTTAGTACTCAAAAACAATTTACTAAGTCTAGAAACATACCTTGTTCTTTGATTTGTACTTCTTGCCCATTTAGCACATAAGAGTTCAAAATAGTGTATTGGGCATCTAATCACCAAAACAATTATAGAAATGGCCCAAGGGCACATTTCCTTTTCACTTTGTTGTAGTTTTGGCATAGTTGGTGGAGGGCTTTTTGGGTAGCATGCTGGTAGGTGTCTAGGAAGCAGTGGCCAATAGCGGTGACCTAGAAATGAGGGTGGTTTGGGTAGCTTCGGCTTTCTCCCAGTTAGACAATGAGCACTTCTTGACTCCATTTTCACGGTATTCCTTCCAAACATACCCTGGCTTCTTGCAGATTCCCATGCGAAGCGTGCAACTCCGAAGGTGAGGAAATCCTTCCACCTCTGAGCAATAGGATGTCTTAAGGACAAAGGTGCCCTCCATCTGGTAGCAAGAGAAGAAGGGTCATTAATATTAGGGAAAGGAGAGAAGATTCTTTAAGAAGTTAAGAGGTTTTTCTTTTAAGGAAAGCTTTTTAGGCCAGGGCTGCGGTCTACGACTAGTTCTATGGCTCTAATACCACCTGAAGCGTCCCGATCCTTTGGGACTCAAATGTGATACAATTACTAGTCCTATGAGGCTAGTAAACACATTCATTTCTTCAAATAGTATAGAGTCTATAATAATAGTTATTATGGTACTAAAATGCAAGCTCTAGTGAGCTTGGAAGCATAGTATAATGGAAGAAATCTAGCCCAAGCCACAGGCAAACTGGGTGCAGACATAGCCCCCTTCTAGTCGAACATTGCAAAAAGGAAGTCTTCAGTAGCTGAAAAACATAAATAAATCTAGGTGAATACTTTACGTATTCCGCAAGCCCATCCCACCCGTAAAGAGGGAGAGACCTATAAGATACATGCTTGATATGGTGGAGTTGGAGTCACTCTTTCTTTTTTCAGAGAGAGGCGATACTTGATGTTTTTACCCAAAAGAGAGGAGTAGCACATTTTCACACTCAACCACCACTGAGCTTCCCGCTCCCGTGGCTTTGTTTTATTTTCCAAAAATACCCACACACCTTCCCCCTTTTTTGAAGACAAAAACATTAATTGCCATACCGCACCAGACTCGTCCATACTAGTGGACATGGACTATTCGAATAGGTTTCAAACTCTACGTAGAGGGGTACACTTTACCCACTAGTCTGGCTCTACGATCTCATTGTCATGAGATCCGACACCAAAACTCTTTCCTGCCTTGCACGTCCTTACCTTAGCGATTATACCGGAAGGAACAAGGCCACCATCATGCCCAAACTGGACAAAACATTCCCCTTCCTTATCCTCTCGGTGTTTCCTAGCCGTCATAATCCTGGGGTTCAGACCATGCTAGTTTAGATTGAGTGACTGCCCATATAGTCTCAAGTGGTTGTACTTGTCATGAGTACAGGCAGTGAAGGATGACAAACCAGTCCTTAAACGAGGGGACAATCCTTCATGCTCACACCTAACCCAGCTGAGCTAACACCTTAGGCCCTCCCCAAACCAGGGAGTCCCTGACCATCCCACTCAGTTGGTGATAAGGGTGATAACCCTTCATCATACACTTTTTGAAAACATTTCTCTTTTTGAAAAACCATTGGCCCAACCCATATTTTTTGTACCAAAAAGGCATTCTTTAATGCAGGCCATCACTCGACTCACAATGCATAAAACCCATCCCATATAATGGCATGAAAGCTCTAATTCTAGGAGGTCGGGCTCCTGCCCTTCTTCCGGAGCTACGTTTTCCGGAGGGTCGGACCCCTCTTCGCCTTGCAAAAGCAAGCAATAAACAATACATCAAGCATTGCTTGCTAATAAAGTGTGTCAAGTTCCTAATCATCATTATTTTGTGACCTAAGAAAATGTTGGGGTTATTTTTGGTGCATAAATCATCAACATATAAAGATTATATTAGAAAATGGGAAAAAGAATGGAAAAGGAAAAGGATAAAGGATTTCCTGGTTAACTGGGTCAGGGGAGGGGATTTCGGCCCAAGCCGAGCGCGCACGCGGGTAGCCAGCCCATCTCGGCCCACGAGTGAGGAGACAACGCGGGTTGGTGTGGGGACGGCACCGTGAGCGCGGGCCCACATGCTAGAGAAAGGGGGAGGGCGGACGTGTCGGCGGTTGATGAGGAGGGGCGAACCGGTCGGGGTCGGGGAGAACCGACCACCGACGAGGTTCCACGGTGGTTCTCCACCGTGGCTCCGGTTCTCTGGGATCGCGGAGGTGGGCTAGCATGGCTAGAGTCAGGCGATCATGGTGGTGGGGCCAATTTGGTTGGTGGCACTCTGGGAGGGGCTGACCACAAGGAGGTGGCGGGCTCCGCGGTGGTGTGGTCACCGGCGAGGCCACTGGGTGCGAATAGGGGAAAAGGAATGGTGTGTTGTGCTCGTAGTGTAGTGGTGAAGTTTGTGAGCCATCTCAATTTGACCCTAAGCTACTGGAGAGGGGAGGGGGGAGCTCACCGGAGTGGAGGGAGGCGGCGACGCTTAGCTTGATTGAGCTCAGAGAGAGGGGTGGAGAGTGGCTGAGGCTAGGGCGAGGCGACGAGGGGCTCGGGGTGGCCCTTTTATAGGCGCCTAGGGAAGGGGAGGAGCAGAGATGGCGAACACCGGTGAGGTGTACAGCGGCGGCGATAATGGCGCACAGTGCTAAGGACGAGACGGCTCGGGGCGGGATGCCGTGCGGGGGTGTGAGCATAGTGGGCAAGGACGAAGCGGTGCCTAACTCCACTGACGTGGAAGTGATGGCAAAGTGGGGGAGGATGGTGGCTAGCGGGGTTCACGTCGACGCTGTGCACAGCGAGGGAGAAGGGGGGCTGACAACTGGGCCCCACTAGAAAAGGGAGATCGGGCGCGAGAGAGGAAGCGACTGGTGAGCTGGGCCGAGCGATCAGCGAGAGAGAGAGCGGGGGCTAGCGGCATGGGAGCATGCTGTTCTGGTGGGTCGGGTGGGCCATGAGGGGGAGCACAGGAGAGGGAGTGGGGTGGGAGGCATGGGCCGGAATCGGCCCAACCGAGAGGGGAGGGGAGGGGAGGTTTTTCCTTTTTCTTTTTTTTCTTTTTCTTTTCTCTAATACCTTTTCTCCTTTATACAAATATTCATTTATCCATGATAATTTCTAGGTGCCAAAATGAAATGTTATGTGTGAAATGCTACTAGCAATCATGGTTTATGCATATGTGAAATGAAATGCTTATGAGATTAGGCTTTAAGAGAAAGAATAAGGGGGGATAGGAGTTTAAGGCCTCTAACCTTCGAACTAGAAACTGGGATGCTACAGATGGTTAGCTATATGTAGTTGATTTTAATGATAACAATGCTGAACTAGACACTTGCTTAATTGCTAAGACTAATATGGGCTGGCTCTAGCATCGTCGACTTGCTCATATTGGGACGAAGAATCTTCACAAGCTTCTAAAGGGAGAGCACATTTTAGGACTAACAAATGTTTATTATGAGAAAGACAAGATTTGTAGCGCATGTCAAGCAGGGAAGCAGGTTGGAGCTCATCATCCACACAAAAACATCATGACGACAGACAGGCTGCTTGAGCTACTCCACATGAATCTATTCGGCCCGATCGCTTACATAAGCATCGGCGGGAGTAAGTATTGTCTTGTTATTGTGGATGATTATTCTTGCTTCACTTGGGTATTCTTTTTGCAGGAAAAATCACAAACCTAAGAGACTTTGAAGAGATTCTTGAGACGGGCTCAAAATGAGTTCAGATTGAGAATCAAAAAGATTACAAGCGACAATGGAACGAAGTTCAAGAATTCACAAATTGAAGGATTTCTTGAGGAGGAGGGTATCAAGCATGAGTTCTCTTCTCCCTATATACCTCAACAAAACGGTGTAGTGGAGAGGAAGAATAGAACTCTTTTGGATATGGCACGAACCATGCTTGATGAGTATAAGACACTAGATCGGTTTTGGACGGAAGCAATTAACACTGCTTGCTATTCCATCAACCGACTCTACCTTCACTGAATCCTCAAGAAAACATCATATGAACTCCTCACTGGTAAAAAGCCCAATGTTTCTTATTTTAGAGTTTTTGGGAGCAAATGCTTTATTCTTATTAAGAGAAGTAGAAATTCAAAATTTGCTCCTAAAGCAGTAGAAGGCTTTTTACTTGGTTATGACTCAAACATAAGGGCATATAGAGTCTTCAACAAGTCCACTAGATTAGTTGAAGTTTCTTGTGACATTGTGTTTGATGAGACTAATGGCTCCCAAGTGAAGCAAGTTGATCTTGATGAACTAGATGATGAAGAGGCTCCATGCGTCGCACTAAGGAACATGTCCATTGGGGATGTGTGTCCAAAAGAATCCGTAGAGCCTCCACAAGCACAAGATCAACAATCATCTTCCATACAAGCTTCTCCACCAACTCAAGATGAGGAAGTGGCTCAAGAAGAAGAGGATGAAGATCAAGACGATGAGCCACCTCAAGAGGAGGACATTGATCAAGGGGGAGATGAAGATGATGAAGACAAGGAAGATGATCAAGAGATTCAAGATCAAAGACCGCCACACCCAAGAGTCCACCAAGCAATTCAAAGAGATCATCCTGTCAACTCCATACTTGGTGACATCCACAAGGGGGTAACCACTAGATCTCGAGTTGCTCATTTTTGTGAACATTACTATTTTGTGTCTTCTATTGAGCCATACAGGATAGAGGATGCACTTAGAGATCTGGACTGGGTGGTGGCAATGCAAGAGGAGCTCAACAACTTCACGAGGAATGAGGTATGGCATTTAGTTCCATGTCCTAACCAAAATGTTGTAGGTACCAAGTGGGTATTCTGCAATAAGCAAGATGAGTATGGTGTGGTGACTAGAAATAAAGCCCCACTTGTTGCAAAAGGGTATTCACAAGTTGAAGGTTTGAATTTTGATGAGACCTATGCACCCATAACTAGGCTTGAGTCAATTTGTATATTACTTGCCTATGCTACTTACCATGGCTTTAAGCTATATCAAATGGACGTGAAGAGCACCTTCCTCAATGGCTCTATCAAGGAAGAGGTGTATGTTGAGCAATCTCCCAGCTTTGAAGATAGTGAGTACCCTTCACATGTTTATAAGCTCTCAAAGGCGCTTTATGGGCTCAAGCAAGCCCCAAGAGCATGGTATGAATGCCTGAGAGACTTTCTTATCACTATGGCTTCAAAGTTGGAAAAGCTAACCCTACTCTCTTCACTAAAACAATTGCTAAAGACTTATTTATATGCCAAATTTATGTTGATGATATTATATTTGGGTCTACTAACAAGTCATCTTGTGAAGAGTTTAGTAGGATTATAATACAGAAATTCGAGATGTCTATGATGGGGGAGTTGAAGTATTTCCGTGGATTTCAAAACAAGCAACTCAAAGAGGGCACCTTCATCTGCCAAACTAAATACATTCAAGACATACTCAAAAAGTTTGGAATGAAGAATGCCAAACCCATCAAGACTCTCATGGGAACAAATGGGCATATCGACCTCGACACGAGAGGTAAATCCATAGATCAAAAGGTATACCGGTCGATGATAGGTTCATTACTCTATTTATGTGCTTCACGACCGGATATTATACATTCTGTATGCATGTATGCAAGGTTCTAGGCAAATCCTAAGGAAGTTCACCTTAGGGCCATGAAAAGAATCATGAGATATCTAGTTTACACTCCTAAGTTTGGGCTATGGTACCCCAATGGATCTACCTTTGATTTAATTGGGTATTCTGATGCTGATTATGCCAGATGTAAAATTGATAGAAAAAGCACATCAAGGACTTGTCAGTTTCTAGGAAGATCCCTGGTGTCTTGGGCTTCAAAGAAACAAAACTCAGTAGCTCTATCCATCGCCGAAGCCGAGTATATTGCTGCAGGACATTGTTGTGCATAATTACTTTGGATGAGGCAAACTATTAGGGACTATGGCTACAAGTTAAGCAAAGTCCCTCTCCTATGTGATAATGAGAGTGCAATCTGCATGGCAGATAATCCCGTTGAACATAGCCGCACTAAACACATAGACATCTGGTATCACTTTTTGAGAGATCACCAAAAAAGGGGATATCAAAATTGCTTATGTTAGCACCCACAACTAGTTAGTCGATATCTTTACCAAGCCCCTAGATGAAAAGACTTTTAGCAAGCTTAGGAATGAACTCAATATCCTTGATTCTCGGAACTTTGATTGAAATCTTGTACACATTGCTCATTTATATACCTTTGATCATGTCTCTTTCATTTGGTACAAATGCATATTTCTTATTCTTCTTATGCCAAGGTTAAGACTAATGTGCTTCAATGAGTATCTCAATGATTAGTCTTAGATTGAAAGGGCAATGGAGTATATGGCAAAGGCAAGGCTTCCACTACAACTATGTCGGTATAATTTATCCTTTGCACTCCTCATAAACCTTCATTCATATCATTTTAACAAAGGGAGAGAAATTAATAGGCCTCTCAAGTTTCTTCGTTTTTAGCGATTAATGCCAATGGGGGAGAATTAGTAGGCCCAAAGCAAAAGGATCGCACCACCACCCTGTTTTCCAAAAATTGTTTCACAAAGGGGGAGAAATTATTCTAATTACAAAAACCCTCTTGACAGCTAAGGGGAGAACATATTTAGGGGGGAGCTTTTATTTAGCCAAAGAAAAACATTTGAAACAGGGGGAGAATTTTTAAAAAAACTTGAAAATGCTTTTAGAAATCTTATTCTTATACCTTTATGTTGGGGACTTGTTCTCAAATGCTATGAGTTAAGAACAAGGCAACACAAGATGTTTAATAGTTAAAGACCTTCGTTTCTCGAAGCATTATCTCCCTTAGGATATAATGATCTTCAGACGAAGGTTATGAAGGACGTACCTTCATCATCACAGTATATAATAATGAAAATAGAAGTATATGAAACATGGAAAATAACATGAATAATCATATGACATCATCAGAACATTTTTTATTATTTTATCATGAATAAACATGAACAATATCGAGTTACATTTATACCTTCAGCTTGATAGAAGGTGAAAATCCAAGTGTGACATGCGAGTGAATACCAGTCAACGTGAACAGTACAGTGCTACTGTTCATCTATTTATAGGCACAGGACGCAGCCTATGTAAAATTACATCCATGCCCTTGACATTTATTATTGACTTAGGGATAATCTATCAAGGACTAGACAGCCTTTTTCCCTTTAAGTCGGTTCCATTTTTCACTGCTAAGCCGAAGCTTCTCCACAGGTAGCTTCAGACTGGTTCATCCTTCTCCCGAACCGCACTTTTCATATCATGTACAGCTTCATCCCAAGGCCGAAGGTCCCTGTATATATATTATACTTGGAAAACATGTTAGTCGTGTTTTTGAGGACCTTCGGAAGATGAAGGCCCCCAACAGTAGCCCCTCGCAGTATTAATTTATTTAATCAATAAATTCAAACTGCGATGTGAACGAAAGCCTTAAGCCGAAGGTCCGAAAAAACACCTTCCCTTCGCTAGAATAGCGAAAGTCAATGACAAGCGGGGCCCGCCTAGTTGCAAAGCACTAGGCGTATAAATAGGAACCCACAGCGGCAGCATTTGATGCGCCATTTCTGCTATTTATGTTATTTTCTCAAATTTTTAACTCTTACTTACCAGCTCTTGCTTGATTTTCGAGCTTTGGTTTAAAGACGCGCTTGCTCCATGTCTGAGGAGAAGAAGATGACCGAGGAAAAGATGACTGAGGAGAAGAAGTTATATGAAGAGAAGAAAGTTGTGGACCCTTTTATCGCTGGGTTTTATGAGTCTATGGCAAAAAACGAATACAGAGAAAATTACTAAGAAAATAATGGAGGGTTTGTGTGAAGATTTTGATGACAGTGATAGTTATGATGTGGGGAGTGGAGATGAAGATTCTAAGGATCGGCCCTGGCGGCCAAGCCATACCATCTTCGGGAAATCAAGCATTAAACAAAGTCATATTGACGACATGAGAGAGAGATATTTTCGCAACATGTCTATTGTGAGGGTTGGAGGAGACAGCACTGCCCCTGCTCCTGAGGAAAATGAAGTTGTTATTTACCGAAGCTTCCTAAAGGCAGGCCTTCGGTCCCGCTGAGCAAATTTTTGGTTGAGGTATTAAAGATATTCTAGATCTTTCTTCATCAGATTACCCCCAAAGCTGTAATTAGGATGGGGATATTTGTCTGGGCTGTAAGAAGCCAGGGGCTGGAGCCGAGCGCGAAGTGCTTCTGTAATATGCACGAGCTTTTATACGAGACGAAGGCTACCGGCAAAGAACAATAGCACAACAACTTCGATTGCTACGGGTTCATTGCCCACTCTAATGCAAGTTACCCGGTGCCAACATATTGGAAAAGGTGGCCCGGGGCCTAGATGGAGGAGTGGTTTTATGTTAAAAATGATCTGATTAAAAGGGAAGACATCAAGGAAATTGTTCAGCGCCCCATCTGGTCTCGCTTCGGCCTTCGAAGGCCGAAGGTTACTATTGAAAGTGACATTGAAGCATGCCATAAGGCCTTCAGCAATGTTTGTGCCTTCATTGGCACAAGAGATATAGTCCAAGAGCACATAGCCTATAGGGTGTGGCCACTTGTGGAGAACTGGGATATGCCGAAGGAGACTACTGCTGAATCCAGTGAAGGTGGCCTAGTCCGATTAAAATATACCTTCAGATTTAGGGAGAAGTTTGACGAACCAAATGATGACTGGTTGAAATGCATTGAAGCTACCAGCAACGAGCTACTTGGGACATATTCCAAGGCCGAAGATGATGCCTTATCCGCAACCTTTGGGGGTCGGGGGAAGAAAAGATTGAACAGGGTATTTGATGCAATTGGCATCATATACCCTAACTATCACTACCCACTGCAAAGGCAAGGAAAGAAGAGAAAAACTACCGCTTCGGCCACACTGTTGTGCCAAAGGGCAAGAAAATGAAGGTTCTGACCCACCGGCCGTGATATATTGAACCGGCCGAAGTGCCTGAATTTGGCAAAGGGACCTCTTCAACTGTCGAAGCAAAACAAGCGGCCCCCTCCATGCAGAGCGCTGAAGAATCGATTGTAGCGTTGAAGGTGCCTACATTCGGGCCAGCCAAAGCCAAAGATGAGGCAGCTGAAGAACCAAAATTGGAAAAAACAGTGAAAATGCTAGGAATTCTAAGCCCACCAGCAAAGGCAGAATTGTCAAAAGTGCAAAAGGCTCCTGCAGCAACTCCCAAGAGAAGGAGGATGGTCAGCATGCTAGATGTTGTTATGGAGACCACAAAGGCCTTGAGCCCTACTCCTACAAAGAAAATTGCTGAAGTTGTTAAAGTTCAGGCCGAAACCGAAGCTGGGCCTTTAGCGCCCATTGAGACGAAGGCTGTCGTGCCTGAAGATAAAGCTGATCAACAAACTTCAGATACCGGCATGGTAGCAGGGCAACATATAACAGAAAAAGCAAAACCTCCTGCCCCTGAAGCTTTAGCTGAAGATGTTGACTACATTGTTCGACATGCTTCGGGGAAAAAATTATCCGAAGAAGAAATCCTAGAAGCCAGACACTACGCCCAGAAACTAAAATATCCGAAAGGGGCCTTAGTGTTCAATGGTACTAATGAAGATGATTTCCTATACTGTCTCCTGGACAACAAAGAAATATCTGTTTGCCGGGAGATAGCTAAAAGTATGGGATTTCCAAAGCTTGAGGAAGGCCTTTTGGCTATGTCGAAGGATGATCTTGCTGATAGCCTTACGTACAACAGTATAAAGGTATAGAAGTCAACTTTAAAGTTGGAAATGAAGTATTTCATTGTCATGCTTAATTCTTTCTTTTCCTTCGTAGGGCTTGATTCTTAGCAATGCCTTGAGGGCACAAAAGAGCGCCGAAGACGAAAGCTGTACAATAGCTCTCAGCAACCTTCGCTCAGAAGTAATTGGGCTGAGAAATGAAGGTCTAGAGAAAGATAAAATTTTAATTTCATTGCTGAATAAAATGAAAAATACGAAGCTAAGTATAACGCTAAGGCCGAAGCCCAAAAAGCCGAGGTTGAAGACCTTCGGAAACAACTGGCAGAAACTAAAGAAAATTATGAAGTCACGAAGGCCAGCCAAGAAATAAGTGAATGGTGGAAGGCTAGGCTGGAGAAGAATATTGAGGAGCTTCGTGAGTCCAAGGAAAGATGCTTCGAGAAATCCTTGGACTGCATAAAAAATTTGAAAAACAGCTTTGCAAAAGTTGGTGCCTACTCCTCTGAGGAAAACTTCATTCGAGGCAACCCAAAGGCGTCATTGAGTGGATACGCGGGGAAACCGAAGCTTTTGAGGAGATTTTGAATGATCGTGGAGATATTTGTGCTTTCTCCAGCGCCTGGGGAGTCGCAGCTATTCTGGAGAAGGCTGGATGCGAACACGTGAAAGCTGCAGCAAAGGCCGAAGCTGCCTTCTCCATAGACGATACAAAAGATCCTTCAGCTGAAGCGACTTTGATGGGCGGAAAATTCTATTCTGATGTCTAGGTGAACGGTGGCCGAGAATTGGCCCATGAAATTATAAAAAAGAATGAAAAATACACCCATGATGCCCGAGAAGAAGCTAGACGAACTGAAGAGGCTGCTGAGCGCGAAAGACGCATAAGTATTGTTTTTGAATTTTAGCTTCGGCACTTAACTTTTGGCTTCAAACTAATAGTTTACCGACTACAGCTGAGCTATCACCGTTGCCGGAGTCATACAATCCCCTGGCTGATCCAGAGATAAAGAAAGCACTAGATATAATGAGTGTTGCCAACTCCATTATTGACGAAGTTTTTGACAAACTGCTACACGAAGCTGCTGATAAAGTTCTCAAAGAAGATTAGGTTTTCATTGTAATAGAACTAGGTATCATTTGGTATGTGGAATAATGAATCGAACATGTAAACTGTTGTAATATATTTCTTTGCGATGCATGAAATTTACGTACATACCGCTTTTTGAGCCTTTGGCGAAAAACACCTTCCCTTCTTTTCATGCTTCAAAGAAAGAGGCCCCTTCTAAGGCAGATCTGATAGAATTATCACCCGAAGTTTGCTTCGTGGCTTGGCATATTTTTAAATGAAGTGTTGCCAAAGATTTGGTTCGTATTCGATCTTTCTGTTGATGCCACATGATGTATGATGTGGTGCTATGCTGAATGATGCGATGATGTAATGCAATATGATGATGATGTTTGAACACCCACACTTACGCCCATACTGGAACACGGAAGACTTTGCATCCCCTTAGGAACGTCTTTTGAGTCTTTAAGCTCTGCATCCCCTTAGGAACGACTTTTGAGCTTCTTCACCTTCTATTTTGGTGGAATAAGTTCTGCATCCCCTTAGGAACGACTTTTGAACTTCTTCGCCTTATATTTCGGCGGTATTTGGCTCTCCATTCCCTTTGGAACGACTTTTGAGCAGAAAACTTACTCTGCGCCCCCTTAGGAATGACTTTTTGTAGCTTCGTCAATTTTTGGCTCTGCATTCCCTTAGGAACAACTTTTGAGCTTCTTCGCCTTATATTTCGGTGGTATTTGGCTCTGCATTCCCTTTGGAATGACTTTTGAGTAGAAAACTTACTCTGCGCCCCCTTAGGAACGACTTTTGAGCTTCGGAATTTACTCCGTTTTCTTAAAAATGTCTTTCGAGCTTCGTAAATCCATGAGAAAGGCATAGGCACAATTATTACATGGAATTGAAATTAAGTTCTTCATTACAAGAATAAAGTGGCATGCATAGAAGATAAAAGTTCATCAAAAGTAGGATATTCCTTAGTATATATGCTTCGATTCTGGTACAGTGCTATTGACTGTATGAGCTTCGGATTCCGCCCTGAAGTCGCGCTGCTGTTTGTCTAGAGCCATTTACATAATATAAATCAAAGTACACAGAATCAAAACGTAGCCAACGTAAACAACCCACCATAGGCAGCTGACTGGGGGAGGTCGCTAGCCTAATCCTCGAACTCGTCGAAGTCCTGGAACTCCTGGAGATCCGCCTCGACACTTTCTTCTCCTTTACCTGAGCATCGATTGCACCAAAGGCAACCTGGTATTTTGTGAAAGCAAGGGTGAGTACACATCAATGTACTCAGCAAATGTACCGTTTGGCTGAAGTGGACTAGCTTTATGTGGGGTTAAAGTCGAGCAATTGCTTTTAGTTGGTCAGGTTATTATTACTAGTAGAGAGCCAGGTTTTAGCATTAACCCAAGTTGTTAACCCAAAAGTACCATTTCGAAACGGAAAGAATACCAGGAATCATAACTATAATCATAATCAAAACCTTCATCCTCATTATCACCCGTGAACAAAACATCTCTGATCCATGTGTCTCTAATCAATGGAGCTCCCTTGGCCGCTCATAACCGCGAGCACGGCTGATATATCAGTTTCATAACACTCTATAGAGGTTGCGCACTTTACCCACAAGTCGTGATTCCCTCTCTAGCCCGGGCTTGCAAGACCCTTATTCACTCCCAAGGTAAATGGCCAGGGATTCACTACAAAGACTTTACAAAGATTCCCTGAGGCTGTAGCCGCCCGTTAGGTTTCCTAAATGCATCGCACTCCTCCCTAAGGGGCGAACCAACCTTGGTAGAGCGAGCCGCATACATCGAGCCCCATTAACGGCACAACGGCGAAGCGAACTACACCCTAGTTCCTCTAATTATTCAGCTAAGGGCGTCCCATTCCACCCTCATGGTTGCACTGTTTTCCCGGGCGGTCATCCAACGAACTAGTCCTTATAGAGAGGCACTCGAGAAACAGCTCGAGTCCCCTTAAATGCCACAAGTATATCATCATAATCAAAATAAAACCATAGTATCATCATTGTATCTCATCATGTTCATTGATTAAAGTAAAGCGCTAGCATGAAGCTAACCATAGTAACCCAAATGGTAATCAAGGACAAGGTAAATAAAAAGCTAGTCAATCCTTATGTTTTTCATAGTATGTGGTACAGTGAATTATATAGTAAATGGGACATAATGGGTCAGATGACACTTGCCTTCACCAAACAGATGCTCAGGATCTTCAGCCTCGTAGAAATCGAGGAGTTTGATCTCTTGGTCGCTGAAGCTTGACCGTCGATTCCTCGAAGCTCGGGAACAGCTCACAATCTATTCGCAACGCGAAGCGTAGACAAACAGGCACAAGCAAACAAACATATATATGCATAAGAACATTACACCATTCAAAGAAAAACATAATAAACATGCAAAATGAAATAGAGCGCGTTACTACAGTCACACGAGGAAAAAGAAACGTCGAACTCGAAGCTACGGTCGAGAAAATATCGCGGTTACGCTAAACAAGTATTAACTATAACTTTTAGTTCAACATTATCAAATATAAATATTACACATCGTTTAGTTAGATTAATCTACTACGTTAATAAATGTTAGTTTAATTAAGTAATTTAATTAAAACGAGAGATTCTAAACGAGGCGAATTTACGACGCACAAAACAGCACGACACAGCACGCAGACGAGGCACGAAACAGTGCGCGAACGACACGCGAATCAGCACGCCACCATGTGCGAAACAACATGCGCGACAAGCGAGAAAATAAAATAGGTGACATATTTGTAATAAACAACTATTAAATAAATAAATAAATAGTTAACATAATATTAGCCACGTTATTGTTTATTATAAAAGCGCGAGTTGAGCACTACACATTTAATCTAATTGGGATATTAATCTAATAAATATTAGTCGAGTAAATCTTAAGTTAATTATCTAAAATCTGTGATCTAACAAATTAATGTTATTAACATGGGTGCTCATAAACAAAAACAGTTTATTATCACGCGTGGATGCTGCGCGACACACGTGGTCGACACGCGAGATACGCGCGACACGCAAACTAGACGCGCGGCACGAACGCGCGAAGGAAAGCGACGACATACAAACAGCGTGCGAATGACACGTGAACACTCACGCGACAACGTGCGAGTAGCGCGACAGCGCGCGAACAATGCGCGACGACACGCGCGAAACAGCACCCCGGCACGCGCACGAATGACGCGCTGTAAGGCACACCACACGCGGCGAGGCAAGCGACACGTGCAAATAGCACAAGCGACGCACACACGACGTGTGACAACGCGTGCGAATGGCACGCGCGACCCACGCAAAACAATGCGCACGACAACGCGCGACACGCACGAGTCAACGCGACTACGCGCGCGAACAGCACAATGACGTGCTAACGATGCCACGCGCGAGCAACAACCTATAAATAATTAATTAAAAGTGTTTAAGCTGATATTAATCAAGTTAGTTAATATTTATATTTATAAAAGCACGAGTTAAAACTATAGACTCGTTCTAATTAAATTGTTATTTTAATAACCATCGAACCAACCAATAATTTAATTACTTAACTAAAGCATGTGTGGTGGTAACATATATTTAACGTGTGTACAATATAGCTACACGGTCAATGTATAATTAATTAAACAACATAGTCGACTTTACGTGAGGAATAATAATAACGCGCGCAAAGCGCGCAACGCGGGCGGGTAGACAAACGGGCTCGCGGAGGTAGACGGCTATGTCTAGGGGTAGACGAGGGCCTAGACAAGCATCATCGGAGTTTCGATGCGCGATAGACGATAATGGCACGAGAGCGATGAGCGCGCTGCGCGCGAGATAGCACGCGCGAACAAACGATGGGTGTGATGGCGGGGTATGGACACGCAGGGGTAGACGGACGTCGTCTATGGGTAAATGAATGTCGTGGAAACCCCAACGACGCGCTGTGAGGTTACAGAAACGCGTCACACGAAGGCGCGGGGGCTATGTGGGGTGCTGCGTAGACCGCGTGGAGCGCGCGCAGGACTGTGCTGGTTACGGCGGAGCGCCAGCCGCGCTAGGACGGACCGGCAAGGACATGGCCACACCGGGGGAGGGGCCGGGCGGCGAACCGCGCGCGCAGCGCTATGCCGGCCGCGCTGGCAGCATGCAGCCGCGCCCTGCATGCTAACTCGGCCGCGACGAAGCTCGTTGGGCATGGAGCGAGGGCATCTAGGCAGGCTGCTCAAGCGAGGGGGGCCCTGTCGCGCGTTGACAGGAAAGAGAAGCCAGCTGAGAGGTAGAAGAAGAGGGGATCGAACTCACCTCGCGCTCGAGACAACGGCCGGAGGTGCTGTGAATCGGCATGAACGGCAGTGGCGAGCTCCGGGAGATGGGTGGCACGGCTAGGCGGGCTTGGTGGCGGGCACCAGGCAGCGGCGGCTTGAGATGGGGTTGTTGCGTGCGGTTGTGGGCGAGATAGGCACTGGTGCAGTTTGGGGAAAAAGAAACAGGGTTGTGTGGACATGTGGGTGGGGTCCATGTGCATGCGATGGTTGGAGCGGCGCTGGACTCCCTGCGGGTGCACGTGGGACCCACGGCACTGGCACACATGCAGCTGCGAGTGCGAGGCCAGCAGATGCGCTGGGCGCTGCTCACATGCGCGAGCGGCTGTGGCTGCCTGGATGCACGGCGCAGCTGACTGGGCTACATGCGATGCCTACCTTTTTGCTTATTTGACCAAGCCGAGTGGAGGGCGGTTGGGCAGGGGCAGTTTGTCTACGCATGCCACCATGCGGACAACCAGGTGGGCTTTTCCTTTTCCAATTTCTTTCTCTTTTCTTTATTTTGTTTCTTTTTCTATCATTTAAATTTAATGTTGAGTGCACAAACAAACTAAGTGAATGCACATCCAATAAATTCGTCAATCAAAACATATGTTCCAGCATGATATGTCAATAACAATTCCTGTAGGGTTTTATTAGCAACTATATTTGAAGTAACATTCCTTATTACTTGGGAAGAAAAGAATAAAGGAGCGAACAGAAAGAGGAAAAAGGAGGTAACACCTGAATTTGGTGGATATTAGAAATGAAAAAATTATACCCCCAAATTCAGGGTGTTGCAAATCTAACCCCCTTAACAGGAATCTCGCCCCCGAGATTCAAGAAGCTAGCAAGGAAACAAGTTTGGTTCATAGGTTGTTCACGACTTTCTTGAGTTGACTTTGACTCTACAAGCTTAACTTGCAGACTGGTTGCTTTGGTCTTCAAATGCTTGAGACCGATCGATGCAATTCTTGAGGATCTCTTGGACCTGTGGGTTATGGGCCCACACACGCTTTCGCTACGCCACTCTGATCTTGTTAGTTGATGTTGATCACATTGTCTTCATTGGGGTTAGCGGCTAACCCCCCTTAACATGAGCATTGATATGCATTTGGTGAAGATGTTGCCGACTCTGATCTTGACTGATTTGGAGGAGTTGGAGGTTGCCAAATGGACAGGTGCAAGAGGAAAGAATAGCGAGAAAAGGTAAGTATAGACGGATTAGAGAGAGAGCAGGGGGAGAACCCAACTACTTAACTCTATGGTACTCAGCTAGTAAACAAATGCCATTACGGAATAAGGGCCCCAACACATTGTTGGGGCGAAGGCGAAGACACCACCCTTCGCTCGATGCCTTCGCCAGACTCGTTGCAACAACGGAGACAAGACTACTGGCAGACTCTACCCTTCGTCCCATGCATCGGAAGACGAAGGGCCACGGTGAAGTCGTCCCATCCCGCGACCTCGCCCAACATGGAGGCCCACGTTTGATCCGGCCCATTATAGCAGGCCCTGCGTGGCCACTACGCATTGCGGGCCTAATTTGTAAAGGCTTCCCTGTAATTACAGTTTGTATCCCTGCTTTATGGGAATATTCCGGGGATATTTTGGGCTCCTGAGGGCACATGCGTCCTTAACCCAAGACGTTGGGCACTCAGGCACCTATAAATACCCCCGTACAGTGCCCTTGAGAGGCTGGATTCAAGAGAGCGGTTGCCATCTCGAGCTGAAACCTTGTTATACTGTTTTTGCTCCCCCGTTGGATTAACTTGCCCAGGAGAGCAAGAGCTCCAACATTTGGCGCCCATCATTCGTGCTACGAAAACACCACCCGCGATGGCACCCAAGAGAACCACCTCGAAGGCTGACGAGGCTACGAAGGCAGCACTACTGGCCGAGAAAAAGGGCAAGGCCCTTGTCGACACCACCCACCAAGAGCCCTGTGAAGACGACGCAAATAGCAAGAGGCAGCGCAAAGAACAACCCACTACCGAAGGTAGCCTCCACACCTGCAGCAGCTCTGGAGGACAACCGCAACTTCCCCCAGGCTTCGCTCCACCAGAGGGTGCGGACGCCACAGAGGACGGCGAAGTCATCAGCGTTTCGGCCGAAGAGCAGCTATAGCTGCGCGCCTTGCGCCTCAAGAACAGCAACCTCTAGAAGCAAAAAGAGATCGTTGAGGCCAAGCGCCAATGTGTGTCTGCACAAGCCAAGGTGCGACAAATGATACGCGACGAAGAGCAGAAGGCTCAAGAGCTTGAACAAGACATCGCGCTCATGTAGAGCGAAGGCCAATTCGGCCTGCAACATGACCCACCCCTCCAACGGCGCGCACAAATCAAAGACCTGTTCATCCCTCAGCGCGAACACACATCCCTCACGCCATGGCATTCCAAGGCGTCAACTACCTTGACGAGCGAAGTCCCCTGGCACCTCATCTACAAGTGACACCATGGCCCGCCAACTTCAGGGCAGGGACCTATCCTAAGTACAATGGCAGCACTGACCCAGCACAGTACATCATGAGCTATCAAGTCGCCATTGCATCATCCGGAGGGGACGACGCCATGATGGCCAAGTAATTCATCATTGCCCTCGAAGGCCCAGCCCTCACCTGGTACACCAGGTTGCCCCCATTGTCCATCGACTCCTGGAGAAGTCTCCGGGACAAATTCTTGCTCAACTTCCAAGGGTACCGCCCAAACACCGATGCCCTGGCTGAACTCTCACTCTGCAAGCAGCAGGAACGAGAGACTCTGTGGGAGTATTACCGCAAGTTTCTGACCCTCAAGTCACAACTGCCTTCGGTCGATGACCAGATCGCCATCCACTATGCCATCAGTGGCCTTCAGGCCGGCGTCCTTTACAGCCACTGCATCAGGGATCTGCCCAGGAACCTCCAGGAGTTGTATCAGTTGTTCGAAAAATACGCCAGATCCGAAGAGCTCCACCAGTGCAAAGTCAAGTCTCAGAGGAAACCCAAAGACCCTCCGCAGTCTAGCCGCACATGGACAAGGCCCTTGCAGGCAGACTCCGGTCGGGAAGGCCGCAATCAGCAGCAGGTGCACAACATCGCAAACCAGCACCCCGCTGGTGAGGCCCCTCGCCGCCAGGAGTATCCCCCCAGGGCCGTGGAAACAGAACTCATGGTCGGGGCCGGGGGCGTGCGCAGCAGCCACGCAGATTTTACTGCCTGTTCCATGGCAAAGACTGCGCGCACCCTACAAGACACTGCCCAGAGACGAAGGCCACCAGAGACAGGATGGCACGGGCGCAACCAGCCGACAACGCTAGAGTTGTCGCGCACACATATCAGCAACCCCCTCATCCATACAACCACAGCCCCGCTCCGCTTCCACCGCGCCACGCATACCAACATCACCAGGAGGTACAAATCGTACCTCCTCCACCCCCACCTCCACACCATCAACAGCAAAACATCCACCACCCCCAAGCCCCAAAGCAAGAGGACTTCGCCGATCAGCCGTATCGCAGAGTCATTCATATGATCACAGGGGGGTCCAGCACCGACTTCGACACAAAGCGGCAGAAGAGGGACCATTACCGCAGCATCAACCACGTCGCCATCACTGGTCCGGTCGTGCAGACAAAGTGGTCCCATGTGCCATTGACCTTCGACGCTCGAGACGTCGATCTGCGCAGCGCCCCCCACATCGATGCCATGGTTCTCAACTGCAGCGTGGCAGGCTGGGACTTGCACAAAGTCTTAACCGACAATGGCAGCCAGGCGGATATCATTTTCCTCCATGCCTTCGATCGCATGGGCATAAGCCACAGCCTGCTCAAGCCATCGGACAACCCCCTATACGGCTTCGGCGGCAAGGGCACCTTTCCCGTCGGCAAAATAGAGTTACCTCTCTCCTTCGGTGTAGCACCCAATGCCCGAAGTGAGCAAGTCACGTTCGACATCGTCGACATGGTGTACCCGTACAACGCCATAATGGGCCGAGGCTCCATCAACAAGTTTGAGGCAGCTATCCATAGACTTTACCTGTGCATGAAGATCCCATGTCCGCAAGGCGCCATCACAGTTTACGGCAACCAGCAGGTTGCGCGTAACATAGAAAGAGACTTCATCCCCGGACAAAGAAACGTACACTGCCTCACAGCCCAGCGCGATGTCCCCGGGTCTACTAGTCAAACCGCCAAAGAACATGAAAAAGCACAGCTGTAGAGCAACGACGGTACCAAGACTGTCCCCCTCGACCAGGCAACGCCCAAGCAGACGGTTACCATCAGCGAAGACCTCGCTTCGCATGACGAGGAGAAACTCCTCTGCTGTCTGTCCAAGAATAAAGACATCTTCGCCTAGTCCGCCCTCGACTTGGTCAGAGTCAGTCGCTCCATCATCGAGCACATCTTAGGAATCGACCCTTCGGTGAGGCCGAAGAAGCAGCGGCTGCGCAAGATGTCTGACGAGAAGACGGAAGCCGCTAAGGCCGAAGTGCATCGCCTGCTCGAGGCCAAATTCATCGAGCCAATCGCCTACCCCACATGGCTCGCCAACGTAGTGATGGTGCAGAAAAAGAGCGGCAAATGGCGGATGTGCATCGATTTCACCAGTCTTAACAAGGCCTGCCCTAAGGACAACTTCCCGCTGCCTCGGATCGACAAAATCGTCGATAGTGCGACCGGGTGCGAAGTCATGTCACTCCTTGATTGCTTCTCTGGCTACCACCAAATATATATGAAGGAGGAGGACAAGGCAAGCACCAGCTTCATAACACCCTTCGGCACGTACTGCTTCATCAGAATGCCGGAGGGACTTAAGAACGCTGGGTCCACTTTCTCCCGACTCACCAAAACGGTGCTCGAGAGCCAAGTCGGCAGAAATATATTCACATATGTGGACGACACGTCATCGCTAGCAGAAATAAGGAAGACCACCTGGCTGACCTCGCCGAAACGTTCGCGAACATGCGGGACGCACGCCTTCGCCTAAACCCCGAAAAGTGCATCTTCGGCGTTCGCCAGGGGAAAATCTTGGGCTACCTGGTGTCACACTGTGGAATTGAGGCCAATCCAACCAAGATCTAGGCTATCATCAACATGACGCCCCCACAGTCAGCCAGAGAAGTACAATGACTGACAGGCAGGTTGGCCGCCCTCAATAGATTCATCTCCAAGTCCGCAGAACGAATTCTCCCTTTCCTCAAAACATTACACGGCGCAAAAGACTTCGCATGGGGACCAGAGCAGGCGGCGGCTTTCACTTCATTGAAGCAGCACCTGTTGGAATTGGCGATTCTTACAAGCCCTGACCCCTCGCTACCCCTGTTGCTCTATGTCGCGGCTTCGCCACACGCGGTCAGCGCAGCACTGGTTCAAGAGCAGACCAGAGAGGGCACGATCAGGCAATGTCCAGTTTATTACGTCTCTGAAGTGCTCACAACATCGAAATGTAATATGACGGAACTGGAAAAGATCGCCTACGTAGTCGTGATGGCCTCACGCAAATTGCGCCATTATTTCGAGGCATTCAAGGTCCGGGTCACTATAGATAGAGGACTCGGTGAATTATTTAGAAATCCTGAGGCGTCAGTACGGATTGCTAAGTGGGCAGCCGAACTCTCTGGCCACCACATCACATTTGAACCCAGGATAGCCATCAAGTCACAAGTCCTGGCAGACTTCATCGTCGACTGGACTGGGCCAATAACACAGCCAGACCCGTCCACAGAGAAAGTGTGGACAATTCATTGCGACGGCGCATGGTGCCATGCAGGGGCAGGCGCCGCTACGGTCATTACTTCACCCACCGGGGTCAAGCAAAGATACGCAGCACGCCTCAGCTTCGCTTTGGAGTCTGATAGGTGCACCAACAACATAGCAGAATACGAGGCTGTCATCCTCGGCCTTCGCAAGCTAAGGGCGCTCGGTGTCACCACCTACATCATCAGAACAGACTCCAAGGTAGTCGCCGGCCAGGTCGAGAAAGACTATGCAGTGAAGGACCCCGCACTCATGTAGTACCTCGCGGCCATCCGCAGCCTCGAGAGACAATTCAAGGGTTTTACGTTGCAGCACATGGACCGAGCCAAGAATGAGGAGGCCGATGCATTGGCCAAGGCAGCCGCCAGGGGCGAGGCCCTGCCCTCCGACGTATTCTACCACGTCATCGGCACGCCAGCCGCCCGTAGCCCAGAGGGGCTCCAAATAACCAATGACAGCGAGGGTCACCGCATAGTCAACCTCATCATGACCGAAGACTGGCGGGCACCAATAACCCTATTCCTGCAGGGGTACTATCATCCAACCGACATCAATGAGACCAAGCGCCTCAAACACCGAAGCCGGGACTTCGCGCTGATCAAAGGCCAACTTTACAAGAAGGGAGTCAGTCAACCGATGCTTAAGTGTGTCACCGAGACCGAAGGCGTCCAAATTCTGCGCAAAGTCCACAGCGGGACTTGCGGCTCTCACGCAAGGCCTAGGGCCCTAGCTGCAAAGGTGATACGTCAAGGTTTCTACTGGCCCGCCATGATTTGTGTCGCAAATTGGGTCACAAGGTCCTACGAAGCCTGCCAGAAATTTTCTCCACGCTCGGGAAGCCCTTCGCAATTCACGAAGCTAATCGCCCACACATGGCCTCTTCAGCGCTGGGGCCTGGACATTGTCAGGCCCCTGCCCACGGCTCAGGGGAACCTCAAGTTCACCTTTGTCACTGTTGAGTATTTTACCAAATGGATTGAGGCGAGGGTTGTATCCACAATAACATCGAAGACTGCCCAGAAATTCTTCTGGCAAAATATTGTTTGCCGCTTCGGAGTCCCGTCCGAACTCACAGTCGACAATAGCAAGCAATTCAACAGCCAGGACTTCAAGGATTTCTGCTTCTCCATCGGCACCAAGCTTGCCTTCGCCTCAGTGTACCACCCGCAATCCAACGGAGTCGTGGAACGCACCAACGGTAAAATTTTCACAGCCGTCAAGAAAATGCTCCTCGACAACAAAAAAGGCAAGTGGCCAGACCTGTTACCTGAAGTGGTCTGGGCGCTGAACACGACTGAGTGGAGGGCGACTGGGTTTACCCCTTTTTGCCTTCTATACGGATCGGAGGCTATGACTCCGCAAGAAATAAAACATGGGTCACCGCGGACAGCCGCGTCGGCCGTCCCCGATGTAGACGAGCCTACTTCGAAGGACCTCATCGACGGAGACCGCGTCTTCGCCCTACAGGCTCTCAACAAATACCAAGCTCAAACAAAAGCATGGCGCGATCACACAGTCATCCCGAGGGAATTCAGCGAAGGAGACCTCATACTCGTCCGGACAGCTCGGACAGAGTTCTAGGGCAAGTTGGAGCCAAAATGGGAGGGCCCTTTCATCGTCAAGACGAAGGCGTCCCCCAGCGCATACAGGCTCATAACGCCATCCGGCGAAGACTTAGAAAATTCTTGGAACATTGATAATCTTCGCAAATTTTTTGTTTAACTCCTCAGGGCCACTTCGCCCTTGTAATCCGCAACACAGTTTTATACCGGCCCACACTCTTTTCCTCCTGGGGGTGAGGTTTTTAACGAGGCGGAGCCATGTAATGTAAACGCGAAAAATCCCCCACAAAAATCACGTCGAAAAAGACCGCATCAACGGTCTTTGGCATTTGACCGACACAAAAGTCACCGCGAGGGGCAACGCTGGCTACCTTCGTGTGCGACAGTCCGTGCAAAAGTTGCCTAAGGGTGCAGCCGGACTAGCACAACAAGTGCACAAAAATCAAAGTCTTCCTCAAAAGACTATCCGTGCAAAAGTCGCCTAAGGGTGCAGCCGGACTAGCACAACAAGTGCACAAAAAACAAAGCCTTCCTCAAAAGACTATCCGTGCAAAAGTCGCCTAAGGGTGCAGCCGGACTAGCACAACAGGTGCACAAAAAACGAAGTCTTCCTCAAAAGACTCTATACGTGCAAAAGTCGCCTAAGGGTGCAGCCGGACTAGCACAACAAGTGCACAAAAAACAAAGTCTTCCTCAAAAGACTATCCGTGCAAAAGTCGCCTAAGGGTGCAGCCGGATTAGCACAACAGTTGCACAAAAAATGAAGTCTTCCTCAAAAGACTATCCGTGCAAAAGTCGCCTAAGGTTGCAGCCGGACCAGCACAACGAGTGCGCAAAATCGAAGTCTTCTCCAAAAGACCATCTGTGCAAAAATTGCCTAAGGGTGCCGCCGGACTAGCATAACGAATGCAAAAAAATCACAGGCGCACCACATCAGTACGAAAGTCTACAGGCGCAGCCGGACCGACACAATAAACGTGCTAGACCAGGTGCGCAACACCCTACGAACATAGCCAGATGCGCGAAGGCACACAGCCTCATCATACAAACTATAGTCACACACGTACAGCGAGGGCATCACACCTTACATTGGTTCAACCTTCAGAATGATCCCCATCTCCGTATAGTTAAATAGCATTATCCTCAGCTCCTCACCCTCAAAAAGACTAAGCAACTCCCCCTCACCTATACTCCCCCCAACCGGTGAGGACAACAATTCCTGCCTGCTAGCCCTGCCCACACAAAGTCGACCACCATCCAATTCGCTCACTCTACGCTTCGCCACCGCCCTTCGCCGCCTACGCCCAACACTCGGACCAGGCAAAACTTCAGCATCCGTAACACCCGGAGTAGCC
This sequence comes from Zea luxurians, assembly GCA_029449295.1. Taxonomy (NCBI): domain Eukaryota; kingdom Viridiplantae; phylum Streptophyta; class Magnoliopsida; order Poales; family Poaceae; genus Zea; species Zea luxurians. Next base: position 19,192,370 of record JAOPSE010000042.1, read on the forward strand.
TCCGCCTCAGCCACATCCAAGGCCGCAAAGTAATCCAAGCCCTCATCCGAAGACTCTTCCGTCCATACAACCGAACTCCCAGAGTCATCAAACTCAGAAAACTTAGACGTAGACTCATCTGATTCATTTCCAGCGACCACGGTCGAAGCCGCCGCAAAATTAGCAGTAGCGGTTGCGTGCGCAGGCCCACAATCCTGAACCTACGCAGCAACCAAGGTTCAGTAACACAGACAAAATTCCCTAACTACCCCACACCCACTAAGCCACCTGCAAAGACCCAGCCGCCGCCACGGGATCTTACGCTGCTGGCTCCGTCGCCGCCTTCGGGGGATACTCCGCCATCGGCACAGTGGCTGGCGGCGAGCCTCCACCAGATACAGCAGGCGCAGGGGCAGCGTGGGAACCTTCACCGGTTTCCGGGGGCGGCGCCGGGGCGACCTCAACCTTGGCCACCACCGGGTCGACCTCCTCTTCGGGCAGCACGCTGTTCAGATGTCCAAAGTCCTCCACGTCCTCAGCACACGCCATCTACAACACAGCACACCGATTCAGCACACCCGCGTATACCCACATTCAACAACACAAAACAAAGCACAAACTTTACCTGATCCCTCGCCCGGTCAGCCCGTTCCCTAACCGCCTCCCGATCGTTGGGGCCCCACATCCGGTCGAAGAGGGCCCCCGCGGCGTCCTTCACCACAGGGTCTTCGACCTTAAAAATCTCGTGCCCGAAGTCTTCATCAGATCGGTCGAAGCCCTCATAGTGCCTGCACCCCTCGCGGGACAACGCGTTCATGGCTCCCTCGCAGGTGACGAGGGAGGCAAAGGACATGAAGCCCTCCACGATGGTCGGGAGCGCTAACAATTCCTCTTGCAGCCACTCGAGGAAGCGAAGGCCCGCCTCTCGGTCGGGCACCTCAAAGTCAGCAGTCCGCGCACCCAGCTTGCGGTATGAGTCCACGACCTGTTTGCGCGTCCGCTCAACTTCCGCGCGAGTAGAGGCCTCGGCCCTCTCCATGCGGGCCTGCAGAGCGTTGAACCGCGCCTCCCATTCCTCGGTGCGCTGGCTGGCGAGACTCTCCTCTGCCCTCACCAACTTGGCCTCCGCCTGCGCCGTCTGTGCCTTGGTGATGGCCTGGTTGGCCACCCTCCTTTCCTCCACCAGCTGGCACCGGAGGTCCGTCCGCTCGCCCTCCAGGGCGGTCACCTTCTCTGCTAGCCTGCGGCTTTTGCTATCCGCAGCCGATTTTTCCTGGACGGCGTCCGCGTGCTGCACCCGAAGTCTCTCGACTTCGGCAGCCACATCCGCCGTAAGGGCGCCCGACGCCACGCGGTCGGCGAAGTCGGCCGCCTAGCAGACACGCATGAGACCACAATCACCATGAAAGCGGCACACAACGAAGCCTACCTCAACTTACTTGACTCAGCTGCTGCGTCAGCTGCAGCGATGCCTCCCGCAGCCGGCGGGACACAGCGCCCTCTTCGTCCTCGACGGCAGTGGCCGCCGAAACCTCGCCGCCAACGCCGAAAGCGCCACCCTTCACCCCAAAAACCACGGTAGCCGCCGTGGTTGCCACCGCAGGCGAGACGGCAACAAGTTGCCCTTCGCCCGACCCTGCAACGTCTCACCGGTCAAAAAAAACTTACCAACGAGATAGTCGTCCACGCTAATATTTGTGCCGAAGTCGGCAACGCGTTTCCCCGGTGAAGGCTGCTCCCGGACCTTCGCAGCTCCTTCCGGGGCGGACTTGGTTCCGCCAGCGCTGGCCGCCTTCGTGCTCTCCGGCAACTTGCCAGATCTAGGCGCGGCCGGCTTCGCAGCCGACGAAGGCTGGATACCGCTAGGGACGGCAGCCTTCGCACTCCTCGCGCTCTCTTTGGCCTAGCCTCAGGGAGCCTGACGACCACCCGGCGCTTCTGCTCAGCATCCTGGCGATCCTTGTTCATCACTACCGACACAACAGCAGCAATGTTCCATCCGTAAGAAAACACTCTCAAGTCATGAGCCATGCAAGAAGTAAAAAAGTCTTCGCCAGCCACGCGGGGGATAGGAACGTTCTTGGGCCATCGACCCCCGGTAACCTCCAGCATCCGCGCCGAAGACTCCCGGAGCTCGGGCGAAGACATCCTTCCCTCGGGCGCCGCGCATGTCCCCATCAACTCCATAGCAAAACTATCGGAGACCCCCAGTTTTCCCACCGCAGTACCTAGCTTCCTCTTCTTAGTGGATAGGGCGGCCTCCGGCGCGGGGTCGTCTTCGATCACTGCCGCTGGTTCTTTCCCCCGGCGGTCGACAACGTCTACTCCAGGATAACCGCCATACAGCAAACCATTCAACTCAAAGACCCTATTCAGGCGGTAGTTGGATCCACGTATGTCCCAGCTCCGCTGGGCCTCCGTCCTCGGCACATAGCGACCAACAATTCGCACTGCCCCATCCTCCGCCTCATGCACAACCGCGGCAGGATCCCGCCCTCGCACATCCAAAGCAAAAAGCGGACTTCGCACTTTCCGCCCACCTAGGGAGGGCATCACGCGAGGGCATACTTCGCCCAGCGTCCATCCATGCACCAAGGGCCACACCCCATACCCTATGAATTCCTCAACCAGATCACGCCCGCTACTCCTACGGGCAGCGATCCGAAGGGCCCTTTCATTCTCATCATCCTCCGCCACTTCAAATGGCGGGTACGCCACATAATAATGAGAACACATGATGGCAGCAGGGAGCCCAGGGTGATCCTCGACTTCAGCCTCTAAAACATAGAACCAGTAGTCCCACCAGTTGCCCCACTTATTTCGGGCACAGGGGACCAGCTCCACAACCTCCATCGAAGTCTTCCCGAACTTCAGCGTGAAAGTGCACGACCCGAACTGCGCAATCTTATGTCCAATCCTTCTCTTCTGCCAGTGCAGACAGTAGTGCTTGGCGAAGACTTCCACCAAAGGCTGACCGCCATACGACGTTGTTGCCCAGACATACTTTGCTAATGCCACCACGGCGTTTGGTGTCAACTGATGAACCTGGACCTCGAACTTCTGCAGAACCTCTGACACGAAACGATGTGCAGGCAGACGAAGGCCGGCAATGAAAAATGCCTCAAACACAACCAATTCACCCTTGGGCTCGGGAATCTCCTCTGCCCCCAGCACACGCCCGACCCCGCCGCAAAAATACCCCAACCTTTGCAAATCTTGCACGCGGCCCGACGACATCCGCAAAACACCGAATTCCACCGTATCACCCGGCCGCAATTCCGCTGCCGCCACACTGCCCAAGAGATCCTCGGAAGGCGTCTCGGTCGTCGGCGTGGTCGCAGCAGGCGAGGAGGAAGACGGCATGGCTATGTACCGTCGACGGCGGCGCGCGGTCTGCTTCACGCGGGCCAGTTCTCCGGCGAGCAGGAGCAAGGAGGGCAGACGAGCAAGCGAGCAGTTTGAACAAGGGAGGTTAGGATTTCCACGTCGCGCAGAAAGGTAAATTTCAATCCGCGCCGCCCCCACCGCCTTTTTTATACACAGGGCACGACGCCTCGGGAAACCCGCAATCCAACAGTGCGGTGTCAATCAACGGTCATGTCAAAAACCCCCCGCGGAACCACTTCGAGCGAGGGCAGCGTCTCCACCATCTAGCGACGCCTTCGCCACCAGATGACTTAGTCGAACTGGTCCCTCGGAGGGCAAATGTTGGGGCGAAGGCGAAGACACCACCCTTCGCTCGATGCCTTCGCTAGACTCACTGCAACAACGGAGACAAGACTACTGGCAGACTCTACCCTTCGTCCCACGCATCGGAAGACGAAGGGCCACGGCAAAGTCATCCCATCTCGCGACCTCGCCCAACATGGAGGCCCACGTGTGATCCGGCCCATTATAGCAGGCCCTGTGTGGCCACTACGCATTACGGGCCTAATTTGTAAAGGCTTCCCTGTAATTACAGTCTGTATCCCTGCTTTATGGGAATATTCTGGGGATATTCTGGGCTCCTGAGGGCACATGCGTCCTTAACCCAAGACGTTGGGCACTCCGGCACCTATAAATACCCCCGTACAGTGCCCTTGAGAGGCTGGATTCATGAGAGTGGTTGCCATCTCGAGCTGAAACCTTGTTATACTGTTTTTGCTCCCCCGTTGGATTAACTTGACCAGGAGAGCAAGAGCTCCAACACACATCAACACTCATCACAAAGAAGCAAATCAGTCATAACACAAAGACAAACAACACAAGCATACAACAACAAACGTCTCGTTGCTATACGTTTCCTTGTTCTTTTCTTACAATGTGGAAACTACTATAAGGCCATCAAAAGACAAGGGGAGCGATAAAACATGCAGGATAGGGGCATGAGCATAGTGAAGGATGGAGCTAAAGCAAGGATTGTAACCGGCAGGGAGAGAATGCAACCAAGGTCAAGATAGGTAAAACACCATTCTCAAATTGAGATGGGAAAGATGGTACTTCAAAAGGGTAGGCATAGGATAAGCATCATGGAAAGATCCAGATATTAGGAAGGTAAGGGTGATACTGAGCAAAAGCTAAGACTTGCAATGAGACAGAGGAAAAGGGAACGAACAAGAGCAGGATGGGTAAGACATCACTCTTGAAGAAATGGGAGAGGCAGCTTTAAAATGCAGGTACAGGATAAGCATCAAGGTAAAGATCGAGGGATGACAAGGGTTAAGGTGATAACGGACAAACACATAATAAAGGATGTATTTTAGACAAGACTTGCAAGGTGTCAAAGAAGGGGGAGCAGCCAATGATGAAATAGATGAGGCATTATCCCCGAACAGGGATGGAAAAGAGGAGGCCTCAAAGGGTAGGTTCAAGGTAAGCAGGAAGGCAAGGGCATATATCACGAGGGTTTTAAAGGTAATAACGGACAAGGATGTAGGAGAGGAGGTAATTAGACATAAGACAAAGGATATAAGTACCATAAAGAATGGAGTTAAGATAGGACCTACAAATGGAAAAGGAGAGGGTACGTCCAATGGCCAGATAGGTGAGCAGTCATTTCCCAATTATGGTGGAAGAGAGGAGATTTTTAAGGAGCCAGAATAAAGATGAGTATCAAGGCAAGATCGATGGATGACAAGGAGATGGTGATAGCAAATAAAACACCCAGCAAAGGATGGAATTACGACAAAACTTGTAAGGCAGCAAAGAGTGAAAAGAAATCAAGTGAGAGATAGGTAACTCACAGCCCTCAAACTTGGTCGAAAGAAAGTGGAGGCTTTTAAAGGATAAGTTCAAGATAAGAATTTAGGTAGAAGACATAGATATTGCAAGGGTCATAGGCGATGATAGACAAGAGTATGGGAGAAAAGATGAAGGCAACTGAAGAGCCAGTGGTAAAAGTACAATAAAGAATGGAGGTATGTCAAGGCTTACACGCGGTAAAGAAGAGGATGTTGCCAAGGATAAGATAAGTAAAACATCGCTCTCAAATTGAGATAGGAGACTGGAGATTTCAGATAACGAGCATAGGGTAATCACCAAGGTAAGATCGAGATATGAGAAAGGTGGAGGCAATAACAAACAAAAGCACAATAAAGGACGAAGTTACAAACTCGCAAGCCAAAGAAGAGGATATGACCAAGGTAAAGATAGTTAAAGTATAGCTCTCAGAATGAGATGGAAGAGAGGTGATTTTAAAGGGCAGGTATGAGACAAACATCAAGTAAGATATAGAGGTGTCTAAGGTGAAGGCGATAATAACAAAAGGCATGACAAAGGATAGAGTGAAGGAAAGACTCGCGAAGTGGTGAAGTGGAGAAAACAATCAAGGGTAAGATAGGTGAGGGTGCAATAGAATGGTTGAAGTAAGAATTCATTATCGAGAGAAGTTATAAAGGAACAACGAGATCACCAAGGATGGGCAACATAAAATGATCGCTCATGGACCGTTAAGAAACAGGGGTGATCAAGGACATGTTAACTGAAATGTCTTGAACATTCATTGGTGTATGAAAACAAGCATACATAAGAATATAAGATATGCAAGATTCCAAGGATACGAGCATACTAAGACCAAGGGCATAGTAATTGCCGAAAGATAGCGACTTAACAACAGAATAAGAAAGGATCTCAAAAGACAAGAAGGTCATGGATACATAAACTTAATTATTTAAATAGGCAACAAAGGTACAAGGGTAAGTACTTGAGATCAAGGGATAAGGGTATTAAAAATGTAAGGATACGAGCATGTCAATAACAAAATGGAATAGAGGTCAAATGGTAGCAATTTAATAATGGAAGAGGGAAGAGTCCCAAAAGAAACTAAAGGCTATGGTCAGGGGGCATCTACAAAGATGTCGCAAGCACAAGAGTGAGATCAGATCTAATAAATTGAGAGAAGTATAGACCATACTAGAATAAAATACTTTTGGCAAGGGGGCATATAGGAGCACAACATAGAATTAGTCGAGGTGACTAATATTTTGAAGCAGAATCAAGGATGAGGTGAAGTAATAATCAATAAATCCTTAAAACGGCCAATGCTACTCTAGGCTAGCGGTCCTACAGTCAGCAAGGCTTTGATACCACTTATGTCACACCCGGTTTTGGAAGGTAAACCGAATGCGAACCATGTACGTGCAAGGATCAGAAATTCACGTACACAGCGATTACATAAATGACTCATCATAGCACAATGCTTCGAATAACAATAAAGAGTAAGTAATAATATTACAGACTAGAGCCATTTACATAATATAAATCAAAGTACACAGAATCGAAACGTAGCCAACGTAAACAACCCACCACAGGCAGCTGACTGGGGGAGGTCGCTAGCCTAATCCTCGAACTCGTCGAAGTCCTGGAACTCCTGGAGATCTGCCTCGACACTTTCTTCTCCTTTACCTGAGCATCGATTGCACCAAAGGCAACCTGGTGTTTTGTGAAAGCAAGGGTGAGTACACATCAACGTACTCAGCAAATGTCCCGTTTGGCTGAAGTGGACTAGCTTTATGTGGGGTTAAAGTCGAGCAATTGCTTTTAGTTGGTCAGGTTATTATTACTAGTAGATAGACATGTTTTAGCATTAACCCAAGTTGTTAACCCAAAAGTACCATTTCCAAACGGAAAGAATACCAGGAATCATAACTATAATCATAATCAAAACCTTCATCCTCATTATCACCCATGAACAAAACATCTCTGATCCATGTGTCTCTAATCAATGGAGCTCCCTTGGCCGCTCATAACCGCGAGCACGGCTGATATATTAGTTTCGTAACACTCTGCAGAGGTTGCACACTTTACCCACAAGTCGTGATTCCCTCTCTAGCCCGGGCTTGCAAGACCCTTATTCACTCCCAAGGTGAATGGCCAGGGATTCACTACGAAGCCTTTACAAAGATTCCCTGAGGCTGTAGCCGCCCGTTAGGTTTCCTAAATGCACCGCACTCCTCCCTAAGGGGCGAACCAACCTTGGCAGAGCGAGCCGCATACACCGAGCCCCATTAACGGCACGACGGCGAAGCGAACTACACCCCAGTTCCTCTAATTATTCAGCTAAGGGCGTCCCATTCCACCCTCATGGTTACACTATTTTCCCAGGCGGTCATCCAACGAACCAGTCCTTACGAAGAGGCACTCGAGAAACAGCTCGAGTCCCCTTAAATGCCACAAGTATATCATCATAATAAAAATAAAACTATAGTATCATCATTGTATCTCATCATGTTCATTGATTAAAGTAAAGCGCTAGCATGAAGCTAACCATAGTAACCCAAAAGTTAATCAAGGACAAGGTAAATAGAAAGCTAGTCAATCCTTATGTTGTTCATAGTATGTGGGACAGTGAATTATACAGTAAATGGGACATAATGGGTCAGAGGATACTTGCCTTCACCAAACAGATGCTCAGGATCTTCAGCCTCGTAGAACTCGAGGAGTTTGATCTCTTGGTCGCCAAAGCTTGACCGTCGATTCCTCGAAGCTCGGGAACAGCTCACGATCTATTCGCGACGCGAAGCGAAGACAAACAGGCACAAGCAAACAAACATATATATGCATAAGAACATTACACCATTCAAAGAAAAACATAATAAACATGCAAAATGAAATAGAGCGCGTTACTACGGTCACACGAGGAAAAAGAAACGTCGAACTCGAAGCTACGGTCGAGAAAATATCGCCGTTTCCCTAAACAAGTATTAACTATAACTTTTAGTTCAACATTATCAAATATAAATATTACACATCGTTTAGTTAGATTAATCTGCTACGTTAATAAATGTTAGTTTAATTAAGTAATTTAATTAAAACGAGAGATTCTAAGCGAGGCGAATTTACGACGCACGAAACAGCACGACACAGCATACGGACGAGGCACGAAACAGTGCGCGAACGACGCGCGAATCAGCACGCCACCACGTGCGAAACAACACGCGCGGCAAGCGAGAAAATAAAATAGGTGACATATTTGTAATAAACAACTATTAAATAAATAAAAAAGTAGTTAACTTAATATTAGCCATGTTATTGTTTATTATAAAAGCGCGAGTTGAGCACTACACATTTAATCTAATTGGGATATTAATTAATAAATATTAGTCGAGTAAATCTTAAGTTAATTATCTAAAATCTGTGATCTAACAAATTAATGTTATTGACATGGGTGTTCATAAGCCAAAACAGTTTATTATCACGCGTGTACGTTGCGCGACACACGTGGTCGACACGCGAGATACGCGCGACACGCAAACCAGACGCGCGGCACGAACGCGCAAAGGAATAGCGACGACATACAAACAGCACGCAAATGACACGTGAACACTCACGCGGCAATGTGCGAGTAGCGCGATAGCGTGCGAACAATGCGCGACGACACGCGCGAAACAGCACCGCGGCACGCGCACGAATGACGCGCGGCAAGGCACACGACACGCGGCGAGGCAAGCGATACGTGCAAATGGCACACGCGACGCACACACGACGTGTGACAACGCGTGCGAACGGCACGCGCGACCCACGCAAAACAACGCGCACGACAGCGCGCGACACGCACGAGTCAACGTGACTACGCACGCGAACAGCACAATGACGTGCAAATGATGCCGCGCGTGAGCAAGAACCTATAAATAATTAATTAAAAGTGTTTAAGCTGATATTAATCAAGTTAGTTAACATTTATATTTATAAAAGCACGAGTTAAAACTATAGACTCGTTCTAATTAAATTGTTATTTTAATAACCATCGAACCAACCAATAATTTAATTACGTAACTAAAACATGCGTGGTGGTAACATATATTTAATTGTGTACAAGATAGCTACACGATCAATGTATAATTAATTAAACAACATAGTCGACTTTACGCGAGGAATAATAATAATGCGCGCAAAGCGCGCGACGCGCGCGGGGTAGACAAACGGGCTCGGGGTGGTAGACGGCTATGTCTAGGGGTAGATGAGGGCCTAGAGAAGCATCATCGGAGTTCTGATGCATGATAGACGATGATGGCACAAGAACGATGAGCGTGCTACGCGCGAGATAGCACGCGCGAACAATCGATGGGTGTGATGGCGGGGTATGGACACGCAGGGGTAGACGGACGTCGTCTATGGTTAAACGAACGTCGTCGAAACCCCAACGACACGCTGCGAGGTTACAGAAAACGCGTCGCACGAAGGTGCGGGGTGCTACGTAGATCGCACGGAGCACACGCAGGACTGTGCTGGTTATGGCGGAGCGCCAGCCGCGCTAGGATGGACCGGCAAGGATAGGGCCACACCGGGGGAGGGGCCGGGCGGCGAACCGCGCGCGCAGGGCTATGCCGGCTGCGCTGGCAGCGTGCAGCCGCGCCCTGCGTGCCAACTCGGCCGCGACGGAGCTGGTTGGGCATGGAGCGATGGCATCCAGGCGGGCTGCTCAAGCGAGGGGGGCCCTGTCGCGCGTTGACAGGAAAGAGAAGCCAGCTAAGAGGGAGAAGAAGAGGGGATCGGACTCACCTCACGCTCGCGACGACGGCCGGAGTTGCTGCGAATCGGCATGAACGGCAGTGGCAAACTCCGAGAGATGGGCGGCGCGGCTAGGCGGGCTCGGTCGCGGGCACCAGGCAGTGGCGGCTTGAGATGGGGTTGTTGCGTGCGGTTGTGGGCGAGAAAGGCACTGGTGCAGTTTGGGGAAAAAGAAACAGGGTTGTGCGGACATGCGAGTGGGGTCCATGTGCATGCGACAGTTGGAGCGGCACTGGACTCCCTGCGGGTGCGCGTGGGACCCACGGCGCAGGCACACATGCAGCTACGAGCGTGAGGCCAGCAGGTGCGCTGGGCGCTGCTCACATGCGCGAGCGGCTGCGGCTGCCTAGACGCACGGCGCAGCTGACTGGGCTGCATGTGATGCGTGCCCTTTTTTTGCTTCTTTGACCAAGCCGAGTGGAGGGCGGTTGGGCAGGGGCAGTTCGTGCATGCGAGCGAGTGGACACTAGGTGCGCCCATCTACACATGCTGCCATGCGGACAACCAGGTGGGCTTTTCCTTTTCCAATTTCTTTCTCTTTTCTTTATTTTGTTTCTTTTTCTATCATTTAAATTTAACGTCGAGTGCACAAACAAACTAAGTGAATGCACATCCAATAAATTCGTCAATCAAAACATATGTTCCAGCATGATATGTCAATAACAATTTCTGTAGGGTTTTATTAGCAACTATATTTGAAGTAACATTCCTTATTACTTGGGAAGAAAAGAATAAAGGAGCGAATAGAAAGAGGAAAAAGGAGGTAATACCTGAATTTGGTGGATATTAGAAATGAAAAAAATATACCCCCAAATTCAGGGTGTTGCACTGTTGGGCGTCCTGGTGCCCTTCTGGCTGCTGGCTTCGGGTATGAGTAGGTGGCAATGGTGGTGGTAGTAGGAGCTGGGGCCAGGAAGCTTGTGAATGACTTGCTGAACCAACAGAGGCTGCAGGTTGATTACCCACGTATTCTGGTATATATGGAGAGTAGCACGAAGCAGTATGTAAGACCTGCTTCGGCTGATTTTTCCGCGCCTCTGCTTCGGCAATCTCCTTCTGTTTCTGAATGGTGACCTGGCAGGTTCTTGTAGTGTGGCCCCTGTATTCACCATAGAATAAACAATAGAACCTTCTGGGTTGATCCCCATATCTTCCTCTGAAGCCCCTGCCGCCTCTGCCCCTTGGAGCTGGTGGCCTGAAGGAGCTTTGCTACTGCCCTGAAGACTGTGAGCTGTACTGGGGCCTCTGAAACTGGCTTCCTCTGTCATCACTCTGACTAGAGCTATGGATTGATCTGACATGCCTATGGTGAATTCTTCCTCCGAAGCCCCTAGTCATCTCAGAAAACCTATAAGCTTCTTCCCTTCTCTGGCAAAAATCATTATCGGCTCGGATGTACTCATCCATCTTCTGAAGCAGCTTCTCTAGGGTCTGAGGGGGTTTCCTAGTGAAGTATTGAGCCATAGGTCCTAGCCGAAGCCCTTTGATCATGGCCTCAATGACGATTTCATTGGGCACTGTGGGTGCTTGTGCTCTCAGACGCAAGAACCTTCGGACATACGTCTGGAGGTATTCTTCATGGTCTTGCGTGCACTGGAACAAAGCTTGAGCAGTAACTGGCTTCGTCTGAAACCCTTGGAAACTGGTGATCAGCATGTTCTTCAGCTTCTTCCATGATGTGATTGTTCCTAGCTGAAGAGAGGAGTACCAGGTTTGTGCAACATTCTTGACTGTCATGACGAAGGATTTCATCATGACTACAGTATTGCCCCCATATGAAGATATGGTTGCTTCGTAACTCATCAGAAACTACTTCGGATCTGAGTGCCCATCATACATGGGGAGCTGGGGTGGCTTGTATGATGGCGGCCATGGGGTAGCCTGTAGTTCTATTGACAGAGAAGCATCATCAAAAGCAAAATTTCCATGATGGAAATCATCATACCATTCATCATCATCATAAGGATTGTCCTGACGAAGCTCTCTGCGTTGAGGTCTTCGGTCCTGGTCATCTTGAGTAAGATGACGCATTTCCTCATCAGCTTCATCGATCTTCTTCTACAGAACGGAGAGACGAAGCATCTTCTCCTTCTTCCTCTAGACCTACTGATGGATGGCTTCTAGGTCCCTTATTTCTTGGTCCAACTCTTCCTCATGAGGCGTTGGACTTGTAGCCTTCCTTTTTTGACTTATGGCTTCACGCAGTGTTTCCTGATTGACGTCCAGTGGCTGCAGTGCAGCCCCTAGCCCTGAAGCTTTCTTCAGCGGCATGACGAAGGTCACAGCTTGCCGAAGGTGGTCGAATGAGTTCACTAAAGGTGGGCGCCAATGTTGGAGACTTGTTCTTAAATGCTATGAGTTAAGAACAAGGCAACACAAGATGTTTAATAGTTAAAGACCTTCGTCCCTCGAAGCATTATCTCCCTTAGGATATAATGATCTTCAGACGAAGGTTATGAAGGACATACCTTCATCATCTCAGTATATCTATACTACTCTTTAAGGGAATACTGTAGACGTCCACGCAACCATTTGGTGCACGGTTCTGCCCCGCGTGCCCCCCGCCCGTCTCTCCGAAGCCACCCGCGTCTCCACCCGAAACCCCGACCCACCCCCACCGCCGCGCTCGCCCTCCCCGCGACAGCCGCCATGCGCCCTATCTCCGTCGTGCCTGCGCCTCCTCCTCCGCTCGCCCGAGACCCGCCAAGCTCCCTCTACGCGCCTGCCTCCTCCTTGGCCCAGATCCCACCGCCAGCGCCTGATATGGAGATGAAGGCGTCGGCCTCCGATGAAACCCTAGCCGCCATCTTGGACCACCTCAAGCCCCACACCATCGGCACCTTCCTCCCCCCTCGTGCGTGAGACGACGATGAGCGAAAGCCTCCGGCCACACCTTGTGACACCAACATGTGAGTCGTGCTCATCGTTAAACCCTAACATGCTCTATTTATTAGGGATTTTTTAATAGATCTGGAATATTTGTTAGGGGTTTTTGGACTGGTGTGGTTATTTCTTTGCAAATGCGATTGCAGCTGTCGATCTTGTCCTGTGGATGAACAAGAAGATCTCATGCTCGGTACTTACTGGTGCCACTGCCATCTGGCTCCTATTCGATGTTATGGAGTAGCATCTCTTCACCTTGGTGTGTTGATGCCCTACAGTTCTTGGGAGAACAAATATTAATGTTTGTAGAACAAATATTAATGTTCTGAACGGGCACAAATTTTTTAGAACAAATATTTTGCCCTACAGTTCTAGGATGATTTTGGTGATAATAATGTGATGCATTGCAGAACATAGTGCATCGGGATCATTATGTTGCAGTCTTATTGCCGCTTGCCAGCAGCCCTGTTATTTTCTTTTGTTTGATTTGAAGCCCTTGTCGACAGACCTAGGATTATCTGGTGTTCCCATGCTTGACCAGACCAAGCTATCAATTAAAATTGTGGCCCAGTCCAATTAGATATTTTAGGACGATGGTGATCCCTGCTAATAATTAGTACATTTTTGTACAGAAACGATTTGATCCACAATAGATGTCGATAGCATTCTCCGATGATGAGGACCCCGCCGCGTCAGTGGCCACCGACGAGGACCTGGAGGGGAGGACCTCTTCAACGACAACGACAACGAGTAAGCCAACTCGAATCTAACCTGATGCTAGAGGTTTTGGGATTGGTTGTAGGTTTTCAAGCGTTTGGGTACTTGGGGCCTTGGGTTGATTGGCAGATTCGTGCATGTGGTGCAGGTGCCTTTTGGCCGCGGTACCAATCAACGTTTCAGTGCCTTACTCACATCACATACTCCATGCCTTCGTTGGTTGTCTGCAAAGTCACAGTTTCACTAGAGGTTTTACAAATTAAAGTAACTTTCCAAAAGAAATGTATGAACTGATTGAGCTCCATGTAATCATTTAGCATACATTGGCCTTGCTTCTGCATTGCTTGCATGGGCAAGGAATTGTGTAACTACTAGGGCCTTTGGTTGGTCTGCTAGCCCGTTGAAGGTAATTTGATTTGACACTAGCATTTTAAATATCATTGAATAGACCATAGCTGTATAGCATCACCATATATTTTGTTTTCTCATATGAAGCTTCAGAAGCTTCTAGAATTTGTACTTCTTTGACGGGAAACCTTTCATGCATCTGGAAATTGCATGGACATGTTCAGGTATTTGATTTTCCATCATTAAGTCTCCTTGTCATCTACTTATAATGTGAAGAGTTACAATATTATATTCTACTATATACCTTGCCTGCTTCGTGTCAGCTCGCACTTGCGAGATGCTTTCCATAGGTGGAGGGGAAAATTAAAAGGGTCATGGATGCACAGATGTTCAAATATTCTAATTCAAGAGTGCAGAAATTTAATACGTGTTTGTTAGCAGCAAATGGTGCAAAACTCTCATATCAACATGCTTTGCATCTTACTCCTTTGAAAGTTGATGTTCACAATGATATGTCCGTTTTTCTTGATCTAATTTGTTCCATGGATGATAAAAAAATTCAACCCCAATGTTTGGTAGGCTTCTTTGCATAGTATAATACCATACTACTTTTCAGATGGTATTTTATGAGTTGTCTAGGAGTATTAATTTTTTCTTTTTTGTGCAACAGGGAGCTGCCAGAGAAAATGTCACTGGATGCCTTGATGTTGGAACCAGTTAATAAGGATTTTTGGGGTTACTTTGGGTTAATGTCAAGTTATCTGGCTTTGAAGCAACATCCATTTATGATTTATTAGGGCACTTCATCTCGATATGTCATTGTCTGAAGCTTAGGCATGCCTTGGAAAGGTACTGCTGTTGAACTGAATGCTTATTGGATTACATCCTCCTTTTGTTATATGTGCCTTATGCTATGCTTCTATAAGCCACAGCTGATCACATTTAGTTGTATTATTAAGCCCCGTGTAGCCCAACTTTGCTGTTTTTAATAAACAAATAGGGTTTGTAATTTTTGTTATTATTTACTCTTGTTCCAAGACACCAACTTTAAACTTTTAGAAGTCATTGCCACAGTAAAAAAATAAAAATGTCTATTCAAAGTTGTTATGTCCGCTACTTCAAACATGTGCTATTGATTTTTCCAGGTTTGCTCATGTCGGTCTTGCCATAATTACCCTACTTGACATATATTGTTTTTGTGTCACGGTTACATGTTCTGATAATGTCCAGTTTTTGTCTCAAGTTAGGTCGGAGTAGATGTGCTCTTTTTAGCATAAAAATGGTGTTGCATGCAACAGGACGAACTGATGTGTTGTGCTACCTTACCTGTTCTTGGACATTTCATTAACAATACGGACATGTTTGTGATAAATTTGGGTCACTTCAAGTTCATTAGTATCTTCCTCACTTGGATAGGTGTGTTATTGTAGAAGGTAGAAGAGAATCGTACCATTTGTCATGTCAAGTGGATCTTCATCGCTATCTAGACGAAACAACTTCAATTCTTTGTCTAAAGATCTAGCCCTTCCTTCAGAGCAAGGTGGTCTATCTATTGTTGTACTTGGGGCTTCTGGTTACCTTGCTAAGAAGAAAACTTTCCTAGCCCTCTACCACCTCTTTGATCAGGTATGAACTATTCCCTATACAATTTTACAACTTAGAGTATAACTTGCAGATTAAATTGAGCATTCCAGAGAAAATCGTCTGGACTAATTTTCTTGTTGTAAATAGATCACAAGTATAAACACACATAAATGTACACTTCTCCTGTATGTTATATGGAAGTGTAGAAGACAATCTAAAGGAATAATGGCAAACATCAGGATACACTCTTGACCTTGGTGTACTGTTATATACTGTCATTGCATTGCCACGTCACTGTAACTTGATTAAATTGAGCATTCCAGAGCAAATCGTATGGACTAATTTTCTTGTTGTAAATAGATCACAAGTGTAAACACACATAAATGTACACTTCTCCTGTATGTTATATGGAAGTGTAGAAGACAATCTAAAGGAATAATGGCAAACATCAGGATACACTCTTGACCTTGGTGTACTGTTATATACTGTCATTGCATTGGCACGTCACTGTAACTTGCTTACATAGTCATTCTAGGCTTTTGTACACACTTGATCAAGCTGAAACCTGCCAATAATTCAAGTGGACCTGCATACGCTGTCGGGTTAGCTGCAGGAGTTTGGACCAAGGAGTAGGTATTTGCATGTTTGCATAAGGAGAACATGACAATCTTCCGCCCGAAATTGGATGAGACGCACATGAAGAAGAGGGCAGATTCATGGACCAAGATCATTCGATTTGGCTGATCTTTCTCTGTAAGTTTATCTTGTCAGTGCTCCTCTATCTGTTTTTGGAAGCTGCAAATGAATACATTAGTCTTCGCTGGGACTATTCTTAGCTACTTGTTATTTATATGTAACATCACGATCTTTTACAGAAGCGAGTACAAGTATAATTTAGCTGCTGAATATCATTAGATTGAGCACTACCATGTAAGGCAATCTATATGGTTTGGTTTTTGTGCTTATGTTTGCAAAGTGACCTGTACTCTTGTGACATGTATTCATTTTCATTTTGCAATGAGAAACTATTCAAATTTATATACATACTTTTTAGGAAAAGCCGTAATTATTATTTATTGTGATTCACAGTATTTTTGCACTAACATTTTATTGAACTAATTGTGTGCCGTTGCAAAGCACGGGTACTTAACTAGCTTTGGGGAAGCTTGAAGGTGAATATGTGACCAATGACCTTTATGACCTCAATGCTTGTATTTAGTACGTGACGAATTTGTGATTGCAACTGGAGTCATTGCTTTCTGCTATTTTTCTTTGGTTGTCACCAGAGCAGAGGCTCAGTTTGGTGCATATACATTAGCTGAATATTGGCACTGTAACACTGTCACTTAAGGGAGGATTATTTTTTGACGATGTTTGCAATGGATGCAAGAATCTTGCGTGTCATTTTATTTCATCATTTGTTCTTAGTTCTTACCATTAGAGAAACATAAATACATATATAGTGCCACAACTACTATGTAATTGACAAAAAAACATTCTTTCACTTTTTTCATCTGACACACACACCGCATATGATGATAGTTGTGGCTATTCCTAGATGCACAGTAAATTGCAGCACATATGTCCTTTTCTCAGGAGGTCATTGCTATATTTTAACACATTGGTTTTTGTGGCGTAGGATAAAATCATTGTTGGTTCAACATCATGAATGACACTTGGAGGAACTTCCGAACTTGAACCATGAAGGAATATATCTTATTTTATATCAATCTTGTGGCACATAAACAATGGCGACAAACATCCAATTGCTATCGAGAGCTTGAAACATCTCCAATAGAGGTACAATAGTGAAGTAGTACATTAGATTTTACTCCAACCTTGAACTTCTCCAATCTCAGCCTGTTTTAGGTATCCACGACTGAATGTTTTTGCTTTGCAACATGGGGGTGATATTAGTTCTTTATATGCTTAAAGCCAAGCTTTCCGCACAATAGTGAAGAAGCGCCGACGAGCTGAGGTGGCAAGCGGAGAAGGCGAGGATCAGGGAGTCAATCCTAAGGGAGGAAGCGGAGCAATTGGAGCTCAATCTAGAGGTGCGTAGCGAGTTAAGGGAACAAATGCTACAACTCTTGTGTCCTGCGCTCGGCCGACCGACGAGGGGATTAGAGACGAAGAAGGCGTTGTCACCAGGAACGATTACCACCGCCAACTCGTCGCTGTCGATTCTCACGCTTGAGGTTTGCTCTCTTTTAGGTTTCTATGTTTGATAGTGAGTGTGTTGTGCATTTTACTATGGTCATTTCTGTTAAAATTTTTATAAGTGCTCTCATATTATGCCTATTATTTTTGTTATGAGTAATTTCATCAGCACACATGAAAATAGTGATGAAGTGGCCAAAAATTTGATGAACAAGGCAAAGGCTAGCCTTCCTAAACGAGTAGCCCGCAAACAGAGAATCTCTATTCTTGTAGAAAAATTGACATGAATTTTAACTAAAAAGGTTGTCTACTATAGGTCTCTTGTTAGTAGATCTTCACTGGGCAATAGCAAAAAAACATAGTATAGAGAACACTTGCTTTCAGTGATTATGTCTGCACTCTGTAGCTCATATTCACATGCAACCATTTATTTGGTTGTTGAATGCCTGAATAGAGGCTGTCTACATGTTATTCATCTGTCTGAAAAATACTCCATTCAGAGTATAACTTATGCTCACATATGTGAAGTATACAAATCCCCTTTCCTCATGGCACAGGCATCTCTCAGATGCACATGAGTTGGTGTCACAATTATATAACACGAAAGGTATTATGCCAATCTGTTTTTGCTTTTCCCTTTCACGCTTTGATATTCTACACCAGAATTTTATGTGCCTCACTTGTTAAGTAACACTTATGCTTGCTAAATTAAGTTGAGGCCATAAGCACATTTCTGGGGGAACAAATATATTTGTGCGATATATAGAAATTGTAGCAACACACGTGCACCTAACTATAACTATTTGATTGTTTGCGTCTTCCATGTGCAGGCATTCCTTTACATCATCTCATGGTTGTTCTAGGTATGCAAGTCAGTATTGTGTTTTTTTCTATGAGATTTTGATTGGCATCGTTTGTTCTAAGTTTCATGTGTAAAGCCTAAAATTGGTAATAATAATAATAGTAGTAGAATAAATAGACTAATATATTTACCATGGTAATTTGGGAATTGTCGAAACCTTTGAAAATTTCATTAGGATCCTTCCTTATTATAATCTATCAATAATATTGAAGTAGTAGAGCAATCAGTAAACAAATAAAGAAGGATGAATCTCTTGTTATAATTTTTGCGTGAGGCACTTTAGCAAAACCATAACTTAAATTAGACTTCCAATTTTAAATAAAGACATAAAATGAGATAATGGAAAAGGGAATTTTAATGAGGTCATTTATTTCTTCCATAAATGAATAATAGGGAAAAAAATAAATATTAATATTGTAAACAATAGAGATTATGTTCATATTAAGATTATTTTTGACACCTGAAAATTGGGAGTTTGAAACATGAGTTTGAATTTGAATGGGATTTGAAAAGAGAATAGAAAAGATAAAAGAAAAAGCAAGATTGTTCTGCGTTTGGGCCAAAACTCCTTCCCTCAGCCCACTCTTCTCCCCCTCGGTCTGGGCCCAGAAATCCCGTGCAGCCCATTTGTTCTCAGCCGCACTCGCCACTTACGTGTGGGGCCGATCTCTCATCCTCTACTGGCGCGTGCTCGGGAATGACATGTGGGGCTCGTGCGGTCAGTCACGCACCAGCCTGTGCCGCGCGCGCTTGGTCACCGAACTGCGAGGCCCGCGCATCAATAACCACATGCGCCTTTCCCCTCCGTTCCTTCTTGTTTCACTTCCGGGTGGGGCCCGGCTGTCATAGCCATCACCTTGCTTGCTTAGACCCGTCTCAACTGGATTCCGCCGTCTTCGCGTGGACAGCGCAACCGAATCCGAGCTTCGCGGCGAGATCAAGTCTTTGGAGTCTGATTCCAAGCTGTATATAACCATGCCCTCATCCAACCGCACCCATAGGCATTGGGTGTTTCGGTCTCTGCGCGCGCCAGGGAAGACTTCACCAGATTGGGAGCCGCCGAGGCCGCTGCTGGGGTTCTCTGGCTGCTCTGGCATGCGGGTCACGACGGTCGCTCAGGGAGCTTCACCAGGCCGCGAGGTTAGTAACCGGGGTGCTCCCTGCTGAGGATTGGCGGCCGGGGCCCACGAATTTGTCACCGTCGAGGAAGATCCGCGCCGTGGCCGTCTAACCCTTCGTCGTAGGAGCCCTTGGTAAGTATTCCATCCAATTCGACTCATCGTTATACGCGAATTTGACCCCTCTGCGCTCGGGTTGTCCCATTGGGTGTCGGATCGACCAACTCCGACTGTTCGCCGCCGTGTCTCACGGGCGCCCCGCCGCTCTCGGCCAGCTGGTTGGAGAAGACGCCTCTTCGGCCGTCGGATCCTCGCTGTGTGCATGGTATTAGATCCAGGGGTGGGTGTGCAATTGGCCGTTAGATCGGTACCGTGGGGACTAGATCACACGCAGACTGAAGCTAACTTAGGGGATCGTGGGCCATCGATCTCGGATCGTGTGGCCCGGGTTGAATACCGTTTCACCTAAAGACCCGATCTAATCCGTGCCCTCAGCTGTTGATCCAACGGCTCAGATCTATTGATACCCCTTCGTCGGGCAAGACTTGCAAAAGAGACCTTATACTTTTACCGAATAAACCCGCCATCCCCATCCACTGTTCGCTGAGCCTCGGGATTGTTTCATAGAAACCCTTGCCTTTCTATAAAATTGAGGCGCAGTCCGGGAATTGAATAAAACCAGAAAATAGATTTAGAAATTGATTTTGAGTATAAAAATAATTGTAAAACTTCGGTAATTCATAGAAAATTCATATTAAGCCCAAATTAATCCATTCCAATTCCTATAGTTTTGTAATATTATTGTCTATCATCTAATACCACTGTTTTCACATGAAAGTCACATTAAAATTTATATCCTAATTAATCTTATATCAAATACATAAAACCTTTTAAAAAAGTTATAACTCCTCCGTTTTAACTCCGATTTGATCCGTTCAAGTTGCGTTAGTCTCGTAGCTTCGCGTAGATTATTTTTACGTAGTGTATTCTTATGTTTGGTGTGATGTTAATTTTATCTATACCATGTTTGTTTGTATTGCTACGACTAGCGCGAGGACACGTGTCATCTGAAAAGCAAGTTGGTACCTGGAATCTCAAGTGCCAGGCAAGTTGTGCCCTTGATCACTTCTTCTTACCCAATCATGTTCTGATTAATCATAATGATCTGCATAGTTTAATTTTGATGGGACCCAATAGGTTACCCTAGTTTGACTATCTTTATACCTTGTTCACCACTTAATTCTTGGGTAGTACTGGCTAGTGCTATATGTGGTTTTGGGTATGGAGATACATTATTCATGATTACACTTTTGTTATCAGTTGTTATTTACTGTTCATGATAAGATCATTATGTTAATTGGAACATGGAGCGACCACCCGGGAAAACAGTGCTACCACAAGGGTTTAATGGGACGCCCTTGGCCGATTAATTAGGAAAGCTAGTGGAAGACTACCTTACCCGAAAGGGGCAAGGGCAGTAGGGGAGTGGTCAGTGTAGGGAGGCCCTCGGGAGGATTTTGCTGCGATGGCGGTCCTGCAAGGGATTCCTGCATTGGAGCTTCCTATAAACTGTAGCGGGTTTTCTGAAGCTAGTGGAACTTTGTAAAGGCCTCATAGTGTTACCCTGCCTCGCCTCCTCGGTAGAGGTGTATGGGATTGGCCATCTCTTGGCAGATGGGTAACATGACTTGTGGGTAAAGATGCGCAACCTCTGCAGAGTGTAAAACTGGTATACTAGCCGTGCTCACGGTCATGAGCAGCTCGGACCCTCACATGATTAATTTATGGAACTAAATTCAATTTGTCATATGCATTGCATCGCAGGTGATGTTGATACTTTTGTTCTACTATTTAATTGGGTTGGTATTTACTTATACTTAGTAATTGCTAATAAAATTTTGACCAACTTTAAAAGCAATGCTCAGCTTCAACCATCTCCGTTGGTAAGCCTTACACTTCACATGAGCTCCCATCCTTGGCGAGTTCATGCACATTATTCCCCACAACTTGTTGAGCGATGAACGTATGTGAGCTCACTCTTGCTGTCTCACACCCCCCCCACAGGTCAAGAACAGGTACCACAGGTTGAGGCGCATGGAGGATGCTGTGACGAGTTCGTGAGAGGTCTAGGCCGTCGTCTCCCAGTCAACTTTGGGTTGCTGGACCGTTGTCTCCTTATAATGTAATTATTTATTTATTTTGTATAGAACTCCTATTATATATAAAGATGTGACATTCGATCCTGTGCCACTATACATCATATGTGTGAGACTTGGTCCCAGCATACCTGGTGTTTATGTTCGCGCCCGGGTCTTGGTGCCCCGAAACCCGGGTGTGACAGAAGTGGTATCAGAGCAATGTTGACTGTAGGACGAAACCTAGATAGAACTGGACAACCATTACTACTTACCTTTGCTACTCTGATTCTTTCTGAACT
The DNA here is from genome assembly GCA_029449295.1 of Zea luxurians. Taxonomy (NCBI): domain Eukaryota; kingdom Viridiplantae; phylum Streptophyta; class Magnoliopsida; order Poales; family Poaceae; genus Zea; species Zea luxurians. Next base: position 19,214,445 of record JAOPSE010000042.1, read on the forward strand.
TTCCTTAATCTTTTCTCATCTATTTCCGCTTTACTCTGATTATTCTTACCTTTTCGTTCTAAAAGACAAATGTGGATTTTACACTTTGAAATCCTATGCCTGAAATGACCTTTAGGAATAGGAGACCTAATCCTAGGAACAAAAACAAAACTATTTTTATAAGTGTCTATGTATGTGAATGTTTGTTCTTATGATATCTGTCTGATTTGGAATTCTGATTGAGTGTGATGGGTTGTGGATCAATGTCCACAATTACATCTGCATATACATCTAGGCATAAAAGATAGTATTTATAAGATAACTAGACAAACTAGATTATCCCCCTTAAAAATATATATATATATAGTATTTTGTATCTATCTCATCTTGACAGATTCTATCTTACCTTTGGACATTCACCTCGTACAACTAGTTACCCTAGTCTTGACATAGAATATCTGGTCAAGCCCTGCCAAAGAAAGTTTTAGTACATAACCAACTATTAGCTTGTTCAAGCTGCCTACCAAATGATTCCCTTGCAAAACTATCTTACCATATGCTTCTAACTTAGATGGTCAATACCAGGCGGGGTGGTGGAATTGATTTACCTCCTAATCGACACACTCGGTGGATATATCGACAACCCCAACCACAGCCAGCAGAGATGAATCCTCCTAATCCTCCACCAGGCGGAGTTGATCCACTAATTGCAGCTCAAATGAGGATGATGCAGCAAATGGCTGACACTATGGCAGATATGCGCGCCCAAATGCAGCAAGAACGCCAGGAAATGCGCCAGGAAAGAGAGGATGCACGTCGGGAGATGCACCAAGAGCGGGAAGAGATACGCCAGGAGAGAAGGGTGCAACAACAGCAGCTGCAACAACAACTTCAACAACAGCAGCAACAGCAACAGGTGCCATTGCCTCCACCTCCACCACCAGTTCCACCCCGAGATAAGCATCGGGAATTCATGAGCCACAAACCACCAACCTTCTCCAACTCCACGGATCCACTACAAGCTGATGACTGGCTAAAGTCTATAGAGAAGATGCTCAACATAGCTCAGTGCTCGGACCGAGAGAAAGTACTTTACGCATCAGGTCGTCTTGCTGGTCCTGCTGCAGATTGGTGGGATGCGTACTGCGCTGCTCATGCTGCTGTTGATACAATTACCTGGGCAGAATTCTCCACACAATTCAGGAATTACCATATTCCTGCTGGACTCATGAAGATTAAGAGAAAGGAGTTTCTATCCCTCAAGCAAGGAAGTATGTCCGTGAGTGAATATAGGGACAAATTCATCCAGTTATCTCGATATGCTCCTAGAGATGTTGAGGACGATGAGCAAAAGCAGGAGCTTTTTCTGGACGGGTTAATTGGATCCTTGCAATATCAACTGGTATCACACACATTCCCATCTTTCCAAAGGCTACTTGACAAAGCTATTGCTGTAGAAAACAAGAGGAGTATATTTGGAGAGAAAAGAAAGGCTGCTAACCAAGGGCAGGCTGGAAGTAGTTCCCGTCCTCGCTATACTACCACTCCAAGTACACCAGCTAGTGGCAGTTCCGGACAACAAACTCAACAGGCACCAACTGCTCCTCCAAAAGCAAGCACTCCAGCAGGACCCGTTGCTCCCAACACAACCACCAACAGGGCATGCTTCAAGTGTGGACAACCAGGACACTACGCCAACTACTGTCCCAACAGAGCTGCCTACACTACACCGGCTCCGATGAAGCAAGGACAAGCCTCGTCAGGAAAGAGTCAGCCCCTATCTATCAACCGGGGACATGCCCATCATGCAGAAGTAGAGGTTGAACCAGGTGAACTTGAAATTCAAGAAGAAGAGCCAGTTGAAGATGAAGTAGTCGGGGAAGAAGTCAACGAACAACAAGAATAGAGATAAACATAAATATAGATACATATATATATTTCACTATTTGTAAGACCTAAATATTAGTTTAGCTATTAGTTAGTATTTTACTATTTTAGTGATAATAATAAGGTCTATTAACCCTATGTTTTGTTAAAGAATTATGCATCATGCCGAGATTTCTTTGTTTGTGCATATGTTCCGAGAACAATATGAGTATACACCCTTTCCTTACGAATCTCGAGGACGAGATTATTTTTAAGGGGGGTAGGATTTGTAAAGCCTAAAATTGGTAATAATAATAATAGTAGTAGAATAAATAGACTAATATATTTACCATGGTAATTTGGGAATTGTCGAAACCTTTGAAAATTTCATTAGGATCCTTCCTTATTATAATCTATCAATAATATTGAAGTAGTAGAGCAATCAGTAAACAAATAAAGAAGGATGAATCTCTTGTTATAATTTTTGCGTGAGACACTTTAGCAAAACCATAACTTAAATTAGACTTCCAATTTTAAATAAAGACATAAAATGAGATAATGGAAAAGGGAATTTTAATGAGGTCATTTATTTCTTCCATAAATGAATAATAGGGAAAAAATAAATATTAATATTGTAAACAATAGAGATTATGTTCATATTAAGATTATTTTTGACACCTGAAAATTGGGAGTTTGAAACATGAGTTTGAATTTGAATGGGATTTGAAAAGAGAATAGAAAAGATAAAAGAAAAAGCAAGATTGTTCTGCGTTTGGGCCAAAACTCCTTCCCTCAGCCCACTCTTCTCCCCCTCGGTCTGGGCCCAGAAATCCCGTGCAGCCCATTTGTTCTCAGCCGCACTCGCCACTTACGTGTGGGGCCGATCTCTCATCCTCTACTGGCGCGTGCTCGGGAATGACATGTGGGGCTCCTGCGGTCAGTCACGCACCAGCCTGTGTCGCGCGCGCTTGGTCACCAAACTGCGGGGCCCGCGCATCATAACCACATGCGCCTTTCCCCTCCGTTCCTTCTTGTTTCACTTCCGGGTGGGGCCCGGCTGTCATAGCCATCACCTTGCTTGCTTAGACCCGTCTCAACTAGATTCCGCCGTCTTCACGTGGACAACGCAACCGAATCCGAGCTTCGCGGCGAGATCAAGTCTTTGGAGTCCGATTCCAAGCTGTATATAACCATGCCCTCATCCAACCGCACCCATAGGCATTGGGTGTTTCGGTCTCTGCGCGCGCCAGGGAAGACTTCACCAGATTGGGAGCCGCCGAGGCCGCTGCTGGGGTTCTCTGGCTGCTCTGGCGTGCGGGTCACGACGGTCGCTCAGGGAGCTTCACCAGGCCGTGAGGTTAGTAACCGGGGTGCTCCCTGCTGAGGATTGGCGGCCGGGGCCCACGAATTTGTCACCGTCGAGGAAGATCCGCGTCGTGGTCGTCTAACCCTTCGTCGTAGGAGCCCTTGGTAAGTATTCCATCCAATTCGACTCATCGTTATACGCGAATTTGACCCCTCTGCGCTCGGGTTGTCCCATTGGGCGTCGGATCGACCAACTCCGACTGTTCGCCGCCGTGTCTCACGGGCGCCCCGCCGCTCTCGGCCAGCTGGTTGGAGAAGACGCCTCTTCGGCCGTCGGATCCTCGTTGTGTGCATGGTATTAGATCCAGGGGTGGGTGTGCAATTGGCCGTTAGATCGGTACCGTGGGGACTAGATCACACGCAGACTGAAGCTAACTTAGGAGATCGTGGGCCATCGATCTCGGATCGTGCGGCCCGGGTTGAATACCGTTTCACCTAAAGACCCGATCTAATCCGTGCCCTCAGCTGTTGATCCAACGGCTCAGATCTATTGATACCCCTTCGTCGGGCAAGACTTGCAAAAGAGACCTTATACTTTTACCGAATAAACCCGCCGTCCCCATCCACTGTTCGCTGAGCCTCGGGATTGTTTCATAGAAACCCTTGCCTTTCTCTAAAATTGAGGCGCAGTCCGGGAATTGAATAAAACCAGAAAATAGATTTAGAAATTGATTTTGAGTATAAAAATAATTGTAAAACTTGGGTAATTCATAGAAAATTCATATTAAGCCCAAATTAATCCATTCCAATTCCTATAGTTTTGTAATATTATTGTCTATCATCTAATACCACTGTTTTCACATGAAAGTCACATTAAAATTTATATCCTAATTAATCTTATATCAAATACATAAAACCTTTTAAAAAAGTTATAACTCCTCCGTTTTAACTCCGATTTGATCCGTTCAAGTTGCGTTAGTCTCGTAGCTTCGCGTAGATTATTTTTACGTAGTGTATTCTTATGTTTGGTGTGATGTTAATTTTATCTATACCATGTTTGTTTGTATTGCTACGACTAGCGCGAGGACACGTGTCATCTGAAAAGCAAGTTGGTACCTGGAATCTCAAGTGCCAGGCAAGTTGTGCCCTTGATCACTTCTTCTTACCCAATCATGTTCTGATTAATCATAATGATCTGCATAGTTTAATTTTGATGGGACCCAATAGGTTACCCTAGTTTGACTATCTTTATACCTTGTTCACCACTTAATTCTTGGGTAGTACTGGCTAGTGCTATATGTGGTTTTGGGTATGGAGATACATTATTCATGATTACACTTTTGTTATCAGTTGTTATTTACTGTTCATGATAAGATCATTATGTTAATTGGAACATGGAGCGACCACCCGGGAAAACAGTGCTACCACAAGGGTTTAATGGGACGCCCTTGGCCGATTAATTAGGAAAGCTAGTGGAAGACTACCTTACCCGAAAGGGGCAAGGGCAGTAGGGGAGTGGTCAGTGTAGGGAGGCCCTCGGGAGGATTTTGCTGCGATGGCGGTCCTGCAAGGGATTCCTGCATTGGAGCTTCCTATAAACTGTAGCGGGTTTTCTGAAGCTAGTGGAACTTTGTAAAGGCCTCATAGTGTTACCCTGCCTCGCCTCCTCGGTAGAGGTGTATGGGATTGGCCGTCTCTTGGCAGATGGGTAACACGACTTGTGGGTAAAGATGTGCAACCTCTGCAGAGTGTAAAACTGATATACTAGCCGTGCTCACGGTCATGAGCAGCTCGGACCCTCACATGATTAATTTATGGAACTAAATTCAATTTGTCATATGCATTGCATCGCAGGTGATGTTGATACTTTTGTTCTACTATTTAATTGGGTTGGTATTTACTTATACTTAGTAATTGCTAATAAAATTTTGACCAACTTTAAAAGCAATGCTCAGCTTCAACCATCTCCGTTGGTAAGCCTTACACTTCACATGAGCTCCCATCCTTGGCGAGTTCATGCACATTATTCCCCACAACTTGTTGAGCAATGAACGTATGTGAGCTCACTCTTGCTGTCTCACACCCCCCCCCCACAGGTCAAGAACAGGTACCACAGGTTGAGGCGCATGGAGGATGCTGTGACGAGTTCGTGAGAGGTCTAGGCCGTCGTCTCCCAGTCAACTTTGGGTTGCTGGACCGTTGTCTCCTTATAATGTAATTATTTATTTATTTTGTATAGAACTCCTATTATATATAAAGATGTGACATTCGATCCTGTGCCACTATACATCATATGTGTGAGACTTGGTCCCAGCATACCTGGTGTTTATGTTCGCGCCCGGGTCTTGGTGCCCCCGAAACCCGGGTGTGACACATGTTGTGCATTGTTTTTTTAAGGTCCCATATCATGCCGCAAGCAGTGTAATATTAAGCATGTTGGTCACACCTTGTGTAAGTAATTCTTGTTAATGACGCTCTTAGTCTTTTATTTTTTCTATTGGCTATTTTTCAACAGATAAGAAGCATCATATCAAACAAAATGGGGCCTTTTGAGCAGGTAAAAAACATGGATGAATCACAAGCAACTTCCTAATATATATGAACGCAAATGAAGTTTTGCATTATTTAAGTTTTAATCAAGGGAATGGTCCAAGGGTGCATCACTGGAATAAGCTCGAGACCACAAGTGTCATATCTCGTCTAATCTTTACTCTCTCAGGTATATGCATGCTTGTCATTGTCTTAATTTATTTAGCACTTCTAAACTAAGAATACGTTAAGCTCTTCATATTTTGTTGTTTATCCTAATTTGTCTCCATTCGGCTTCATAGTCTGGTGTCTATCAGAAGCTACTCCTTTCTACTTAAAAGGTTTCAGCCATGGTTGTGCTGAATTTGCAATGGTAGGTTCCAGTTGAATATGTTCATTGCTACAATGAAGCCGTTTTGTTGTTTGCTGTCCGCCACCGTATTCGGGGTCTTTGCCTGCCTCTATGGGCTCAGGGCGGACAGGGGCCTACAAGATCTCCTCGGGCCAAGGAATCGTTCCCCTCTAACCAAGATCAAAGCGAAGGATCAGAGGCTACTCCGTTAGGAGAGGTAAGCCGATTGCCTTTGTATGCGTCTGTGCTATGCTCTAGGTTGGGATTAGTTCTAGCCAAAAGAAAGGGAATAAGGGATGCTATCAAACGATGTGAAATCATTTCTCAGGGTTGCCTGTATGGTTGCTTCTATATGTGCGTATAAGATGCCTGTGCATAGGCATGCAGGCGCGCCCACCACCTGTCACCTATAGTCCCTTGCTGAAATAGACAAATTAGGATGGCAAACCTTAGGTTCGGTTTTGATTTCTGAAGTACTTTGCTGCCATGTCAACAACAAAAACGTTCTGTTGATGATTGGTTCACATCCTGCAGGAAAGGAATTGCGAGCCTTGTGTTGGAGAAGTCAAAGACTGAGAGTATATGGTGGCTCCATTGGTGTCCATGTTAATGGCTGGCGTGTTCTAGAGCAACTCGGGGTTGTCGTAGAGCTTAGGGAGACTTGCCAGCCTTAGGGAGACTTGCCAACCTTATCATCACGTAAGTTTCTGTCTCTGCATGGAAATCAACATGTGCCTGATGAACAATCTATTAGTTTCTAAAGATTTCTTGATGCTTTGGTATTTTTAGAAATGAACATTTTTTATAAAACAAACTCTGGATTCCTCTTTGATTGAATCAACATGTTAGGAGTCACTCTTGTTGTTCAGTAACCATTTTTCCCAATGTTATGTCTAACCGTGTTATTCAGTTTTGCAATATGCACGACAATTTATGGTGCTATGAATGTACATGGCTACCTCATGTTTGGAGACAAGACGCTCTCACAAATAACTTTGAATCTTCTGAAAGATTCATTTGCAGCAAAAGTTGCACGATGGACCACGATAACTATTATTGTCAGTTTCTCTGATTCAATTAAGTGGGAACCCTTGGTAGTGATTCAATTAAGTGAGAAGTGAGAACCCTCATTGTGCTATTTTTTGTTTCAGGTGATCATTCCTTTCACAAAGTATCCTTACACATCTTAGTTATCAACTCTGTAAGTTGAGGTTTTTAGGATGGCGTTACATTCCTGAAATTGTTTGAATCCTTTATGGGATTTCTTCATCCTTAATCACTTGCAGATATTCTTTAGTGATAAAACCATTAGCTTAGAGTATGGAAGAGTTGTGTCCAGCAAGGTTTATGACGGATAGTCTTCGCTGTTATGCTGCATACTCGATGCGTTGCCTTTCTCCTGCCATTCTTTGGTACATAACTAACGCATTATGCTTAAACATGGAGTCATTATCTTATAAATTCTTTTTCTATCACTACTCATTGTTTTGGTTCCTATTTGGCATAAATTGTCTGAATACCTTATAAATGTGTTGTCCTATATTTTTTGTTCTAGACATTGTTTGGTTCCCCTGCTTCCAGAATTTATATGACTTGTGAATTTTAAATGAAGAAAAGAAAGGAAAATTATGAATCATGGATTACCGATTCATGCCATAACATTGACTTTTGTGCAGGGTTGTTATCTGTCTTTGTAGCCGAAGAAACAATCCTGAGAAAGAATGGAGAGCTCCTTGGCTAGGAGTAATGTTTCTAAGTGGAATCACCTGGGTTATGCGAGAAGCACATCAATGGATTCCATTGGTCCTCTGTTAGCTGGTAGGAGAAGTAGCAGACATGGCTCAAGTGAGATGGGGGACTGCATATTCAGCTCAATGAGACATTTTCTTCAGTTGGCGGATCAATTACTAGGAGAATTTGTTAGATATTAAGATTAATAGTAATATGTATTAATTCGTTTTTATATAATCGTTGTGCACCAACATTTTATTTGAAAGAGAGAAATAAATCCTAGCCATGTCTGTTTCACTACATTTATCTACAGTTTCACCTTGTGCATTCTGCAGCATAATATTCTTGTCAGCGTCAATTACATTATTACCCTCACTTGAACTGTAAAATATGTCAACTGCTAGAGCCACATCTCCATTTGCCTTCTCAAGCAAAGAAACTGCATATTCTCTAGACATGCTACCATCTACAATCTGGAGATACGTTGTGTACGCTATCTTGGATGGCGTAGAGGCTGGGACCTTATTTTTGTTCCATTATCTAAAAAAATCTACAATCTGGAGAAGCTAGTCTACACTCTGATCTTGTGTTTTTTTCAGTATCAGCTAACTGATCACTGTTTTCCACATTATTTTGATGTGCCTCCACAGTTACTCTTTCAGATCTACACCTTTTAAAAGCAGCTTCTATAGCTCTAATGAAATAATTTGTAATTGTGGACTGCTTGCGCCCACTAGATTCTGTTGAGGAAGTTAATCGGCCTTTCTTTTTTGGCTTGTTTGTATTGCGGGAACCCCTCTTATTTACCTTTTTGGGAGTATTTGGTTTCATTCTCATAGGAGACAAATTTACCATTTTTGCAGAGTATTCCACTGGCTTCTGTGAAAATAAAGGAGATTCTTGCTGACTACTTACATTAGCAGACGACCCATGATTAGAAGAATGGTTTTTCTCTGTCTTGGTACAAGAAACATTTGCTTCTTCAAAGAAATCTCTTTCCCGCTCAAAAAAATTCGATGCTGCTTTAACAATGTCACCTTCAGAACTCATCAGCAGGTCTGTGATCTGTTCCTGGCTCACCCACGAGGGTAGGAAATCTAACAGTTCTTTAAGTGTTTCCTGCATAGTATTCTCCCTCAGTTTATCCTGTTGTTCAGAAGTAGAAGAGATTGCTGGTAACAAAGCAGCATCCTCCACATCAAGCTGGCTCGAGCAATTAACAACCACGTCTTTGCAGCTACGAGTAGCATCTATTGACCTACAATGGAATGCCATCAAGAACTCCTGTTTGTTTGCTGTCTCATCAACCAACCCAACAAAATGCTTCTGCAGAGCAACTGCCTCCTTACTATCGAGCTTCCCAGTATCCACTCCGGCAATAGGGATCACACTCTTTGGGTGCAAAAACTTAACATAGTCGCGCAACTCATTGTAACTTGAGTGCTCACTATAAGAAACAAGATGGATTTCGAGTGAATCTTTCACCCTAAGAGCAAATCCTTCCTTCTTGGTTTCATACATCCACCCAGTTGGTACAAACCAACAGTCTTCGCATACCCTCTCTCCATCATGATCTCCTTCAATTTCACAAAATTTGGCTAGAAGTAGGGCAAAGTCTCCCCTAACAAATTCCACCCAAGAACATGCACATTCGTCCCTGTTGTGTCCTCAGTAAAAACGCTATTCTTCCCACCGAACCCCAACAGTGTCAAAATCTTCATCTTTCTACTGTCCACATGGATTGAACACCCACAGCGTTGTGCGACCTCAAGCAAAATCTTCTCCTTGCTGACGTCATAGGTGGCGATCAGACATAGCACACGCTCTCCTGATACTGAACTCTCCTCTTTCACATGTTTGATTGCATTCACTATGTAATCCACAGAATCCTATTGCGAAGGGAATGTAAACTTGGGGTTGCAGTATGTGGTGTCCAGAAACACCGCATCAGCACGGACGAACTCCAGCAAGTTAGGATCACGCGTCATAGACTCTGTGTAACGAAAGTCACTGGTGTGCACATATCTCTCGGCTTTCGACCCAGGAGAGGCGAAGAGGAACTGAACGACACCGGGGCAATGATTGGCGTCCACGGCGGTGACGCCCCACCCATCAACAGTGATACGGACACCGATATCGAGGGATACGACAAGTTGAGGCGGGACAGAGAGTACGGTGAGACGAGGCGTGCGATTGGCGCGGAGCAGAATACAAGGCCGCGATGCCAGGAAGAGTCGAGGCCACTGTAGTGGTCAGAGTGGAAGTGCGAGAGGAAGTAGGCGACAGAGAAGTTTCCTCTGTGCGTTATTTATAATAATATCTAGATCGAAATATTTATAATAATATTATGTATTTATATCGTTATGTATCTATGTTTAATCACGGATTTTGTCATCATCATTATAATCACGTTCCGTGGCATCGCACGGGCACGTACCTAGTATAATAATGAAAGTAGAAGCATATGAAACATGAAAAATAACATGAATAATCATATGACATCATCAAAACATTTTTTTATTATTTTATCATGAATAAACATGAACAATATCGAGTTACATTTATACCTTCAACTTGATAGAAGGTGAAAATCCAAGTGTGACGTGCGAGTGAATACCAGTCAACGTGAACAGCACAGTGCTACTATTCATCTATTTATAGGCACAGGACGCAGCCTGTGTAAAATTACATCCATGCCCTTGACATTTATTATTGACTTAGGGATAATCTATCAAGGACTAGATAGCCTTTTCCCCTTTAAGTCGGTTCCATTTTTCACTGTTAAGCCGAAGCTTCTCCACATGTAGCTTCGGAACTGGTTCATCCTTCTCCCGAACCGCGCTTTTCATATCATGTACAGCTTCATCCTAAGGCCGAAGGTCCCTGTATATATATTATACTTGGAAAACATGTTAGTCGTGTTTTTGAGGACCTTCGGAAGATGAAGGCCCCCAACACTTTGGCTATTTGCAAAAGAGTTTGAAAAGACTTTTCCAAAAGATTTGCAAAAATAACCTAAGTGGTGCAAATGTGGTCCAAAATGTTAAACTAAGAAGAAAGCAATCATATATACTTAGAAACACTTTCAATTGGTTTAATTCAAAGTAACTTATGCACATCTATCTAATTGCAAACTAGTTACATTTATACACTTTATATTTGCTTCGATTTGTGTTGGCATCAATCACCAAAAAGGGGGAGATTGAAGGGGAAATGAGCTTAAACATTTTTTTATAATCGATTTTGGTGTTTGATGTCCATCACAAACCACGTGGACTAACTAGTTTGTCTAGTTTTCCTTTATCTCAGGTATATAAAGTTCAACATAAACCAACAAAGAAAATGAGTTGGAGAACTCTACAAAGTTTGGAGCAAAAAACAAGTATAGGTGCAACCAGTGGCGCACTGGACACTGTCCGGTGCCTAGGCCGAGGCACCTCGCGAACAGGTCGTTCTCGGGTTTTCTGAGAGTCACTCCATTATAATTCACTAGACTGTCCGGTGTGCACCGGACTGTCCGGTGTGCTAACGGAGCAACGTTCAACTGCGCCCAACGGTCGACTATGCTGATGACGCCACAGTGAACAGTGTAGAAGTCAGAAGTCAGAACTGCCAAGTTAGAACGCACTGGACTGTCTGGTGCCGCAAGAGGACAAAGGACATCAACTGTCGACCGCTCCAAACCCCGACGGTCGGCTAACTTGGCACGCACCGGACAATGAACGGTGTCATGTCTGGTGCACCACCGGACTATCCAGTGTGCCCATCGACAGCAACGGCTAGAATAGTGGTTGGGGCTATAAATACCCCAACCACCACTATTCAAGCCATCCAAGTTTTCAGACCTTTACATTCAATACTAGAGCAAAGACATACACTTCAAGACACAATCAAAGGATCAAATCCTCTCCAAGTTCCAAAATCAACTCAAGTGCTTAGTGACTTGAGAGATGATCATTTATGTTTCTTTTGTTGCTTGGATTGCTTCTCTTCTTCTCACTCTAAACTTCTTAAGTGCTTTGTAAAGCTAGCAAGAGACACCTAATTGTGTGGTGATCCTTGCGGAGTCTTAGTGACCCGTGTGAAAAGAAAGAAGCACTCGACCGGTCTAAGTGACCGATTGAGAGAGGAAAAGGGTTGGAATAGACCTAGTCTTTGTGGCCTCCTCAACGGAGACTAGGTTCTTTGGAACCGAACCTCGGTAAACAAATTACCGTGTTCATTTGTGTTGATCTCCACTCGATTTGTTTCCCCCCTTTCCTCTCTTTAAAAGTTCTCTTACTCATATTGATTTGAGTTTGCTCCCAAGGTTATCCGCATTTATTGAGTAACTCATAGCAAACAGAACTATCTTTCACACTCCGAATTATTTCTAACGCTAACCCCAGATATAATGCGTGTTCAAAGTTTATAATTTTCAGGTTTCGCCTATTCACCCCCTTCTAGGCGACTTTCAGTCATCCATCTCATAATCGTATAACACATATTTGTATATATAAGTTATCGAGATATTATATGTTCTAGATGTAATGCATGGGCACTGACCTATCTTATATAATACACTACTAGGTGAGTGCCCGTGTGTCAAAGGTCCGAGTTTCTCTTTGATGTCATCCCAAACAGCTCGCGGATGTCGTCCTCTATCTCATAACTGTATAACACATATTTGTATATATAAGTTATCGAGATATTATATGTCTACATTGCAACGCACGAGCACTGACATTGACATAGTGAATTATATATATATGCGTCGAAGAGTGGAAAGGGTGAGAGAAATTAGAAAAAAAGTGTTGTTACATGGGCTGGTGGGCTGACCAATCTTCTGTTCGGAGTCTGCCATCAGCCCATCTCTGTGCGCGACTCCCCGTCCGCTCCCCTCTTCTACCACGTGCTCGCGTCCGCTCCTCCTCTTTCCGAAGGGCGAGTTCGCATCGCAGCGTCGCCCGCAGCAGCAGCGGACCGCGGACCACGCCACCTCAGCCAGCGACAGTGAGCGAGGGAGCGATTCGATCAGAATCGACATGGACGGCAGCGAGCACGAAGCGGAGGAGTCCTCCTCTAAGCGCCGGGAGCGCCTGCTCGCCCTCCGCTCCGCCGCAAACGTGTCGCCGGCGGAGGCTCCTCCGCCGACGGCCGCGGGGAGCCTCCTGCCGGATCCTGACCTCCCGGGCGACGAGGCCGCATCCGTGTGCCCGCCCCCGCACCAGCGGTTCGACTACTACACCAACCCTGCCGCCGCCTTCACATCCTCCTCAGGAGGCGCCACAAATCCCACCTGGTCCCACAAGCGCAAGAGCCCTCCCGCCTGCTACGCCCCGCCTCCGCCGGCTTACGGTCCGTACTACCCTACAAGCACCTACTAGCTTATGCTACTCTTCTCCTCGCTACCCACTAATGTCGGTTGTCTGATTAGGGTTGCATATGCTGCACAATTCAGTTTCGCCATATTCGTAATTGAACCTAAACCCTAACAAAACCCTCTTCCTGATTTCTAGTATTGTAGTAGGCAGCCGTAACTACACCTCGCCATACTCAATTGGATCTAAACCTTAATAGAACCATCCGTGGCATCATCCTATATGCAGAGAAAGAAAAAAGATAATGCAGCTTAATAGTGTTCTTCCATAGTTGCACATTCGGCCTGTGTGTTATGTTGGCAGTGGCCGAGCTTGTGCCTAAAGCCATTAGGGTTTCTATGTGTCCTATTAGATTGATACATGCATGTTTTTTCTTGAATGGAGCTGCATTCAGATGAGTGTTACAGTTGAATTGGAAAAGGCTTGCTTCTGTTCTAAAGCTACTCTGTGATCTCTTTTAGTTAAATTTAAGTATCCTTTGAGCATATCGAATTTCCAAAATGCTAATGTTGCATGTGTAAGAAGATCATATCAACTTGTAACTTTTCGTTTGCGTGTTTGGTTATTAGTCTGTGTACAATTTGATTGTCAGGAAGTAGATGGTTAGGTAGCAATGGCATATAAAAGGGCGTGTTATCTAGTTCTCCATAGGCAAAAAATTATATTCTAGGATTCCAGTTTAGGGGTAAGATCCTAGGGATGTTGACATGTTTTTTTTATAGCACTTCAGTAGCTGGAATTCGGTTAACCAACAAGAGAAACAAGGATTCCAGTGAGAATTATATATCGCAGTCAAGAAAACAGCCTTACAGTAGTGGCACACAAGCTAGGGCCCTGTTTGTTTCAGCTATTTTCAGATTCTGGCCACTAGAAGCTGCTGCAAACTGCCAAACGCCCAGCTTTTCAGCCCACTTCTATGAGAATCACTTTAGTTAAAACCGTCCAAAATCAACGTGAACACAAAATCGGTCGAATTGTTACGATAGTAGAAAATCATAACTTTCTACATCCTAAACCTTATGTGCTCTTTTATCTTTCTCTGCATGTAATCTCCATGATACTCAGATTCTTTCAACAGCTAGATTCTTAGGTTAACTGGTTAATGTTGAATATGATTGATTAAAGAAACTTAGAGTATATTTTTTGGGTTAATGATTTGAAGTCTAAATTGCTTTCATTACTTATATATTTTGGGTGTGTGGTTCCATTATTAACATGTGAGGATTGGCATCATCTATTTGTTCTCTCGTGTGGTCATGCCTAGCATGACAGTCATGTTTAGAGTTCTTCTGTTTGCTGCATGCTTAACTTACCAATTCATGTTCAGTGCCATCTTTGTTGTCATAACTCATAACTACTGTGGGAATGTCGTCCTGACCATGTTTCTAACTCTCGACCAGGGAACTATGGCAGCGACTATCACCCTCCACACCAGCAGCCTACATCTTCATGGCAAGTTCACTCTCCATCCCCGATGCCACAAGATGCACCAAGGAGCAGTCCATGGCAACGTCCTATGCAGTTCCAGGATCCAATGTCAGGATACCAAGGAGGTCCTCCCAGCGCATCACCTCCTTGGGTGTCACATTCTGGTCCTCGAGGCCGAGGTTCTTATTCAAATCCACCAAACTTTGGGTTCAGACACCCGAATCCCAGCCGAGGTGGCAGCACAATGAACTATGGACCAAGAGGTGGCCCATATTCATCTTATGGACGTGGCAGGGGGCCCAACTACTTTGGCAGCCCAGGTTCAAGGGGGAGAGGGGGGAGGGGTGGCTGGCAAGGCCAGAGTTACATGAACAAGTCAATGCTTGATGACCCTTGGGTGGACCTGCAACCTGGTGTTGGCAACATACTAATACCTAGAGGGGAGTATGACTCCAACAAGTCCTGGCTCCCAGAATCGCTGCGAAAAAAGAAGGAAACGCTGCCTGCTCATGGACAAATTAAACCGACGCCAGGATTGAGCCTATCAGAATACCTTGACCTGTCTTTCAATGAGGTTTCTGATAAAGAGAAGTAGGCCTTTATGTATGCATAGCTACGACGACAGATTGATGTAGTCTTTGCGATCATTTGCAATAGATCTGTTCCCTCTGAAATCATGTGCACCTTTTATCTTCGCTCCTCCCATTGCCTGTACTGTGCTGCCATGGCAATTTTACTAGTATTTATGCGTTATAGCGATCTTGTTGTAATTCCTTGAATTTAAGGAACTGAATAACTTATGATCTCTTAATAGATAGAGGAAGCAAAGTTGTGCTGCATGTCTGGTGTCGTGGAGCTGGATGATAAGTTGCACTCTTTGGAAGCACAAGCACCTCTTCATTAGAACTTAATAGGCTTTGTTTTTTTTAAAAAAGAAACAGACCGTTGGAGAAGGGAAAGTTGCAAAGGTTGCGTAGCATGTTAGCGTTTTCTGCTGGTGCATAACGACGAATGCCTGTTTTTATCTTGGATTGCATAGAAAGTTTGGTGGAGATTCTGTTGAAAAAAAAAGGAAGGCTGCAAATATTGTGCCAAAGGTCAGCTGGAGATGGATGCTGCGCTTTTCTTTCTTTTCTTTGTTGGTGCATATAACGTGAGCGTCCTAGTTGAACCTGATTTCTTGTTTTGCATTGCATCCAAATCTTTTGTGCGATGATAATTAGAGTCTGGTAGTGGCAAATTAGAGCTTGCTCACGTATTTGCAGCAGGGTTTCATGTACTATATAACCAAGATGAGATGAAGAAGAAGATGAAAAAGTTGTGTTTGTTAGGCTGTTGTTAGGAAGAAAGGACCGTCCATCTGACTGACTGACTTGGAATAGACAATGAAATGGAAAAAGGAGACGACTAGTTTGGCCAAGTGAGTTTGGTGTGTTTTGTTGGGTGATGGCGATGCTGATGGGGATGTGGATATAGTACGTGCTTGTATAGCTGCTTGCATGTTCACACTAGAGATGGCAATGAGTAAACCTCATATTCATACTCACGACACAAAAATAACTCATCGGATCACCCATATACATTGGCGGGTATGAATTTATCTCCATACTCATACCTATATGGGTATGGGTTATCCATCGGATCACTCGTACCTACAAAAATTAAACATCTATCAAAATATTATATTATACAAATGTCAAGTATATTCATCTAAATACCATTACAAAGTTTCTAGCATTATTTAACCATCCATTCAACGCACCAAAGATAATTGGATAAAGTAGTAACACTAGGATAGTACTACATAGCACATTATATGTTCCATTACATGGTCATTAAATTGTCGTTAAGTCTTCTATTACATTATGGCCTAAAAGGTTGTTAAATAGTAAAAAAATGGATGACTAAAGTCCAAGTTCATGCTTGGGCTAAGTTTATATTGGATATTTTATACCCACGGGTTAACAAGTATGGGTGAAGGCAGAACGTTCTAATACCCGTTTACCCATTGGGTGAAGATTTTTGCCCAATAAGAGCAACTCCAATAGTTATGTAAATTTTAGCTCTCTAAATCATAAATTTAAGAAGTTGCTAAATGGCTTTTGGAGTAAAAAAATGTGAGTTCTCCAATAGTTCTCTAAATATAGGTTGTAATTTTGTTTTGTATCTATCCACATAAAAAAATAAGTCACAAAAACTATATAATGCAGTCAATATTTTTGTTTAGGGAGTTGTTAAATGGTTGCCACATGAAGAGAGAAAATGAGGTTAGATGACAAGTTGTTAAATTTAGAAAGTTCATTTAGAGAACTGTTGGAGAATAGTTTTTATATTAACTACCTAAATTATTGATTTAGCAAGTCTTTTAGATAACTATTGGAGTTGCTCTAACAAACCCACGGTTAGAATATTTAGCCCACATACATACCCTAATGGAGTAAATACTCATCGGGTATCGGGTCGCGGGTACCCATTATCATCTCTAGTTCACACTGATTCCAGACTAATTTGCTCGATGAGCATGCCACCATGCACGTGAGATCGTTGGTTATCGCTAATTAATTAAATCTCACTAGGGCTGGACTGGGATATGGATGCTATTTAATCTAGGCGGCTGTCGAGACTTTGATTATGATCCTGATGACCAGTTTGTTTTTGTATCTAAGAATTTTCTTTTTTATATATCTCTAAATATATGATTAATTTGAAATTAAAATTTTATATTGTGATAAAGTAGACAATAAAGTATATCTATAATTTTTTGAGAATTGTTTGTGACATTTGTTAGTTGGCTTGCACGGAGTTTACACGGAAACTTGGTTTGCACCTGATAAATTACCTTTATTATTTTAGTACAATAAAATATAGTATATGTATCTCAGGATTTGTCTAATCACCATTTGAAGAGACATTTATAAAAAAATTCACTTCCTATATTTTTTTCTTACTCTTCAACAGTTTTTTTTTAATCTTTGTACGCACACATTCTAGGGACTAATTTTTAGCTCCTCTATTTTATTCTATTTTAGTACTTAAATTATCAAATTCGAAAATTTTAGTTTCCGTATTTAGCAATTTAGAGACTAAAATAAAATAAAATAAAATAATAAAAGTGCTAAAAATTAGTATATATAAACTAAACACCTCGTATATTTGAAATATGTAATATTACCTCCGTTCTTTTTCTACTTGGTGCGGTTCACTTTTTTTCAAAATTTTAATTATTCATCTTATTCAAAAACAAAATTATGCAGATATGTAAAATTATAATACTGTCGGCGTTCCGAGACCGGGGGGTCCCTAAGCCGACGAGTGAATGTCGCCGCGTGCCCCAGCCCAGATGGGTCGACGCGAGGCCGAGCGCGAAGGGGGGAAGTGAGGTGGCCGGAGATGGGCGTGAGAGAGGTGGAAATCCCGCAGCCTTCGTGTTCGTCCCGCGCCCAGGTCGGGTGCGCTTGCAGTAGGGGATTACAAGCGTCCACGCGGGAGAGGGAGCGAGCGGCCTCACGCGAGCGCCTGTCTCGTCCTCGTTCCCGCGCGGCCAACCCTCTCTAAGAGGGCCCTGGTCCTTCCTTTTATAGGCGTAAGGAGAGGATCCAGGTGTACAATGGGGGGTGTAGCAGAGTGCTACGTGTCTAGCGGGGGAGAGCTAGCGCCCTAAGTACATGCCGTTGTGGCAGCCGGAGAGATTTTGGCACCCTGCTGGTGTGATGTCGTGGCCGTCGGAGGAGCGCTGGAGCCTGGCGGAGGGACAGCTGTCGGAGCTGTTGAGTCCTTGCTGACGTCCTCTTGCTTCCGTAAGGGGGCCGAGAGCTGCCATCGTCACTGAGTATGCGGGGCGCCATCATTGCCTATTTGGTGGAGCGAGCCAGATGGGACGCCGGTCTTGTTCCCCGTGGCTCGAGTCAGCTCGGGGTAGGGTGATGATGGCGCCTCCTGTTGACGTGGTCGGTCTGCGCCCTAGGTTGGGCGATGTGGAAGCTCCTCCGAAGCCGAGGTCGAGTCTGTCTTCCGTGGCCGAGGTCGAGTCCAAACCCCTGGATCGGGCGAGGTGGAGACCGTCGGCTGAGGCTAGGGCGGAGTCCGAAACCTGGGGTCGGGCGAAGCGGAGTTCGTCATCTTCTGGGGCTGAGCCCGAGTCCGAGCCCTGGGTCGGGCGGAGGGGAGTTCGTCGTCTTCTGGGGCTGAGCCCGAGTCCGAGCCCTGGGTCGGGCGGAGCGGAGTTCGCCGTCTTCTGGGCCTTAGCCCAAGTCCGAGCCCTGGGTCGGGCGGAGCGGAGTTCGCCGTCTTCCGAGACTTTAGCCCGAGTCCGAGCCCTGGGTCGGGCGGAGCGGAGTTCGCCATCTTCCGGGACTTTAGCCCGAGTCCGAGCCCTGGGTCGGGCGGAGCGGATGTGACGGAACCTCCCAAGTAATTAGGCCCACCTACAGTTGTCCTTGTCTAGCAGACATCAGACACCCTGTAGATGTTCCTAAGTCACTTGACAAGCTCGGTATCTTTCCCGACCTCACCAGGAACGTTTCACCCGTCTTGCAGACATTACAGATCATCGGAGATAAAGATATGCAGAAGCGAATTACATAAACTTACATTTATTCCAAAAGCAAGCTCGAGTTATTTTATTACAGACCAGACTAAAAGTGAGTGCAGAGTAGTAATATTATACAAACCAAGGGAGGCACAAACATCTCCCGATAAGCTATAAACAAAAGATCCTATGTGGAGGACCGAGTCCTCCCGCACTTCAGTCTTGTTTTTCTTCTTTGGGAACCACCTTGGCACAGAAGCAGCAAAAGTCTGCTACTTCCTCACCTAAAAACAACGAAGGGATAAACCCTGAGTATGGAATTACTCAGCAAGTCTTACCCGACTAAAGAAAAGACTCTCAAGGGTATGCTGGTTATATGGGAGTCAAGGTAAGGCTTTTCAATAATTAAAGACTCTGTTTTGCAGAAATGCTTACTAAAGTGGATCCTTAAAAATCCAGTTTTATTTGTCATGTTAGGTTCAATTACCTGCAACTAGAGTTCTTTCTACCCTAGTTCAATCACTGGTCCTGCACTAGCCAATTTCTTAACAAATACCCATCATCTTTAGTGGAAAGCTACGTGTAGGGCAGTGACCAAGTCTTCATAACCGCGAAGGTACGGCGATCCGAATCGATTATACTCAGCTGAGGATCTCCAATCACATGACATATGTAGCACTTAACCCTTGCATATGTCAACCCGCCACCGGGGTTCTTAAGACCGGATCAGGTTCACGCAAACCGAGAGCACAGATACACCACCGTCCAGCCTCTTGCCACGGAGGGTACACGCTACTCTCGCCACCGCTCCACTCCCATTTCGTGTTATCTTATTCCGGCCTTAGTCTGCCCGAGGCAAGGCTTACCCATGATGAGGCATGTGACCAGTTAAAGGGTCTGAGAGCACCTAGAGGGGGGGGGGGGGTGAATAGGTGATCCTGTAAAAAAACTTCAATCTTAAGCCACAAACTTGTTAAGTGTTAGCACGAGTATTGCCAAGTGGCTAAGGTGAAGTCTCAACAAAACACAATACCACAAGAGATCAAGACAGAGGTGACACGGTGGTTTATCCCGTGGTTCGGCCAAGCCAATGCTTGCCTACTTCCACGTTGTGGCGTCCCAACGGACGAGGGTTGCAATCAACCCCTCTCAAGCGGTCCAAAGACCCACTTGAATACCACGTTGTTTTGTTGTTCCTTTCACTATCCCTTTTGCAAGGAATCTCCACAAATTGGAGTCTCTTGCCCTTACAAGTATGATCACAAAGAAAGCACAGAGTAAGGGAGGGAAGCAACACACACAAATCCACAACAAAAGCGCACACACACGGCCAAGACTCGAGCTCGAATGACTATCTCAGAGTTCACAATAGAACAGAGCTCGAATCGCTTAGAATCACAAACGAATGCGCAAAGAACTTGTGTGGATGATCAAGAATGCTCAAGAGTTGCTTGTGTGTCTCCTCCATGCGCCTAGGGGCTCCTTTTATAGCCCCAAGGCAGCTAGGAGCCGTTGAGAGCAATTCTGGAAGGCCATCCTTGCCTTCTGTTCGTCGGGGGCACCGGACAGTCCGGTGCACACCGGACATGTCCGGTGACCGATTTCTTTCCTTATCCAGCGCTTCCCGACCGTTGCAAACTGCCGTGGATCTGCGAGCCGTTGGCGCACCGGACAGTCCGGTGCACACCGGACAGTCCGGTGCCGTCTTCCGACCGTTGGCTCGGCCACGTGTCCCGCGCGGATTGCGCGGCCGACCGTTGGCCCTGGCCGACCGTTGGCTCACCGGACAGTCCGGTGCACACCGGACAGTCCGGTGAATTTTAGCCGTACGCCGCCGGCCAAAAACCCGAGAGCGGCCAGTTCGAGTCGAGTTGGCCTGGCGCACCGGACACTGTCCGGTGCACACCGGACAGTCCGGTGCTCCAGACCGAGCTGGGACTTGGCTGCACACAGCCAAGTCATTTCTCCTCTTCTCTCTTCCTGTTTCTAACACTTAGACAAATATGTTAGTCCACAAAACCAATGTACTAAGGCTTAGAAACATACCTTTATCTCATGATTTGCACCTTGTTCATCCATGTACACAAATTCATAATTAAACACATGTGTTGGCACTCAATCACCAAAATACTTAGAAATGGCCCAAGGGCACATTTCCCTTTCAATCTCCCCCTTTTTGGTGATTTATGCCAACACAACATAAAGCCACTAGAACAAGTGCAAACTCAATTCAAATAACATAAATTTAAGTGTTATTCAATTTTGGCATATATGGATCATCCTTTGCCACCACTTGGTTTGTTTTTGCAAATCAAACACAAATCTCTATCTCTAAGTTAAACACACATGTTTAAGCATAAAGAGAGTCATTCAAAAAAAAGATTGATCAAGGATTTCAAAAACTCCCCCTTTTTCCCATAATCAATACTTCTCCCCACAAGAAGCCAACTTTTGACAAGAGAGACAACTTAAGAATTTTGACAAATCAAAAACTCTATTCTACTATTTTCAAAATCTCTCAAGTGGTAGCTGATCCATTTATTGCTTTGGCCTTTATTTTCTCCCCCTTTGGCATCAAGCACCAAAACGGGATCAATTGTGGCCCTATAACCCCATTGCCTCACCAAAATCTTCAATTAAGAGCAAATGGCAATGAGAGTTCAGAGATGGACTTGGAATAAGTTACCCCTCGTCGGAGTGCAGTGGAAGTCTTTCATGGTCCAAGTCCACCTTTTCCCTTTCAATTCTCCTTTGTGACTAACACAAGCAAACTCAAACATATGGTTAGTCTCAAAGGATCAAGTTGTAACACATCTCCCCCTAAACATGTGCATCACTTTGCAACGGACTTGTGAGGTCCAGGGAGTGTTTGTACAACTTGAGCACCATAATAAGCAACAAAATGCAGAATGAACATGATCAAAGGCATAGATACATGTATGCTACGATTCAATCCAAGTTCCGCGAATCTAAGACATTTAGCTCACTACGCAGCCTGCAAAAGGTCTTCTCATCTAAAGGCTTGGTAAAGATATCGGCTAGCTGGTTCTCGGTGCTAACATAAAACACTTCGATATCTCCCTTTTGCTGGTGGTCTCTCAAAAAGTGATGCCGGATGTCAATGTGCTTTGTGCGGCTGTGCTCAACAGGATTTTCCGCTATTCGGATAGCACTCTCATTATCACATAGGAGTGGGACTTTGCTCAGATTGTAGCCAAAGTCCCTGAGGGTTTGCCTCATCCAAAGTAGTTGCGCGCAACACTGACCTGCGGCAACGTACTCGGCCTCAGCGGTGGATAGGGCAACGGAGGTTTGTTTCTTAGAGTTCCATGACACCAGGGACCTTCCTAAGAATTGGCACGTCCCCGATGTACTCTTCCTATCGACCTTACATCCAGCATAGTCGGAATCTGAGTACCCAATTAAGTCAAAGTTAGACCCCTTTGGATACCAGATCCCGAAGCAAGGCGTAGCGACTAAATATCTAAGAATTCGCTTCACCGCCACCAAGTGACACTCCTTAGGATCGGATTGAAATCTAGCACACATGCATACGCTAAGCATAATATCCGGTCTACTAGCACATAAATAAAGTAAAGACCCTATCATTGACCGGTATGCTTTTTGATCAACGGACTTACCTCCTTTGTTGAGGTCGGTGTGTCCGTCGGTTCCCATCGGAGTCTTTGCGGGCTTGGCGTCCTTCATCCCAAACCGTTTCAGCAGATCTTGCGTGTACTTCGTTTGGGAGATGAAAGTGCCGTCCTTGAGTTGCTTCACTTGGAACCCAAGGAAGTAGTTCAACTCGCCCATCATCGACATCTCGAATTTCTGCGTCATCACCCTGCTAAACTCTTCACAAGACTTTTGATTAGTAGAACCAAATATTATGTCATCGACATAAATCTGGCATACAAACAAATCACCATCACATGTCTTTGTAAAAAGAGTTGGATCGGCTTTCCCAACCTTGAAAGCATTAGCAAGTAAAAAATCTCTAAGGCATTCATACCATGCTCTTGGGGCTTGCTTAAGTCCATAGAGCGCCTTAGAGAGCTTACACACGTGGTCGGGGTACCGCTCATCCTCGAAGCCAGGGGGTTGCTCCACGTACACCTCCTCCTTTATTGGCCCGTTGAGGAACGCGCTCTTCACATCCATTTGGTACAACCTGAAAGAATGGTGAGCGGCATATGCTAGCAAGATACGAATGGACTCTAGCCTAGCCACAGGAGCAAAAGTCTCCTCAAAGTCCAAACCTGCGACTTGGGCATAACCTTTTGCCACAAGTCGAGCCTTGTTCCTCGTCACCACCCCGTGCTCGTCCTGTTTGTTGCGGAACACCCACTTGGTTCCCACAACATTTTGCTTGGGACGAGGCACCAGTGTCCAAACTTCGTTGCGCTTGAAGTTATTGAGTTCCTCCTGCATGGCCAACACCCAATCCGGATCTAGCAAGGCCTCCTCTACCCTGAAAGGCTCAATAGAGGAGACAAAAGAGTAATGCTCACAAAAATTAACTAATCGAGATCGAGTAGT
The DNA here is from genome assembly GCA_029449295.1 of Zea luxurians. NCBI lineage: Eukaryota > Viridiplantae > Streptophyta > Magnoliopsida > Poales > Poaceae > Zea > Zea luxurians. The sequence continues at coordinate 19,238,062 of JAOPSE010000042.1, forward strand.
TACTCCCTTGCTAATGTCACCCAAAATTTGGTCGACGGGATGATCCCTTTGAATCATCGCTCGAACTTGGGTTGGAGGTGCCGGTTGTGCTTCTTCCTCCATCACTTGATCGTCTTGTGCTCCCCCTTGATCACACGCCTCCTTTTGATGAACCTGTTCATCGTCTTGAGTTGGGGGATGCACCGTCGATGAGGAAGAAGGTTGATCACGTTCATCCTGTTCCTGTGGCCGAACGTCTCCAATCGCCATGGTTCGTATAGCGGCCGTCGGAACATCTTCTTCATCTACATCATCACAATCAACAACTTGCTCTCTTGGAGAGCCATTAGTCTCATCAAATACAACGTCGCTAGAGACTTCAACCAAACCCGATGATTTGTTGAAGACTCTATACGCCTTTGTATTTGAATCATAACCTAATAAAAACCCTTCTACAGCTTTGGGAGCAAACTTAGAATTTCTACCCTTCTTCACTAGAATGTAGCACTTGCTCCCAAATACACGAAAGTACGATACATTGGGTTTGTTACCGGTTAGTAGCTCATATGACGTCTTCTTGAGGAGGCGGTGAAGGTAGACCCTGTTGATGGCGTGGCAAGCCGTGTTCACGGCTTCCGACCAAAAGCACTCGGGGGTCTTGAACTCTCCAAGCATTGTCCTCGCCATATCGATTAGCGTCCTGTTCTTCCTCTCTACCACACCATTTTGTTGTGGTGTGTAGGGAGCGGAGAACTCGTGCTTGATCCCTTCCTCCTCAAGAAACTCCTCCACTTGAAGGTTCTTGAACTCGGACCCGTTGTCGCTCCTTATCTTCTTCACCTTGAGCTCAAACTCATTTTGAGCTCTCCTGAGGAAGCGCTTGATGGTCCCTTGGGTTTCAGACTTATCCTGCAAAAAGAATACCCAAGTGAAGCGGGAAAAGTCATCAACAATAACTAAACCATACTTACTTCCTCCTATGCTTAGATAGGCGACGGGTCCGAAGAGGTCCATATGCAGCAGCTCCAGGGGTCTCGACGTGGTCATCACGTTCTTGCTGTGATGTGCTCCTCCCACTTGTTTACCTGCCTGACAAGCTGCACAAGGTCTATCTTTTTCGAAATAAACATTTGTTAGACCTATCACGTGTTCTCCCTTTAGAAGCTTGTGGAGGTTCTTCATCCCCACATGTGCTAAGCGGCGATGCCACAGCCAGCCCATGCAAGTCTTAGCCATTAAGCATGCATCTAGACCGGCCTCTTCTTTTGCAAAATCAACTAAATAAAGCTTGCCGTCTAGTACACCCTTAAAAGCTAGTGAACCATCACATCTTCTAAAGACAGACACATCTACATTTGTAAAAAGGCAATTGTATCCCATTTGACATAATTGACTAACAGATAGCAAATTATATCCAAGACTCTCCACTAAGAATACATTTGAGATAGAATGCTCATTAGAAATTGCAATTTTACCTAGCCCTTTTACCTTGCCTTGATTCCCATCACCGAATATAATTGAATCTTGGGAATCCTTATTCTTGACGTAGGAGGTGAACATCTTCTTCTCCCCCGTCATATGGTTTGTGCATCCGCTGTCGATAATCCAGCTTGAACCCCCGGATGCATAAACCTGCAAGGCAAATTTAGGCTTGGGTCTTAGGTACCCAACTCATGTTGGGTCCTGCAAGGTTAGCACAAATATCTTTAGGGACCCAAATGCAAGATTTATCTCCCTTGCATCTAGCCCCTAATTTCCTAGCAACTACCTTCTTACCCTTTCTACAAATAGCAAAGGGAGCATTACAAGCATAATAAATGGTAGAAGGTTCATTCACTACTTTCCTAGGAGCATGAATAACATTCTTCCTAGGTACATGAGCATTATCTCTCCTAGGCATATGTACAACATTTCTCCTACACATATCTCTACCATGATTATAAGAAGAACTAGAAGCAAACATTGCATGAGAATCATAAGCATATGAATCAAAATGATTATAAGCATTTCTAGCATGTCTCCTATCATAATACATAAAAGCATGATTCTTTTTAGTATTACTAGCCATCGGGGCCTTCCCCTTCTCCTTGACGAAGATGGGAGCCTTATGGCTTGTTAAGTTCTTGGCTTCCCTCTTGAAGCCAAGCCCATCCTTAATTGAGGGGTGTCTACCAATCGTGTAGGCATCCCTTGCAAATTTGATTTTATCAACTTCATTCTTGCTAGTCCTAAGTTGGGCATTAAGACTAGCCACTTCATCATTTAATTTGGAAATTTGAACTAGGTGTTCACTACAAGCATTAACATCAAAATCCTTACACCTAGTACAAATTTCAACATGTTCAACACAAGAATTTGATTTACTAGCTACTTCTAGTTTAGCACTTAAATCAATATTAACACTTCTTAAGGTAGAAATGGTTTCATGACAGGAAGATATTTCACTAGAAAGCATTTCATTTCTTTTCACTTCTAAAGCATATGATTTTTGTGCCTCTACAAATTTATCATGTTCATCATACAATAAATCTTCTTGCTTTTCTAAAAGCCTATCCTTTTCATTCAATGCATTAATTAATTCATTGATTTTCTCTATCTTAGATCTATCTAAGCCCTTGAACAAGCAAGAATAATCTATGTCATCATCACTAGACTCACTATCACTAGATGAAGCATAAGTGGAGTCTTGAATACTCACCTTCTTCTCCCTTGCCATAAGGCAAGTGAGACGCTCGTTTGGGAAGAGAGCCGATTTGTTGAAGGCAGTGGCGGCGAGTCCTTCGTTGTCGGAGTCGGAGGAGGAGCAATCCGAGTCCCACTCCTTTCCTAGATGCGCCTCGCCTTTTGCCTTCTTGTATTGCTTCTTCTTCTCTCTTTTGTTCCCCTTTTCCTGGTCACTTTCATTATCGGGACAGTTAGCAATGAAATGACCAAGCTTACCGCATTTGAAGCATGAGCGCTTCCCCTTGGCTTTGGTCTTGCTTGGTTGTCCCTTGTGACCTTTAAGCACCGTCTTGAATCTCTTAATGATGAGAGCCATCTCTTCATCATTAAGGCCAGCCGCCTCAACTTGCGCCACCTTGCTAGGTAGCGACTCCTTGCTCCTCGTTGCCTTTAGAGCAATGGGTTGAGGCTCGTGGAGTGGTCCGTTCAACGCGTCGTCGACGTATCTTGCCTCCTTGATCATCATCCGCCCGCTCACGAATTTTCCAAGCACTTCCTCGGGCGTCATCATCGTGTACCTGGGATTCTCACGAATATTGTTCACGAGATGAGGATCAAGTACGGTAAAGGACCTGAGCATTAGGCGGACGACGTCGTGGTCCGTCCATCGCGTGCTCCCGTAGCTTCTTATCTTGTTGATAAGGGTCTTGAGCCGGTTGTACGTTTGCGTTGGCTCCTCGCCCCTTATCATCGCGAACCGTCCAAGCTCGCCCTCCACCAACTCCATCTTGGTGAGTAAGGTGACGTCGTTCCCCTCATGAGAAATCTTGAGGGTGTCCCAGATTTGCTTGGCGTTGTCCAAGCCGCTCACCTTATGGTATTCATCCCTGCACAAGGAAGCTAGAAGAACAGTAGTAGCTTGTGCATTTTTATGAATTTGTTCATTAATGAACATGGGACTATCCGAACTATCAAAGTGCATTCCACTCTCTACAATCTCCCATATACTAGGATGGAGAGAGAATAGGTGACTACGCATTTTGTGACTCCAAAATCCGTAGTCCTCTCCATCAAAGTGTGGGGGCTTGCCAAGTGGAATGGAGAGCAAATGAGAATGTGAACTTTGCGGAATACGAGAGTAATCAAAGGAAAAGTTCGAATTAACCGGTTTTCTCCTCTCGTAGTCGTTGTGGTCCTCATCCTTTTGGGAAGAAGTAGACTCGTCGCTGTCGTAGTAGATGATCTCCTTGATGCGCCTGGTCTTCTTCTTCTTCCCATCCTTTCGTCTTTGACCCGAGCCGGAGTCGGTAGGCTTGTCGTCCTTTGGCTCGTTGACGAAGGTCTCCTTCTCTTTGTCGTTGATCACTATACCCTTCCCCTTAGGATCCATCTATTCGGGCGGTTAGTCCCTTTGTGAATAGAACGGCTCCGATACCAATTGAGAGCACCTAGAGGGGGGGGGGTGAATAGGTGATCCTGTAAAAAAACTTCAATCTTAAGCCACAAACTTGTTAAGTGTTAGCACGAGTATTGCCAAGTGGCTAAGGTGAAGTCTCAACAAAACACAATACCACAAGAGATCAAGACAGAGGTGACACGGTGGTTTATCCCGTGGTTCGGCCAAGCCAATGCTTGCCTACTTCCACGTTGTGGCGTCCCAACGGACGAGGGTTGCAATCAACCCCTCTCAAGCGGTCCAAAGACCCACTTGAATACCACGTTGTTTTGTTGTTCCTTTCACTATCCCTTTTGCAAGGAATCTCCACAAATTGGAGTCTCTTGCCCTTACAAGTATGATCACAAAGAAAGCACAGAGTAAGGGAGGGAAGCAACACACACAAATCCACAACAAAAGCGCACACACACGGCCAAGACTCGAGCTCGAATGACTATCTCAGAGTTCACAATAGAACAGAGCTCGAATCGCTTAGAATCACAAACGAATGCGCAAAGAACTTGTGTGGATGATCAAGAATGCTCAAGAGTTGCTTGTGTGTCTCCTCCATGCGCCTAGGGGCTCCTTTTATAGCCCCAAGGCAGCTAGGAGCCGTTGAGAGCAATTCTGGAAGGCCATCCTTGCCTTCTGTTCGTCGGGGGCACCGGACAGTCCGGTGCACACCGGACATGTCCGGTGACCGATTTCTTTCCTTATCCAGCGCTTCCCGACCGTTGCAAACTGCCGTGGATCTGCGAGCCGTTGGCGCACCGGACAGTCCGGTGCACACCGGACAGTCCGGTGCCGTCTTCCGACCGTTGGCTCGGCCACGTGTCCCGCGCGGATTGCGCGGCCGACCGTTGGCCCTGGCCGACCGTTGGCTCACCGGACAGTCCGGTGCACACCGGACAGTCCGGTGAATTTTAGCCGTACGCCGCCGGCCAAAAACCCGAGAGCGGCCAGTTCGAGTCGAGTTGGCCTGGCGCACCGGACACTGTCCGGTGCACACCGGACAGTCCGGTGCTCCAGACCGAGCTGGGACTTGGCTGCACACAGCCAAGTCATTTCTCCTCTTCTCTCTTCCTGTTTCTAACACTTAGACAAATATGTTAGTCCACAAAACCAATGTACTAAGGCTTAGAAACATACCTTTATCTCATGATTTGCACCTTGTTCATCCATGTACACAAATTCATAATTAAACACATGTGTTGGCACTCAATCACCAAAATACTTAGAAATGGCCCAAGGGCACATTTCCCTTTCAGGGTCCTCGATCATCAAGCCTACATCGAGACGGTCCTTAATCGACTCAGACGGAGACACTACACCGAGACTCTCTTCTCGTGCAAGTCACCCGCCCGGTCTCAGCTTAATCTTTTTTTAACCCAAAAACTTGGTACCTGACAGAGGTACATCTTTTCCGATGTTGAATTCATCATGGCCATGATGGATCCATCATCAAATTTTATTTTCGAAAACATCCCTCCCACTTTGCCAAACATCTTTTGTAAAACAAATCCTTTTGTTTTTCTAAAGCAATACTAAGCATAGTAAAACCTTTTTGTAAAAACAGGGTTTCAAGGAGGGTAATCAAGATCAAGGAAGGTAATGCAGGAATTGTTTTAGCAATCAACTCCTATCACCTAATGCAGCAATCAAGTGAGAAAGATTTTAAAAACATCAAGGAAGGTGGCAAATGCACCGGGGCTTGCCTTTGTTATCAGGTGAGTCCTGCTCGGATCCACAAATATCGAAATAAAAGCAGTTGCCTGCTTGAGGATCTGAGGTTGGTGGAGTTCCCACTTCAGTGACTTCTTCTTCTTCTTCGTGTTCTAATATAACCATATATATGCATAAGAATGAATGTCATGGGGTGCTCATGAGGATGCAAAGATAATATAAACTTATTATCTAAGTCTTGAGTACAACTTTCCTTCACGGTACTCCGAGAACCTAGGGTTTCCGGAGTCAGTAAAGGAGTTCATAAGGCAGGGGGGTTGGTTTTGGGTTTAGTGATCAAACAAGGTCCAAATCAACCCAAATTCTACCCAAGGCTTCTAAATATTGGTTTAAGTGCCCATAAAAAGTTTGGACATTTTTGGACTTACCATTTACTTTCTAAAAATCCATAACTAATACTTTTAATTACTTTAAATACCCTAAAATTTCTTATTTTCATTAAAAATCACAAAACTATTTTTACTAAATACTAGAGAAAATAACAAGCCTAGGAAAATTAGTTTCACAATTTTAGCATTTTTCTACCTTTTCTTATAATTATTTTGGCTCTGCAAGAAAAAGAAAAAGAAAAAGGATTGAATAGGACTGGGCCGATTCTGGCCCAAACGGCCCAGGTCCAGGGAGGAAAGGAGCCCGCGCGCGCCCGCGCCGGCGACTTTGCACGAAGGCCCTCACGGTTTTGGCTAACTCAAATCAGGTTTGTTTACTGCTCTTCTGTGTCACTGACCAAATGCAGAAAAGTCCCTGCGCTTCATCCTATTTACAATTGGGAGTCCACGACGCCGTTCACGCACGGCCGCGCTCCGGCGAGCATTGTACCGGCCAAACGGGGCTATGTCCGGCGCTCCCGAGCGACATACACCGGATTAAACCCTCCCAGAACGTTTCCCCCAAGTTAATTTCAAGGATGACGAGCTAATTTGGTCTGGCCACGGTAACCGCGCGGACGAACCCAAGAACCACGCGTTCCCGGTGATGGGTGGTCACTCAGTTCAAATTGATGACTTGATAAGCATCACGGAGCTATGCAAGTGCTTAAACAAGAAAGCAGGGGACGGGAACTGACCGGAAAGGGGCTGGCCGCGGTGAGGTACTTTTCGCGGTGGCGGAGAACCGAATTGGGGGAACGAGGAATTCGCGAGCTCTAAGGGATGATTCGAGGCACAAGTTGTTTCTCTGGTTGCGTAATTACCTAACCGAGCGAATGGTGGCAGCAATTTATAGCCTCTAACAGCGGTGGCCGCGAATTCGGACAAGACACGCGGTGGTCGGAGGTGAAGAAGAAGCACTGGCCGCGGTGAATACGTGTCCACCGCCGTGGCAACCTCCCCGGCGATGATGGGACAGTCATAGGGCGTCACGGCGGTGCTGTGAAACGGCTAGGCCACGCGGCGCACGGTCGGGAAGCGGCGGTCGACGGTGAACTTATCGTGCTAGCCGCAAAGCAGAAAGGAAGACAGGGGGGGTCGTCGGAGTGGTGGCCAGCTCACCGGCGGTAAGGATCTTTACCGAGCTACGCTTAACCGATGACCACGACGCACGAATCACGGCGAGCGATGATCAACGGTGATGGACCACCGGCGGTGAGCAGGGAACGGGATCTTCTTCAGTTATCCGTTACTGTACCATGGGGAACATCAATTCAGAGCGACTGACAGAGCACATTGGAGCTTCATTTTCTCAAATTTTCGTGTGGAACCTAAGCCAACTTTCTGTAGTAAAGTTGTAGAACTATAATCCCTCTACAACTTTGCTACAATGCGCATTCACAAAAAGTCACTGGATCAAGGTTTAATTTACCCACAAAGTCGACCCTGTTACACTGAAAGGCTGAATTTCAGAATGAACAAGCCTGACAGTCAAACTTTGATTGGGTTTTTCTCCAAATTTCTCATAACAACTAAGCTCACACTCTTTAGCAAAGTTGTTCCCCTATAATTGGTCTTCAACTTTGATGTGGTGACCTAGGGCAAAAACCCTATACTTTGTAAGTTACAAAGCCCCAAAGTTGAGCCCATTCACTGATTTTCAGACTTAGGCCCTGTTTGGCACAGCTTATTTTCAGCTTCTTCACAAATTTAAGCTGAAGTCCTGCCAAACAGGCAGCTTCTGCAGCAGCTTATCAGTTCAGCTGCTTCTCAAAATGAACTAAAAGCAGCCAACAAGCAGAAGCTGCTTTTTACCAGCTTATCAGATAAGCTGCTTTTTCAACAAGCAGCAGCTGTCCCAAACAGGGCCTTAGAATAAAACTCACATGCGGTCCATTTTGCATTTAAGTCCAAAACCTTGGGTTTGGCTTTCAAGTCCACATATTTGTGAACCAAAGGACTTAAGAAACCTATTTGGCTTGGTTTTTGCACTTTAGCCCAAAAGTGGGCTAATTTTGCACATAAGCCCCTAGGGTTTGGTTTTAGGTTTTCCAGGGTTCCAATTAGGGTTTCTGGTATCTCAGGGGTATAAAAGGAATTCAAGTTTGTTTTTAGAGTCATTTTATGACTTTTACCCTAAAGTCTTTAGGTTTTCTTAACTTGAGTTAAGTTTTACCCCTTTAACCACTATTTAGAGTTAAGTCCTTTAACCAGGGTTCTATTTGCAAAAACATTAAAACAATACAACTTGTTTGAAATTTTTGCCTAGTGAATGCACTCTAGGTGTGTCAAACATATGCAATGCCAATGCTTATGATGCTATGCTCAAGTTTTAGTTATAGTAACACCAGGGGTGTTACAGCGGAGTTCGCCGTCTTCTGGGACTTTGCCCAAATCCGAGCCCTAGATCGGGCGGAGCGGAGTTCGCCGTCTTCTGGGACTTAGCCCGAGTCCGAGCCCTGGGTCGGGCGGAGCGGAGTTTCCTATGGTGCCTGCGGCCGGGCCTGACTGCCTGTCAGCCTCACTCTGTCAAGTGGCACCGCAGTCGGAGTGGCGCAGGCCGGTCAGTGGAGCGGCGAAGTGACGTCGGTCACTTCGGCTCTGTTGGCTGCAGGGCGCGCGTCAGGATAAAGGCGTCAGGCTGCCTTTGCATTAAATGCTCCTGCGATTTGGTCGGTCGGCGCGGCGATTTGGTCAGGGTTGCTTCTTGGCGAAGACAGGGCCTCGGGCGAGCCGGAAATACGTTAGCTGCTGGAGGGGGGCCTTGGGCGAGGCGGAGATCCTCCGGGGTCGGTCGCCTTTGTCCGAGGCTAGGCTCGGGCGAGGCGTGATCGCGTCATTCGAATGGACCGATCCCTGACTTAATCGCACCCATCAGGCCTTTGCAGCTTTATGCTGATGGGGGTTACCAGCTGAGAATTAGGAGCCTTGAGGGTACCCCTAATTATGGTCCCCGACAGTAGCCCCCGAGCCTCGAAGGGAGTGTTAACACTCGCTTGGAGGCTTTCGTCGCACTTTTTTGCAAGGGGACCAGCCTTTCTCGGTTGCGTTTTGTTCCGGTGGGTGCGCGCGAGCGCACCCGCCGGGTGTAGCCCCCGAGGCCTCGCGCAATGGTTCGGCTGGTCTGGTCGTTCCCTCATGCGAGCTGGCCGTAGCCCGGGTGTACGGTCGGGTCCAAGTTCTCGGGCTGGTATGTTGACGCTGTCAACGGTTCGGCCGGAGCCGGGTTTGCGAGAGCAGCCCCCGAGCCTCTGCACAGGGCGAGAGGGCGATCAGGGACAGACTCGACTTTTTTACATACGCCCCTGCGTCGCCTTTCCGCAAGGAGGAGGGGGAAAGCGCCATGTTGCCCTCGATGGGCGCCGAACATGGTGTCTCCGGTGAGCTGCAGGCGGGTAATCCGAGTGGACGTTCGTGCCCCATTCGTTAGGGGTCGGCTAGGGGCCCAGAGGCGCGCCCAAAAGTACCTGCGGGTGATCTGCCGGACCCGGTCCCCTGGCAACGGGGTCCGAGGGCTCGATGCCTCCCTCTGATGAGATTCCGTTACAAGATCGTTCCCGCTGGTCTCAGAAATGTCCTAGGGTACCTCGGGAGTGCAGCCCGAGCCTTGGTTATGTATCGAACGTACCCATGGTCATCCCTCGCTCTATGTCTGAGGCGGCTGTGAACCCTTCGGGGGCCAGCCTTCGAACCCCTGATCAGTAGTGGGCGTGGAGCCCGAGTAGCCTGAGGCGGTCGTTGAACCCTTCCGAGGGGCCGACCTTCGAACCTCTGACCAGTAGTGGGTGTAGAGCCCACGCAATCTGAGGCGGCTGTCGAACCCTTCCGAGGGGCCAGCCTTCGAACCTCTGATCAGTAGGGAGGCTCGGAGCCTGGTCCCTTCACGGAGAAGGATCCTTTTCGGGGTATCCCCCTTTCCCGGTCCCTGTTGCAAGAGAGAGAAAGAGGAAAAAAGGAAAAGGATACGAAATCAAACGACGTGGCGTACCATTTTTGACGCGGTCATTGTGGCGAAGGCGAAGCGTCGCTCGCTTCTCCTGCCAGAGGCGCCGCCTGTCCCGCCACGGGGTTAATGCGACGGGGCGAGTGGTTCACGGGGCGGCCGTTGTGCGTGCACGAGCCGTTCGAGGAACGGAACACGGGCGCGTTGTCTTCACGTCGTGAGAGAGGGTTCTCTCGTCGCCCCTGGATGGGATGTAGGCTTGGCCGGCGACGTCACTGCTGCCCCTGCCCGCCCGCCACCGCCATTACTGACGGCCCATTTTTTGTCGTGTTGACCGTCGCGCCAGGCTGGCGCCGCTGGGTCGTGCTCTGGGTCGCCTCGAGTCACAGTCGGTTCCGCAGTCGAGGAGGCGCGGTGGTGGCGCAAGTGGCGGTGCGGTTGCATGCACGAAGCATTCGGCGCGCCAGTTGCATGACGCGTGGGCCTAGGCCTCCATGCCGGGCATGTTGGGAGTCGGAGAAATGCGCCCAGTTGGCACGGTTGCATGCCGCTTGCACGGCTGCCCGCCCTTTCGCCCGCTGGTCTAGGCAAAAGTGGAGAGTCACTTATAACCGCTGGGCGGTTGCACGCACCGCGCACGGCGGTTTGGCTTCTTCCGCTCTGAGCCGGCTTGTATGACATGTGGGACCCAGCCCCCGCGCCGTAGGGGAGGACCTTGGAACGTGTTGGAGAAGACTCAGCCCACGACGGCTGGGGACGCAAGTAGGGAGAGTCGCCTTTAAAAGGAGGGTGACCCCCTTGGAAGGCGACCATGTCTTCGCGCTCCCTTATGCATCGTGCCTTTCCACCTTCCAAGCCCCCGGATGGGGGATGCTTGCAGTCTTTCCACCTTGTCGTTGGAGGAACGCAACTCCGTGGAAGTTGGTACCTTTCAGCCATCGTTCGGCTTCAAGGATTTTCATCAGGCAGCCCGGTCGCACCCCTCCACCGGCGGTCACCCACAACGGTGACCTCCAGCCCCTGGGTGGGGAGAGGCAAGCCGGGCTGTGATCTCGGTCCCGCCCTCAGCCTCGAGGATGTTCGTCATCCTTGCTGGGGCGGGGGGCGAGGAGAGCCGGGGCTCTACCTCCTGCGCGGGCCGGCTGGTCACCTCTTCTTCCAGCTTCTGGTGGTGGCAACCATCCTCCAGCTCTGCGGAGGAGACGTCCTCCAGCCACGCTGGGGAAGGCGAACTGTTGCTGCCCAGCTAGGATGCAACATTCCGCCCTCTTCCTCGCTTTCATGGCGAGGACGGGAGCGAGGACCTGCCGGTGCGCTTTGGAGCGGCCCGCTCTTTGGCTTTAATAGCTGGTTCGCGTCCCTTGAGCGGGAACGCGAACGAGAGCCCTTCGGCGGCCGCGTCCGTCTGGGACCATGGCTGCTGCCACAGAGGTCGCTGGCGGGTCCCCCTGGTGCTCGTTGCCCCGCAGGCTCCCCGGTGTGGAGGCTGTTCATACCTGCGGGGCCGGAACCAGAGTTCCGTCTGTAATGGCACTTCGAGTGCCAGTGTTTTTGTTCATTATGGCTGTCGAGGCCTGAACATGTATGTAATTTCGGCACGGAGCCATGTTTTTTCCTCATTTTCGAGCGCTAAGACTTGCCTGTTGATTGCTTGAACCGCTTCGTGAGTCGCCCCATGTAAAGGTGACGAGTGAGGTATCCGTATCCCGGAGGCGTAGGAGTCCCTCGGCTCAGTCAGCCTTGCTGCTTACGTGCACTCTTACCCATCCATGGGGTTCTGTCACCGACGCGGTCGAGAAGGCTCGAAGAGTCGCTTCGGCAGAAGAGCTTCCGAACGTGAAGACTTGTTCGGTCCGCGGAATCACTTATCCGAACGTGAGTTACTTATCGCAGAAGGTGATGAGTGAGGTATCCATATCCCGGAGGCGTAGGAGTCCCTCGGCTCGGTCAGCCTTGGCTGCTTACGTGTACTCCATCGTTTTCAGGATCCACTTTCGAAGTAGTCAAAAAGCACGAAAGACATTCTGGTAGAAAGGATCTTTTTTTGAGGAAAAAATTCAACGCAGAGGGGGTTCCCCCCTTTTAGCCCCCGAGGGAGGGTCGGACTTTGCCGAGGCAAGGTTGACCCTTCCTTGATGACTAAACTTTGCGTAGGAGCGAGGTATATGGACAACTTGAAAACATCTTAAGGGTAGAAACGACGTAGCTGTTGGATGTTCCAAGCGTTGCCGTAGATCTCGCCTTGACTGTTGGCCAGCTTGTACGTTCCGGGCTTCAGAACCTTGGCGATGACGAACGGCCCCTCCCAGGGGGGCGTGAGCTTGTGCCGCCCTCGGGCGCCTTGTCGCAGCCGAAGCACCAGATCACCCACCTGGAGGTCTCGGGACCGGACCCCTCGGGCGTGGTAGCGTCGCATGGACTGCTGGTACCGTGCCGAGTGTAATAAGGCCCTATCCCGAGCCTCTTCCAGCTGGTCCAGCGAGTCTTCTCGACTAGCTTGGTTGCTTTAGTCGGCATAGGCCCTTGTCCTCGGGGAACCGTATTCTAAGTCTGTGGGCAAGATGGCATCAGCCCCATAGACTAGAAAGAACGGCGTGAAGCCCGTGGCTCGGCTCGGTGTTGTCCTCAGGCTCCAGACCACCGAGGGGAGTTCCTTTATCCATCGCTTGCCGAACTTGTTGAGGTCGTTGTAGATCCGAGGCTTGAGTCCTTGTAGAATCATGCCGTTGGCACGCTCTACTTGCCCATTCGTCATGGGATGAGCCACGGCGGCCCAGTCCACCCGGATGTGGTGATCCTCGCAGAAGTCCAGGAACTTTCTGCCGGTGAACTGGGTGCCGTTGTCGGTGATGATGGAGTTTGGGACCCCGAAACGATGGATGATGTTGGTGAAGAACGCTACCGCCTGCTCGGACCTGATGCTGTTTAGGGGTCGGACCTCGATCCACTTGGAGAATTTGTCGATGGCGACCAACAGGTGCGTGTAGCCCCCAGGTGCCTTCTGCAAGGGGCCGACGAGGTCTAGACCCCACACAGCAAAAGGCTAGGTGATGGGTATCGTCTGCAGAGCCTGAGCAGGCAGGTGGGTCTGCCTTGTGTAGAACTGACACCCCTCGCAGGTGCGGACAATTCTAGTGGCGTCGGCCACCGCCATCGGCCAGTAGAAACCTTGTCGGAAAGCATTTCCGACAAGGGCTCGAGGTGCTGCGTGATGGCCGCAAGCCCCCGAGTGTATCTCTCGAAGGAGTTCCTGACCTTCGGTGATGGAGATGCATCGCTGGAGGATGCCTGAGGGGCTGCAGTGGTAGAGCTCCTTCCTATCTCCCAGCAAGACAAACGACTTGGCGCGCCGCGCCAACCGCCGAGCTTCGGCTTGGTTGGGGGGTAGTTCTCCTTGGTGGAGATACTGTAGGTACGAGGCCTGCCAGTTTTGATCAGGCGCGGCCCCGCTCTGCTTCCCCTCAACGTGAAGCGTCTCGCCCTCGGGGGCTGAGGGTACCTCAGGCTGAACCGAGGGCGCCTCGGGCCGAGCCGAGGGTGCCTCGGGCTCGGGCGTGCCGTCGGTCTTGACGGAGGGTTGATGCAGGTCTCGGGAGAAGACGTCCGGGGGAACTGTTGTCCGCCCCGAGGCTATTTTAGCTAGCTCGTCCGCAGTCTCGTTGTAGCGTCGGGCGATGTGGTTGAGCTCGAGCCCGTAGAACTTGTCTTCCAGGCGCCGAACCTCATCGCAATAGGCCTCCATCTTCGGGTCGCGGCAGTGGGAGTTCTTCATGACTTGGTCGATGACGAGCTGCGAGTCACCACAAGCGTCGAGGCGTCGGACCCCTAGCTCGATGGCGATCCGCAACCCGTTGACCAGAGCCTCATATTCGGCCACATTGTTGGATGCCGGGAAATGGAGGCGTAGCACATAGCGTATGTGCTTCCCGAGGGGCGAGATGAAGAGTAGGCCTGCGCCAGCTCCCGTCTTCATTAGCGACCCGTCGAAGAACATGGTCCAGAGCTCCGGCTGGATCGGAGCTATTGGGAGCTGGGTGTCGACCCATTCAGCTACGAAGTCCGCCAAGACCTGGGACTTGATGGCCTTCCGAGGGGCGAACGAGATTGTCTCGCCCATGATTTCCACCGCCCACTTTGCAATCCTCCCCGAGGCCTCCCAACACTGGATGATCTCCCCCAGGGGGAAGGATGACACCACAGTTACCAGATGAGACTCGAAGTAGTGTCGCAACTTCCGTCGTGTCAGGATCACCGCATACAGCAGCTTCTGAACTTGTGGGTAGCGGATCTTGGTTTCGGACAGTACCTCGCTGACGAAGTAGACTGGCCTCTGAACGGGCAATGCATGCCCCTCTTCTTGCCTCTCGACCACAATCGCGGCGCTAACCACCTGAGTGGTTGCGGCGACGTAGACCAAGAGGGCTTCTCCGGAGGCTGGGGGCACCAAGATAGGCGCCTTCGTGAGGAGCGCCTTTAGGTTCCCGAGGGCTTCCTCGGCCTCAGGGGTCCAAGTGAAGCACTCGGCCTTCCTTAAGAGGCGGTACAGAGGTAAACCTCTTTTGCCGAGGCGTGAGATGAAACGACTCAGAGCCGCGAGACATCCCATGACCCTCTGTACGCCTTTCAAGTCCTTGATGGGCCCCATGCCGGTGATGGCTGCGATCTTCTCCGGGTTGGCTTCGATGCCCCGCTCGGAGATGATGAACCCCAAGAGCATGCCTCGGGGCACCCCGAAGACACACTTTTCGGGATTGAGCTTGACGCCTTTCGCCTTGAGACATCAGAATGTCACTTCAAGGTCGGAAAGGAGGTCGGAGGCTTTCCTTGTCTTGACTACGATGTCATCGACGTAGGCCTCGACCGTGCGGCCAATGTGTTCGCCGAGCACATGGTTCATGCACCGCTGGTACGTCGCGCCCGCATTCCTCAAGCCAAACGGCATGGTGACATAGCAGTACATGCCGAAGGGTGTGATGAAAGAAGTCGCGAGCTGGTCGGACTCTTTCATCCTAATTTGGTGATACCCTGAGTAGGCATCGAGGAGAGACAGGGTTTCGCACCCAGCAGTGGAATCCATGATTTGATTGATGCGAGGCAGAGGGTAGGGAACCTTCGGACATGCTTTGTTCAGACCAGTGTAGTCTACACACATCCGCCATTTCCCACCTTTCTTTCTCACAAGCACAGGGTTGGCAAGCCATTCGGGATGGAATACCTCTTTGATGAACCCTGCCGCCATTAGCTTGTGGATCTCCTCGCCTATGGCTCTACGCTTCTCCTCGTCGAATCGGCGCAGGGGCTGCTTGACGGGTCGGGCTCCGGCTCGGATGTCCAGCGAGTGCTCGGCGACATCCCTCGGTATGCTGGGCATGTCCGAGGGACTCCACGCGAAGACGTCGGCGTTCGCGCGGAGAAAGTCGACGAGCACTGCTTCCTATTTGGGATCGAGCCCGGAGCCGATCCGGATCTGCTTGGAGGCGTCACTGCTGGGGTCGAGGGGGACGACCTTGACCGTCTCCGCTGGCTCAAAGTTGCCGGCATGACGCTTCATGTCTGGCACCTCCTTAGAGAGGCTCTCCAGGTCGGCGATGAGGGCTTCGGACTCGGCGAGGGCCTCGGCGTACTCCACGCACTCCACATCGCATTCGAACGCGTGTTTGTACGTGGGGCCGACGGTGATGACCCCGTTGGGGCCCGGCATCTTGAGCTTCAGGTAGGTGTAGTTAGGGACGGCCATGAACTTCGTGTAGCATGGTCTTCCCAGTACCGCGTGGTAGGTTCCTCGGAACCCGACCACCTCGAACGTCAGGGTCTCCCTTCGGAAGTTGGAGGGTGTTCCGAAGCAGACGAGAAGGTCGAGTTGTCCGAGGGGCTGAACGCGCTTCCCGGGAATGATCCCATGGAAGGGCGCAGCGCCTGCCCGGACGGAGGACAGATCGACACGCAGGAGCCCGAGGGTCTCGGCGTAGATGATGTTGAGGTTGCTGCCCCCATCCATGAGGACCTTGGTGAGTCTGACGTCGCCGATGACGGGGTCGACGATGAGCGGGTATTTCCCCGGGCTCGGCACATGGTTGGGGTGGTCGGCTTGGTCGAAGGTGATGGGCTTGTCGGACCAGTCTAGGTAGACTGGCGCCGCCACCTTCACCGAACAGACCTCCCGATGCTCTTGCTTGCGGTGCCGAGCCGAGGCATTCGCCGCTTGCCCACCATAGATCATGAAGCAGTCGCGGACCTCGGGGAACTCTCCTGCTTGGTGATCTTCCTTCTTATCGTCGTCGTGGGCCTTGCCACCCTCCGCGGGTGGCCCGGCCTTGTGGAAGTGGCGCCGAAGCATGACGCACTCCTCAAGGGTGTGCTTGACGGGCCCCTGGTGATAGGGGCACGGCTCCTTGAGCATCTTGTTGAAGAGGTTGGAACCTCCTGGGGGTTTCCGAGGGTTCTTGTACTCGGCGGCGGCGACAAGGTCCGCGCCGGCGGCGTCGCGCTTCGCTTGCGACTTCTTCTTGCCTTTCTTCTTGGCGCCGCGCTGAGTTGATGCCTTGGGGCATCTTCCAATGGGCGGACCTAGGGCTGCTTGTCCTTCCGGAAGATAGCCTCAACCGCCTCCTGGCCGGAGGCGAACTTGGTGGCGATGTCCATCAGCTCGCTCGCCCTGGTGGGGGTCTTGCGACCCAGCTTGCTCACCAGGTCGCGGTAGGTGGTGCCAGCGAGGAACGCGCCAATGACATCCGAGTCGGTGATGTTGGGCAGCTCGGTGCGCTGCTTCGAGAATCGCCAGATGTAGTCCCGGAGAGGCTCTCCCGGCTGCTGTCGGCAGCTTCGGAGGTCCCAGGAATTCCCGAGGCGCACGTACGTGCCCTGGAAATTGCCGGCGAAAGCTTGACTAGGTCGTCCCAGTTGGAGATCTGCCCCAGAGGCAGGTGCTCCAACCAGGCGCGAGCGGTGTCGGAGAGGAACAGGGGGAGGTTGCGGATGATGAGGTTGTCATCGTCCGTTCCACCTAGTTGGTAGGCCAGACGGTAGTCCGTGAGCCACAGTTCCGGCCTCATCTCCCCCGAGTACTTTGTGATAGTAGTCGGGGGTCGGAACCGGGTCGGGAACGGCGCCCGTCGTATGGCCCGGCTGAAGGCCTGCGGACCGGGTGGTTTGGGCAAAGGACTTCGATCCTCCCCGCTGTCGTAGCGTCCCCCACGCCTGGGGTGGTAGCCTCGGCGCACCCTCTCGTCGAGGCGGGCCCGACGGTCACGGTGAGGGTGCTCGTTGCCGAGGCGACCCAGAGCCGCAGGCGCTGTGTGGCGCGTGCGCCCGGTGTAGACTAAGGCTTCCCGCATGAATCGGGAAGTCGCGGCATGAGGTTCCGAGGGGTACCCCTGCCTTCGGGAGGCGGAGCTCTCGGCCCGTCGGACCGCAACGCCTTCCAGGAGATTCTTGAGCTCTCCCTAGATTCGCCGCCCCTCAGTAGTTGATGGCTCCGGCATCGCGCGGAGGAGCATTGCTGCTGCAGCCAGGTTCTGGCCAACCCCACTGGATGTGGGTGGCGGCCTGACCCTGACATCGTCGGCGATGCGGTGCTGGAAGCCCTGGGGTAGATGACGTATTTCTCCGGCTGGAGGTTGGGCCACCCATGCCTGCCCGACGTCCCGGCGGATCGGCTCAAGCGCTCCTGCTCCCTCGTCGAGCCTGGCCTACACCCCACGGACTTGCTCGAGCTGTGGGTCATGGCCCCCCGCCTAAACGGGGACCACAGCTAGCTCCCGTGGGATGTCAACGCGAGGCACCGGCCTAGGGAGATCACCGTCCTCCGGCATGCCGAGATGGTTGCCTTCGGAGGGACCCCCTAGATCGACGTGGAAACATTCGCGGCTTGGGCCGCAGTCCTCGTCGCCGAGGCTACGGCTGCCGTCGGAACAGTCGAAAAGGCAGTAGTCGCATGCGGTCATAAAGTTTCGCATGGCACTGAGGTTGCCAAGTCCAGAGAAATCCCAACAGAAGCTGGGTTCATCGTCTTCC
This sequence comes from Zea luxurians, assembly GCA_029449295.1. Lineage (NCBI taxonomy): Eukaryota > Viridiplantae > Streptophyta > Magnoliopsida > Poales > Poaceae > Zea > Zea luxurians. The sequence goes on from JAOPSE010000042.1 coordinate 19,256,207, forward strand.
TCGGACCTAGAGGGCCCATAGGTCGAGACGTCCTGAGAGCACCTAGAGGGGGGGGGGGTGAATAGGTGATCCTGTAACACTTCAAAACTTAAGCCACAAAACTTGGTTAATTGTTAGCACAATAATTGCCAAGTGGCTATAGAGGAATCCTCAACAAAACACAATAACCAACAAAGATCAATCACAGAGATGGCATAGTGGTTATCCCATGGTTCGGCCAAGACCAACGCTTGCCTACTCCACGTTGTGGCGTCCCAACGGACGAGGGTTGCAATCAACCCCTCTCAAGCGGTCCAAAGACCCACTTGAATACCACGGTGTTTTGCTTGCTTTTATCTCAATCCCGTTTGCGAGGAATCTCCACAACTTGGAGCCTCTCGCCCTTACACTTGAAATTCACAAAGAACACGGAGCAAGGAAGGGATTAGCAACGCACACAAGACACAAGAATCAAAGCGTCAACACGCACACAAGTCACAACAAGAGCTCGCAACACAACTCAATGAGTTCACAACTCCACTAGAGCTCTATATGCTATCACAATGAAACGAATGCGCGAAATCGATGTCTTGGTGCTTAGTGATGATTAGGAGATGCTTGGTGTACTCCTCCATGCGCCTAGGGGTCCCTTTTATAGCCCCAAGGCAGCTAGGAGCCGTTGAGAGCAAATCTGGAAGGCCAATCTTGCCTTCTGTCGTCGGGTGCACCGGACAGTCCGGTGCACACCGGACACGGTCTGGTGCCCGATTTCCTTCCTAAAATGGCGCTACCGACCGTTGCAGATCTGGGAGCCGTTGGCGCACCGGACATGTCCGGTGCACACCGGACAGTCCGGTGCCCCCTTCCGACCGTTGGCTCGGCCACGTGTCGCGCGCAGATTCCGCGGCCGACCGTTGGCCCGGCCGACCGTTGGCTCACCGGACAGTCCGATGCACACCGGACAGTCCGGTGAATTTTAGCCGTACGTCGTCGGCGAATTCCCGAGAGCGGCCACTTCACGCCGAGCCAGCCTGGCGCACCGGACACTGTCCGGTGCACCACCGGACAGTCCGGTGTGCCAGACTGAGCTGAGTCTTGGCTGCACACAGCCAAGTCTTTTTCACCTCTTTTCTTTTCTTCTTCTTTCTGTTTCTAACACTTAGACAAGTATATTAGTACACAAAATCAATGTACTAAGGCTTAGACACATACCTTTACTTTTGATTTGCACTTTGTCCATCCATGAGCATAAATTCACATTTAAGCACTTGTGTTGGCACTCAATCACCAAAATACTTAGAAATGGCCCAAGGGCACATTTCCCTTTCACGTCCATCAGTCGGTCCCAAGGTGACCGCATACGAAACTCCAAAGGGTTCGGACTTGCCTCTACGAGAGCGTCCGCAAAAGCGAGGCCGATTGGCGGGTCGAGGCTAAAACCGAAAGGCGCGAGATGGGAATCGGTCGGTACCTCTTGGTCGACGGGTGGTGATGAAGTCACGTCGGGGACTGACTGCACCATCATCCCGGGTACGAGGGTGACGCCCAGCAAGCCTTCCGCGAGTGTGCCGGCGTCGTCCGTTTGCTTGGAGTTGGCGTGTCGCGGGGAGACGGCGCTTGCCTCCGTCTCAAACGTGAGGTCGATGCCCGACGCGCCCCCCGTTGGAGCGCTGGGGCCGTCGACTCGCTCGACAGTCGACGAGGCGCTGCCTCCCTCTTGGCCTTGGTTGCCCCGCCTCCTCCTCCGTTGGTGGGGGAGAGGACGGGGCGAGCTCGAAGGTTGTTCTTCTACCCCGCGGGGAAGACGTCGTCGATTCCGCCGCCGGCGGGCGGGCTGTCGGCCGCCATTGCCGCTGTCACCCGGCGGTGGAATGAGTATCATGTCGTAGCCGCCGTCGAGGGACATGAACTCAAGGCTCCCGAAACGGAGCACCGTCCCAGGTCGGAGAGGTTGCTGGAGACTGCCCATCTGGAGCTTGACGGGAAGCTGTTCGTCAACACGCAGCAGGCCCCTACCTGGCGCGCCAACTGTCGATGTTCCGAGACCGGGGGTCCCTAAGCCGACGAGTGAATGTCGCCGCATGCCCCAGCCCAGATGGGTCGACGTGAGGCCGAGCGCGAAGGGGGGAAGTGAGGTGGCCGGAGATGGGCGTGAGAGAGGTGGAAATCCCGCGGCCTTCATGTTCGTCCCGCGCCCAGGTCGGGTGCGCTTGCAGTAGGGGGTTACAAGCGTCCACGCGGGAGAGGGAGCGAGCGGCCTCACGCGAGCGCCTGTCTCGTCCTCATTCCCGCGCGGCCAACCCTCTCTAAGAGGACCCTGGTCCTTCCTTTTATAGGCGTAAGGAGAGGATCCAGGTGTACAATGGGGGGTGTAGCAGAGTGCTACGTGTCTAGCGGGGGAGAGCTAGCGCCCTAAGTACATGCCGTTGTGGCAGCCGGAGAGATTTTGGCACCCTGCTGGCGTGATGTCGTGGCCGTCGGAGGAGCGCTGGAGCCTGGCGGAGGGACAGCTGTTGGAGCTGTTGAGTCCTTGCTGACGTCCTCTTGCTTCCGTAAGGGGGCCGAGAGCTGCCATCGTCACTGAGTATGCGGGGCGCCATCATTGCCTATCTGGTGGAGCGAGCCAGATGGGACGCCGGTCTTGTTCCCCGTGGCTCGAGTCAGCTCGGGGTAGGGTGATGATGGCGCCTCCTGTTGACGTGGCCGGTCTGCGCCCTAGCCCCTAGGTTGGGCGATGTGGAAGCTCCTCCGAAGCCGAGGTCGAGTCTGTCTTCCGTGGCCGAGGTCGAGTCCAAACCCCTGGGTCGGGCGAGGTGGAGACCGTCGACTGAGGCCAGGGCGGAGTCCGAGCCCTGGGGTCGGGCGAAGCGGAGTTCGTCATCTTCTGGGGCTGAGCCAGAGTCCGAGCCCTGGGTCGGGCGGAGCGGAGTTCGTCGTCTTCTGGGGCTGAGCCCGAGTCCGAGCCCTGGGTCGGGCGGAGCGGAGTTCGCCGTCTTCTGGGACTTAGCCCAAGTCCGAGCCCTGGGTCGGGCGGAGCGGAGTTCGCCGTCTTCCGGGACTTCAGCCCGAGTCCGAGCCCTGGGTCGGGCGGAGCAGAGTTTGCCGTCTTCCGGGACTTTAGCCCGAGTCTGAGCCCTGGGTCGGACGGAGCGGAGTTCGCCGTCTTCCGGGACTTTAGCCCGAGTCTGAGCCCTGGGTCGGGCGGAGCGGAGTTCGCCATCTTTTGGGACTTAGCCCAAATCCGAGCCCTGGGTCGGGCGGAGCGGAGTTCACCGTCTTCTGGGACTTAGCCCGAGTCCGAGCCCTGGGTCGGGCGGAGCGGAGTTTCCTATGGTGCCTGCGGCTGGGCCTGACTGCCTGTCAGCCTCACTCTGTCAAGTGGCACCGCAGTCGGAGTGGCGTAGGCGACGCTGTCTTTCTGTCAGGCCGGTCAGTGGAGCGGTGAAGTGACGGCGGTCACTTCGGCTCTGTTGGCTGCAGGGCGCGCGTCAGGATAAAGGCGTCAGGCTGCCTTTGCATTAAATGCTCCTGCGATTTGGTCGGTCGGCGCGGCGATTTGGTCAGGGTTGCTTCTTGGCGAAGACAGGGCCTCGGGCGAGCCGGAAATACGTTAGCTGCTGGAGGGGGGCCTTGGGCGAGGCGGAGATCCTCCGGGGTCGGTCGCCTTTGTCCGAGGCTAGGCTCGGGCGAGGCGTGATCGCGTCATTCGAATGGACCGATCCCTGACTTAATCGCACCCATCAGGCCTTTGCAGCTTTATGCTGATGGAGGTTACCAGCTGAGAATTAGGAGCCTTGAGGGTACCCTAATTATGGTCCCCGACAGTAATACATTCCCAACTAATGTTAACGATAAAACAAACAACAAAAGAGTAGATGATAACTCATAAAATTTTTAAATAAGACTAGTGATTAAAGCTTTTTTTAAGAAAAAGTTAACCACGTCAAATAAAAAATAAAAAAGAACGGTGGAATGTAAATAATCTTTTGAAGTTGATGTAAGGTCGACGGTGCATACTAGCATTTAGTCTCTTCTTTTTTCGCGTTCCCACGTGTAGAGATTTCAAATCATGGCACTAAACATCTGGTGTCGTGGAGTTAGTTGCACGGTAGCCTTCAAATTAAAAGTACTTCCTCTCTCTTAAATTAAAATTTATTTTAGGTTATTAGTATGTTTATATAATATTTAATAGATGTATTTTATAGATATATTTAGATTTATTATCATCCATTTAAATATAGATATAAAAAATAAAAGCTAAAACGACAACTATTTTAAAACAGACATACATCTAGATTCTCCTTTTAGCTAGGATACATTTTTGACAAACTTAGGGCTGTTTGAATGCACTGAAGCTAAAAATTAGCTGCTAAAATAAATTGAAGGCATCCAAACAATTTAGAATAATAGGTCAGCTATTAGCTATTTTTAGAAAATTAACTAATAATTAGCTAGCTAATTCCGCTAGCAATTTTTTAGCCGAGTAACAATTAGCTATAGTGCTTCAATCACTCGATCCCTTATACTGATTCAAATTAGAGAATGGCCATCGAAAGGAACAGATTAGTTTTCTCCTCGACCACCAAACGATCTTACCTGATAAAGTAAATATCAATACTACGGCCATACTGATACAGCAGTGTAGTTGGACGGGTGGCGAGAAAAGGTTGGCAAATTCAGTTACAACTAGGAAGAAAAGGCCAATCGCCAGCTGATGTCACTATCACCGTCATTTGCCTGCGTGTTTCTCGGGAGCAGAATTCGTCACACCGTCAAGCAAGCTTGTCAATTCAGTTAAGCTCAGTTCTGGTATGGTTTGGTTTCCCCATTTTGTTGTTGTTAGAGCATCTCCAATAGTTATGTAAAAAACTCATTAAATATGAATTTAAGTTTTTTTTGGGAAAACTCTTCTCCAATAGTTATGTAAATCAGGTCCTTAAATTTACAAACTCCCTACAAAATCTAATTTCATCCCTATATTTATCAACCTCGTTGGGACTCCCTAAATTAATGTTGGTTCTAAATCTATCACGAAAATTTCGGGCACTGTTTTGTGTCGTCCTACCATCCCATTGACCACAAATCTATCTCCAGTGTCATGTGTTGTCTTTGTGCCATCGCCGTGGCGACCTTCTGGTCTTCTATCGACAACTTCGACCTTTCAAGATATTATGGAAGGTTGTTGATGTGCTAGCTCAATTAAAAATAGAAAGCATGCTCACTTTTTTGTTGACTTGGATAATTTTAAAAATTAGCAACCAATAAATAGAGAATTGTTGGAGCACACACATTTTTCTACTCCTTAAAGTGATTTAGCAACTTCTTAAATCTATAATTTATGGTGCTAAATTTACATAACTATTGGAGATGCTCTTACACCGTTAAATCGATTTCATAACATCTAGTAGCTTGTGCCAAAGCACATAACGTCGATCCAACGGGCATAATTAGGACTAGTTTGGAAATTTTATTTTTCCAAATGATTCCTATTTTTTTAAAAAAAATAAACTAATTTTTTTTGGAAAATAAAAATCCTACGGAGAAATGTTCTCAAACTAGTCCCTTCTTTCAGCCGTTTTCGTGTAATATAATTTTTACAACGCCATGAACCTTGCTTTGACTTTTCATTTTCTACTTTTTCGAATTGATTGACATAGAGAGGTGTTTCTACAACCGCTTCAAGAGAGGTAAAGCGAGGGAGTATGTTTTTTTGTTGAATATACGGCCAAAAATAATTATAATCCATAAAAATACTAATAGGTTTTATGGCTAAAAATCAATGCACATAAATATTTGAAGCTCAGGCTTTTTAATATTTATAGAAAGTCCTGGTCGGCTCCTCCCCTGCCGCCCCCACATCCCAAGCCCAAATCATGTCATAAATCACAATATCTATTTTTATGGTATTTATTGGGGATCTATTTTTTATGGCATTACAGACCCACCATAAATCATGGCATCTAGCTGTGAGCGTGAAAAATATGGTATGATGTGAGGGACGTGGGTTCCGAGCGTGGTGGTTACTGTGGGCGCGCAACTAGGTTTGAGCGTAAAATTCTCAAGTTTAAACATAGATAGTGTCAGATATAGCGTAAATATTGTTACAATGATCAACATAATGTAACTACAACCCCCACGTAACAAACGTGCGTGAATCTAGATAGTTGTTGTAAATACCGAGCCCACATGAAAAATGTGGATATCTCTAGGACATGGTATTCATAATGATAAAATCCTCAAGTTTGAGCATAAACAATGTTAGATATATAGTATAAATATTGTTACAACAATCAACGCGATGCCACGTACGACCAACACGCAAGACACATACGTGAATCCATGTGGTTATCGTAAATACTTAGCCAACGTTAAAGACCAAGATATCTCTAAGATGTGGTATTCATTATCATAAAAATCCACAAGTTTGAACATAAATAGTGTCACATATAAAGTAAATGTTGTTACAATGGCCAACACGATGTCACATATGACCAACGTGTAAGATACGTGTGTGAATCTATGTGGTTACCATAAATACCGAGCCAATGTTAAAGACCCGAATATCTCTAGGACGTGATATTCATGATCATAAAAATCTTCAAATGTAAACGCAAATAGTGTCAGATATAGCATAGAAATTGTTACAATAGTCAACATCATGTCACATATGACCCCTCTATAACAGACGTGCACGAATCTAGGTAGTTACCATAAATATCGAGCCAACGTGAGAGACTTGGATATCTCTATGACGTGGTATTCATGATCGTAAAATTTTCAAGTTTAAGTGTATGGTATCTGATATAGCGTAAATGTTATTACAATGGTCAACGTGATGTCATGTACGACCCCCGTATATCAGGCATGCGCGAATCTAGGTGGTTACCATAAAAACCGAGCCAACTTGAGATATGTGGATATCTCTGGGACGTCATATTCTTGCTCGCGAAAACCTCAAGTTTGATCGTAAATAGTGTTAGATACAACTTATAATTGAGTTGTATAAGTGCTTGTGTCTTATTCCAACCTCGGCAGAGCAAGTACTGTGCCCAGACCTATTTACGGCACAACGGTGAAGCCGACTACACCTCAAGTTCCTCGAATTAGTCACCTAAGGGCGTCCCATACCACCCTCATGGTTGTACTATTTTCCCGGGTAGTCATCCAACAAACAGGTCCTTACGAAGGGGTGTTCGGGAAACAACCTGAGTCCCCTTTAGTGCCACAAGTTCATCATCATAACCAGAATAACATCTTCGTATCATAAAGTTTTCTCATCATGTTCATTGATTAAAGTAAAACACTAGCATGATATTAACCATAATAGCAAAATACCAAAAGGGTAATCAAGGACAGGATACACAAAAAACTAGTCAATTCTTAGGTTGATCACGGTATGCGGGACAATGAATTGTAAAGTAAGTAGGACATAATGGGTCAGAGGACACTTACCTTCACCAAGTTGTTACCCAGGGAAATCTCCTGTAACTCCCTAGGGAACAACGGACCGCTCGTTGTCTATGCAAAGCAATCATTCATCCAACACACTTGGAAAATACAAAAGAACAATACACCAAACATATGCGACAGGGTAAACACATGTTCAATAGAAAGGTAAAAACAATTAGGTGCTTCCTCGGTTGGGGTAGGTTACTATGCCCGGTGATTTATTGCTCTCTAACTAAGCCTATCTTGTTATAACACTTGTTCAAATATAGTTTCCTCAGGGATGGGATTACTCATTAGATAGTGTTGGGTCTATAAAGTTAAGTATTTGAACATTTATTAGAGGTTTCTATCTTTATTTTATTTCTATTAAGGTTCCTATAGCATCAACTCTAAACTAGGGTATAGGGATCAACTATAAATTGGGATATGAAATTAGTAGATAAACATTATTTTGACAAGTAAACAAAAACGCGATGAACATAAAGTTTTGAAATTCATAACCCTCTTTTAAACATATTTTTTGATTAAACAAAGACCCGAGGGCCTAATTGCAAGGTTCTAGGGGCTCGGGTGAAAAGAAAAAGGGGTTCTATTCTTCTAAACTCCGGGGGGGGCTCTTTAACAAAAGTGCCACGCGAAGGGTGATAGTCGCCTAGAGGGGGGGGGGTGAATAGGGCGAAACTGAAATTCTCAAAAATAATCACAACTACAAGCCGGGTTAGCGTTAGTAATAAGGAAACGAGTCCGCGAGAGAGGGCGCAAAACAAATCGCAAGCAAATAAGAGTGTGACACGAGGATTTGTTTTACCGAGGTTCGGTTCTTGCAAACCTACTCCCCGTTGAGGAGGCCACAAAGGCCGGGTCTCTTTCAACCCTTCCCTCTCTCAAACGATCCCACGGATCGAGTGAGCTTTCTCTTCTTCTCAATCAACCGGGAACAAAACTTCCCCGCAAGGGCCACCACACAATTGGTGCCTCTTGCCTTGGTTACAATTGAGTGATGATCACAAGAACAAGTGAGAAAGAAAAGAATGCGATCCAAGCGCAAGAGCTCGAAAGAACACAAGCAAATCACTCTCACTAGTCACTATGGAGTTGTGTGGAATTTGGAGAGGACTTGATCTATTTGGTGTGTCTAGAATTGAATGCTAGAGCTCTTGTAGTAGTTGAGAAGTGGAAAACTTGGATGGCAATGAATGTGGGGTGGTTGGGGTATTTATAGCCCCAACCACCAAAAGTGACCGTTGCTGGAACCCTTCTGTTCGATGGCGCACCGGACAGTCCGGTGCACACCGGACAGTCCGGTGCCCCTGCCACGTCACCATTGCCGTTGGATTCTGACCGTTGGAGCTTCTGACTTCTGGGCCCTCCTGGGTGTCCGGTGCACACCGGACATGTACTGTTTGATGTCCGGTGCACCGGTATGGGCACGTCTGACGTCTGCGCGCGCTGCGCGCGCAATAAATGCTCCGCAGGGAGCCGTTGGCGCCGCAGAGAGCCGTTGCTCCGCTGGTACACCGGACAGTCCGGTGCACACCGGACAGTCCGGTGAATTTTAGCGGAGCGGCTGCCGCGCGAACCCGAGGCTGGCGAGTTCCGGAGACGGCGTTTCCTTGGAGCACCGGACATGTCCGGTGCACACCGGACAGTCCGGTGAATTATAGCGCGCCGGCCTCCGAGAGTTCCCGAGAGCGAAGAGTTGGAGTTGGATTCCTCTGGGCGCACCGGACACTGTCCGGTGCACACCGGACAGTCCGGTGCCTCCACCCAGAGGAGCCCTCGGTTGCCTTGTTGCTCCTTTGTTGAATCCAACACTTGGTCTTTTTATTGGCTAAATGTGAACCTTTTGCACCTGTAAAACTTATGTACTAGAGCAAACTAGTTAGTCCAATATTTGTGTTGGGCAATTCAACCACCAAAATTATTTAGGAACTAGGTGTAAGCCTAATTCCCTTTCAATCTCCCCCTTTTTGGTGATTGATGCCAACACAAACCAAAGCAAATATAGAAGTGCATAATTGAACTAGTTTGCATAATGTAAGTGCAAAGGTTGCTTGGAATTGAGCCAATATAAATACTTATGTGATGCGCATGGATGGTTTCTTTGTTTTTGACATATTGGACCACATTTGCACCATAAGTTTTGTTTTTGCAAATTCTTTTGTAAATTCTTTTTCAAAGTCATTTTGCAAGATAGTCAAAGGTAAATGAATAAGATTTTGCAAAGCATTTTCAAGATTTGACATTTTCTTCCTTTGTTCAAATGCTTTTCCTTTGACTAAACAAAACTCCCCCTCAAATAAGGTCTCCTCTTAGTGTTCAAGAGGGTTTTAAGTTATCAATTTTGAAAATATTAGTTGCTCCCCCTTTAGAACACAAAGAGATACCAATTTTGAAATTTACCAATAAAGTCATCTAATTTATAAATTAGGTGGTGGTGCGGTCCTTTTGCTTTGGGCTCATATTTTCTCCCCCTTTGGTATGAATCGCCAAAAACGGAATTATTAGAGCCCAAGTGAAGTACTTTCTCCCCCTTTGGTCATGAAATGAATGAGTGAAGGTTATACCAAAGTTGGAGAGATGATGCGGAGCGACGGCGAAGGATGAGTAGTAGAGTGGAGTGGAAGCCTTTTTCTTCGCCGAAGACTCCTATTCCCTTTCAATATACCTATGACTTGGTTTGAAATACACTTGAAAACACATTAGTCATAGCATATATAAAAGAGACATGATCAAAGGTATATTCATGTGCTATGTGTGCAAGTTTAGCAAAAGAAATTTCTAGAATCAAGAATATTGAGCTCATGCCTAAGTCGGGTAAAAGATTGTTCATCAAGAGGCTTGGTAAAGATATCGGCTAATTGATCTTTAGTATTAATGTAAGAAATCTCGATATCCCCCTTTTGTTGGTGATCTCGAAGAAAATGATACCGAATGGCTATGTGCTTAGTGCGGCTGTGCTCGACGGGATTGTCGGCCATTTTGATTGCACTCTCATTGTCACACAGCAAAGGGACTTTGGTTAATTTGTAACCGTAGTCCCGCAGGGTTTGCCTCATCCAAAGCAATTGCGCGCAACAATGGCCTGCGGCAATATACTCGGCTTCGGCGGTGGAAAGAGCGACCGAATTTTGCTTCTTGGAAGCCCATGACACCAAGGATCTTCCCAAGAACTGGCAAGTCCCCGATGTGCTCTTCCTATTAATCCTACACCCCGCCCAATCGGCATCCGAGTAACCAATCAAATCAAAAGTGGATCCCCGAGGGTACCAAAGCCCAAGCTTAGGAGTAAAAACCAAATATCTCAAGATTCGTTTCACGGCCGTAAGGTGTGATTCCTTAGGGTCGGCTTGGAATCTTGCACACATGCAAACGGAAAGCATAATGTCCGGTCGAGATGCACATAAATATAGCAATGAACCAATCATCGACCGGTATACCTTTTGATCCACGGACTTACCTCCCGTGTCGAGGTCGAGATGCCCATTTGTTCCCATGGGTGTCTTGATGGGCTTGGCATCCTTCATTCCAAACTTGCTTAGAATGTCTTGAGTATACTTCGTTTGGCTAATGAAGGTGCCCTCTTGGAGTTGCTTGACTTGGAATCCTAGAAAATACTTCAACTCCCCCATCATTGACATCTCGAATTTTTGTGTCATGATCCTACTAAATTCTTCACATGTAGATTTGTTAGTAGACCCAAATATGATATCATCAACATAAATTTGGCATACAAACAAATCATTATCAAGAGTCTTAGTGAATAAAGTAGGATCGGCTTTGCCGACTTTGAAGCCATTTGCAATAAGGAAATCTCTAAGGCATTCATACCATGCTCTTGGGGCTTGCTTAAGCCCATAAAGCGCCTTAGAGAGCCTATAAACATGGTTAGGATACTTACTGTCTTCAAAGCCGGGAGGTTGCTCAACATAGACCTCCTCCTTGATTGGTCCATTGAGGAAGGCACTCTTCACGTCCATTTGATAAAGCTTGAAGCCATGGTAAGTAGCATAGGCTAATAATATGCGAATTGACTCAAGTCTAGCTACGGGTGCATAGGTTTCACCAAAATCCAAACCTTCGACTTGTGAATATCCCTTGGCCACGAGTCGAGCTTTGTTCCTAGTCACCACACCATGCTCGTCTTGCTTGTTGCGGAAGACCCACTTGGTTCCTACAACATTTTGGTTAGGACGTGGAACTAAGTGCCATACCTCATTCCTCGTGAAATTGTTGAGCTCCTCTTGCATTGCCATCACCCAATCCGAATCTTGAAGTGCTTCCTCTACCCTGTGTGGCTCAATAGAGGAAACAAACGAGTAATGTTCACAAAAATGAGCAACACGAGATCGAGTAGTTACCCCCTTATGAATGTCGCCGAGGATGGTGTCGACGGGGTGATCTCGTTGTATTGCTTGGTGGACTCTTGGGTGTGGCGGCCTTGGTTGATCATCCTCCTTGTCCTCATCATTTGCATCTCCCCCTTGATCGTTGCCGTCATTTTGAGGTGGCTCATCTTCTTCTTGTTCAACATCTTGAGCCTCATCCTCAATTTGAGTTGGTGGAGATGCTTGCGTTGAGGAGGATGGTTGATCTTGTGCATTCGAAGGCTCTTCGGATTCCTTAGGACACACATCCCCAATGGACATGTTCCTTAGCGCTATGCATGGAGCCTGTTCTTCACCTATATCATCAAGATCAACTTGCTCTACTTGAGAGCCGTTAGTCTCATCAAACACAACGTCACAAGAAACTTCAACAAGTCCTGAGGACTTGTTAAAGACTCTATATGCCCTTGTGTTTGAGTCATATCCTAGTAAAAAGCCTTCTACAGTTTTAGGAGCAAATTTAGATTTTCTACCTCTTTTAACAAGTATAAAACATTTGCTACCAAAAACTCTAAAATATGAAATATTGGGCTTTTTACCGGTTAGGAGTTCATAAGATGTCTTCTTGAGAATTCGGTGAAGATATAATCGGTTGATGGCGTAGCAGGCGGTGTTGACCGCCTCGGCCCAAAACCGATCCGGTGTCTTGTACTCATCAAGCATGGTTCTTGCCATGTCCAATAGAGTTCGATTCTTCCTCTCCACTACACCATTTTGTTGTGGAGTGTAGGGAGAAGAGAACTCATGCTTGATGCCCTCCTCCTCAAGGAAGCCTTCGATTTGAGAGTTCTTGAACTCCGTCCCATTGTCGCTTCTAATTTTCTTGATTCTTAAGCCGAACTCATTTTGAGCCCGTCTCAAGAATCCCTTTAAGGTCTCTTGGGTATAAGATTTGTCCTGTAAAAAGAACACCCAAGTGAAGCGAGAATAATCATCCACAATTACAAGACAATACTTACTACCGCCGATGCTTATGTAAGCGATCGGGCCGAATAAATCCATGTGTAGGAGCTCCAGTGGCCTGTCGGTAGTCATGATGTTTTTGTGTGGATGATGGACACCAACTTGCTTCCCGGCTTGGCAAGCGCTACAAATCCTGTCTTTCTCAAAATGAACATCGGTTAGTCCCAAAATGTGTTCTCCCTTTAGAAGTTTATGAAGATTCTTCATTCCAACATGGGCTAGTCGACGGTGCCAGAGCCAACCCAAGTTAGTCTTAGCAATTAAGCATGTGTCGAGTTCAGCTCTTTCAAAATCTACTAAGTATAGCTGACACTCTAACACACCCTTAAATGCTATTGAATCATCACTCCTTCTAAAAACAGTAACACCTGTATCAGTAAAAAGACAGTTGTAGCCCATTTGACATAACTGGGATACGGAAAGCAAATTGTAATCTAAAGAATCTACAAGAAAAACATTGGAAATAGAATGGTCAGGAGATATAGCAATTTTACCCAAACCTTTGACCAAACCTTGATTCCCATCCCCGAATGTGATAGCTCGTTGGGGATCTTGGTTTTTCTCATATGAGGAGAACATCTTTTTCTCCCCTGTCATGTGGTTTGTGCACCCGCTGTCGAGTATCCAACTTGAGCCCCCGGATGCATAAACCTACAAAACAAGTTTAGTTCTTTGTTTTAGGTACCCAAACGGTTTTGGGTCCTTTGGCATTAGATACAAGAACTTTGGGTACCCAAACACAAGTCTTGGAGCCCTTGTGTTTGCCCTCAACAATTTTGGCAACTACCTTGCCGGATTTGCTAGTCAAAACATAAGATGCATCAAAAGTTTTAAATGAAATGCTATGATCATTTGATGCATTAGTAGTTTTCTTTCTAGGCAACTTGGCATGGGTTGGTTGCCTAGATCTAGATGTCTCACTCTTATACATAAAAGCATAATTAGGTCCAGAGTGAGACTTCCTAGAATGAATCTTCTTAATTTTACTCTCAGGATACCCGGCAGGGTACAAAATGTAACCCTCGTTATCCTGAGGCATGGGAACCTTGCCCTTAACAAAGTTAGACAAGTTCTTAGGAGGGGCATTAATTTTGACATTGTCTCCCCTTTGGAAGCCAATGCCGTCCTTAATGCCCGGGCGTCTCCCATTATAGAGCATGCTTCTAGCCAATTTAAATTTTTCATTTTCTAAGTCATGCTCTCTAATTTTAGCATTAAGTTGTGCTATGTGATCATTTTGTTTTTTAATTAAGGCTAGGTGATCATGGATAGCATCAACATTAATATCTCTACATCTAGTACAAATGGAAATATGCTCAACATTAGATGTAGAGGGTTTGCAAGATTTTAGTTCAACAACCTTAGCATGCAACATGTCATTTTTGGTTCTAAGGTCGGAAATAGTAGTATTGCAAACATCAAAATCTTTAGCCTTAGCAATTAGTTTCTCATTTTCATTTCTAAGGCTAACAATAGAAACATTCAACTCATCAATCCTAGCTAGCAAATCAACATTATCATTTCTAGGATCAATGCAAACATGAGAGTCAACCTTAGCAATTAATTTAACATTTTCATTCCTAAGGTTGGCAATAGTGTCATGGCAGGTGCTTAGCTCACTAGATAATTTGTTACATTTTTCTACCTCTAGAGCATAAGCATTTTTAACCCTAACATGTTTCTTGTTTTCCTTGATTAGGAAGTCCTCTTGGGAGTCCAAGAGATCATCCTTTTCATGGATGGCACTAATTAGCTCATTTAATTTTTCTTTTTGTTCCATGTTAAGGTTGGCAAAAAGAATACGCAAATTATCCTCCTCATTTTTATCATTATCCTCATCACTAGATGTTTCATATTTAGTGGAGGATCTTGATTTTACCTTCTTTTTGCCGTCCTTGGCCATGAGACACTTGTGGCCGACGTTGGGGAAGAGGAGGCCCTTGGTGACGGCGATGTTGGCGGCGTCCTCGTCGTCGGAGGAGTCGCTTGAGCTTTCGTCGGAGTCCCACTCCCGACAAACATGGGCATCGCCGCCCTTCTTGTTGTAGTATTTCTTCTTCTCCTTCCTCTTGCCCTTCTTGTCGTCGCCCCTGTCACTATCACTTGACATAGGACATTTTGCAATGAAATGACCGGGCTTACCACACTTGTAGCAAACCTTCTTGGAACGGGATTTGTAATCTTTCCCCTTCCGTTGCTTGAGGATTTGCCGGAAGCTTTTGATGATTAGGGCCATCTCCTCGTTGTCGAGCTTGGAGGCGTCAATTGGTTGTCTACTTGGTGTAGACTCCTCCTTCTTCTCCTCCGTTGCCTTGAAGGCCACCGGTTGCGCCTCGGATGTGGAAGGCTCGTCAAGCTCGTTGATCTTCTTGGAGCCCTTAATCATGCATTCAAAACTAACAAAATTCCCGATGACTTCCTCGGGGGTCATTAGTGGATATCTAGGATTACCACGAATTAATTGTACTTGAGTAGGGTTAAGGAAAATAAGTGCTCTTAAAATAACCTTAACCACTTCGTGGTCATCCCATTTTGCGCTCCCGAGGTTGCGTACTTGGTTCACCAAGGTCTTGAGCCGGTTGTACATGTCTTGTGGCTCCTCCCCTTGGCGAAGACGGAAGCGACCGAGCTCCCCCTCGATCGTTTCCCGCTTGGTGATTTTGGTGAGTTCATCACCCTCGTGCGCCGTCTTGAGTAGGTCCCAAATCTCCTTGGCGTTCTTCAACCCTTGTACTTTGTTGTATTCCTCCTTGCTTAGAGAGGCAAGGAGAATGGTTGTGGCTTGGGAGTTGAAGTGCTCGATTTGGGCCACTTCGTCCGTGTCATAGTCCTCATCCCCTACGGATGGTACCTGTACACCATACTCAACTACATCCCATAATCTTTTGTGGAGAGAGGTTAGATGAAAACGCATCAAATTATTCCACATAGCATAATCTTCACCATTAAAAGTTGGTGGTTTGCCTAATGGGACGGAAAGTAAAGGTGTATGTCTAGGAATGCGAGGGTAGCGTAGGGGAATCTTACTATACTTCTTACGCTCTTGGTGTTTAGAAGTGACGGACGCCGCGTCGGAGCCGGAGGTAGATGTCGATGAAGTGTCGGTCTCGTAGTAGACCACCTTCCTCATCCTTTTGTGCTTATCCCCACTCCGATGCGGCTTGTGAGAAGAAGATTTTTCCTTCTTCTCCTTGTGGTGAGAAGAGGAAGATCGTTTCTCCTTCCGCTTGGAGGAGCTCTTCTTCTTCTCCCTTCTCTTGGTGCGGGACTCTTCTGATGAAGTGCTCCCTTGGCTTGTAGTGGGCTTGTCGCCGGTCTCCATCTCCTTCTTGGCGTGATCTCCCGACATCACTTCGAGCGGTTAGGCTCTAATGAAGCACCGGGCTCCGATACCAATTGATAGTCGCCTAGAGGGGGGGTGAATAGGGCGAAACTGAAATTCTCAAAAATAATCACAACTACAAGCCGGGTTAGCGTTAGTAATAAGGAAACGAGTCCGCGAGAGAGGGCGCAAAACAAATCGCAAGCAAATAAGAGTGTGACACGAGGATTTGTTTTACCGAGGTTCGGTTCTTGCAAACCTACTCCCCGTTGAGGAGGCCACAAAGGCCGGGTCTCTTTCAACCCTTCCCTCTCTCAAACGATCCCACGGATCGAGTGAGCTTTCTCTTCTTCTCAATCAACCGGGAACAAAACTTCCCCGCAAGGGCCACCACACAATTGGTGCCTCTTGCCTTGGTTACAATTGAGTGATGATCACAAGAACAAGTGAGAAAGAAAAGAATGCGATCCAAGCGCAAGAGCTCGAAAGAACACAAGCAAATCACTCTCACTAGTCACTATGGAGTTGTGTGGAATTTGGAGAGGACTTGATCTATTTGGTGTGTCTAGAATTGAATGCTAGAGCTCTTGTAGTAGTTGAGAAGTGGAAAACTTGGATGGCAATGAATGTGGGGTGGTTGGGGTATTTATAGCCCCAACCACCAAAAGTGACCGTTGCTGGAACCCTTCTGTTCGATGGCGCACCGGACAGTCCAGTGCACACCGGACAGTCCGGTGCCCCTGCCACGTCACCATTGCCGTTGGATTCTGACCGTTGGAGCTTCTGACTTCTGGGCCCTCCTGGGTGTCCGGTGCACACCGGACATGTACTGTTTGATGTCCGGTGCACCGGTATGGGCACGTCTGACGTCTGCGCGCGCTGCGCGCGCAATAAATGCTCCGCAGGGAGCCGTTGGCGCCGCAGAGAGCCGTTGCTCCGCTGGTACACCGGACAGTCCGGTGCACACCGGACAGTCCGGTGAATTTTAGCGGAGCGGCTGCCGCGCGAACCCGAGGCTGGCGAGTTCCGGAGACGGCGTTTCCTTGGAGCACCGGACATGTCCGGTGCACACCGGACAGTCCGGTGAATTATAGCGCGCCGGCCTCCGAGAGTTCCCGAGAGCGAAGAGTTGGAGTTGGATTCCTCTGGGCGCACCGGACACTGTCCGGTGCACACCGGACAGTCCGGTGCCTCCACCCAGAGGAGCCCTCGGTTGCCTTGTTGCTCCTTTGTTGAATCCAACACTTGGTCTTTTTATTGGCTAAATGTGAACCTTTTGCACCTGTAAAACTTATGTACTAGAGCAAACTAGTTAGTCCAATATTTGTGTTGGGCAATTCAACCACCAAAATTATTTAGGAACTAGGTGTAAGCCTAATTCCCTTTCAAAGGGGTATCAGACTCCCTTGACCATCGAATCTAGGATCCACTGCCGAGATTAGAACCGGCGAGGCGAGCGCGGCTGACGGGTGGGGCTAGGGGGTCAGCGACTTGGGACTGGTAGGCGAGGACTGACCGGTCGGGCCCAGCGACAGGGGGACGGGGCGGTCCAAGGCCGTTAGATCTTAGGCGGACGATCAGGATTAGGTACGATTTATTTAAGAAGGGATCGTTCGATCAGAGATGGACGCTAGGGATCAGATGGCTCGTCCAGGTCAGCTTTCCCTAGCCGCCAGGGGCGACACCACCCGTGTCCGCGGCGAGAGCTCATCGGAGATGAGGGGCACGGGTGCCCCAGGGATCCCAAGGCAACAAGGATGGCTCATTGAGGTCAGGGGAAGTGCGGGGAACACGAAGGCGAGGATAACTGAGAGCACCTAGAGGGGGGGTGAATAGGTGATCCTGTAACACTTAAAACTTTGAGCCACAAAACTTGGTTAAGGTTAGCACAATAATTGCCAAGTGGCTGGAGAGGAGTCTCGACAAAACACAATAACCAACAAGAGATCAATCACAGAGATGGCACGGTGGTTATCCCGTGGTTCGGCCAAGACAAACGCTTGCCTACTCCACGTTGTGGCGTCCCAACGGACGAGGGTTGCAATCAACCCCTCTCAAGCGGTCCAAAGACCCACTTGAATACCACGGTGTTTTGCTTGCTTTTCTCAATCCCGTTTGCGAGGAATCTCCACAACTTGGAGCCTCTCGCCCTTACACTTGAAATTCACAAAGAAGCACGGAGCAAGGGAGGGATTAGCAACGCACACAAGACACACGAATCAGAGAGTCAGCACGCACACAAGTCGCAACAAGAGCTCGCAACACAACCCAATGAGTTTACAACTCCACTAGAGCTCTATGTGCTATCACAATGAAACAAATGCGCAAAATTGATGTCTTGGTGCTTAGGAATGTTGTAGGAATGCTTGGTGTGCTCCTCCATGCGCCTAGGGGTCCCTTTTATAGCCCCAAGGCAGCTAGGAGCCGTTGAGAGCATTCTAGGAAGGCTGATCTTGCCTTCTGTCGACTGGCGCACTGGACATGTCCGGTGCACCACCGGACACTGTCCGGTGCCCGATTCCTTTCCTTAAATGGCGAAGCCGACCGTTGGCGTCTGAGAGCCGTTGGCGCACCGGACACTGTCCGGTGCACACCGGACAGTCCGATGCCCTCTTCTAGCCGTTGGCTCGGCCACGTGTCCCGCGCAGATCGCGCGGCCGACCGTTGGCCCGGCCGATCGTTGGCTCACCGGACAGTCCGGTGCACACCGGACAGTCCGGTGAATTATAGCCGTACGTCGCCGGTGAATTCCCGAGAGCGGCCAGTTCGCTCGAGCCAGCCTGGCGCACCGGACACTGTCCGGTGCACCACCAGACACTGTCCGGTGCACCACCGGACAGTTCGGTGCTCCCAGACTGAGCAGAGTCTTGGCTGCTCGAGCCAAGACATTTCCAGTTGATCTTTTCCTATTTCCAGCACTTAGACACAATACATTAGTCTCTAAAACAATGTACTAAGTCTGAGAAACATACCTTTACACTTGATTTGTATTTTGTCCACCATTCAACACTTAGGCACATGTGTTCGACACTAAATCACCAAAACACTTAGAAATGGCCCAAGGGCACATTTCCCTTTCAATCTCCCCCTTTTTGGTGATTTATGCCAACACAATATAAAGCAAGTGAAACAAATACAAAAACACTTCAAATAAGAACTCAAATTGTTTTGATTCAAATTTGACATATATGGATCACCCTTTGCCACCATTTGGTTTTATTTTGCAAATCAACCTCAAACTCCTATCTCTAGCTCAAACACAATTGTTAAAACATAAAGAGAGTCATTCCAAGAGAAATTGATTCAAGATTTCAAAAACTCCCCTTTTTTCCATGTTTTCCCATGAACAACACTTCTCCCCACAAGAGGTCAACTTATGACAAGAGAGACAACAAAAGAGTTTTGACAAACCAAAAGCTTTATTCTACTGTTTTCAAAATCTCTCAAGTGGTAGCTGATCCATTTATCACTTTGGCCTTTATTTTCTCCCCCTTTGGCATTAAGCACCAAAACGGGATCAATCTTGGCCCTTTAACCCCATTGCCTCACCAAATCTTCAAATAAGAGTTCAATGGCAATAAGAGTTCACAAGATGAACTTGGAATTAGTTACCCTCTCATCGGAGTGCAGTGGAAGTCTTGCATGGTCCAAGTCCACCTTTCCCTTTCAATCCATCTTTGAGACTAAATTAAGCAAACTCAAGCACACGGTCAGTCTCAAAGGGTCAAGCTGTAGCACAGCTCCCCCTAAACATGTGCATCACTTGCAAAAGGACTTGTGAGGTCCAGGGAGAGTTTGTACAACTTGAGCACCAAACATAAGCAACAAATGCAGAAAGAATATGATCAAAGGCATAAACACATGTATGCAATAATTCAATCCAAGTTCCGCGAATCTAGGACATTTAGCTCACTACACAGCCTGCAAAAGGTCTTCTCATCTAAAGGCTTAGTGAAGATATCGGCTAGCTGGTTCTCGGTGCTAACATGAAACACTTCGATATCTCCCTTTTGCTGGTGGTCTCTCAAAAAGTGATGCCGGATGTCAATGTGCTTTGTGCGGCTGTGCTCAACAGGATTTTCCGCTATTCGGATAGCACTCTCATTGTCACATAGGAGTGGGACTTTGCTCAGATTGTAGCCAAAGTCCCTAAGGGTTTGCCTCATCCAGAGTAGTTGCGCACAACACTGTCCTGCGGCAACGTACTCGGCCTCAGCGGTGGATAGGGCAACGAAAGTTTGTTTCTTAGAGTTCCACGACACCAGGGACCTTCCTAAGAATTGGCACGTCCCCGATGTACTCTTCCTATCGACCTTACATCCAGCATAGTCGGAATCTGAGTACCCAATCAAGTCAAAGTTAGACCCCTTGGGATACCAAATCCCGAAGCAAGGCGTAGCGACTAAATATCGAAGAATTCGCTTCACAGCCACTAAGTGACACTCCTTAGGATCGGATTGAAATCTAGCACACATGCATACGCTAAGCATAATATCCGGTCTACTAGCACATAAATAAAGCAAAGAACCTATCATGGACCGGTATGCTTTTTGATCAACGGACTTACCTCCTTTGTTGAGGTCGGTGTGTCCGTCAGTTCCCATCGGTGTCTTTGCGGGCTTGGCGTCCTTCATCCCAAACCGCTTTAGCAAATCTTGCGTGTACTTCGTTTGGGAGATGAAGGTGTCGTCCTTGAGTTGCTTCACTTGGATCCCAAGGAAGTAGTTCAACTCGCCCATCATCGACATCTCGAATTTCTGCGTCATCACCCTGCTAAACTCTTCACAAGACTTTTGATTAGTAGAACCAAATATTATGTCATCGACATAAATTTGGCACACAAAAAGATCACCATTGCAAGTCTTAGTAAAAAGAGTTGGATCGGCTTTCCCAACCTTGAAAGAATTAGCAATTAAAAAGTCTCTAAGGCATTCATACCATGCTCTTGGGGCTTGCTTAAGTCCATAGAGCGCCTTAGAGAGCTTACACACGTGGTCGGGGTACCGTTCATCCTCGAAGCCAGGGGGTTGCTCCACGTACACCTCCTCCTTGATCGGCCCGTTGAGGAAAGCGCTCTTCACATCCATTTGGTACAACCTGAAAGAATGGTGAGCGGCATATGCTAGCAAGATACGAATGGACTCTAGCCTAGCCACAGGAGCAAAAGTCTCCTCAAAGTCCAAACCTGCGACTTGGGCATAACCTTTTGCCACAAGTCGAGCCTTGTTCCTCGTCACCAACCCGTGCTCGTCCTGTTTGTTGCGGAACACCCACTTGGTTCCCACAACATTTTGCTTGGGACGCGGCACCAGTGTCCAAACTTCATTATGCTTGAAGTTATTTAGTTCCTCCTGCATGGCCAACACCCAGTCCGGATCTAGCAAGGCCTCTTCTACCCTGAAAGGCTCAATAGAAGAGACAAAAGAGTAATGCTCACAAAAATTAACTAATCTTGAACGAGTAGTTACTCCCTTGCTAATATCACCCAATATTTGGTCGACAGGATGATCCCTTTGAATCGTCGCTCGAACTTGGGTTGGAGGTGCCTGAGGTGCTTCTTCCTCTTCAACTTGAACATCCTGTGCTCCCCCTTGATCATGCGCCTCCACTTGAGATACCTGTTCGTCATCTTGGGTTGGGGGATGCACCATAGTTGAGGAAGAGGGTTGATCTTGCTCATTTTGTTCCCGTGGTCGCACATCACCAATCGCCATGGTTCGAATTGCGGCCGTCGGAACATCTTCTTCATCTACATCATCAAGATCAACAAATTGCTCTCTTGGAGAGCCATTAGTCTCATCAAATACAACGTCGCTAGAGACTTCAACCAAACCCGATGATTTGTTGAAGACTCTATACGCCTTTGTATTTGAGTCATAACCTAATAAAAACCCTTCTACAGCTTTGGGAGCAAACTTGGAATTTCTACCCTTCTTCACTAGGATGTAGCATTTACTCCCAAAAACTCGAAAATACGAAACATTGGGTTTGTTACCGGTTAGCAGCTCGTATGAGATCTTCTTGAGGAGGCGGTGAAGATAGACCCTGTTGATGGCGTGGCAAGCCGTGTTCACGGCTTCCGACCAAAAACGCTCGGGGGTCTTGAACTCTCCAAGCATAGTCCTCGCCATATCGATGAGCGTCCTGTTCTTCCTCTCTACCACACCATTTTGCTGTGGTGTGTAGGGAGCGGAGAACTCGTGCTTGATCCCCTCCTCCTCAAGGAACTCCTCCACTTGAAGATTCTTGAATTCGGACTCGTTATCGCTCCTTATCTTCTTCACCCTGAGCTCAAACTCATTTTGAGCTCTCCTGAGGAAGCGCTTGAGGGTCCCTTGGGTTTCAGTTTTATCCTGCAAAAAGAATACCCAAGTGAAGCGGGAAAAGTCATCAACAATAACAAGACCATATTTACTTCCTCCTATACTTAGATAGGCGACGGGTCCAAAGAGGTCCATATGAAGCATCTCCAGTGGTCTTGACGTGGTCATCACATTCTTGGAATGATGTGAGCTCCCCACCTGTTTCCCTGCTTGACAAGCTGCACAAGATCTATCTTTTTCGAAATGAACATTGGTTAGACCTATCACGTGTTCTCCCTTTAGAAGCTTGTGGAGGTTCTTCATCCCCACATGTGCTAAGCGGCGATGCCACAGCCAGCCCATGCTAGTCTTAGCAATTAAACATGCATCTAGACCGGCCTCCTCTTTTGCAAAATCAACTAAATAAAGTTTGCCGTCTAGTATACCCTTAAAAGCTAGTGAACCATCACATCTTCTAAAGACAGACACGTCTACATTTGTAAATAGACAATTATATCCCATTTGGCATAACTGACTAACAGATAACAAATTATATCCAAGCGACTCAACTAAAAACACATTAGAAATAGAGTGCTCAGATGAAATAGCAATTTTACCTAACCCTTTTATCTTGCCTTGGTTCCCATCACCGAATACTATTGAATCTTGGGAATCCTTGTTCTTGACGTAGGAAGAGAACATCCTCTTTTCCCCCGTCATGTGGTTTGTGCATCCGCTGTCGATAATCCAGCTTGAGCCCCCGGATGCATAAACCTGCAAGGCAAATTTAGGCTTGGGTCTTAGGTACCCAACTCTTGTTGGGTCCTGCAAGGTTAGTCACAATTTTCTTAGGGACCCAAATGCAAGTTTTGTCACCCTTGCATTTTGCCCCTAATTTTCTAGCAACTATCTTCCTATCCTTTCTACAAATAGCAAAGGAAGCATTTAAAGCATGATAAATTGTAGAGGGTCCATTCATAACTTTCCTAGGCATATGAGCAATATTCTTCCTAGGCACATGATGAATATTTTTCCTAGGCATATCTCTACCATGCATATAGGAAGAACTAGAAGCAGACATAACATAATAATCATAGGCATGTGAATCAAAAGCATTACAACTCCTATGAGACTGTCTTCTATCATTGTACATAAAAGCATGGTTCTTTTTAGTACTATTTTCCATAGGGGCCTTCCCTTTCTCCTTGGCGGAGATGGGAGCCTTATGGCTCGTTAAGTTCTTGGCTTCCCTCTTGAAGCCAAGCCCATCCTTAATAGAGGGGTGTCTACCAACCGTGTAGGCATCCCTAGCAAATTTTAGTTTATCAAACTCATTTTTGCTAGCCTTAAGTTGGGCATTAAGGCTAGCCATTTCATTATTTAATTTTTCAATGGAAGCTATGTGATCACTACAAGCATCAATATCAAAATCTTTACATCTATTGCAAATGACAACATTTTCCACACAAGTTGTTGATTTACTAGCTAATTCTAACCTAGCATTCAAATCATCATTAATGCTCTTTAAGCTAGTGATTGTCTCATGGCAAGAAGATAATTCCAAAGAAAGTATTTCATTTCTCTTAACTTCTAAGGCATGAGATTTTTGTGCTTCTACAAATTTATCATGTTCTTCATACAACAGGTCCTCTTGTTTTTCTAAAAGCCTATTTTTATCATTTAAGGCATCAATTAATTCATTAATTTTATCTACCTTGGTTCTATCTAGGCCTTTAAATAAACATGAATAATCAATTTCATCCTCATCACTAGATTCGTCCTCACTCGAAGAAGCATAAGTAGAGTTTCGAGTACATACCTTCTTCTCCCTTGCCATAAGGCATGTATGACGCTCGTTGGGGAAGAGGGATGACTTGTTGAAGGCGGTGGCGGCGAGACCTTCATTGTCGGAGTCGGACGAGGAGCAATCCGAATCCCATTCCTTGCCAAGATGTTCCTCGCCCTTGGCCTTCTTATAGTTCTTCTTCTTCTCCCTCTTGGTCCCTTGATCCTGATCACTTTCATTATCGGGACAGTTAGCAATAAAATGACTAATCTTACCGCATTTGAAGCATGAGCGCTTCGCCTTGGTCTTGGTCTTGTTTGGCTGTCCCTTGCGACCCTTTAGCGCCGTCTTGAATCTCTTGATGATGAGGGCCATCTCCTCATCATTGAGCCCTGCCGCCTCAACTTGCGCCACCTTGCTAGGCAACGCCTCCTTGCTTCTTGTTGCCTTGAGGGCAACGGGTTGAGGCTCGTTGATTGGACCGTTTAGTGCGTCGTCCACGTACCTTGCCTCCTTGATCATCATCCGCCCGCTTACGAATTTTCCAAGTACCTCCTCGGGCATCATCTTCGTGTACCTAGGATTCTCACGAATATTGTTCACGAGATGAGGATCAAGAACGGTAAATGACCTGAGCATTAGGCGGACGACGTCGTGGTCCGTCCATCGTGTGCTTCCGTGGCTTCTTATTTTGTTGATAAGGGTCTTGAGCCGGTTATAAGTTTGAGTTGGCTCCTCTCCCCTTATCATCGCGAATCGTCCAAGCTCGCCCTCCACCAACTCCATCTTGGTGAGCAAGGTGACGTCATTTCCCTCATGAGAGATCTTGAGGGTGTCCCAGATTTGCTTGGCATTGTCCAAGCCGCTCACCTTATGATACTCATCCCTGCACAAGGAGGCTAACAACATAGTAGTAGCTTGTGCATTTCTATGAATTTGTTCATTAATAAAAGTGGGACTATCCGAGCTATCAAACTTCATTCCATTTTCCACAATCTCCCATATGCTTGGATGGAGAGAGAACAGGTGACTACACATTTTGTGGCTCCAAAATCCGTAGTCCTCTCCATCAAAGTGAGGAGGTTTGCCAAGTGGAATGGAGAGCAAATGAGAATTAGAACTTTGAGGAATACGCGAGTAATCGAAAGAAAAGTTTGAGTTAACCGTCTTTCATTTGTCATAGTCATTGTCGTCGTTGTCCTTATGAGAGGAAGTGGACTCATCACTGTCGGTGTAGTAGACGATCTCCTTGATGCGTCTCGTCTTCTTCTTCCTTCCATCTTTGCGTCTATGGCCCGAGCCCGAGTCGGTGGGCTTATCATCCTTGGGCTCGTTGACGAAAGTCTCCTTCTCCTTGTCGTTGATCACAACTCCCTTTCCCTTAGGATCCATCTCTTCGGGCGATTAGTCCCTTCGTGAAGAGAACGGCTCTGATACCAATTGAGAGCACCTAGAGGGGGGGTGAATAGGTGATCCTGTAACACTTAAAACTTTGAGCCACAAAACTTGGTTAAGGTTAGCACAATAATTGCCAAGTGGCTGGAGAGGAGTCTCGACAAAACACAATAACCAACAAGAGATCAATCACAGAGATGGCACGGTGGTTATCCCGTGGTTCGGCCAAGACCAACGCTTGCCTACTCCACGTTGTGGCATCCCAACGGATGAGGGTTGCAATCAACCCCTCTCAAGCGGTCCAAAGACCCACTTGAATACCACGGTGTTTTGCTTGCTTTTCTCAATCCCGTTTGCGAGGAATCTCCACAACTTGGAGCCTCTCGCCCTTACACTTGAAATTCACAAAGAAGCACGGAGCAAGGGAGGGATTAGCAACGCACACAAGACACACGAATCAGAGAGTCAACACGCACACAAGTCTCAACAAGAGCTCGCAACACAACCCAATGAGTTTACAACTCCACTAGAGCTCTATGTGCTATCACAATGAAACAAATGCGCGAAATTGATGTCTTGGTGCTTAGGAATGTTGTAGGAATGCTTGGTGTGCTCCTCCATGCGCCTAGGGGTCCCTTTTATAGCCCCAAGGCAGCTAGGAGCCGTTGAGAGCATTCTAGGAAGGTTGATCTTGCCTTCTGTCGACTGGCGCACCGGACATGTCCGGTGCACCACCGGACACTGTCCGGTGCCCGATTCCTTTCCTTAAATGGCGAAGCCGACCGTTGGCGTCTGAGAGCCGTTGGCGCACCGGACACTGTCCGGTGCACACCGGACAGTCCGGTGTCCTCTTCTAGCCGTTGGCTCGGCCACGTGTCCCGCGCAGATCGCGCGGCCGACTGTTGGCCCGGCCGACCGTTGGCTCACCGGACAGTCCGGTGCACACCGGACAGTCCGGTGAATTATAGCCGTACGTCGCCGGTGAATTCCCGAGAGCGGCCAGTTCGCTCGAGCCAGCCTGGCGCACCGGACACTGTCCGGTGCACCACCAGACACTGTCCGGTGCACCACCGGACAGTCTGGTGCTCCCAGACTGAGCAGAGTCTTGGCTGCTCGAGCCAAGACATTTCCAGTTGATCTTTTCCTATTTCCAGCACTTAGACACAATACATTAGTCTCTAAAACAATGTACTAAGTCTGAGAAACATACCTTTACACTTGATTTGTATTTTGTCCACCATTCAACACTTAGGCACATGTGTTCGACACTAAATCACCAAAACACTTAGAAATGGCCCAAGGGCACATTTCCCTTTCAATAACATTGTGGCAGGGCACCAAAGGGTGGCGTACCACGGCTCGGCGGCGGCGCCACTCAACTCTAGTGAGGAATTGCGTGCGACAGAGATCAATGAAGGGAAAAGGAGAGGGCAGGGGAGGTTTGTTACCTCAAGGGGAACCTCAGGGACCTCTCGACGGCAGTAGGGGCACGACGACGACTCGAGTCAACGACGGCGGCACCGCGGTTGCGCGGAGGAAGGGTCCCCGGCGTGCATGTGGGGCGGGCGGGCGGTTGAAGGGGACGGGGCTGACAGGCGGGGCTTGTGGATCTGCGGGAGAGAACACGCGCGCGGGCGATGGCACCGACAAGCGGGGCTGGGCTGGCAGAGAGAGAGAGAGAGATGGAGGAAACGGGCGCGCAAGCGAGTGGGGCGGCGCCATCAGGTGGGACCCACTACGCAGAGAGAGGGGGGAGCGGGCGTGGACGGGTGTGGATGGGCCGCTTGGGCCGAAAGGCCGGGGAAAGGGAAAAGCGAGCTCCTTTTGCTTTTTCTTTTTGTTTCGAATTATGTTTTCCTTTCCTTTTTATTTTCTCTTTTGGATTCAAATTCAAATATACCATAAATTCAAATTATAACTCTTCAAGCATAAGCATATGCATATGTTTTGTCTAGGTAGGGCGGCATCGAGGAAAAAAAATTATTTACATACCGGATATAAAGAATCTTTTTTACAACCCCTCACATATATCAGCTGTTGGTCTATATAAATAGAAGAAAAATAAATTATTAAAAGGTTATTTTGTAAATTTTGATCTGCCTTTATAGGCCTCCAAGTGATTACTGTGAAAGACTTTAAAAGATGGTGTTTATGTACAGGAGTTTTTTTCGGGCACCGAAGCCACGTCCCGTGCATGGGTCTCATCAGATCAACTTCAACTTTGCGGCTTTGCATCCGACTTTGGACTTTATTAGAGTACAGCAAACTATCTGCTGCTGCTGAGAGGGATTTGTGTATATAACACACCTTTTTCTTTATCTCCTTTCATATTAATAAAAAAGACCACCGGATTTTTAGAAGCAAGGAAGCCGTGTTGTTTCGTCGGTGCAGCCCGACGACGCGGACGTATCGTGTCGTTGCCCCACGCCACCTAAACACGCTAGGAAGAGCTGTCACACAGTCACACTTGCAACCAGCTGGTCGGATCAGTCTCTCAAATTCCTTCTAGGTTCCGGTTCTCGTCTTTGCTACCGCACAGCAGGCTCCAAGATTCTGACCATATATGCATTGTACAGACTGAGCTGGCGTCCTTGGTTTCTCGTTGATATACCAAATTAATTAAAGAAATATAATGACCTTATTAACTAACTACTTGAACAATGGTCAAACCAACGCGTGCAATGACCTTAATTAATCGCTAGCTGTAATAATAACTACTCGCTGGAGCTGGAGGATCTATGAGCTGTGTGACGTCACGCGTCCTCTGCTCTGCAGCTTCTTCTCCTCTTCCTTGCTTGCTTGCTCTTGGTCCACGGCGACCTCCTCCGGCCGAGCAAAGGAAGCAGACCTGTTCCCACTTCCTCGCATCTAAACCCACGTCACCAACCCCGACCGAACCTCCCTCTCTCTCTCTCTCTCTCTCTCTCTCTCTCTATCTCTGCTCCACCTCCACCTCCACCTCCGTTCGTCCGACTCCGACCGCAGCCCAACTCCTGCTGACTTCAACATCCATTCCCCCGCCATTCGCGCCAGGATTACTCCATCTCTACTTCTACTACTTGTTGCTGATCCCTCCTCCTCCTCCCCCTCCCACCACTACCCTCCGCCGCCGGACCCTCATCAGCCAACAACAATAATGGCGTCGATCCGCCGGCCGCACTCGCCCGCCAAGCAGCACCTGCTGCGCCACCACCACCCCTTCGCCACGTCCTCCCCGCCCTCCTCGCCGCTCCGCCACTCCTCGACATCCTCCTCCCCACGCACCCACCACCACCTCCACCACCCGCACCCCTTCCTCTTCTTCACGCGCCGCCCGCTCCCGCGCTTCGCCGCCTTCTTCCTCCTCGGCTCCTTCCTCGGCCTCCTCCACTTCCTCTCCCACCTCCCCCACCAGACCCCGCACCTCCGCCCGGCGTCCTCCAGCCCCGCCGTCATCCCACGCCACCAGCTCCCCATCGTCCGCCTTAACAACCACCACCACCACGACGACGACGACGAAAGCAACAGCAAGCTGCTCGTCGTCGTCACGCCCACGCGCGCGCGCGCCGCGCAGGCGTACTACCTCAGCCGGCTGGGCCACACGCTGCGCCTCGTCCACCCGCCCCTGCTCTGGCTCGTCGTCGAGGCCGGCAACCCCACGCCCGAGGCCGCCGCCGCGCTGCGGGGGACCACCGTCATGCACCGCTACGTCGGCTGCTGCGACAACCTCAACGCCTCCGCCTCCGACGACGCGCTCCGCTTCCGCCCGCACCAGATGAACGCCGCGCTCGAGCTCCTCGAGAACCACCGCATCGACGCCATTGTCTATTTCGCCGACGAGGAGGGCGTCTACTCCCTCGACCTCTTCAAACGTCTGCGCCAAGTCAGGTACTGCTTCCCTTCCTTCCTTCCTTGCTCAGCTTCTTCTTCTCCAATCTTCCCCCTCCACATTCGGCCAGTCACCCCATCACCTGTTAAATTGAAGGTCCCATCTTAATTTGATGATGAATACTTTCCTACTAGTGCCAATGTTTATGGGTATCCAACACGATTGCATTCAGCCTCTGGAATTCTTTCCGATTGCAAAGGGAGTCTGCTGTCTAATTTAGGGTCACCTTTCCTGTTATATGCTGTCTGAATCGACTGAAAAAATCGGTACCTTTTCTTTTCTTTTTTTCTATCTGAGGCACAACACAATGAATCCTGGACATAGGACTCAAAAGTTCTTACATTTCAACTCAAGAATGTTGGTTTTGTAGTCTAATATAACAGTAACATGCCAACATCAGATGAGACACGGGCCGGCAGTGAAATATGATGTTCTTTTTTAATCGAGAAAACTTCATTTATATAAATTAAACCCTGCTGTTGACTTATTGCAAACTCTCCTCCCATGATTAGGATGTTCGGCACATGGCCTGTGCCAGTAATCTCCGAGAACAGAAAGGATGGTGTTGGTGTGGTGCTGGAAGGCCCTGTGTGCAAACAGAACCAAATCGTGGGATGGCACACAAGCGAGCATGCCAGCAAGCTCCGTAGATTCCATGTTGCAATGTCGGGTTTCGCATTCAACAGCACCATGCTCTGGGACCCCAGGCTCCGCTCCCATTTGGCATGGAATTCAATCCGGCATCCAGACACAGCGAAACAAGGCTTCCAAGTAAGTTCTTGGTTTCTGTCTTCTGACTGTTCAGTTAATCTATTCGTACGTGCCGCATCTGAGATGGTTGTTACTTTCTTTGCAGGCAACAACCACGTTCGTGGAGCAGCTAGTGGAGGATGAGAGCCAGATGGAAGGCATACCCGCTGACTGCTCCCAAATAATGAACTGGCATGTGCCGGCTGGATCTGAGAATCTCGCCTATCCCAGAGGATGGCGAGTTGCGGCGAATCTGGATGTGATCATTCCTCTTAAATAGTATTCAACAGCTATGTTCATCAAAGCAACTGACTCCTTTGACAGGTTTGTTTTGTACCTTCCTGAAATCTGCTCTGGTTCTCTACATATACGGATGGGTTCTTAGTTGGTACCCATTTCTTACATCCTTCAACTTCACGCTTACCATATAGTATACAGAAGGGCCATTGGGTCCCCTTTCAGTTGTCTTTAGCATTTCAGCGACATCTGCTCCACAAAATCACGGCGTGTGCCGTCTCAACGAACGCTATATTAAATTAATTGTTTTCTGATTGCGACTCATTTCAGCTCTGCATTCATGATCTGCTCTGGAACCCATATGGTTGATTACAGCCAACTTTTACTTTCTATTCCCTCTTTGTTAGGTTTTAGGTTGGAAACATTTGCGTCATATCATCTATGCCTTTCATTTCTGTATCTGAAAAAAGTGTGAAATAGATCAGCTCAGCTTCTTTTCCAAAGCATAAATAATTCAGGTAATGGAATCCATTTCAAAAGCATCCAATAATCTCTAGCATATCTGCTAACATGATTGATTGGGGGTGTGGCCCAAATTTCTTTTTGTCTGCATCCATCGTCTTTATCCTTTCCACTTGTGAATAAGTTCACATCATGTCTAATATTTTTCTTACCTCAGCTATAGCTAATTGCCGTTGCTGTTTTCCAGGCATATACTATAGAAATTAAGCCATGAAGTTTTGGCTTATATAGCGCAGAGGAATCCCAGGTTGACTACATTGGAGAAGCAGCTCTTCAGAAGGGGAGGAGGCTTTCAGGTTCTGCGCAACCTCATGCAGAATTTCTGTTGTTATAGTCCAACTTTTGGGAAATATTTTGTAGGATGAAAATTATATGAAGCCAGTCATCTTGCTGCAAAGCCGTGCATTGTATATGTTCATGGTGTCTGTATTCTTTCTTCTTTTTAGTTCGCAGGCCAAAAGGCAATATGTAGGATTTTTTTAAAAAAAAATGTTATGTTTAGCTACACATTGTTTCAGGAGTTTTAGTAAAAGCATGTCAAGTGCTGCAAATCTTCTTGTTCATGTGATGCTCCTTTACAAGTGCTAAATTTCTTGGTTCTTGTTCATGTGATCGATTGTAAGGCTATTCTCTATGGGAGGTTTCACGTCCCTGTTTTCAAGAACGCCACATCAGGTTGGAGGATGAATAGAACACCATGGAGAGTTTCATTTACCGTTTCCTAAGCTAATCAGTGCAATTAAATGCTAGTAAGTCTCATGATCTAGTGTCGCATGTTCATTTGTAGCCAAAAACTAGTACACTTCCTTGAGATAAATGTGCTGCCTGATGTGGACAATCGAAGATCTCACAGAACATCTGCCAAAAAAATCTTTTTTATCTGTAGCCAAACTGGACAATCGACGATCTCAGCCAAACTGGACAAAAAAGTCATCGACGATCTCACAAACTGAACATATGCAAATCTGAAATAACAGGAAATGGACAGTCAGAAGAGAACATGGCTTGGTTCTTTTTTATATAAATAAGATATATTCTTTTTACAACGCCCACATTTGTAACATATAAAGATAATATGTTCCATGAGTTCATAAATACTTTTTAACGACGCTCATATTTTTGCCAAATATGCTCAACTGAATCCTTTAATTTTTGATGAGCTGCACGATCTCGAAGATCTGTTTGGTTCTCTAGCACTTTTTTAAATGGAATAGATTCACCAAAGGAGAATTCAGGTTGTTCGACGATGGCAGAACATACAGCCTCATTCAAATCAAGACTCTCTTTAATATCTTCTTTCTTCTCATCTTCGACTATCATGTTGTCAAGTATGATGCAAGCTTGTATAATGTTCTCAAGCTGTTTTTTATCATGTAGACGAGCTCGTCGCTTCAAAATACACCATCGACGTCGTAGGACACCAAATGCTTGTTCAATATCCTCCCTTTCGCCTTCTTGATGATTAGCAAACTCCTGATCTTTGTCATTGATAGGCATGGATATTGACTTAGCAAAAATAGCCCATTCCGGATATATTCCATCAGCTAGATAGTAACCCTGGTTGTATTGATTCCCATTAACCATATGTTGCACTCGAGGAGCTTGCCCTTTGAGTTCTTAGATGAACAATGATAATTGTTGCAGGACATTGATATCATTATTAGAACCAGCAACACCGAAGAACTGGTTGAATTGATTCCCATTAACCATATGTTGCACTCGAGGAGCTTGCCCTTTGAGTTCTTGGGGATGAACAATGATAATTGTTGCAGGACATTGATATCATTATTAGAACTAGCAACACCAAAAGAATGCATGCCAAATCCAAAGATCATGTGAGGCCACAACTTCAAGAATCAGAGTTGGTACTTTTTGATCACCTCAAGTGAATTGACCCTTCCATCCAACAGGACATCCTTCCCATTGCCAGTGCATATAGTCAATACTCCCAGTGCCGTCACATGTTGCTAACCATGGCCCTTCGCAGCAGCGACAGAGCGGCGCCGCCCTGCACCTGAGGAGCTCTGATTCGTTGGGTCCATCGCGACACAAGACGAGGAAGCAGACCACGGAGGTGCGGCCGCCGGTGGACCAAGTCCCTGCAGGAGCAGATGACAGCGTCTTCGATCAGACGACGACGCTCCGTGAGCAGATGACGGTGCATATGGGAGCAGGTGACGGCGGACCAAATCCCAACGGGAGTAGGTGAAGGCAGGTGTTGACGCCCTTTTGGAGCGCCAATTACTCAACAAGAACCGTGGCGGTGCCCTCTGCACAGGGGCGGACGGTCCGCGCGCAGGGGCCGGACGGTCCGCGGCCTGGTGTGAGGCGCGGTGGTGCTCTCTGCGCAAGGGCGGACTGTCCGCGGCCTGGGGCCGGACGGTCCGCGGCCTGGTGCGCGGCTAGGGCTCCTGCCTGACGGCCGGACGGTCCGCGCCCTGGGGCCGGACGGTCCGCGCGTACGCAGGGACGGCGGAAGATCGCCGACGGCGCCTGGATCTCGCTCCCGGGAGGGACCCCGTCGGGGAGTAGAGATCCTAGGTTGTGTCTAGGCTCGGGCTGGCCGACCTAGACTCCTCTAATCGACGTAGAGCCGAAGAGAGACGAAGAATTTGGGGATTGGATATCTAAACCTAAACTAGACTAGAACTACTCCTAAGATAAAATGCGAAATAGAAGTTGTATTGATTCGATTGTTGATGATTACAAATCGGCCGTAGACCTCTCTATTTATAGAGGAGGGGGGCTGGACCCTTTACACAACTGATTCCGAGCTAATTCCGCGAATCTAGCTAACAACCGTAGCACAAAACTCGGAACCCTAATCTGTTCTGCGCACGCGCGGACCGTCCGGCCCACAGGCGCGGACTGTCCGGACCGCGGACCGTCCGGCCTCAGGGCCGGACCGTCCGCCCGCTCTTTTTTGGTTCCAACATATGCCCCCTGCCTTTTGGTGGAGCTGGGCGAACCAAAAGCAACTAACTCGATGTAATCACATCGGTTCTCTTAGGCATCTTGCCACATACTAGGATGGTACTGTTTGAGGAAACGCCCATTCAAAGCCTTTGGTAAATCCTTGCCTTGTAATGTTTGTAGCAAATAGGCGTTACCAGACATTACCTGTTTTACTTTATAAGGACCCTCCCAGCTTGGCGACCATTTTCCAAACTTACGGTCTTTATTCCTTAAAGGCAAGATGGTCTTCCACACCAGATCCCCTACTTGAAATGACTTTGCTTTGACCTTCTTGTTGTAGGCCCTGGCCACTTTGATCTTGTCTTTTTCTATTGCTCCCAAAGCTATCACCCTCTTGTCGGTCACCTCATCAATATTATCCATCATTGAATTATAATAATCCATGACGGTTAGATCATTTTGTCTGGCGAACCTAACAGCATTCAAACTTATCTCCACAGGCAACACTGCTTCCTGCCCATAGACCAGCTCAAAAGGAGACACTTTAGTAGCACTATGTTTAGATATTCTATGAGCCCATAAAGCTTCAGACAAAATCTTATGCCAATACTTAGGATTATCAGATATCTTCTTTTTTATCAAGTTGATCAATGTCCTATTACTAGACTCGGCCTGCCCATTGGCCTGAGCATAGTATGGAGATGAATTAAGCAACTTAATTCTATATAATTCAGCAAATTCACGTACCTCCTTAGACATAAAAGAAGTCCCCTGATCTGTAGTCAAGGTCTGGGGAATGCCGAATCTATGAATAATATGCTCAGTTATGAACTCAATTACCTCCTTGTGTGTCATGTTCTTCAGAGCAACGGCTTCAGTCCATTTGGTAAAGTAGTCAGTGGCAACTAACACGAACCGATGCCCTTTTGATGATGAAGGATGAATTTCTCCAATAAAGTCTAATCCCCATCCTCTGAAAGGCCAAGGTTTGATGATAGGATGCAATTCGGCTGCAGGGACCAACTGTAGGTCGCCGAATTTTTGACATACCTGGCAACTCTTGTAGTACTTGAAACAATCAGCTACCATGTTAGGCCAATAAAAACCAGACCTTCGCAACAGCCATTTCATCTTTGGAGCCGATTGGTGGGTACCACAAATTCCTTCATGTACTTCGGCCATGGCCAATATAGCATCATCTGGGCCCAAGCACTTAAGCAAGACATCATTGACTGTTCGGCGGTAGAGTTCATCACTCATCAAAACATACTTGAAAGCTGTTCGCCGAATGTTTTTATCTGTCCTGTTATTGGGATTTCGTAAATAATTAAGTATAGGTGTCCTCCAATCACTTGCATCGGCTTCATTGTCAGCCGAATCAATTAAGAGGACGTTTCTGGTAACCCCGGACGGTCCGGCGTCGTCACGCGGACGGTCCGCGACCTGGGAATTTGGCTCTGCACTGGTTATCAGATTTTCAGTTTTGTGAAATTTCCCTCTCTTTATCCGATAACCTGATGCATCTTGTGCCAAATCGTTAGCTCTATGATTCTCAACTCTAGAGACATGCCGAATACTGAATTCGTCAAAAGAATGGATTATGCTCCAACATTTCTCAAGATAACTATTTAGAGTACCATCAAAACATTGATATTCCTCTAACACTTGTTGGACAACCAGCTGAGAATCACCAAATACCTTCACATGTTTTACTCCCATACTATTTAAAAGTTCTAAACCGAATAAGAGGGCCTCATATTCAGCTTGATTATTAGTGCAATAAGTTTTCAATCGGCTAGAGAAGTCAAAGGAGACATTACTTGGTGAAACAAGTACAATGCCAATTCCTTGCCCTTCATTGCAAACCAATCCATCAAAATATAAAGTCCAAGGAGTAATAGTGAGGTATGACATGTCTAGTTCATGAATATCATTAACCCGATGTTCTACAATAAAATCCGCTACGACTTGGCCTTTCATAGATTTCAATGGTTCATAGGCCAAGTCATATTCTATGAGTGCATAAGCCCACTTACCAATTCTACCACTCATAATTGGGTTATGCAACATGTATTTGATTACATCGGCTTGACCAGAAACAGTGCAATGACTAGACAGTAAATAACACCTACATTTGGTGCATGCATAAAACAAGCATAAGCATAACTTTTCAATAAAAGTGTACCTTGTTTCAGCATCCACCAACCTTCGGCTTAGATATGTCACCACATGCTCCTTCCCCTCAGTTTCTTGTGTTAGAACAGCCCCAATAACCTTGTCTTCAGCTGCAATGTATAATCTGAATGGTGCTCCTACTTGTGGTGCTTTTAACACGGGAGCCGAAGACAAGTATTTTTTAATGAGATCAAATGCTTTCTGCTGCTCTGCCCCCCAAGTGAATTCAGCATCATTCTTAAGCCGAAGGATAGGGGTGAAGGCATCAATCTTCCCGGCTAGGTTAGAAATAAACCTTCGTAAATAATTCACCTTGCCGAGAAACCTCTGCACTTCGACCTTACAAGTCGGAGGCCCCACATTCCGAATAGACTTGATTCGGTCAGGGTCTATTTCTATACCATGTTCATGGATGACAAATCCTAAAAACTTACCAGCCGACACCCCAAAAGCACATTTACGTGGGTTCATTTTTAAACCATACCGACGCATTTTATCAAAGGCTTTGCGCAAATCAGCTATATGAGAACTAAACTTAGCCGATTTGACTACAATATCATCAATGTAGACTTCCACAGTGTTTCCTAACAACTCATGGAAGATCAGATTCATAGCCCTCTGATAAGTAGCACCAGCATTTTTAAGACCGAATGTCATGACAACCCATTCAAATAAACCAATGAAGCCTGGACATATAAAGGCCGTTTTAGACGCATCTTCTTCGGCCATGAAAATCTGATTATATCCGGCATTACCATCAAGAAAGCTAATAATTCTATTCCCTGATGCATTATTGATTAATGTGTCGGCTATGGGCATGGGATATTCGTCTTTAGGAGTTGCTTTATTTAAATTACGAAAATCAATGCATACTCTAAGTTTACCTGACTCCTTCTTCTCCACCGGCACAATATTGGAGACCCACTCTGCGTATCTGCAAGGTCTAATAAAATTAGCTTCTAGCAGCCGGTGGATTTCATCCTTGATTCGTGGGAGAAGATCTGGACGAAACGTTCTGGCTTTCTGCTTGAAAGGTCTGAAACCAGACTTAATGGGCAGCCGATGTTCGACAATCTCTCGGCTTAGTCCAGGCATTTCAGTGTAATTCCAAGCAAAACAGTCTGAATACTCCTTCAATAGACCGATCATCTCATCTCTAGGATCGGCCTCCAGGGTCTTGTTTACAAAAGTTGGCCTTGGAGTTTTACCATCTCCTATGTCAATCTCCTCCAATGGATCGGCCGATGTAAACCCCTGTCCTAGTTTATCAAGATCTCTGAATTCCTCTATCATGTCCCCCACAGAGGAATTAGATGATCTTTGTGTGATGGCGGGCTTTCCGGTCTCAGGGACCGGATCATCCGTAATACTGTCTTTTCGCTGTGGTAGATGTTCGGTCTTAAAGCCCGAACTGTTTTGTGAAAGACCAGACCATCCGGCTTCGAGAGTCGAATTGTCCGTGATCAACGACTCATGAACTTCATGTGTATTCATCATTTAAACTTTATTTAGGATTTAGCCGATTCTCCATCGGCTCTAGCATTACAGGAATGAAACCTTTCTTATCTATACTTATGAACTGATAATCAGAAAAATCTACTCCTGTGAGACATGTAGCAGTCTCATAAGTCCAGAGCACAGGGGCATCGGCCACAGCGATGCAGGCCGATACATCAGCATGTACTTGTTCTACCTCATCGCCTACCCATTGTATTAGCATTTGATGTAATGTAGAAGGTATACATTGATTGGCATGAATCCAATCTCTGCCTAGAATTAAACTGTAATTCCCTTCTACATCAGCGACGAAGAATGCAGCAGCAAGGGTCTTAGTCCCGATGGTTAATTCAACGGACGTGACTCCCCTGGCTTTAATCGAACTATTCCCAACACCACTGAGGGTCATGTTGGTTTTGACAAGTTCGTCATCTTGTTTACCTAATTTTCTGTATAATGAATAGGGCATTAGATTTACAGCCGCCCCTCCATCCACCAACATCTTAGCAATCGGTATTCCATCAATGTGACCGCGCACGAAGAGCGGCTTTAAATTATTTACCGATTCCTTTGGTTTAGAAAAGGCGGCTTCTTTAGGACCAAAATCGAACTGGGCAGCAACAAGTTCATCGTCGCCAATGATAGTGCAATCGGAAGAAAATGTAATAATATTTACATCCATACCTGGGCGTTCTGGAGAAGCCTCGTAGTCGACCAGGTCTTCTCCTAGCAGGTCGTCCTCTTCCATGGATGTTGTCGTGTTGTTGGAGGATTCCTGGTGAACGGCGGACGGTCCGCATGCGGGGGCCGGACGGTCCGCGCCTGGTGCAGGTTGTCCAGAGCCTTCCTGGCGAACGGCGGACGGTCCGCACGCGGAGGTCGAACGGTCCGCGCCTGGTGCAGGTTGACTTTCTATTTCTATGGCCGTTTGTTTTTCCTCAACGGCCTTCGGTCTCCATTTCTTTTGTGGTAGCGGGTATAGTGGATGTGTGTCATTAAATGTCTTTTCCGCCTCCTTCTCCTGGCTCTCCTTTGCTCTTAGGCGCTGTAATTTTCTTTTTTGTGACCGTGTCAATCCCGCTGGGCACCATCGAGGCATGGAGTATTTTGGATCAGCTGTTTTGATGGTAGCCGTATCCTTTTCGGTCGTGTTGGCCGATTCGCCGAAAATCATCGGCCCTTTATTGTCTCCCTGTATGACAACATCCGCAGTGCCTATTTTGATGATATCCTTTGTCGGGGACCATAATTAGGGGTACCCTCAAGACGCCTAATTCTCAGCTGGTAACCCCCATCAGCATAAAGCTGCAAAGGCCTGATGGGTTTGATTAAGTCAGGGATCAGTCCACACGAGTGACTTGACCACGCCACGCCCGAGCCTAGCCTCGGGCGAGGGCAGCCGACCCTAAGATGACTCCGTCTCGCCTGAGGTCTCCTCTTTCACGGCAGGCGCATCCCCGGCTCGCCCTAGGCCCCGCCTCCGATAAGGAGAAACCCTGACTAAATCACCGCACCAACCGACCGAGTCACCAGGGCGTTTAACGCAAAAGGTAAGACCGACGGGCGGCCAGACTTCGCCAGTGGTGCCATAGGAAACTCCGCTCCGCCCGACCCAGGGCTCGGACTCGGGCCAAGGCCTCGGAAGACGGCGAACTCCGCTCCGCCCGACCCAGGGCTCGGACTCAGGCTAAGGCCTCGGAAGACGGCGAACTCCGCTCCGCCCGACCCAGGGCTCGGACTCAGGCTAAGGCCTCGGAAGACGGCGAACTCCGCTCCGCCCGACCCAGGGCTCGGACTCGGGCCAAGGCCCCGGAAGACGGCGACCTCCGCCTCGCCCGACCCAGGGCTCGGACTCCGCCTCGGCCTCTGCCGAATAATCTCCGCCTCGCCCGACCAGGGCTCGGACTCTGTCTCTGTCTTGCAGGACGGACTCGGCCACAGCCTCGGAGGAGCCTCCACGACACCCGACCTAGGATACGAGACCGCCACGTCAACAGGAAGCGTCATCATCACCCTGCCCTGAGCCGACTTGGGTCGCAGAGAACAAGACCGGCGTCCCATCTGGCCAGCTATGCCAGATAGGCCATGATGGCGCCCCGCTAGATCATGACGACGGCGGCCCCCAGCTCCCTTACGAAAGCAGGAGAACGTCAGCAAGGACCCAGCCACCTCGACAGCTGTCCCCCCGTCCGGCTCCGTTACTCCTCCAACAGCCACGACGCCACTCCAACAGGGTGCCACGATCTCTCTGGCTGCCACCTGGGCATGTACATAGGGCGCTAGCTCTCCCTCGCTAGACACGTAGCACCTTGCTACACCCCCGTCTTGTACACCTGGACCCTCTCCTTACGACTATAAAAGGAAGGGCCAGGGCCTTCTGAAAAAAGGTTGGCCTCGCGGGAACGAAAGGCAGGGGCAGGCGCTCTCTCGGGGCCGCCCTCTCCCTTCACCTCGTGCGGACGCTTGTAACCCCCTACTGCAAGCGCACCCGACCTGGGCGCGGGACGAACACGAAGGCCGTGGGAATTTCTCCGACTCCCTCGCGGTCCGGCTCCGGCCACCGACCTCTCTCTCACTCCGTTCCCCCCTTTGCGCTCGCTCCACGCGCTCGACCCATCTGGGCTGGGGCACGCGGCACTCTCACTCGTCGGCTCGAGGACCCCCCGGTCTCGGAACGCCGACAGTTGGCGCGCCAGGTAGGGGCTGCGCTGCGTGTTGACGTTCGATTTCCCGTCAAGCTCCAGATGGGCAGTCTCCAACAACCTCTTCAACCCGGGACGGTGCTCCGTTTCGGGAACCTCGAGTTCATCTCGCTCGACGGCGACTACGACATGATACTCCTTCCACCGCCGCGCGACGACGACATTGATGGCGGACAGCCCGCCCGCTGGCGGCGGAATCGACGACGTCTATCCCGCGTAGGGGAAGGACAACTTTCGAGCTCGCCCCATCCTCTCCCTCGCCGTCGAAGGAGGAGGAGGCAGGGCAACCGGGGCCGAGCGGGAGGTCGCGCTCCGACGGCTGTCGGGCAAATCGACATCCCCGGCGCCTCGGCGGAGGACACGCCAAGCGTCGCCTTCGCGTTCAAGGCAGACGCGAGCGCCATCCCCCCGCAACACGTCGACTCCGAGCAAGTGGACGACGCCAGCACGCTCACGGAAGGCCTGCAGGACGTCGCCCTCGGACCCAAGACGACGACGCGGTCAGCCCCCGACGCGACTTCATCGCTCCTCGTCGACAAAAAGGTATCGACTGCTACCCATCTTTCGTTATTTCGACTCGGCCTCAGCCCGCCTGGCGATCTCGCTTTGGCGGGCGCTCACATTGAGGCGAGTGCAACCTCTCTGGGGTTTCCTGTGCGGTCGCCTTGGGACCGATTGACGGGTGTCTCGACCTACGGACCCTCTGGGTCCGAGGAAGACGACGACCCCAGCATCTGCTGGGATTTCTCCGGATCTGGCAACCCTAGTGCCATGCGGGACTTCATGACCGCATGTGACTACTGCCTCTCCGACTGTTCCGACGGCAGCCGCAGCCTTGGCGACAAGGACTGCGGCCTGAGTCGCGAATGTTTCCACATCGAGCTAGGGGATCCCTCCGGAGGCGGCTGTCTCGGCATGCCGGAGGATGGTGATCCCCCTAGGCCAGCGCCTCGCGCTGACATCCCGCGGGAGCTAGCTGTGGTCCCCGCTTCGGCGGGAGGTCACGACCCACAGCTCGAGCAAGTCCGCGGGGCGCAGGCCGGGTTCGATGAAGGAGCAGGAGCGCTCGAGGCAATCCGTCAGAACATCGGGCAGGTATGGGCGAGCCAACCCCCGGCCGGAGGAATACGTCACTTGCCCCAAGGTCTCCAGCACCGCATCGCCAACGATGCCAGGGACAAACCGCCACCCGCATCCGGCGGGACTGGCCAGGACCTGGTCGCTGCAGCAATGCTCCTCCGCGCGATGCCGGAGTCATCAACCACCGAGGGACGGCGGATCCAGGGAGAACTCAGGCATCTCCTGGAAGGCGCTGCGGCCCGGCGGGCAGAGAGCTCTGCCTCTCGAAGGCGGGGATACACCCCGGATCCTCGTGCCGCGACTTCCCGACTCACGCGGGAAGCCTCGGCCTTCACCGGGCGCACGCGCAACACCGCGCCTGCTGCCCCGGGTAACCTCGGCGACGAGCACCCTCATCGTGACCGTCGGGCACGCCTCGACGAAAGGGTGCGCCGAGGCTACCACCCCAGGCGTGGGGGACGTTATGACAGTGGGGAGGATCGAAGTCCCTCGCCCGAACCACCCGGTCCGCAGGTCTTTAGCCGAGCCATTCGGCGGGCGCCGTTTCCGCCCCGATTCCGACCCCCGACTACTATCACGAAGTACTCGGGGGAGACGAGACCGGAATTGTGGCTTGCAGACTACCGCCTGGCCTGCCAGCTGGGTGGGACGGACGATGACAACCTCATCATCCGAAACCTCCCCCTATTTCTCTCCGACACCGCTCGTGCCTGGTTGGAGCACCTGCCCCCGGGGCAGATTTCCAACTGGGAGGATCTGGTCCAGGCCTTCGCCGGGAACTTCCAGGGCACGTACGTGCGCCCCGGGAATTCCTGGGACCTCCGAAGCTGTCGGCAATTGCCGGGAGAGTCCCTTCGGGACTACATCCGGCGGTTCTCGAAGCAGCGCACCGAGCTGCCCAACATCACCGACTCCGATGTCATCGGCGCGTTCCTCGCTGGCACCACCTGCCGCGACCTGGTGAGCAAGTTGGGTCGCAAGACCCCCACCAGGGCGAGCGAGCTGATGGACATCGCTACCAAGTTCGCCTCCGGCCAGGAGGCGGTAGAGGCCATCTTCCGAAAGGACAAGCAGCCCCAGGGCCGCCCGTCGGGAGATGCTCCCGAGGCGTCTGCTCCGCGCGGCGCCAAGAAGAAAGGCAGGAGGAAGTCGCAAGCGAAACGCGACGTTCCCGATGCTGACCTTGTCGCCGCCGCCGAGCGCAAGAACCCTCGGAAACCCCCCGGAGGTGCAAACCTCTTCGACAAGGCACTCAAGGAGACGTGCCCCTACCATCAGGGGCCCGTCAAACACACCCTCGAAGAGTGCGTCATGCTTCGGCGTCACTTCCATCGGGCCGGGCCACCCGCCGAGGGTGGCGAGGCTCACGCCGACGACAAAAAGGAGGATCACCAAGCAGGAGAGTTCCCCGAGGTCCGCGACTGCTTCATGATCTACGGAGGGCATGTGGCAAATGCCTCGGCTCGGCATCGTAAGCAAGAGCGTCGGGAGGTCTGCTCGGTGAAGGTGGCGGCGCCAGTCTACCTAGACTGGTCCGACAAGCCCATCACCTTCGACCAGGACGACCACCCCGACCACGTGCCGAGCCCGGGGAAGTACCCGCTCGTCGTCGATCCTGTCATTGGCGACGTCAGGCTCACCAAGGTCCTGATGGATGGGGGCAGCTGCCTCAACATCATCTACGCCGAGACTCTCAAGCTCCTGCGCGGCGACTTGTCGTCTGTCCGAGCAGGCGCTGCGCCCTTCCACGGGATCATTCCCGGGAAGCGTGTCCAGCCCCTCGGACAGCTCGACCTCCCTGTCTGCTTCGGAACACCCTCCAACTTCCGAAGGGAGACTTTGACGTTCGAGGTGGTCGGGTTCCGAGGGACCTACCACGCGGTGTTGGGAAGGCCATGCTACGCGAAGTTCATGGCCATCCCCAACTACACCTACCTGAAGCTCAAGATGCCGGGCCCCAACGGGGTCATCACCGTCGGCCCCACGTACAAACACGCATTCGAATGCGATGTGGAGTGCGTGGAGTACGCCGAGGCCCTCGCCGAGTCCGAGGCCCTCATTGCCGACCCGGAAAGCCTCTCCCGAGAGGTGCCGGATGTGAAGCGGCATGCCGGCAACTTCGAGCCAGCGAAGACGGTTAAGGCCGTTCTTCTCGACCCCAGTGGCGACGCCTCCAGGCGTGTCCGGATCGGCTCTGGGCTCGGCCCTAGATAGGAAGCAGTGCTTGGCGGCTTCCCTCGCGCAAACATTGACGTGTTTGCATAGGGTCCCTCGGGCGTGCCCGCCATGCCGGGGATGTCACCGAGCACTCGCCGCATATCTGGGCAGGAGCCCGACTCGCCAAACGGCCTCTGCGCGAACGACACCCGGGGGCTGCGCCCTTTCCCCACTCATACATACGAATCAATTATCAAGGAAGGGTCGGCCTCGCCCCGACAGAGCCCGACCCTCCCTCGGGGGCTAAAAAAGGGGAACCCCTCTCATCGGGTTCGAACGTACCGTTCCGCGTCAGAAAAGCTCTTTTTTCGGT
Source organism: Zea luxurians (assembly GCA_029449295.1). Lineage (NCBI taxonomy): Eukaryota > Viridiplantae > Streptophyta > Magnoliopsida > Poales > Poaceae > Zea > Zea luxurians. The sequence goes on from JAOPSE010000042.1 coordinate 19,300,068, forward strand.
CAAGAAGGGTTTTCCGCGTTCTCCCGGATGCGCCAGAAACAGAGTCCTGAGGAGCGAGTTGGGGTACGAGTAGAATGGCGAGACCGACTGAGCTGAGGAGCACCTATGCTTCCGGGCTAGGGACGCCTCGCTCATCGCCTGCCGCGAAAAAGGACCCAGCTCGGGAAATCACCCTGTTGTCGGCGTTCCGAGCCAGGCGCGAAAATCGAAACGAAAAGAAGCATGACTTCACGAAAGAAGAAGTAAAATGTTCAGGCCCCAGTGGCCACGGCAAATCACACACCCATCAGAAATTGTCCCAACTAAAATCAGGCGTCGCCTCGGGCAGGAGCCGCGCCCTCAACTCCGCCCCCGCCGTCGGTAAAGCCCACCTCCGCTTCCGGTGGCGGCGCAGGAGGAAGGATCTCCGCTTCGAAGACGGTCGCCAGCGATGCGCTCGGACCCGCAGCGACCGCGTCGAGTCGCTGAATCTCCGCCAGGGCTGCCTCGTCCTCGTCAGGCAGACAGTACCCCTCACTGACCCGCTCCAAGTCCACGACGTAGTGAGAAGCGAGCACGGCGAAGGCCCGCCTGACGCCGTGGTGCAGCGCCCCGCGGACTTTGCCACGCACGTAATCGCCAAGGGCTTGAAGACGGCTTTGGGGAGAGCTCCCTGAAGGGACGTCGCCGGGACCGAGTTTCCGATAGACCTCCGAGACGGCCTCGGACATAGCCGCAAGATCGGCCTCCCTTTGCTCAGCAGCCCCGTCGAGCGCCTCGGCGAGAGCCTTGGCAGACTCATCAAGGGCAGACTCGAGCTCTGCGAACAACCAGAAGAAAGATCTCAAACCCAAGCGGAAGAAACGGACAGGATTGAGAACCGAGGACGGTCGAGCCATACCTCTGGCTCGAACGTGCTGCTCCGAGGCTGCGACTTGGGCTGCGACCAGATCGGCCGCAAGGATCTGGGCCCGGCTCTCAGCTTCGGCAGCTCGGCCCCGAGTTTGGTCCCGCTCCTCGGCAACCTGGGCAAGCTCCGTGCGCGCTGCTGCCGCCTCGGCCTTCAGGTCAGCACAAAGCAACTGGAGGTCCGCTATCTTAGCGTCTTGCTGAGAGAGGCGCACGGTAGCCCCGGCGAGCGAAGTCCTCAGGGACCGCAGTGAGCCCCAGACGACGGCCTCGCGGCGAATGAACGACGACTTGGCGGCGCTCCGGTCCGTCAGGTCCTGGAAGGGAAAACAAGATTTCACGACGAACGCCTCGCTCGCGGAAGCAAGAAGGTATGTCTGAAACCATTACCTGAAGGATTTTGGGGACGTCCCCGCAGAGAACCTCCAGCGACGATCGGAGCAACCCCACTGTCGCCTCAGCACGCTTGCGGAGCTCGTCCCAGGACTGGTCCTCCTCTTCGTCGTCAAGAACGAAGATGGGGTCCGAAGCCTCACGGGTCCGGAATCGGAGCAACTGGCCCCGGGCCTCGGGGCTCCGCCCCACAACGACAAGGCTGCCGCCCGCCTGGGAACGCTGCGCATCCGCGCCCACCTCTCCCGAGGCCTCGGGCGCCGACTCCGCGGCCGTCCCGACGTCGGCGCCGACTGGGCGCTCTCCGACCGGAACGGTGCCGGCTGCGGTAGCGGCAGACACCGGCATGGCCAACATGGCTGGCGAGCTCGTGACCGCATCGGCGCTGGCCGCCTCCCCGGTCACGGTGGCCACCTCAGCAGAGGAGCCCACCTCGGGGACCTGCTCCCCCGAAATATGCGACGCCTGAGCCCCGCGCTGCGGGGCACCCTGCGAAAGGGTCGGCTGAGCGGGAGAGCCCGAGGTGGCGCCAGCTGCCTGGACAAACGCCGTCTTGAGGGCCTTCCGAGGCGCCAGGTCGGTGGGGCCATGGCTCCGTTTGCTGAAGAAAACAAGTAAGGGAAGATTACGGCCCGTACATATGGATGAAGCGCCGGGACGGAAAGATTCCAAGGTACCTACCCGCTCCGGATCATGATCCACGACGTCTGGGGGGAGGTCTCCTGGCTCCCGCTTCCTGGAACCACCGCCGTGGTCCGCTTCATCAACAGCCCCGGCGCCGCCCTCGCCTCGGACACCCCTAAGGCCCGGGTGGCGGACTGCCCAGGCACCGCCATGACAACCTGAGGACCGCTCCCGCATGCCGCCGGCGCGGGCAACAGCTCCCGAGGAACGGACCCCTCGGCTCGGCTCCCTGGAGTGACGTCAGCTCCCCCAGCCGGGGAGACGAGAACCCTCTCGGGTTGCCCCTGCTCCTCAGGTCGGGGATCCGGCACCTCGGCACCAGGGACCGACGATGTAGGCCCGCTCGGGGGCTGGCTCGACGACCCCCGGCCACATCCCAAGCCGGGGCTGAGGCCGAGACGTGCGGCCATGTCGTCCTCCTCCTCTTCATCGTCGACGTCGTCGTCATCATCGGACGTCTCCGGCGACGGCTCCCTGGGAAGCCCTTCCCTCTCCTGCTGACGACGGCGTTTCTCCAGGGCGTCTCGAGCCCGCCTCCGCCTGCGGGCCCGAGCCTTCTCCGCGTCCTTCTTCTTCTTCTCCTCCTCCGCGGCGACCCGCCTCGCCGCCCGACCCACCGCGTCCTCCGGGACTGGCGGCAGGGAGGGTTTGTGCCGCCCCACCTCCTAAAAAGAGGGGGGGGAAAGGAAATCGATAGCCAGAATCGGGAGCGACCCGGTATATGAAGAAGGAAAGGACGAGCACTCACCAGAGCGACGCACCCCTGGTCGGGGCGCATTCGAGGCTGGGAGAGGGCATGGGGGTCCGGCTTCCCCATCGCGACCGACACCCGCCGATAGAGGGCGTCGTGGGGAAGAGGATCAGGGGACATCCGTGACCCCTCCCAGTCGGCCTCCTGGGTCATCTCCCAAAGCGGCAACCGCCGCTCCGCCAGGGGAAGCACCCTCCGGCGGTGGATGGCGGCAACCACTCCCGCGACGGTGAGCCCTTCCTCCCGCAACACCTTCAGAGCCTGGAGAAGAGGTTCGAGTTTCTTCTGCCTCTCGTGTGGAGTCCCGTGACGCCAGGCGTCGGGGGCGGCGGTGACGACCCGCTGAGAGAACGGCGGGAGCGACTCTCCGTCATTCCGGAGATAGAACCACCGGCGCTGCCAGCCCTTGTTTGAGGACGAAAGGACGGCAGGGATATACTGCAACGCCCGTGACTGCCTCAGCAAAAGGGTGCAGCCGCCGGCCCGCACCGCCGCACGGACCTTCCTCTCCCCCGTCGACGAAGCAAAAAGCTCAGCAAAGAAGAGGTGAGTCCACAAATCCCAATGGGGGGCGATCCCCAGATACCCCTCGCACACCGCTACAAAGATAGCGGCTTGTGCGATGGAGTTGGGGGTAAGATTGTGTAGTTCCACCCCGTAGTGGAACAGGATGGCCCGCATGAAGCGGCTCGACGGCATTCCAAACCCCCGCTCATGGAAGGAGATGAAGCTCACGACATACCCCGGCGGAGGGGACGGAGCAACTTCGCCCGAGGGAGGGATCCATTCCGGCCGCTCCTTATCGGTGAGGGGGCGGAGCAAACCCTCGTCGACGAGGTCCCCCAGGTCACCCGCCGTCACCGTGGAGGAGGGCCACGGGTCGCGCGGCGGGAGGATGGTCACCCGGTCGGCCATCGCCAAGGCAGAAGGAATGGCGGCGTGAAGAACAGGGGAAGGCGGTTTCCTTTTCCTGGCTAGATCTCTCAGGTTGCAAAAAACCTGAGAAGAAGGCGAAAAGTGGATTCGAGAATCGTCACAGGACCCTCTCAGGGGTACATAAAGGACCAAGGGCGAGACGGTTCCAACGCATCGCCCGAACCGGACGCGCGGTTCAAAAAACGCGAAGCGAAACAGCCGTCCCTCGAACGGCTCGCGCACGCAACGGCAACCTCACCAACTACTCACCCCAGCGCATTAACTCCACGGCGAAATAGGTGACGTTTCTGGCAGGGGCAGCTGGCGGCGCTTCGCCTCCGCCAAAAACGGCCACGCCGAGAAAGGTACGCCACGAAGTTCAATTTCGAATCCCTTTTTCCCTTTTCCTTCTTTCTCTATCTCTTGCAACAGGGACCGAGAAGGGGGATAACCCCAAAGGGATCCTTCCCCGTGAAGGAACTAGGCCCCGAGCCTCCCTACTGATCAGGGGTTCGAAGGCTGGCCCCCCGAAGGGTTCAACAGCCGCCTCAGATCGCGTGGGCCCGACACCCACTACTGGTCAGGGGTTCGAAGGTCGGCCCCCGAAAGGTTCCATGACCGCCCCAGGCTACTAGGGCTCCGTGCCCCCTACTGATCAGGGGTTCGAAGGCTGGCCTGTCGAAGGGTTCACAGCCGCCTCAGACGCCGAGCGAGGGATGACCAGGGGTACGTTCGATACATAACCAAGGCTCGGGCTGCGCTCCCGAGGTACCCTAGGACATTTCCGAGACCAGCGGGAACGACTCTGTAATGGAATCCCATCGGAGGGAGGCAACGAGCCCTCGGACCCCGTCGCTAGGGGACCGGGTCCGGCAGATCACCCGCAGGTACTTTTGGGCGTGCCTCCGGGCCCCTAGCCGACCCCTAACGAACGGGGCACGGACGTCCACTCGGATTACCCGATCGCAGCTCACCGGAGACACCATGTTCGGTGCCCATCGAGGGTAACATGGCGCACTCCCCCCCTCCTCCTTGCGGAAAGGCGACGTAGGGGCGTATATAAAAAGTCGAGTCTGTCCCTGATCGTCCTCTCGCTCCGTGCGAAGGCTCGGGGGCTGCTCTCGCAAACCCGGCTCCGGCCGAACCGTTGACAGCGTCAACATACCAGCCCGAGAACTTGGGCCCCGACAGTGCACCTGGGTTACGCCCTGCTCGCATGAGGGAACCGCTAGTCACGCCGAAGCATTGCGCAAGGCATTAAGACCTCGAAGGAGTGAAACCACTCCTCCGAGGCCTCGGGGGCTACACCCGGCGGGTGCGCTCGCGCGCACCCACCGGAACAAGGTACCTCCGAGAAAGGCTGGTCCCCTTGCAAAAAAGTGCGATGCAAGCCTCCAAGCGAGTGTTAACACTCTCTTCGAGGCTCGGGGGCTACTGTCGGGGACCATAATTAGGGGTACCCTCAAGACGCCTAATTCTCAGCTGGTAACCCCCATCAGCATAAAGCTGCAAAGGCCTGATGGGTTTGATTAAGTCAGGGATCAGTCCACACGAGTGACTTGACCACGCCACGCCCGAGCCTAGCCTCGGGCGAGGGCAGCCGACCCTAAGATGACTCCGTCTCGCCTGAGGTCTCCTCTTTCACGGCAGGCGCATCCCCGGCTCGCCCTAGGCCCCGCCTCCGATAAGGAGAAACCCTGACTAAATCACCGCACCAACCGACCGAGTCACCAGGGCGTTTAACGCAAAAGGTAAGACCGACGGGCGGCCAGACTTCGCCAGTGGTGCCATAGGAAACTCCGCTCCGCCCGACCCAGGGCTCGGACTCGGGCCAAGGCCTCGGAAGACGGCGAACTCCGCTCCGCCCGACCCAGGGCTCGGACTCAGGCTAAGGCCTCGGAAGACGGCGAACTCCGCTCCGCCCGACCCAGGGCTCGGACTCAGGCTAAGGCCTCGGAAGACGGCGAACTCCGCTCCGCCCGACCCAGGGCTCGGACTCGGGCCAAGGCCCCGGAAGACGGCGACCTCCGCCTCGCCCGACCCAGGGCTCGGACTCCGCCTCGGCCTCTGCCGAATAATCTCCGCCTCGCCCGACCAGGGCTCGGACTCTGTCTCTGTCTTGCAGGACGGACTCGGCCACAGCCTCGGAGGAGCCTCCACGACACCCGACCTAGGATACGAGACCGCCACGTCAACAGGAAGCGTCATCATCACCCTGCCCTGAGCCGACTTGGGTCGCAGAGAACAAGACCGGCGTCCCATCTGGCCAGCTATGCCAGATAGGCCATGATGGCGCCCCGCTAGATCATGACGACGGCGGCCCCCAGCTCCCTTACGAAAGCAGGAGAACGTCAGCAAGGACCCAGCCACCTCGACAGCTGTCCCCCCGTCCGGCTCCGTTACTCCTCCAACAGCCACGACGCCACTCCAACAGGGTGCCACGATCTCTCTGGCTGCCACCTGGGCATGTACATAGGGCGCTAGCTCTCCCTCGCTAGACACGTAGCACCTTGCTACACCCCCGTCTTGTACACCTGGACCCTCTCCTTACGACTATAAAAGGAAGGGCCAGGGCCTTCTGAAAAAAGGTTGGCCTCGCGGGAACGAAAGGCAGGGGCAGGCGCTCTCTCGGGGCCGCCCTCTCCCTTCACCTCGTGCGGACGCTTGTAACCCCCTACTGCAAGCGCACCCGACCTGGGCGCGGGACGAACACGAAGGCCGTGGGAATTTCTCCGACTCCCTCGCGGTCCGGCTCCGGCCACCGACCTCTCTCTCACTCCGTTCCCCCCTTTGCGCTCGCTCCACGCGCTCGACCCATCTGGGCTGGGGCACGCGGCACTCTCACTCGTCGGCTCGAGGACCCCCCGGTCTCGGAACGCCGACATCCTTTTTTGCTCTTTGAGTTGCTACAGGCATATGCCCCCCTGCCGGATTGGTCGGCCTAGGAGGCCGAGTAGTCCGGCAACCTTGTTGGGCCTGTGCCTGGTGACCGGATTCAGCAGAGCTCAATCGGTCTTGCACTGGCGGTGCCAACCTATCAAAAACGGATGTTTGGGGTGCCCCCCAGGCGGGGTACTGTGGCATCCCAAATGGATATGGTGGCATGCCCCACATTTGATTTGGGACATATGGTGGAGGTAAGTATGTGTATGGATATGGCATAGATGGATAAGGAGGTGGAGGGGTCCATGTCGGCATGTTAGGTCTCAATTGTACAATAGGACCTTTCATTTCTTCCGATTGGTGATGTGGTCCAATCGGCCTGACCTGACGTTGCTCATGAATGGGTGAGCGGGGTCGCTTCGGTGGCCGGTCACTGGGGCCAGCCTTCCTTTTCACATATTTAGACAACAATTGATCGAAAGTCGGGCCAGGCTTGATCAGCCGACCAGCTGCTTTAAATGTATTTGTTTTCCACGTACCTATCTCTGGTCGTCGTGGTTTGAAGGTACGTGGTCGCTGCGAGTCCTGAGCATGGCCGGACCGTCCGCCTGAGCTCTCCGGACTGTCCGGTGGGGTCCCGGACCGTCCGCTCCTACGTGCCGGACCGTCCGGGATACGCAGCACGGGTTCCTGTATCTGTCTCCCTGTCTGCGCTTGCCCCCCAGTACTGGAGGTTGTAATGGTCACCTTTAAGGTCTCCCCTCCATCGGGAGTCTTCTCGGCTACCACTTTCCTGCAAGAAACTTTATGATCCTCATCGGCCTTTTTAGAATTGCCGATGATTGCCTCTTTGCCTTTGCCTTTATCGGCCGTGTTTGGCCGAACCAGGACTTTTTTGCCCTCGAAGTCGATCACGTTCATTGGAAATGGCTCTGTATCCACCTGCATTTCCTGAAATTTCAATCGTCCCTCATTAATGGCCGATTGAATCTGTCGTCGGAATACATTACAATCATTAGTGGCATGAGAAAATGAGTTATGCCACTTGCAGTATGCACGACGTTTTAGCTCGTCGGCGGATGGAACAGTGTGATTTATTTTAATATTGCCATTTTTGAGTAGTTCGTCAAATATTTTATCACATTTACCAACATTAAATGTAAACTTAACCTCCTCCTGCCGTTTCTTTTGAACCGGCTGTAAGGAGGCACAAGCCGAAGATTTGGCCTGCTTTGGCCAAACCATTTCAGCAGCATATACTTCTGCTGATTCGTCTTCTGAGCTACTTTGGTCGCATTCTACTACACGTATGTTGTGACGAATTGCTTTAGTAGTTTCTTTGCTTCGGCTTTCACAAGCCGAAGCTCTCTGGTGTAATTGTGCTAGTGTAAAGAATTGGATGCCTTCTAACCTCTCTTTTAAATAATATCGTAGACCGTTAAAGGCTAATCCTACTAGCTGTTTCTCTGCCAAATGAATTTGAAAGCATCGGTTTCTTGTATCTCGGAATCTCCGGATGTAATCATTAACCGATTCATCTTTTGTCTGTCGCAACGACGCTAAATCTACCAAATCCAATTCATAGTCACCGGAGAAAAAAATGATCATGAAATTTTTGTTCTAAATCCCCCCATGATGAAATGGAATTAGGAGGTAAAGTGGCGTACCATGCAAACGCAGTTCCTGTTAAAGATAATGAAAACAAACGTACACGAAATGCCTCTGTGTCGGCCAACTCTCCTAATTGTGCTAAAAATTGGCCTATGTGTTCACGTGTGTTCTTTCCTTGATCACCCGAAAATTTTGTGAATTCGGGTATCCTGGTTCCCTGTGGGTATGGGTGGTGATCAAATCGGCTGTCATAAGGTTTCCGATATGATTGCCCCCCAGGGACCATGCTTACTCCGAGCTTATCTCGGAACGCCCCGGCTATTTCTTCCCTTACTATATCAATGGCAGCCGGTGCGAGACCACCGGCTCTCTGGTCAAACATAGGTGGGGTTGGCTGGATATTAGCATGTTGTCTTTCCCCCCATTGGTTTGAGTTACGTGGTGCATTTCCATTTGCTCTATATGGCTCATACGTTTGATCGTTTCTTTCCGGCCTTCCAGGTGGGGCCGGAAAGCTTTCCTGGGCTTTGGATCCTGAATTAGTGGGCTGGTGCATTGCATAGTGTGATGGGAAGTGTTGCTGGGACGGGCGAGGATTCATGTAATAATCCTCCTCAAAAGACTTATGCGCGGACTGTCCGGATACGTACCCGGACCGTCCGTGGTCATATGCGGACCGTCCGTCATTGTATGCGGACCGTCCGGCTGGGTAGTTTAGGTTCTGTGTCATATGTGGTGGCTCGGGCGCATATCTAGGTAACTCATTAAAAATAGGCCCGACTGCTGTTGGCCCGGATGGTCCGCGCTCACGTGTAGACGGTCCGGGCATGTGTAGATCGGCTGATTTGCTGCCGATTTGCGGGTGCTTAGGGTATGTGTCCATCGGCATCCCATAAAGGGGTTGTGACTGGTCGTGACAACCTGTAGCCGATGTGTTATGCGCGTTATCTCCTAACTCAACCTCGTGCGAAGGAAAATTTGCGGTACTAGATTTATCGAATGCACGTACTAGTCTCTTAAGATCGCTTTGCATACCCCCTATAATGTTCTGCATTTGTTCACGCTGATCTTCTACATAATTTCTAAGAGATTGCAGATCGTTGGTATTACTTACATTGGGGATATCTGGCGTGGGTTGGAGCGAAGCCAGATCCGTTGCCCGATGTCGGACGACCTTGTTGTTCCTGTCCACTTTGAAGTTGGCCAAGAACTTTGCTTTCGCCTCCTGGATCATCCGCTCCTTGTGCTCCTCAAACTGGAGCTGCTCGTCAGCCGGCAAGGTTTCCCAAGTCGGCTCTATGATGTTGCTTAGAGAAATATCAGAGCTATCCTTTGAACCGGCCATTGAGGGCCGATCTGATGAGCTTAGATGTGTTTTCCCCAGCGGAGTCGCCAAAAAGTATGTTGACGCCCTTTTGGAGCGCCAATTACTCAACAAGAACCATGGCGGTGCCCTCTGCACAGGGGCGGACGGTCCGCGCGCAGGGGCCGGACGGTCTGCGGCCTGGTGTGAGGCGCGGTGGTGCTCTCTGCGCAAGGGCGGACTGTCCGCGGCCTGGGGCCGGACGGTCCGCGGCCTGGTGCGCGGCTAGGGCTCCTGCCTGACGGCCGGACGGTCCGCGCCCTGGGGCCGGACGGTCCGCGCGTACGCAGGGACGGCGGAAGATCGCCGACGGCGCCTGGATCTCGCTCCCGGGAGGGACCCCGTCGGGGAGTAGAGATCCTAGGTTGTGTCTAGGCTTGGGCTGGTCGACCTAGACTCCTCTAATCGACGTAGAGCCGAAGAGAGACGAAGAATTTGGGGATTGGATATCTAAACCTAAACTAGACTAGAACTACTCCTAAGATAAAATGCGAAATAGAAGTTGTATTGATTCGATTGTTGATGATTACAAATCGGCCGTAGACCTCTCTATTTATAGAGGAGGGGGGCTGGACCCTTTACACAACTGATTCCGAGCTAATTCCGCGAATCTAGCTAACAACCGTAGCACAAAACTCGGAACCCTAATCTGTTCTGCGCACGCGCGGACCGTCCGGCCCACAGGCGCGGACTGTCCGGACCGCGGACCGTCCGGCCTCAGGGCCGGACCGTCCGCCCGCTCTTTTTTGGTTCCAACAGCAGGGATGGCAGGTTTGGGCCTCAAGCGCGCGTGCGGGTGGGAGAGGAGAAGCCATAGTGGATCTCGGGATGAAACGATATGGGCCTCAAAGGGGGTTTCACACGATTTTACATGTCTTGGAAATGAGTTGGTAGGATTTGATGGGGATGAAACTGGTTCTTTCTCTTCCCCCATTAAATCGTTGACATGTCATCAAAAATGTTGATGTGTCATAGTAATTGATGTCATGAATCTCTCCATGAAACCCAATTGAGAATAGCCTAATCTTCCAGTTTTCGTGTGCCGAGGCAGTCTTGCATTCCTCATGGACAGCTGGATATATACAAGAATAGAACGTGAGTAGTAATGGCTAATGAGTACGCTAATTCGAGCTTATATTGATTAGTTAACAAGATCTTAGGAATTTGAGTTGACGTTGGACACATCACACAACTATGCACGCCAGAGTAGACAGGTTTCTAGAATACATAGTGGGTGTTTGGTTCCTTTAGTTACCTCCATTTGATCTTAGGAACGTGAGAATAGCCTAAACTTTAGTGACTAAACTTTAGACCCTAAAAATCCTATTTACAAGATATATTTTAGTTATTCCATTTGGTTTTTAGGGACTAAGAATAACTAAAGTTTAGAAGGTGCGAACCAAAACCCCATAATTTAGGACATTTTTTTGTTTCCTTGGGCTAAATAACAGGGTTAAAATTTAGCCAGTTTAAAAGTTAAAGTACCAAACACAAAGACTAAAAGAGGCTAAAACAGTTTAGTCCTGTTAGCCCACCTTGTAGAGCTAACTTGGGCTAAAATCCTCACTTTTCTACCTACTACCCTCCCCATCAGTGAACACGCCTACTTAGCGTATTTTTGTCTTTGTGGACAATATTAATTGCTTTAGTAGCTGTTTTAGTCAGATGATCGAACAGAGTAGGCTAATTTTTAGTCTCTAAACTTTAGCCCTTTTAGTTTAGCCTAGGAGAATCAAACATGCCCTTAATATACAATATGAGAGTGTTATCATCATACAATTAAGGTATGTTCCTGAGTCACTAGATCGATATTTTATATATGAAGAGCACCTTGAGAGACCGCATGATTCATTTAAATGTTTTTAAAATTAGTCACATTGTAAATATTGTTAACAAACAATATATAGAGAGTAATGTGGAGACATAGAGAGTAATGTAGAGACTGGTTCACGAAAAGACTGGCTCTTGTATTTTTCTTGTTTAACCTTTTTAAAGATCCCTTAATTGATCACATATTAAATGATGTTGCGCATACACTTAGAACTAGATTACATCGCCGTTCTCTACTAATCAAAGGCAACAGGGGCTCCATCTCGAGAGCCACTTCTAAACCCCAGCTGCAAATCAGAGTTCTTATTGTCAGATAAAAGAGGAAGCAGTCTGTTCGCAACACCATTTACTCACTCTTGATTATACCTCATAAATTCATGGCATCGATTTCTTATCTTATGAAACCGGTTGTCGGCTCAAATCACGTCACTAAAAGAAGAAAAAAAATCTCTCAACATCTGATACTGACGAAGCCATTCTTCTTTCTATATTTTAAGCAGAGTATATGACTACTACAGAACTTTGACCAGTACCAAACAATCGGCTGCAAATGCATGGCTACAACGGAATCTCAACACCTCGCTGCGAATGCCATCATCCTCTTCTCTCTTTTTCGCTGTACCATAACAATTGACTAGTACACAATTTAACCAATAAATCCTCGCAGACAAAGAAGCGGAAAAAAAAGAGAAACTAAGAACATCGTATTATTCGTTCGTTGTGAACTGAATAGCTCCATCTCCAGAAGACAAAAGTGCAGAGCTATAAACGCTGGAGGGAGCAAAGCCATGGCTCCTATAAGAGGAGCTGATGGTCACAAGAAAGTTCTCAGTCTTCCGCGGTGCCATGGCCACGAGGCGAGGCCTCTGTGTCACCAGCATTGTCGGCCGCCAACCTTTCCTCAAGAACCCTCTCGCCACGCTCCCTGGAAATAACGATTGAGATGGAATTAGTCAGCTCGTAAAAAAGCGATACCAAGAGTTGTTTCTGAGACTCCAGATATTTCTCGATAACACAGTTTTGGTCTCCAGCTGCCTTTGTACAGTAGTTTAACACTACTTTTGTGGTGTTAGCTCTATGAGCACTTGGATAATTGTGTCTAGATGCCTCAATCAAGTCTCTAAGAATTACCATCCCGATTAAAGCGAAGTGCCAGCAGCAAATATGGCTGCTATAGCATAAGGATACCACCTTATCTAAATCCTAACTAAAAGACGGTGTGCATACCTTCTTCTTGAAGCCTTGGTAGGATCTGATATCGGGAGAGCGACTTCCAAAGGCCTGGACCTTGCACACAACAGCCTATCAAACAGGTTGGCCACAGGGTCCGTAACTGGTCTGCAGGCAAAACAAAAAGCAGCGAATGATATCAAAAGTGAGACCAGTAGTGAGTGTTTACTGATGTAAAAAGTAAAAAAAAAGAACATTAAAAGTACCTCATGGCAGCTGGGAATAAACTGGGGAAGGAGAAATCATCACTGGGATCACCCTTAAGTCCAGTCAGTGGGTTCTTTTGGAAGTATCTCAGGTAAAGCCAGCTAACGTACATCCCGGACACCAAAGTTGGCAGGAAGTTAATGGAATCAGGCACGATGAAGGCCATGATACTTGAGAAACATACAACAAAGAATGGCATCCACTGCAGCAGCAAGAGACAAACAAAGAGATACGACAACTGAGCATCAAGTAGCTTCTAAGCGTCCTCGGAATAAGTATACTTGTACAATAAGTATAGTACAGCTGTAGGATTACAAATGGATATTTGGTATACCTTTGCCTTTATTTTCCAGAAAAAGCACATAGGAAGCTCAAGGTTTGGTAAGAGTTGCTTCAGGGCCACAAGAAAGCCAGCAAGGCAACCGTGGAAACCAGAAAGTGGTGTGACACTGCATGTCATGGCATAGGAAGGTCAGGTAATGTGCTCAGACAGTAACCTTATTTTCTCAGGAAGCAGTATGTTACCATGTAACCTAGTAGCGCGAATGATGCAAAAACAACTAAGAATGATCGTGTGGTATAAACGTGTCTAAACTACAGATATTTTAATTAGGAAAAGAAGAGTAACTGTTTGATATCGGCTAGTTAGTCTGCAGTTCTTACTGGCAGACCTAAGAGTATAATCTTATTCGTTAGGAGCAGATGTCAACACAAGCACATCAATTGACCATTTTGACACTTGATGAAGGCAAGGGAAGTAAGCACATCAAACAGAGCTAAGAGCAGTGCCAGATAATGAGTAATTAGGCACATCTGACAGATTGCATGTATTCAAACTTACAGGAAGCTCTCCTTTCCAGTGACGTAGTAAAGTCCAATAGCAAAGCAAAATGCAAGAATGCCACAGATGGAGTTGATCAAAATAATGAACTTCAAGAATTCCTTGCGGCCCCATGCTGGTTCAATGTCCTTTCCACAAAAGAGAAGACCAAGAGAACTGCCAATGGCCTGTAGAAGCAAAATTTATGTTTGTTATCATTAAGAACATAACAAAGAAGACCACTTTATGCTGTCAGAGAAATGCCACTCCTTGTCTCTCGAATTTCAGAGCATAATATGGAATAAGCACATGACAATTTTACTATTCCAAAGCAAATTTTCACAGCATATGTTTTTTCAGCTTAAACGTTTAATTTTGGGGGTTCTTACAAAATGGCAGTGTGCTAGCAAGATCATGTGGTGATGTGAAGCGATAGACCCCCCCCCCCCCCCACCCACCCCCACCCAAAAAGGGGGGGATACTTTTTCCATATACTTGGCAAATTAGAAACAAGTGACTTGCATGTTGCAAACATGTAGCTGTTCCTTCTGAGTAAGTCCACATGGCTATCTTAGTACTCTCTCTGCACTCCCATTCAATCATTGTTGATTTGCTGCTGCAAATTTCTTTTGCCAATCATCGTAAGAATTAATTACTCCACTTTTAACTCTGACCATACCTCATTAAAACCTTTCGGGGATGAAGTAGAAGTACTACGCGTTTTTCCTAAAGTGATTCTGTTCTGGTAGTATCCATCTATTTTACTCTCGAGGTGCAGGCTACAACGCCAGGGGTCTGTGAATGCAACTAATCGAAGACACGGGCAACATTGTTTGTTGTTGAGCATGAATTTAATGTCTATGGTTCAATTTTTACTTTTGCAAAAGATTATGTCAGTATGAAGATAAACTTTAAAGATTTCATTTCGACAGTGCTATCCTAATTCCTTGTTCTTTTAACATTATTACTGCCTGGTATAATGCTTTCAAGAAGTATGCATTGTATAGGGAAAAGGTGAACAATTTAGCCACTGCCATTTCTTAAACGTAGGGCCTAACTATGCATTTTGCACCGGGCCACCAAATTCTGCAGTTTGGCCTTGTGTGCCTACAATATAAGATCTCACAAGTGTTTCAAGTCACGATGTTCGACCCAAACTTCGAATCAAAGAAACAAAGGAGACAGCAAATCAGGAGAAAATTGAGCTCACCCCTGGGAGGACTTGCTCGATGTAACCAGCGGTAAAGACGGTCCATACATAGGGGATTGTCCTGCAAGGCGCAGACACAAGTCAAAGGAATGTCCTGGGGAACCACCGCCACTCTGCCGGGAAAAGCTGTTTCTTTTGAGCGTCGTGGGCAGGCACGTACTTGGAGGGGATGATGGCGAGGTAGTTGAGTGACGAAGGGAGGAGCTGGAGCAGCACGTATCCTCCGATGAGCACGACGACGAGGCCCTTGCAGGTGCGCGTGAACTCCTTGCCGGGGGTCTGCAAGAATGACAGGATCCGGATTCGGTGGCCAAGCAGTGAGCTGAACTGGATCCCAGGCGAAGAATGGCACAGCAAGCAAGCAAGAAATAAAGGAAGAGCAAGGAAGGGAGCTAGGAAGCGGCGCTTACGACGGCCGGCGGAGCTCCGGCTGGCTCCGCAGATCCGGGGGGCGGAGCCGTGGCCGTCGGGGCCTGCAGCGGCTGGCTCTCCATCATCACCACCCCCGCTGCCTCCTCTCGCAGATGCAGATCTACTTCTCCCTTGTTGCCTTGTTTGGTGGAGACGTGGAGAGGTGGCAATAAGACAGAAGGGGAGGGGGGGAGGGGGTTGTTGGGTTACTCTCCAGACTCCACTGCCCCTCCGGTCAACCCTGCTACTGCCTACTATTGCTGCTAGGCTTCCTCTCCCGCCCAAAGCTTCCCTCCCCTTCTCCTCCCCTTTCCTTCAGTTCACCAGTCACAGTCAGCTCTGCCGATGCACGCTCAGCACCGGAAAGCGAGTGAGCAGAAGCGTCCGTTCCAGCTTCAACTCGTTTATTGCGCTAACGTCCATCCCTTGATTTTTTTAAATGTGGGCCCGTTTGTCTGATTCTATGGTGGATGTTTGAACGTACTAGAGCTAATAGTTAGTTGACTAAAAAAATGTTAGTGAAATTAGTTAGCTAACAAACAGCTAGCTAATTATTAACTGATTTATTAAAAGTAGCTAATTATTGAACTATTAACTAGGGTGTTTTGATGTCTCCAACTAATTTTAGTTACTAACTATTAGCTCTAGTGCATTCAAAAACCCTCTATGATTGTTTCCTAAGCCCTTAGGATACCAATCCGTAACTGGAAATCCTCGATGACGAGTAGATCTGTTCAATGAGAGGAATATAGGACATACCTTCGTTGTGTTGACGCGTCCTGACTTGGTGTTGGTGGAGCATGGCCGCCGTCGGCGCGTCACCTTTATTGTCCTCTAGAGGAACAACAGGCACCGGGATCCGAGCCGCCGTTGGTTGTCATGCTTCCAGTCACTCCGGTGCCTAGGCGATGGGGCCTCTCTATGGGATTAGGGTTTCGGACGAGTACTAGTGTTAACTTTCTTGTGATCCCTTAATCCTTTATATAGCATTGTGTGACCGGGTGCTCCAACTATGGTTAGTGTGGGCCCTCCAAATCAAAGGCTCAATTAAGGAGATGGACAATTGGGTTAAGCCCAATCTAGCCACTGATGACCGGCTATAGAGGACACAACCAACAATCTCTCCTTTGTTCTCTATATTCCATATACTCAACTTTTCTGTATTCCATCCTGTCGGGGACCATAATTAGAGGTACCCTCAAGACCCCTAAATCTCAGCTGGTAACCCCCATCAGCACAAAGCTGCAAAGGCCTGATGGGTGCGATTAAGTCAAGGATCGGTCCATTCGAGGGACATGATCGTGCCTCGCCCGAGCCTAGCCTCGGGCAAGGGAAGCCGACCCCGGAGAACCTACGTCTCGCCCGAGGACCCCCCTCCAGCAACGGGCACACTATCGGCTCGCCCGAGGCCCAGTCTTCACCGAGAAGCAACCTTGGCCACATCGCCACGCCGACCGACCAAATCGCAAGGGCATTTAATGCAAAGGTGGCCTGACACCTTTATCCTGACGCACGCCCTCCAGTCGACAGAACCGAAGTGACCGCAGTCACTTCGCCACTCTACTGACCGGTCTGACAAGAGGACAGCGCCGCCTGCGCCGTTCCGACTGCTGAGCCACCCGACAGAGTGAGGCTGACAGCAGCCAAGGCCGGCCTTGGGCGTCATAGGAAACTCCGCCTCGCCCGACCCCAGGGCTCGGACTCGGGCTCAGCCCCGGAAGACGGCGAACTCCGCTCCGCCCGACCCAGGGCTCGGACTCGGGCTCATCCCCGGAAGACGGCGAACTCCGCTCCGCCCGACCCAGGGCTCGGACTCGGGCTCAGCCCCGGAAGACGGCGAACTCCGCTCCGCCCGACCCAGGGCTCGGACTCGGGCTCAGCTCTAGAAGACGACGAACTCCGCCTCGCCCGACCCCAGGGCTCGGACTCGGGCTCAGCCCGGAAGACGACGAACTCCGCCTCGCCCGACCCCAGGGCTCAGACTCGGGCTCAGCCCCGGAAGACGACGAACTCCACCTCGCCCGACCCCAGGGCTCGGACTCAGCCCTGGCCTCAGCCGACGGTCTCCGCCTCGCCCGACCTAGGGGCTCGGACTCGACCACGGCCACGAAAGACATACTCGACCTCGACCTCGGAGGAGCCTCCACATCGCCCAACCTAGGGCGCGGACCGACCACGTCGACAGGAGGCGCCATCATTACCCTACCCCGAGCTGACTCAGGCTACGGGGAACAAGACCGGCATCCCATCTGGCTCGCTCCGCCAGATAGGCAATGGTGGCGCCCCGCACGCTCTGTGACGACGGCGGCTCTCGGCCCCCTTACGAAAGCAAGAGGACGTCAGCAAGGACTCGACAGCCCCAACAGCTGTCCTTCCGCCAAGCTCCAGTGCTCCTCCGACGGCCACGACACCACACGAACCGGGTGCCAAGACCCCTCCGGCTGCCACGATGGCATGTACTTAGGGCGCTAGCTCTCCTCCGCTAGACACATAGCACTCTGCTACACCCCCCCCCCCATTGTACACCTGGATCCTCTCCTTACGCCTATAAAAGGAAGGACCAGGGCCCTCTTACAGAGGGTTGGCCCGCATGGAGAAGGACGGGACGGCGCTCGCGCAAGGCCGCTCGCTCCCACTCCCGCGTGGACGCTTGTATCCCCCTACTGCAAGCGCACCCAACTCAGGCGCGAGGCTAACACGAAGGCCGCGGAATCCACTCTCTCACGTCTGCCTCCCTCCGGCTGCTTCCTTTCCCCCCTTCGCGTTCCGCCTTGCGTCGACCCATCTGGGCTGGGGCACGCGGCGACAATTCACTCGTCGGTCCAGGGACCCCCCGGGTTTCGAAACACCGACAGTTGGCGCGCCAGGTAGGGGCCTGCTGCGTGTTGACGAACAGCTTCCCGTCAAGCTCCAGATGGGCAGTCTCCAGCAACCTTTCCAGCCCGGGACGGTGCTCCGTTTCGGGAATCTTGAGTTCATGTCCCTCGACGGCAGCTACGACATGATACTCCTTCCCCCGCCGTGCGACAGCGACAATGGCGGTCGACAACCCGCTCGCCGGCGGGGAAATCGACGACGCCTTCCCCACGTGGTGGAAGGACGACATTCGGGCTTGTCCTGTCCCCTCCCCCGCCGACGGAGGAGGAGGCGGGGCAACCAAGGCCAAGCGGGAAGCGGCACCTCGTTGGCTGTCGAGCGAGTCGATGGCGCCGGTGCCCCAACGGAGGGCGCGTCGGGCATCGATCTCGCGTCTGAGACGAAGACGAGCGCCGCCTCCCCGCAACACGCCAATCTCAAGCAAACGCACGACGCCAGCACGCTCGCGAAGGACTTGCTGGGCGTCACCCTCGTACCTCAGACAACGGTGCAGTCAGTCCCAGACGCGACCTCGTCACCGATCGTCGACTGAAAGGTACCGACCGATTCCCGTCTCGTGTCTTTTGGATTCGGCCTCGACCCACCAAGCGACTCTGCTTCGGTGAGCACTCTCTTAGAGGCGAGTCCAAACCCTTTGGGGTATCGTGTGCGGTCACCCTGGGACCGACTGACGGCCGACTCGACCTACGAGCCCTCGGGGTCCGAGGAAGATGGCGAGCCCGACCTCTGTTGGGTTTTCTCCGGACTTGGTAACCCCAGTGCCGTGCGGGACTTCATGACCGCATGTGACTACTGCCTTTCCGACTGTTCCGACGGCAGCCGCGGCCTCGACAATGAGGACCGCGGCCCAAGTCGTGAATGTTTCCATGTCGATCTAGGGGGTCTCGGCGAAGGCAACCATCTTGGTATGCCGGAAAACGATGATCCCCCTAGGCCCGCGCCTCGCGTTGACATCCCTCGGGAGCTAGCTGTGGTCCCCGTCCCGGCAGGGGGTCCTGACCCACAGCTCGGGCATATCCGCGAGAGGTAGGCTAGGCTCGACGAGGGAGCAGGAACGCTTGTGCCGATCCGCCGGGACATCGGGCAGGAATGGGCGGTCCAACCCCCGGCCGGAGAAGCGCGTCATCTCCCCTAGGACATCTAGCACCGCATCGCCGACGACGTCAGGGTGAGGCCACCGCCGGATTCCAGCGGAGTTGGCTGGAACCTGGCTGCAGCGGCAATACTCCTCCGCGCGATGCCGGAGCCATCAACCACCGAGGGGCGGCGTATCCAGGGAGAGCTCAAGAATCCCCTGGAGGACGCCGCGGTCCGACGGGCCGAAAGCTCTGCCTCCCGAAGGCAAGGGTTCCCCTCGGAACATCGCGCCGCGACTTCCCGATTCATGCAGGAAGCCTCGGTCCACTTCGGGCGCACGCGCAACACATCGCCTGCAGTCCCGGGTCGCCTCGACAACGAGTGTCATCATCACAGCCGTCGGGCCCACCTCGACGACAGGGCGCGCCGAGGCTACCACCCCAGGCGTGGGGGACGCTACGACAGCGGGGAGGATCGGAGTCCTTCGCCCGAACCACCCGGTCCGCAGGCTTTCAGCCACGCCATACGACGGGCACCGTTCCCGACCCGGTTTCGAACCCCGACTACTATCACAAAGTACTCGGGGGAGACGAGACCGGAACTGTGGCTCGCGGACTATCGGCTGGCCTGCCAACTGGGTGGAATGGACGATGACAACCTCATCATCCGCAACCTCCCCCTGTTCCTCTCCGACACCACTCGAGCCTGGCTGGAGCACCTGCCCCTGGGGCAGATCTCCAACTGGGACGACCTGGTCCAAGCCTTCGTCGGCAATTTCCAGGGCACATACGTGCGCCCTGGGAACTCCTGGGATCTCCGAAGCTGCCGCCAGCAGCCGGGAGAGTCTCTCCGGGACTACATCCGGCGATTCTCGAAGCAGCGCACAGAGCTGCCCAACGTCACCGATTCAGATGTCATCGGCGCGTTCCTCGCCGGCACCACCTGCCGCGACCTGGTGAGCAAGCTGGGTCGCAAGACCCCCACCAGGGCGAGCGAGCTGATGGACATCGCCACCAAGTTCGCCTCTGGCCAGGAGGCGGTTGAGGCCATTTTCTGGAAGGACAAGCAGCCCCAGGGCCGCCCACCGGAAGATGCTCCGGAGGCGTCAACTCAGCGCGGCGCCAAGAAGAAGGGCAAGAAGAAGTCGCAAGTGAAACGCGACGCCGCCGACGCGGACCTTGTCGCCGCCGCCGAGCACAAGAACCCTCGGAAAGCTCTCGGAGGTGCCAACCTCTTCGACAAGATGCTCAAGGAGCCGTGCCCCTATCATCAGGGGCCCGTCAAGCACACCCTTGAGGAGTGTGCCATGCTTCGACGACACTTCCACAAGGCCGGGCCACCCGCGGAGGGTGGCAAGGCCCTCGACGACGCAAAGGAGGAAGATCACAAGGCAGGAGGGTTCCCCGAGGTCCGCGACAGCTTCATGATCTATGGCGGGCAAGTGGTGAATGCCTCGGCTCGGCACCGCAAGCAAGAGCGTCGGGAGGTCTGCTCGGTAAAGGTGGCGGCGCCAGTCTACCTAGACTGGTCCGACAAGCCCATCACCTTCGACCAGGCCGACCATCCAGACTACGTGCCGAGCCTGGGGAGATACCCACTCGTTGTCGACCCCATCATCGCCGACGTCAGGCTCACCAAGGTCCTCATGGACGGAGGCAGCAGCCTCAACATCATCTACGCCGAGACCCTCGGGCTTCTGCGGATCGATCTGTCCTCGGTCCGGACGGGCGCTGCGCCTTTCCACGGGATCATCCCCGGGAAGCGCGTTCAACCCCTCAGACAACTCGACCTACCCGTCTGCTTCGGGACTCCCTCCAACTTTCGAAAGGAGACCCTCACGTTCGAAGTGGTCGGGTTTCGAGGAATCTACCATGCAGTGCTGGGGAGGCCATGCTACGCCAAGTTCATGGCCATCCCCAACTACACCTACCTCAAGCTCAAGATGATGGGCCCCAACGGGGTCATCACCGTCGGGCCCACGTACCGACACGCATACGAATGCGATGTGGAGTGCATGGAGTACGCCGAGGCCCTCGCCGAATCCGAGGCCCTCATCGCTGACCTGGAGAGCCTCTCTAGGGAGGCGCCCGACGTGAAGCGCCACGCCGGCAACTTCGAACCAGCGGAGACGGTCAAGTCCGTCCCTCTCGACCCCTGCAACAACGCCTCCAAGCAGATCCGGATCGGTTCCGAGCTCGACCCCAAATAGGAAGCAGTGCTCGTCGACTTTCTCCGCGCAAACGCCGACGTTTTCACGTGGAGTCCCTCGGACATGCCCGGCATACCCAAGGAAGTCGCCGAGCACTCTCTGGATATTCGAGTTGGGGCCCGACCCGTGAAGCAGCCTCTGCGCCGATTCGACGAAGAAAAGCGCAGAGCCATAGGCGAGGAGATCCACAAGCTACTGGCGGCAGGGTTCATCAAAGAGGTATTCCATCCTGAATGGCTTGCCAACCCTGTGCTTGTGAGAAAGAAAGGGGGGAAATGGCGGATGTGTGTAGACTACACTGGTCTAAACAAAGCATGTCCAAAGATTCCCTACCCTCTGCCTCGCATCGATCAGATCGTGGATTCCACTGTTGGGTGCGAAACCCTGTCTTTCCTCGATGCCTACTCAGGGTATCACCAGATCAGGATGAAGGAGTCCGACCAGCTCGCGACTTCATTCATCACACCCTTCGGCATGTACTGCTATGTCACAATGCCGTTTGGTTTGAGGAATGCGGGGGCAACGTACCAGCGATGCATGAACCATGTGTTTGGCGAACACATCGGCCGAACGGTCGAGGCCTACATCGATGACATCATAGTCAAGACGAGGAAGGCCTCCGACCTCCTTTCCGACCTTGAAGCGACATTCCGATGTCTCAAGGCGAAAGGCGTGAAGCTTAATCCCGAAAAGTGTGTCTTCGGGGTCCCCCGAGGCATGCTCTTAAGGTTCATCGTCTTCGAGCGGGGCATCGAAGCCAACCCGGAGAAGATTGCAGCCATCACCAGCATGGGGCCAATCAAGGACTTGAAAGGCGTACAGAGGGTCATGGGATGTCTCGCGGCTCTGAGCCGCTTCATCTCCCGCCTCGACGAAAGAGGTCTGCCTCTGTACCGCCTCTTAAGGAAAGCTGAGTGCTTCACTTGGACTCCCGAGGCCGAGGAAGCCCTCGGGAACCTGAAGGCGCTCCTCACGAACGCGCCCATATTGGTGCCCCCCGCTGCCGGAGAAGCCCTCTTGATCTACGTCGCCGCAACCACCCAGGTGGTTAGCGCCGCGATCGTAGTTGAGAGACGAGAAGAAGGGCATGCGTTGCCCGTCCAAAGGCCGGTCTACTTCATCAGTGAAGTACTGTCCGAGACCAAGATCCGCTACCCACAAATCCAGAAGCTGCTGTACGCGGTGATCCTGACACGATGGAAGTTGCGACACTACTTCGAGTCTCATCCGGTGACTGTGGTGTCATCCTTCCCCCTGGGAGAGATCATCCAGTCCCGAGAGGCCTCGGGTAGGATTGCGAAGTGGGCGATGGAGATCATGGGCGAGACGATCTCGTTCGCCCCCCGGAAGGCCATCAAGTCCCAGGTCCTGGCGGACTTCGTGGCTGAATGGGCCGACACCTAGCTTCCGACGGCTCCGATCCAACCGGAGCTCTGGACCATGTTTTTCGATGGGTCGCTGATGAAGACGGGGGTCGGCGCAGGCCTCCTCTTCGTCTCGCCCCTCGGAAAGCACCTACGCTACGTGCTACGCCTCCACTTCCCGGCGTCCAACAATGTGGCAGAGTACGAGGCTCTAGTAAACGGGTTGCGAATCGCCATCGAGCTAGGGGTCCGACGCCTCGACGCTCGCGGTGACTCGCAGCTCGTCATCGACCAAGTCATGAAGAACTCCCACTGCCGCGACCCGAAGATGGAAGCCTACTGCGATGAGGTTCGGCGCCTGGAAGACAAGTTCTACGGGCTCGAGCTCAACCACATCGCCCGACGCTACAACGAGACTGCGGACGAGCTGGCTAAAATAGCCTCAGGACGAACAACAGTTCCCCTGGACGTATTCTCCCGAGACTTGCATCAACCCTCCGTCAAGACCGAGGACACGCCCGAGCCCGAGGCACCTTCGGCTCCGCCCGAGGCACCCTCGGCTCAGTCCGAGGTACCCTCGGCCCAGTCCAAGGTACCCTCGGCACGGTCCGAGGTACCCTCGGCTCAGCCCGAGGTACCCTCGGCCCCCGAGGGTGAGGCACTGCGTGTTGAGGGGGAACCAAGCGAGGTCACGCCTAATCAAAGCTGGCAGACCCCGTACCTGCAATATCTCCACCAAGGAGAGCTGCCCCTCGACCAAGCCGAAGCTCGGTGGTTGGCGCGGCGCGCCAAGTCTTTCGTCTTGCTGGGAGATGGGAAGGAGCTCTACCACCACAGCCCCTCAGGCATCCTCCAGCGATGCATTTCCATCGCCGAAGGCCAGCAGCTCTTGCAAGAGATACACTCGGGGGCTTGCGGCCATCACGCAGCACCTCGAACCCTCGTTGGAAACGCCTTCTGACAAGGATTCTACTGGCCGACGGCGGTGGTCGACGCTACTAGAATTGTCCGCACCTGCGAAGGGTATCAGTTCTACGCGAGGCAGATCCACCTGCCCGCTCAGGCTCTGCAGACCATACCCATCACCTGGCCGTTTGCTATGTGGGGTCTGGACCTCGTTGGCCCCTTGCAGAAGGCACCCGGGGGCTACACGCACCTGTTGGTCGCCATCGACAAATTCTCCAAGTGGATCGAGGTCCGACCCCTAAACAGCATCAGGTCCGAACAGGCGGTGGCGTTCTTCACCAACATCATCCATCGCTTTGGGGTCCTGAACTCCATCATCACCGACAACGGCACCTAGTTCACCGGCAAAAAGTTCCTGGACTTCTGCGAGGATCACCACATCCGGGTGGACTGGGCTGCCGTAGCTCACCCCATGACGAATGGGCAAGTGGAGCGAGCTAACGGCATGATCCTGCAAGGACTCAAGCCTCGGATCTACAACGACCTCAACAAGTTCGGCAAGCGGTGGATGAAGGAACTCCCCTCGGTGGTCTGGAGTCTGAGAACAACGCCGAGCCGAGCCACGGGCTTCACACCGTTCTTTCTAGTCTATGGGGCCGAGGCCATCTTGCCCACAGACTTGAAATACGGTTCCCCGAGGGCGAGGGCCTACACCGACCAAAGCAACCGAGCCAACCGAGAAGACTCACTGGACTAGCTGGAGGAGGCTCGGGACGTGGCCTTACTACACTCGGCACGGTACCAGCAGTCCCTGCGACGCTACCACGCCCGAGGGGTTAGGCCTCGAGACCTCCAGGTGGGCGACCTGGTGCTTCGGCTGCGACAAGACGCCCGAGGGCGGCACAAACTCACGCCTCCCTGGGAAGGGCCATTCGTCATCGCCAAGGTCCTGAAGCCCGGAACGTACAAGCTAGCCAACAACCAAGGCGAGGTCTACAGCAACGCTTGGAACATCCAACAGCTACGTCGCTTCTACCCTTAAGATGCTTTCAAGTTGCTCGTATACCTCATTCACACACCAAGTCTGGTCGTCAAGGGAGGGTCAGCCTTGCCTCGGCAAAGCCCGACCCTCCCTCAGGGGCTAGAAGGGGGCAACCCCCTCTGCGTCGAAATTTTCCTCGAAAAAAGAAAAAAAAATCCTTTCTGCCAGAATGCCTTTCGTGCTCTTCGACTACTTCAAAAGTGGATCCTGAAAACGACGGAGTACACGTAAGCAGCCAAGGCTGACCGAGCCGAGGGACTCCTACGCCTCCGGGATACGGATACCTCACTCATCACCTTCTGCGATAAGTAACTCGCGCTCGGATAAGTGACTCCACGGACCGAACAAGTCTTCATGCTCGAGAGCTCCTCTGCCGAAATGATTTTTCGGGCCTTCTCGACTGCGTCGGTAACAGAACCCTATGGACGAGTAAGAGCGCGCGTAAGCGGCAAGGCCGACTGAGCCGAGGGATTCCTACGCCTCCGGGATACGGATACCTCACTCATCGCCTTCCGTGAAAAGCAACTCTCGCCCGCACAAACAATTCTGTTACCGACAAATGAGTCCGGATACTCGAAACAAGAGGAAAAGAGACGTAGCTCTACAACACGACGACGGTGTGTTTAGGCCTCGGTGGCCGCAGAAAACATACACATACTACAAGACAACCTGATCCTGTAGGCTCGGACGTCGACAACCGAAGGGGGCAGCAGCACCCTCGGCATCAACTACACCTTCGGCGGGGTCTGACCTAGCCTCGGACGGCGACGCGGTCGGAGGGCCCCCACTCTGAAGGACGACATCAGCACCACACCCGAGCCATCGCCGCCAGGGTCTTCTTCGAGAATCCGGCCCGAGCAGGCGGCTCGGCCGGCCACCCCGAGGCCTCGACCAGCTAACCCCTAAAGACATCAGCTCGGCTTGTGGCCTCGGCAACTCAACTCCGGCGTCGGCTCCGCTAGTGGACGACCCGGCCAGGCTCTGGCCAACTACACCTCCTTTTCGAAGCCAACTCTGCCTCCATCCATGCTGACACCGCTGCCTCCGGCTTCGGCTCATCGAAGGGCGGCCGAGGGGTTCCTTTAACTAAGCAAGAGAGGCCTCGGACAGCAAGGCCGACCGAGCCAAGGGACTCCTACGCCTCCGGGATACGGATACCTCACTCGTCGCCTTTGCACGAGGCAACTCACGCTCGGTGAAGCGGTTCAGATAATCGACAAGGCGAGTCTCAGTGCTTGAAATGAAGAAAAGATACGGCTCCGTGCCGAAAATACATACACGTTCAGGCCTCGACAGCCGCATTGAACAAGACACCGGCATTCAAGGTGCCATTACAAACGGAGCTCCGGTTCCGTCTCCGCGGGAACGAACAACCCCCCAAGATTGGGGGACCTGCGGAGCAATTGAGGGCTGACGGGTGGCCCGCCGCCGCCCGATCCGGCAACAGCGACAACGACCTCCGCCCCGGGCGACGAAGCAGCTTGAGCAACGGCTTCGGGGCGGGTAGGGCTCTCGTTCACCGAGGACGAGAACCAGCCATTCAAGCCGGGGGACGGAGGCCCAGGGGTATGGGCGGAGTTGGCAATCTCGTCGGTAGAGAAGCCTTCTCCGGCTGCCACCGCCTCAACACCGCGCCAGCGGGCGCCGGACGCCTCAAAGCGCACCGGCAGGTCCTCACCCTCGCCGGAGCCACCTAGAACATGAGCGCCGCCCTCGCGGCACACGACATGCTGGGCGACCCACTGACGCGGCTGTCGGCGCGAGGAAGGCCTGGACGTGGCCGGCCCGCACGCAGCGCGACCATCGTCCGGACGGAGGACGGAATGCTGCACCCTAGCTGAGCAGCGGCGGTCCGCCTACCCCGGCGTGGCTGAGGGAAGCCTCTGCGGAGCTGGAAGATGCCTTTCTCCCCCAGACGACGGGGGAAGAAAGGGGTTACCGACCCACGCGGAGGCGGCCCCCCGACTCACCTCACCCTCCGCCCCAGCAAGGATGATGAAGATCCTTGAAGCCGAGGGCGGGGCGGAGGCTGCAGCCCGGTTCGCTTCTCCCCACCATCAAGCTGGTGGTCACCGTCTTGGGTGACCACCAGCGAGGGGATGCAGCCGGGCTGCCTGATGGAAATCCTTGAAGCCGAACGATGGCTGAGAGGTACCAACTTCCACGGAGTTGCGTTCCTCCGACGACAAGGCGGAAGGACTGCGGGCGTCCCCCATTCGGGGGCTCGGAAGGTGGGAAGACACGATGCATGTGGGGAGCGCGAAGACATGGTTTCCCTCCAAAGGGGTCGCCCCCCTTTTAAAGGCGGCCCTCCCCACTTGCGTCCTCAACCGTTGCGGGTTGAGTCTTCTCCGACACGCTCCAAGATTCTCCCCCCACGGCGCAGGGGCTGGGTCCCACACGTCATGCAAGCCGGTCTAGGGAGAAGAAGCCGAACCGCCACGCGCGCGCGGTGCATGCAACCACCCGGCGGTTACAAGCACTCCTCCACTTTCGCCCGGACCAGCGGGTGAAAGGGCGGACAACCATGCAGGCGGCATGCAACCGTGCCAAGTAGGCACGCCCCTTCGACTCCAACGAGCCCAGCAATGAGGACCAGGCCCACGCGTCATGCAACCGGTGCGCCGGTTGCTACGTGTGAGCAACTGCACCGCCACTCACGCCACTACCGTGCCTCCTCGACTGCGGAGTCAATACCGCGACTCGAGGCAACCCTGCAGTGCCAGCCAAGCGCGACGGTCAAATGCGGTCAAAATTGGGCCGGCAGTAATGGCGGTGACAGGCGGGCAGAAGCAGCGGTCACGTCGTCAGCCAAGCTCACGTCCCATCCAGGGGCAGCGGGGGAGCCCTCTCTCACGGCGTGAAGACGGCGCGCTCGTGATCCGTTCCTCGAACGGCTCGCACACGCGCAAACGGCCGCCCCGCGAACCGCTCGCCCCGTCGCATTAACTTCGCGGCGGGACAGGCGGCGTCTCAAGCGGGAGAAGCAAGCAACGCTTCGCCTTCGCCATAATGACCGCGTCAAAAAAGGTACGCCGCGTCATTCGATTTCGTGTCATTTTCCTTTTCCTCTTTCTCTCTCTTACAACAGGGACCAGGAAAGGGGGATACCTCGAAAAGGACCCTTCTCCATGGAGGAAACAGGCTCCGAGCCTCTCTACTGATCAGAGGTTCGAAGGCTGGCCCCTCGGAGGGGTTCAACGACCGCCTCAGATCGATTGGGTTCTGCGCCCACTACTGGTCAGAGGTTCGATGGCCGGCCCCTCGAAGGGTTCAACGGCCGCCTCAGGCCACTCGGGCTCCGCGCCCACTACTGATCAGGGGTTCGTAGGCTGGCCCTCGAAGGGTTCACAGCCGCCTCAGACACAGAGCGAGGGATGACCATGGGTACGTTCGATACATAACCAAGGCTCGGGCTACGCTCCCGAGGTACCCTAGGACATTTCCGAGACCAGCGGGAGCGATCTTGTAACGGAATCCCATCAGAGGGAGGCATCGAGCCCTCGGACCCCGTCGATAGGGGACCGGGTCCGGCAGATCACCCGCAGGTACTTTTGGGCGCGCCTCTGGGCCTCTAGCCGACCCCTAACAAATGGGGCACGGACGTCCGCTCGGATTACCCGCCAGCAGCTCACCGGAAACTCCATGTTCGGCGCCCTCCGAGGGCAACATGGCGCTTTCCCCCCCTCCTTGCAGAAAGGCGATGCAGGGGCGTATGTAAAAAAGATGAGTCTGTCCTTGACCGTCCTCTCGCCCTGTGCAGAGGCTCGGGGGCTGCTCTCGCAAACCCGGCTCTGGCCAGACCGTTGATAGCGTCAACATACCAGCCCGAGAACTTGGGACCCGACCGTGCACTCGAGCTACAGCCAGCTCGCATGAGGGAACAACTAGACCAGCCGAAGTGTTGCGAAGCGTCCTAAGACCTCGAAGGAGTAAAATTACTCCTCTGAGGCCTCGGGGGCTACACCCGGCGGGTGCGCTCGCGTGCACCCACCGGAACAGAATGCAACCAAAAAAGGCTGGTCCCCTTGCAAAAAAGTGCGGCAAAAGCCTCCAAGCGAGTATTAGTACTCCCTTGGAGGCTCGGGGGCTACTGTCGGGGACCATAATTAGGGGTACCCTCAAGACCCCTAAATCTCAGCTGGTAACCCCCATCAGCACAAAGCTGCAAAGGCCTGATGGGTGCGATTAAGTCAAGGATCGGTCCATTCGAGGGACATGATCGTGCCTCGCTCGAGCCTAGCCTCGGGCAAGGGAAACCGACCCCGGAGAACCTACGTCTCGCCCGAGGACCCCCCTCCAGCAACGGGCACACTATCGGCTCGCCCGAGGCCCAGTCATCACCGAGAAGCAACCTTGGCCACATCGCCACGCCGACCGACCAAATCGCAAGGGCATTTAATGCAAAGGTGGCCTGACACCTTTATCCTGACGCACGCCCTCCAGTCGATAGAACCGAAGTGACCGCAGTCACTTCGCCGCTCTACTGACCGGTCTGACAAGAGGACAGCGCCGCCTGCGCCGTTCCGACTGCTGAGCCACCCGACAGAGTGAGGCTGACAGCAGACAAGGCCGGCCTCGGGCGTCATAGGAAACTCCGCCTCGCCCGACCCTAGGGCTCGGACTCGGGCTCAGCCCCGGAAGACGGTGAACTCCGCTCCGCCCGACCCAGGGCTCGGACTCGGGCTCAGCCCCGGAAGACGGCGAACTCCGCTCCGCCCGACCCAGGGCTCGGACTCGGGCTCAGCCCCGGAAGACGGCGAACTCCGCTCTGCCCGACCCAGGGCTCGGACTCGGGCTCAGCTCCGGAAGACGACGAACTCCGCCTCGCCCGACCCCAGGGCTCGGACTCGGGCTCAGCCCCGGAAGACGACGAACTCCGCCTCGCCCGACCCCAGGGCTCGGACTCGGGCTCAGCCCTGGAAGACGACGAACTCCGCCTCGCCCGACCCCAGGGCTCGGACTCAGCCCTGGCTTCAGCCGACGGTCTCCGCCTCGCCCGACCCAGGGGCTCGGACTCGACCACAGCCACGGAAGACAGACTCGACCTCGACCTCGGAGGAGCCTCCACATCGCCCAACCTAGGGCGCGGACCGACCACATCGACAGGAGGCGCCATCATTACCCTACCCCGAGCTGACTCAGGCTATGGGGAATAAGACCAGCGTCCCATCTGGCTCGCTCCGCCAGATAGGCAATGATGGCGCCCCGCACGCTCTGTGACGACGGCGGCTCTCGGCCCCCTTATGGAAGCAAGAGGATGTCAGCAAGGACTCGACAGCCCCGACAGCTGTCCTTCCGCCAAGCTCCAGCGCTCCTCCGACGGCCACGACACCACACGAACCGGGTGCCAAGGCCCCTCCGGCTGCCACGATGGCATGTACTTAGGGCGCTAGCTCTCCTCCGCTAGACACGTAGCACTCTGCTACACCCCCCATTGTACACCTGGATCCTCTCCTTACGCCTATAAAAGGAAGGACCAGGGCCCTCTTACAGAGGGTTGGCCTGCGCGGAGAAGGACGGGACGGCGCTCGCGCAAAGCCGCTCGCTCCCACTCCCGCGTGGACGCTTGTATCCCCCTACTGCAAGCGCACCCGACTCAGGCGCGGGGCTAACACGAAGGCCGCGGGATCCACTCTCTCACGTCTGCCTCCCTCCGGCTGCTTCCTTTCCCCCCTTCGCGTTCCGCCTTACGTCGACTCATCTGGGCTGGGGCACACGGCGACAGTTCACTCGTCGGTCCAGGGACCCCCCGGGTTTCGAAACACCGACACATCCCTTGACAAGTTTACACATAGAGACCAATGTGTGATAATGATCGATTAAGTATCACTGCATGTCACACCCGGGTTTTAGGGACTCGGACGTGAACATAATCACCAGGTGTGCTAGGACCAAGTCTTACACATATGATGAATCATGGTACAGAAACGAATGTCACATCTTTACTATATAATAGGAGTTATATACAAAATAATTAAATAATTACATCATACGCAGACAACGATCTAGCAACCCAAAGTTGACTGGGAGACGACGGCCTAGACCTCTCATGAACTCATCACAACATCCTCCAAGCGCCTCATCCTACGATACCTGTTCTTGACCTGTGGGGGTGTGAGACAGCAAGGGTAAGCTCACATACGTTCATCGCTCAATAAAAGTTGTGGGGAATAATGTGCGTGAACTCACCAAAGGTGGGAGCTCATATGAAGTGTAAGGCTTACCAAAGAGGATGGTTGAAGCTGAGCATTGCTTTTAAAGTTGGTCAAAAAATTATTAGCAATTACTAAGTATAAGTAGGTACCAGCCCAAATAAGTAGTAGATCAAAATTGATAACAACACCCGCGATGCAATGCATATGACAAATTGAATTTAATTCCATAAATTAATCATGCGAGAATCCTGAGCTGCTCATGACCGCGAGCACGGCTAGTATACCAGTTTTACACTTTGTAGAGGTTGTACCCTATACCCACAAGTCGTGTTTCCCATCTCGATAGGGTTTGCAAGGCCCTTAGACACTGCCGAGGTGAATGGCTAGGGATCCACTACGAGGCCTTTACAAAGTTCCACTAGCTTCCGAAAACCCGCTACAGTTCTAGGAAGAGCAATGTAGGAATCCCTCATATGACCGCCATCGTAGCAAAATCAACCCGAGAACCTCCCTACACGCTTACTCCCCTACTGCTCTTGCCCCTTTCGGGTAAGGTAGTCTTCCACTAGCTTTCCTAATTAGTCAGCCAAGGGCATCCCATTCCACCCTTGTGGTGGCACGTGTTTCTCAAGTTAAGCTCGATGATCCAATTAGTATAATGGTCTTGTCATGAACAATAAGTAAAACAATAGTATAATTGGAACATAATTATAATGTAATATTAATCCCAAAACCATATAGAGCAATAGCAAAAACTACCCAAATAGTTCAGGGGTAAACAAGGTGTAAAGATAACCAAACTAGGGTGACCTATTGGGTCCCATCATAATTAAGTCTATGCATGCCAAAATGATTATAGAGAACATTATTGGGTAAATAAAAGTGATTAAGGGCACAACTTGCCTAGAACTTGAGATTCTAGGTACCAACTTGCTATTCAGGTGACTCGTGACCTCGCGCTAGTCATAGCAATACAAACAAACAGTGTATAGGCAAAATTAACATCACACCAAACATAAGAACAAACTGCATAAGAATATTTTACGCGTCGTAACGAGATCGTGGGTTCGCGCACCACTAAAATTGGAGTTACGGTTAAGGAGTTGTGATTTATGGGAGATCTATGTGATTCAAATATTAAACTATATTATAAATTAATTAGTATACAACATATGAGGGAATATTTTATGAATAATTAACTCAGCTTTAATCTAAGTCATTACTTGATTAAAGGTCATCTTTTAGTCTTATTATAACCATAAGATCAGAATACTATATTAATATTAGAAAAGTTAATCCAATAAACATAGATTAATCCAATTAGTTACTTAATTATAGAAGTACGTGATATCGTATAATTAATATTGCTACTGTGTAGTGAATATTTCTATGAGGCTAACGCGATTTGAATGGATTGAATCAGAGTTAAAATGAATTAGTTATGATTTTCCGAAGTTTTAAGTGGTAGATACAAAACAAATCAAGCGCATAAATTTAACCATATGTTTCATACTAAAATAAGGTTACTAAACGATGGTCAATATTATCATGAGTCTAATGCAATTGGAATGGATTAATTCCAAGCTAGAATGAGGTAAATATGAATTTTGCAAGTTCTTGGAATTATTTTCATACACATTAACCTATTTTCGGATTAATATCTATAATTCACAGGATTTTGGACTGCTTGTGATACACCCAGCCTAGGTGGGGTTGGCCGAGGCCCAACAAATTAGGGTTGCCCGAAGCTCAACAGTTCATTAAGCACACCCAACTCAGGAAAAAGGCCCAATCGCCCCAAAAGACTAGTCCAATGGGGGAAGGGTGGCTCTCCCTTTTAAAGTGGCTTCCTCCTCCCAAGTTAAGCGAGGTGGGATAATTCTGAGGCTCACATGGTCGTCGTCCGACTACAATTGGGCCAACTGGGCCAATTGCGTCTTTGCCAATGGGTAATAGTGGAGGATGTCCTCATCATTCCCACCTTCTTAAAATGGGCACTAGCTCTGATACCAGATGATACACCCAGCCCAGGTGGGGTTGGCCAAGGCCCAACAAATTAGGGTTGCCCGGAACCCAACAGTTCATTAAGCACACCCAACTCAGGGAAAGGCCCAATCGCCCTAAAAGACTAGTCCAATGGGGGAAGGGTGGCTCTCCCTTTTAAAGTGGCTTCCTCCTCCCAAGTTAAGCGAGGTGGGATAATTCTTAGGCTCACACGGTCGCCGTCCGACTACAATTGGGCCAAGTGGGCCAATTGCGTCTTTGCCAACGGGTAATAGTGGCGGATGCCCTCATCAGCTTGCACTAATTATACAAAACCCAGGGGCTAACACATAATACCAGGACCTAAATTATATTCTTTATGACTCTACTCGGAGGGCGGGTTCAATATCATAAACCTGAGGGCCATGATTAGATCAAAACACGCCTACACAATCGAGTCGCGGATCCCGAGATCGATGGTTACCATCCCACGCCCGCACAGGGATGCCATGTTCCAATCGTAGTCGCTCATCCACGAACCAACAGATCAGATGCATGAAAGGGAAATGGACTTAATCATTTCCTATAATCTATTTTGGTGGTTGACATCCAACACAAACCACATAGACTAACTAGTTTGTCTAGATGTCATGTATCACAGGTGCATAAGGTTCAACATAAACCAAGAAAGAAATTCAGTTAGGAACACAATCAAATTTGGAGCAAGACATGAGAGTGTGCTAAAAAAATGGCGCACCAGACAGTGTTCGGTGTGCACCGGACACTGTCCGGTGCACCAGGCCAGCCAGCAATCGAACAAGCCACTCTCGGGAATTCCAGAGGCATCCTCCGCTATAATTCACCGGACTGACCGGTGAGCCAGCGGAGCAACGACTCCCTGCGCGCCAACGGTCGTCTGCCACAGTGAACAGTGCAAGTCAGAAGTTAGAGCATAAAGTTAGAACGCACCGGACATGTCCGGTGTGCCACCGGACTGTCCGGTGCCGCTTGAAGACAGAAGACGCCAAGAGTCAACTACTCCAAACCCTAACGGATAGCTGACGTGGCGCGCACCGGACAATGAACAGTGCAGTGTCCGGTGCACCACCGGACTGTCCGGTGCGGCCATCGACAGCAAAGTCAGTCAACAGCTATGGAAGTGGTTGGGGGCTATAAATACCCCCAACCACCTCATTCAAAGCCATCCAAGCATTCTGAAGTTTTCATTCATTGCAAGAGCAAAGTCCAACACTCCAAGACACAATCAAAGCAATCAATCCACTCCAAGTTCCCAAAATCAACTCTAGTGCTTAAGGGCTTGTGAGAGGATCATTTGTGTTCTTTTGTTGCTCTTGTCGCTTGGATTGCCTTTCTTCCTTTCTGATTCTTATTTCTAAGTGCTTGTAAAGCTAGCAAGAGACATCTAAGTGTGTGGTGATCCTTGTGGGGTCTTAGTGACCCGTTTGATTAAGGAGAAGGCTCACTGGGTCTAAGTGACCGTTTGAGAGAGGGAAAGGGTTGAAATAGACCCGGCCTTTGTGGCCTCCTCAACGAGGACTAGGTTCTTTGGAACCGAACCTCGGTAAAACAAATCACCGTGTTCACTCGCTTTGATTCTCGCTTGATTTGTTTGTCCTCTTTCCTCTCTCTAATGTTTCCTAGCCAATATTGATTTGAGTTTGCTCCCAAATGTCATCCGCATCATTTGAGCAACTCGTGGCAAAAGAAACAATCTTCCACCTCGGATTTAATTCTAACGCTAACCCCGACCTTTAGTGTGTTTAAGTTTATAAATTTTAGGTTTCGCCTATTCACCCCTCTCTAGGCGACTTTCAATTGATATCAGAGCCAGTGCTTCATTAAGAGTCTAACCAACTCGAAGTGATGTCTGGAGATCACGCCAAGAGGGAGATCATGACCGGCGACAAGCCCGCGGGCTCGGGGAGGACTCTCTCAAGAGAGTCTGGCAACAAGCACAAGGAGGAATCCTCTTCCTCCATCAAGTCACATAGGAGGGGTGACAAGAAGAAGAAAAAGATGAAGAAGGTGGTCTACTACGAGACCGATTCTTCAACACCCTCCACCTTCGACAATGAGTTGTCCACTACTTCTAAGCGCCATGAGCGCAAGAAGTATAATAAGATGCCCCTACGCTATCCCCGTATTTCAAAGCGCGCTCCATTACTTTCCGTACCCCTAGGCAACCACCATATTTTGATGGTGAAGATTATTGCACATGGAGTGATAAAATGAGGCACCACCTAACCTCACTCCACGAAAGTATTTGGGATGTTGTTGAGTTTGGAGCGCAGACACCTCAAGTGGGGGACGAGGACTACGACTCGGACGAGGCCACCCAAATTAGGCACTTCAACTTCCAAGCAACTTCTATACTCCTCGCCTTCTTGTGTCGAGAGGAGTATAATAAGGTGCAAGGGTTGAGGAACGCCAAAGAGATTTGGGACGTCCTCAAAACGGCGCACGAAGGGGACAAGGTGACAAAGATCACCAAGCGGGAGACGATCGAGGGCGAGCTCGGTCGATTCGTCCTCAACAAAGGAGAAGAACCGCAAGCCATGTACAACCGGCTCAAGACGATTGTCAATCAAGTGCATAACCTCGAGAGCACAAAATGGGATGACCATGAAATGGTCAAGGTTATTCTTAGATCCCTCATTTTTTGTAATCCTAGACAAGTTCAATTAATACGTGGGGGTCCTAGATATAAGCAGATGTCTCCCGAGGAAGTGATTGGTAAGTTTGTGAGCTTTGAACTTATGATCAAAGACTCCAAACACATTGTCAACTTGGAGCAAGGTGCCACCTCTACACCCGAGGTGCAACCCGTTGCATTCAAAGCAACGGAAGAGAAGAAGGAGGAGTCTACACCAAGTAGGCTTCCAATCGACGCCTCCAAGCTTGACAACGAGGAGATGGCTCTTATTATTAAGAGCTTTCATCAAATCCTCAAGCAAAGGAGGGGAAAGACTATAAGCCCCGCTCCAAAAGGGTGTGCTACCGGTGTGGTAAGTCCGGTCATTTCATTGCTAAATGTCCATATACAAGTGAAAGTGACAGGGACAATGACAAGAAGGGGAAGAAGAAAATGGAGAAGAAGAAATATTACAAGAACAAGGGTGGCGAGGCGCACATGGTGCGGGAATGGGACTCCGACGAAAGCTCCACCGACTCCTCCTCCGACAAGGGCGCCGCCAACATCACCATCAACAAAGGCCTCCTCTTCCCTAACATCGGCCACAAGTGTCTCATGGCTAAGGACGGCAAGAAGAAGAAGGTATACTCTAGAACCACCCCTAAATATACTACATCCGATGATGAGGGTAGCTCTAGTGATAATGAAGATGATTTAATTTCTCTTTTTGCCAACCTTACCATGGAACAAAAGAAAAAATAAATGAATTAATTGAAACCATTAATGAGAAGGATGATCTCTTGGAATGCCAAGAGGACTTGCTCGTTAAGGAAAATAAAAAATTGTTAAATTGAAAAATGCTTATGCTCTAGAAGTAGAAAAATGTGAAAATTTAACTAAGGAGCTTAGCACATGCAATGATTCAATTTCTTGTCTTAGAATTGAGAATGATAAATTAGTTTCTAAGATTGAAAAATTGAATATTTGCAATGAGTCAATTTCTTGTCTTAGAAATGAAAATGCTAGATTAAATTCTAAGATAGAAGAATTAAATGTTTGTAAACCCTCTACATCTACTGTTGAGCATGTTACTATTTGCAGTAGATGTAGAGACGTAAATGTTGAAGCTATTGATGATCACCTTGCTATGATTAAACAACAAAATGATCACATAGCTAATTTAACTGCCAAAATTGTCGAGCATGAGCTAGAAAATGAAAAGTTTAAATTTGCTAGAAGCATGCTCTATAATGGGAGACACCCTGGCATTAAGGATGGCATTGGGTTCCAACAAGGGAACCAAAGCAATGTCAAGCTTAATGCCCCCAAGAAATTGTCTAATTTTGTTAAGGGTAAGGCTCCCATGGTTCAGGATAGAGAGGGCTATATTTTATATCCTGCAAACTATCCTGAGCATAAGATTAGGAAAATTCATGCTAGAAAACCTCATTCTGTTTCTCATCATGCTTTTATGTATAGAAATGAGGCTTCCAGTTCTAGGCATACCACTCATATCAAAATGCCTAAGAAGAAAATTCCTAATGCATCAAATGAGCATAACATTTCATTTAAAACTTTTGATGCTTCTTATGTTTTAACTAACAAATCAGGCAAAGTAGTTGTCAAATATGTTAGGGGCAAATACAAAAGTCCCAAGACCTGTGTTTGGGTACCCAAGGTGCTTGTTTCTAATGTGAAAGGGCCTAAGACCGTTTGGGTACCTAAGAACAAGGCCTAAAATTGTTTTGTAGGTTTATGCATCCGGTGGATCAAGTTGAATAATCGATAGCGGGTGCACAAACCACATGACAGGGGAGAAGAGAATGTTCTCCTCATACGAGAAAAATGAAGATCCCCAAATAGCTATCACATTCGGGGATGGAAATCAAGGTTTGTTCAAAGATTTGGGTAAAATTGCTATATCCCCTGACCATTCCATTTCTAATGTTTTCTCGTAGATTCTTTAGATTACAATTTGCTTTCTGTTTCTCAATTATGTAAAATGGGCTACAACTGTCTTTTTACTAATATAGGTGTTACTATCTTTAGAAGAAGTGATGATCCAATAGCATTTAAGGGAGTGTTAGATGGTCAGCTATATTTAGTTGATTTTAATGATAACCAAGCTGAACTAGACACTTGCTCAATTGCTATGACTAACATGGGTTGGCTCTGGCATCGCCGACTTGCTCATGTTGGGATGAAGAATCTTCACAAGCTTCTAAAGGGAGAACACATTTTAGGACTAACTAATGTTCATTTTGAGAAAGACAGGATTTGTAGCGCATGCCAAGCAGGAAAGCAGGTTGGAGTCCATCATCCACACAAGAATATAATGACATCCGACAGACTACTTGAGCTACTCCACATGGACCTATTCGGCCCGATCGCTTATA
Organism: Zea luxurians; assembly: GCA_029449295.1. Taxonomy (NCBI): domain Eukaryota; kingdom Viridiplantae; phylum Streptophyta; class Magnoliopsida; order Poales; family Poaceae; genus Zea; species Zea luxurians. The sequence continues at coordinate 19,337,929 of JAOPSE010000042.1, forward strand.
TAAGCATCGACGGGAGTAAGTACTATCTAGTTATTGTGGATGATTATTCTTGCTTCACTTGAGTATTCTTTTTGCAGGAAAAATCTCAAACCCAAGAGACCTTAAAGAGATTCTTAAGACGAGCTCAAAATGAGTTTGGATTAAGGATCAAAAAGATTAGAAGCGACAATGGGATGGAATTCAAGAACTATCAAATCGAAGGATTTCTTGAGGAGGAGGGCATCAAGCATGAGTTCTCTTTCCCTACACACCTCAACGAAATGGTGTAGTGGAGAGGAAGAATAGAACTCTACTAGATATGGCAAGGACCATGCTTGATGAATACAAGACACCGGATCGATTAACACCGCCTGCTACTCCATCAACCAATTATATCTTCACCAAATCCTCAAGAAGACATTGTATGAAATCCTAACTAGTAAAAATCCTAATGTTTCCTATTTTAGAGTCTTAGGGAGCAAATGTTTTATTCTTATTAAGAGAGGTAGAAGTTCAAAATTTGCTCCTAAAGCTATAGAAGGCCTTTTACTTGGTTATGACTCAAACACAAGGGCATATAGAGTCTTCAACAAGTCCACTGGATTAGTTGAAGTTTCTTGTGACATTGTGTTTGATGAGACTAATGGCTCCCAAGTGGAACAAGTTGATCTTGATGAACTAGATGATGAAGAGGCTCCGTGCGTCATGCTAAGGAACATGTCCATTGGTGACGTGTGTCCAATAGAATCCTAAGAGCCATCACAAGCACAAGATCAACCATCATCTTCCATGCAAGCATCTCCACCAACTGAAGATGAGGATCAGGCTCAAGAAGGAGATGATGAAGATCAAGACGGCAAGCCACCTCAAGAAGAGGACATTGATTAAGGGGGAGATGAAAATGAGCAACATAAGGAAGATGATCAAGAGATTCAGGATCAAAGACCGCCACACCCAAGAGTCCACCAAGCAATTCAAAGAGATCACCCCGTCAACTCCATTCTCGGTGATATTCACAAGGGGGTAACCACTAGATCTCAAGTTGCTCATTCATGTGAACACTACTCTTTTGTGTCCTCTATTGAGCCATACAGGGTGGAGGATGCACTAAGAGATCCGGATTGGGTGGTGGCAATGCAAGAGGAGCTCAACAATTTCACAAGGAATGAGGTATGGTATTTAGTTCCACGTCCTAATCAAAATGTTGTAGGTACCAAATGGGTATTCTGCAACAAGCAAGATGAGCATGGTGTGGTGACTAGGAACAAAGCCCGACTTGTTGCAAAAGGTTATTCACAAGTCGAAGGTTTGGATTTTGATGAAAATTATGCACCCGTAGCTAGGCTCAAGTCAATTCGAATGTTACTTGCCTATGCTACTTACCATGGCTTCAAGCTTTATCAAATAGACGTGAAAAGTGCCTTCCTCAACGGCCCTATCAAGGAAGAGGTCTATGTTGAGCAACCTCCCGGCTTTGAAGATAGTGAATATCCTAACCATGTCTATAAGCTCTCAAAGGCGCTTTATGGGCTCAAGCAAGCCCCAAGAGTATGGTATGAATGCCTGCGAGACTTTCTAATCACTAATGGCTTCAAATTCGATAAAGCTGACCCTACTCTCTTCATCAAAACTATTGCAAAACACTTGTTTATATGCCAAATTTATGTTGATGATATTATTTTTGGGTCTACTAACAAGTCATCTTGTGAAGAGTTTAGTAGGATTATGATACAGAAATTTGAGATGTCTATGATGGGGGAGTTGAAGTACTTCCTTAGATTTCAAATCAAGCAACTCCAAGATGGCACCTTCATCAGCCAAATTAAGTACATTCAAGTCATACTTAAGAAGTTTGGAATGAAAGATGGCAAACCCATCAAAACTCCCATGGGAACCAAAGGGCATCTCGACCTCGACACGGGAGGTAAATCCGTAGATCAAAAGGTATACCTGTCAATGATAGGTTCCTTACTCCACTTATGTGCATATCAACTGGATATTATGCTTTCAGTATGCATGTGTGCAAGGTTTCAGGCAAATCCTAAGGAAGTTCACCTTATGGCAATAAAAAGAATCATGAGATATTTAGTTTACACTCCTAAATTTGGGCTTTGGTACCCCAGGGGATCTACATTTGATTTAATTGGATATTTCGATGTCGATTATGTAGGGTGTAAAATAGATAGAAAGAGCACATCAGGGACTTGTCAGCTTCTGGGGAGATCCCTAGTGTCTTGGGCTTCAAAGAAACAAAACTCCGTAGCTCTTTCCACTGTCGAAGTCGAGTACATTGCTGCAGGTCATTGTTGTGCGCAATTACTATGGATGAGGCAAACCCTTAGGGACTATGGCTAAAAGTTGAGCAAAGTCTCTCTCCTATGTGATAATGAGATTGTAATCCGCATGGCAGATAATCCTGTTGAGCACAGCCGCACTAAGCACATAGATATCCGGTATCACTTTCTGAGAGATCACCAATAAAAGGGGGATATCGAAATTGCGTAAGTTAATACCAACAACCAATTAGCTGATATCTTTACCAAGCCACTAGATGAGAAAACTTTTAGCAAACTTAGGAATGAGCTAAATATACTTGATTCTCGGAACTTTGATTGAAACATTGCACAAATTGCTAATTTATATACCTTTGATCATGTCTCTTTCATTTGGTACAAATGCATATTTCTTAAAAGGGAAATGGAGTATTCGGCAAAGACAATGTTTCCACTCCAAACTCTGATGGTATTAGTTACCCTTTATCGTTACTCCACAAACTCTCATTTGGTATAACCCTTCACTTATATTTACTTTACCATTTGAGAAAGTATTCGGCCCCATAGGGGGAGAAAATGCAAAAGGGCTCTCAAAGTTCTTCGTTTTTGGTGATTAATGCCAAGGGGGAGAAAGTATTAAGCCCAAAGCAAAAGGACCGCACTGACCGCACCACCATTTTAAAAAATTTAGTGTATATTTCAAATTGGTATTAAAGTTTTTCAAAATTTCACAAATGTTTATTTTAATTGGTATTTGAGTTCATTCTCAATTGGTATCTTCAAAACCTCTCATTAGTATGAAAATTTTCAATTGGTATTTTAAGTCAATTTTCAATTGGTATCTATTTCAAAAACCCTCTTGAAAGCTAAGGAGAGAATTCATTCAAGGGGAGCTTTTATTTAGTTAAAGGAAAAGCATTTGAAATAGGGGGAGGAATTTCAAACCTTAAAAATGTTTCTTTCAATCATATTCCTATACCTTTGACTAATTGCAAAAGAATTTGAAAAGATTTTTCCAAAAGATTTGCAAAAACAAACAAGTGGTGCAAATGTGGTCCAAAATGTTAAATAAGAGAAAAGCAATCCATTCATTCTTAGTCATATGTATAATGCCTTTCATTGGTTTAATTCTAAGTAACCTATGCACATCTATCTCAATTACAAACTAGTTACATTTCTATACTTCATATTTGCTTTGGTTAGTGTTGGCATCAATCACCAAAAAGGGGGAGATTGAAAGGGAAATGGACTTAATCATTTCCAATAAACGATTTTGGTGGTTGACATCCAACACAAACCACGTGGACTAACTAGTTTGTCTAGATGTCATGTATCACAGGTGCATAAGGTTCAACATAAACCAAGAAAGAAATTCCATTAGGGACACAATCAAATTTGGAGCATGACATGACAGTGTGCTGAAAAATGGCGCACCGGACACTGTCCGGTGCACCAGGCTAGCTAGTAATCGAACAAGTCACCCTCGGGAATTCCAGGGGCATCCTCCACTATAATTCACCGGACTGTCTGGTGAGCCAGTGGAGCAACGGCTCCCTGTGCGCCAACGATCGTCTACCACAGTGAACAGTCCAAGTCAGAAGTTAGAGCAGAAAGTTAGAATGCACCGGACATGTCCAGTGTGCCACCGGACTGTCCAGTGCCGCTTGAAGACAGAAGACGCCAACGATCAACTGCTCCAAACCCTAACGAATAGTTGACGTGGCGCGCACCGGACAATGAACAGTGGAATGCCCGGTGCACCACCGGACTGTCCGGTGCGCCCATCGACAGCAAAGTCAGCCAACAGCTATGGAAGTGGTTGGGGGCTATAAATACCCCCGAACCACCTCATTCAAAGCCATCCAAGCATTCTGAAGTTTTCATTCATTGCAAGAGCAAAGTCCAACACTCCAAGACACAATCAAAGCAATCAATCCACTCCAAGTTCCCAAAATCAACTCTAGTGCTTAAGGGCTTGTGAGAGGATCATTTGTGTTCTTTTGTTGCTCTTTTGCTTGGATCACCTTTCTTCCTTTCTCATTCTTATTTCTAAGTGCTTTTAAAGCTAGGAAGAGACACCTAAGTGTGTGGTGATCCTTGTGGGGTCTTAGTGATCCATTTGATTAAGGAGAAGGCTCACTCGGTCTAAGTGACCGTTTGAGAGAGGGAAAGGGTTGAAATAGACCTGGCCTTTGTGGCCTCCTCAATGGGGACTAGGTTCTTTGGAACCGAACCTCGGTAAAACAAATCACCATGTTCACTCACTTTGATTCTCGCTTGATATGTTTGTCCTCTTTCCTCTATCTAACGTTTCCTAGCCAATATTGGTTTGAGTTTGCTCCCAAACATTGTCCGCATCATTTGAGCAACTCGTGGCAAGAGAAACAATCTTCCGCCTCGGATTTAATTCTAACGCTAACCACGGTCTTTAGTGTGTTTAAGTTTATAGATTTCAGGTTTCGCCTATTCACCCCCCTCTAGGCGACTTTCAATGCATCAAGCCCAAACCGGTAAGAGTCATGCGATCTGGTCCGTCCATTCATGATCCTACGCTCGTACACTCATCTCCTCCCCGACGCTCAGCGGCGGCGATGCATAGGCTCTTCACGGCAGAGCCCCCATCAGTGACCACCGTCCTGGTATGCCGGCGCCCTATTCCCCAAACCTGAGCGACCCACGTGCAACAGAGACGAAGCGTACGAGATGGGAGGGTTTACCGGGTATAGAGATGACACCATGGAAGCTGCCCACGGTACGCGGCAACGGTGCGGTGGAGCACCCATTCCGGCGAAGAATCCTAATGGTCCAGAGCACGATTCTGCCCAAGCGAAGCCGTGACGAGCAACCATGTGCACTGTACTTCCTCCCAGGCCAATCACCAAGGGCCTAACGCAGATGGTGGAGCACAACCACAGAGCGAAGCGGCCCAGCGGTGGAGGATCTCCATCAGCGAGAAATTCATAGTGCTCAGGTGGACTACTCTCTCAAATACGGTTGTAGCCCGGTTCCTGGTGTCGCAGCGAAGTTGTACGAGTCACACCCATGCCCTGGATGATGGTCATGGAGAGAGGCAACCGTAGCGGCTAATTTCTCTCTCCCGGCCATGGCGGTGCTTGGCGACGGTGCTCAACAAGGCACAACAAGATGGGATGGATGCACGAGGGGATAGCGGCGCCCGATATTTATACCTGTGAGGACTCCACAACGGCCCGAGAAGGGGGGAATCGGTCAGTGGAGCGCGCGATGTGCATGACGTCTGTTACGAGCAGCCAGCGGAGAAGGAGGAGCTGACCGGGGTGGCCCATCGATCAGTGTGTGAGTGGCGCGTGAGGTGAGAAGCCAACACATGTGACCCACACGGCAGTGAAACTGGCTGTGATGTCAAAAGACTCTGGTGCACGCGTGTGGGAGGCACTAAAAGTGGGGACCCATGTGCAGTGGTCGCGCCTGGAAGAGAGATGGGCTGGCGTGGTGGAGTTTGGAAATGGGTCGAGGGCATGAATTCGGCCCAAACCGAGGTTGCTCCCATTTCCTTTTCATTTTATTTTCTATTCTCCTTTCTCCTATTTTCAAATTCCAAATTAAATTTAAATTCATGTTTGAACTTTGAATTCACAATTCTCACCTGAATAATACTTTTACATCTTGTAATTTTATTTATTTATTATTTATTCTTCTTCCCACTATTTAATTCTAGCAATAGTAAATGACTTTAATACAATTTCCTTCCTCTTTTCTTATTTCCCCTTTCTATTTCAAATTTTACTTTTCAAACTTAACTTGTCTCAAAATTTGAGTACAAATGCAAAAATACAAGGACTCCAACATGATATGCATATTTCTATATTTATTTATTTGTTATTTGACCAATATAATTCCATTAAATGAATATGCACAAATAAAAGAAAATCGAATGATCTCCAAAGGTTCCATAATCCCAAAACGCTACATAATTGTATTCTTTTATTTATATCATTATTATTTTCCTGATACAAATTTTGGGCTTTACACTGCACTCATTGACTACAACATGCTCGCCTGCTTCAGAACAAAAAGATATTTTACTAAGTTGCAATATGTAGCCCATGTGATTTAAGATCATAGGCACTCCCTTAAACCCATGTCGGCTACATGTTGTCTTAACATGTTGGGTGGAAGGCCTTTTGTGAGCGGATCCGCTAGCATATGCTATCTACTGTTATGCTCAACTTTTATGGTTTGATCCTAAATCTTCTCTTTAACAAAATAACACTAAATGTCAATGATCTTGGCAGCGCCTCTTGACTTGTTGTTATAGGAGTAAAATATTGCTGGCTCATTATCGCAGTAAATTCTTAGTGGTTTTTCTATGCTATCAACCACTCTTAATCTGGGTATGAATTTCTTCATCTATATTATGTGCCCATTTGCCTCATACATGGCTACAAACTCAGTGTGCATTGTCGACGATGCTCTCACTTACTGTTTGCACCTCTTCCAAAAAATAACTCTCCCTAGAGAGCGTACATACCCCAAAGTAGACTTTAGTGTATCTTTACAACCTCCTCAGTCAGCATCTGCATAGCCAACTATTTGTAGGGAATTAGATCTTCTGTGTGTTAGCATGAGACATTTTAGTACCTTGCAGCTACCTTAGAGTCTTCTAAACTGCTTTACAGTGTTCTATGTCTGGGTTGATCTGATATCTCCCAAGCATCCAGGTAGTAAATTCTAAATCAGGGCGAATATATATTCGAGCATACATAATGCTCCTGATAGTAGAAGCATATGGAATTGACTTCATCTGATCTTTCTGACACTAATTCTAAGGACGCTTATGATTCCCAAACTTATCACCCTTGACTATTGGTGCAGGCATGGCCTCACATCGATGTATATTGTACATCTTCAGTACATTTTCTATGTATGACTTCTGTGAGAGTCCTAATACTCCCTTATGTCTATCTCTGTGAATTTCTATTTCTACAACATAAGAGGCTTCTCCCATGTTTTTCATTTTAACTTTCTGATAGTCTGATCAAACTTGATGTACCACTATCTGGAGGCTTGTTTTAATCCATAAATGGACCTCCTTAAGTGTCGATGTTTGTGACCCGACCGTGCACCACGGGTTACCCACGTGATGCTTTTGGGTAGGACGGCGTCATTGAAAGTCGCCTAGAGGGGGGTGAATAGGCAAAACCTGAAATTTATAAACTTAAACACACACTAAGGCTGGGGGTTAGCGTTAGAATTAAATTCAAGTCCGAAAGATTGTTTTTCTTGCTAAGAGTATCTCAAAGGATGCAGATGACGTAGGGGAGCAAACTCAAATTAATACTAGCAAGAGAAACATTAGAGAGAGGAAAGAGGGCAAACAAATCAAGTGAGAATCAAAGCGAGTAGACACAGTGATTTGTTTTACCGAGGTTCGGTTCCAAAGAACCTAGTCCCCGTTGAGGAGGCCACAAAGGTCGGGTCTATTCTAACCCTTTCCCTCTCTCAAACGGTCACTTAGATCGAGTGAGCCTTCCCTTAATCACACGGGTCACTAAGACCCCACAAGGACCACCACACACTTGGTGTCTCTTGCTTAGCTTTACAAAGCACTCAAGAATTGGAATGAGAAAGGAAGAAGGCAATCCAAGCGACAAGAGCAACAAAAGAACACAAAACACCCTCTCACAAGTCACTAATGGAATTGAGTTGATTTGGAGGCTTGGAGAGGATTTGATCTTTGGAATGTGTCTTGGAGTGTAGTATTTTGCTCTTGTATTGAATAAAAACTTCAGAATGCTTGGATGGCTTTGAATGAGGTGGTTGGGGGGTATTTATAGCCCCCAACCACTTCCTAGCCGTTGGTGAAGTCTGCTGGCGATGGACGCACCGGACAGTCCGGTGGCGCACCGGACAGTCACTATTCACTATCTGGTCCGCGCCACGTCAGCGCGTCCATTAGGGTTTGGAGCAGTTGACCGTTGCAGAGCCTTTGTCGTCTTGCTGCACCAGACAGTCCGGTGCCACATCAGACAGTCTGGTGCCCTCTGACTTCTGCGCTCTGACTTCTGCCACGGCACTGTTCATCACTATTCATCTGACAAAATGATCGTTGGCACGCAGGGAACCGTTGCTCCGCTGGCTCACCGGACAGTCCGGCGAATTATAGTGGAGCGCGCCTGCAGAATTCCTGAGAGTGGCCTGTTAAGCTGCTTGCTGGCTTGGTGCACCGGACAGTGTCCAGTGGACACTGTCCGGTGCGCCAAAAATTAGCACACTCTAAGTCTTGCTCCAATTTCTTGATTGAGTCCCTAACTGAATTTTTCTTGGTTTGTGTTGAACCTTATGCACCTGAGATAAATGATATCTAGATAAACTAGTTAGTCCACGTGGTTTGTGTTGTACGTCAACCACCAATAAGATTGCGAGAAGCATTTTTAAGATTTGAAATTCCTCCCCCTGTTTCAATTGCTTTTCCTTTGACTAAATAAAATCTCCTGTCTGAGAGGAAATTCTCTGGTCGGGTGGCGGAGTGCACCCGCCCTAAGTCCTAAGATACAGAGGGGGCTTAAGAGTTTTGCCCGTTGGAGATTGGAGGGATGAACACAAGAACACGCAAGGGTTTAGAGTGGTTCGGGCCACCGGAGCGTAATACCCTACTCCACTGTTTGTTGTATTGCTTTGAGAGCTTGAGTTGAGTGTAAGCCTGAATGTCTTGTGTCTGTCCATGTTTACGTCGCATGCCTCCCCTTTTATAGTTCAAGGGGGGCATGTACAAGGATTCTGAGCCCCGACATGTGGGCTCAGGGACAAATAGAAGGATGGAACTTTTGCTTGCCATGCCCGTGTAATCTTCGTGCGCCCTGACACCAGAGATCTGCGTCGTCTCGGCGTGCAGGGGGAAGCTTCTCGTATAAGGGATGAGTACAGTGCACCGCGTAGCACGGGCATACTGTTTCGACAACGGACTGGACAGGTGCGCTGTCTGCGGGGTGGCCCTGTTGCCGCCTGCCAGCAGAATGGACAGGACGGAATAAATGCTGTGGGGACACATCATCTGTCAGAAGGGTGGATAGGCGGCGCGTCCTCTCCGTAATAAATGCGGAGGCCGCGCGGCCTAGAGCCCTTACGTCATGCTCCGCCCGTCGGCCTACGTCACGGACAATAAGCCATGTGGCTGTATTAGATCCTCGGCCGAGTGGGGGGGGGGAGGCGCTACAGATAGAGCCTGGACACGCGTCAACTCTGGACCCATGCCTAGGTTATGGCACTTCCTTTCCCGGGACCTTGTTATAGGTGGTCCGGAGCTCACTTGGTGGGGTTCGAACCTCATCAAATGGTTTCGGGCTGCTTTACCTCGGGGGTCCGAGTTGTGCGCATAGGGGTCCCGAGCCTACTGGGCCCGAGGGTGTCGTCTCTGAGAGCGCCACCTTAACTGCCCATGAGATACCCCTGGGGCTGTTCTCTGTGCGGCTAAGGGTAGCTGCACAGGCATCGTGCCTTCATACCGCAGTAAGGGGTACCCCTAATCTAGGGTACCGACAGTGGCCCTCGGTCCCGCCTCAGGGGAGGATGCGAGCCTGCAGGTGGGGACAGAGTTTGGCTGACGATCGGCTCACTGCTCCTGTGCGCCCACTGATGCAGTTACTGCCAGCCCGCTTATGGTCACGCCGACTGCCACGCCTCCCCCCGAGGCTAACTGGCCCATGACCTCCATACTTAATGCCTTTGTTGGGCCATGCGCGGGGTGCCTCGAGTCGCTGTATTGGTTCTTTGGAAATTTATCTTCTTGGTCTCGAGGAGGCACGGTATTGGCGCGAGCAGCGGTGCAACTTTCCTATATCCAGGAACCGGTGCGCCGGGTGCATGACATGTGGGCCTGGACCCCCCATGCCAGAGGTTGAACCACCGGTTGTAGCAAAGCTCAGGGGGTGCACATCCGCAGGGCGGTTGCATGCTCCTTATGCGGCGGTTCACCTTCTTGACCGCTGGTTGCGGTGGAGATGAAAGGGCGTATAACCGCAGGGCGGTTGCGCGCTCCTTGTGCGGCGGTTTGCCTTCTTGACCGCTGGTCGTGGTGAAGATGGAAGGGCGTATAACTGCAGGGCGATTGCACGCGAGTTACGCAGGGTCGGGCCCCCATGCCATAGGCTGGGTGCCTTGGTGTGCGTTGGGGGAGACTTGCCCGTGACGCTTCGGGGCACAAGCGAGGAAATCAGCCTTTAAAAAGGGCCCCCCTGGGCAGTAGCCATGCCTCGCATTTCTTGCATTCACCGCGCCCTTCCGCCTTCCGAGCCTCTGGATGGGGCACGCCGGTGTTCGCTGGGGGAATCCGCGTCAGGGTCACCCCCCCAGCGGTCTCACTGTCGGGGATCTCACGCTCTTCGTTTCCTGCGCGATGGAGCTGCCGATCTTGTCTTCTTCTTGTTGCTGTTGGAGGGGCGCGACCTCGTGGGGGTTGGCGCTCTTCTGCCATCGCTCAGCTTCAAGGATTTTCATCATGCAGCCCGGCTGCAGTCTCCCACCAGTGGTCATCTACAAGGATGACCACTAGCCTCGTGGTGGAGAGAAGCGAGCCGGGCTGTGGCCTCCCCCCGCCCTCAGTTTCAAGGATGTTCATCATCCTTGCTGGGGTGGAAGGCGAGCCGAGTCAGGGTCCTACCTTCCGCATGGGCTGGTGACCCGCTTCTTCCTCCAGCATTTGGAGGAGAAGGATGTTCACCAGCCTTACGGAGGTGAACCTCGGCTATGCGGGGCCGGCTGGCTGCAGGCACCGTCAGCTGCCGCGTGTCTGGCCCCTTGGGCTAGATGACTTTGGTGCCACCTCCAATGTTGCCTCCTGCTGCTAAGCAGGGCGAAGCTGTCCGTCCACCGCACGGGCGACGGTCGCGCCGTGCGCAGGTCCGCCGCACCGTAGCGTCCCTTGCGCTGTCGGCCACGCTGTTCCGACGCCGCCCGGGGGGCTGTAGAAGACGTCGTACGCCGTGGAGGTGGCGGCCACATTCTTGGATGGTCTTGTCCTCACCCTCGCAGGAGGACGGGGGTGAGGACCTTTCTGCACGCACTGAGGCGTCCGTCGTCGCCGGTAAGCCACCGGTGCAGAGGTGGCCGCTGTGGTCGGTGCTGAGGTGGTCGCATCCGCTGGCGGGACTGCCCGTTGCAGAGGTGGTCGCTGCCGCTGGTGAGGTCTGCCCAGTGCAGAGGTGGTTGCCTCCGCTGGCGAGACCACCAGAGCCACCTGCCGCCGAGCCTCCAACTCTTTGGCTTTAATGGCCTTGTTGTCGCCCCCCGTAGGAGGATGGGGGCGAGGACCTCTTCGCAATGGCACACGCATTGAGGCAGCCATCAGCGCTGTTAAGCCGTCTTAGGGGTTTCGCAAGGACAGCGGTCGCGAACTTCCAACGCGACTTCACTGGCATCTGGTAGTTTATACCTGCAGAGTAGAGATGGAACTAGGATTTTGCTTGAAGGAGGATGTAATACTTTTTCTTTTTGTAAGGTACTTTTGAGTACTACTTAAGCAGCGTTAGCACTTATCTGTGTATCGCCTGTTCTTGCTGTGTGTGATGTTGTTGACTTCTCCCTGGTACTTGGCCCCCCGCTTGGGATGCAGGCTTGATGTGTTGAGGCTGGATACCAGCGTATCTGAAAGGGTTGTTAACAACTCCCGAGAGGCAGCCTCGGCCGGGATCCAGACCTGTACACAGCTTCAGCTACGGAGCGTTAGTAGTACACCCATAGGGTCCCTTGTCTGATATTAGCCATCCTTTGATTCATGCTCGGGACTCACAGGGTTTAGTCCGGGTGGCCAAGTTGCGTGTCTGGACCCCCTTGGGTCGCGACTCTAGATACTAGGATTCTCGTCGCAGGGTGGTGGAGTGCGCAGGCTTACGGTACAGGACCAGGCTAAGCGGCTACACGGCTCCAGACCACCCCAGGAGACAAGTGCCCATTCTCCTGAGCTGGACCCCAGGTTGTCGAACCCGCAGAACTATAACTCCAAATACTAAGGCACCTGTCATAGAATGGTGGGCTGTACAGGCTTACGGTACGGGACCAGGCTAAGCGGCTACACTACGCCAGACCACTCCATGGAACGGGCTCCCATTCTTTGGAACCGGCCCCCAGGCTGTCGGACACCCCAGCTTTCGTAAAGGGGGTCCTAAACTGCAAGCCTGGCTGCTCAATTCGGATGTCATCATGTCAGAGCAGATGGGAACCGTGCGGGTGGGTTAGATAAAAGGTATTATCTGAAAAACTGCAAGGTAAAACCATGGAGTAGCTAGATGGAACTATCATAGGGGCACACCTGAGGGGGTAATTCTTTTCCTTATAACTTATCATGCATGGGTGCAGACCAGTAGGCCGGGTTTATGGGGACGGACCTCACTGGGTTGGCGTACATGTATGTGTTACCTAGTTACAAAAGGGAAATAAATTCGACCCCTCAGACTTGCTCCTATGGATAGAACTTACAGAGATGCTCCAGCACCAGGGGAAGGCACTCCTTCAGTCGTAGCTAGACGGTCACCCTTGGGTCGGCGTATTCCCGTTACCTTGAAGGGTCCTTCCCAGCTGGGGGAGAGTTGCGGAGCCCTTCTTGGTTTGGTACTTGCCGTAGGACTAGGTCCCGACCCTGGGTTCCCATCTGCTTTGACGAGGGAGCCCTTGTCTTCGGCTATGGCCATTTCTGCATGAACCTGTCAGAAGTCTGGACCCATGGGGAGTCCAGAAGGGTTTCCGGGGGAAGGCAGGCTTCGGCCCCGTTGACCAGGGAGCACGGGGTCCCGCTGGGGGTCCATCTAGTTATCTCCACCGGAGTAGGAGCCTCCGGTGAAGACATCCTTCAGGTCCCCCTCGGGTGACTGATACCCGAGGTCCCGTTCAGTTGTGGCCACCTCGCCGTCGTCGGCCTTTTCTTTGCCAGGCCGGCAACGAAGTGGGAGCCATCCTTGGCAGACTGCTCACGCCGCTCGCTGACTCATTTTGCGAGATCAATGATCTCGTGACACTCCGTGACGCTATGGCGACCGTTGGGGTGCACAGGGCATGGGCCACTGTTACCCCTCTGCGGTCGTGGGCGCTTGTTGCGGTCGCCCCGGCCCCCGGTCGCGGCTGCAACGACTAGAGCGGTGGATCACGATCTCTGGAAGTCGCGGTCCTTCTTCTTTTTCTTCTTACCGTCCTGGGGGCGGCACCCGAGCCTCCCGACTGGGCAACCCCGGTTTGTGAGGCCGAGTGCCATGCGCGGCCCTCGGCGGCTCTGGCGCATTTGTCGGCCAGAGCAAAGAGCGTGGGGACAGTCTCCACGTCATGTGTGGCCAACTTCTCCAGCATTTTCTCATCACGTACTCCCCGTCGGAATGCCGTGATGATGGAAGCATCGGAAATGTGAGGTATAGTACCTCGCACCTTAGTGAAGCGGGAGATGAACGTTCGGAGAGTCTCCCCGGGCTCCTGCCTCACCGCATGGAGGTGGGCCTCCACACCGTGCTGCTGGTAAGCACTAGCGAAGTTCACAATGAATCGCGTGCAAAGCTCCTCCCAGGAGTAGACTGACCCTGGGGCGAGGTTCATGAGCCAAGTTCGAGCAGGTCTAGACAAGGCGACATGAAAATATATTGCCATCACAGCGGTGTTTCCACCTGCTGCCGTGATGGCGGTGACGTACACCTGCAGGAACTCCGACGGGTTCGACGTCCCATCGTACTTTTCTGGCAGGTGTGGCCGAAACTTGGGTGGCCATGACGCTGCGCGGAGATGATCCATGAGAGCGGCGCGGCCCACGTCGGCCAAGGGGACACCCGCTTGGGACTGAGTGCCCATTGGTGTCTGTGGTGCTACCGCATCGAAGTCCTGATCGAGGTTGCGGCCCTCGATGTTCTAGCGGCGCTCATGCGCCCTCTCCAAAGAGACTCGAGCGTCATCGCGACCCTCGAAGTTTTGTCGGTGCTCCCGCGCCCTCTCCAGAGATACCCGGGTGTCCTCCCCCGCACGCCTACGGTTGAGCTCTGCCCGGAGGTCGTTGGTTTGTGCGCCCCTCACTGAGGGTGAGCGCACAGACGCCGACGCCTCATGTTGGCGTCGGGATGACCGTGGCCTCGACCTGGTCGAGGTAGAATGTGCCATATTGAGCAACCGGTCGATGTCATCCCGCCATTGCTTCATGGCCCCTGGCGAGGCCATGGAGCTTGGAGGGTGTCGTAGCAACTCCCTGGCCGCTGACAACGCTCCTGGAGCCACCCTTGACGGAGTCTGGGATGTTTGTGCAGCTGTTGAAAGGGAAATAGGCTTACACCTTTTCCTAAATAGATTTTGGTGGTTGAATTGCCCAATACAAATAATTGGACTAACTAGTTTGCTCTAGTCTATAAGTTTTACAGGTGCCAAAGGTTCACAATAGATCAATAAAAAGACCAAGAAAGGGTTCAAACAAAAAGAGCTTAAGAAATCCCAAAGGCACCCTGGTCTGGCGCACCGGACTGTCCGGTGTGCCACCGGACAGTGTCCGGTGCACCAGGGAACTCGACGCTGAACTCCTCACCTTCGGGAAAATCAGAGGGCGCTCCGCTATAATTCACCGGACCGTCCGGTGAGGCACCGGACAGTGTTCGGTGGCACACCGGACTGTCCGGTGTACCAGTGGAGCAACGGCTACTTCAAGCGCAACGGTCGACTGCAACGCATTTAATGCGCGCCTACGCGCGCAGAGGTCAGAGCACGCGCAGTTGGCACACCGGACAGTCTACAGGAGATGTCCGGTGCACCACCGGACAGCCCAGAGGCCCCACAAGTCAGAGCTCCAACGGTCAAACCTCAACGGCTGGCTGACGTGGCTGGCGCACTGGACTGTCCGGTGCGCCATACGACAGCACACTTCCAACGGCGGGGCTATAAATACCCCAACCACCCCACATTCAATGGTATCCAAGTTTCCAACATTCTACACATTACAAGAGCTATAGCATTCAATACAAGACACACTAAAGAGATCAAATCCTCTCCCAAGTCTCTAGTTCAATTCCAATCAATAGTGACTAGTGAGAGAGTGACTTGTGTTCATTTGAGCTCTTGCGCTTGGATTGCTTCTTTTCTTTCTCATTCTTCTTGTGATCAAACTCAATTGTAACCAAGGCAAGTGACACCAATTGTGTGGTGGTCCTTGCGGGGACTTTGTGTCCCATGTGATTGAGAAGAGAAGCTCACTCGGTCTAAGTGACCGTTTGAGAGAGGGAAAGGGTTGAAAGAGACCCGGTCTTTGTGACCACCTCAACGGGGAGTAGATTTGCAAGAACCGAACCTCGGTAAAACAAATCCTTGTGTCTCATTCCTTATTTGCTTGCAATTTGTTTTTCACCCTCTCTCTCAGACTCAATTATATTTCTAACGCTAACCCGACTTGTGGTTGTGATTAACTTTGTAAATTTCAGTTTCGCCCTATTCACCCCCTCTCTAGGCGACTTCCAATTGGTGTCAGAGCCCGGTGCTTCATTAGAGCCTAACCGCTCGAAGTGATGTCAGGAGATCACGCCAAGAAGGAGATGGGGACCGGCGAGAAGCCCATTACAAGCCACGGGAAGGCTTCATCGGGAGAGTCCCGCAACAAAGGAAAGGGGAAGGAGAAGGAATCCCCTTCACACAAGTCGCATCGGAGTGGCAATAAGAAAAAGAAGATGAGGAAGGTGGTCTACTACGAGACCGACTCTTCATCACCATCGACCTCCGGCTCCGACGCGCCGTCCGTAACTTCTAAGCGCCAAGAGCGCAAGAAGTATAGTAAGATCCCTCTATGCTACCCTCGTATTTCAAAGCGTACTCCTTTACTCTCCGTTCCATTAGGCAAACCACAGGTTTTTGACGGTGAAGATTATAATATGTGGAGTGACAAAATGTGACATCATCTAACCTCACTCCACACAAGCATTTGGAATGTTGTTGAGTTTGGTGTACAGGTACCATCCGTAGGGGATGAGGACTACGACTCGGACGAAGTGGCCCAAATCCACCACTTCAACTCCCAAGCCACTACTATACTCCTCGCCTCTCTAAGTCGAGAGGAGTATAATAAGGTGCAAGGGTTGAAGAGCGCAAAGGAAATTTGGGACGTGCTCAAAACCGCGCACGAAGGAGATGAGGTGACCAAGATCACCAAGCGAGAAACGATCGAGGGGGAGCTCGGTCGCTTCATGCTTCACCAAGGGGAGGATCCGCAAGCTATGTACAACCGCTTGAAGACCTTGGTGAACCAAGTGCGCAACCTCGGGAGCACAAAATGGGATGACCATGAGATGGTCAAGGTTATTCTTAGATCCCTCATTTTTCTTAACCCCACGCAAGTTCAATTAATTCGAGGTGATCCTAGATACAAGCTAATGTCTCCCGAGGAGGTTATAGAAAAATTTGTGAGCTTTGAGCTAATGATTAAAGGCTTAAAGAAGATCATCGAGCAAGGCACCTCCTCCACGCCCGAGGCACAACCCGTCGCATTCAAGGCAACGGAGGAGAAGAAGGAAGAGTCTACACCAAGTAGGCTCCCCATCGACGCCTCAAAGCTCGACAATGAGGAGATGGCTTTAATCATCAAAAGCTTTCGACAAATCCTCAAGCAAAGGAGGGGGAAGGACTACAAGCCCCGCTCCAAGAAGGTTTGTTACAAGTGTGGTAAGCCCGGTCACTTTATAGCAAAATGTCCTATTTCTAGTGACAGTGACAGGGGCGACGACAAGAAGGGGAGAAGAAAGGAAAAGAAGAGGTACCACAAGAGGAAGGGCGACGATGCCCATGTGTGCCGCGAGTGGGACTCCAACGAGAGCTCCACCGACTCCTCCTCCGACGAGGACGCCGCCAACATCGCCGTCAACAAGGGACTTCTCTTCCCCAACGTCGGCCACAAGTGCCTCATGGCAAAGGACGGCAAAAGAAAGAAGGTTAAATCTAAATCCGCCACTAAATATGCATCCTCTAGTGATGAAGACAATTATAGTAATGAGGAGGATAATTTGTTTACTCTTTTTGCCAACCTTAACATGGAACAAAAAGAAAAGTTAAATGAATTGATTAGCGCCATTCATGATAAGGATGAACTCTTGGATAGCCAAGAGGACTTCCTAATTAAGGAAAATAAGAAACATGTTAAGGTTAAGAATGCTTATGCTCTAGAAAAGGAAAAATGTGAAAAAATATCTAGTGATCTAAGCACTTGCCATGAAGTTATTGCCAACCTTAGAAATGAAAATGCTAAACTAGTTGCTAAGGTTGATTCAAATGTTTGTGATGATTCATATGCCAATCTTAGAAATGATCATGCTATTTCTATTGCTAAGATTGAGAAATTAAATGCCTCTCTTGCTAGCCTTAGATGTGAAAATGAAAAATTGATTGCTAAGGCTAAAGAGTTAGATGTTTGCAATGCTTCCATTTCCGATCTTAGAAGTGAAAATGATATTTTACATGCTAAGATTGTTGAACTAAAAACTTGCAAACCCTCTACATCTACCATTGAGCATGTTTCTATTTGCACTAGATGTAGAGATGTTGACATTGATGCTATTCATGATCATATGGCTTTAATTAAACAACAAAATGATCATATAGCAAAATTAGATACTAAAATTGCCGAGCATGAACTTGAAAATGAAAAATTTAAATTTGCTCGTAGTATGCTTTATAGTGGGAGACGCCCTGACATCAAGGATGGCATTGGCTTCCAAAAGGGAGACAATGTCAAACTTAATGCCCCTCCTAAAAAATTATCTAACTTTGTTAAGGGCAAGGCTCCCATGCCTCAGGATAACGAGGGTTACATTTTGTACCCTGCCGGTTATCCCGAGCATAAGATTAGGAGAATTCATTCTAGGAAGTCTCACTCTGGCCCTAATCATGCTTTTATGTATAAGGGTGAGACATCTAGTTCTAGGCAATCAACTCATGCTAAATTACCTAAAAAGAAAACTCCTAGTGCATCAAATGAACCTAGCATTTCATTTAAAACTTTTGATGCATCCTATGTTTTGACTAACAAATCCGGCAAAGTAGTTGCCAAGTATGTTGGGGACAAACACAAGGGATCAAAGACTTGTGTTTGGGTACCCAAAGTTCTTGTATCTAATGTCAAAGGACCCAAAACTGTTTGGGTACCTAAAATGAAGAACTAAACTTGTTTTGTAGGTTTATGCATCCGGGGGCTCAAGTTGGATCATCGATAGCGGGTGCACAAACCACATGACAGGGGACAAAAAGATGTTCTCCTCATACGAGAAAAACCAAGATCCCCAACGAGCTATCACATTCGGGGATGGAAACCAAGGTTCGGTCAAAGGTTTGGGTAAGATAGCTATATCTCCTGACCATTCCATTTCCAATGTTTTTCTTGTTGATTCATTAGATTACAATTTGCTTTCCGTATCTCAATTATGCAAAATGGGCTACAACTGTCTATTTACTGATGTAGGTGTCACTGTCTTTAGAAGAAGTGATGATTCAGTAGCATTTAAGGGAGTGTTAGAGGGTCAGTTATACTTAGTTGATTTCAATAGAGCTGAACTCGACACTTGCTTAATTGCTAAGACTAACATGGGCTGGCTCTGGCATCGCCGACTAGCACATGTTGGAATGAAGAATCTTCACAAGCTTTTAAAGGGAGAACACATTTTAGGACTAACCAATGTTCATTTTGAGAAAGACAGGATCTGTAGCGCATGCCAAGCCGGGAAGCAAGTTGGTGTTCATCATCCACACAAGAACATCTTGACGACCGACAGGCCACTCGAGCTCCTCCATATGGACCTATTCGGCCCTATCGCTTACATAAGCATCGGCGGGAGTAAGTACTGTCTTGTTATTGTGGATGACTATTCTCGCTTCACTTGGGTGTTCTTTTTACAGGAAAAATCTCAAACCCAAGAGACTTTAAAGGGATTCTTGAGACGGGCTCAAAATGAGTTCGGCTTGAGGATCAAGAAAATTAGAAGCGATAATGGGACGAAGTTCAAGAATTCTCAAATTGAAGGCTTCCTTGAGGAGGAGGGCGTCAAGCATGACTTCTCTTCTCCCTACACACCTCAACAAAATGGTGTAGTGGAGAGGAAGAATAGAACTCTACTGGACATGGCAAGGACCATGCTTGATGAGTACAAGACTTCGGATCGGTTTTGGGCCGAGGCGGTCAACACCGCTTGCTACGCCATCAACCGGTTGTATCTACACTGAATCCTCAAGAAGACATCTTACGAACTCCTTACTGGTAAAAAGCCCAATGTTTCATTTTTAGAGTCTTTGGTAGCAAATGTTTTATTCTTGTCAAAAGAGGTAGAAAATCAAAATTTGCTCCTAAGGCTGTAGAAGGCTTTTTACTAGGATATGATTCAAACACAAGGGCATATAGAGTCTTTAACAAGTCCACTGGACTAGTTGAAGTTTCTTGTGACATTGTGTTTGATGAGACTAACGGCTCTCAAGTAGAGCAAGTTGATCTTAATGAATTAGATGATGAAGAGGCTCTGTGCGTCGCACTAAGGAACATGTCCATTGGGGATGTGTGTCCTAAGGAATCCGAAGAGCACATTCAAGCACAAGATCAACCATCTTCCTCAATGCAAGCATCTCCACCAACTCAAGATGAGGATGAGGCTCACGATGATGAAGAAGAAGATCAAGAAGATGAGCCACCTCAAGACGACGCAATGATCAAGGGGGAGATGCAAATGATCAAGACAAGGAGGATGAGCAAGTTCCAAGACCGCCACACCCAAGAGTCCACCAAGCAATCCAATGAGATCACCCCGTCAACACCATCCTCGGCGACATTCATAAGGGGGTAACCACTAGATCTCGTGTTGCACATTTTTGTGAGCATTACTCTTTTGTTTCCTCTATTGAGCCACATAGGGTAGAGGAAGCACTTCAAGATTTGGATTGGGTGATGGCGATGCAAGAGGAGCTCAACAACTTCACGAGGAATGAGGTATGGCATTTAGTTCCACGTCCTAACCAAAATGTTGTAGGAACCAAGTGGGTCTTCCGCAACAAACAAGACGAGCATGGTGTGGTGACTAGGAACAAAGCTCGACTTGTGGCCAAGGGTTATTCACAAGTCGAAGGTTTGGATTTCGGTGAAACCTATGCACCCGTAGCTAGGCTTGAGTCAATTCACATTTTACTTGCCTATGCTACTTACCATGGCTTCAAGCTTTACCAAATGGACGTGAAGAGTGCCTTCCTAAATGGACCAATCAAGGAAGAGGTCTATGTTGAGCAACCTCCCGGCTTTGAAGATAGTGAGTATCCTAACCATGTCTATAGTCTCTCTAAGGCGCTTTATGGGCTCAAGCAAGCCCCAAGAGCATGGTATGAATGCCTAAGAGATTTCCTTATTGCTAATGGCTTCAAAGTCGGAAAGGCCGATCCTACTTTATTTACTAAAACACTTGCAAATGATTTGTTTGTATGCCAAATTTATGTTGATGATATTATATTTAGGTCTACTAACGAATCTACATGTGAGGAATTTAGTAGGATCATGACACAAAAATTCGAGATGTCTATGATGGGGGAGTTGAAGTATTTTCTAGGATTCCAAGTCAAGCAACTCCAAGAGGGCACCTTCATTAGTCAAACCAAGTACATTCAAGACATTCTAAACAAGTTTGGGATGAAGGACGCCAAGCCCATCAAGACACCCATGGGAACCAATGGGCATCTCGACCTCGACACGGGAGGTAAATCCGTAGATCAAAAGGTATACCGGTCGATGATAGGTTTGAAAGGGAAATGTGCCCTTGGGCCATTTCTAAGTATTTTGGTGATTGAGTGCCAACACAAGTGCTTAAGTGAAAATATATGCCAAATGTTGGACAAAGTGCAAATCAAGAGTAAAGGTATGTTTCTAAGACTTAGTACATTGTTTTGAAGACTAATGCTCTGTGTCTAAGTGCTGGAAACAGGAAAAATCGAATTGCAAAAGAGATGGCTTTGTACAGCCAAAGTCTGCTCAGTCTAGGTGCACCGGACAGTGTCCGGTGGTGCAGGCTGGCTCTGGCGAACTTGCTGCTCTCGGGACTTCGACGGCGGTGTACGGCTAAAAATCACCGGACTGTCCGGTGAGCCATTCACAGGCGAACTCGTCGCTCTCGGGAGATGATTAACGGCGTACGGCTATAATTCACCGGACTGTCCGGTGGTGCACCGGACTGTCCGGTGAGCCAACGGTCAGCCGAGCCAACGGTCGGCCGAGGATTCCGCGCGTGACGCGTGGCCAAGCCAACGGTCACAAGGGGTCTGGTGGTGCATCGGACTGTTCGGTGAGCCATTCACAGGCGAACTCGTCGCTTCGGGAGATGATTAACGGCGTACGGCTATAATTCACCGAACTGTCCGGTGGTGCACCGGACTGTCCGGTGAGCCAACGGTCAGCCGGGCCAACGGTCGGCCGAGGATTCCACGCGTGACGCGTGGCTAAGCCAACGGTCACAAGGGGGCACCGGACTGTCCGGTGTGCACCGGACAGTGTCCGGTGCGCCAACGGCTCTGAATCTATAATGGTCGGCTTCGCCAAATAAGGAAAGAAATCCGCACCGGACAGTGTCCAGTGCGCCAGGCGACTGAAGGCAAGAATTGCCTTCCTGGAATGCACTCAACAGTTCCTAGCTGCCTTGGGGCTATAAAAGGGACCCCTAGGCGCATGAAGGAGCACACCAAGAATTCTCTAAGCATTCCTGACCACCAAGACTTCGATTCCGCGCATTTGATTCTTTGTGATAGCATCTAGAGCTCTATTTGAGTTGTAAACTCTTAGGGTTGTGTTGTGAGCTCTTGTTGCGACTTGTGTGCGTGTTGTCAATCTGATTTTGTGTCTTGTGTGCGTTGCTCATCCCTCCCTTACTCCGTGCTTCTTTGTGAACATCAAAGTGTAAGGGCGAGGACTCCAAGTTGTGGAGATTCCTCGCAAACGGGATATAGTTAAGCAAAGCAAAACACCGTGGTATTCAAGTGGGTCTTTGGACCGCTTGAGAGGGGTTGATTGCAACCCTCGTCCGTTGGGACGCCACAACGTGGAGTAGGCAAGCGTTGGTCTTGGCCGAACCACGGGATAAACCACTGTGCCATCTCTGTGTTGATCTCTTGTGGTTATTGTGTTTTGTTGAGACTCCTCTCTAGCCACTTGGCATTATTGTGCTAATGCTTAACCAAGTTTTTGTGGCATTAAGTTTTCAAGTTTCACAGGATCACCTAATCACCCCCCCTCTAGGTGCTCTCAATTGGTATCAGAGTCGTTCTCTTCACAAAGGGACTAATCGCCCGAAGAGATGGGTCCTAAGGGCAAGGGGATTGTGATCAATGATAAGGAGGAGTCTTTCGTCAACGAGCCGAAGGATGACAAGCCTACCGACTCGGGCTCGGGCCACAAACGAAAAGATAGGAAGAAGAAGACAAGGCGCATCAAGGAGATTGTCTACTACGACGACAGCGACGAATCTTCCTCTTCCCAAAAGGACGACGACAACGACTACGAGAAAAGGAAGACGGTTAATTCAAACTTCTCTTTCGATTATTCTCGTATTCCGCATAGTTCAAATGCACATTTGCTTTCCATTCCTCTTGGAAAACCTCAACACTTTGATGGGGAGGACTACGGATTTTGGAGTCACAAAATGCGTAGTCACTTGTTCTCTCTCCATCCAAGCATATGGGAGATTGTTGAGAATGGAATGAAATTTGATAGTACTGATAATCCCATGTTCATAAATGAACAAATCCATAAAAATGCACAAGCTACTACTGTTCTTTTAGCATCTTTGTGCAGGGAAGAGTACAATAAGGTGAGCGGCTTGGACAATGCCAAGCAGATCTGGGACACCCTCAGGATCTCACATGAGGGGAACGACGGCACCATGCTCACCAAGATGGAGTTGGTGGAGGGCGAGCTTGGGAGATTTGCAATGATAAGGGGAGAGGAGCCAACCCAAACATACAACCGGCTCAAGACCCTCATCAACAAGATAAGGAGCTACGGAAGCACGCGATGGACGGACCACGACGTCGTTCGCCTAATGCTAAGGTCTTTTACTGTACTTGATCCACATCTGGTGAACAATATTCATGAAAATCCTAGGTACACCAAGATGTCGCCTGTTGGGGGCTTGTTCTCAAGTGCTAAGAGTTAAGAACAAGGCAACACAGAAAATGTTAAATATTAAGGTCCTTCGTCCTTCATCACATTATATCCTTTCGGAATATAAGGGACTTCGGACGAAGGTCACAAAGGACGTACCTTCGTAAACATAACAATGAAGGATGAAGTATTCGAATAAATCATGATGTATAAAATAGACATTTAAATGTTAACATAGAATCATTTCCATTTTTACTAACATGAACGAATATAAATGATTTCAAATTACAAATGTACCTTCGGTCCTGAGGAAAGCGAGAATACGAGTGTGATGCGAAAGCCGATAACAGGTTCGCGTGAACAGTACAGAGGTACTGTTCATCTATTTATAGGCACAGGTCGCAGCCTGTGACAAATTACAATTATGCCCCTTACAAAAGTTTACAGCATTGACTCAGACCTATAAGTATAAAAAGGTCATTCTATCTCTATGTCGGTTTGAAACGCCGAAGCTCCAGGAAAAGGAACCTTCGGCCATCTCTTGAAGACGACTTCAGCCGAAGCTGCTTCTTCGTGTGAGACCTTCGGCACACCGAAGCACGACCCCAACATCGCCCGAAGAAGTTCTTGGGAAGTTCGTAAGTGGGCGAATGATGATCAAGGAGGTGAGATACGTGGACGACGCGTTGAATGGTCCAATCAATGAGCTTCAACCCGTTGCTCTCAAGGCAACGAGTAGCAAGGAGGCGCTACCTAGCAAGGTGGCGCAAGTTGAGGCGGCGGGACTAAATGAGGAAGAAATGGCCCTCATCATCAAGCGCTTCAAGACGGCGCTAAAGGGCCGCAAGGAGCATCCCAAGAAGAACAAGACGAAGGGAAAGCGCTCCTGCTTCAAGTGCGGTAAGATTGGTCATTTTATCGCTAATTGTCCCGATAATGATAGTGACCAGGAACAAGAGAAGAAAGGGGAAAAGAAGAAGAAGTACAAGAAGGCTAAGGGCGAGGCACATCTTGGCAAGGAGTGGGACTCGTGCTCTTCATCCGACGATGAAGGACTCGCCGCCACCGCCTTCAACAAATCGGCCCTCTTCCCCAACGAGCGTCACACATGCCTCATGGCAAAGGAGAAGAAGGTATGTACTCGAAATACTACTTATGTTTCTTCAAGTGAGGACGAGTCTAGTGATGATGATGAAATAGATTATTCATGTTTATTCAAGGGCCTAGATAGAACCAAGGTTGATAAAATTAATGAATTAATTGATGCCTTGAATGATAAGAATAGGTTATTAGAAAAGCAAGAGGATTTGTTGTATGAAGAACATGATAAATTTGTAGAGGCACAAAAATCTCATGCTTTAGAAGTTAAAAGGAATGAAATGCTTTCTTGTGAACTATCTACTTGCCATGAGACAATTTCTAGCTTAAGGAGCATAAATGATGATTTGAATGCTAAGTTAGAAATAGCTAGTAAATCAACATCTTGTGTAGAAAATGTTGTAATTTGCAATAGGTGTAAAGATTTTAATATTGATGCTTGCAGCAAACACCTAGCTTCAATTTCTAGATTAAATGATGAAGTGGCTAGTCTTAATGCCCAACTTAAGAATAGCAAAAGTGAATTTGATAAGCTAAAATTTGCAAGGGATGCCTACACAATTGGTAGACACCCCTCAATTAAGGATGGACTTGGCTTCAAGAGGGAAGCCAAGAACTTGACTTGTCATAAGGCTCCCATATCCATCAAGGAGAAAGGGAAGGCCCCTATGGCAAATAGTATTCAAAAGAACCATGCTTTCTTATACCATGATAGGAAATATTCTAGGAATGTTCATCATGATAGAAATTGCAATAATGTTGTTTCACATGCTTATGATTCGTATGCTTTGACTGCTTCTAGTTCCCATGTTGTGCATGATAGAGATTTGCCTAGGAAAAATATTCATCATGTGCCTAGAAAGAATATTGTTCATGTTCCTAGGAAAGTAATTAATGAACCTTCTACAATTTTTCATACTTGCAATGCTTCCTTTGCTATTTGTAGAAAGGATAAGAAGGTAATTGCTAGGAAATTAGGGGCAAGATGCAAGGAGATAAAACTTGCATTTGGGTCCCTAAGACCATTGTGACTAACCTTGTAGAACCCAACAAGAGTTGGGTACCTAAAACCCAAGCCTAAATTTGCCTTGCAGGTTTATGCATCCGGGGGTTCAAGCTGGATTATCGACAACGGATGCACAAACCACATGACGGGGGAGAAGAAGATGTTCACCTCCTACGTCAAGAACAAGGATTCCCAAGATTCAATCATATTCGGTGATGGGAACCAAGCTTGTCAAGCAGGTAAACAGGTGGGAAGCTCTCATCATCCCAAAAATGTGATGACCACATCAAGACCTTTGGAGATGCTTCATATGGACCTCTCCGGACCTGTCGCCTATCTAAGCATAGGAGGAAGTAAGTATGGTCTTGTTATAGTTGATGATTTTTCCCGCTTCACTTGGGTATTCTTTTTGCAGGATAAATCTGAAACCCAAGGGACCCTCAAGCGCTTCCTCAGGAGAGCTCAAAATGAGTTTGAGCTCAAGGTGAAGAAGATAAGGAGCGACAACGGGTCCGAGTTCAAGAACCTTCAAGTGGAGGAGTTCCTTGAGGAGGAGGGGATCAAGCACGAGTTCTCCGCTCCCTACACACCACAACAAAATGGTGTGGTAGAGAGGAAGAACAGGACGCTCATAGACATGGCGAGGACGATGCTTGGAGAGTTCAAGACCCCCGAGCGCTTTTGGTCGGAAGCCGTGAACACGGCTTGCCACGCCATCAACCGGGTCTACCTTCACCGCCTCCTCAAGAAGACTTCGTATGAGCTTCTAACCGGTAACAAACCCAATGTGTCTTACTTTCGTGTATTTGGGAGCAAATGCTATATTCTAGTGAAGAAAGGTAGAAATTCTAAGTTTGCTCCCAAAGCTGTAGAAGGGTTTTTGTTAGGTTATGACTCAAATACAAAGGCGTATAGAGTCTTCAACAAATCATCGGGTTTGGTTGAAGTCTCTAGCGACGTTGTATTTGATGAGGCTAATGGCTCTCCAAGAGAGCAAGTTGTTGATCTTGATGATGTAGATGAAGAAGACGTTCCAACGGCCGCAATACGCACCATGGCGATCGGCGATGTGCGACCACAAGAACAAAAAGAGCAAGATCAACCTTCTTCCTCAACAATGGTGCATCCCCCAACTCAAGACGATGAACAGGTTCTTCAAGAAGAGGCGTGTGATCAAGGGGGAGCACAAGATGATCATGTGGAAGAAGCACAACCGGCACCTTTAACCCACGTTCTAGCGACGATTCAAAGGAATCATCCCGTCGACCAAATTTTGGGTGACATTAGCAAGGGAGTAACTACTCGTTCTAGATTAGTTAATTTTTGTGAGCATTACTCCTTTGTCTCTTCTATTGAGCCTTTCAGGGTAGAAGAGGCCTTGCTAGATCCAGACTGGGCGTTGGCCATGCAGGAGGAGCTCAACAACTTCAAGCGTAATGAAGTTTGGACACTGGTGCCTCGTCCCAAGCAAAATGTTGTGGGAACCAAGTGGGTATTCCGCAATAAACAGAACGAGCACGGGGTGGTGACGAGGAACAAGGCTCGACTTGTGGCAAAAGGTTATGCCCAAGTCGCAGGTTTGGACTTTGAGGAGACTTTTGCTCCTGTGGCTAGGCTAGAGTCCATTCGTATTTTGCTAGCATATGCCGCTCACCATTCTTTCAGGTTGTTTCAAATGGATGTGAAGAGCGCTTTCCTCAACGGGCCAATCAAGGAGGAGGTGTACGTGGAGCAACCCCCTGGCTTCGACGATGAATGGTACCCCGACCATGTGTGTAAGCTCTCTAAGGCGCTCTATGGACTTAAGCAAGCCCCAAGAGCATGGTATGAATGCCTTAGAGACTTTTTAATTGCTAATGCTTTCAAGGTTGGGAAAGCCGATCCAACTCTTTTCACTAAGACTTGCGATGGTGATCTTTTTGTGTGCCAAATTTATGTCGATGACATAATATTTGGTTGTACTAATCAAAAGTCTTGTGAAGAGTTTAGCAGGGTGATGACTCAAAAATTTGAGATGTCGATGATGGGCGAGTTGAACTACTTCCTTGGGTTCCAAGTGAAGCAACTCAAGGACGACACCTTCATCTCCCAAACGAAGTACACGCAAGACTTGCTAAAGCGGTTTGGGATGAAGGACGCAAAGCCCGCAAAGACTCCAATGGGAACCGACGGACACACCGACCTCAACAAAGGAGGTAAGTGAGAGCACCTAGAGGGGGGGTGAATAGGTGATCCTGTGAAACTTCAAAAACTTAAGCCACAAAACTTGGTTAATTGTTAGCACAATAATTGCCAAGTGGCTAGAGAGGAGTCAAAACACAATAACCACAATAAATCAATCACAGAGATGGCACGGTGGTTATCCCATGGTTCGGCCAAGACCAACGCTTGCCTACTCCACGTTGTGGCGTCCCAACGGATGAGGGTTGCAATCAACCCCTCTCAAGTGGTCCAAAGACCCACTTGAATACCACGGTGTTTTGCTTGCTTTATCTCAATCCCGTTTGCGAGGAATCTCCACAACTTGGAGCCTCTCGCCCTTACACTTGAAATTCACAAAGAACACGGAGCAAGGGAGGGATTAGCAACGCACACAAGACACAAGAATCAAAGCGTCAACACGCACACAAGTCGCAACAAGCGCTCGCAACACAACTCAATGAGTTCACAACTCCACTAGAGCTCTATATGCTATCACAATGAAACGAATGCGCGAAATCGATGTCTTGGTGCTTAGAAATGATTAGGAGATGCTTGGTGTTCTCCTTCATGCGCCTAGGGGTCCCTTTTATAGCCCCAAGGCAGCTAGGAGCCGTTGGGAGCAATCTTGGAAGGCAGATCTTGCCTTCTGTCGACTGGCGCACCGGACAGTCCGGTGCACACCGGACACTGTCCGGTGCCCGATTTCCTTCCTTAAATAGCGAAGCCGACCGTTGGCAGCCTGAGAGCCGTTGGCGCACCGGACATGTCCGGTGCACACCGGACAGTCCGGTGCCATCTTCTAGCCGTTGGCTCGGCCACGTGTCCCGCGCAGATTGCGCGGCCGACCGTTGGCCCGACCGACCGTTGGCTCACCGGACAGTCCAGTGCACACCGGACAGTCCGGTGAATTATAGCCGTACGTCGCCGGTGAATTCCCGAGAGCGTCCAGTTCGCTCAAACCAGCCTGGCGCACCGGACACTGTCCGGTGCACCACCGGACAGTCCGGTGCTCCCAGACTCAGCAGATTCTTGGCTGCTCGAGCCAAGACATTTCCAATTGGATTTTTCCTGTTTCCAGCACTTAGACACAATACATTAGTCCATAAAACAATGTACTAAGTCTGAGAAACATACCTTTATCCTTGATTTGTACTTTGTCCACCTCTTTACACTTAGGCACTTGTGTTGGACACTAAATCACCAAAACACTTAGAAATGGCCCAAGGGCACATTTCCCTTTCAGTAAGTCCGTCGATCAAAAGGCATACCGGTCAATGATAGGGTCTTTACTTTATTTATGTGCTAGTAGACCGGATATTATGCTTAGGGTATGCATGTGTGCTAGATTTCAATCCGATCCAAGGGAGTGTCACTTAGTGGCCGTGAAGCGAATTCTTAGATATTTAGTCGCTACGCCTTGCTTCGGGATCTGGTATCCAAAGGGGTCTAACTTTGACTTGATTGGATATTCAGACTCCGACTATGCTGGATGTAAGGTCGATAGGAAGAGTACATTGGGGACGTGCCAATTCTTAGGAAGGTCCCTGGTGTCGTGGAACTCTAAGAAACAAACTTCCGTTGCCCTATCCACCGCTGAGGCCGAGTATGTTGCCGCAGGACAGTGTTGCGTGCAACTACTCTGGATGAGGCAAACCCTCCGGGACTTTGGCTACAATCTGAGCAAAGTCCCACTCCTATGTGACAATGAGAGTGCTATCCGCATAGCGGAAAATCCTGTTGAGCACAGCCGCACAAAGCACATTGACATCCGGCATCACTTTTTGAGAGACCACCAGCAAAAGGGAGATATCGAAGTGTTTTATGTTAGCACCGAGAACCAGCTAGCCGATATCTTTACCAAGCCTTTAGATGAGAAGACCTTTTGCAGGCTGCGTAGTGAGCTAAATGTCTTAGATTCGCGGAACATGGATTGATTTATAGCATACATGTGTTTATGCCTTGATCATGTTCCTTATGCATTTTGTTGTTTACTTGTGGTGCTCAAGTTGTACAAACATTCCCTGGACCTCACAAGTCCTTTTGCAAGTGATGCACATATTTAGGGGGAGATTTGCTACAACTTGACCGTTTGAGACTAACCGTGCGCTTGAGTTTGCTTGTTTTAGTCTCAAAGGAGGTTTGAAAAGGAAAAGGTGGACTTGGACCATGAAAGACTTCCACTGCACTCCGATGAGAGGGTAACTTATTCCAAGTTCATCTCATGTACTCTTATTGCCTTGGTACTCTTATTCGAAGATTTTGGTGAGGCAATGGGGTTTAAGGGCCAAAATTGATCCCGTTTTGGTGCTTGATGCCAAAGGGGGAGAAAATAAGGCCAAAGCAATAAATGGATCAGCTACCACTTGAGAAATTTTGAAAAGAGTAGAATAGAGCTTTTGGTTTGTCAAAACTATCTTATTGTCTCTCTTGTCAAAAGTTGGCCTCTTGTGGGGAGAATGGTTGAGTATGGGAAAAAGGGGGAGTTTTTAAATCTTTGATCAATTTCTCTTGGAACAACTCTCTTTATGTCTCTACAAGTGTGTTTGACTTAGAGATAGGAAATTGAGGTTGATTTGCAAAAACAAAACCAAGTGGTGGCAAAGAATGATCCATATATGCCAAATATGAATCAAAACAATTTTGAGTTCTTATTTGTATTGATGTTGCACCTCTTTAGTTGATTTTTGTTGTGTTGGCATAAATCACCAAAAAGGGGGAGATTGAAAGGGAAATGTGCCCTTGGGCCATTTCTAAGTATTTTGGTGATTGAGTGCCAACACAAGTGCTTAAGTGAAAATATATGCCAAATGTTGGACAAAGTGCAAATCAAGAGTAGAGGTATGTTTCTAAGACTTAGTACATTGTTTTGAAGACTAATGCTCTGTGTCTAAGTGCTGGAAACAGGAAAAATCGAATTGCGAAAGAGATGGCTTTGTACAGCCAAAGTCTGCTCAGTCTGGGTGCACTGGACTGTCCGGTGGTGCACCGGACAGTGTCCGGTGGTGCACCAGACAGTGTCCGGTGCGCCAGGCTAGCTCTGGCGAACTTGCTGCTCTCGGGACTTCGACGGCGGTGTACGGCTAAAAATCACCGGACTGTCTGATGGTACACCGGACTGTCCGGTGAGCCATTCACAGGCAAACTCGTCGCTCTCGGGAGATGATTAACGGCGTACGGCTATAATTCACCGAACTGTCCGGTGGTGCACCAGACTGTCTGATGAGCCAACGGTTAGCCGGGCCAACGGTCGGCCGAGGATTCTGCGCGTGACGCGTGGCCAAGCCAACGGTCACAAGGGGGCACTGGACTGTCCGGTGTGCACCGGACAGTGTCCGGTGCGCCAACGGCTCTGAATCTGCAACGGTCGGCTTCGCCAAATAAGGAAAGAAATCCGCACCGGACAGTGTCCGGTGGTGCACCGGACTGTCCAGTGCGCCAAGCGACTGAAGGCAAGAATTGCCTTCCTGGAATGCACTCAACGGCTCCTAGCTGCCTTGGGGCTATAAAAGGGACCCCTAGGCGCATGAAGGAGCACACCAAGAATTCTCTAAGCATTTTTGAGCACCAAGACTTCGATTCCGCGCATTTGATTCTTTGTGATAGCATCTAGAGCTCTATTTGAGTTGTGAACTCTTAGGGTTGTGTTGTGAGCTCTTGTTGCGACTTGTGTGCGTGTTGTCATTCTGATTTTGTGTCTTGTGTGTGTTGCTCATCCCTCCCTTACTCCGTGCTTCTTTGTGAACATCAAAGTGTAAGGGCGAGGACTCCAAGTTGTGGAGATTCCTCGCAAACGGGATATAGTTAAGCAAAGCAAAACACCGTGGTATTCAAGTGGGTCTTTGGACCGCTTGAGAGGGGTTGATTGCAACCCTCGTCCGTTGGGACGCCACAACGTGGAGTAGGCAAGCGTTGGTCTTGGCCGAACCACGGGATAAACCACTGTGCCATCTCTGTGTTGATCTCTTGTGGTTATTGTGTTTTGTTGAGACTCCTCTCTAGCCACTTGGCATTATTGTGCTAACGCTTAACCAAGTTTTTGTGGCATTAAGTTTTCAAGTTTCACAGGATCACCTATTCACCCCCCTCTAGGTGCTCTCAAGGTTCCTTACTCTATTTATGTGCTTCACGACCAGACATTATGCTTTCCGTATGCATGTGTGCAAGATTCCAAGCCGATCCTAAGGAAGCTCACCTTAGGGTCATAAAACGAATCTTGAGATATTTAGTTTATACTCCTAAGTTTGGCCTTTGGTACCCCAGGGGATCCACATTTGATTTAATTGGTTATTCCGATGCCGATTGGGCAGGGTGCAAAATTAATAGAAAGAGCACATCGGGGACTTGCCAGTTCTTGGGAAGGTCTCTGGTGTCTTGGGCTTCAAAGAAGCAAAATTCTGTGGCTCTTTCAACTGCCGAAGCCGAGTATATTGCCGCAGGCCATTGTTGCGCGCAATTGCTTTGGATGAGGCAAACCCATAGGGACTATGGTTACAAATTAACCAAAGTTCCTCTTCTATGTGATAATGAGAGTGCAATCTGCATGGCGGATAATCCCGTTGAGCATAGCCGCACTAAACACATAGCCATTCGGTATCATTTTCTAAGAGATCACCAACAAAAGGGGGATATCGAGATTGCATATGTTAGCACCAAAGAACAATTAGCCGATATCTTTATCAAGCCACTGGATGAACAAACTTTTACCAAACTTAGGCATGAGCTAAATATTCTTGATTCTAGAAACTTTTATTGATGTTTTGCACACACAGCTCATATATATACCTTTGATCATCTCTTTCATGTGCTATGACTAATGTGTTTCTTCAAGTCCATTTCATGCCAAGTCATAGATTGAAAGGGAAAAGGAGTCTTCGGCGAAGACAAGGCTTCCACTCCGCTCTATCGAATCATTCATCCTTCGCCGTCGCTCCGCATCAACTCTCCAACTTTGGTATAATCTTCACTTCTATACTTCTATCCAAAGGGGGAGAAAGTAGTTAGGAAGGGCTTATATTTCACTCAAATATCCGTTTTTGGCGATTCATGCCAAAGGGGGAGAGAGTATTAGCCCAAAGCAAAAGGACCGCACCATCGCCACCAATTTCAAAAATATAGTTTATTTGGTATGGAGTCTATTAATTGGTGAAGTTTTTCAATTGGTATCTTATTTTGATACAATTTCAAATTCATATACCCTCTTCAAAATTAATATCTAAAACCCTCTTGAACACTAAGAGGAGGATTTCAAAAGGGGGGAGTTTTGTTTAGTCAAAGGAAAAGCATTTGAAACAGGGGGAGAAAATTTCAAAACTTGAAAATGCTTCTCACAATCTTATTCATTTACTTTTGACTATTTGCAAAAGAACTTTGAAAAGAATTTCCAAAACATTTTGCAAAACAAAACATGTGGTGCAAGCGTGGTCCAAAATGTTAATAAGAAGAAAAGACATCCATGCGCATCTAGTAAGTAATATTTATTGGTTTCATTCCAAGCAACCTTTGCACTTACATTATGCAAACTAGTTCAATTCTGCACTTCCATATTTGCTTTGGCTTGTGTTGGCATCAATCACCAAAAAGGGGGAGATTGAAAGGGAAATAGGCTTACACCTTTTCCTAAATAGATTTTGGTGGTTGAATTGCCCAACACAAATAATTGGACTAACTAGTTTGCTCTAGTCTATAAGTTTTACAGGTGCCAAAGGTTCACAATAGACCAATAAAAAGACCAAGAAAGGGTTCAAACAAAAAGAGCTTAAGAAATCCCAAAGGCACCCTGGTCTGGCGCGCCAGAGTGTCCGGTGCACCACCGGACAGTGTCCGGTGCACCAGGGAACTCGACGCTGAACTCCTCACCTTCGGGAAAATCAGAGGGCGCTCCGCTATAATTCACCGGACCGTCTGGTGAGGCACCGGACAGTGTCCGGTGGCACACCGGACTGTCCGGTGTACCAGCGGAGCAACGGCTACTTCAAGCGCAACGGTTGACTGCAACGCATTTAATGCGCGCCTGCGCGCGCAGAGGTCAGAGCACGCGCAGTTGGCGCACCGGACAGTCTACAGGAGATGTCCGGTGCACCACCGGACAGCCCAGAGGCCCCACAAGTCAGAGCTCCAACGGTCAAACCCCAACGGCTGGCTGACGTGGCTGGCGCACCGGACAGTGTCCGGTGGCGCACCGGACTGTCCGGTGCGCCATACGACAGCACACTTCCAACGGCCACATTTTGGTGGTTGGGGCTATAAATACCCCAACCACCCCACATTCAATGGTATCCAAGTTTCCAACATTCTACACATTACAAGAGCTATAGCATTCAATACAAGACACACTAAAGAGATCAAATCCTCTCCCAAGTCTCTAGTTCAATTCCAATCAATAGTGACTAGTGAGAGAGTGACTTGTGTTCATTTGAGCTCTTGCGCTTGGATTGCTTCTTTTCTTTCTCATTCTTCTTGTGATCAAACTCAATTGTAACCAAGGCAAGAGACACCAATTGTGTGGTGGTTGTAACACCCTAAAGTTCAAATTTTGTGAAGACAAGGAAAATCTTTCAAAGGTTTTAAATCAAAACTCATTTCCTTAAAAATAATCATGATTTGGAAGTTCTACTCCCAAAATGAATATGTTAAAAAAATATATTTATAATTAAAGATCCTTAGATGAACTAAATTGCCTTTGGATTAGGATATATAAAAGAATTAGGATTAAACTATTTCTTAATATATATAGTCTACAATATAAATTTGATTTCCCTAGAAGTAATAAGGTATGGATTATTCTTTACTATATGATTAAAAGCTTGTCTAAAAGAACTAAAATAAATAAAGAAATATATAAAATATGTTTTTGCACATTATGCTGAAGTTCTATATGTGTATCCAAATTAAGTGTTTGAACTTTAAACTTGTGTTGATTTGAAATTCAAATGGGAAGGAAAATAGAAAATAGAAAATAAATGGGAAGGGAAGAAAAGAAAAGAGATATGAAAATATACATAAAATGTATAACTAAATATCTTCAGGCTTAGCATTTTTAATTTCAAAAATAGAGTTTATAAATGAAGATCCACAAAAGTTTGAATTAATTCAAATTGGGTTTGAAAATAAAGAAAATAGAAAGAAAAATGAAAAAGAAAAGAATTAAAATCCTACATGGGCCGCTCACCTCATTTCGGCCCATCTCACCCTCCCCGCGCGGCCCAGCTCCCACCACGGCGCCGACAGGCGGGGCCACCCCGTCAGCCTCCTTGCTCACATGCCCGCGCTCCCTTCTTTCACCGCCGCGTGGGACCATGTTGTCATCAACTACCTCCCGAGCTTCGCGCGTATAACAAATCTCCCTGGTATGGTGGAGTCGGCTCCTCAATCCACGCTCGGGCTTCATCCATGTGGGAGTATAAAGACCATGCCCCGGCCGTGAATACCGCACGTCGCCATGAATTCCGAGCGAACAGAAACGTGAGAGGGTGATCGTAGGGGAGCGACCGAGAGAAAGAGAGAGAAGCAGTGCGCCGCCGTCGTGGGCGACGGGCTACCGGCGTCGATCGATCCGCGGTGACTGGTTGGTGCCCCCGACGAGACCTCGGGGAAGACGTCTGTGGTCCTCGCGGTTGAGATGGCCGACCGGAGCTAACGGAATTGCTCGTCGGGGCGGCCACGGCGTGTTCGATCCGCATCGCGCCGTGGTTATGCTCCACCACCTGCGTCCAGCTCTTGTTGATCGACCTAGGAGGATGCGCAGCGCACACGGATGTTCGATGCGGCTTTGCCTGGGTGGATTCGTTCTCGGCGTGACTGGAATTTCTCACCGACGTGAGCTCTCCGCCGCCAAAGCTTCACCTGCCGTGGGTGGGCCTCGTCACCACCTCGCACTCCGGTAAGATGCCTCACTATGATCCACCATATTGTACTCCTCGAATAGCACTGATCGGATTGGAGTTTGGGGGCCCTGGGCGTCAGACTGCGGATTCCGGCCATGGCGCCGCCGCCTCTGGAGACCAGCGCCGCCGTGTTCTACGGTTGATTGGGGGGGAATGTGGCAACACGCGTCGCGACCGTCGGATCACGAACGGAAGGCCCTGATTAGATCCTGGGATAACTCTTCGTAGTGAATTAATCCAAGCCATCTGTAGGGAATCGTGTGGATCTGGGGGTTGATGGTGTTTCGGCCGTTGGATCATGATCCTGCGATCTGTATTACATACCGGTCCGGTTATGTAACCAGGTTGATCTGGACCCTCTGATTCTAATCGTGCGGTCCAGGATGGCCCGTACCCCTTCGTCGTGACTTTTTATTAAAGAGCCCCTCGGGTTCCGTTGAATCAACCCGCCGTCCATTATGGACTGTAGTTTGAGTCTGTGGCATCTTACCCCGAGCCCCCTGCGCTTCTGTTTAATTGAGGCGCAGTCCAGTGGATAGGAAAATCATAGAAAATGATTTAGAAAATGATTTTTAGTGTTAAAATAAATCCAGAAACTTATTTAATTCATAACTAATTCATTTTAGCTCCTTTTTGACCCATTCCAGTTGCAATAATTTTGTTTTAATATTATTTATCACCTAGTACCTTTGTTTAGCCAAGAAACTTGAAGCAAAATTGTTCATTTGAATTACTCTGTTCTAGGTGCTTAATAATTTCAGAAATTCATAACTTGAATTCTATAACTCCAAATTCAGTAATTCTTGTTCCTGTGATCTTAGTTCAATATGTAGATGATTAATATGTATTTTGCATATATGTTTGGTGTAATGTTAATTTTGCCTATACCATGTATGTTTGTATTGCTACGACTAGCAGTGAGGTCACGAGAATCTGAAGATCATCCTGGTACCTGGATTCTCAAGTCCCAGGCAAGTTGTGCCCTTGATCACTTCTTTTTACCCAGCCATGTTCTGATTAATCATAATGATCTGCATAGGTTAATTTTGATGGGACCCAATAGGTTACCCTAGTTTGTCTATCTTTATACCTTGTTTACCACTGAACTTTTTGGGTAGTACTTGCTAGTGCTTTATGTGGTTTTGGGTATGAAGATTACACTATTCATGATTATACTTTTGTTATCAGTTGTTATTTATGGTTCATGTTAAGATCATTATGTTAATTGGAACATGGAGCGACCACCCGGGAAAACAGTGCTACCACAAGGGAGGAATGGGACCCCTTGGCTGATTAATTAGGAAAGCTAGTGGAAGACTACCTTACCCGAAAGGGGCAAGGGCAGTAGGGGAGAGGTCAGTGCGGGGAGGCCCTCGGGAGGATTTTGCTGCGATGGCGGTCCTGCAAGGGATTCCTGCACTGGATCTTCCTATAAACTGTAGCGGGTTTTCGGAAGCTAGTGGAACTTTGTAAAGGCCTCGTAGTGGATCCCTAGCCATTCACCTCGGAAGTGTCTAAGGGCCTTGCAAACCCTGGCGACATGGGATACACGACTTGTGGGTAAAGATGCGCAACCTCTGCAGAGTGTAAAACTGGTATACTAGCCGTGCTCACGGTCAAGAGCAGCTCGGACCCTCACATGATTAAATTATGGAACTTAAACTCAATTTGTCATATGCATTGCATCGCAGGTGAAGTTGTTACTTTTGTTCTACTATTTAATTGGGTTGGTATTTACTTATACTTAGTAATTGCTAATAAAATTCTGACCAACTTTAAAAGCAATGCTCAGCTCTAACCATCTTCTTTGGTAAGCCTTACACTTCACGTGAGCTCCCACCTTTGGCGAGTTCATGCACATTATTCCCCACAACTTGTTGAGCGATGAACGTATGTGAGCTCACTCTTGCTGTCTCACATACACCACAGGTCAAGACCAGGTACTGCAGGATGATGCTCATGGAGGATGCTGTGATGAGTTCGTGAGAGGTCTAGGTCGTCGTCTCCCAGTCAACTTTGGGTTGCTGGACCGTTGTCTCCTTATAATGTAATTATTTATTTTGTATAGAACTCCTGTTATATATAAAGTTGTGACATTCGATCCTGTGCCACTATACATCATATGTATGAGACTTGGTCCCAGCATACCTGGTGTTTATGTTAACCCCGGGTTTTGGACCCCTAAAATCCGGGTGTTACAGAAGTGGTATCAGAGGAATGTTGACTGTAGGACGAAACCTAGATAGAACTGGACAACCAATACTTACTTACCTTGGCTACTCTGACCCTTTCTAAACTTTTCTTAATCTTTTCTCATCTATTTCTGCTTTACTCTGATTACTCTTACCTTTTCATTCTAAAGACAAATGTGGATTCCACACTTTGAAATCCAGTGCCTAAAGTGACCTTTAGGAATAGGAGACCTACTCTTAGGAACAAAAACAAAACTATTTTTATAGATATCTATGAACTTGAATGTTTGTTCTTATGATATTTGCTTGATTTGGATCTTTGATTGAGTGTGATGAGTTGTGGAGTAATGTCCACAATTGCATCTGCATATACACATAAGTATAAAAATATATTTATAAAATAACTAGACAACTTAGATTATCCCCATTGGAACATATCTAGTTTAAGAGAATCATCTTATCCTAAAAGATCTCATTCTAGCCAATTCATCTTATCTTAATAAGATTCTCTCTTATCTTAATAGATTCATCTTATCTTGAAGGACCCATATTATCCAAACCACCTGACTTATTACACCATGGTCATAATCTAAACCAAATTAAGTACATCGAATCTAGGCTCAATTAGTAATACTCACCTAACCTAGATCTGATCTAATGTGATAAAGCTAATTTAATGTAAGTTGCTTAACAAGAAGGATAATACTAATGAAACAAATGAGACTCTACTCCTATAAATAGGTGTTACCCCTTTGCTTTAGCCTAACAACAAAAAAAAATAGAGATTCTGATCTACCTTCACCATATAATTCATCTCATCTCAAAAGATCCTAACTTATCCTAATTAAAATATATTTAACTTAATAGATCCATCTTATCTTAAAAGAAACTCTATTGCCTTAGTAGACTTATCTTATCTTGAAAAGATTTTATCTCATCCTAATAGATCTAACTGACCTCAAAAGATTTTATCTTATCTTTATGGATCCATCTTATCCTAATAAGCATACTTATCCACCCTAGTTTAACAACCATGATCTAATGCAAATTAACTAGATCTTATCTAGACAAACTAGTCACACCAATCTAACCTAGATCTGATCTCATCTAAAGTGACTTGTCAAACATGTTGGATAATACTGATGAAATAGATTAGACTCTACTCCTATAGAACATGTTTTAACTTAGTTCACTCTGCACTAAATTAAGAACGATAGACCAACTTGACCTACATAATAGGTTACATGACCTAGCCAACCAATCTAGAGGCAAACAACCAAACCAAATTTTGACCAATCTCATTTAACTCCTAAGCCACCCACTAAACTAGCTGCTCTACCTACTTGTCACACACAAATCTATCTTAACCATAGGTCCCTAACTCTGGTGGCAACCCCAAGAATGAAGACACCAAGGTCTGAAAAGAACTGCTCAACCTCGACAAGGAAGGAGATGAGTCAAATCCAACTCCAAGAGGAAACAAGATCCACTGTACATGGAGCCTCTTATTACCATAATCCTGGTTATCCCAACCTATCCATTCATCAACCCGCATAACAAGTGTCTAGATATCTATATTCTCCTAATCACCCATTAAGGATTTTTATACAAAGTGGACATACATATATATACCCATGTTTCCATAACCACTTTCTAAATAACATGAAACTTCGTATTCATAAACTAATTAGAAGTTAAAGGCCAAACTATAAATAAAGCTTATTTATATCCCTGTCCTTACAAATCTCGGGGACGAGATTATTTTTAAGGGGGGTAGGATTTGTAACACCCTAAAGTTCAAATTTTGTGAAGACAAGGAAAATCTTTCAAAGGTTTTAAATCAAAACTCATTTCCTTAAAAATAATCATGATTTGGAAGTTCTACTCCCAAAATGAATATGTTAAAAAAATATATTTATAATTAAAGATCCTTAGATGAACTAAATTGCCTTTGGATTAGGATATATAAAAGAATTAGGATTAAACTATTTCTTAATATATATAGTCTACAATATAAATTTGATTTCCCTAGAAGTAATAAGGTATGGATTATTCTTTACTATATGATTAAAAGCTTGTCTAAAAGAACTAAAATAAATAAAGAAATATATAAAATATGTTTTTGCACATTATGCTGAAGTTCTATATGTGTATCCAAATTAAGTGTTTGAACTTTAAACTTGTGTTGATTTGAAATTCAAATGGGAAGGAAAATAGAAAATAGAAAATAAATGGGAAGGGAAGAAAAGAAAAGAGATATGAAAATATACATAAAATGTATAACTAAATATCTTCAGGCTTAGCATTTTTAATTTCAAAAATAGAGTTTATAAATGAAGATCCACAAAAGTTTGAATTAATTCAAATTGGGTTTGAAAATAAAGAAAATAGAAAGAAAAATGAAAAAGAAAAGAATTAAAATCCTACATGGGCCGCTCACCTCATTTCGGCCC
Organism: Zea luxurians; assembly: GCA_029449295.1. NCBI lineage: Eukaryota > Viridiplantae > Streptophyta > Magnoliopsida > Poales > Poaceae > Zea > Zea luxurians. The sequence continues at coordinate 19,378,100 of JAOPSE010000042.1, forward strand.
ATCTCACCCTCCCCGCGCGGCCCAGCTCCCACCACGGCGCCGACAGGCGGGGCCACCCCGTCAGCCTCCTTGCTCACATGCCCGCGCTCCCTTCTTTCACCGCCGCGTGGGACCATGTTGTCATCAACTACCTCCCGAGCTTCGCGCGTATAACAAATCTCCCTGGTATGGTGGAGTCGGCTCCTCAATCCACGCTCGGGCTTCATCCATGTGGGAGTATAAAGACCATGCCCCGGCCGTGAATACCGCACGTCGCCATGAATTCCGAGCGAACAGAAACGTGAGAGGGTGATCGTAGGGGAGCGACCGAGAGAAAGAGAGAGAAGCAGTGCGCCGCCGTCGTGGGCGACGGGCTACCGGCGTCGATCGATCCGCGGCGACTGGTTGGTGCCCCCGACGAGACCTCGGGGAAGACGTCTGTGGTCCTCGCGGTTGAGATGGCCGACCGGAGCTAACGGAATTGCTCGTCGGGGCGGCCACGGCGTGTTCGATCCGCATCGCGCCGTGGTTATGCTCCACCACCTGCGTCCAGCTCTTGTTGATCGACCTAGGAGGATGCGCAGCGCACACGGATGTTCGATGCGGCTTCGCCTGGGTGGATTCGTTCTCGGCGTGACTGGAATTTCTCACCGACGTGAGCTCTCCGCCGCCAAAGCTTCACCTGCCGTGGGTGGGCCTCGTCACCACCTCGCACTCCGGTAAGATGCCTCACTATGATCCACCATATTGTACTCCTCGAATAGCACTGATCGGATTGGAGTTTGGGGGCCCTGGGCGTCAGACTGCGGATTCCGGCCATGGCGCCGCCGCCTCTGGAGACCAGCGCCGCCGTGTTCTACGGTTGATTGGGGGGGGGGAATGTGGCAACACGCGTCGCGACCGTCGGATCACGAACGGAAGGCCCTGATTAGATCCTGGGATAACTCTTCGTAGTGAATTAATCCAAGCCATCTGTAGGGAATCGTGTGGATCTGGGGGTTGATGGTGTTTCGGCCGTTGGATCATGATCCTGCGATCTGTATTACATACCGGTCCGGTTATGTAACCAGGTTGATCTGGACCCTCTGATTCTAATCGTGCGGTCCAGGATGGCCCGTACCCCTTCGTCGTGACTTTTTATTAAAGAGCCCCTCGGGTTCCGTTGAATCAACCCGCCGTCCATTATGGACTGTAGTTTGAGTCTGTGGCATCTTACCCCGAGCCCCCTGCGCTTCTGTTTAATTGAGGCGCAGTCCAGTGGATAGGAAAATCATAGAAAATGATTTAGAAAATGATTTTTAGTGTTAAAATAAATCCAGAAACTTATTTAATTCATAACTAATTCATTTTAGCTCCTTTTTGACCCATTCCAGTTGCAATAATTTTGTTTTAATATTATTTATCACCTAGTACCTTTGTTTAGCCAAGAAACTTGAAGCAAAATTGTTCATTTGAATTACTCTGTTCTAGGTGCTTAATAATTTCAGAAATTCATAACTTGAATTCTATAACTCCAAATTCAGTAATTCTTGTTCCTGTGATCTTAGTTCAATATGTAGATGATTAATATGTATTTTGCATATATGTTTGGTGTAATGTTAATTTTGCCTATACCATGTATGTTTGTATTGCTACGACTAGCAGTGAGGTCACGAGAATCTGAAGATCATCCTGGTACCTGGATTCTCAAGTCCCAGGCAAGTTGTGCCCTTGATCACTTCTTTTTACCCAGCCATGTTCTGATTAATCATAATGATCTGCATAGGTTAATTTTGATGGGACCCAATAGGTTACCCTAGTTTGTCTATCTTTATACCTTGTTTACCACTGAACTTTTTGGGTAGTACTTGCTAGTGCTTTATGTGGTTTTGGGTATGAAGATTACACTATTCATGATTATACTTTTGTTATCAGTTGTTATTTATGGTTCATGTTAAGATCATTATGTTAATTGGAACATGGAGCGACCACCCGGGAAAACAGTGCTACCACAAGGGAGGAATGGGACCCCTTGGCTGATTAATTAGGAAAGCTAGTGGAAGACTACCTTACCCGAAAGGGGCAAGGGCAGTAGGGGAGAGGTCAGTGCGGGGAGGCCCTCGGGAGGATTTTGCTGCGATGGCGGTCCTGCAAGGGATTCCTGCACTGGATCTTCCTATAAACTGTAGCGGGTTTTCGGAAGCTAGTGGAACTTTGTAAAGGCCTCGTAGTGGATCCCTAGCCATTCACCTCGGAAGTGTCTAAGGGCCTTGCAAACCCTGGCGACATGGGATACACGACTTGTGGGTAAAGATGCGCAACCTCTGCAGAGTGTAAAACTGGTATACTAGCCGTGCTCACGGTCAAGAGCAGCTCGGACCCTCACATGATTAAATTATGGAACTTAAACTCAATTTGTCATATGCATTGCATCGCAGGTGAAGTTGTTACTTTTGTTCTACTATTTAATTGGGTTGGTATTTACTTATACTTAGTAATTGCTAATAAAATTCTGACCAACTTTAAAAGCAATGCTCAGCTCTAACCATCTTCTTTGGTAAGCCTTACACTTCACGTGAGCTCCCACCTTTGGCGAGTTCATGCACATTATTCCCCACAACTTGTTGAGCGATGAACGTATGTGAGCTCACTCTTGCTGTCTCACATACACCACAGGTCAAGACCAGGTACTGCAGGATGATGCTCATGGAGGATGCTGTGATGAGTTCGTGAGAGGTCTAGGTCGTCGTCTCCCAGTCAACTTTGGGTTGCTGGACCGTTGTCTCCTTATAATGTAATTATTTATTTTGTATAGAACTCCTGTTATATATAAAGTTGTGACATTCGATCCTGTGCCACTATACATCATATGTATGAGACTTGGTCCCAGCATACCTGGTGTTTATGTTAACCCCGGGTTTTGGACCCCTAAAATCCGGGTGTTACAGTGGTCCTTGCGGGGACTTTGTGTCCCGTGTGATTGAGAAGAGAAGCTCACTCGGTCTAAGTGACCGTTTGAGAGAGGGAAAGGGTTGAAAGAGACCCGGTCTTTGTGACCACCTCAACGGGGAGTAGGTTTGCAAGAACCGAACCTCGGTAAAACAAATCCTTGTGTCTCATTCCTTATTTGCTTGCGATTTGTTTTTCACCCTCTCTCTCGGACTCAATTATATTTCTAACGCTAACCCGGCTTGTAGTTGTGATTAACTTTATAAATTTCAGTTTTGCCCTATTCACCCCCCCCCCCTCTATGCGACTTTTAGTTGTATGCTGCTGTGCGGTGTGTATAGCAGCAGTGCCCGGCATAGGGCGGATGGGAGCCTGTGGCGTGGAAGAAGCAGCTTCTTCCTCCACCACAAAATCCACTGAAGTCTCGGCGCGATGCTCCACGATTTGCACCATCATGCTGAGCGAGAAAACAAGCAAAAACTTCAAGCCTAGCCCCCTACCTGGCGCGCCAAATGTCGGAGAGGAAATTCTCCGGCTAGGTGGCGGAGTGCACCCGCCCTAAGTCCTAAGATGCGGAGGGGGCTTAAGCGTTTTGCCTGTTGGAGATTGGGGGGATGAACACAAGAACACGCAAGGATTTAGAGTGGTTCGGGCCGCCGGAGCGTAATACCCTACTCCACTGTTTGTTGTATTGCTTTGAGAGCTTGAGTTGAGTGTAAGCCTGAATGTTTTGTGTCTGTCCATGTTTACGTCGCATGCCTCCCCTTTTATAGTTCAAGGGGGGCATGTACAAGGATTCTGAGCCCCGACATGTGGGCTCAGGGACAAATAGAAGGATGGAACTTTTGCTTGCCATGCCTGTGTAATCTTCGTGCGCCCTGACACCAGAGATCTGCGTCGTCTCGGCGTGCAGGGGAAAGCTCTTGTATAAGGGATGAGTACAGCGCACCACGTAGCACGGGCACACTATTTCGACAACAGACTGGACAGGTGCACTGTCTGCAGGGTGGCCCTATCGCCGCCTACCAGCGGAATGGACAGGACGCAATAAATGCTGTGGGGACACATCATCTATCAGAAGGGTGGACAGGCGGCACGTCCTCTACGCAATAAATGCGGAGGCTGCGCGGCCCAGAGCCCTTACGTCATGCTCCGCCCGTCGGCCTACGTCACGGACAATAAGCCATGTGGTTGTATTAGATCCTCGGCCGAGCGGGGGGCGGAGGCAGTATGGATAGAGCCTAGACACGCGTCAACTCCAGACCCATGCCTAGGTTATGGCACTTCCTTTCTCAGGACCTTGTTATGGGTGGTCCGGAGCTCACTTGGTGGGGTCCGAACCTCATCAAATGGTTTCAGGCTGCTTTACCTCGGGGGTCCGGGTTGTGCGCATAGGGGTCCCAAGCCTTCTGGGCCCGAGGGCGTCGTCTCTGAGAGCGCCACCTTAACTGCCCACGAGGATACCTCTGGGGCTGTTCTCCGTGCAGCTAAGGGTAGCCGCACAGGCATAATGCCTTCATACCGCAGTAAGGGGTACCCCTAATCTAGGGTACTGACAGCTCCCCTTGAATGAATTCTCTCCTTAGCTTTCAAGAGGGTTTTTGAAACAAATACCAATTGTAAACTAACTTTTTAAAGATACCAATGGAAAATTTGACTTTTAAAGATAGACTTTTAAAGTGCCAATTGAAAATTCATTTTGAGGCTTGCTCAAATATCAATTGAAATAAACACTTCTTTCTGGAAAAACTTGATACCAATTTGAAAAATACACTTAAAATTTTAAAATAATGGTGCGGTCCTTTTGCTTTGGGCTTAATACTTTCTCTCCCTTTGGCATTAATCGCCAAAATCGAAGAACTTGAGAGCCCTTGAGCATTTTCTCCCCCTTTGGGGCCTAATACTTTCTCCCAAATGGTGAAATAAATATGAGTGAAGGGTCATACCATTGAGTCACATGAGTAACGGCAAAGGGTAAATGATACCGTCAGAGTTGGAGTGGAAGCCTTGTCTTTTCCGAATACTCCATTTCCCTTTCAATATAAGACTAAGTATAGAAATACTCTTGACAGCACATTAGTCTTAGCCTTGGCATAAGAATAATAAGAAATATGTATTTGTACCAAATGAAAGAGATATGATCAAAGGTATATAAAATAGCTGTGTGTGCAATGTTTCAATCAAAATTCCAAGTATCAAGTATATTTAGCTCATTCCTAAGTTTGCTAAAGGTCTTCTCATCTAGTGGCTTGGTAAAGATATCGGCTAATTGGTTGTGGGTATTAATATAAGCAATTTTAATATCCCCCTTTTGTTGGTGATCTCTTAGAAAGTGATGCCGAATATCTATGTGTTTAGTGCGGCTGTGTTCAACGGGATTATCCGCCATGCGGATAGCACTCTCATTATCACATAGAAGAGGGACTTTGCTCAATTTGTAGCCATAGTCCCTAAGGGTTTGCCTCATCCAAAGTAATTGCACACAACAATGGCCTGCAGCAATGTACTCGGCTTCGGCGGTGGAAAGAGCTACAGAGTTTTGTTTCTTTGAAGCCCAAGACACCAGGGATCTTCCCAGAAACTAGCAAGTCCCTGATGTGCTCTTTCTATCAATTTTACGCCCTACATAATCAGCATCGAAATATCCTATTAAATCAAAGGTAAATCCCTTTGGGTACCAAAGCCCAAACTTAGGAGTGTAAACTAAATATCTCATGATTCTTTTCACAGCCCTAAGGCGAACTTTCTTAGGATTTGCTTGGAACCTTGCACACATGCATACAGAAAGCATAATGTTTGGGCGAGATGCACATAAGTAGAGTAAAGAACCTATCATCGACCGGTATACCTTTTGATCTACGGATTTACCTCTCGTGTCAAGGTCGAGATGCCCATTGGTTTCCATGGGTGTCTTAATGGGTTTGCCATCCTTCATTCCAAACTTCTTAAGTATGTCTTGAATGTACTTAGTTTGGCTGATGAAGGTGCCCTCTTGGAGTTGTTTGATTTGAAATCTAAGGAAATACTTCAACTCCCCCATCATTGACATCTCGAATTTCTGTATCATTATCCTACTAAATTCTTCACAAGATGACTTGTTAGTAGACTCAAATATAATATCATCAACATAAATTTGGCATATAAACAAGTCTTTTGCAATTGTTTTAGTGAAGAGAGTAGGATCAGCTTTACCGACTTTGAAGCCATTAGTGATAAGGAAATCTTGCAGGCATTCATAACATGCACTTGGGGCTTGCTTGAGCCCATAAAGCGCCTTTGAGAGTTTATACACATGGTTAGGATATTCACTGTCTTCAAAGCCGGGAGGTTGCTCAACATAGACCTCTTCCTTGATAGGGCCATTGAGAAAGGCACTCTTCACGTCCATTTGATAAAGCTTGAAACCATGGTAAGTAGCATAGGCAAGTAATATGCGAATTGGTTCAAGCCTAGCTACGAGTGCATAAGTTTCATCGAAATCCAAACCTTCGACTTGTGAATAACCTTTGGCAACAAGTCAGGCTTTGTTCCTTGTCACCACACCATGCTCATCCTGCTTGTTGCAAAATACCCATTTGGTACCTACAACATTTTGATTAGGACGTGGAACTAAATGTCATACCTCATTCCTTGTGATATTGTTGAGCTCCTCTTGCATTGCCACCACCCAATTCGGATCTCTTAGTGCATCCTCAACCCTGTATGGCTTCAATAGAGGACACAAAAGAGTAGTGTTCACAAAAATCTGCAACTCGAGATCTAGTGGTTACCCCCTTGTGAATGTCACCGAGTATGGAGTTGACAGGGTGATCTCTTTGAATTGCTTGGTGGACTCTTAGGTGTGGCGGTCTTTGATCTCTTATTTCTTGATCATCTTCCTTGTCTTCATTATCTTCATCTCCCCCTTGATCATTGTCCTCCTCTTGAGGTGACTCTTCCTCTTGATCTTCATCATCATCATCACCTTGAGCCTGATCCTCATCTTGAGTTGGTGGAGATGCTTGCATGGAAGATGGTGGTTGATCTTGTGTTTGTGGAGGCTCTTCAGATTCCTTTGGACACACATCCCCTATGGACATGTTCCTTAGCGCGACACACGGAGCCTCTTCATCATCTAATTCATCAAGATCAACTTGCTCCACTTGGGAGCCATTAGTTTCATCAAACACAATGTAACAAGAAACTTCAACTAATCCACTGGACTTGTTGAAGACTCTATATGCCCTTGTGTTTGAGTCATAACCAAGTAAAAAGCCTTCTACTGCTTTAGGAGCAAATTTAGAACTTCTACCTCAAGCATTTGCTCCCAAAAACTCTAAAATAAGAAACATTGGGCTTTTTACCATTGAAGAGTTCATACGATGTTTTCTCGAGGATTTGGTGAACATATAACTGAGAGCACCTAGAGGGCGGGTGAATAGGTGATCCTGCAAAATCAAATACTAAGGAGCACAAACTTGGTTTATAAAATGTTTGTTAGATTGAAGCCAAGTTGTTAAAGCAAGAACTCTTCACTTGATTGTTCCTTTTGAGTGAGTATTAAACTATGGAACAATAGAACAAGTGATTAAGCGAGAACTCGAGAGGAGAAAACCAATCACACAAAAGAGCGATGCAAGAGACACGGTGTAGCATCCCAAAAATTCAAATCTTGGAATTTTCTCAAACTCGCTCTAAATTCAAAATGAATTTCAAATTTCATTTCAAAATATTTGTTTGCGAGTTGATATCAACAAATAAAGTATAGTGGTCTATATTCTCTCTAAAATCCTCCTCAAAATATCCTACAAATATCTCCCCAGTGATCCCCCTCAAATTCTTTCCAGAAATACTGCCCAGATATTTCCCCAGTAACCCCCCTCAATTTCTTTCCAGAAATATTGCCCAGATATTCCACCGATAGCTCTCCAAGTATTTTCCTCTTGAGAAATACCTTCAGAATCATTTTTCATGTCCCTACAAATATTTTCTTCATAACTTTCCTCATGCTCATACGTATACGTATGCCTCCGGTGTCATACGGTGAGCTCTACAAGCTAATCTCACTTATACAAGACAAATCCATGCTAATCTCCCACTAATCCTCTCATCCTCCCACTAATCCTCTCATCCCTCCCCCTAATCCTCCCACCATGGCTATAAATAGAGGGGCAAGGGCCTCCTCTCATCCCACCCCAAGCCATTTCATGGCAACTCTCTTCCCCCCCCCACACACACACCCACTCCATGTTCCACACAAGCACACACTAGCACAAGGATCGTTCGATCGTTCTTCGATCGTTTGTCCCCCTGTTCTTAGTTTGTTCGTTCGTTCGTCCGATCGTTCGATCGTTCATCCGATCGTTCATGGTTCGTTCGTCCGTTCGTCCGATCGTTCGATCGTTCTTTCGTTCGATCATTCGATCGTTCATCATTCGTTCATAGTCCCTATTCATCGTTCATCGTTCGTTCATAGTCCCTATTCATCGTTCTTCCAGATAATCTTTGTCCTGCCGTTATGCTACCGAAATTCCGATCGTTCGTTCGTTCGATCATTCGATCGTTCATCGTTCGTTCATAGTTCCCTATTCATCGTTCATCGTTCGTTCATAGTCCCTATTCATCGTTCATCCAAATAATCTTTGTCCTATCGTTATGTTGCCGAAATTCCAATCATTCGTTCATCCGATCATTCGATCGTTCGTTCGTTCGTTCGTCCGATCATTTGATCGTTCGTTCGTTCGTCTGTTCGTTCATAGTTCCTATTCATCGTTCGTCGTTCGTTCATCGTCACTATTCATCGTTAATCGTTCGTTCATACGACTATTCACTATCACTATTCACCATTACTATTCACCGTTGCTATTCATCGTTACTATTCACATACACTATTCATCATCGTTACTATTTATCATTACTATTCATCATCGTTACTATTCATCGATGATATCTATAATTACTTTTCCGTCGCCACTATTCATCGGTCATCTAGTCATCCCAAATTTCGACTACTCATCCGTCATGCTGTCCAGTCCACCTAAGACCAGCCAGACCAATATTTCAGTCATACGAACTCCGGTGACTGTGATTTTCCTTCCAGTAGGGAACTTCCCATCTGGTCACCCATCCTAGGTTTCTCCAAGTTGAGCATGCTTAACTTTGAGATTCCTTTGAACCAGGCTTCCAAACTCAGATTCCAATAATTCTTGTTTCTAAATTCTTATCAAATTATTCCCTATCCAACCATGTCATCCCTTAAGCCTGGTCCATATTCAAGAAAACTCCCAAAATACTCTTGTCCCATATTCTGCCTATAACTCTCTTATTCATACTAAGTCAGACGATTCATTCGTCACTATTCTCACCAACAGTGAACTTCACTGTGCTACACCACATACACCCAGCTATAAATACACCCAGCTACCCTTTCCCTCTCCACACACACGCAACACCCTCAGCCAAGGCAAACACCCCACCCACTCAGTTACTCTGCTCTGTCGGCTACACGCATAGTGTCGCTTCGCCTCCAGTCCACCCTCCTGGTAAGCACCTCCGCTCCACCACCAGTAATATCACAACACCACATGACACAAATTCTACTCAAGACTCTACCCATCCATATATCGCTATTCTGACCACTATACTAAATATTTGTTGGTATACTTGCTTGTTTGTATGTTTGCTTATTCATGTTGCATAGTTATCGGAGCATTCGTGCCGTCTCGTGGAGGCCAGATCTGCAAGTCTACTCCAGGCAGTGGAGCTAGAAGCCAGTTCCACGAGCTCCCCTTCCCCTTCGCCGAATAAGCACGACAAGCTCACTGGATCCCTTTGATGCATAAATTACCTATGTTTTACAACCACAACCCTCAGCCTGTTATTTTATGCATGATATGATTTTAAGACAAGTTATTATGGCCACCCAGCCGCTTGCCGCAATCAATCCCTGATATATTTGTTACAAATGATTTGAGGAAAGGTGTGAGTTTTCAAAAGAAAATGCTTTTCAAAATGTGTATGATGAAGGGTTTTCACCCTTATCACCTTTGAGTAGGGATGATCAGGGACTCCCTGGTTTAGGGGAGGGCCTAAGGTGATGGCTCAGCTGGTTTAGGCGTGAGCAGAAGGATTGTCCCCTCTTATAAGGACCGGTTTGTCATCTTTCACTACATGTACTCATGATAAGTACAACCACTCGAGACTGTGTGGGCAGTCACTCAATCTGAACTCGTACGGTCCAACCCCAGGGTTATGAAGGCTGGGGAGCACCAGGAGGATAAAGAGGGGGAATGTTTTGTCCGGTTTGGACATGGAGGTGGCCTGACTCCTTCCGATATAACCGTTAAGGTTAGGACGTGCGAGGAAAGAAAGAGATTCGGATTTGGATCTCATTGATCATGAGATCGTAGAGCCGGACTAGTGGGTAAAGTGTACACCTCTGCGCAGAGTTTGAAAACCTATTCGAATAGTCTGTGTCCACAGGAATGGACGAGTCTGGTGTGGTATGGCAATTAGTGTTTTGTTTTTCAAAAAAAAAGAAAGTGCTTTTGAGAAAAGTGGTTTTTAAAAGGTCCGTCGGTTGAGTCGTGAGCTATGGTGGACGGGAAGTCCAGTAGCTGTTTTTGAAAATGAAAACCAGTGGGAAACTGCTAAGATACCTGGATGGTTTAGTCCAAGGGATTTTGTTCTAATATTGAAAAAAACTTCCTGCTCCTTTGGGAGAGGATGCGCTTTGCAAAATACAAAATGTTTTACAAAACAACCGTGCATAAAATATTGATGTTTCTGCAAAATATCCTAAGCTCCATATATTCCATGCATTATATCTGATTTCCCCATTCTGCGGGTGAAGGTGGGCTGCTGAGTACGTTTGTACTCACCCTTGCTTATTTGTTGTTTTTCAGAAAAAGGAGATCGGCTAAGAGTTACGACTGTTCCCAACCTTGCCTGTGGCTGTTGGACCGCTAATTTGCTTTGCTGCGTATATCGGGCTGCTTCAGCCCCACTCTGATGATATGTCCCGAGTTGTGGACCAACTCTTAAAGTTGTTTGCCACCTTTGTAGGTTTGTCTCGTTTAAGCAGATTTGGTATCATCTGATGTATAAATGTGTTTACTAGCCTCCTGGGACTAGTAATTGTATCACATTTGAGTCCCAGAGGATTGGGGACACTTCACATGGTGATTTTATCCTGTGGTTCGGCCAAGTGTAAGACTTCCCTACTTCTACGTTGTGGTGTCCCAATGGATGAGGGTTGCACTCAACCCCTTTCAAGTGATCCAATGATCGACTTGAATACCATAGTTTCTTCCTTGTAGTAGTTTTCCGGTTTGTGAGGAATCTTCACAAGTTGGAGTCTCTCACCCTTACAAGTTGACCACAACACAAAGCACAAGAGTAAGGGAGGGAAAGAAGCACACGCAAGACTCGAATCACAGCAAACACATGCACACAAGACAAGACGTGAGCACAAAACACGGCGCAGGGAGTTTACAACTCAAATGGTGCTTAAATCTCTAACACGACGATCCGAGTGCGTGGTGGCGAAGTCTAGGCATCATAGAATGTTCAATGGATGCTTGGTGTAGTGCTCCATGCGCCTAATGGTCCCTTTTATAGCCCCAAGGCAGCTAGGAGCCGTTGGAGATCCAATTGGAAGGCAATTCTTGCCTTCTGTCGGGTGACGCACCGGACAGTCCGGTGCACCACCGAACATGAACAGTTCCTGTCTGGTGCCCGATCTCTTTTCTTATCTGGCGAAGCCGACCGTTGAGCCTTCGGTCCCCTTGGCGCACCGGACACTGTCCGGTGCACACCGGACAGTCCGGTGTGACCAAGTGACCGTTGGCTCGGCCACGTGTCGCCCGTTGATCACGCTACCGACCATTGGCCGCGGGCGCCGTTGGCTCTCCGGACAGTCCGGTGAATTTTAGCTGAGGTGCTTTCGGTGAATTCCCGAGAGCGACGAGTTCATCGCCGAGTGCTGAGCGCGGGCGCTGATGGCTCACCGGATAGTCCGGTGCACCACCGGACAGTTTGGTGAATTTTAGCCACGTCACCGCCGCCGATTCCCGAGAGCAGTGACTTCACTGCTGAACCAGCCTGTGCACCGGACACTGTCCGGTGCGCCACATGCTGATGCAAGTCTTGGCTAGAATTAGCCAAACTTCTCCAATCCATTTCTACTTTTCTTGGTAAGGTCCCTATCACTTAGAGACATATGTTAGTATCCAAAAACAATTTAATAAGGCTACAGACATACCTTGATTCTTGATTTGCACTTCTTTAACATTTAGCACATATGAACTAAAACAATATGTGTTGGCCATCTAATCACCAAAACATTTATAGAAATGGCCGAAGGGCACATTTCCCTTTCAATCTCCCCTTTTTGGTGATTTATGCCAACACATTAAAAAACAACTAAAAATGCAACATCATTCTCAAAAGTGCAAATTGAAGACCTAAATTTTCTCACTTGGAATTTGGCATATTCGGATCACTTTTGCCACCACTTGGTTTATTTTTGCAAAACAAATTCTTTTCCCTATCTCTAAGTCAAACACGCTTGTTTGGGCAAATAGAGAGATATTTCAAGAGTAAATTTGATCAAGTGCCAAAACTCCCCCTTTTCCCCATAATCAAAATTCTCCCCCATAAGAGACCAAATTTTGCAATAAGAGGATTTTGGACGAAATACAAATTCTAACTCTATAATTTTCGAAATTCACAAGTGGTTGGCCAATCCATTTGCTTTGGCCTTAATTTCTCCCCCTTTGGCATTAAGCACCAAAACGGGATAACTTTTGGCCTTTTAACCTCATTGTCTCACCAAAATGTCAAATAAGAGCACAAAAGGCAATGAGAGCATAACAAGCAACTTAGAACAAGATACATTTACCGAAATGCAATGGAAGCTCTTTCGTTGTCCAAGTTCACATTTTCCTTTCAATATCCCTGTGAGACTATTTCAAGAGCACTCAAACAAACATGTTAGTCTCAAGGGAGTCAAGTTGTAGCACATCTCCCCCTCAACATGTGCATCATTTGCAAGGGGACTTGTGAGGTCCGGGGATGACTTGTACAACTTGAGCACCAGAAATAAGCAATTAAAGACAATAAAGCTTAAAGTAACATGATCAAAGGCATAGAACACATGTATGTTGTAGATCAATCCAAGTTACGCGAGTCTAAGACATTTAGCTCACTACACAACCTGCAAAACCTTTTCTCATCTAAAGGCTTGGTGAAGATATCGGCTAGCTGGTTCTCGGTGCTAATGTGGTAAATATCGATATCTTCCCTTTGCTGGTGGTCTCTCAGGAAGTGATGCCGGATGTATATGTGCTTAGTGTGGCTGTGTTCAACAGGATTATCCGCCAACGGATTGCACTCTCATTGTCACATAGGAGTGGGACTTTGCTCGGATTGTAGCCAAAGTCCCGGAGGGTTTGCCTCATCCAAAGTAGTTGCGCGTAACACTATCCTGCGGCAACATACTCAGCCTCAGCGGTGGATAGGGCAACAGATGTTTGTTTCTTAGAGCTCCAAGGCACCAGGGACCTTCCCAGAAACTGGAACGTCCCTGATGTGCTCTTCCTATCAACCTTGCACTCGGCATAGTCAGAGTCTGAGTATCCGATTAAGTCAAAGGTAGACCCTTTTGGATACTAGATCCCGAAGCAAGGTGTAGAAACTAAATATCTCAGAATTCGCTTAACGGCCACAAGGTGACACTCCTTGGGGTCGGATCGAAATCTAGCACACATGCATACACTTAGCATAATGTCCGGTCTACTAGCACAAAGATAAAGAAATGATCCTATCATTGATCGGTATGCCTTTTGATCAACGGACTTACCTCCTTTGTTGAGGTCTAGATGTCCGTCAGTTTCCATCGGTGTCTTCGCGGGCTTTGCATCCTTCATCCCAAACCTCTTGAGAAGATCTTAAGTGTACTTCATTTGGGAGATGAAGGTGCCTTCCTTGAGTTGCTTCACCTGAAATCCAAGGAAGTAGTTCAACTTGCCCATCATCGACATCTCAAATTTCTACATCATCACTCTACTAAACTCCTCACAAGCTTTTGATTAGTAGAACCAAATATAATGTCATCGACATATATTTGGCATACAAATAGATCACCATTACAAGTCTTTGTGAATAGAGTAGGATCAGGTTTCCCAACCTTGAAAGCATTAGCAATAAGAAAATCTCTAAGGCATTCATACCATGCTCTTGGGGCTTGCTTAAGTCCTTAGAGAGCTTGTAGACATGGTCGGGATACCTGTCATCCTCAAAGCCAGGGGGTTGTTCCACGTATACCTCCTCCTTGATTGGTCCATTGAGGAAGGCACTCTTCGCGTCCATTTGGAACAGCTTAAAGGAATGGTGAGCAGCATAGGCTAATAAAATCCAAATTGATTCTAACCTAGCCACAGGAGTGAAAGTCTCTTCAAAATCCAAACCTGCGACATGGGCATAACCTTTTGCCCCAAGTCGAGCCTTGTTCCTTTTCACCACTCCATGTTCATCTTGCTTGTTGCGGAACACCAACTTGGTTCCCACAACATTTTGCTTTGGGCGTGGCACCAGGCTCCAAACTTCATTTCTTTTGAAGTTGTTGAGCTCTTCCTACGTGGCCAACACCCAGTCCGGATCCTGCAAGGATTCTTCTACCCTGAAAGGCTCAATAGAAGAAACAAACGAGTAATGCTCATAAAAATTGGCTAGACCTGAGCGAGTTGTTACTCACTTGCTGATATCACCCAGAATTTGATCCACTGGGTGATTCCTTTGGATTGTGGACCAAACTTGAGTTGGAGGAATTTGTGACGCTTCTTCCTCCTTATCCTGTTCTTCATGTGCTCCCCCTTGATCCTGCCCTTCTTCTAGAGGTACATGTGAAAGCTCTCTTGTGGGTTTTGGTGTTTGGATGACAACCCAATTAAAGGACTAACAAGTGTGTTAAGTGTTGAACAGGTGCTAAATGCAAAGCTAACAGGGTTCAACACAAGTAAACAAGTGTGATGGTCCAAAGACTGGATTATCTAGATAATGGACATCACAAGTAAGATGGACATTGCTTAAGTGAGACTCGATGTGCGTAACTCAGAGACAACCGATCAAGCCAAGGATGGAGGCAAGAAGAGATTCGAGGTACCGAGTGCATGGGAGAAGGTCAAGGAGACCAGGAACCCAAAGCCAGGGGTGAAGAAGAAGACTTGCAAAGTCAAGGTTGATCGAGTTAAGAAGAGTTATGGTGCATCAAGGATCACTACATAAGGACATGACTTACAACCAATGAGGTAACATCTACAATTATGTGGTGTAAGTCATAAGGCTCAAGATCAAGCTCGAGAAGTGAACGGGGGTTGGGGCTCAGATATGTCAATCTAGATCAAGTCAAGTTGACTTGATGGTTTAGAGTCCAACATCGACCTCAAACAAGCCAAATTGGGTAAAACGATGAAAAAGGTTAAGTATGTAAGGTTTGAGTGTTCAACCATTTTGCATACACCTCTTACTACAAGTTTGGTGCTTTGGTTTGCTCTCTAACTCTTTCTGTAGAGAAAGTACCATTTTGAGCTCTGCTGGAGGAGAAACAGAAAAGCTAGGAGAAGAACAAGAAAGATGTAAGTTTCGAGGACTAAATCAATTGGATTATACTCTAAATGTGTTTGTTTAAGTCTCAGGAAAATCCTCCCAAAAGTTGAAGTCAAACGGAGAAAAAACGGAGGAAAAAGTACTTAGTGTGTTGTTGGCTGGTGCACAGGACAGTGAATAGTAGTTGTCCGGTGCACAGGACAGTGAATAGTAGCTATGTCCGGTGCACAGGCCAGTGAATAGTGAACTGGCCGGTGCACAGGACAGTGAATAGTAACATGTCCGGTGCACCAACGGCTAGCTGTTCCAGAGAAGGAAACCGTCAATCAGATCCGTTACTGTTCACTGTCTGGTGCGCCACCGGACAGTCCAGTGCACCCGCAACCAGGGAAGGCTAGGAGCTTTCAAATGAAGCTCCAAGGGCTCCTGGGCCCTTTGGGGCTATAAAAGGGACCCCTAGGCGCCTCAAACAAGTACACAAGTGCAGCCAACAATTGTATACATCACTCGGATCGATTCTCTCTCTCACTCTCATGTATATCTCTCTAGTTTGTGTGAAGGCAAAGTTATAAGCCTTTAGAGAGTGGAGAGGTGCTGCAAAGAGCTAGAGCAAAGTCTTGAGCGCATTGTTACTCTGCCGGAGTGCTGTCAAGAAGATTGTAAGCAGCCGCGACTTTGTTGTAACCCAACTCAACATAGTGGAAGGCTCTATCTGTCATACTGACAGATCTGAGCAAACGGAGGAAGGAGTTGAAATAGACTCCAAGCCTAGGTGTGGCTAACTCCAACGAGGACTAGGCAAGCATTTCAGGCTTGGCCGAACCTCGGGATAAATTCTTGCGTCTGTGTGCTTCGCTCTGTATTGTGTGCTGACTCTCTGTCTTACTCACTTTTTATATCTGCACTTCAACACTTATCTGTGGTACAAGTTATATTTGAAGTGCAGGGCCTTTTGAGATAGGATCTTCTATTCCGCTGCAACCTACTCAAAGGATCTTTCATTCCACTGCGATCTGGTCTTTGAGTAGAGTAAGAACTAAAGTTTTAAAGTGATAATTTTTATTCGCCTATTCACCCCCCCCCCCTCTAGGCGACATCCAGATCCTGTTCCCGGGCAAAGGGAACTTTCAATTGGTATCGGAGCTAGGCCTCTCTAGTGTGGGCTTAGCCATCCGGAGATGACGATGTCGTCACAAGAGGTAACTGTAGAACTTCTACTAGGCGATGGTTCTAATTATAAATCTTGGTCTGTCTCTATTTATAATGCTTTCATGCATGTTGATCCTAATTTGAGACATATCTTTAGTAGAAGTATTTTTCCCTCTAATATTAGTCAAAATCCTTCTAATGATGAACTAAGATGTCTATCTCTCAATCACCATGCTTACAACATCTTAGTTGACTCTCTTTCTAGAGGTGCCTATTTTGCCATCATGAGTAGTGATAGTGATTTATTTGTTGATGCTCATGATCTATGGAATAGAATTAGAATAAAATATTCTGAGTCAAATTGTACTGCTTCAACTCCCTATATTGCTTGTGATACTAACCTTTCAAAGGGAGAAGAAAAACGATGGCTACCAAACGATGAATCCACCTCACCGGCAGGTTTGTCTTCTACTGGTAATAAATGTCTTATTGCTAACAATGATGGTGGAGACGAAAGCGATGATGAGGAGGAATATGAGGAGGATAGCGAGGATGAGTCCTCATCACCACAAGGTACATTTTCCTGTTTTGTGTCCACTGATAATAATGACAGGGAAAATGAGACCGATGATGTGAAAGAAGAAGAGATTCGCCGGCTCTACACCCATCTCAACAAATAAAGCAAAGTGCTCTTGGTTAAGCTATTGAGAAGGAACAAGGAACAAGGCGAAACGCTTCTCAGGCTAGAGGAGACTCTCATCAAAACCAACGACAGCCTGGAGGAGATGACCAAAGAACATGAGGAGCTAAAGTACTCTCATGGGAATTTGGTCCAACAGTATGAATCTGTTTTAATTGAGCAAAGAAATAATCATGATGTATTATCTAATGTTGCTTAACTTAAAACTGAAAATTCTATGCTTAGGAGTCAAGTAGAAATGATAAATTTAGAAAAACTTGCTCTAGGTGAAAAGTATGATATGTTGTCGTATTCTCATAGTAAACTAGTTGATGAACATATCATGCTTGATGTTGCTCATGAGGATGTAATTACAAACTTAAATTCATGTGAACCTCATTCTTGCACAAGTGCACATTTGGATAATATATCACCATGTGCTAACCCCTGTCGCTCAAAAGGAAGCGAATGTTTGAATGAGCAACAAGTTGTAGGGTCAAAAAGGAAATTGTTTGGAAACAAGAAACAAAGACAATTAAGGAGAAGACGCCTTGCTCGACTTCCTCAAGATATCTATGAACACGTGGTGAAGAATCTTGATGAAGGAGAAACCGCGGCAAGGGTTAAACTCCTTGAGAAAGATGTTCCTAAAGCAATAAGTGAAGCAATCAACAAGAGACAAGAAAAGGGTAATGATTCAATTAGTCATGTTATTTTCACTGATAATCTCTCTATGTCATCCAAAAGTAAAAAGAGAAGAGGAAAAAGGAGGTGCTTCAAGTGCAAGAGATTAGGTCACCTCATTGCTTCTTGTCCATACAAAGACAAGGACGAAGGGATAAGGAGATGTTTTGGATGCAATGAAAAGGACCACATGATCACCTCATGTCCGGTCATAAAGGATCAAGGACGTGCACCCTCCAAGTTGACCCTCACCAAGGAAAATGATAAACAGCAAGCGTCATGTTGGGTTGAGCGACGTTTCTGCTACATGTGTGGTGACCATGGTCATCCACCTGAGGTATGTAATAAAGGTAAGGTTCCTAAGCAAGTAAATTTGTCTCAATCTTATTCGCTTAGGAGACCCAAACCATACACTTGTGCTAGATCAGTAATGAGATCACCTAGAACTAGCATAATTGCTATTTGGGTACCAAAGGCTCTTTTGGATTATCGTTATGGACCCATCCCGAGATGGGTACCAAACTATGCCAACTAGACCATGCAGGTGCCTCGAGATGGACTGGAGACCATGGGAGAGCTTAAGATGGTTAATTCAAACTCTATGCTTAAGCTGTTGATTTTTATTGTCTATTCATTGACCCAAGGTTGAATGATTGTGCAATTCTAATCCCATGTTCATCTCAAGTTAAATAAGTTGTAGAGGTCTTGAATCATTATTGGTGAATTAAGCAAAGGACCTTGATGAGAATATGCAACTTGCTCTCCAAAGGACGGTACCCGGGTATCTTAAGTACATTATTGCAAATCAGTATTGCTCTTAAGTTGGTTTGTTGTGCTACCTATCCTTGGAGTAGTTATGCTTTTGAGATTGCCTGTGTTATCAATGGTTCATAATGATGCTTGCTTAATCATGATTGTGTGTTCTATATGTTATATCTTTTGAATCATTCAATGGGTAGCTTTTCAATCGATATATTCACTATGATTAACTCTTTTTGTGTTAATGGATAAACCTGTATCCTTTTGTAAGACATGCTATTGTCTTTAATGATTAACCTATGTGCAAGCATGACATCTTGTTTAGTCCATGTTCACATAATTACCCAATTTTGATACTGTGTGTATACCAAATCCATGTTGTGCCACTAATGCACCTTCTTGAGTTATGAGGTGCATGAGCAAAAGGAGCCCTAAATTGGTGACAACAGGTGCTCTCACTCTACACTACCTAAAAGAATGGATCTCATGGTATTCAGGTAAAAGGCAAAGGTATGGAGAATGGAACTATGCAATCTCATATCTTGAAGTTCCATTGATTGTGATCACAGCTATGTTCTTGCCTCTGAATTGGTAGTATCTTGGCTTAGGTGCTCCTTACTTTAAAATGTTGTTTCTTTTGGTGTACCTAAGGAACCTTCTTAATCATGGTGTACGTAGACATTGCGCTTTATATGCATGGTCTTATCGTTTTCAATTGGTATATGTGGTGCAATGATTATCATGTATGAAGCATGCCTAGGTTGCTTGTAAAATGTTATACTCCTTGAGGCATGCATTGTTGTATTAAGTCAACTATTCAATTGGTATCTCTTTGTGATGAAATTGATAGAGTATGCCTTGACCAAGATATGTTGTGATCCCCTCTAGTTCTGAGGAAGCTAGAATGTGCAAAGTGCAAGTCATTCAAATACTTGATGCACAACTTTAGGGGGAGCACACATAACTTGTGTCTTTTGAGACTAATTGTTTCTTGAGTGATCTTGTATAGTCTCAAGGTGGAAAAGGGAAGATGAGCAGGAAATGAAGCAATCAGGACTTGGGTATCTCCATAAGACAAGTATTTGGTATCTTAAGTTATGAGTAATTACATCCTTATAGATTTCTCATGCTTCATAATATTTAGGTGATACTAGATGCTTATCTTTAAATATCATGGAACTATAACAGTAATGCTTTTTCAATTGGTAGTCGTGGTAGTTTGCTTCAATTGATATCTTTTGGTAATCACTAGAATAGAAGCTTTATCTTGTGCCACAATACTATAACTTGCTCTAAGCTTGGTGTCTTAGCAACAAGAAAAGGTTAGGATAAAGGGTGAGGCACAAGTGTGGAGAAGCTCCCTAGAGATTAAACTTTCAAGATGGAAAGTACACCACAACATGGTAAAGGTACAAAAGGAAGTATTGATCTTTTGTGTATATGTGTCTTAACTTTCCTCCAAATGCTTGTGTTGCATATGTTCAATGTGTAAGGGGGAGTAATGTTAGTGTGTTCAAATTTACCTGCTCAATACCCTGTTGTCCCTTGACATCATTCTATGTTCTTGCTTGAATATGGTTTTGGTGTTTGATGTCAAAGGGGGAGAAATTGTGCATTAAAGCTTATCTCAACCTGAGAGGAAAGCTTATCCTAAAGGGGTTATCCTAAAGGGGTTTCCTTGAGCCTTAGGGAAGAATGTGTTAGTTTTGTTGATACTACTTATGCTTCTTATTGTATTATATGGTGATAATGCAAAAATCAGTGCTTCCGTTGATATGAATCATTTAGTATCTTCTGTGTTTATCTTGTAATAGATATTGATGTGGTTCTGGTGCTTTAAAATTGTTTTAATTTGGTATATTAATGGTGAAAAGTGGTAGGTTTATATTTCTGTGGTATATCTATTCAGTTGGTGTTTAACTCTGATTCTATGCATCTATGTGTCATACGCATCACAGTTTAATTAGTGACACAATGCAGCCCATAGGTACTAAGGTATAGTAATGCTTCGAATTAGCCTAAGTATGTGCAATTTGGAATATAAGGCCAAATTTAAGATTTTGATGTACGCACATATTTAGGGGGAGCATTCTATAAACTTAGAATTCAAAATTTGTGCTTTAAATCTTATTCTTATGTAAGCTTTAATTGTGTTGCCATCAATCACCAAAAAGGGGGAGATTGAAAGCTTTCTTGTGGGTTTTGGTGTTTGGATGACAACCCAATTAAAGGACTAACAAGTGTGTTAAGTGTTGAACAGGTGCTGAATGCAAAGCTAACAGGGTTCAACACAAGTAAACAGGTGTGATGGTCCAAAGACTGGATTATCTAGATAATGGACATCACAAGTAAGATGGACATTGCTTAAGTGAGACTCGGTGTGCGTAACTCAGAGACAACCGATCAAGCCAAGGATGGAGGCAAGAAGAGCTTCGAGGTACCGAGTGCACAGGAGAAGGTCAAGGAGACCAGGAACCCAAAGCCAGGGGTGAAGAAGAAGACTTGCAAAGTCAAGGTTGATCGAGTTAAGAAGAGTTATGGTGCATCAAGGATCACTACATAAGGACATGACTTACAACCAATGAGGTAACATCTACAATTATGTGGTGTAAGTCATAAGGCTCAAGATCAAGCTCGAGAAGTGAACGGGGGTTGGGGCTCAGATATGTCAATCTAGATCAAGTCAAGTTGACTTGATGGTTTAGAGTCCAACATCGACCTCAAACAAGCCAAATTGGGTAAAACGATGAAAAAGGTTAAGTATGTAAGATTTGAGTGTTCAACCATTTTGCATACACCTCTTACTACAAGTTTGGTGCTTCGGTTTGCTCTCTAACTCTTTCTGTATAGAAAGTACCATTCTGAGCTCTGCTGGAGGAGAAACAGAAAAGCTAGGAGAAGAACAAGAAAGATGTAAGTTTCTAGGACTAAATCAATTGGATTATACTCTAAATGTGTTTGTTTAAGTCTCAGGAAAATCCTCCCAAAAGTTGAAGTCAAACGGAGAAAGAACGGAGGAAAAAGCACTTAGTGTGCTGTTGGCTGGTGCACATGACAGTGAATAGTAGCTGTCCGGTGCACAGGACAGTGAATAGTAGCTGTGTCCGATGCACAGGACGGTGAATAGTAGCTGTGTCCGGTGCACAGGACAGTGAATAGTAACCTATCCGGTGCACCAACGGCTAGCTGTTCCAGAGAAGGAAACCGTCAATCAGATACGTTACTGTTCACTGTCCGGTGCGCCACCGGACAGTCCGGTGCACCCACAACCAGGGAAGGCTGGGAGCTTCCAAATGAAGCTCCAACGGCTCCTAGGCCCTTTGGGGCTATAAAAGGGATCCGTAGGCGCCTCAAACAAGTACACAAGTGCAGCCAACAATTGTATACATCACTCGGATCGATTCTCTCTCTCACTCTCGTGTATATCTCTCTAGTTTGTGTGAAGGAAAAGTTATAAGCCTTTAGAGAGTGGAGAGGTGCTGCAAAGAGCTAGAGCAAAGTCTTGAGCGCATTGTTACTCTGCTGGAGTGCTGTCAAAAAGATTGTAAGCAGCCGCGGCTTTGTTGTAACCCAACTCAACATAGTGGAAGGATGTTTCATTCCACTGCGATCTGGTCTTTGAGTAGAGTAAGAACTAAAGTTTTAAAGTGATAAATTTTATTCGCCTATTCACGCCCCCCCCTCTAGGCGACATCCAGATCTTGTTCCCGGGCAAAGGGAACTTTCAACATGTTCACCATCTTGAGTTGGGGGATGCACTAGTGTAGAGGAGGAAGGTTGATCTTGCTCTTATGGTTCCTGTGGTCGCACATCACCTATTTCCATTGTTCGCATTGCGGCCATCGAAACCTCATCTTCATCTACATCATCAAGATCAACTTGCTCTCTTGGAGATCCATTAGTCTCATCAAATACAACATCGCTAGAGACTTCAACCAATCCTGATGATTTGTTGAAGACCATATATGCCTTTGTATTTGAGTCATATCCTAGTAAAAAAACCTTCTACCGCTTTGGGAGCAAACTTTGAATTCCTACCTTTCTTTATCAAAATGTAGCATTTGCTCCCAAATATACGAAAGTAGGAAACATTAGGTTTGTTACCAGTTAAGAGTTCATATGACGTCTTCTTGAGGAGGCGGTGAAGATAGAGCCGGTTTATGGCATGGCAGGCTGTATTCATAGCTTTCGACCAAAATCGCTCAGGCGTCTTGTATTCTCCAAGCATCGTTCTCGCCATGTCAATTAGCATCCTGTTCTTCCTCTCTACCATGTTGTTTTGTTGTGGTGTGTAGGGAGCGGAGAACTCGTGCTTGATGCTTTCCTCCTCAATATATTCTTCAACTTGTAGATTTTTGAACTTCGACCCATTATCGCTTCTTATCTTCTTCACCTTTAGCTCAAATTCATTTTGAGCTCTCCTTAAGAAGCGCTTTAGGGTTCCTTGGGTTTCGGTTTTATCCTACAAAAAGAACACCCAAGTGAAGCGGGAAAAATCATCAACTATAACAAGACCATACTTACTTCTCTCGATGATGAGATAGGCAACGGGCCCGAAGAGATCCATGTGGAGGAGTTCCAGTGGTCTTGTTGTTGTCATCACGTTCTTGATTTGATGAGTGCTTCCCACCTGTTTCCCTGCTTGGCATGCTGCACAAGGTCTGTCTTTCTCAAAACAGACATCGGTTAGTCCTAACACATCATCTCCCTTTAGAAGTTTATGAAGGTTCTTCGTCTCAACATGTGCTAGACGGTGGTGCCAAAGTCAGCCCGTATTAGTCTTAGCAATTAAGCATGCATCTAGATCAATAATCTCTTTTGAGAAATCAACTAAACAGAGCTTTCCATCTAAGAGCAACTCCAAGAAATTAGATAAAAAGATTAGCCAGATTTAATGATTTAGCTACTCTCTAAAATAGATTTTAGAGAAAAATTATAGGCTAATCCAACAGACTCGGTAAACCTACGGACTGAATAGAGAGTGAAGCAAACTATCCAAAAATGGAGAGCGAATATGGAGGGATAGAGAGCTACTAAATTTGAAGAGTTATTTACAGAGTCTATTGGATACACCTTTTTCTAATATTAGCTAAATTTACCTTTATAAAACCATATACCTAGTCTCTTGGAGTTGCTCTAATACACCCTTAAAGGCTAATGAACCATCACTCCTTCTAAAGACAGATACATCAGTATTTGTAAATAAATAATTATAGCCCATATGACACAATTGACTTACAAACAATAAATTATATCCGAGTGATTCTACTAAAAACACATTTGATATTGAATGCTCGGTCGTGATGGCTATCTTGCCCAAGCCTTTAACCTTGCCTTGATTCCCATCTCCAAAGATGATGGTGTCTTGGGAATCCCTGTTCTTGACGTAGGAGGTGAACATTTTCTTCTTCCCTGTCATGTGGTTTGTGCATCTGCTATCAATTATCCAGCTTGAGCCCCCAGATGCATAGACCTGCAAGGTAATTAAGCTTGGGTTTTAGGTACCCAACTCTTGTTGGGTCCTACAAGGTTAGTTACAACAAATTTTGGAACCCAAATGCATGTTTTGTCTCTCTTGCATTTAGATCCCAACTTTCTAGCAACTACTTTAGCATTTTTATAAGACAATACAAATGAAGCATCACATGTCTGATAGGTAGTAGTTGGGCCAATACATACTTTCCTAGGCACATAAGGAACAACATGATTATGCCTAGGCCTATTTCTACCATGTGTAAAAGAGGAACTAGAAGCGAACATGGCATGAGAATTAAATACGACATCATTATATACATGAGAAACAATCTTATTACAACACCTATCATTTTGAGCACGACTGGTAAATTTCTTATCATAAAGATAGGCATGGTTCTTTTGAGAACTACTAGCCATAGGAACCTTCCCTTTCTCCTTGTTGAGATTGGAAGTTCTATGGCTTGTCAAGTTCTTGGTCTCCTTTTGGAAACCAAGTCCATCCTTAATTGAGGAGTGTCTACGAGTGGTGTAGGCATCCCTAGCAAATTTAAGTTTCTCATAATTATCCTTGCAAGTCTTAAGTTGATCATTAAGACTTGCAACATCATTGTTTAACTTAATAATGGTAGAAGCATGTTCTTTACAAGCATTAATATCAATGTCTTTACAATATTGCAGATTACAACATGCTCTACACATGAACTAGCCATATTAAATTCTCCTATTCTAGCATTCAAATCATCATTCAAGGTTTTTAGGCTAGAGATAGATTCATGACAGGTAGAAAATTCAGAGGATAGTATTTCATTTTTCTTAACTTCTAGAGCAAGAGATTTTTGAACACTAATGAACTTATCATGTTCCTTATATAAAATATCTTCTTGTTTTTTCTAGCAATATATCTTTTTCATTAAGAGCATCAATTAATTCATTTATTTTGTCTACCTTAGATCTACCTAATCCTCTAAACGAATCAGTATAATCTATCTCATCATTAGAAGATTCCTCATCACTAGAAGAAGAATATTTAGGAGTATCTCGAATATGTACCTTCTTCTCCTTAGCCATAAGGCACGTGTGGCGTTCGTTGGGGAAGAGAGAAGACTTGTTGAAAGCTGAGGCAGCTAGTATTTCATCATCGGAGTCGGATGAAGAACAGTCGGAGTCCCATTCCTTCCCAATGTGTGCCTTGCCCTTCGCCTTCCTATAGTTCTTGTTTTTCTCCTTCTTCCCTTTCTTCTCTTGTTCCTGGTCATCATCATTATCAGGACATTGTGCAATAAAATGACCAGACTTACCGCACTTGAAGCAGTAGCGCTTTCCCCTTGATTTGTTCTTGTTGGGACACTCCTTGCGTCCCTTCAAGACGGTCTTAAATCGCTTGATGACGAGCGCCATTGTTGGTTCTTGTTCTCGAATGCTATACATCAAGAAGAAAGCAACACAATAGTTAATGATTAAAGACATTCGTCCTTCGACACATTATCTCCTTTCAGGTATAATGATTTTCAGACGAAGGTCATGAAAGACATACCTTCATCATCTCAATAGACAAATATAAATGAAGGTACACGAAATATAAAAGAATATAAATAATAATGGTATATCAATGATTTATTTATATTCCCATTTCATATACATGGATAAATATTCATAACATTCATATTACATTGATACCTTCGGCTTGATAGAAGGTGAAAATGCGAGAGTGACGCAAGAGCAATTACCGTCAGCGTGAACAGTACGGTGTTACTGTTCATCTATTTATAGGCATGGGACGCAGCCCGGACAAAATTACATTCATGTCCCTGACATTTGTTTCTAGTCGTAAGGCGAGCTATTAAGGACTGAGTAGTCTTTTCCCCTTTAGGCCGGTTTCATCTTCCACCTTCGTCATTATACTAAATTGAAGCTCCTTCGGCCATGGCTTCGGCGTCCATTCATCCTGCTTTCGGGTTGTATCTTCATATCACGCATACCTTCATCTCAAAGCCGAAGCCTCCAGTATCAGTCTATGTTACACTGAAAAACATATTAGTCACATTTTTTAGGACCTTCGGAAGAGGAAGGCCCCCAACAGTAGCCCCTCGCAGTATTAATTTGTTTCCTTGTTAACAAATTCAGACTGCAACGTGAACGAAGGCCTTTAGCCGAAGGTCCGAAAAAAACACCTTCCCTTCGCTAGAATAGCGAAAGACACTGACATGTAGGGCCCGCCAAGTTGTGAGGCGCTGGGCATATAAATAGGGACTCGCATTGATAGCATTCGATGTGCCATTTCAGCTGCTTGCACTATTTCTATTATTTTGAATTTTCTTGCTCTGTCGTGTTTTGGTTAAATTGCGAGCATCAGCATTTGCACAGCCGTTGACTAAATGGCCGAAGAGAAGAAGATTGTTGACCCTGCACTGGCTGGGTTTTATGAAGCTATGGAAAAGACAAATACAGAGAAGATTACCAATGAAATGTTGGCTGGTTTGTCTGAGGATTCTGGCGATAGTGAAAGTTTTGACTTGGAAAGCGGAAATGAAGATGGAGAAGATTGGCCCTGGCGACCGAGTCATACCACCTTCGGAAAATCAACTATCAAGCAGAGTCAGATTGATGCTATGAAAGGAAGGTATTTTCACGATATTCCTATTTTGAGGGCTGGAGGAGATATGATGAGGACATCACTTCTATACATACAATGAATGGACCGATAACACGATCTCGTGCACGACAACTAAATCTTCAGGTACGTTCTACCCT
The DNA here is from genome assembly GCA_029449295.1 of Zea luxurians. NCBI lineage: Eukaryota > Viridiplantae > Streptophyta > Magnoliopsida > Poales > Poaceae > Zea > Zea luxurians. Next base: position 19,405,089 of record JAOPSE010000042.1, read on the forward strand.
AGTCAATTGTGTTTCAGAGCTTACGCTTGGGGCCATGGATGTTTTGATGATTAGGTACCTTAAAGAGGACCAGCAAGGACTTGGGAAAGGCCAAGTTGTTGAAGAGGAGCAGCAAGGGCGTCCACAGCAGGAAGGAGATCAAGTCTGAGTCGGCTGCGACTCCATCTCGGGTTCCAGGACCAGTCTGCACTAAAATGGACGCCCAAGATGCATCCGGACTCCGATTGCGATGAACTAGATATGGTTGGAAAGATAACGAGATTATATAACCAACCTAACTGGTTCCACCCTAAAATTCATCCGGAGTCAACGGGAATCGTCGAAACAAATCAGCGTTCAGATTCTGTTTTGGTGCTGCAACACCATCTGTTGGGCCGTTGGGCCGTGTATCGCGTCGGAGCCTATTAGGGGGCGAGTCCAGGGGTCACGCACGCCCTAATACTCTATTTATTCAGCAGCCGCCGTCACATTTAGGTTTGGGTTTTGCTTAGATCAATTCTATCATCGAACAGTGTCGTCGTCATTGGCTTGTGAGACCCCATCCTGTAATCAATACAATTTTGGTTGCGTTTCTTTCTAGTTCTTGCTTGTGTTCTTAATTGCGCTTACAGGGATAAGCTTTCGTGGCGAGGTCATTCGTGTGTCACGGGTGATAACCAATGGAGCCGTGGTGTAGTGATTGCGAGGAACCGTTAGCTCGGAGCCTTAGATCATCAACGTCGAGATCTCCACTCAATCAAGTTATCATATCTCATGGAAGATCGAGCCGCGTCTACTATCAATTGGTATCAGATTTCCAGGTTGCCCGTGAGGTATAATTCTACCTTTAGATTAGTTTTGTTTTGTCCCATAGTCCACAAAAAGCCAAAAAAATTACGATCAGTTTATTCCGACCTAAAACCATCGCCTTAGCCTTTGCACAATTCAGTTTTAGAGTCCGCAGTTCTGAGTTCGTGTTCTAGTTGAGTTCGGTTGCTGGATTAGATTTGTTTTGGTTCAGTTTGATTCTGTCCATCCGCTTCCATCCTACAAAACCGACCCTATCTATAAAACAGATCTTATCTCTAAAACCGACCCTATCCACAAAACAGATCCTATCTGTATAATCGACCCTATCCACAAAACAGATTCTATCTCTAAAACCGACCATATCCACAAAATAGATCTTGTATCTAAACCAACTATATCCATAAAACAAATCCTATCTCTAAAACCGGCACTGTGCTCCATAGCCGCCGCTTCGGTTCCTGCCGATTTGTGCCTCTGAAAACCATAACTTGAGGTACATTCCTTAAAACAGGCATAACTTTTCGCTCGGTGCTCCGTTTGAGCTCAAATTTTTACAGCAGATTCTTGACTCCATTCTGGGGTGACCCAAACTCGCCTTCAGCATATTTGGTTCGGTCAAAAAATTCAAAAAAAATAGGAAGATAATTAAAAAAAATGTTTAAGTGTTTTTAGGAATTTTAGAGATCCTTTGTGAATTTCTCTAGGTCACAATACAACTCTGTTTCAAGTGAAATTTTGTGTGCTTCCATCCTTTGTGATTTTGCATCAGTGATAAAAAATTCAGAATATTTCGAGCTCTTTTGCTAGTACTCCTTTGGAAACGTGCCTTTGATTTCTACTAGTGCTGAAAAATCTGCTCTATTTATAGAACTGCCATTTCTACTAGATACTTGTACCTCCTTTCTTGTGTCTTGGTCCAACTGTTCTATTACATTTTCTAGGCCATCAACTAGGACGAGTACTTGGAACACTTATTCAGCATTGCTATCTGTTACTGACTTGTTTGCCACATATATATATTTAGTCAGCCTTCCCAGAACTCCAGCTTTCTCTCAAGAAGAACAGGTACTCATTTGTAATCATACCCACGCTCGTTGGACAGTCACATCAGTCACCGTTTGCCACCTACAGTGCTGGTAAGAACGTTGTAAGACCGGGGTAATATGCTTCATAATTTGTATTCCACCACCTCTACCACCACCACCCTGAGAGATAGTTGTAGGGTTCACATTATTTGTTGCCTTTTTGTCTCTATTTTGTGCTAACAATGACAGGACCAAAGAATCAAATGGACAAGGACAAGAGGCCTAAGCTTAACGACGATGAGTGTGTCTCTCAGATGGAATTGAAAGAGATGATGCGCGCGATGACTGAAGCTTTTAAAAAATACCAGGACTCTGCAGCGACATCCTATGAGCAGCTTGATCGACGAGTTGATGAACTTGTTACACGCATGGACGTACTGGAGGCTCGTCCCCCACCACCAACTCCAGCCCCAGCTCACTCTCCTGTGGACGACGACGACGATGACGACGATGTGTATGCACCGCTGCGACAACGCCTCGCACGTAATCGACAAGGTATGGGAGGTAATGGTAGACGTCGTCATCATAATCCTAAACCAGACTATGATCCATTTGCTAAGATTAAGTTCTCTATTCCACCGTTCATGGGTTCTTATGATGCTGAAGCTTACTTAGACTGGGAGATGACGGTAGAACAAAAATTTAATTCCCATCTTGTTCCTGAGCAGCATAGGGTTAGACAAGCCACTAGTGAATTTAGAGATTTTGCTATCATTTGGTGGAATGAACTTGTTAACACACGTGCTGCACCACAAACATGGAATGCGTTAAAAGAGGAGATGCGAGCTCGCTTTGTTCCCCTTCTTATAGACGTGATCTTCAAAAAAAATTGCAACGCTTAGATCAGGGAGACATGTCGGTACAGGAATACTACCAAGAGCTTCAGAAAGGTATGCTACGATGTGGGGTAGTTGAGGATCCGGAGGATCAAATGGTTAGGTTTTATGGGGAATTGAGGCGGGAGATTCAGGATATTGTTGATTATAAAGAATATCATTCTATACAACGCTTGTTCCATCTTTCTATGTTGGCAGAAAAAGAATTGCAGGGTCGTCAACAGCGGAGGAGCAGCACTTTCACGCCACACCAGCCACCGGCGCCAGCCAAGGCGTCATCCTCTTCGGGCATACGGACGTCCACATCTTCCTCCACCAGCGGCACATGCAGCACCGCACCTTCGGCATCACAGGGACACGACAACAGCAAGTCCTTGGTGCCTTCGGGTGTTGCAGCAAAACCTGCTACGACCACCTCTTCCACAGGCCACTCCTCCGACATCAAGTGCCACCGCTGCCAGGGACTTGGCCATATTCAGCGAGATTGCCCCAGCAAACGGGCATACATTGCTATTGGTGATGGTGGGTATGTTAGTGCTTCTGATGTTGAAGATGAAGATACTGTTGGAGGTAACATTGCAGAGAGTTATGATGGTGATGAAGAGGTTCTTGGTACAACAGCGACCGAGACCTATAAGGCCTTGATTGTGCAACGAGCTTTGAGTGCCACGGCTAGTGATGACGACAACAGATAGCGCCACAACCTCTTCAACATGTTCCTCATCGTCAAGGACTGCCGTGTACATACCATCATTGACGGTGGTAGCTGCAACAACTTGGTGAACGTTGAGTTGGTCAAGAAGCTTGGCTTGACCACACGAGAGCATCCCACCCTTATCACATTCAATGGTTTAACAACAGCGGTAAGTTCAAGGTAACAAAAACAGCAAGGGTGCATTTTTCTATTAGCTCTTACCATGACTTTGCTGATTTCGATGTGGTGAGTATGGATGCTTGCTCTCTTTTACTGGGACGTCCTTGGGAGTTTGATACTGATGCTATTCACCATGGTAGATCTAATAAATATACTTTCATGCATAAGGGAAAGAAAATTATGTTGCTTCCTATGACTCCCACTGAAATGGTCCACTTAGAACATGAGAAAAAGATTAATGCTAAGCAAAAAGGTATTTTGAACTCTGAAAATCAGCAACCTATTAAGTTAAAAACTCCTACTTTGCTAGCCACTAAATCTGATCTTGATGAGTTACATGCCTCTGTTGGACTTCTCTATGCCTTAGTGTGCAAAAATGTTTTCTATTCCATTGATGATATGTCTATTACTTTGCCACCGGCTATTGCTAACCTTTTGCAAGAGTATATGAATGTGTTTCCCTCTGAGATACCCCCTGGATTACCACCTGAGTTGCCTCCAGATTTTTGGGTTAGTTCCACCTTTAACATTTCAGATTTGAAGCCATATATAGGTGATGAAGATGAGATCAAGTCGAGGACGACTCTAATTCAAGAGGAGGAGGATGATGAGGACATTACTTCTATACATACAATGAATGGACCGATAACACGATCTCGTGCACGACAACTAAATTTTCAGGTACGTTCTACCCTAGTCAATTGTGTTTTAGAGCTTACGCTTGGTGCCATGGATGTTTTGATGATTAGGTACCTTGGAGAGGACCAGCAATGACTTGGGAAAGGCCAAGTTGTTGAGGAGGAGCAGCAAGAGCGTCCACAACAGGAAGGAGATCAAGTCTGAGTCGGCTGCGACTCCATCTCGGGTTCTAGGACTAGTCTGCACTAAAATGGACGCCCAAGATGCATCCAGACTCCGATTACGACGAACTGGATATGGTTGGAAAGATAACGAGATTATCTAACCAACCCAACTGGTTCCACCATAAAATTCATCCGGAGTCAACGGGAATCGTCGAAACAAGTCAGTGTTCAGATTCTGTTTTGGTGCTGCGACACCGTCTATTGGGCCGTTGGGCCATGTATCGCGTCGGAGCCCATTAGGGGCGAGTCCAGGGGTCGCACACACCCTAATACTCTATTTATTCAGTAGCCACCGTCACATTTAGGTTTGGGTTTTGCTTAGATCAATTCTGTCATCGAACAGTGTCGCCGTCATTGGCTTGTGAGACCCCATTCCGTAATCAATACAATTTTGGTTGCGTTTCTTTCCTGTTCTTGCTTGTGTTCTTGATTGCGCTTGCAGGGATAAGCCTTTGTGGCGAGGTCATTCGTGTGTCACGGGTGATAACCAACGAAGCCGTGGTGTAGTGATTGTGTGGAACCGTTCGCTCGGAGCCTTGGATCATCAACGTCGAGATCTCCACTCAATCAAGTTATCGTATCTCACGGAAGATCGGGGCGCGTCTACTATCAAGATAGCACTGCCCCTGCGCCCGAAGTAGACGAAGTTGTTGTCTACAGGAGCTTCATGAAGGCAGGGCTTTGGTTTCCCCTACGTAAATTTGTAGCTGAAGTTCTGAAGACTTTTGAGATTTGTCTTCATTAGATTACCCCTGAAGCTATCATCAAAATGGGGATTTTCGTTTGGGCTATAAGGAGCCAGGGTCTAGAGCCAAGCGCAAAATGCTTCTGCAACATGCATGATTTGTCCTATGAAACGAAGGCTACTGGTAAAGAGCAATACCATAATAATTTTGGTTGTTATGGCTTCGTGCCTCGCTATGATGTGAGCCATCCAGTCTCGACATTTCAGAAGAGGTGGCCAGGAGCCTAGATGGAAGAGTGGTTTTATGTAAAGAACAACTTAGTTGAAAGAGAGGATATAAAAGGGATTATCCAACGCCCTATTTGGTCCCGCTTCGGCATCAGAAGGCCAGCTACTGCTCTTGGTAATGGAATTGAAGCATGCCAGAAAGCTTTTAACAGTGTATGCACTTTTATTGGCATAAGGGACTTAGTCTAAGAGCACATTGCTTATAGAGTATGGCCCCTTGTGAGTGACTGGGAGATGCTGAAGGAAGCTGCTACCGGGTCTAGTCAAAGTGGCTTGATTTATCTGAAATACACCTTCAGATATAGAGATCAATTTGATGAGCCGAACAATGGCTAGCTGAATTGTATTAAGGCCACTAGTGACGAATTGCTTGGGTCCTACACAAGGACCGAATATGATGCCATGACATTAGCCTTCAGAGGGCGAGGCAAGAGAAGATTAAACAGAGTTTTTGATGTAATTGGCTTCGTATACCTAGACTATTTCTATCCTTCATGAAAGCAGAGGAGAAAAGAAAAGTTGCTGCTTTAGCCATCTCTGCTACGCCGAAGGGTAAAAAGATCAAGGTTTTGACACACTAGCCTAGGTACATTGAAACGGCCAGGGTGTCGAAACTTGCCGAGAGGACTTCTTCCACCGCTGAGCCAAAATACCCCGCTCCTACTGGTGCCAAGGGAGAATCGGCTGAAGCGTCGAAAGCAATGGGACAGGAGAAAGCCGAGTCGGCCGAAGCGCCGAAGCGTCCTGCCGAAGCCAAGGAAAAAACGGTCAAAGAACCAAAACTGGAGGAGTCGGCAGGGCTGCCAAAAATCCTAAGCCCGCCACCCGAGCGGAGTTGCCGAAGGTGTCCAAAATTTCTACAATAACTCCCAAGAGGAGGAGGATGGCTAGCGTGCTGGACACTGTCCTAGAGTCGACAAGGGTACCAACTCCTGTCTCTGCAGAGGTGCCCAGCATGAACAAGAAAAGTATAAAGGAGGCCGCCGAAGCTATTACAACTCGTGTTGAAGCTGAAGCTGGGCCCTCAGTTCCCGCAGAAACAGGGCTTGTTGAAACTGAAAAAGGACCTTCGGATGTCGCTCTGAACTTGGAAAAAGAAGGCGCACCCAGGAAGGTTAAAACTTCTACCCCCGAAGCATCTACTGAAGAGCTAGATTTTATTATACGACATGCTTCGGGGAAACAATTGTTGGAAGAGCAGATTGCTGAAGCCAAGCAATATGCCAGGGATTTGAAATACCCAAAGGGATCCTTGGTGTATAATGGCACTGATGAAGACGACTTTCTGTACTGCCTTCCGGACAACAAGGAGTTATCTGTTTGGCGGGAGATGGCAAGGAACATAGGATTTCCGAAGCTCGAGCTTGGCCTCTCCGCAATGTCGAAGGATGACCTTGTAGATAGCCTCGCTTACAACAGTCTTAAGGTAAAGATGTTTTGACTTATAAACAGATTATTTTTACATTTTTATTATTGTGCTGATCTCCCCTTTTTGTTGGGCTTAACCTTGAGCAATGCTTTAAGGGCACAAAATAATGCTAAAGACGAAAGCTGCCAAATAGCCCTTGGGAACCTTCGGACAGAGGTTATCAGACTGAGGAATGAAGCCCTAGAAAAGGATAAAATTCTACTTTCCTTGGTAGACAGAGTAAAGGTCAGCGAAGCCAAACTTACCGCACAGTCCGAAGCTCATAAAGCTGAAGTTGAAAATCTAAAGAAAAAGCTTGCTGAAAAGAATGAGGATTTTGAAGTGGCGAAAGCCAAACAAGAAATAAGCGAATGGACTAGTTCAAGATTACAAAAGAATATGGATGAGCTTCGTGAATCGAAAGAGAGATATTATGAGAAATCCTTGGATTGTGTTAAAAAATTGAAAGATAGTTTTGCAAAAGTGAGTGCATACTCATCAGAGCAAAATTTTATTAGAGGCGATCCCGAAGGAATCATTAAATGGATCAGTGAAGAAGCCGAAGCTTTTGAAGAAATTCTTAGTGACCGTGGGGATTTTTGCACCTTTACCGGTGCTCGAGGGGTTGCAGCAATTTTAGAGAAAACTGGCTGTGAACATGTTAAAGCTGCAGCCCGGACGGACACTGTCTTCTCTATAGACAATACGAAGGATCCTTCGGCTGAAGCTACTTTGATGGGCGGGAAATTTTATTCCAACGTTTGGATGAAGGGCGGTCGGGAGATAGTCGACGAAGCTATAAAGAAAAATGAAAAAGAATCCCATGATGCCCGAGAAGAAGCCAGCGAGCCGAAGAGGTTGTTGAGCGCGCAAGGCGTATAGGTATTATAACTGAATTTTAGCTTCGGTGCTTATTTTTGGCTTCGGATTAACAGGTTCTTTTGCACAGCTGAACTTTCACCGCCACCTGAGCCCTATGACCCCGAGGCTGATCCAGCCATGAAAGCAGCATTAGAGACAATAAGGATTGCCAAAGAAGCCGTTGACGAAGCTGTCAACAAACTACTGAACAAAGTCGTCGAAAAGATTTTGAAAGAAGACTGAGCTCTTATGTACTTACAAAATGTATTTGGGAAATGTAATATTTGTACATGAGTTAATCATTGTATATCTATGTGTATATTAATGTAATATATTTCTTTGTGATGCATGAAATTTGCGTTCATACCATTTTTGAGCCTTCGGCGAAAAAACACCTTCCCTTCTTTTCATGCTTCATAAAGAAAGAACCCTTCTATAGCACAGTTGTTGTATAATGTTGTTGTCGATAAAAATTTTCACATAAAATTATAATTGCCGAAGGTATACTTTGTGCTCCAGCACATTGTTTCATTCATCGCATATTTTGAAAGAAGCAACTTTCCTTCTCCACAATCTTGTTGTTGATGTGGCATGATATATGATGTAATGCTATGCGAAATGATGCGATGATATGATGCAACATGATGTTTATCAAAACTCTCTTGTTGTCTCTTTTGTCAAAAGTTGGCTTCTTGTGGGGAGAATAGTTGATTATGGGAAAAAGGGGGAGTTTTTGAAATCTTTGATCAATTTCTCTTGGAACAACTCTCTTTATGTCTCAACAAGTGTGTTTGACTTAGAGATAGGAAATTGAGGTTGATTTGCAAAAACAAAACCAAGTGGTGGTAGAGAATGATCCATATATGCCAAATTTGAATCAAAACAATATTGAGTTCTCAATTGTATTGATGTTGCACTTCCTTTAGTTGCTTTTTGTTGTGTTGGCATAAATCACCAAAAAGGGGGAGATTGAAAGGGAAATGTGCCCTTGGGCCATTTCTAAGTATTTTGGTGATTGAGTGCCAACACAAGTGGACTTATGGAAATCTATGCAAAGTGATGGACAAAGTGCAAATCAAGTCTAAAGGTATGTTTCTAGACTTGGTACATTGTTTTAAGAACTAATGTATTGTGTCTAAGTGCTGGAAACAGGAGAAATCAAATTGGAAAAGAGATGGCTTTGTTCAGCCAAAGACAGCTCGGTCTGGGTGCACCGGACTGTCCGGTGGTGCACCGGACAGTGTCCGGTGCGCCAGGCTAGCGACTGTCAAATGGCTGCTCTCGGGAAGCGATCAACAGCGTACGGCTATAAATCACCGGACTGTCCGGTGGTGCACCGGACTGTCCGGTGAGCCATTCACAGGCGAAGTCGTCGCTCTCGGGAAGCGATCAACGGCGTACGCTATAAATCACCGGACTGTCTGGTGGTGCACCGAACTGTCCGGTGAGCCAACGGTCAGCTGGGCCAACGGTCGGCCGAGGATTCCGCGCGTGACGCGTGGCCGAGCCAACGGTCACAAGGGGGCACCAGACTATCCGGTGTGCACCGGACAGTGTCCGGTGCGCCAACGGCTCCGAATCTTCAACGGTCGGCTGCGCCACAGAAGGAAAGAAATCCGCACCGGACAGTGTCCGGTGGTGCACCGGACTGTCCGGTGCGCCAGGCGATAGAAGGCAAGAATTGCCTTCCTGGAATGCTCTCAACGGCTCCTAGCTGCCTTGGGGCTATAAAAGGGACCCCTAGGCGCATGGAGGAGTACACCAAGCATTCTCTAAGCATTCCTAAGCACCAAGACTTCAATTCCGCGCATTCGATTCTTTGTGATAGCAACTAGAGCTCCATTTGAGTAGTGTACTCTTTGGGTTGTGTTGAGAGCTCGTGTTGTGACTTGTGTGCGTGTTGTTGCTCTGATTTTGTGTCTTGTGTGCGTTGCTCATCCCTCCCTTACTCCGTGCTTCTTTGTGAAAATCAAAGTGTAAGGGCGAAAGGCTCCAAGTTGTGGAGATTCCTCGCAAGCGGGATATAGTAAACAAAGCAAAACACCATGGTATTCAAGTGGGTCTTTGGACCGCTTGAGAGGGGTTGATTGCAACCCTCGTCTGTTGGGACGCCACAACGTGGAGTAGGCAAGTGTTGGACTTGGCCGAACCACGGGATAAACCACTATGTCTATCTGTGTTGATCTTCTTGTGGTTACCGTGTCTTGCAAGAACTCCTCTCTAGCCACTTGGATTTATTGTGTAACTCCAAATCAAGTTTTGTGGCATTAAGTTTCAAGTTTTTACAGGATCACCTATTCACCCCCCCTCTAGGTGCTCTCAGTCACTTGAGCTAGCATTATGGATTGACCTTACATGCCTGGGGTGGAATCTCCCTCCGAAGCCCCTGGCCATTTTAGAGTATCTGTAGGCTTCATCCCTTCTTTGCCGAAAATAATTGTCGGCTCTGATGTACTCATCCATTTTCTAGAGAAGCTTCTCCAAAGTTTGTGGTGGTTTCCATGCAAAGTATTGCGTCATTGGTCCTGGCCGGAGCCCCTTGATCATGGCCTCAATGACAATCTCATTGGGTACTGTAGGTGCTTGAGCTCTCAGTCGCAAGAACCTTCGAACATATGTCTGCAGGTACTCTTCCTGGTTGAAAGTCGCCTAGAGGGGGGTGAATAGGCGGAATCTGAAAATTATAAACTTAAGCACAACTACAAGCCGGGTTAGCGTTAGAAATATAAACGAGTCCGAAAGAGAGGGCGAAAACAAATCACGAGCAAATGAAGAGTGAGACACGGTGATTTGTTTTGCTGAGGTTCGATTCTTGCAAACCTACTCCCCGTTGAGGTGGTCACAAAGACCGGGTCTCTTTCAACCCTTTCCCTCTCTCAAACGGTTACCTAGACCGAGTGAGCTTCTCTTCTCAATCACTTGGGACACTAAGTCCCCACAAGGACCACCACACAATTGGTGTCTCTTGCCTTGATTACAATTGAGTTTGGAACAAGAAAGAAAGAAGAAGAAAAGCGATCCAAGCGCAAGAACTCAAATGAACACAAATGTCACTCTCTCTAGTCACTATTTGATTGGAATGAACTTTGGACTTGGGAGAGGATTTGATCTCTTGTTTGTGTCTTGAAATGAAGTCTAGAGCTCTTATATTGAATGCAATGGCTGAAAACTTGGATGCCTTGAAGTGTTGGTGGTTGGGGGTATTTATAGCCCCAACCACCAAAGTGGCCGTTGGGGAGACTGTCTGTCGTATGGCGCACCGGACAGTCTGGTGCGCCAGCCACGTCACCCAACCGTTAGGGTTCGACCATTGGAGCTCTGACAAGTGGGGTCACCGGACAGTCTAGTGGTGCACCGGACAGGTCCTGTTGACTGTCCGGTGTGCCTTCTGGCGCCTGCTCTGACTTCTGCGTGTGCAGGCGCGCACTGTTCACTTTTACTGTTCATTTGCAGACGACCGTTGGCGCGAAGTAGTCGTTGCTCCGTTGGCACACCGGACAGTCTGGTGTTACACCATACAGTTCGGTGAATTATAGAGGAGCGGCATCCCCAAATTCCCGAAGCTGGCAAGTTTGAGTTGATCCTCCCTGGTGCACCGGACAGTCCGGTGCGCCAGACCAGGGCTGCCTTCGGTATACTTTGCTCCTTTGTTTTGAACCCTTTCTTTTGACTTTGTATTGGTTTGTTGTGAACCTTTGGCACCTGTAGAACTCATAATCTAGAGTAAACTAGTTAGTCCAATTGTTTGTGTTGGCAATTCAACCACCAAAACTTATATAGGAAAAGGTTTAACCCTATTTCCCTTTCACTGGTCCTGTGTGCACTAGAAAAGAGCTTGGGCAGTGACTGGCTTCGTTTGGAAACCGTGGAAGCTAGTGACCAGCATGTCTTTTAGCTTCTGCCATGACGTAATTGTCCCTAGTTGAAGAGAGGAGTACCAAGTTTGAGCTACGCTTCTGACTGCCATGACGAAGGACTTCGCCATGACTGCAGTATTGCCCCCATATGAGGATATGGTTGCTTCGTAGCTCATCAGGAATTGCTTCGGATCTGAGTGCCCATCGTACATGGGAAGTTAAACTGGTTTATAAGATGGTGGCCATGGGGTAGCATGCAATTCTGCTACCAAGGGAGAAGCATCGTCAAAAGCAAAGTTACCATGATGAAAATCATCGTACCATTCATCATCATTAAATGGGCTTTCTTGTCGAAGCTCCCTGCGTTGAGGCCTTCGGTCATGGTCGTCCTGCGTGAGATGACGCATTTCTTCAGCAGCTTCGTCGATCTTTTTCTGAAGATCGGCGAGCCAAAGCATCTTTTCCCTCTTCCTTTGCACCTGTTGGTGAATAGCCTCCAAATTCCTGATCTCTTGATCCAGCTCCTCCTCCTGAGGTGTTGGACTAGTAGCCCTCCTCTTCTGGCTCCTAGCTTCTTGTAGTGTCTCCTGATTAGTGTCCAGTGGCTACAAGGCAGCCCCTGGCACCGTTGTCTTCTTCGGTGGCATTGCGAAAGTCGATGCTTGCCGAAGGTGGTCAAATGAGTTCACCTGAGGTGGGCGCCAATGTTGGTCCTTGTTCTCGAATGCTATATATCAAGAACAAAGCAACACAGTAGTTAACGATTAAAGACCTTCGTCCTTCGACACATTATCTCCTTTCGGGTATAATGATTTTCAAACAAAGGTCATGAAAGATATACCTTCATCATCTTAATAGACAAATATAAATTAAGGTACATGAAATATAAAAGAACATAAATAATAATGGTATATCAATGATTTATTTATATTTCCATTTCATATACATGGATAAATATTCATAACATTCATATCGCATTGATACCTTCGGCTTGACAGAAGGTGAAAATGCGAGAGTGACGCAAGAGCAATTACCGTCAGCGTGAACAGTACGGTGTTACTGTTCATCCACTTATAGGCGCGGGACGCAGCCTGGACAAAATTACATTCATGTCCCTGACATTTGTTGCTAGTCGTAAGGCGAGCTATTAAGGACTGAGTAGTCTTTTCCCCTTTAGGTCGGTTTCATCTTCCACCTTCGTCATTATACTAAACCGAAGCTCCTTCAGCCACAGCTTCGGCGTCCGTTCATCCTGTTTTCGGGTTGTATCTCCATATCACACATACCTTCATCTCAAAGTCGAAGCCTCCTGTATCAGTCTATATTACAATGAAAAACATATGTCACATTTTTTAGGACCTTCAGAAGAGGAAGGCCCCCAACAGCCATCTCATCCTCATTGAGCCCGGCAGCCTCCACTTGTGCTACCTTGCTATGTAGCGCCTCTTTGCTGCTTGTTGCTTTGAGAGCAACGGACAGCGACTCGTGGAGAGAAAGCGGTCCATTTAGAGCATTGTCCACATATCTTGCCTCCTTCACCATATGCGCCCACTTACAAATTTTTCGAGGATTTCCTCGGGCGTCATCTTGGTGTACCTGGGGTTCTCACGAATAAGATTTACAAGATGGGGGTCAATAACCGTAAATGACCTGAGCATGAGTCGGACGACGTCATGATCTATCATCTTGTACTTCCATAGCTTTGGATTTTGTTGACAAGGGTCTTGAGCCTGTTGTATGTCTGTGTTGGCTCCTCTCCCCTTATCATGGCGAATCTCTCCAGCTCGCCTTCCACCAGTTTCATCTTGGTGATCATGGTGGCATCATTTCCCTCATAGAGAGATCTTGAGGGTGTCCCATATTTGCTTGGCATTGTCCAAGCCGCTAACCTTGTTATATTCATCCCTGCATAGAGATGCTAGCAAAACGGTAGTAGCTTGGGCATTTTTATGTATTTGCTCGTTAATAAATATGGGATTGTCAGTGCTATCAAAATGCATTCCATTTTCTACAATTTCCCAGATACTAGGATGGAGGGAAAATAAATGACTACGCATTTTATGACTCCAAAAAGAATAATCCTCTCCATCAAAGTGTGGGGGTTTTCCAAGCAGAATTGATAGTAAATGAGCATTCGAATTGTAAGGGATGCGAGAATAATCAAAAGAATAGTTTTGGTTAACTGTTTTCTTTTTCGACGAATAGTATTCGTCGTCGTCATCCCTTGGTGAAGAAGGGGAGGCGTCGCTGTCGTAGTAGATGATCTTCTTAATGTGCCTCTTCTTCTTCCCGTCCCTCTTCTTGTGACTCGAGCCTGAGTCAGCAGGCTTGTCGTCTCTTGGCTCGTTGAAGAGGGACTCCTTCTCCTTGTCATTGATCACCATCCCCTTGCCCTTAGGATCCATCTCTTTGGGCGGTTAGTCCCTTGAATGAAGAGTACAACTCTGATACCAATTGAGAGCACCTAGAGGGAGGGGTGAATAGGTGATCCTGCAAAATCAAATACTAAGGAGCACAAACTTGGTTTATAAATGTTAGTTAGATTGAAGCCAAGTTGTTAAAGCGAGAACTCTTCACTTCATTGTTCCTTTAGAGTGAGTATTGAATTATGGAACAATAGCACAAGTGATTAAGCGAGAACTCGAGAGGAGAAACCAATCACACAAAAGAGTGACGCAAGAGACACTATGATTTTATCCCGTGGTTCAGCCAAGTGTAACACTTGCCTACTTCCACGTTGTGGTGTCCCAATGGACGAGGGTTGCACTCAACCCCTTTCAAGTGACCCAATGATCCACTTGAATACCATGGTTTCCTCCTTGTAGTAGTTTTCTCATTTGTGAGGAATCTCCACAAGTTGGAGTCTCTCACCCTTACAAGTTGATCACAACACAAAGCACAAGAGTAAGGAAGGGAAAGAAACACACGCAAGACTCGAATCGCAGCAAACACACGCACACAAGACAAGACGTGAGCACAAAACAAGGCGTAGGGAGTTTACAACTCAAACGGTGCTCAAATCTCTAACACGATGATCCGAGCGTGTGGTGGCAAAGTCTAGGCGTCTTAGAATGTTCAATGGATGCTTGGTGTAGTGCTCCATGCGCCTAGGGGTCCCTTTTATAGCCCCAAGGCAGCTAGGAGCCGTTGGAGATCCAATTGGAAGGCAATTCTTGCCTTCTGTTGGGTGGCGTACCGGACAGTCCGGTGCACCACCGGACATGAACAGTTCCTGTCCGGTGCCCGATCTCCTTCCTTATCTGGCGAAGCCGACCGTTGAGCCTTCGGTCCTTCCTTAGCGCACCGGACACTGTCTGGTGCACACCGGACAGTCCGGTGCGACCAAGTGACCATTGGCTCGGCCACGTGTCGCCCATTGATCGTGTTGCCGACCGTTGGCCACAGGCGCCGTTGGCTCACCGGACAGTCCGGTGAATTTTAGCCGAGGCGCCTTCGGCGAATTCTTGAGAGCGACGAGTTCGTCGCCGAGTACTGAGCGCGGGCGCTGATAGCTCATCGGACAGTCTGGTGCACCACCGGACAGTCTGGTGCACCATCGGACAGTCCGATGTATTTTAGCCACGTCGCCGCTGATTCTCGAGAGCATTGACTTCACTGCTGAACTAGTCTGTGCATCAGACACTGTCCGGTGCGCCACCGCACAGTCCGGTGCACCACAGGCTGATGCAAGTCTTGGCTAGACTTAGCCAAACTTCTCTAATCCATTTCTACTTTTCTTGGTAAGGTCCCTAGCATTTAGATACATATGTTAGTATCCAAAAACAATTTACTAAGGCTAGAGACATACCTTGATTCTTGATTTTCACTTCTTTAACATTTAGCACATATGAACTAAAATAATGTGTTGGGCATCTAATCACCAAAATATTTATAGAAATGGCCCAAGGGCACATTTCTCTTTCAATAACCGGTTGATGGAGTAGCAGGCAATGTTAATCGTCTCAGCCCAAAACTGGTCCGGTGTCTTGTATTCATCAAGCATGGTTCTTGCCATATCCAGTCAAGTTCTATTCTTCCTCTCCACTACACTGTTTTGTTGAGGTGTGTAGGAAGAAGAGAACTCATGATTGATGCCCTCCTCCTCAAGAAATCCTTCAATTTGAGAGTTCTTGAACCCCATCCCATTGTCGCTTCTAATCTTTTTGATTCTCAATCTGAACTCATTTTGAGCCCGTCTCAAGAATCTCTTTAAGGTCTCTTGGGTTTGAAATTTTTCTGCAAAAAGAATACCCAAGTGAAGCGATAATAATCATCCACAATAACTAGATAATACTTACTCTCGCCGATGCTTATGTAAGCGATCGGGCCGAATAGGTCCATGTGGAGTAGCTCAAACGGCATGTTAATCGTCAAGATGTTCTTGTGTGGATGATGGACTCCAACTTGCTTCCCTGCCTGGCATGCGCTACAAATCCTATCTTTCTCAAAATGAACATTTGTTAGTCCTAAAATGTGTTCTCCCTTTAGAAGTTTGTGGAGATTCTTCATCCCAACATGAGCAAGTCGGCGATGCCATAGCCAGCCCATGTTAGTGTTAGCAATTAAGCAAGTGTCTAGTTCAACTTTGTTATCATTAAAATCAACTAAATATAGCTGATCATCTAACACTCCCTTAAATGCTATTGAATCATCACTTCTTCTAAAGACAGTAACACCTATATCAGTGAAGAGACAGTTGTAGCCCATTTTGCATAATTGAGAAACAGAAAACAAATTGTAATCTAAAGAATCTACAAGAAAAACATTAGAAATGGAATGGTCAGAAGATATAGCAATTTTACCCAAACCTTTGACCAAACCTTGATTTCCATCCCTGATTGTAATAGCTCTTTTGGGGTCTTCATTTTTCTCATATGAGGAGAACATCCTTTTCTCCCCTGTCATGTGGTTTGTGCACCCGCTATCGATTATCCAACTTGATCCATCGGATGCATAAACCTACAAAACAAATTTAGGCCTTATTCTTAGGTACCCAAATGGTCTTGGGTCCTTTGACAATAGAAACAAGCACCTTGGATACCCAAACACAAGTCTTTGGACTCTTGTGTTTGCCCCCAACATATTTGGCAACTATTTTGCCTGATTTGTTAGTTAAAACATAAGAAGCATCAAAAGTCTTAAATGAAATGTTATGATCATTTGATGCATTAGGAATTTTCTTCTTAGACATTTTAACATGAGTGGAATGTCTAGAGCTAGAAGCCTCATTCTTGTACATAAAAGCATGATGAGAAACATTATGAGGTTTCCTAGCATGAATTTTCCTAATCTTATGCTCAGGATAGTTTGCAGGATATAAAATGTAACCCTCTCTATCCTGAACCATGGGTGCCTTGCCCTATACAAAGTTAGACAATTTCTTAGGGGCATTAAGCTTGACATTGCTTTGATTCCCTTGTTGGAAACCAATGTCATCCTTAATGCCACGACGTCTCCCATTATAGAGCATACTTCTAGCAAATTTATTTTTTTCATTCTCTAGCTCATACTCAGCAATTTTAGCACTTAAGTTAGCTATGTGATCATTTTGTTGTTTAATCATAGCAAGGTGATCATCAATAGCTTCAATATTAACATCTCTACATCTAGAACAAATAGTGGCATTTTCAACAGTAGATGTAGAGGGTTTACAAACATTTAATTCCTCTATCTTAGCATTTAATCTAGCATTCTCATTTGTAAGACAGAAAATTGATTCATTGCAAACATTCAATTTTTCAATCTTAGAAACTAATTTATCATTCTTAATTCTAAGACAAGAAATTGAATCATTACATATGCTAAGCTCTTTAGACAAATTTTCACATTTTTCAACTTCTAGAGCATAAGCATTCTTCAATTTAACAATTTTTTTATTTTCCTTAACGAGCAAGTCCTCTTGGTATTCCAAGATATCATCCTTCTCATTAATGGTTTCAATTAATTCATTCAATTTTTTCTTTTGGTCCATGCTAAGGTTGGCAAAGAGAGAAATTAAATCATCTTCATTATCGCTAGAGCTACCCTCATCACTAGATGTGGTATATTTGGGGGTGGCTCTAGAGTGTACCTTCTTCTTTTTGCAGTCCTTAGCCATGAGACACTTGTGGCCAACGATGGGGAAGAGAAGACGTTTGTTGACGACGATGTTGGCGGCGTCCTCGTCGTTGGAGGAGTCGGTGGAGCTCTCGTTGGAGTCCCATTCTCGCCCCATGTGCGCCTCGCTGCCCTTCTTCTTGTAGTATCTCTTCTTCTCCTTCTTCTTTCTCTTCTTGTCATCATCCCAATCACTTTCACTAGAATATGGACATTTAGCTATAAAGTGACCGGACTTGCCACACCGGTAGCACACCCTTTTGGAGCGGGGCTTGTAGTCCTTCCCCCACCTTTGCTTGAGGATTTGGCGAAAGCTCTTGATGATGAGAGCCATCTTCTCGTTGTCGAGCTTGGAGGCGTCGATTGGAAGCCTACTTGGTGTAGACTCCTCCTTCTTTTCTTCCGTTGCTTTGAATGCAACGGGTTGCACCTCGGGTGTGGAGGTGGCGCCTTGCTCCAAGTTGACAATATGTTTGGAGTCTTTGATCATAAGTTCAAAGCTCACAAACTTTCCAATAACCTCCTCGGGAGACATCTGTTTATATCTAGGATCCCCACGAATTAATTGTACTTGAGTAGGGTTACGAAACACAAGGGATCTTAGAATAACCTTGACCATTTCATGGTCATCCCATTTGATGCTCCCGAGGTTGCGCACTTGGTTCACCATGGTCTTGAGCCGATTGTACATCGCTTGCAGCTCTTCTCCTTTGTTGAGGATGAATCGACCGAGCTCGCCCTCGATCGTCTCCCGCTTGGTGATTTTTGTCACCTCGTCCCCTTCGTGCGCGGTTTTGAGGACGTCCCAAATTTCTTTGGCGTTCTTTAACCCTTGCACCTTATTATACTCCTCTCGACACAAGGAGGCAAGGAGTATAGAGGTGGCTTGAGAGTTAAAGTGCCTAATTTGGGCAGCCTCGTCCGAGTCATAGTCCTCGTCCCCCACCTGTGGTGCCTGCGCTCCAAACTCAACAATATCCCAAATACTTTCGTGGAGTGAGGTTAGATGGTGCCTCATTTTATCACTCCACATGCAATAATCTTCACCATCAAAATATGGTGGTTTGCCTAGGGATACGGAAAGTAATGGAGCATGCTTTGAAATACGGGGATAGCGTAGAGGCATCTTACTATACTTCTTGTGCTCATGGCGCGTCAAAGTTGTAGACTCGGCGCCAGACGTGGAGGGTGATGAAGAGTCAGTCTTGTAGTAGACCACCTTCTTCATTTTCTTCTTCTTCTTGTCACCCCTCCTAAGTGACTTGATGGAGGAAGAGGATTCCTCCTTGTGCTTGTTGCCGGACTCCCTTGAGAGAGTCCTCCTCGAGCCCGCGGGCTTGTCGCTAGTCATGATCTCCCTCTTAGCGTGATCTCTAGACATCACTTCAAGTTGGTTAGACTCTTAATGAAGCACTAGCTTTGATACCAATTGAAAGTCGCCTAGGGGGGGGTGAATAGGCGAAACCTGAAATTTATAAACTTAAACACACACTAAGGTCGGGGGTTAGCGTTAGAATTAAATTCAAGTCCGAAAGATTGTTTCTCTTGCTAAGAGTTGCTCAAAGGATGCGGATGACGTAGGGGAGCAAACTCAAATTAATACTAGCAAGAGAAATGTTAGAGAGAGGAAAGAGAGCAAACAAATCAAGTGAAAATCAAAGCGAGTAGACACAGTGATTTGTTTTACCGAGGTTCGGTTCCAAAGAACCTAGTCCCCGTTGAGGAGGCCACAAAGGCCAGGTCTATTCCAACCATTTCCCTCTCTTAAACGGTCACTTAGACCGAGTGAGCCTTCCCTTAATCACATGGGTCACTAAGATCCCGCAAGGACCACCACACACTTGGTGTCTCTTGCTTAGCTTTACAAAGCACTCAAGAATTGGAATGAGAAAGGAAGAAGGCAATCCAAGCGACAAGAGCAACAAAAGAACACAAAACACCCTCTCACAAGTCACTAATGTAATTGAGTTGATTTGGACGCTTGGAGAGGATTTGATCTTTGGATGTGTCTTGGAGCGTAGTATTTTGCTCTTGTATTGAATGAAAACTTTAGAATGCTTGGATGGCTTTGAATGAGGTGTTTATAGCCCCCAACCACTTCCTAGCCGTTGGTGAAGTCTGCTGGCGATGGGCGCACCGGACAGTTCGGTGGCGCACCGGACAGTCACTGTTCACTGTCCGGTGCGCGCCACGTCAGCGCGTCCGTTAGGGTCTGGGGCAGTTTTCCATTGCAGAGCCTTGTCGTCTTGCTACACCGGACAGTTCGGTGCCCTCTGATTTCTGCTGCGACACTGTTCATCACTGTTCATCTGACGAAATGATCGTTGACACACAGGGAGCCGTTGCTTCGCTGGCTCACCGGATAGTCCGGTGCACACTGGACAGTCCGGTGCATCAGTGGCGAAGCTAGAGCAAAATTGAGGAGGGTGCAATTGGTCTAGTGGATGCATACTAATTTTTTTAGGGGTGCATATATGGTGAAATTTTAATTGTATCTATAGAATTTGCATTTTTGAGGGGGTGCTCTTGCATCCGCTAGATACAACCTAGCTTCGCCCCTGCGGTGCATTATAGTGGAGCGCGCCTGCAGAATTCCCGAGAGTGGCCTGTTCAGCTGCTGGCGGGCTTGGTGCACCAGACACTATCCGGTGCGCCAAAAATCAGCACACTCTAAGTCTTGCTCCAATTTTTTGATTGAGTCCCTAACTGAATTTCTTTCTTGGTTTGTGTTGAACCTTATGCACATGAGATAAATGATATCTAGACAAACTAGTTAGTCCACGTGGTTTGTGTTGTACGTCAACCACCAAAATCGATTATAGGAAATGCTTATCCCTATTTCCCTTTCAGTCACTGATTGCGACTCGACGGTACGTGCGGAAGCACATCAGTATTGCTCAAAGGTTTATATAGGTTCGGGCTGCTTTGAATTGTGTAACACCCTACTTCCTGTTGTGGCTATGTATTGGTTTCTGAGGTGTGAGGATTACAAGTGAGCTTTGCGATTGCTCGGTTGTTGTTGATGAGGATGGGGTGAGATGATGTTGTAGGGGGTCCCCTCTCGGCCTTATATACATGACTAGAGAGTTATTCCTTTACAAGTTGTGATCACTATCTACTTCGCTTGTCTCCTTCTTTGTTGCAGCTTGCAGTCCTATATATATTCGGAGTCTTGATCATCTTCTCAGGTGCTTATAACCGCACCACCTGAGATATTAGTGCTTCAGTAGCGCCTGAATCAGACGTTAGACTTTGTCTTCCTGGATCAGGCTCGCCTAACCCGGCTATAACCTGTTGGCCCATCTCATAGGACGACCCAATGTGAGTTACAGAAACGGGTGAGTGGGCCTCACTTGCCAGCTCCATTTTCCCGTCCGAAGCAAACTCATCTTCGAGTTCGATGCTGATCTGACGATTGAGCAAGCTCCGCACTGCCCGAACGTGTCCTCCTTACACCTATATAAGTCACTACAAACCCCTAGATCTATCCAAGACTTAGAAGCCTTTGTTACCGAGCTCTAGCAAACCGTTGCTGCTAGAATCACGAAGCCGAGCGTCGTCGCAGCCAAGACAAGCAATGTAACACCCCATCCAATCCCTGGACCGGCGGTACTTACTCCTGGCAGCTCTCTAGGATCATATATCGTCTCCATAGACCAACACGAGTCTTTTGTGCGCACTTTGTCCTCACTCATGTGCACCCGAGAAATCTTCCCGATCGGTCACCCATCCCAAATTGCTCCAAGCCAAGCACGCTTAACTTGGAGGTTCTTTCGAGATAGGCTTCCGAAAAAGAAGACACACCTTGTTGGTATGGATACTCTATTAATTCTATTAAGCCTTGGACCAGGACATCACCATCCCAGGGGCCAGGATATCACAATCCACCCCCCTTAGAAGACCGACGTCTTCGTCGGTCAACCCCAATCCAGGAACCTCCCCTCTTGGCCACGTCTGTATGTCTAGTGCCGTCATATGCCATGCCATGTGACTACTCCGGGCTCACATGCGCCATACGCCATATACCCGAACCCCCTAGCCCACACATGCCCGTGAAACCATGAGGGTCGGCTCTGATACCACTTGTAACACCCTGTTCAATCCCTGGATCGGCGGTACTTACTCCTGACAGCTCTCTAGGATCATATATCGTCCCCACAAACCAACACGAGTCTTTTGTGCGCACTTTGTCCTCACTCATGCACACCCAAGAAAACTTCCCGGTCGGTCACCCATCCCAAATTGCTCCAAGCCAAGCACGCTTAACTTGGAGGTTCTTTCGAGATAGACTTCCGAAAAAGAAGATGCACCTTGTTGGTATGGATACTCTATTAATTCTATTAAGCCTTGGGCCAGGACATCACCATCCCAAGGGCTAGGATATCATAAGCAACCACCGTGGTGTGGTCCTCAGTGAGTAGATTAGGAGCTTCATGAAAGGGAAATGGGCTTTAAGCCAATAGTTTTGGTGCTTGATGACCATCACAATCTTATAGACTAACTAGTTTGCTAAGTGAATGAATGCAGGTCCATAAGAATGAAATTGGAGAATTGAATATGAACAATAGCTCAAACCAAGGCTAGAAGGGGAATAATTTGTAAAAGATGAACTATAAGTAGTTCATGAGTTTGGATAAGTTCTAAATACCCTTAGAAATGTTTTTGAGCACCTTAAAGGGATTGAAAAGTTTAGACTTTAGAAAGGTGCATTGGAGCTAAGTTAGAGCCAAAATTGGAATCTAAGACACATAATTCAAAAAGATGAAGAACTACGACCTAGACTAGTTGGACAAACTGTCCAAAAAGGATTTAAGTGTGCTGCTCTGTGGTGCACCAGATCGAGTTTGATGTGCGCTAAACCGGTTACATAGAGAGGGTTTATTTCGGGCTTTTGTGTGGGATGGTGCACCTGATCACTTATGCAAAGAGGCTATTTTCAGAGTTAAGGACTTTGGCGCACCAGACTTGGTCCGATGAGCGTCAGACTTGTCAGAGTTCAACGACCAACTTTAAAATCCAATGGATAGCTGACGTGGAAGCACATGTGGCAGGGTCCGGTGCCACTGACAAGACAACTTTTCTATCAAATGGTCACTGATCTCACAAGCGTGGCAGAGGTTCGGTGTTGCACCATTGGTTGTCGTGAGAGGGGAGGAGGCGGTACAGACGCGTGGGGGGATGGGGGAGGATTGGGGGCGGGGTCGTGAGAGAGGGTGATGAATGATGAATGATCTAAATAATATTGTCTATTGGATTTGAATGAGTAAGAGCATCTCCAATAGTTATCTAAAAGACTTCCTAAATCAATAATTTAGGTAGTTAACATAAAAACTATTCTCCAACAGTTCTCTAAATGAACTTTCTAAATTTAACAACTTGTCATCTAACCTCATTTTCTCTCTACATTTGGCAACCATTTAACAACTCCCTAAACAAAAATATTGACTGCATTATATAGTTTTTGTGACTTTATTTTTTTATGTGGATAGATACAAAACAAAATTACAACCTATATTTAGAGAACTATTGGAGAACTCACATTTTTTACTCTAAAAACCATTTAGCAACTTCTTAAATCTATGATTTAGAGAGCTAAAATTTACATAACTATTGGAGTTGCTCTAAGGGATATGAGTTATCCAACGTTTTGAATCGTTGGTTTTGCTGAGGTTATCCAAAGATCTAAACCTCTGGGTGTATTTTTTGGTGGATTTAGTGGAAGTTATGTGTATGAGGGTGATTTAATTGAGTGAGTTTTGCTAAGTTTAAACTGATAGATTATACAGCGGCACTGATGAAGTACAACCGTCGAAACTGTAGTAGATAAGAGAAAATAGACGAGGGAGAAGAACATATCGTTCAGAATAGAGAAGGCCGTTTTCCAGATGAGAAAGCGAACAACTAACGGGCCACTTGCAAAAAAAGGCCCAAGACGAGAATTCCTTTCGTTGCGCGTTGCAAGTGCAACTGCAACCCGCGCACACAGCCGACCGCCGCCGCCATGGAGGACGTCCTGACACCGCCGCCGCAGCCGGAACTCGTCGGAGAGAAGCGTAAGAGGGAGGAGACTTCGCTGGATGCGTCCATTGAAGACGCTCCAGCCGCCCCCGCCTCCACCGGCGGCGCCGAGGATGCGGCCGGCAGCGACGTCGCCCGGCACCCGATGTGGAAGACGAGCCTGTGCTCCTACTTTCGCCGTCGCGGCGCCGGCGCCGAAGAGTGCAGCCACGGGGAGTCCTGCCGTTACGCGCACACCGAGGAGGAGCTCCGCCCGCGTCCCGACGGCACCTGGGACCCCACCTCTGACCGCGCCAAGAAGCTGCGCAAGGTCGCCGCGGAGGCCCAGGAGGAGGCCGAGGAGGAGGTCACGGTGGATGAGCAGTCACTTGAAAAGTGTCTCGTCGGGCTCCCCAGGGGGTGGACGGCTGATAGGCTCAAGCCCTTCCTCCAGGACCAGGCAAGTAGTGCTAGTGCTGAATTCCTTCTTGTTCTTGATTTTATTGGACAGTGTCTCGTACTGTTGAATCTAGTACTACGCATTGCCCGTAGGCATCAGCAACTAGAACTATATTTAATGCCAGAGCTCGAGAAGTTTGCTTAATCCATTGAAGCCTGAACCAATACTGATTCGATCCAGCAGGGGCGTCTAAGCGATCATGGTGTATGAGTGTTTTAGGCTTAAGTGTAATTCGTATAGGTACATGTAGTTAAATATCAACACCAACACATTTGGAGTCTCATGCAGTCAATTTCTCCCTTATCCTTTAAAGGAATAATGATATGCATTCGTGAATCCTGTTAGTTTATGCTGAGTTGCCAACCTAATTGTTGAGAAATTTGGAATTATGCTATTATGAGAAGTGGGTTTCGCCGGATTGCCATCAAATATAGGGGTTTCGTCGAGGTGCCCGCTAAAATGCCATTTCACTATTTAAGAAAAGAAAAACCAATTTAATTTAGTTAAAACAAGCAAGCTGATAGATTTACCATTCTTCTCTCCGTTCCTTCTCTCCTCACCAGCGTTATGCCGCTCATATTTTTGATATCGTGCCCGCTCGGCTGCTCCTCTTCGCAAAGTTTTGCTAGGCGCTAGGCGGAATCTAGGCGATGACCCTTAGCCTAGGGACTAGTCCAGCCTAGGCGATGCTAGGCGTTTTGCTAATTTATATAGTATATACATTTATAGATAAAAAATAGGGAAGGACCAGTAGACATACCTTAGGTCCTTTGTCCTTGCAGATCCGCTGATCACTGTATCCTCAAGCACTGCTGCAATAGAAGTGGACAACACTTTTAGATGCAATTAGGCATCAATACAAGTGATAAAAAAATAGGAAATAGCAAGTTAGGTACTTATCTGAGGTCTGACCATTCTTCTATCCATTAAGTACTGATCAGCAGCATAGGATAGCCTTTTGAAATCACAAACATGAAGGGACAGCAGGCAGCAACACATATAAAATGCATAGCAGACTAGCAGTAGGCAGTAGCAGTACATTACATCACATGATTCAGTTCTCACAAGTCACAACACAAAACACAAGCACACATCAGGAGTTCTAAGTTCACAAGTTAAAGATACATGGATGCATAATAAAAGCTAAAACATGACACGAAGCTGGCTCACACTTAGGGTTCATCCATCTCATACTCATCCTCATCTTCATCAAACTCTTCTTCTTCGGACTCAAAACTCTTCTTCCTTGAGCTCTCTCACCCTTGCACTTCTACGCAACTCTAGTTGTTCTTCTGCTCCCACTGCATCTCCAAGCACAGACCAAGGTATCCTTGTACCTTCCATGACTTCTTCCTCATCTTCCTCATCTCTAAAGGAAACTAATGCACAATCATCTCTATTCTCTTGGAGGAAACCTTGAGCTTTAGTTGTATCACTAGACAAGAGAACATCAGTAATTTTCTTGGACTTGATCTTTGCTCTCTTATTAATCAGCCTGTTGTTGAATTGAATGTAGACCAACTGGTTGAGGCGGTCTATAGTAAGCCTATTTCTCTTCTTAGTGTGCACCTATAAATTAAAAATAAGAGCACTTTTAGTTCTGCAATTTTATTTTAATGCTGCTGTAATTTTGATACAAGATAGGTACTAACCCTATCAAACCCACTCCAATTTCTTTCACAACCAGAAGAACTTGCTGTTAAAGATAGGATCTTGGTAGCCATCTTATGTAGAGCTGGTGTTTCAGTTCCATAAAGCCGCCATCATGATGCTGAAATAAAAACCTCTCTATTAGTTAGTAGGTACAACGGATTGCTTGTTACAATGCTGAAATAAAAAACCTCTCTATCAGCAAACAACTGTTACATGGATTATAATCAGTTTTCAAAAGTCCTTGCAAGCTTCTTGCTAAATGGGCCTTCTCTATTCTGAAACCTCTGGAGTTCAATGTTGGCTGCTTGTTCTTGCATTTCGTCGTCATGGACTCATGGTAATAAAAAGTCTCCACACAACTGATAAAACCTTCTGTTATTTTGGGAACATCAAAGATTGATGGGTCAACATAACTGTAGTGTGGATTCAACAATTAAGCTGTCAAATGCAATGGAGAATCAAGTCTTCCAGCCATCTTCTCAATAACAACAACACCATCCTTGAAACGGTTCTCAACATTGCCAAGGGCCTCTTTGACCTGTCTCTTTGCCTTCAATAGTTCTCCATATACAAAGCCCATGGATGGCTTCACATCTCTATCAACCAAATGGAGAACTTTGAACAACGACGCAAAAACAGCCAATGTCAACTTCACATCCTTCCAAAAGCTTGGATTCAATATAGTTGCTGTAGCATTTTTCCCTTCTTTGATTTCACATCCTTCAGTGAGTCCCACCTACTATGAACCACCATCTTTCGTAGCTGGTGCTTCTTCTCTTGTACGCTGTCCAAAGTTAGATAGTTTGAAGCAAACCTAGTCACTCCTGGCCTTACTATCTCTTTCCCCTCAGTGAAGTATCTCATGCAAGAGGTCCAAAAGGTCCAACCGAGGCATGTTGCCAATGTAAGCAACAGGACTCTTACTCTCATCGAGAGAATGACACTATGGGTTGGAGCGATTTTCTGTTTATTTTCTCAAACACTACACAATGCCATACCAGTCTAAGGGTTGGGATACATATTTATAGCCCAAGGGGCTGCAACATATGCTTTCTAGAGATGCGAATATGTTGTCCTACAAACTGCCCCGCGCGCCATGCCAAGAGATGCGAGCACCGGTGAACGCCCCCGGGCCAAGGCCGGGACACCACAACCTCGTGAGAGCACCGCGGTGGCGCGACACGACTGCAAGGAGGCGCGAGCGCGGGGAAGAAGCAGGGGAGAGGTAGCTGCGAGAGGGGCTATATACTGCCGGGATGGTGCGGCCCAGGCGAGATCCGTGCGGTTGGTTACCGAGTCCGCCGGCAGGAAGCCTCCCGCGAGATCTCCAGTGAACAGCAATGGCGGCCACGACGCAATTGTCGGCAGGGAATCTGTTACGAGGAGGAGAGGGAGCTGACGCAAGGGTCCATGCGTCAGTGAGTTGAACGCAGGCACACGCGCGAGCGAGTGGTTTTGTGCTGCCAAGAGGGCCCGCGCGCAAGTGTCACAAACCTGCAAAAAGGAAAGGGGAGGACACAGAGTGGGCTGCGTGATATGAAACTAGAGATGGGCCGAGCGAAGTCAAGGAGCTGGGCCAGGGAACTGGGATGTCGGCCCATGCGCATGAATCCCCTTTTATTTTATTATTATTATTTTCCTGTTTTTTTGTCATTCCTTTTTCTTATTTCTATTCTTTCTTAATTCAGAACCAAATAAAGTTCAAAACTCAAACATGATGCTCACTCCAAAAATCAATCATGATGTAATAGATATATATTTATTTTAATTAATTTATTTGTTTGGTAGATGTTTGAAGTATGGAACCCACTCATATTGTTTCCTTCTTTTAAGAAAATAGCATTTGAATGTGGGATAGGAATTAAAAGTTACTTCAGAAATAAATATTCATCATCTATTTATTCTAAAAGAAGGTGTTGTATACTTTCTATTAAGGGCTACATGAATATTTAAAACGTATTTATAGTTTATGAGGAGAACAAATCAATATAGTATCTTTGAACTACTTATTTCCTTTCCAAGTTTCAAATTAAATTCTAGTTTTAAAATTTTACTCAAATATTTTGGACATAAATTCTAAAATTAGAATTTTTGGGTGTTACACTCGTGCCATCGTCCACCGCCTTGTCCCAGGCCCATCCTCGCCCTTCGTCGAACACTACGTCACGCGCCGTGCACACGTACAGTGTTCCTGAGTCAAGGATGCGGTAGGCCTTCTAGCCCTCCGCGTAGCCAATGAACACCCCTGGGGTGCTCCTGTCGTCGAGCTTGCCGATGTAGCCAAGCTCCTTGGTGAACGCGAGGCAACCAAAGACTCGTAGGTGAGAGACCGTCGGCTTGCGCCCATGCCAAGCCTCATACGGTGTCATCCCGTTGAGTGCCTTGGTGGGCGAGCAGTTGAGGATGTAGACCGCTGTCATCACTGCCTCTCCCCAGAAGACAGCCGACATTCCCCTCTGCTTGAGGAGAGCCCGAGCCATCCCCACAATCGTCTGGTTGCGCCGCTCGATGACGCCGTTCTGCTGCGAGCTATACGACGCGGAGTAGTGGCATTGAACGCCCTCATCCGTGCAGTACGGCGTGAACTCAGCCGCCGTGAATTCACTGCCGTTGTCGGTGCGCTGCACGCGCAACTTGCGGCCGCACTCCGCCTCCGCAGTGACCTGCACACGCTTGATGGCGTTCGTAGCCTCTCCCTTGTTGCCAAGGACCATCACCCACATGGAGCGGGAGAGGTAGTCGACGAGCAGCAAGAAGTAGCGTCGTCCTTCTGGTGTGGCTGGTGTCACCGGGCCACACAAGTCCCCATGCACGAGCTCGAGCCTCTCCTTGGCTCGGAAGCTCGACTGCTGGGGAAAGGGGAGCCGTCTCTGCTTTGTCAACACGCAGGCATCGCAGAATTGCTCCACATGGTCAAGGCACGGTAGGCCTCGTACCATCTCCTTGGCACTGTGCCGTTTTAGGGCCTCGAAGTTAAGATGCCCGAAGCGCTCGTGCCACTGCCATGCCCCATCGTCCCGACAAGCATCAAGGCAACAAGGCTGTGCCACCTTCACATTGAGGATGTAAAGCCAATTTGGACTCTTGCGTACCTTGGCAAGAAGGCGACGAGAGGGGTCCCAGATCCTCATGACTCCTTGCTCGACCTCCACGCGCGAACTGTTCTCATCCAGCTGTCCCAAGCTGATGATATAGTTCCTCAACGCAGGGATGTAGTAGACTCCGGTGAGCAGCCTGTGCTCACCAGACGCGGCGGTGAATACGACTGAGCAGGCGCCCTTGATCTCTACGTCGGAGGCGTCTTCAAACTTGACGGAGCCTCGGGCGCTAGAGTCGAGCTCGGTGAAGTACTCTCGTCGACCGGTCATGTGATGAGTGGCGTCGGTGTTGAGGCACCATCCTTCGATCATGTCGTTGCTGGAGCCGTCGCTGAGGAAAGCGCGTGCTTTCGACTCATCAAGGTGGAGTGCCGCTGCGGCCGGTGCCGCTGGAGGTAGCTCGATGCTTGCGTGTGCTAAGAGCAGAGCTTCCTCCTCCGCCTTCGCCTGTGCGATGTTGGCCTGGTCGCGTCGTGGCTGCCGACATTCCCTGGCCCAGTGGCCAAGCTTGCCACAGTTGTGACAGCCGTCATCTCGTGCCGGCTTCTTGTTGCCGACAGCGCCGTCTTGGGCGCCTCCGCGCGCCTTGCGCGGCTTGCCGCGTTTGCGGCCTCGTGTCGAGGACTCCCCCTTCTTGTCACCCTGGCAGGCCTCCCACTACTCCCGAGTGAGATGTAGCTTCCCGCCGATGGTGATAGGCCTAGAGAGGGCCTGTGGTTCGTCACTGTCGACGACCTTGAGACGACCAATCACTTCTTCGATCGTCATCGTGGAGAGGTCTAGCAGAGACTCGATTGAGCGAGCGATCTGCTTATACTTCCGGGGATGCAACAGAAGAGCTTCTCGACGGCTCTCTCCTCATCATAGGTGTCGTCGCCGAATTGAACCATCTTCTGCAACAGAGTGTTGAGGCGAAGAGCAAGGTCATCAACATCCTCACCTGGCTTGAAGGCCAGGTTCTTCCACTCCTTGCGAAGTGCCTGCAGTGTGGTCTTGCGGACACGGTCGCTACCGATGCGGGTCGCAACGATGGCATCCCAGGCTTCCTTGGCAGTTCGCTTCTGGGAAAGCGAAAACTGCATCTTGGGCGGGACTACAGCAATGAGGGCATCTAGCGCCCGTCGATCCTCGTAGTAGTCGACGTTGCCATACCGAACTGCTTCCCACATGTGGCGAACCTGGAGCCGTACCCTCATCACCGCGGCCCACTCGACGTAGTTAATCTTGGTGAGGGTAGGCCACCCACCGTCAGGACCGATGTCCCTAACAACGGTCTGGACCCCACGGTGGCCATGGTATCGATCCGGGGAGGGAGAGCAGCGTCGTATGTAGAAGCCGCGATCTCCGTTGACCCGGCTGCCGCCACCGGGAGCATTGTCGGCGCGTCCGCGCCCATCTGGGCTGCCGCCGCGTGCGTTCTCGCCCGGAGCGCCGTTGGTGCGTCTGCGCCAATCTAGGCTACTGCCGCAAGCGCCCCCATGGGGGTGCGTGGCTGCCCATTGTGCCGCCTGCTCTTGCGCTGCCTCTCTTGCCAGCCTGAGCTCGTCGTTGGTGCTGCCGTCACCGGAAACAGAGCTGCCGACGCTACTGTCGCGCAGAGCCTCGAGCTCTACGGCCGCCGCATGGGTAGCATCCGCCACCTCCGCTGCTTCTACTTCCGCTCTCGCTGCTGCCAGTTCCGTAGCTGCTAGTCGTGCTGCCCTCGCCACTGTCGCTGCAGCCGCCGCTGCTGCTCGCTCGCGTTCTTGTGCCGTGGCAACCTCGGCCTCCTGCTGGCGCCGCGCACTCGAAGTGATCGAGCGTAGAGATATGGTGTGCTAGCGAGGGGTTGCTGCGTGTGGAAGAGGCTCTCAAATGAAAGGCTGCTCGTCCGAGCAGGAGAGGAAGGAATAGTTGGTGCTCTTGCTGCCAACTGAGTATATGGAGAGGTGCGGGAAGGAGATGGGCAAGAGATGTTTAGGCTGCAAGATAACCTGCCTCTGATACCAATTGTAAGCAACATGACTCTTACTCTCATCGAGAGGATGACACTATGGGTTGGGGCAATTTTCTGTTTATTTTCTCAAACACTACACAATGCCATACCCGTCTAAGGGTTGGGATACATATTTAGGTTTCAGAGGTGGTCTCAGGTGTCACCATAAAAGGCCCTAACTCCCTTATTATCCTGGGTGCTTGGACTATTTGGATTCATCGAAACAAATGTGCCTTCGATGGATTGTCTCCTTGCCTCACCTATATCCTTGCTTGGGTAGACGAGGAGAGAAGTCGTTGGGAGGCAGCTGGGGCGAAGGGCCTATGTTCTCTGGCTGCTTCTGCAGCTGTTCCCTAGGGTGGTGTGTTGTTTGTTCCTTTCACATGATGAGTTCTTTTTTGTATGCTATTTTCTGGCCCCCGTGAGGAGGCCTGCTGATGTTTGGTCTACTTTAGACTTTTTTCCCCTATCTTCTTAATATATAAAGGGGCGCAGCTCTCCTGCGCGTTTTTGAGAAAAAAGCCCAAGGGGCTGCAACATATGCTTCCTAGAGATGCGAATATGCTGTCCTACAAACTGCACTACCTGTCCTACAAACTGCACTAACCACTAGGTGCTGTTGTACTCTAGTCAAAAGAAAACCTGACATGCTGCTGCTGTCCTTCAAAAGCTAGAAAAGCGGAAAAGGAGATGCCTGCAGCACGCTATCCTTGCAGTCAAAAGACTGACATGCTGCTGCTGTCCCACATTGTCCTTGCAGTCAAAGAGATTGAAATGCTTTTTTTTTTTTTTTTTTTTCTCGAACACGCAGGAGAGCTGCGTATCATTTCATTAAAAGAAGGATGATAATAATTACAATGACCTAAACACCACTCACACAAACACACACACAAACAACACTAGTAATAATAATAATAACCCCCTTCTAACCGGGGTTGAACACAAAAGCTAGGTCCGAAAGACGGGTCAAGCCTTTGGCCCCCGCAAAACACCACATATTGAACTCATCACTGGCTGAGGTAAGCAATCTAGCTATAGAAGGCTGAGCACCATTGAAAACACAGTCATTACGGTGCCTCCAGATAGTCCAAGCCCCAAGAACCACCAAAGAGTTAAGGCCATCTCTAAGGTCCTTAGGAGTAACCTCAGCCGATCTACTCCACCAAGCTTCAAAGTTGATATCTTCCATCCCGGGGGAGAGTGCGGACAGGCCGACCCGCTGGAGGAGAAGATACCAAAATTGCCTCGCGAGGACACAAGAAACAAGCAAGTGATGAATAGACTCTCCTTCCTGGTCACATAAGGGGCAAGAACTAGGATGGGGAAGACCCCTCTTAGCGAGCCGGTCAGCCGTCCAACATTTATTATGTAGGACCAGCCAAAGGAAAAACTGACA
This sequence comes from Zea luxurians, assembly GCA_029449295.1. Classification (NCBI taxonomy): domain Eukaryota; kingdom Viridiplantae; phylum Streptophyta; class Magnoliopsida; order Poales; family Poaceae; genus Zea; species Zea luxurians. The sequence continues at coordinate 19,437,310 of JAOPSE010000042.1, forward strand.
CTTTGGCGGCGCCCAGGTGCTCCACACTCTCTCAAAGCCCGCCATGGAGGTAGAACCACAGAACATTATCTCATAAGCAGATTTGGCCGAATAGATACCATTGGAAGAGAACCTCCAATAATGTTTATCTGGAACTCCCGGTTGAAGATCAACATCAGCCACAACATCTGCCAGCAAAATGAAGTCAGCAATGACCTCCCAAGATACCACTCCCCTTAAATCCCCAATCCATGATGAGCTACACAGAGCATCAGCCACTGTCCTTCGCTTCACCAGCCTTTTAGGAACCAAACTAAAAACATGAGGGGCCAAGTCTGCAATCCTCTGTCCCAGGATCCATCTGTCATGCCAAAAAAGAGTGGACTGCCCATCACCCACTAAGGAGGCCATTGCCAAAGAGCACAAGCTATCCAAGAACCGGTTTGAATGGAATGGCAAATCAGTCCAAGGTTTGGAAGAATCAGTTTTTTGGAGCCAAATCCATCTAACACGAAGGGCCCTATTTAAGCATTGGAGATCAGAAATACCAAGCCCCCCTAACTCTTTTGGGCGTGTGACCTTGCCCCAGGCCACCATACAATGACCACCATTAGCCTCTTTACGCCCTCGCCACAAGAACCCACGACGGATTTTATCAATTGCTTTAATAGCCCACTTAGGCAAATCCAGAGCCATCATTTGATAAATAACAGTAGCAGTGAGCACAAATTGCACCTGGGTAGCTCTGCCAGCACGGGTCATCAGGTCAGCTTTCCAAGCCGGTAAGAGATCAGCTACCTTGTCAATAAGAGGCTGAAGCTGAGCTTTGGATAACTTCTTCAGGGAGAGAGGGAGACCCAAGTATTTAATAGGAAAAGTCTCAAATCTGCAGGGAAGGAGCTGCTGGACCAAATTCAAATCAGCATGCGTGCAACGAATGGGTACAATACTGCTCTTTGCCATATTAGTTCTCAATCCTGAAGCATCCCCAAACAGATCCAAAATCCTCACAGCAGTGTTTAAGTCCCTAGGCTCTGGTTTTAGGAAGAGAGCCACGTCGTCTGCATAGAGCGAGATCCGGTGCTGAAAAGAATTAGAAGAAATGGGCTGCAGCAACCCATGCTCCTCAGCCTTGATAAACAGCAAAGTGAGGACATCCATAACAATTATAAAGAGCAGCGGAGACAAGGGGTCACCTTGCCGCAAGCCCCTTCTATGCGAAATGAACCTTCCAGGTACCCCATTGAGCAGGATCTGGGTGGAAGAGGTCATAAGAAAACCACTTATCACATCCCTCCACACAGGGCCAAAGCCTAATTTTTCCAAAACCTCAAGAAGGAAAGGCCAAGAGACCGAGTCGAAGGCCTTGGAAATGTCCAGCTTCAAAAGAATTCTGGGCTGATTCTTAGCATGGAGAAATCTTGCCGTCTGCTGGACAAGCATAAAATTGTCTTGTATAAAGCGACCTTTGATGAAGGCGCTTTGTGCTTTAGAGATCAGCCCATCCATATGACACCTCAACCTATTTGCAAGAACCTTAGTCACCAACTTGGCGAAACTGTGGATCAAACTAATGGGTCTGAAATCCTTGGCAGCAATAGCATCATTATGTTTTGGAAGCAGCGTAATGAAAGCTGTGTTAAGGAATCTGAAATTCCTGAAATCTCTCCCCCAAATAGTTGAAACAGCAGCCATAATGTCATTTTTTATAATAGGCCAGCAGCTTTTATAAAACTGCCCGGTGAACCCATCGGGGCCAGGAGCCTTGTCCGCGGGGAGCTGCTTGATAGTGTTCAAGATCTCTTCCTCAGTAATTAAAAACTCAAGAGCCTGAAGGTCATGCTGCTGCAGTCCCAAGGCATCAAGGTTGATAGTTTGGTTTCTCTGCACATCACTTCCAATCAGATTCATATAGAAATCCCAGAAAACCTCAGCCTTCCCATCATGGGAGGTGAACAGCTGATCTCCATCCCGAATTGCAGTAATAAAGTTCTTCCTCTTGCGAAATCTTGAGCAAGCATGAAATAACTTGGTGTTGGCGTCGCCGTCCTTGAGCCAAGACAGCCGAGATCTGGTCCTAGCCACCGACCTGAGCAGGGAAGCAAGGAACAAGCAATGTTTCTTTAATTGCTGTAGCAGCCAGCGTTCGAGATCAGAGAGAGGTCTACCATCCCTTGCTGATTCTAGCTGCAGCATCACTTCTCTAGCTAACTCGAGCTGTAACTTGAAGTTGCCCACTTTTTTGTCACTCCATCGCTGTAGCCCCTTGGCTGTAGCCTTGAACTTGAGGGAGAGAGATTTAAGAGGGCAAGCATTAATCTGTACAGAGTGCCAAGCATTAGAAACTGCATCATGAAAGCCCTCAAATCTTGTCCAGAAGGACTCAAAGTGGAATCTCCTCTTGCCCCGAAGATTATCCTTCAATCCAAGAAGGAGAGGACAATGATCAGAGCCCTCGGAAGCGGAACATTGGAGTAAGAAGTCTGGGAATTTCTGCTCCCACTCAACGGAACAGAAGACTCTGTCTAGTCGTACCAACACATCATGAGCCCCTGACCAGGTGAATTTCCTTCCATGCAGATCAATGTCTTTGATTCCTAAATCCTGAATACATCTCCTGAATCTCCCCATCATGAATCGGTTGAGATTAGGATTATTTTTGTCTTCATCTCTATAAATCAAGTTGAAGTCTCCACCAACAATCCAAGGCCCAGCACAATTAGCTCTAATAAGGCGCAGTTCTTGCATGAACATGAGCTTCCTATCATTACCCTGGGGCCCGTACACACAGGTCAACCACCACTCATCACCAATCGTTGGACAGAATTTGACAGAGACACTGAAGACATCAACCCGGGAGTCAACAATAGCTCCCAATTTAGATCTCCAGGCCAGCAGTACACCACCGCTAGCACCAACAGAATTAAGAGTCACGAAATTGTTGTCGAAGTCAGGACCCAATAACGAGAGAACAAGACGACGGCTACAGCTCTGCATCTTGGTTTCTTGTAAACAAATTATGTCTGCACGGACCGACTCTACTAGACTCCTTACAGAATCTTGCCTCGCGGCGGAGTTTAATCCGCGGACATTCCAGAACAGAATCATGGAAGGATCCATTAGTAAACACTGACAAGACAACACACATTCCTCTAATTAGCAGACCATGGTGGCCGCTCCACCCAAGTCATCTGGGACTGCCCAACCGAAAAGTGCTGCAAGGGCTTGAATCTGTGAATAGGAAAGAGGATGGCAGAACAGCTTGGCATAAGTCTCCAGATCCCCACTGTTGAGCTGATTCTTGTCTGAAGTATTATGGATAGTCTTCATCACCAAAATCCTGGCCCTGGGGATCTGTGGAATATGCTCAGCGCCTAGACCAGCCACCCGTCGACTACGACGGAGTCCCTGCGAAGGGATGGCAGGTTCTCTCTTCTTCTTAGCTTTTGGAGTAGGAAGTAAACAACCAATTTTCTTGGACACCATCTCAAAGAACTGCTGTTTGGAAGGAGATACGTCCTCTGGCGCGTCAACCTGTCCAACTGAAACACGTTGTCTTCTTCTACTATAAACTTTAAGTGATGTCCCGTAGACATTTGGATGCATTCTGCAACTCTGACGCTGGGGCGAGACAGGCCTATCAGTTTCCAGCGGCCCAACAGAATGTTGGGGGGAAATTACTATGACCTGCCCCAGCGGCCCTACGTCAGAGTGGGTCACCGGACCCAGAGTGCCCTCATCCTGCTGTAGAGGCCCATTAGATTTCAGCGGATCAGCAGATTGTTGGGGGGAAAGTAATGCGACCTGCTCCAGCTGTCCATCCTCAGAGTGAGTTTCTTCAAGTCTGCCATCCCGTAAACTGTCCTGCTCCAGCTGCCCCTCCTCAGATTGAGTCTCTTCGAGTCTGCCATCCCATACACTGTCCAGCATAATTGTTTCCTTGGAAACCAGTCCAGCAGTCTGTTCAGTAGCCCCAGCAAGCAGTCCCAGGCTGGATCCGCCCAGCAAACAATTCCTGCGCATGCACGGATCAGATGTTGTCCCCAAAGCAGACTCCACAGAGCTGTGCATCTTCAAGGATGGTTCTCCGGCTTCCCGTTGACCTCCTTCCATACGACGAGAAGGCAGTTGCGGGCCCAAACGAGAGTGGACTGAGCGTCGCCCACCAGCACTGTGCATTGAACACCTCTGTGGCGACCCAGGGAAGAAGGAATCACCGTCACCATCAGGGGGGTCATTGTCGCTCAGCGGAGTGGGAATAACAATAGCTTTTTCCGAGGCATCGACAGGGGTGACCTTCAGGCTGATCTTGTAGGATAAACAACGCTTTTCTCCTGCCGCAGGCCCTGGCTCCGAAATGATGAGAGTCATGTCACGATGTAGGTTCCTCGGATCCAGACACCACGCCTTCAACATGAAGGACGATAGGTCAGTCTTCAATGCTGTTGCTGAGTGCAGCTCGGAAATGATGCACGAATCTCGCAGTAGAAATTCTGCTGTAGATCGAGACCATGCATGGGCCGGAATGCCCCTGATCTCCACATCAATCAAGGTCGGGAGCGATGTCGCAGACGCATTTGCACAACGCGTCCATCTCTTAAACACAAGGTCAAAATGTGGTCCTCTGAAAATACTTCCATCATTGAATACCCTTGAAGTTGTTCGTTCATCCGGCAAGAACAGAATGAAATCCTCGGGCATTGCCTGGTGAATGGACATAGAACCCCCATCGATGTTAAAACTTCGAGCCACTTCATTGATGATCTCAGCCCCTAGGACCTCTGGCCTAGTACCAACTATTGTGACAAACAGAGCCTTCCGCAAAGCTGCCTCCTCACGCGCCATCTCCGCCGAGAATTCCAGCACACATAAAGGAGAGAACATAGGCCTGCCTTGCTGATCATATTTCTGCTCTACCGTTGTAGTCTCCTCCAAAGCTGTCAGAGCAACAGCATCGTCGGAAGAAACAGAAGTTGGTGATAACTGTTGCATTGCCGCCCCCTGACGACGCTTCGCTCGACGTCTCTTCCTCTTTCTGCGATGAACTGGTGGAACAGCCTCCCCGGAGCCCGACGCCAACAGCAGGGGTGAATGATATTCGTCCCCGGTGGCCGGCTGCAACGGAGAGATTCGCTTCCACACTGATTCCTTGCGCCTGGACATCTGGAAATCACCTCCTTGAGAACTAGAACCTTGCATCCTTGTTAAGCGCTGCCACACCGGTACGCGGGGACTTTGACGCGCACGGTGCGACCTCGCTGTCTTCTCCGTATTCTTCTGGTACGAGCACGCAGAAGCCCGGTGGCCGAGACCGTGGCACACCAAACAGCGTGTAGGTCGTCTACAGGCAGCAACGAAGTGGGAGGGAGACAGACAGTTGAAGCATCTACCTCGGAGATCCTTTGGGGACCATCGACGAGGATCAGATGCAGCACGTCTGGCTCTCCTGTGCACCACCTCCTGCCAATCACCTTCAGGTTGAGAAGGGAGCACTAGCGATCCAGTCAGCCCTGTTGGACGCCTGCAGCCCGCCTTCCCAGCCGGTATGAAACAGTGAGCAACCTTCAGTGGAGAAGAAGAAGTGTCCACACTCGATAGGGAAGGTTCTGGTCTCCCCCCAAGGACGAGCACAGCATCCTTATAGGATCGGGATACCGTCCCAGAGCCGCCGGAACTCGAAGGGGCAGGGCTGGCGTCCTTCCACCTCTGAGACTTTGCCCGCCCACCCTGGGGAGCCAAAACGGTGTGCACCGTGTGCACAGAAGAGCCAGAGGCCGGAAGGGATGGGAGGTTTGGGAAGGTGGTCGCCGGTTTCGTGATGAAGTCCGGCGAGATGGGGTGGTGGTGGTGGCCGTTGGCGTCCTGGGTGGAGGTGGCTGGGCTGGGGAGGGGAGACGAGGAGTTGGGCGTGGGAGACGAGGGGTTGGGCGTGGGAGACGAGGAGCTGGGGGCTGGACGCGGGGTGGGAGACGAGGGGCTCATCCCGGCTCAATAGTGTCGAAGGTGTTTAATCAGAGATTGAAATGCTGCTGTCCCTGCAGTCAAAAACCGTCAAGGACTGCTGCTGTCCTTCCCACAGACCACGAGACTTATTCCAACAGCCAATTCCTTGGAGCATCAAGTTAATTGTGTGAGTTGCACAAGAGGTCCAAAAGATATGTGGTCTCTTCACATGCAGTAGCTTCTTTGCTCCCATGTTGTTAGAAGCATTGTCAGTCACAACTTGCACCACATCATCTGGACCAATGCCTTAGATTGCTTTGTCCACTAGTTCAAAGATCACTTGTGTGACACATCTGACATCTCTTTTGAGGAAATAAAACGGGTTCCATCAGCACAATTAGTGCACACATTCATTATGCTTCTCCTCTTCTTATCTGACCAAACATCGGTCATAATAGAGCACCCATTCTTCATCTTCTCGGCTTCACGTTCTTGCAGCAGACTCTTGGTTCTTGCATAATCTTCTTCCAACAATCTCCCTCGCAGGTCAAACATAGTTGGAGGTTCAATTCCAGGCCCAAATTATCCAATTGCTTCACACATTTGCTTGAACTCATCGTTGTCACATGCATTGAATGATATTGCTGTCAATGTTACAAAAAAGGAAATTAGTGTTCAGTTCAGTACTACAACAAGGAAATATGATGAAATTGAAATCTGAAATTAAAAAACAGCAAGGAAATTACCATGGTTAAAGGCCCATCTTACATATATTTATGCACCTCATGTAATCTTTCTTTCCAAAGTTCCTTGTTCAGCCTCTATTGAGTCAAAGATTCAGATTTGGTTGTTGTAGGATCAATAGCTTATGTCCATTTGTCCATGGGGCCTAATTTGTGAGGCTCTGAACTTCCAACACAAGTCACTTCCTCTGACCCTCCAACCCTAGACACATGAACTTCCTCTCTATGTTCTAGCTTACGAACAATCTTCTCCTCCCTTTTCCTTTTTGCTTCATCTAGTGCTTTCTTGCACTTTTCTTGAGCCTCCAGCAACTTCTCTTTGGTGGTCTTCATGCACTGGCATTTCTTCGCGTTCTTTCCTTCTTGGGCGATATGTTGCTTCAACCGATAAACCCCTCCACACATTTGCTTGTCACACAGTATGCACTTTTCCTTGTCCTTGTTGTTTAGATCAACAAGAACCCCATACTCCCATCCCACATCATCTGAATTCCTTCTAAGGACACTAACACCCTTTGGTGCACTTGCAGTTTCAGATTGACCCTCTGTTATCTGAGTTCAAGCCATCAATCAACAAATTACAAACTGAATATGTGAATAACTGATATATAGAAAAGAAAGGAAACAGAGGAGAGGAGAGGTGAGGAGAGAAGCAGGGGAGGAGGACATACGGACCTTGGGGCTTGGCCGCTTGGGCTGAGGAAGGAGAAGCAGGGGAGGAGCTGTCGCCGGCGGGAGGAGCTACACTTGCAACACAAGCAATCGCCGGCGGGAGGAGCTGTAGCCGCGTCGCCGGTGTGCGGCTTATTCCCCCGCGCGCCGCACGACTTATTCTCTCCAGCGCCCTTATCCTCTCCCGTGCGCACCGTGCGGCTTATTCTCCTGCACGCTCTTTCTCGTGCGCGCCGCGCGGCTTATTCTCTCCGTGCGCGCTCTTTGCCGCGACACCATTATTCGCGCGCGCGCAGCCGCACCCGCGGCGCTTGGCTCGCCTCCGCACCGCCTGCGGCACCTGGGCGCCGCGGAATCACCGCTAGTCGCTGCCTAGGCGCCCAGAGCGACTAGGGGCCCGACTACCCCCCTAGTCCAGGCGGGAGGGCATAGCCTAGCGCCTAGGCGCGCCTAGGCAGGTCGTAGGTGTCGACTTTCAAAACCCTGCCTCTTCGGTTGTTCATCGTTTGGTGCTCCAGCTCCTCTTTGAGACGGTGGCTCGGCGCTCACTGCCGCGCCGGTGTCCAGGCGCAGAGCCGCCACCGCCGGCCTTAGTGGCTGCTGCAAGCCTGCAAGCACGATGACGCCCCTGGCTGCCCCGTTCCCAGACCACCCAGCCCAGATCACTGTGGGGTGACCGCGTTCTAGTGTAGGAGTGGAAAGCTAGCAGGACGCCATGGAAGCGACGATGCTTCTCCTCGCCATCCTCCTCGCGGGGCATCAAGGCGGCATCTTGGCCTCTGACCTTGCTGGTGAAGGCAGGTTCAGTGTGGACTTCATCCACCACGACTCTGCCAGGTCGCGACTCCACCCGTCATGCTCGACGAAGCAAAACCTCGTGAGCTGCAAATCCTGGTGAGAAGGAGGAGGAATGGAGAAAAGGAGGTCAAATCTACCAGCTCGCCTGTTTTAAATCGGTTTTTCTTTTTATTAAATAGCTAAATGGCATTTCAGCGTGTGTGTCTCAGTTGATAATGGCATCTGAACGAAATCCTTATATTTAATGGCAATTCGGCGAAACCCACTTTTCATAATGGCATAATTCCAAATTTCTCCCTAATTGTTACATGTCAAATGATGGCGCTGCAGGGAATCTCATATGCAATAGCAAAGAAAAAGAAGGGAATGACAGTTGGTTTTGTGACTTTTCAGAGTGTTGAACAACTAACAAATGCTGTTCAGGTATTTGTCCCTCTCTACATACTGTCTATTTGCGTGGGTGTCTAGGCAAGGAACATTGAGTTTTACCTCTTGAATTGGTTAGATCCTTAAGAAGAACCCTTCTGGTGGAAAGGAAATAAAGATAGTAGATGCCAATCGTAGGTCCCATCAAAAAGCACATGATGGAGCACTTGTATCCAATACTGGAACCACAACAGAAAATGGTAGCAGTCCTACTACTCCTGCAGAGGAAACGTCTGTGCTTGAATCGGTGTCATCAAGTAAAAAAGGTGCCCGTGATGCAGTTACTCCCCTTGCCAATATGACTTACATTGATCAGCTAGAACACAAAAAGCAATCTATGGCACAGATACTGAAGAAACTTGTAAGGCCAATTTCATGTCCTTGTACTGTTCTAAACACTGATAAACTATGGTTCTGCAGAAATTGCTAATCTCTCTTTTACTGTCTAATCTAATGCAGACTCGCAATGCTAGGAAATCTTGCCCACCTGCCATTCCCCATCCTGATTGGGTTTTTAAATCAAAGGAAATCGGTAACCTTCCAAGCTTATTGTGTTATAATTTCACATGGTATTCTTAGTAATTGTGATAAGCTCTTGAATGACCGTCAATGGGCTGATCCAGCATCCATCATTATCATATAATTTATGTTCTTTTTTGTGTTTCAAAAAGTTTTCTTTACTAGTACTTTTTACCACCGCTCGTCGAATGCAATTACATATGGCTTGTTTTAGCTCTTGCCAAATGCTAGCTCTGCCTCTTATGATCCCCATGCAGATTTTTTTTAGACAACTACATATGGAATTATGGATGAAGATAATTGTATGACATGTTTTATGTTGGATTTTTATTTGGCAGAATGATTTAAATGTAATGCATATTTTGATATAAGCCATGTGGGATTGTGAGTAAACTGAAACAATCTTTATACACAGAGGAGTTAAATATAGTGCTAACTAAGGGGTGTGCATGCTAATCCTTACTTTATTACTGATAAGTAATAATCGAATCTCTAGTCAAAACAGAAGTTTTAATCAGCAAATGCAAATAGTTATGCCATATGTGTATGTGCTGGTAGCATTGTTCCAAAGGCAATAGGCAACAAGGCGATCCACGGTGAGCTGGGTATGCCCTAACTAGACACACAAGGTGAGCTGCACCTGCTTGGATGCCTAGGTGACACCTTTGAAATAGAGGCCAATGGAACAACTTCTTGTTCAATGTTTTTTGTTATATAGTTTTCACTACCCTACGATGATTATAGCACATATTAATGTTGAAGACTCTTCCTGTCAGGGCCTAAGGAGGCCCATGGAGGGGCTGCGGCAGCAGCCATGGGTCCTCCAAGGAGGATTAGATAATGATAGTTAGAGATAAGATTAGTTGAGATTATGTAGGAGATTAATTGAGATTATCTAGGAAGGTTATCAGTTAGTAGTTGTTGAGAGTTTTAAGGAGATAAGGATCTCTAGCTAGATAAGGGCGGCCAACTGGCCTATTTATGTAATCAATGGATGAGAAATAAAGTAGGCTAGAATTAGAAGGAAGAAACCCTCCTCTTGCTCGGCCGTGGGCAGAGGCCCCCGGCCGACGTTCCTGCCCATTGATACCCCTCTCCAACCCCTCACCGATCTAGCGACCATAACACCTAGTATTCGGAGCCAGTTTTTTTCCCATTGCCCTTTCACCGCGTCTGTTCCTGCGCTGTTCGCCCGCAACACGCAGCCGCCACCACATCTCCGCCGTGTGTCTGCCACATCTACGTCGTCGCTCACCACCACACCTCAACCAGCGCGCGTACAACCGACCCGCCAGCGCCGACGTGCGATCCCTCGCGCGCAGCCCGTCGACCCACTCAGCGCCCCCCGCCAGGTCACTTCCACGTCGGAGGCCTCGTCGCCGCCTCCACCTCCACACTGGCAGGTTGTGTAACCCTCCACGCCATTGGGACACCTTTGCCCCGCGTCGCCAGGACGCCACCTCCGCACCACACTGTGGGCGCCACTGCAGGTTGCCTAGACCCAACCGGACCCGATGTCGAGCGGTAGTGGCTCGTCTGGGCGCGCAACCCCGTTGTACGCGCCGGAAGACCCGTCGCTGCCCAAGCCGTGGCGCGGCCTCGTCGACATCATCACCAGCTACCTCTACTATTGGAACCCCTACACCAACGTCACACAGTACGAGCGGCCCACGGCTGTGCCTCTGCCTCTCGTGGGTCCTTGGGTTCCCGATCAGGCGTACTTCGACGATCTGTTTGCAAAGCTCAACGCAATCAACATGGCGCTCTCCAGCAGCACGCCAGCACCAGCGGCCTGGCCGTCGTCGCCCGCTCCGGCACCTACATCTTTGTGAAGTGGTGAAGCCTACCAGTTGCGTTGCGCCCTCAGGGCCGTCTTCATCACCAGTTGCATGGCTGACGGCGCTAGGGGAAACCATACCAGGACCAGCGTACCAGTCCCTGGTGCGACCCTCGCTGCTGCTACTATGTCGACGACTGCAGCACCCCTCCTTCCCCATCTACGACGACAGCAGTGACCCTTTGGGGTGGTTCAACGGCTGCGAGCAGTTCTTCCGGAGCCAGTGCACTCTGGAGTCCGACAAGGCCTGGGTGGCATCGTATCACCTCATTGGCCATGCACATACGTGGTTCTGGCGGCTGGAACGCGACGAGCGTGAGGTCACGTGGCCACAGTTCAAGATCATGTGCCAACAGCGCTTTGGTTCCTTCGCAGCAGTAGCGACTTCTGCTGCCACGTTTGTCGTGCCCTCATCGCCGACACCACCCCCGTCATCAGGGGCAGCCATCACCGCTACCCTTGAACCCAAGAGCGATGTCCAAGAGAGGGTGCTTGCTCCACGACAGACGACAGCGGTCGTCCACCTGCAGGCTACAGCACGCGGTTTCCTAGCGCGTTGGCGGGTGAAGCAGATGATGTGGGTGCTCCATTGCAGGGGAGTCGTAGTTGCACCAGCACGCCCGAGCAATGTGGTGGTTGTTCACCTCCGCGTACAAGAGGTTGCAAGACATGGCGCCCCTCTGCAACGCTCCGTCCAGCGCTGGCCGGCTGGCCCTCATTTGCGGCGACCGGGCAACTACCACGACAACTCTCCATTGTACAAGGGGGTCTGCTGGCCTCGCCACCATCTGCTCCAGCCACACCACCCTTTGCGCACTGGTGGCCGCAGGACCATGAGGGGCTGCACTACACGGGATTCACTTGGTGCAAGCAACACCAACGTTGGCCTCCACGGGCCCGCCTCCAAAGGCTGCTGTGTCTTTACCTCCGTGGTTCCAGCTTGCACCCTCCTCTTCGTTGTGCAACTTTTCCTTGGGACATAGGATGATGCTTGCAGTTGCAGTATATCTAGAATAATTAAAAGATGAGTTGAGATGTAAAAGATTCATTTTCCGGTAGGTTAGGTCATTAAAGGTCGTTTGTTGGATGCTGCAGCTCGAGAACAAGCTGCTTGTCCAGGGGGGTGTAGTGTCAGGGCCTAAGGAGGCCCATGGAGGGGCTGCGGCAGCAGCCATGGTGCCCTTCAAGGGGGATTAGATAAGGATAGTTAGAGATAAGATTAAAAGATTAGTTGAGATTATCTAGGAGATTAGTTGAGATTATCTAGGAAGGTTATCAGTTAGTAGTTGTTGAGAGTTTTTAGGAGAGTTTTAAAGAGATAAGGATCTCTAGCTAGATAGGGGCGGCTAGCTGGCCTATTTATGTAATCAATGGATGAGAAATAAAATAGGCAAGAATTAGAAGGGAGAAACCCTTCTCTTGCTCGGCCGTGGGCAGAGGCCCCCGACCGACGTTCTTGCCCATCGATACCCCTCTCCAATCCCTCACCGATCTAGCGACCATAACACTTCCACAGAAGCAATTTTTGAGTCTTCCATGACCCTATTATAAGAGAAGAATAACCCTTCCATGTTTCAATGATTCATATCAATTTCAGACAAGCCGTTAAAATCTTTAGGCAAAGACATAAGCATTTGGTGCTGACTGTCGAGTGTAAAATGTGTCAGATTCGGACATGCCTTTTCTTTTGATTAACAGTGAACATAAGTAGCATGCGATCCAACTCTTTACAAACGCAGACAAATTCTAATATGTTTCACTTACAAACGCAGACAAATTCTAATATGTTTCACTTACCTAAAACATATATAAATCTGTTTTCGCCCAGTGTCTGAGACCCTTTGCAATTTATCTCAAATATTTGTAACATGCTCTTCTCATTATTCTGACTTCTGAACATTGGGGGTCTGAAAATTTTGCTTTTTCAGCTTAACTGGATGCACCTTATTATGGCCTTTGCAAGGGCCTTTTGTGCTTTGCCTCTTGGTAATGCTCTTCTGGACTTTACTCCTTTAAGCTAAGTAATGGTCTGTTCAATTACCCAGGTGGTCTTCCTTGCAAGTTTGAAGGCATTTTGGAGTCCCCAGTTGTTAATGGATACCGTAACAAGTGTGAGTTCTCTGTAGGATATTCCTTAGAGGGCAAAAAGACAGTAGGATTTATGCTCGGAAATTTCAGGTTGATTTCTCTTTCTCATTTTTCACTGCTCTTAATTCCATTAATAATGACTGGTACAACGTAATTCTAGGGAAGGTGTGACTGCTGTTGAGGAACCTGTGAATTGTCCAAATGTCTCAGAAATTTCCTGCAAATACGCTCAGATGTTCCAAGATTTTCTTCAACCATCAAGTTTCCCTTTGTGGAGCAGGATTGACAACTCTGGGTTTTGGCGCCAACTCACAGTATGTCAATCCACAGCTAGATGCTTTTATTTTATGTTTATATGGGGATCTAGAACTAAGACAACTATAGAATTAACTTCCTTACACTGGGATTGTTTTAGGTCCGTGAAGGAAGATGTCCAGCTGAAGCTGTTGTTTCACAGAATGCAGAATCACAAATATCAGAAGTCATGCTTATTGTGCAGGTTGTTTAGAATAAAACCTCACTTGTCGTGTCCAACCATAATTGGGGTGTTTGGTTTGAGGAATGAGTTAGTCCATTATCTCCTCACTTTTTTATTTGGTTTGTGAATTGGAATAGGATGATCCATCGTCACCTCATTCCTCACAAGCCAATAATTAATACTAGTATGAGAAATGGAGTCATTCCACCAAATTTGAGGAATGATCTCATGATGCAACACCTCATCTGGTATGGCTGATTCCTCAAATCAAACATCCTAAAACATTCCTACTGGTTGGCAGTTGACACCCTATCAAACTTTGCCTGTAATTTCAGGTGTGTTCAACAGGTGTTGATGAAGCTCTTATGAAAGAAGAGTTTGACAAGCTGTCTGCTATCCTGATACAAGGAGCAGCAACATGCTCACCTCCCTTGCCACTGACAACTATTGTAGTGCAAGTAAGTTTTCCCAGCTTCTTCAGAACTATGATTTCTGGCTGTTCTTATTAACTTCATTTACTTTTCATTTTTTCCTTGTAAACATATTCTGTGCTGTCCAGTAAAAGCTATAGCCCTTAGATGTTAATGACTTACTTTGTCATGGTTGTCAGTAATTTTGTTTAACATTTTTCTTTGAGCACTTAAGAGTGCTTGTAGCTTTGAACTGAACTTTTGTATTTATATATTACTCTCTAATTTGTATATCATGCTTAACACTGGGGCACTGGGTCCATTATTTATTTGTTCTTTAGTGGTTGTTTGGATCATGTTGATTTAGAAATAACATTTTTGGAAAATATAGGCTTCATATGGTTTTCAGGAAAACTGATTTTAAGTTACAATTCTTTTGGATAAGTTTACAGATCATTCTATTTAGATGATTTGTTCAGCAGTTGAGAAAATTTAGATTGGAAACTGATTCATGAAAAAAGGTTGATATGTCAGAAAACCCATACTATGTGTTAGCTTTTTTTAATATCTTGATCTTTATCTTTGCTAACCGAACCAGATTTGTTGTCGTTAAGCTCTGAAAATTGTGGTAAACTTGAGATCAAACAACCCCTTAGTGATGTTACTTTCAGTTTATGTTGAAAAGTTGGCTGACTGTGCTTTACTTGAAATAATTAAAGAACAGTAAAACTTGAGATCATACAACCCAGTAATGAAACCAACTTGTGCATGCAGGATCATAAAGGGATATCAAATGCTGCACCTACTGATTGCCCACTGATCCCGCTATTGGTACCGAAGGGAGATCAGTTGGATGGCACAACAGAAGATAAAATAAGAATCCATGATCACATAAGCAACTTAAAGTTCTCTCTATCACCAACAGCTTTTTTCCAGGTCAGTAGCTGAAACAGCAAGTTATTGCTAATTTCCTTTGCTATTACAAATGAATGTTTTGATGACACACAATTGCACAGGTTAATACTCTTGCTGCGGAAAGGTTGTATACCCTTGCTGGTGATTGGGCTAATCTCAATTCAGACACATTACTTTTTGATGTGTGTTGTGGGACTGGAACTATTGGCCTGACCTTAGCACAGCATGTTGGAATGGTGATTTCTTTTACAAAATTTATTATCTACTGTAACCCACAACTACAGCTTGAGACATTATTAACTTATTTACATTCTTGTTGGGAGTCTATATAAGAATTTTTCTCAAATCTATTTACTAATTTTGCCAGGTTGTTGGGATTGAAATGAATGAATCGGCAGTTTCAAATGCTTGCAGAAACGCCCTTGTCAATGGCATAAACAATTGTCGTTTTGTCTGTGGTAAGGTAAGGCTCATATTCACTACATGAAACTGATGCCACATTGCCTCATTCTTAACTACCATGTTGTCTTCCTCTAGGAACTACCATAATGTCATCCTGTTCAGTTCCATTTTCTTCCTGATCTATCTGCATAATGAAATAATCTCATTTACTCTATGTGTTGGGATTAAACAGGCTGAAGATGTGATGGGACCCCTTCTCACAGAATATCTTGGTTCACCACAGCAGCAGGCTGCAGCTTCTAAAAGTAATTCTGAAATTGATGATTCAAGCAAAAATGAGGATACAATTGGCTGTGCAAGCTATGATGGTGAAAATATAGATAGCTCAAAGCAGAGAAATGACAATGCTGAAGGTCAGCAGCCTATGGGCGCGTCAGTTGATTATCCTACCTGTGCAAGCGAGGTGGATGGGATGAACAAAGTGGTTGATTGCAATCACGATGAAAACAATGTGGCTTCTGGTGAACAGAATTGTGGGGAAGCATCATTGGTTAATGATAAACCCATTGAGACAGCATCAGATAATAGTTTGGAGCAAGGCAAGGCCTGCAAGGATGGTTCTTCCAGTCCAAACAACAATGTCCTTGCTGCTAATGCATGCCAGTTTAAGAATGTCGTTGCTATTGTAGACCCTCCACGTGTTGGCCTTCACCCTACTGTAAGTAAATCTCAGCCTACTGCTGAATGATTGTAGTTAATTCCTGAAACAGTCTTCTTGTTGTCACTTTCCTGCTGTTATAGTGTAAGGAGCTATTGTTTGCCCCCCTCTATTTAATCAAAGAGCTGGTTATCTTAGGGTGCGTTTGGTTATAATGACAGAACGGGATGAGATAGGACAATTTCTCAAATAAGGTTGTTTGTTTCAGAGTCAGGGATTGAGACATGATTATCCCAGTGTTGTCCACAGTTGTCCCTCTAAATTGGAGGGACGAGAAAGAACACCAGAGGATGTCCCTGTCCTGCCTGTTCTCAGTTGTCCCGCAACCAAACGCATCCTTAGTTCATCCCTCTATATGCTCTGTCCCTGTTCCTTGATTATCATTTGAATACTGAACCTTCTTATTTGTCAATCATCTTCGTGTTTTTAGGCTTGTAGCTAAAACCCATTAGCGAACCAAAACACTTGGGGTTAGCACAATGTTTTTTTTACTGGATTTACTTGCACTATTTTATAGTGTATATTCTGCTTCTTACTAGGCCTGGTGCAGTGGTGGGAGCTATCTCACTAAGTCACCAGGTTACAGGTTCAAAGCAGCCTCTCCGTATTTGTGGGAGGACAGTTTGGTTCAGTTTATCTTGTTTTATAAACCCCACTCATGTAGGAGCCTCTAGTAGTAGGGTCTGTTCTTCATTCTTACTAAAATGGTAACCTTCATGGTCGACCATCCTCACATTCAAAGTATCTTTATAGGTGATCAAGGCATTGAGGACGCATCCACGTATTCGACGTCTAGTGTACGTATTTCACATACTTGTGTTGTACCATACTGTCTTAGCTTGACAGGCACTGGTAGATTTTCTTACTTCCCTTTAAGATAAAGTTTACTAGGCGCATATGCAGTGAAGTGTTTGCTGCTGCGCTATTGAATTGTGATTGAGGTAGTGATGTCAGGTGGTTCTGTTCTGAAGATCAGGGGCAGTTTCTAGCCTAGAGTTTGAACAAACATACAGCAGTGTTATGGATTAGTCAGTTACAGTTGTGAAGCTCGCTCACTGCTTGTTTTTCTTTTCTTGTATCACAGGTACGTTTCCTGCAACCCTGACAGTCTAGTCGCCAACGCGATCGAGCTTTGCACACCAACATCCGAGAAACAAGAGAAGAACAAGGGCAACCGAGGGTGGGCGGTCTATGAGCAGCGCGGGGCTTGCTCGGCAGAGGACGAAGTCGATGCCCAACTCTGAGCCTTCTATCCCCAAGAGGGCAATGGCTGTCGATCTGTTCCCTCACACGCCGCATTGCGAGATGGTTATGCTCTTTGAGAGATGAAGGAAGTGTGTGTCTACCAATGCCTCAGATTCTTGACCTGTGTCGAGGACCCTATCAGTTTTTCCTCATCACCTTGGCCCATCCATATGTTGTAACTTAGTAACATCGTCTATTCGATTGAGAGGCCAGGACAATTGGTGGTGGGATTTGCCTTCTTTTGATATAGGATCGGCTACTCTTAATCACCGGTACGTATTTATTGTTTTTGTTAAATGGATGTCATAGTAGGATTAATTCAGCTTTTATATCGATGGTCCAACCTGGAGTGGCATCCTAGTCAGGGAAGAGAACCGTACATGAGTACTAGAGCTAGTGTTGGCCCAACTCCAACCGTGACAGCTGTATTGCAGCACTCTGATATTTTTGTTTCGATGTTTTAAGAGTGGATTTGGTTCCTTTCTTTTTTAAAAAAAAAAATTGATCTGACAGGATTTGGAAGAGATAACGACATGTTCCTAATTGTTGCAACATGAGCATGATGCTGTCACATTTTGACAAGGAGTACAATACTAGACCCTTGTTCATTGGTTACTTGCTAGTACTAAAAGTGAATTGTCGGCCATGCAGCTAAAAAAGGGGTTAAACCAAAAGCTGAATGATTTGTGAGACAAGGTATTGCTTGGTGAGGTGTTCATGGAGAGAATTTATTGCTGCATACGAACATTTTTGCACCTTTTTTTTCCTATATATATAAAAAAGCACAGGTACCAGTACTCAAATTGAAATGGAAATAGGAGAAAGCACTAGGTACAATCGAATGAATGAGATTTGCTTTAACAGGGCCTACACACAATGTAAACAAATATCTAACGTACGATGTGATGCTGGTGCAGACATAAGAGTGGGTCTTCTTTTGGAGCAAGAAAAGTAAAGCAGAAAATGAAAAGGAGAGAAGAAAAAAAAGAGAGAAAATGATTCCTAGAGATTGAGTTGCAGTAGGTCCAGGCTGAGGAGGCATCACATTCATATACGTACCTGTTACTGCTGAAGTTGAGAGGCATCATCACATTCACAAGGCAGGCTCCTGCAGGCATGAGGTTTAGGTGGCCAGCATGCAATTTTTTTATTCATTCCATTTAGAGCATTTATTAATTAAGGGCTAGGTAGCTGCTGCAGGACACACCCATTGGCTGCAAGACCAGGTTTCTTCATCCATAAATTCTGAGCTAACAACCGCTTGACTGCCGGTGTTGGTGTTGGTGTTGGTTATGAATCACTACTCCATCACTGATTAGCATTGCATGGCATGGCATGAAACGAACCATACCGGCGGCGACATGTGCGACCTGCAAAAGTCAACCTCCTATTTTGCTTAAACAGCCAATATATTACTAATATGCAATTCTAGACCATACAAAAATTTACTAACTTTTATTCTACCAGCTAAGAAACATTAGATTTATAATAATGATATATATTTTTATATTATACATGTTTAGAGTCAAATGTTAGTGATATATTTTTAATGAATTTGATTAAACTTTAGATGCTTTCACTATATATCAATGTAGAGAAGGTCATGTAAGATCAAATCTAGAACTAAATTATGTGGAATGGAGGTGGTGCTAGCAGTAGTAGTAGTAGGAGGATATCAGAATTTTGTGCAATTGCGTAGTTAGTATTTGTAGTAATGACTTAGGGTTGTTGTCTATCTAGTAGTATTTAGTTATTGCTAGTAGTTTGAGTGAAGTTGGTCTCATACTTAGGGTTTAACTTTTGTTGGAATTTTTAGAAAAACTCAATTCACCCCTCTTTGGCATCGTGATCCTTTCACACTTCACATAAGCCTCCACCGTAAGTGAGATTATGCACCTTATTCCCCACAACTTGTTGAGCGATTAACGCATGTGAGCTCACCCTTGTTGTACTCACACCCGCAAGGTCAAGGATAGGTACCACAAGATGAGTAGCATGAAGGATGCCGCGATGAGTTCGTGAGAGGTCTAGGTTGTCGTCTCTCAGTCATCTATAGTTGTAGAGGATTGTTGTCTTCGTATGATGTAATTATTGAGCTATTTTATACAGAACTTCTATTATATAGTAAAGATGTGACATTCGTTTATGTATCATGAGTCATCACATGTGTGAGACTTGATCCTAGCACACATGTAAGATCCCAGCACACATATATCAATGTAGAGAGGGTCATGTAAGATCAAATCTAGAACTAAATTCTGTGGAATGGAGGCGGTGCTAGCAGCAGTAATAGTAGTAGGATATCAGAATACAAAAGACAATTTTCTAGATCGGGCCATGCAACCATTACCTTAGGTGTAGATGAGCACTTGGTAGTTCTTGAAATTTGAAATTGAGATTTGGTTTTGGCAAATTTGTATCGCGCGCCTTGTTTCCATTATTCATGTGAGTTTGGTACATGATGCTTGCTATCATGAAAATCTCAAAATATTCATGTGGAGACCATAGGTAGGACATGACAAGCAACAAAGTTTCTGTGATGGCAAAGAAGGAACCAACAATTCTCAAAACATATATTTACGCCAGCAGTGATGTCAGACAAAAGTTGGTCCATCTGGCTAGAAAATGCACGCACTGGTTGCCGCCGATTGGCAGAATACGTCATCTCCATTTATCCTCCTCCACGTGGCATGCAATCTCTCAAGAGATCATTGCACCACGTCACTGTCCTAATACGTGGCATCCGCACGGGCCACTGATTACATGCATTTTAGGCCTCCAACTAAAAAAAATATTCTCTTCGTATTTAATCGTTTTGACTTTATCTTAAATCGAATTATTTAAATTTTAATTTAATATATATATAATTAAATTATTTTAAGCTAAAGTAATTATATATTATAATAGTTTAAATCACGATGAATCTAATAATTTTGCTTTTATGTTATAAAATTTTATAAAATACCAGGTATCATCGATAAAAGTTGATAGCGCTTTACTTAGGACGACTAATTCATGTCGATCGGAGGGAGTATAATCTATACTAATATGCGTATCTAGCTTTACACGGTTACACCAGCCATCACCTGTCCAGCCCACGCAGGAAACCTTTGGCTCTATACTACAAAGCAAACCAGCCAGCACCCCCATACCGTTGGACATGTGGAAGGTAGGCCAGACACCTGTCACTGTGCCCTCTTCGAATCCGGGACAAACACACGCTAGCATTTGGTGGCTCTAGTATTTTTAAACTATGGAAAGATTAGCTAACTATATAAAAGACAATGTCTTGCTTTGTTCTTCCAGAAGTCTAACGGTTTTATTGTTGTCCATTGCTACATAAAAATTGCAATAGAATTCATAAAGTTCGGTTTCACTGTTCCCCTGTACATTCTCGTAGCAACGACTGATTAATCGTTGGCCGGCTGAAAAATATCTGTTGGATTGCAGATGATTTTCCGATACTGCAACAGTAGTAGAGGACGTACGCGTTTACTTTGTTGGTGTTGTTACCATCACATACAGTTCAGTCCTCTTTTTTTACCTTTAATCATGGCCAAGTTGACCGCAGGGGTTTGGAGATTTGCATACTAAGAGCATCTTCAAGAGACTAGCTAAATAATTCGCCAAGCCAAATTTTAGCTACTCAATAGTAAATTAAATCTCTAACAGACTAGCTATCTGACTCACAAGCTATCTGACTCTGTAAATTGGCTCTCTCACTAGCTAAATTTGGGGACTGAGATTCTATATATAGAGTGTAATCTTTATGAAAACGTAAATAGATAGTCAAATAGAGAGCAAAAAATTAAGAGTCTCTTGGAGATGCTCTAACGCAGACGCCCAGTAATCTCCAAGAGCGCGACACGTTAGACCGCATCCAGCAGCCTTGCGTAAGGCTATCTTTAGCATCCCCTATTTCAAACTCCACTATGTAAACATTGTCAACTATAGTCCCGCGTCCCCTATTTTACACTACCCGCTAAAAACAGTCTAATAATGGGATCTCACCATTTTACTCGCTCGTCGGCACTATCAGGGCCTCAGGGGTAGACCCAAGGAGGGTTATGACTCCCTCAATTTTTGTAACCTCTTATACCTAATGTTCACTTACCATTAAGTTTTTGGATTGGCACAGTTCTCTCGACCCCCGTTCTCCTCCTCAGACCAGTCCTCGGATCTATCCGTTCGAGCACTTTCTTTCTGATGCTGCCTGAGCTAGTCTGCCTTGCTCCCAATGTTGCCCGTCGTCTCCCCTTCCCCACGTGCGACACTGTCCGCCCCCCGCCCATTCCTAGTGCCCTCGCCCCAGTCGTCGTTGCGACGTCGACCTGATCTTTCTTGCCACGACATTGTGACCTGTCCCTGGTGGCCAATGAGCTTAGCAAACCAGCGAGACCTAGCTCTTTACCGGAGATGTCGCCTAACCCTACATCTTTCCTAGTGCCCTGCCCTTCGAGAAGATCGTCATTCGACAACTCCACACCTTTTTTAGTGCCCCGCCCTTCTAGAAGATCGCCATTCGACAAGGTAAGCACGACTTCAATTCGGTCAGTAAGAACTTAACGGTATGTTTGCTTCTTTTGTTCATATAGCTTCCTTCTTTAAACTTCTATCGTGTATTGATATGAAACTTGAACTTTATGCAACACTAGTTTTTATGGTCTTGCTTGATTTCGTCATGTGGTCTTCTTGGCCCCCATGAATTCTCATTCTGCGTCCGCCACTGTGTACTATTCATCTTCCCATCACTGCCCCCATCACTGCATGCAAAATAGAAGTGGCTCCATCTACTCTGTATCTTGGCGAGCTCTCTCCTCCTCGCACTTCAACTGTCGGCCTCATCCATTCACCCATGACATCGTGCTCCGCTGCTAGCTCGCTCCGCTGTGGCGCCTTAGACATCCTCCCCAGTTCCCTCTCATCCTCTATAGCATTGTTTAGGGTTTTCACTCTCGTTAGAGAAGATCCCACTTAGGACCGAACTGAGCTACTGCTCTCGCGGCACCATCTACATCTTCCCCCACCACCTCCCATCCTCCCCTGCTACAGCAATGTGGCTACGACCCACCACCACCACCTCCTGTTCTCCCCTTTAGCATCGTTTAGGTTTTCAACACTCAATGGAGAAGATACCTCCAGTGACCGAACCGAGATGCTCCTCCCGCGACACATTCCACCTCTTCACGTACACCCCTACAACAGTGGTGGTGTTGTAGCCGTCGTTTGAGAAGATCCAGCGCTGTCGCGTCTTGCATCGACTCTCCTCCTCCATCATGTCGGTGATCGGGGGCTCCTACCTTCGGCCACCGACGCCGTCCTGTCCATGGTTAGTGGTAGCAGTAGACTCCCCGGAGCATGGTGGCAAAGGAGACATGGGCTTCGATGTCGCCATAGATACGATGTTTTCGATCACTAAGAGCCGTTGGGATCGGATCTCTCAGTGGAAAATGTGGCGGCTAGGATTTTTTAGAAGCACAAGAGTGTTGGCTTCCGTGCTGGCCCTGCCTCTGTTTATATTGCGTCTCTCGTGATCGAGGGCCACAACTATGGATTGGCATAAACCCCCGATCAGGGTGCGATCAGACCGCAACTTTTTGGAAAGCTAATGAAAATAATCTCTACAGTCCAGATTTGAATCCATGCCGATTTGATTGGATCTGCATATCGGACCGTCCGGTGCACCGGACCTCCCTGTGCATAGCACAACCTTTCTTGTATTTTAGGCATAACGTTCAGGTCCGAACTTCAATTTTAACGATCTTGGACTTTTTGAAAATGTAATGAAAAGCTCTATAGCCTAGAGTTAAAACCATGTAAATTTGAGTAGATCCAAAATCATGATACACTTCCCATTTAGTCACCCCTTAGTCTCAACTTTGGTGACTTCACTTTTGTTTGACTTTGCATCCGGACTTCTACTTCTTGGTGTACTATACTCTTGGCATGTCCGAAGGTCTTCAATATGACTTATAATGTCTTCTTTGAAATGTTGATCTCCTTATTGCCTTAGTTTGGTCCACGCTGCATCTTTTGAACTATAAGCATAAACACTAGCAAACACATTAGTTTAAATGGTTATGTTGATCATCAAACACCAAAAACACTTATGCAAATGGTTATGTATTGTACCCTTAGTTTAAATGGCTAACTTCTACAAGTTTCCACATAGACTAGCCTAGGTGTGAAAATATATTGCATATGCATTATGCCTAGTGATCCGGTGAGAAGAAAGTGAAAACCCTTGAAAAATGTTTGTGAAAATGCTAACTCACTTGCGCTTATGGTGAACACTCGTAGAAGTTAGCACATTGAAAAAAGATGTAAAATAGAGTTATTTGAGGCATATATAAGGCACAAGATTTTGCTTGATAGAGGTCATCGAAGTATCCGCTTTAAAATTATAAACCTTTTTGTGAATAATAACTAACTTAATTTAAATAATGTATTTTAACTTAGGGGTGTCTAGTTCCAGCCAACTAAAGTTTTGTCTCATGATAATTACTTGTATTAAATATAGTCTAACTATAAAACTACATATACGAAGACTAAAAGATAAAAGATGAGACAAATTTATTAAATTTAATTAAGTCTATATTTAATACTTATAATTATTGAAATATTTGATGTGACACGAACTAAACTTAATTGAGAAACTAAACACCCCTTAATTACACTAAAAAGGGTTATCCGAGAGAAGAGAAGTAGAAAGCCTCGAGCAGCTTCAGGTCATACGTAGGAACGACTGAATCGTTCCGGCTCCGAATCGTTGGCTGGCTCAAAAATATCTATTGGATCACAAAATGGAATCGTTTCTCACATCCATACGTGATAGGTAGGCTCCTGGATTCCTAACCACTATGGATCTAAGGAGATTAGAAGAGATTAAATGTTTTTTGTTTGTGGCTAATTATTTCACGCTTTGCTTATGTTTAGTGGTTCGAATTGAAGAACTAACCTTAAACAGAAAAATTAAATAAAGTGTGGCAAATTAGACATCGAACCAAACAGATCCTAAATCCATACCATTCTCTTCGATCCAAACGCATCAGAACAAGCCCTAAATTGATTCGTTGTCAGCAATGAGCACCCTACGAGTGCGTGTCCTTACGGATCGTCATGAGAATAGATGGAGACCCAAGGCAGTGCCGGCCCTGGCGGGGGTCGAGCAGTGCCCCCGACCAGGGCCCCCAGATTTATGGAGCCTCATTTTAGATACTAAATATCATTACATATATAAAGACATATAGTGTATATTGTATATATATGTTTGTTGGCTCTACAGAATTTTAAAGACCTAATTATAAGTCAACAACACGGCAACAACAAGCAAGATGTAGCTCATTAATTTTAATTTTTATATTCTAGTAGCAGTACTTCGTAGTCTCAGGCCCATCTGCCTAGACTCTCAGTCGCAGACAGACAGACGGTCGTGCTCTCTCCTCTCGGTAGCCAACACACGATATTGGGTACGACTGCACTTTCGTCTTGCCCTACATAGCGAACACAAAACTAACATGACCTGATCGATTGATCTCACAACACATTATATCCATTTAATCATTGTTCGAGGTAACATTCTTTTGAGTCATCTGGACAAATATATATGCCGTATTTTTCTACAAGATGTTATGTTATATTTTAGTTACTTTGTATTTAATATGAACACCGTTTTTAAATATACATAAATATTTATTAACAATATATATATGTGCATTATAATTATGTATAGTAATTAATATTATCGAGGGCCTCTATTATTAGTCTTGTCCCGGGCCTCTAAAATGTCAGGACCGGAACTGACCCAAGGCATGCAGAAGCAGCATGGAAATTTCTCTAAAGCGAGCAGATAGAATAGATAGGTACATATGTGTATCTCTTTCTTTGGTCATGCATCCCCATCTTCACAAAAAAAAAAAAACTGTTACGATCGATATCGGCACACAGATACTGCAACGGTAGTAGAGGACGTACGCGTTTTCTTTGTTGGAGTTGTTACCATCACATACAGTTCAGTCCTCTCCTTTTTACCTTTAATCATGGCCAAGTTGACTGTAGCCCTGTAGGGGTTTCAAGATTTGTATACTAAAATACAGACGCACAGTGATCACAAAAGCGCGACACTTTAGACTGACTCCAGCAGTCTGCATAATGGGCTCCACATCCTCTTTTTACACGCGTGTCGGCACTATCAACCCAAGGGGGGATCGAGATCCTCTGACGTGGGGAGAGGGCACTGCCGCGTGGCCCCCGCGTGCGACAGGGCCCACGTGCAGTGACCCTACTGCCCCTGCAGTACGTCAGAGGAACTCGTTCCCCCAAGGGGGGTGAGGTGGACTATGGCCCAATCAATTTTTTATAATATAACCTTTTATACCAAATGTTCACTTACGATAAAGTTTTCGGAGCGACACAGTTCTCTCGACTTCCGTCCTCCTCAGTCTAGTCCTCGGATCTATCCATTCGGCCCCATTCCTCCTGATGCTGCTTGAGTCAGCCTGCCTACTTATCCTGATGCTGCCGGCACTTCCTGGCTTGCGACACTGCCTGCCCTAGCCCCTTCTCGATGCCATCGTCCCAGTTGTCGTCGGCCGTCGTCGGCCTCATCTCACTCATCGCGGCGATGACCTGCCCTCGGCAGCCGATGAGCTTAACGAACCAGCAAGCCCTAGCTCTTAGCCGAAGACGTCGCCTAACCCCGCAACTTTCCTAGTGCCCTCGCCCTTCGAGAAGATCGACATTCGACAAGATACTTACGACTTCAATTCGGTCAGTAAAAACTTAGCAGTATGTTTGCTTCTTCTGTTCATATTGTTTTCTTCTTTAAACTTGCATCGTGTATTAATCTGAAACTTGAATTCTATGCAACACTAGTTTTTACGATCTTACTTGATTTCGTCATGCGAGCTCTCTACTCCTCCATGCACTTCAACCGCCGGCCTCATCCATTCACCCATCATATCTTGCTTTGTTGCCACCTTGCTCTGTCGCAACGACTTTCACATCCTCCCCTGCTCCCTCACGTCCTCCCCTATAGTGTTGTTTAAGGTTTTGGTTCTCGTTGGAGAATACCCCGCCTAGGACCGAACCAAACTATTACTCCCACGACACCATCTGCGTCTTCCTCCGTCGCCTCCCATCCTCCCCTGCAGTAGCGATGCAGCTGTGACCCACCTCCTCCTTCTCTTGTCCTCCCATGCAGTGTCATTTGGGATTTTGCACTCGATGGAGAAGATACCTCTGTTGACCAAACCGAGATGCTCCTACCGAGGCACCTTCCGCCTCCTCTTGTGCTCCCCTGCAGCAGTGGTGCGGCTATGACCGTTGTTTGGGAAGATCCAGTCATGGGCCAAACCGAGCTACTACTCCCATGACCCCTTGCACCTCCTCCCTCTGTATCCCAGTCCCCCTAAAGCGGTGGTGCGACTGTATTGTCATTGGAGATGACCCGACCATCGACCGAACCGAGATCCTCCTCCACCGTCACCTCCCATCCTCCAATCTCCCTCGTCCTCCTACCCGCCACCTCCTGCCCTTTGATATCTCTCCTTCTCCAATGCACTCTTGCCCAGCAAGCAAACATTATTGCCTTTGTCTCAGTGGCATCCACTCCAACCATCGCCTGGTTGCAGAGGGTGATGCAAGTGTCGGTTGGGAGGCTACTGGAAGGGGGTGTTCGTCGATGGTATCATTGATGGTGAGACCCACATATTGTTTTTAAGGGATGCAGAAGCAAAACAACTGGAATTGGTCTTACAGCCACCACAAGCAACAACCTCTACAATACACGCCCACAGTTTGGAAACTTTCTTGGATGATTGGCATGCAAGTAAGCAATGTATGGTTGGCACCATGGTCCAAGGTTGCGTAGAATTGGAGGGTTGTTTCCTAATGTCAGGTACCATAATTAGGGGTACCCCAACACTCCTAATCACGGCTGGTAAACACCCTCAGACCCACTGACGGGCGCCGTCCAAGTCAAGGCTTCGTCTACCCAAGGGACGCGACCTCACCCGAGCCCAGCCTCGGGCTGGAGCAGTAGTCCCAGACGAGTTCACGCCTCGCCTGAGGGCCTCTTCAGGCAACGGGCGCCCCCTCGGCTCTCCCGAAGCCCGGTTGGGCAGGCTTCGTTGTGAAGCAACCTTGGCCAGACCGCCTCACCAACCAACCGCTTCACAGGCGCATTCAATGCAGGGGATGCCTGATGCCGTATCCTGACACACGCGCCTCAGTCGGCCAGGCTGAAGTGACCGCAGTCACTTCGCCCCTCTCTTTTACTGTTCGATATGACAGGAAAGCAGCGCCGCTCGCCCCGCTCCAACTGTCGTGCCAACCACCCAAGCAAAGACTGACAACAAGTCACGATCAACCACCGAGTTCGGCCCCGGGCACAACAGGAAGCTCCGCCTCGCCCGACCTCAGGCTCCGGCCTCGGGAGGAGGTCTCCGCCTCGCCCGACCCTCAGACTCAGCCTCGACCTCAGGCTCCAGCCTCGGGAGGAGGTCTCCACCTCGCCCGACCCCCGGACTCGGCCTCGACCTCGGTCTCGGGAAGAATCGCGTCCTCGCCCGACCCCGGCCTCGACCTCAAGAGAAGTCTCCGCCTCGCTCGACCTTGGGCTCGGACCGACCGTGCCAACAGGGGATACATCATTACCCTATTCCTAGCCTACTCAGGCTACAAGGAACAAGACCGGCGTCCCATCTGGCTTACCCCGGCGACGGGTAATGATGGTGCCCCGCGTGCACCATGACGCCAGTGGCTCTCAGCCCCTTACGGCACCAAGGAGACGTCAGCAGGACCCTTGCCGCACTGCCAGCTGTACTCCTACAGGACTCAGGCGCTCCTCCGACGGCCACGCTATCACGTGTACAGGGCTCAAACTCTCCCCCGATGGCCACGTTGGCATGTACACAAGGCTTAGGCACTCCTCTGCCGGACACGTTAGCGCATAGCTACGCCCCCTGTTGTACGTCTGGACCCTCTCCTTGCATCTATAAAAGGGAGGTCCAGGGCCATCCTGGAGGGGGGTTCGCGCGAGGGAAGGAGCGAACGGGCTCTCTCTCTCTCTCTCTCTCTCTCTCTCTCTCTCTCTCCCTCTCGCGATGCGCTTGTAACCCCTACTACGAGCGGCACCCCTAGTGCAGGATAATACAAGGCTTGTCCCACCTCTTGTGTTCCATCCCGCGCCAACCCATCTGGGCAGGGGCACACAGCGATTTCACTCGTCGGTCCAGGGACCCCCCGGGTCCGAAACGCCGACAGTTGGCGCGCAAGGTAGGGGCCTGCTGCGTGTTAACGAACACCTTCCCGTTGAGTTCTAGATGGGGAGTCTTCAGCAACCTCTTCAGCCCGGGACGGTGCTCCGCTTCGAGAGTCTCGAGTTCATGTCCCTCGATGGCAGCTACGACATGGTACTCCTCCCCCCGCGACGTGACGACAATGACGGTCTCCGACTCGCCCGACGGCAGCGAGCTCTACGACAGCATCTCCCCGTGGCAGAAGAGGAGCGCTCCGGTCGTCCCCGCCACCCTCCTCGCCGGAGGAGGCGGAGACGAGGCAACCATGGCCATGCAGGAGGCGGCACCTTGTCGGCTGTCGCACCAGAGCGAGTTGACGACGTCGGCACTCCCCCGGGGGACCTGTCGGGCATTGTCCTCGCACCTAAGACGACGGCGGGTGTCACTTCCCCGCGACGTGTCAGCCCCAAGCGGACTGATGACGCCAGCACCCTCGCAAAAGGACATGCTGGGCGTTACCCTCGTACTTGAGATGACGGTGTGCTCCGCCCCCGACGCGACTTCACCACCGTCCATCGACCAAGAGGTACCGTCCGTTTTCCATCCCGTACCTTTTCGGTTCAGCTTTGATCCACCTAGCGACCCCGCTATGGTGAGCGCCTTCGTAAAGGCGTATCCAAACCTTCCGGGGTACCACATGTGGTCGACTTGGGACCGACTGACAGCCGTCTCAACCTTCGGACTGGCGGGTTCTAAGGAAGAGGACGACCTCGACTCCGGTTGGGATTTCTCTGGCCTCAATGACCCCGGTGCCATGCGGGACTTCGTGTCCGCATGTGACCACTGCCTCTCTGGTTGTTCTGACGATGGCCATGACCTTGACGACGAGGGTTACGACCCAAGTCGCGAATGTTTCCACGTCGATCTGGGAGATCACAACGAAGGCAACCACCTCGGTATGCCAGAGGTTGACGATCCTCCTGGGCCCACATCTCGCGTTGACATCCTGCGGGAGCTAGCTGTGGTCCCAGTCCCTACGGGGGGTCAGGACATACAGCTCGAGCAAATCCGTGAGATGCAGGCCCGGGTCGACGGGGAAGCAGGCCGGCTTGTGCAGCTCCGACAGAACATCGAACAGGAGTGGGCAGGCCGAACACTCGCCGGAGAAGCCTGTCATCGGGCCCAAGACATCCGGCACCGCATCGTCGACAATGCCAGGGCAGCGCTGCCCTCGGCCGTCAACGGGTCCGGCCAGGACCTAGCTGCAGCGGCGATGCTACTTCGAGCCATGCCGGAGCCGTCCACCACCGAGGGACGGCGTATCCAGGGCGAACTCAAGGATCTCCTGGAAGGTGCCGCGGTTCGACGAGCCGAGAGCTTCGCCTCCCGCAGGCGAGCTGACCCCTTGGAGCATCACGCGGTGTCCTCCCAACGCATTCGGGAAGCCTCGGTCCATCTCGAGCGCGCGTGGGACGAGGCGCCTGCCGCCCGGGAACGCCTTGGCAACGAGCACCACCATCTCGACCATCGAGCCCGCCTCGACGAGAAGGTGCGCCGAGGCTACCATCCTAGGCGTGGGGGACGCTGCAATAGCGAGGAGGATCGCAGTCCTTCACCCGAACCACCCGGTACGCGGGTCTTCAGTCGGGCCATACGACGAGCGCCATTCCCTGCCCGTTTCCGAGCCCCGACTACCATCACCAAGTACTCGGGGGAGACGAGGCCGGAGCTGTGGCTCGTGGACTACCGACTGGCATGCCAGTTGGGAGGGGCGGATGATGACAACCTCATCATCCGTAATCTACCCCTTTTCCTCTCTGACGCCGCCCGAGCCTGGCTGGAGCATCTGCCTCCTGCGCAGATCTCTGACTGGGACGATCTGGTCAAAGCTTTCGCGGGAAACTTCCAAGGCACGTACGTGCGCCCTGGGAACTCGTGGGATCTCCGAAGCTGCCGCCAGCAGCCAGGGGAGTCCCTCCGAGAGTACATCTGGCGGTTTTCGAAGCAGCGCACCGAGCTGCCCAACGTTACCGACTCGGATATCATCGGGGCTTTCCTCGCCGGCACCACTTGCCGAGACCTGGTGAGCAAACTAGGGCGCAAGACTCCCACCCGTGCGAGCGAACTGATGGACGTCGCCACCAAGTTCGCCTCGGGTCAAGAGGCGGTCGAAGCCATCTGCCGAAAGGACAAGCAGCCTCAGGGAGAGCCGAAGACAGACGCCCCCGAGGCATCCGCCCAGCGGGGCATGAAGAAGAAGGCCAAGAACAAGTCGCAAGCGAAGCGCGACACCGCTGACGCGAATCTCGTCACTGCGGCCGAGCACAGGAACCCTCGAAAACCTCCTGGAGGGGCCGGCGCGTTCGACAAGATGCTCAAGGAGCCGTGCCCCTATCACCAGTGGCCCGTCAAGCACACCCTCGAAGAATGTGTCATGCTCCGGCGCTACTTCCATAAGACCGGGCCCCCGACGGAAGATGGCAAGGGCCATGACAACGACAAGAAGGAGAGCGGCAAGGAAGAGGGGTTCCTTGAGGTCCATAACTGCTTCATGATCTACGGCGGGCAGGCGGCGAACGCCTCGGCTCGGCACCGCAAGCAGGAGCGCCGGGAGGTCTGCTTGGTGAAGGTGGCAGCGCCAGTCTACCTAGACTGGTCCAACAAGCCTATCACCTTCGACTGAGGCGACCACCCCGACTTCGTGCCAAGCCCAGGAAGCTACCCGCTCGTCATCGATCCGATCATCGGCAACGTTAGGCTCTCCAAAGTCCTCATGGACGGAGGCAGCAACCTTAACATCATCTACGCCGAGACCCTGGAACTCTTGGGGGTTGATAGGTCCGAGGTCCGGCCCGGTGCGACACCCTTCCATGGGATCGCGCCCGGAAAGCGAATCCTCCCCCTCGGACGGATCGACTTACCTGTCTGCTTCGGGACTCCCTCCAACTTCCGAAGGGAAGCTCTAACCTTTGAGGTCGTCGGGTTCCGAGAAACCTACCATGCGGTGTTGGGAAGGCCGTGCTACGCCAAATTCATGGCCGTCCCCAACTACACCTACCTCAAGCTCAAAATGCTGGGCCCGAACGAGATCATCACTGTCGGATCCACGTACCGCCACACGTACGAATGCGACGTGGAGTGCGTGGACTACGCTGAGGCCCTCATCGCTGACCTGGAATGCCTCTCCAAGGAGGCACCCGACGCGAAGCGACACGCCGGCAACTTCGAACCAGTTGAGGTGGTCAAGCCCATCACTCTCGACCCCAGCAACGATGCCAGCAAGAAAGTCCAGATCGGCCCCGAGCTCGACCCCAAATAGGAAGCAGTGCTCGTCGACTTTCTCCACGCAAATGCCGAAGTCTTTGCGTGGAGTCCCTCGGACATGCCCGACATACCGAGGGATGTCACCGAGCACTCACTGGACATCAGAGCTGGAGCCCGACCCGTGAAGCAAACCCTATGCCGTTTTGACGAAGAAAAGCGTAGGGCCATAGGCGAGGAGATCCACAAGCTACTCGCGGCAGGGTTTATCAAAGAGGTATTCCATCCTAAATGGTTAGCTAACCCTGTTCTTGTAAGGAAGAAGGATGGGAAATGGAGGATGTGTGTAGACTACACTGGTCTAAACAAAGCATGTCCGAAAGTTCCCTACCCTCTACCTCGCATCGATCAAATCGTGGACTCCACTGCTGGGTGCAAAACCCTGTCATTCCTCGATGCCTACTCAGGCTATCACCAAATCAAGATGAAAGAGTCCGACCAGCTCGCGACTTCTTTCATCACACCTTTTGGCATGTACTGTTACACTACAATGCCATTTGGTTTGAGGAATGCAGGCGCCACCTACCAGAGGTGCATGAACCACGTGTTTGGAGAACACATCGGCAGAACAGTCGAGGCTTACGTCGATGACATCGTTGTCAAGACGAAGAGAGCCTCCGACCTCCTCTCTGACCTTGAAACGACATTCAAGTGTCTAAGAGCGAAAGGCGTGAAACTCAATCTCAAGAAGTGTGTCTTTGGAGTCCCCCGAGGCATGCTCCTTGGATTCATCGTCTCCGAGCGGGGCATCGAGGCCAATCCGGAGAAAATTGCGGCCATCACCAACATGGGACCGATCAAAGATTTGAAAGGAGTACAGAGGGTCATGGGATGCCTTGCGGCTCTGAGCCGATTCATCTCACGCCTTAGCGAGAAAGGCTTGCCTCTGTACCGCCTCTTAAGGAAGGCCGAGCGCTTCACTTGGACCCCCGAGGCCAAGGAAGCCCTCGGAAACCTTAAGGCGCTCCTTACAAATACACCCATCCTGGTGCCCCCCGCTGCAGGAGAAGCCCTCTTGATCTACGTAGCCGCGACCACTCAGGTGGTCAGCGCCGCGATCGTAGTCGAGAGACGAGAAGAAGGGCATGCACTGCCTGTCTAGAGGCCAGTCTACTTCATCAGCGAAGTGCTTTCTGAGACCAAAGTCCGCTACCCACAGATCCAGAAGCTGCTCTACGCAGTGATTCTGACACGGCAAAAGTTGCGACACTACTTCGAGTCTCATCCGGTGACTGTGGTGTCATCCTTCCCCCTGGGGGAGATCATCCAGTGCCGTGAGGCCTCGGGTAGGATAGCAAAGTGGGCGGTGGAACTTATGGGTGAAACGCTATCATTCGCTCCTCGGAAGGCCATAAAATCCCAGGTCTTGGCAGACTTCCTGGCTGAGTGGACTGACACCCAGTTACCGACAACTCCAATCCAACCTGAGCTCTGGACCATGTACTTTGATGGGTCACTCATGAAAACAGGAGCAGGCGCTGGCTTGCTCTTCGTTTCACCCCTCGGAAAGCATCTCCGCTACGTCATTCGCCTCCATTTTCCGGCATCAAACAACGTGGCCGAGTATGAGGCTTTGGTTAACGGGCTGCGCATCGCCATCGAGCTAGGGGTCCGGTGCCTCGACGCTCGTGGCGACTCACAGCTTGTCATCGACCAAGTCATGAAGAACTCCCACTACCGCGACCGGAGGATGGAAGCCTACTGCGACAAAGTCCGGCGCCTGGAAGACAAGTTCTACGGGCTGGAGCTCAACCGCATCGCCCGGCGGTACAACGAGACTGCGGACGAGCTGGCGAAGATAGCCTCGGGGCGAACGACGGTTCCCCCGGACGTCTTCTCCAGAGACCTACATCAACCATCCGTCAAGATCGACAACGCGCCCGAGCCTGAGGAAGCCTCGGCCCAGCCCGAGGTACCCTCGGCCGAACCCGAGGTACCCTCGGCCATCAAGGAAGAGGCCTTGCCCGTCGAGGGGGAACGGAATGGGGTCACGCCAGATCCGAACTGGCAGACCCCGTACCTGGAATATCTCCTCCAAGGAGATCTTCCCCTCGACAAGACCAAAGCTTGGCGGCTGGCTCGGCGCGCCAAGTCATTCGTCTTGCTGGGTGATGAAAAAGAGCTCTATCACCGCACCCCCTCGGGCATCCTCCAACGATGCATATCTATCGCCCAAGGACAAGAGCTGTTGCAAGAAATACACTCGGGGCTTGCGGCCACCATGCAGCACCTCGAGCCCTCATGGGAAATGCCTTTCGACAAGGTTTCTACTGGCCAACCGCGGTGGCCAACGCCACTAGGATTGTACGCTCCTACCAGGGGTGTCAGTTCTACGCAAAGCAGACGCATCTGCCCGCTCAGGCCTTGTAGACGATACCCATCACCTGGCCGTTTGCTGTGTGGGGTCTAGACCTCGTCGGTCCCTTGTAGAAGGCACCCAGGGGCTTCTCGCACCTGCTGATCGCCATCGACAAATTCTCCAAGTGGATCGAGGTCCGACCCTTGACCAGCATCAGGTCCGAGCAGGCGGAGGCGTTCTTCACCAACATCATCCATCGATTCGGGGTCCCAAACTCCATCATCACCGACAATGGCAAGCAGTTCACCGGAAAAAAGTCCCTAGACTTCTGCGACGACCACCACATCTGTGTGGACTGGGCCGCCGTAGCTCATCCCATGACGAATGGGCAGGTGGAGCGTGCCAACGGTATGATTTTGCAGGGACTCAAACCAAGGATCTACAACGACCTCAACAAGTTCGGCAAGCGGTGGATGAAAGAGCTACCCTCGGTAGTCTGGAGTCTGAGGACGACGCCGAGCCACGCCACGAGTTTCTCGCCATTTTTTCTAGTCTATGGGGCCGAGGCCATCCTCCCCACGGACTTAGAATATGGCTCCCCGAGGACCAGGGCGTACGACGACCGAAGCAACCAGACCAGCCGAGAGGACTCTCTGGACCAACTCGAGGAGGCTCGGGACGTTGCCTTACTACATTCGGCACAGTACCAGCAGTCGCTGCGACATTACCACGCCCGAAGTGTTCGGCCCCAAGGCTTCCAAGTGGGAGACTTGGTGCTTCGTCTGCGATAGGACGCCCAAGGGCGCCACAAGCTCACTCCTCCCTGGGAAGGGCCCTTCATCATCGCTAAGATTGTGAAGCCCGAAACATACAAGCTGGCCAACGACCAAGGCGAGGTCTACAACAACGCTTGGAACATCCAACAGCTACGTCGCTTCTACCCTTAAGATGTTTTAAGTCGTTCATGTACCTCGTTTACATACACAAAGTCTAACCGTCAAGGAAGGGTCGGCCTTGCCTCAGCAAAGCCCAACCCTCCCTCGGGGGCTAGAAGGGGGGAACCCCCTCTGCGTCAAAATTTTCCTCGGAAAAATTTTCTACCAAAATGACCTTCGTGCTTTCGACTTCTGTATCGATAGCGGGATCCTAAAAACGACGAGAGTACACGTAAACGACAAGGCCGACCGAGCCGAGGGACTCCTACGCCTCCGGGATACGGATACCCCACTCGTCACCTTCCGCGAAAAGTAACTCTCGCTCGGTCAAGTGGTTCTGCTACCAACGAACAAGTCATGGCGCTCGAAACAAGAGGAAAGAAAACACAACTTTATGATACGACGATGAAAGTGTTTAGGCCTCGGCGGCCGCAATGAACACACGCATGCTACAAATAAATCGCTCCAGCAGGATCGGGCATCAGCAGGGGAAGCAGCTGCACCCTCGGCGCCGTTTCCGCCTTCGGCGAAGTCTGGCCCAGCCTCACACGACGACGCGGGCGGAAGGATCTCCACCTCGAAGGAGGAGGCCAACACCACGCTCAGTCCCTCGGCGGCCGCGTCAAGCCTCTGGACCTTGGCTAAGGCAGCCTCGTCTTCGTCGGGTAGACAGTACCCCTCGCTGACCCGCTCCAAGTCCACATTGTAGTGGGAGGCGAGCACGGCGAAGGCCCGCCTAACACCGTGATGCAGCGCCCCGCGGAGTCTGCTACGCACATGGCCACCCAAGGCTCGCAGATGACTCTAGGGGGAGCTACCCGAGGGGACGTCGTCGAGGTCAAAGGCTCGGCAAAAGCCCGAGATAGCCTCGGACATAGCCACACGGTCGACCTCATTCTGCTCAGCCGCCCGGGCGTGCGCCTTGGCGGACTCATTAAGAGCCCTCTCAAGCTTTGCAGATAGCCGATCAAAATTCTTCAGACACGAGTTGAAGAATGAAGCGGAATTGAAGTCGCAAAGCAGGTGAAACATACCTTCAGCACGGGCACGCTCCTGCGAGGCCACGACTTGGGCAGACTGGGCAGATCCGACGGCCACAGCCAGGTCCACCGCAAGGGCTCCGGCCCGAGCGGACACCTCGACCAGCTGACCCTCAAGGGCCTCAGCCCGGCCCACGGCCTCGGCAGCTTGACCCCGAGACTGGTCCAGCTCGTCGATGGCCTGGCCAAGCTCCAGCTGCCGCCGCTGTGCCTCCGTCTGTGCCAACGCCGCCTCTACCCGCACCGCCGCTGCCTCCGCCTTCAGATCATCATAGAGCAGCCGAAGGTCCGCCAACTCAGAGCTCTGTTGGGCGAGGTGCTCATTAGCCTTGGCAAGCATGGCTCTCTGGGACCGCAGCGAACCCCAGATGCCGCTCTCGCGGCGGATGAATAGCGACTTGGCGGTGCTTACATCCACCAGTTCCTGAGCAAGGCAGACAAGGTATTACAAAGAATGCCCTAGCCACCCAAGGCATGCGCCTGAAATCCTTACCTGGAGGACCCTGGGAACGTCCCTGGAAAGGATCTCCATGGTCGACTGAAGCGACCCCATCGCCGCCTCGGCATACTCGCGGAGCTCATCCTGAGACTGCTCCTCCTGCTCATCGTTGAGGACGAGGAGGGGTTTCGAGGCGCCGCGGCTCCAGAACCGGAACGCCTGTCCACACCACTCATTGGGGTTGCGCTGCGCGGGGATGAGGACGGCGCCCCCCAAGACGGGCCGCGGTGTTGTGCGCTTCTCCGCAAAGGCGTCAGGTTCCCCTGCAGTCAACACGTCGGGCACCATCGCCATTGACGCGCTGGGTTTCCCCTTGGCTAAGGTGGCGGGTTTCCGGTCGCCGACCTCGGCAACAGCATTAGCCCCCTCCTCAGGGCCAGGGACGGGGAGGTCGGGGACGACCACGAGCGGCGACGCCCCAACCATCTCGACGTCGGGGGCGGTGGATGGCTCCGTGGGCGAATCAGCAACGACTGAGGCAGAAGTCGACGCCGGCACCGACGACACGTCAGGCGGGCTCGGGGCCACGGCCGCGTCAGCAGCCTCCCCCGGCATGACTACCGCCTCGACGGAGGGGTCGGCCTGGGTGGCTTGCCCCATGGCGGCTCGTGCCGCCTGGACCCCCCGCTCGAGAGCATCCTGTGTGGAGACCAGCCAACCGGCATGGCGCGCCGCGGCACCGACGGCAGAAGCCGACATCGTCTTAAGGGCCTTCGTGGGGGCCAGGCCGGTTGGGCCCTGCCTCCGCTTGCTGAAAGGGAGAAAGAAAGCAAGTTCAAGTCACGCGACGAAAGAAGCCGAAACAGAGGCATTCTCAGACACCTACCCGCTCCGGATCAAGGCCAATCGTGCCTGCGAGGAGGCCCCTCGGGCCTTGGTCCCCACAGACACTGCCAAGGATTGCCCCGCTACCGACTTCGGCGCAGCTCCCACCTCGGGCGCCCGAGGCGCCGAAGGAGCGGCCTGCCCAGGCGTCGCCGCAGCGGCCGGAAGGATCGACCTCCTGCACAGCCGACACGGGTGCTTGCCCCTGAGGGACAGAGGGGTTGGCCTGACTCCCTGGAGTCAACGCAGCCACCTCGGCCAAGGGGTCAGGTGCCCCCTCGGCCTGCCTCCGCTCCTCGGACTGGGACCCCGATGTCTCGGCCTTGGGCACTGATGATACCGGCCCACTTAGAGGCTGGCACGGCAACCCCTGGCCCAGCCCCGGGTCCGGGCTGAGGCCAAGATGGGCCACCATGTCGTCATCCTCGTCATCATCATCATCATCGTCGTCGTCGGGCGTCTCCGACGACGGCTCCCTCGGGAGCCCGTCCCTCTCTTGTCTCCGACGACGCTTCTCCAAGGTGTCCCGAGCTCGCATCCGCTCGCGAGCCCGAGCCTTCTCCGCGTCCTTCTTCTTCTTCTTCTCCTCCGCGGTGACCCTCCACGCGGCTCGGTCCACCGCGTCCTCCGAGACCCGTGGCAGGGAGGATTTATAAAAACTTAACCCCTGGAAGAGCAAAGATCCCAACAGTGGGAATCGAAGGCAACACGGCGCAGTACAGGAGAAGGATCGGATACTTACCAGGGAAACATACCCATGGTCGGGACGCATCGCAGGCTGGGTAAGGGTGCCGGCATCCAGCCTCCCTACCGTGCCCGCTACCCGCTTGCGGAGGTCGTCG
Source organism: Zea luxurians (assembly GCA_029449295.1). Classification (NCBI taxonomy): domain Eukaryota; kingdom Viridiplantae; phylum Streptophyta; class Magnoliopsida; order Poales; family Poaceae; genus Zea; species Zea luxurians. Next base: position 19,475,484 of record JAOPSE010000042.1, read on the forward strand.
TCAGGGAGGGAGGCCGAGGACATCTGCGAGCCCTCCAGATCGACCCCCGGTCTCATCTCCGAGAGCTGCAGCCGCCGCTCTGCCAAGGGGAGCACCCTCCGGCGATGGATAGCGGCAACAACCCCCGCAGCGGTAAGGCCCCCATCTCGTAACTTCTGCAAGGCCTGTAGAATAGGCTGGAGCTTCTCCTGTCTCTCGCGCGTGGCACCCCAGCGCCAGTTGCTGCCGGCGACGGTCACCACTCGCTGAGAAAATGACGGAAGTCTCCCATCGTCGTTCCGAAGATAAAACCATCGACGCTGCCACCCCTTGTTCGAAGACACAAGGATGGCAGGGATGTACTGCTGCGCGCGCCCCTGCCTCAGCTGCAGGGTGCAGCCACTGGCCCGCACTGCCATACGGACCTTCTTCGCATCCGTCGTCAAGGCAAAGAGCTCCACGGAGAAGAGGTGGGTCCACAGATCCTAGTGAACTTCGATCCCCAGAAAATCCTCACAAACCGCCGCGAAGATGGCCGCTTGCGCAATGGAGTTGGGGTTAAGGTTGTGCAGCTCCACCCCGTAGTGGTGCAGGAGCGCCCGCATAAAGCGGCTCGCTGGCACTCCGAACCCCCGCTCATGGAAGGCGATGAAGCTAACCACGTACCCCGGTGGCGGGGAAGGGACGTCCTCGCTCGGAGCCATCCACTCTGGCTGTGCCCCACCGGAGAGGGGACGGAGCAGACCATCGGCGACGAGGGCCTCCAGATCCTTCGTAACGACGGTGGAGGAGGGCCACGGGTCGCACGGCGGGACAACGGTCACCCTATCAGCCATCACCGAACAAAGGTGGTGGAGGCGGAGGGGATGAGGTGCGCGGTTTCCTTTTCCCTGACTATTCTCTTAGGTTACGAAAACCAGAGCAAAAGGCAGGCGCAAATGGCAGAGTGACGAACCACTGTCGGCCCCCTTCCGAGTATATAAAGGCCCGGGCGAGAACCATTCAAAACTTCGCCCGAACTCGCCGCAAAATTCAAAACTCGAAGGTAAAGCGATCTTCCCGTTCCTCGAACGGCTCACACGCGCAATGGGCGCCACGCGAATCGCCCGTCCCGTCGCATTAACTCCCCGGCGGAGCAGGCGACACCTCTGGCAGGCGAGGCGGGCAACGCTTCGCCTTCGCCATAATGACCGCGTCAGAAAAGGTGCGCCACCTTATTTAAAATCATATCCTTCCCCTCCTCCTCCTCTCTCTCTCTTGCTATAGGGACTGGGAAAGGGGATGTCGTGGGAAGGATCCTTCTCGGCGAAGGAAGCGGGCCCCGAGCCCTCCTACTGATCAGGGGTTCGAAGGCTGGCCCCTCGGAAGGGTTTCGACAGCCGCCCCAGAGCACTTGGACTTCAAGCCCATTACTGATCAGGGGTTCGAAGGCTGGCCCCTCGGAAGGGTTCGACATCCGCCCCAGAGCGCTCGGGCTTCGTGCCCATTACTGATCAGGGGTTCATAGGCTGGCCCCTCGGAAGGGTTCAACAGTCGCCCCAGAGCACGCAGAGTGAGGGATGACTCTGGGTACGTCCGATACATGACTGAGGCTCGGGCTACGCTCCTGAGGTACCCTAGGACATTTCCGAGACCGGCGGGAACGATTTGTAACGGAATCCCACCGGAGGGAGGCATCGAGCCCTCGGACCCTATCGAAGGGGTCTGGGTCCGGTGAATCACCCGCAGGTACTTTTGGAGCGCGCCTCTGGGCCACTAGCTGACCCCTAACAAACGGGGCATGGGCGTCCACTCGGATCACCCGTTAGCAGCTCACTGGAAACACCATGTTCGGCGCCCTCCGAGGGAAACATGGTGCTTTCCCCCCTCCTCCTTGCGGAAAGGCGACGCAGGGGCGTATGATAAAAGTCGGGAAAGTCCTTGATCGTCCTCTCGCTCAGTGCAGAGGCTCGGGGGCTGCTCTCGCACCCGGCTACGGCCGAAACTGTTGACAGCGTCAACAAACCAGCTTGATAACTTGGAACCTGGCCACGCACCCAGGCTACGGCCAGGCCGCATGAGGGAACGATCAGACCGGCCGAGGCACCACGAAAAGCATTCAGACCTCAGAGGAGTCAAACCACTCCTCCGAGGCCTCGGGTGCTACACCCGGCGGGTGCGCTCGCGCGCACCCACCAGAATAAAGCAAAACCGAGAAAGGCCGGTCCCCTCATCGAAAATGCGGCAAAAGCCTCCAAGCGAGTACCAACACTCCCTTCGAGGCTCGGGGGCTACTGTCGGGTACCATAATTAGGGGTACCCCCAACACTCCTAATCACGGCTGGTAAACACCCTTAGACCCACTGACGGCGCGGTCCAAGTCAAGGCTTCGTCTACCCAAGGGATGCGACCTCACCCGAGCCCAGCCTCGGGCTGGAGCAGTAGTCCCAGACGAGTTCATGCCTCGCCCGAGGGCCTCTTCAGGCAGTGGGCGCCCCCTCGGCTCTCCCGAAGCCCGGCTCAGGCAGGCTTCGTTGTGAAGCAACCTTGGCCAGACCGCCTCACCAACCGACCGCTTAGCAGGCGCATTCAATGCAGGGGATGCCTGACGCCGTATCCTGACACACGCGCCTCAGTCGGCCAGGCCGAAGTGACCGCAGTCACTTCGCCCCTCTCTTTTACTGTCCGATATGATAGGAAAGCAGCGCCGCTCGCCCCGCTCCGACTGCCGTGCCGACCACCCAGGTGAAGACTGACAACAAGTCACGATCAACCACCGAGTACGGCCCCGGGCGCAACAGGAAGCTCCGCCTCGCTCGACCTCAGGCTCCGGCCTCGGGAGGAGGTCTCCGCCTCGCCCGACCCCCGGACTCGGCCTCGACCTCGATCTCGGGAAGAATCGCGTCCTCGCCCGACCTTGGCCTCAAGAGAAGTCTCCGCCTCGCCCGACCTTGGGCTCGGACCGACCGCGCCAACAGGGGATACATCATTACCCTATTCCTAGTCTACTCAGGCTACAAGGAACAAGACCGGCGTCCCATCTGGCTTACCCCGGCGACGGGTAATGATGATGCCCCGCGTGCACCATGACACCGGTGGCTCTCAGCCCCTTACGACAGCAAGGAGACGTCAGCAGGACCCTTGCCGCACTGCCAGCTGTACTCCTACAGGACTCAGGCGCTCCTCCGACGGCCACGCTATCACGTGTACAGGGCTCAAACTCTCCCCCGACGGCCACGTTGGCATGTACACAAGTCTTAGGCACTCCTCTGCCGGACACATTAGCGCATAGCTACGCCCCCCGTTGTACGTCTAGACCCTCTCCTTGCATCTATAAAACGGAGGTCCAGGGCCATCCTGGAGGGGGGTTCGCGCGAGGGAAGGAGCGGACGAACGGGCTCTCTCTCTCTCTCTCTCTCTCTCTCTCTTTCCCTCTCGCGACGTGCTTGTAACCCCTACTACGAGCGGCACCCCTGGTGCAGGATAATATAAGGCTTGTCCCACCTCTTGTGTTCCATCCCGCGCCAACCCATCTGGGCAGGGGCACGCTGCGATTTCACTCGTCGGTCCAGGGACCCCCCGGGTTCAAAACGCCGACACCTAACAATAAGGATGATTTTAACTCTGGTTTTTACTGACCGGTAACCTTGATGAGCCAACGGTCGATACTGATTAGTCCACCTACATTGTCAACCAGTTCGGCCGGCGGGTCTATGGACCGGCCGGTACCAACCGGTGCATGTAATGGTCCGGTCGGTATTGTTCGCTTTACCCACGTGACGTTTCTGATTTGTTCATGCTATTTTAAACCATTTGAAGTCCAAAAAATTCAGAGGAATTCAAAAGGTTATGAAATTTGGCATATAAATAGAGGGGATGTTGGGGTTCATTCACAGCCACACTCTATTTTGCTCATTTTTCTTCATATTGTAGCCTCTCAATATCTATTTGAATAGGGATCCCAGGTGGAGCATGATCTTTCAAACCTTCATAGACTTGATCAACGATCAATCTTCATAACTTGCTGACACTCCTGCCGATATGGGGGGGGGGGTCTTATTTGACTATCTTTTTCCTCTACATCATTGTCAAGAGGATGTTTCTGCCTGTCCTTGTTCTCTTACTCCACAACCTTTGTTTAAATACTCATGTCTTCCTACATATACCTACTAACCTTCTATGGATGCTCCTCCTCCCAAGGAAGGTCTTACCACCGATTCTTCTCCTCCTACCACTGAAGCTCCTATCACCGATGCTCATTGTCCTATACCATTCACTTACCCATACCATCCTCCATACCCATATGGATATTTATATGGTGGTCCTCCATATAGATCATATGGTGCTATTCCTCCATAAAGTGCTCCATACGGTGCTCCTCCTCTGTACCCTACCACGTTTGGTGCTCCCCCTCATACGTTGCTCCTCCTTCATATAGTGCTTGTCCTCCATTTCATCCTCCTGTAGGCACGATAGTTGTAACGACTCAAAATCTTAGTCTAAGATTTAAGAAAATTTTCCAAATGTTTTGGATTAGAATATCTTTTAATCATAATTTTCTTACCTTTGAAGTCACATCCCTTAAAATAAATATATTTTCTAATAAAAGAAAATTATTCTTATCATATATTTGGTAACATTTAAAATATAGTATATATATCCATAAATGACATCCATTAGGAAATATTTTTCTTAATAACAAATATTTCCGTGTGCATATTTAAAAACATTTTCTTAAATAAATAAAATAATAAATAAATAAAATTATACTTTGTATTTCATGTCGAGCTCTTATGTGAATGTGCATTTAATTTGGTGTTCAAACTGGATTTGAATTTAAATTATATATATATATATATATATTAATATAACATAAAATAGAAATAGAAAATAGGAAACTAAAACAAGATGCACACGACATACCTGCAGCTTGGGCCAGCCGATCCAACTCCCTTCCAATTAAGCTAACACAGCCAATCACACATTTTGTTTTTTTATTATTTCTTCAGCCACTTGTATCAGCACGACGCCATCAATTAAATTAATCCCACACGCTAGCCCAACATTGTCAATTAGGGTTTAGGGTTTAGAGGTCACATTGTCAGCGTCTCCCAATACCATTGCACGCCAGCCCAAGATGCATGCGCGCTCAGCAAAGGCTGCTTGTGCTCGTACTCGCGTGTGGTCGCAACTGCCTTTCCGTAGCCATCGAAGTCAGTTACGAGCACCGATTGGCCGATGCATCGAGTATTTAGGACGCCCCACCCAATTCCTTGGCCACCCAGACGAAGGTAATTTAGTAAACATTGGAGTGAGCACAGAAAGCAAGGCAAGAGAAGGAGAGGGGAGCGGCCACTGGGGAACTCCATAGCGCACACGGTTGAGCCACAAAACTAGGGATCTAGAGCCTCGACGATGGTAATAGTGAGGGAGGGGGTAGCTACCACCGTCACCTTGGCTACGTCGTCGATCAAATCTCCTGTTCATCGTCAAAAACCGAGATGTCCAGCATCAGTGCGGTATTGAAGAGCTTGATTGGAAGGTAAGTTAGTGATAGGTTAATGGTCTTTACCGCGTGATAGGCTTGGCACTTCCTACCTAATAAATAACCACCAACAATACCTTTTTACATGCAAGACTGATATACAACAAAAATTTAACATAGGTACAATCATGATAAGTTGGCAACAACTAGGTCATGCATTTGTAAACCAACCTTTCCCACCGTCATCTCACCTATTTCTGTGCAGCCCTACTAATTTATTAAAAATGTGATATGTTCTAGGTCAAATAATTTGTTTTAATCTGTTCAAGTTGTGTTAGGTTCATATAAATTTCTACATACGCAGTAATAACATTATTTTAATTATGCCACATGGTTTAATTAACTAATAATTAATTACTTACTTATTTAATTAATGTCAACTAGCTAGATAATCTAGTTAATCTAATTTGTAGTTCTAACCTACGTATTTTATAAATAATTATTAATGATTAATATCAACTCAAATATTATAATATAACATCTGATTAGTTTAAATGCAATATCCGTTATATCGTACTATTAGATCTATTGCGCCTAAAATACCGTTTTATCCATAAATTCTTCGTTTTAACTCTGATTTTAATGGTTCTTGAACCTACGATCTCGTAGCGACGCATAGATTATTTTTACGCAGTTTGTTCTTATGCTTTGGTGTAATGTTACCATATCCATTATTTGCTTGATTGTATGTATTGCAACGAGTAGAGGTGAAGTGACGAGAAACCCGACGTCCAACTTTTGGGTCAGCATCTGGACAATAGGTTATCGCAAGTATAAGGCAAGTTGTGCTCTTGATCACTTTTCTTTACCTAATATTCATGTTAATCATTGTGACATGATCAGATTAATTTGATGAGACCTAATAGGTTTCCCTAGAATTGTTTATCTCATACCTTGCAAACAAATGAACTGTTGGGTAGTATTGCTATTGCTCTACCTGGTTTTGGGAAATTAATGTTATATATGATCATGTTCCAATTTTCCTGTTGATTTAATTATTGTTCATGACAAGATTATTGTGTTAATTGGAACATGGAGAACCACCCGGGAAAACAGTGCTACCACAAGGGTGGTATGGGACGCCCTTGGCTGACTAATTAGGAAAGCCAGTGGAAACCGTTGAGGAGTTGTGGTACCTTACCCGAAAGGGGCAAGGGTGGTAGAGGAGTTGTGGTATAGGGAGGTTCTCGGGTCGATCATGCTACGATGGCTTTTTGGACAAGAGATTCCTATATCGCCCTTCTCAGAAACCGTAGCAGATTTTCTAAAGCTAGTGGAACTTTGTAAAGGCCTTATAGTGCTACCCTGCCTCGTCTCCTCGGTAGAGATGTATGGGATTCATGATCCCATGGCAAATGGGTAACACGACTCGTGGGTAAAGATGTGCAACCTCTGTAGAGTGTAAAACTGGTATATCAGCCGTGCTCACGATCATGAGCGGCTCGGACCCTCACATGTGGAACCAAACTTAATTTGTCATTTGCATTGCATCGTGGGTTTTATTATTAATTTTGATATCTTATTTATTTGGGCTGGTATCTACTTACACTTAGTAACTACTAATAAAATTTTGACCAACTTTAAAAGCAATGCTTAGCTTTAACCATCTCCTTTGGTAAGCCTTTCACTTCACATGAGCCCCCACTGTAAGTGAGCTCATGCACATTATTCCCCACAACTTGTTGAGCGATGAACGTATGTGAGCTCACCCTTGTTGTACACTTGTACTCACATCCCCCAGGTCAAGAATAGGTACCGACAAGATGAGGGGCATGAAGGATGTCGCGATGCATTCGTGAGAGGTTTAGGCCATCGTCTCCTAGTCAACTATGGTTGCTAGATCATTGTCTTCGTATGATGTAGTTATTTAATTATTTTGTACATAACTCCATTATATATTAAAGATGTGACATTCGTTTCTATACCATAGTAATCATATGTATGAGACTTGATCCTAACACATATTTGATTCGCGCCCGGGTTTGGCCCTTAAATCCATGTGTGACAATAGTGCCCCAAATCAACGATAGTGATGCAAGTTCGAACCAGTCTTGTTGGTATTTCATACCATCGGCTAGTGATTATCGTGATTTACGCATCTGTGAACGAATGGCGTGAAAGAGGACACAAATGTTTATACTGGCTTAGGCGAAATGTCCCTATGTCTAGTTCATGTTGTTCGTGTTACTCTGCACTAGTTTGTAGTAGGGGGTTACAAACGGACAGGAGATGGAAGGGTTCCCAAGTCTCACGTGTGCAAGTGCGTACAATTGTTCTAGTGTTCAATTGCTCAATTGACCGTATCCTGAGCATGGGCATCTCCCATCCTTTTATAGGCTAAGGTGGGAGTGAGCCCTATTACAAGAGATCAAGGTTAGTTGAAGCGGATGAGGGTCAGGCGTCATTGTGTGCTTCGTACAAATTTGCACTGCACGTGCCTTCGCAGATGAGACAAGTTTATTCCGGAGTGAGGCATAGACCTCCTTGGAAGACATGGCACTTACAACGACAAGAGAAGGGCACTGAACAATTGTTGGTCTTGATCATAATAGTGAGCATACACTAGATTAGGGACTTCAACGACACTTGCGGTCATCGATGCAACGATCTGCTTTTCTAGTGCAACATTAGATCCATCAAGATCCTAGAAGCTTCGAGCTCCATAGATATGGAAGGAGCTGAGAACACCATAGAATAAATGGATTTAGTCCATCGAATTGTAATGATTTGGTGTATGAGGATTGACACCATGGTGCCATAAATGGTGACGCCCGACGTGGGACAAGGAATAGAAGGAGGAAGAAGGATGCGTGATACAAAATTAGAAAATTTATTTATTCGTTGATTCATTAGATCATCGATGAAGTAAACAACATAGCATAGAGGCATATATATATATTAAAGCAAAGCATTATAGAAGAGCTAAAACGTCATTAGAGCATGGATAGTAATACAACTGGATGCCATGTTATCTTCGATCAACTAAAAGTCTACTTATATAATAGCTTTATCACGATATAAGTTGTACGCTTTTAATACTTAGTCCACCCCTTCTCTCATAATGTGTCTTGGAGTTTATGAGCAGTCTGCTAGCTACTAAGCAACATGCATACCTTATCTCTCGTGCCACCTTATTATACTTCTCTTGCCAGTAAGAGCAAAATAATTGAGAATATTGTAGTGGTAGTTAACTACAGGAAAAGTGAGAGCTACAAGGCATGAGGTGGGAGGTAACCCATGAGCATGACCGCATGAGGTTCACTTGAAGTGTAGTGCAAGTGTGCAACTAGGTAGAAATGGAATCGACGAGTGGGAGCCGAATGCGGCTGGCTTTGGTCTTTTGTTTAATTGTTATACTCCGGTTGCATCTTTCCCACCTCACACTATTGCCTCCACTCCCTTCTCCACCACAGCAACCCAGTAACACCAAAAGGGGAAGATTGAAAGGGAAATCTACCTTGAGCCATTTTTATAAATGTTTTGGTGATTAATGACCAACACAACACTATGAACTAACATGTTAACTAAGTATGTATATGTAGGTTCATAACAATCAACTTTAGATAAAACTAAGTTGGAGAGCAAGTACTGAGCTTAAATAGAAAACTAAGTTGGAGAGATCAAAGAAATAAAGTTACAAGACTTAGACTAGTTGGACAGTCAGTAGAAATAATTATCTAAGGCATGGGAACACTAATGAGGAAAGTTAAATTAATTTGGGGAAGAAAAACAAGAAAGAAGATATAACTCAGCTATCTAAGGCGCACCAGACCAGTCTGGTGGCACACTGGACTCAAGTTCCAAAGAGCTCTACAGAAGCGCTTCGGTGATTTGGTGCGCCGAACAAGTCCGGTGGCGCACTGAACCAAAGTTCAAAAGAGCTCTACAGGCGTGACTTTGACTGCCTAGCACACCAGCACAGTTTGGTGGTGTACTGGACCGCTAGGTCCAACGGCTACCTCGTCTTCAATGGTAATCTCAATGGCTACCTGGCATGTGGCAGGTCTAGTGGTGCACCAAACTAAGCTGGTGCCCCATGGGAAGGCAAGTCTGAGGTAGATCCCGTTGATGGCGGACGACCGTTGTAGTTTCAGTGGTGCAACGGACCGATCAGATGCACTTATAGAGAGCAAATTTTTGATAGTTCTCTCAGCAACTCTTTTGGGCGTTTTCCTAACTAGCCTACTTGAGTCACCAATCATTCTTAGAGCTAAGCATCATTCCAAAGCACTTGTGCGACACCACCAAGTCATTCTAGAGAGATCCAAGCAGCCACTTGAGTGGAGGTAGTGATTTAGAGTGGACGTGCTCTTGTGATCTTGTTTCTTGGTGTTGTGTTCTTATGTTTTTTATCTCTTGTTTCTGTGATCTTCTGTTGTTAAGGCTAGCAAGAGGTTCCAGATCTTATGTAGTGCCTTTCGGAGACTTTGCCTATATCTAGTGGATCTGAGGGTTCAAGTTGATCAGTGGTTCACTTGAGAAGGTCGAGAGAGACGTAGTCTTGTGGGACACCTCAACGGGGATGTAGGTTCTTCGGGCCGAACCTCGGTAAAAAATCGTGTGCTTCTTGTGTTCGTTACTTTCTATTACGATTTGTTTCTGTCTCTTCCCTTCTAAGTTCTCTTGCCTTAATTTCATTCTAACTCACTTGTGTTGCTCTCCAATCTTATTTAGCACTTATAAGAGCAACAAGTGGAAGAGAACTCTTTTCTCTCACTTAGATTATATAATCTCTCATTCTAATACTAAATGATGATTAATTTTTTGTTTAAGTATTGAATTTTCATGTGTCGTCTATTCGCCCTCCTCTAGATGAATATCACATACGGCAGATTGAGAACTTCATGACACTCACGATCATCGATACAATGATTTGCTTCATGGGTGCAGTATTGGATGTATCAAGGTATCTCAGAAGCTTTGAGCTCCATAGAACGGAAGGAGTTGAGCACACCATGGGAGGAATGGAATTAACCTATCAAATCATGATGGCTTGGTATATGAGGATCAAGACCATGGTGGTAGAAGAAGTGACGTCCGATACCGAAGAAGGAAATAGAGGAGGAAGAAGGATACATAATGAAGAATTAGAAAGTTTTAGTTATTCGATATCATTAGATCATCTATTAAGTAAACGACATAGCATAAAGGCATTGATATTAAAGCAAAGCAATAATTGCAGATCTAAAACGTCATTAGCAGCAAGAGCAAAGTGGCACAAGGCTTAACAGTAGGGGTGGAGCAGAGGTGGAGTTAGTGAAGTAGAGCAGTACCAAACACCCCTTAAGGCTATTCTCAATGGAAGTTTCATAAGCACGATTAACTAGAGTGACACATCATTTACGGAGGTTTGAAACTCTGATGAAATATTTTCACTCAATGCATAGTTTCATCTTTATTGTTTCTAGGTCACATAAAACACAGACATCTTGGAAACAGTGTACACATGGTTTCATCCCCATGAAATTCATTTCATTTCTGTTGGGGGCCTTCCTCCTCCGAAGGTCCTCAAAAACATAACTAACCATATGTCTTCAGTATGACATAGATTATTACAGGAGGTTTCAGCTTCAGAATAGAGATCTTGTTCTACGACAAGAGTAGAGTCGTAACCCGAAGGTGACAAAAGTGGCGACGAAGCTATAGTCAAGGGACTTCGGCTCTGGTTGATGATGAAGACCAAATAAAATAGTGACCAAAAAGGATAAAGACTATTTAGTCCTTAATGTTTCGTATTATAATTGTAGACGGTTGACAAGGACATAAATGTACTTTTACTCGGGCTGCGTCCCGTGCCTATAAATAGATGAACAGTAGCATCGTACTGTTCACACTGGATTGTATTTACTTTCTCGCATCCTCGCCTTCGAGCAAGCTGAAGGTACCAATGTAATGTTAACATTATTGATATTCATATATGTTTTACGAAATTCAAGAATAAATGAATCATTAAGATATGATTATCATATTCTCCCCTTCGCATTTCCTTTCACATATTAATATGATGAAGGTATGTCCTTCTCGATCTTCGTCTGGTAAGCATTATACCCTTGAGAAAATAATGCTTCGAAGGACGAAGGTCCTTAATGGTTAACAATTGTGTTGCCTTGTTCTTGATTCACAACATTTGAGAACAAGTGACCAACATTGGCGCCCACTTCTGGTGAACTCACTTCCACAACCTTCAGCAAACATTCACCCTCGTCATGCCGCCGAAGAAGGCAACAGTGCCAGGGGCTGCCCTGCAGCCACTGGACACAAATCAGGACGCACTCTCCCTGCAAGAGCCTAGGAGCCAGAAGAGAAAGGCCACTAGCCCAACACTTCATGAGGACCAGCTTGACCAAGAGATCAGGGATTTAGAAGCAATCCACCAGCAAGTACAGAGGAAAAAGGAGAAAATGCTTCAGCTAGCTGATCTTCAGAAGAAAAATTGACAAAGCAACTGAGGAGATGCGTCATCTCACTCAAGATGACCAGGACCGAAGGCCCCAGCATAGGGAGCTTCGTCAAGAAAGCCCAACCAACGAAGATGAATGGTACGATGACTTTCATCATGGTAACTTTACTTTTGATGATGCTTCTCCTCTGGCAACAGAATTGCAGGCTACCCCGTGGCCACTGTCCTACAAGCCACCTCAGTTACCCATGGGCTTGTTTGTTTCGGCTTCTGGCAGCTTCTGGCAGCTTCTGCAGACTGCCAAACGCTCAGCTTTTCAGCCAGCTTCTATAAAATTCGTTGGGGGCAAAAACCATCCAAAATCAACATAAACACATAATCGGTTGAGTCGTTGTAATAGTAGGAATCTGTCACTTTCTAGATCCTGAGCCCTATGAACAACTTTATTTTCCTCCACACGTAATCATAATGATACTCAGATTTTTCCCACAGCCAGATTCTCCCCACAGCCAGATTTTTAGAAAAGCTGGTCAGAAAAAAGCTGAACCAAATAGGCCCCATGTATGATGGGCATTCGGATCCAAAGCAATTTCTAATGAGCTACGAGGCAACAATATCCTCGTATGGGGGCAACACTGCTGTCATGGCAAAGTCCTTCGTCATGGCAGTCAGAAGCGTGGCCTAGACATGGTATTCCTCTCTTCGGCCAGGGACAATTACATCGTGGCAGAAGCTGAAGGACATGCTAGTCACCAGCTTCCAGGGCTTTCAGACGAAGCCAGTCACTGCTCAGGCCCTGTTTCAAAGCAGACAAGACCATGAGGAGTACCTACAGGCGTATGTCTGAAGGTTCCTGCATTTGAGAGCCCAAGCGCCTACAATGCCCAATGAAATTGTTATTGAGGCCATGATAAAGGAGCTTTGGCCAGGACCTACATCCAAATATTTTGCAAGGAAGCCTCCATAGACCTTGGAGAAACTCCTCCAGAAAATGGATGAGTACATCCGGGCTGATAACGATTTCCACCAAAGAAGGGAGGAAGCATACATGTTTTCTAAAATGACCAGGGGCTTCGGAGGAAAACTTTATCCCAGGCATGTCAGGTCAATCCACAATTCCAATGCCAACGATGAAAGGGCCAACAATGCTCGGAGCAGTCATCACAGCTCACAGTCTTCGGGCATGCAACAAACTTCTTACAGACCACTAGCTCCGAGAGGTAGTGGAGGAATAAGCTTCAGTGGAGGAAGGTTTGGTAATCAGCCCAGGAAGTTGTTTTGCCTTTTCTATGGCGAGGACAAGGGTCACACAACAAGAACGTGCTAGGTCACGATCCAAAAGCAAAAGGAATCGCTGAAGCCGAGGCACGTCAGAATCAGTCGAAGCAGGTCCTCCATACTGCTTCGTGCTACTCTCCATATATCCCAGAATACGTAGGTAACTAACAGGCTACGGCTTCTGCTGCTTCAGCAAGTCACTCTCAAGCTTTCTAGGCTCAACTACCATCACCCCCACCACTAGCGCCTGCCCCAAGTCATGATCAGCAGCCCGAAGGGCATCTTTGACCTCAGCAACAGTGCGACCTTCGGGAGCAGTCTGAAGCTCGCATAGTCAACAGTACTATGCCTGAGTCTAGACATATCTACTGAAGATGGCACGATGTTTTGGCCAAAAGAAAGCCCCAACTCGCTTTATTTTCACTATTTTTTCTTTTATATTTCCTTCACTAAAGACAATATAGGAAGGTTTAACCTTCAGCTTAATGTAATAAATATGTGGCCACACCATCGCGTGTCGCAGAGTAAATTCCGAAGCTCCAAAGCCGTTCCTAAGGGAGCGTAGAGTAAGTTCCGAAGCTCCAAAGCCGTTCCTAAGGGAATGCAGAGCTCAAATACCACCTAAGTCAAAGGTGAAGAAGCTCCATAGTTGTTCCTAAGGGGATGCAGAGCTTAAATACCACCTAAGGCAAAGGTGAAGAAGCTCCAAAGTTGTTTCTAAGGGGATGTAGAGCTTAGCTCCAAAGTCATTCCTAAGAGGATGCTGTCACGGAACCTCCCAAGGTATTAGGCCCACCTACAGATGTCCTTGTCGTAAGGACCTTGGACAACCATGTAGATGCGCGTAACCACTCGACAAGTTCGGTCATCTATATCTTCAACATATCGCCCAAGAGCGCTTCACCCATCACGCAGACATTACACACATAATCGGAGTAAAGAATAAGCGGGAGGATTACAATAACATAATTTACATTCATATAATATATAGAGAGAGTATTTATTACAACACCGGGTGTATGAGTGCATAATTTATTATTACATAACAGGGAGGTAAAACATCCTCCCGCCAACAAGTTACTGATTTTCCTCCTGCTTTGGCACCACCTTCGAGCACAAACATCAAAACTCGGCTATTTCATCACCTAAAACAACATGGGTTCAAAAACCCTGAGTACGGAGTGTACTTTCGCAAGTCTTACCCGACAAAGGAAAAAAAGACTTATCAAGGATATGCAGCTTATGGGATTCAAGGTAAAAAGCTGATCAATAATCAAAGATTCTGTTTGCAGAAAAGCTTACTAATAGTGGATCCTTAAAAATCCAATTTTATTATCAGGTTAAGTCATTACCTGTATCTAGAGTTCTTTCTATCCTAGTTCAGTCACTTAGCCTACACTAGCCATCTTTTATCACCCCTTCAGTTCACTGGATTGCTACGTGTAATTCAGTGACCAAGTCTGAATGTCCGAGAAGTAACGGCAATCCGAATCGATTAATACCCAGCTGGGGATCTCCAACCACACGACTATGTAGCACTTAACCCTTGCATATGTCAACTCGCCACTGGGTTTCTCAAGACCAGAACGGGTTCACGCCAACCGAGAGCACTAGGGATGGCAATTTAATATGTGGATTTGGATATTTGTCGGATATCTGACCCGACGGTTTAGGATATGGATATGTTTTTTGACCCATGGGTTAGACCCGTATCCGATCCAAGGTAAAGTGGGTATGGATTTGGATATTAAACCTCACCCGCGGGTTATCCATTGGATATCCGAAATTAACCATTAATGTCGGCCCACACATGGACACCAATGAGCAAACGGCCAAACGCCCAAACCCTAATCCCATCAACCCTCATCCGCTGTTGTCTTTCACTCTTGGTCAACCCCCACCCCCAGGCCAACCCGTTGGCTGCATCCCACCCGCCAACCCACAGCCCCAAGCGATCAAGCCACCGTCCACCGAGCACTTGCACTGCACCTCGCGTTCCCAGCTCCCCGCCCCCAGCAGCCTAGCCCCCAAGCGGCCCGCAGGAAGTAGCCCGCCGCTGAGGCGCCGATGCCCGAGGGCGCACGGCGCGCTGCCTTACGCGGCTGCGCCACTGCCAACCCGACCGCCATCCCACCAGGGCATCACCGGATCCGAGCGTTGTGCCCCCTGCCAGCGACCAGACGCCACCACCCCCAGCCCACGACCAGCCTCCACCGATCACTGGATAAACATGATTCTATTATCATTGACTAAAAAAATTCAAACACAACTACTATAGCGCTTTCTCAAGTGCTCAACACTACACTAGGATCAGAATCAGAAGGCAAAAGGCTGAAGGCCAAAAGCAGACATGTATTTGTTGTCATGGATTTGTTTCATGTTGAAACATGTAGACATGTAGTTGTTATCATGTTGAAAATGTTACTTGTTCAAGGGCATGTATATTTGTTTAATTTTTTTATTAAATTTTAAATTGTGTATGATGGTGAATTGGGAAGAAATTTGATTAATTGTGTTATTGAATTGCTGAAAATAGTTCTTTGTCATATCCGATGGATATTCGATGGATATCCGAAATCCGATGGGCATGGATATGGATATGAATTTCTACCCGCGGGTATAGTCACGGACGGATATTATCTATGACCGTGGATTTGACTGCGGGCAGATATTTCCAATATATCCGATCCGAATCCGACCCATTGCCATCCCTAGAGAGCACAGATACACCACCGTCCAGCCTCTTGCCACGGAGGGTACACGCTACTCTCGCCATCTCTCCACTCCCATTGCGTGGTGGCCTTTCTAGTATTGGTCCGATCGAGGCAAAGCTTACCCATGACGAGGCATGTGGCCAGTTAAAGGGTCCTCGGTCAGCAGGCCCACATCGACATGGTCCTTAATTGACTCAGACCGAGACACTACACCAAGACTTCCTTCTTGTGCAAGTCACCCGCCTTGTCTTGTCTTTATCATTTACAACCCAAAGTTTGGTACCTAACAGAGGAACATATTTTCATATGTTGAACCCATCATGGCCATGATGGATTCACCATCAAGTCTTTTCTTTGAAAACTTCCCATCCCATGTGAAGCATTATCTTTTGTTTAAAACAAAACATTTTGTTTTCTGAAGCAAAGCTAAGCATCAGAAAACTTTAAGTAAAACAGGTATCAAGGAATGGTAATCAGTTCCAAGGAAGGAAAAGCAACAATTGTTTAGCACACAACTCCTATCACCTAATGCATCATCTCAAGTGATAAAAAGTTTAAACAACAAGGGAAGGGGTAAATGCATCTGGGCTTGCTTGCGTTGCAGGAGGTTCTAGGTCTGTCCCACAGATGTCAAAATAGAAGTTGTTCTCAACCGGGGGATTCTCAGCTTGCGGGGCAACTTCTTCTTCAACTACAATTTCTTCTTTGTTTTCTATACATAACAATACATATACATGAATGCTTATGTGATGCTATGAATATGTAAGTATATACTGGAAATATACCGAGTTGTATCTTGAATACAACTTTCCTTCATGGTATACACTAGTCACTAGGGTTTCCTGAGTTAGTATTCTATCAGTACTAGGCAATTAAACCCTAGGAAGCTAGTGTATTGGGTTTGGGATCAAACAATGTCCAAAGCATGTCAAACTCTACCCAAGGGCTTTAATCCTCAAACTAAGCTTACCCAAAAAGTTTCATTATTTTTGGAGCTACCAATTAATTTTAAAATTCTAAAAGGCTAGGTTTAGGCATCTTTAAATGCCAAATAATTCCAGGTTTGGACTAAAAATCATGGAACTATTTTTATTAAATACTAGATGAATTTAGGAGTCTAGCAAAATTGGTACAACTCAATGAACCATCCTATAATTTTACCATTTTTCTAAAAATCTTGGAACTATTTTTATTAAATACTAGATGAACCATCCTATAATTTTACCATTTTTCTAGAATTTCC
Organism: Zea luxurians; assembly: GCA_029449295.1. Classification (NCBI taxonomy): domain Eukaryota; kingdom Viridiplantae; phylum Streptophyta; class Magnoliopsida; order Poales; family Poaceae; genus Zea; species Zea luxurians. The sequence goes on from JAOPSE010000042.1 coordinate 19,492,622, forward strand.
TACAATTTTCCAAACCTCGTAGAAAAAGGAAAAAGGAAAAGAATGAATAGTACTGGGCTGAAACTAGCCTGATCCAGCCCACGATCAGGCAAACGCGCCCCCGCTGGCCAAATTGCATAGAGGACCCCGACTCGAAAAACCATTAAAGAATCCTATTCCCTATTCATCTGTGTCTCTAACATGTGCACCGAGGCCCCTCCCTTTTCTCTTCTTCGCAAGCCCAGTCCCTGACCACGGTCAGCGGCATGGGCACTCTGGTGAACTCATATCGGCCGCAATACCGACAATCCATGCTCTAATACGGTCTATGCCTAATCCTAACCTTGGCGCTCCACTGGGGATCACCAATTGAACCCGAACGCAGATCTAGAGCTCAGTCCACGCACACCCGCAGAGCTTGAGACATTCCCGATGTGTTCCTTATGATCTAGCGCGGTATAGCCTAATCGGCCGGGCCGACGAGCATCACAAGCATGCGAGAGTGCTGCAACACGGACAAGGAGGGCGAGGACAGACCCGGACGTGGCTGGCCACGGCACGACGTCTCACGGTGGCGCAGACAACAGATTTGGGGGAAGAACAAAATTCTCCGGCTATGTTGGCTAATCAAGGGCGAGGGTTGGCGCTCTGGCTTCGTAACAAACTCACAGAGCTAGCTATGCACTCAATTTATAGTATCCGTGAGCGGTGGCTCCGAATTTGGAAGAGGGAAGCTGGTGACCGAAGAGGGGGATGAGTCACCGGTGCGAACTACCGTGGCGTTCACCGGGGCAATGTCTCAGGCAATGGACAGGCTACCTATGGTGGTCTATTGCGACGTGGTAACACTTCTAAGTACATGGCGTCCAGGCGGCAAGTGGCAGACTCTGACGAGGGTCATCTTGACCGGCCGCAGGGCAAGTGGGTACGGCGGCCAGCTCACGGCCTCATCCGCGGTCAAGATTTTTTCACCGCAGGCCATTATCCTCACCCAGAGCACACGAATCGCAACGCCAGCGAGGATCGTGGCGCACGCCCATCTGCAGTGACAGGCTCACTAAATCCACGATCTGGTTCAGTTATTATACCATGGCGATCTTTGTCAGACGTTTTGACTGAGCGAATTGGAGAGCCTTGTTCTCAATTTTTTGATGTGATAACCCACTCACTAGCATGTATCAAAGTTGTTGTCCAATGTACCAGCTACAATTTTGTTACAAAGACCTTGCTCAAACATCCACTAAATCCCCCGCAATTCGATCTCAAAGTTCATCTGATTTCACTGATGGTCAAGATTCAGTCTTAAAGTTGATTGACAGTCCAACTTCATGCCTATTTTTCTCTAATTTATATACAGCACCAATGCTTAGTAACTTAATCAAACTTGTACTCCTAACATAGCTCTACAAGTTTATTGTAATGACTTGGGGCAAAATCTTCATGGATTAGGAAATACAAGGTTCCAAAGTCAGCTTAATCTCACTGATTTCAGAGTTAGCCCTATAGATGACCTTGTGGTTTTTTCACAATTTAGTCCAATATTTCCACATTACTTGAAAATCCTCCAATGTAAAAGTTGTTTAGTTTTTGATACTTTATCACGTTGATATATGCATTTTGGTCCAAAAGTGCCTAGAAATTAAAATCACCATATAGGGCACAAATTAGGGTTTCTAGGGTTCTCTTTAGGGTTTTGAGTATCTAGGGTTTGTGTGCCACTCAAATTCATCAAACTTAATCCCTTGTGAACATTTCTAAAAACTTTTGAGGTAATGCTCAATTTGGCGTCACATTCACCCATATACCCTAATCCCATGGTTAAGTACTGTACTCTAGGGTTAAGCAGCACTTCAAGACATCACATCACACTTATTTTGAAGTTTTAACCTAGTGGATGCATTTTAGGTGTAACAAACATAATGACATGTCAATGCATATGATGCCATGCTCAAATTTTAGTTCTGGTAACACCAGGGGTGTTACAGATGCAGAGCTAAAATACCACCTAAGTAAAAGGTGAAGAGACTCCAAAGTCGTTCCCAAGGGGATGCAGAGTCTGGGTTGTATATCCACGTGGTTTTCTACTTTCGGCGCGAGAGACATTCTGCATCATACCATCATATCATATTGCATAGCATCGCATCATACATCATTTTGCATCACTAAAAAGACGTGAAGAAACAAAGGAAAGTTGTTCCCTCCAAAAAATTGACCGAATTATGAAAAGGAATATTATAGCACAAGACATGTCTTCAGCAGATACATTATACTGTGTGAAGCTGATCTTCGTCAGCAGTGACATAAGGACAATCTTTTTTCTTTGTGAAGCATGAAAAGAAGGGAAGGTGTTTTTTTGCCAACAACTCAAAAACGGTACGTACGAAAGTTTCATGCATCACAAAGAAATATATTACATCAATGTACATATAGAGGCCTAATGTTTGGTTCTTACAGAAAACTAAAGCTAAATACATCCTCAAATATACAAAGATTCAGTCTTCCTTCAACACTTTTTTAGCAGCTTCGTGTAACAGTCTGTCGACGACTTCGTCAACGACTTCGTTAGCAATTTTCATTATATCATGACTGGGTCGGCTTCAGGATTATACGGCTCTGGTGGTGGTGAAAGGTCAGTTGCAATAAAGAAAATATTGGTTAATTTCGAAGCTAAAAGCGAACAACGAAGCTAAACCTCAATAAAAGTACCTACAATCCTGGCGCGTTCAGCAGCTTCTTCAGCTCGTTTAGCTTCTTCTCGAGCGTCGTGAGATTCTTTCTCATTATTTCTAATTGCTTCGTCAGCCATCTCATGACCACCCTTCATCCAAACATCGGAGTAAAACCTCCCGCCCAACAAAGAGGCTTCAGCCGAAGGGTCCTTGGTGTCATCTGCTGAGAAGATGGATTCTGACTGGGCTACGCCCTTAACATGTTCACAACCGGCTTTCTCTAAAATTGCCGCGATCCCTCGAGCGCCGGCGAAAGCACAGAAATTTCCACGACCGCTGAGTATTTCATCGAAACCTTCGGCTTCTTCGCCGATCCACTAGATAACCCCTTCGGGATCACTGCAGATAAACTTCTGCTCCGAAGAGTATGCTCCCACCTTTGCAAAACTATTTTTTAGTTTCTTGGCCATTCCAAGGATATTTCGTAGCATCTCTACATGGAGTCCCAAAGCTCTTCGACATTCTTTTCCACCCTTGATCTTTCCATTTCACTTATTTTCTGCTTCGCCTTTGCAACTTCAAAGTTTTCATTCATTTCTGCAAGCTTCTTCTTCAAATCTTCAACTTCGGCCTTGTGAGTTTCGGCTTATGCATTAAGCTTGGCTTCGCCAGTTTTCACCCTGTCCACTAAGGAAAACAATATCTTATCCTTCTCGACAGCTTCATTCCTTAGTGAAATGACCTCTGATTGAAGGTTCCCAAGAGCTATCTGACAGACCTCGTCTTCTGCTTCCTTTTGGTCTTTTAAAGCCTTACTTTGAATTAAGCCCTAATAATAAAAATACATGAGAACATAACAATAGCAAGAAAAGCTACAAATATAGATAATTTCACAATAAAAGTATGCATACCTTCAAGCTATTATAAGCAAGGCTATCTGTAAGATCATCTATCGACATTGCAGATAGGACGAGCTCAAGCTTCAGATATCCCATGTTCTTCATCATTTCCCAGTAGACAGAGATATATTTATTGTCCCACAATTGTTTCCCCGAAGCATGTCGCATAATAAACTCCAACTCTTCGGCAGGTGCTTTGGGGGCAGGAGACTTGGACTTCTCAGGGGCACTCTCTCTCTCCAAAATTAGTGGTGCAGCCTCCGAAGGTTTTGCTTTAGCAAGCCTAAGGGTCCAATCTCAGAAATATCTTGCGCCGTACTAGTTTCATCAGATTTCTTTAAACTTTCGCCTTCTATATTAGGCACTTCAGCAGAAGCAGGAGTCGATACTTTTATGGATTCCATGATAGCGTCTAGCACGCTAGCCATTCTCCTCTTACTTGGAGTTGTCGCAGGGATTCTTGATGCCTTCGGCAATTCCATCTCGCGTGGTGGACTCAGGGCCTTCGGCTGTTCTGCCTCCTTCTTCAGTTTTGGCTCTTCAGTCGGCCCTGTTTTAGCTTCGACAGGCACAGAGTGACTTGGCTCAGGTATAGAAGCAAACCTTTCAATTAGCTTCGGCACTTTGGCTGTTTCAATGCGCTTGGGCCGGTGCGTCAAAATTTTAACCTTCTTTGACCTCGGTGCACTAGAAGTCGCCGAGGTAGCAGTCTTTCTTTTCTTCCCTACTTTCGTGAAGGATAACAATAATCTGGATATATGAATCCAATGACATCAAACACCCTGTTCAGCCTTTTCTTGCCTCGAGCCCCGAAGGCTATCGTCATGGCATCATCTTCAGCCTTCGAATAGGCTCCAAGCAATTCATCCCTGGTTGCTTCTATGGCGTCTAGCCAGTCATCATTTGGCTCATCAAATTGACTCCTGTATTTGAAGTTGTACTTCAGGTAGATTAAACCACCTTGGCTAGAGCCTACAGCAGCCTCCTTCGGCATCTCCCACCCATTTGCAAGTGGCCATACTCTATAAGCAATGTGCTCCTGGACCAAGTCCATTGTGCCTATGTAAGTGCATACTGTATTAAAAGCCACCTGGCATGCTTATATATCATTCCCAAGGACAGTGGATGGTATCCTAATGTCGAAGCGAAATCATATAGGACGTTGAATAATCCCCTTGATATCCTCCCTTTCACTCAGATCATTCTTCACGTAGAACCATTCTTGCATCCAGGCTCCTGGCATCTCTTCTGAAATGTGGGAACCGGATAGCTTGCCTTAGAGCGAGGCACGAAGCTATAACAACCGAAGTTGTTATGATACTGCTTCTTTCCGGTAGCCTTCATCTCATAAGACAACTCATGGATGTTGCAGAAGCATTTTGCATTTGGCTCCAGTCCCTGGCTCCTCATGGCCCATATAAAAATCCCCACCTTGATAATAGCTTTGGAAGTAAGTTGATGAAGGTAAATTTCGAAGGTTCTCAGCACTTCAACCAACAATTTATCTAGAGGGAACCGAAGCCCTGCCTTCATGAAACTTCTATAAACTACCACTTCATCATCTTCGGGTAGAGGGACATTATTCTCCCCTCTAGCTCTCACAATTGAGATATCACAAAAGTACCTCCCCTCATCGCATCAATCTGCCCTTGCTTAATAGTTGATTTCCCGAAGACAACATGGCTTGGTCTCCAGGGCCGATCTTCGGCCTCTTCATTGCCACTTTCTACATCGAAACTTTCACTGTCGCAGGAGTGCTCAGATATCCTAGCCAGCATCTCGTTTGCAATCTTCTCTACGTTGGTTTTTCCATAGCTTCATAAAACTCGGACAGCGCCAGATCAAAAATTTTCTTTTCGTCAGCCATTAAGTCGATGGTTGTTGAAATGCCAAAGCTTGAAATCCAATTAAACTCGACAAAACAAGAAAGTTTAAAACGACAAGCTCAATGTGAGCAACTGAAATGACACAAGAACTGCTTTCAATGCAAGCTCCTATTTATATGTCTAGCGCCCCACAGTTCGGTGGGTGTAGCACCCCTAGCGTTACTAGAACTAAAACTTGAGCATGGCATCATATGCATTGACATGTCATTATGTTTGTTATACCTAGAATGCATCCACTAGGTAAAATTTCAAAACAAGTGTGATGTGGTGACTTGAAGTGTTCTTAACCCTAGAGTAGGGTACTTAACCCTAGGATTAGGGCATGTGGGTAAATGAGAAGCCAAATTAAGTAGTACCTCAAAAGCCATTGAAAGTATTCACAAAATATTAAGTTTGATGGATTTGAGTGGTACAAAAGCCCTAAAGCACCCAAAACCCTAAAAGGAACCCTAGAAACCTTAATTTGTGCCCTATATGGTGATTTCAAATTCTATACACTTTTGGACCAAAGTGTATATATCATAGTGGTAGAACATCAAAAACCAAACAACTTTTACATTGGAGGATTTTCAAGTAATGTGGAACAATTTGGACTTAATTGCAAAAAGTCCCAAGAACACCCATGTGGTTAACTATGAAATTTCAGTGTAATTATGCCAAGTTTGAGGCCTTATATTTCTTAATCTATGAGGATTTTGCCCTAGGTCAATACATCAAACATGTAGACCTATGTTAGGGGCACAAGTTTGATTAAATGACTAAGCATTGGTGCTGTACAAAAATTGGAGAAAATTGGGTCTAAAGTTGGGCTCTCAGTCATAAGAAAATTATGAACCTAGCTTAACAGTGGTGCTGGTCTGACTTTGGAAATAAATTGAAGACGATTCAGTGGGTTTAAGTCCAAGGTCACTGTGATGAAGTTGAAGGTTGTATATAGGAGCATAACTTTGCTAAAGTAAGGTTGGGTTGTTGCTATGTGAAAACAGAAGTAATGGTGCCTTGAAGTGGCGCTGTCAGTCGGTCTGATGGGGAAAGAAATGTGATTACTGCATTTGGTCATACTGAAGCTAGGGCTCAATGTTATTGAGCCAACTTGGGCATCATTGTGTGCTTAATCCATGGGGATTTTCGGTATGGTTGTTATACCTAAGTGAAAGAACGTTGATTAATGCACCACTTTGATGTGGACCGATTTGCAAGTAACTACATGAATTAGGGTGCAATGTTCATCCGAATTTGGGCTGGCAGGCAAGATAGCGATATGGGTTCAGTGTACCTCGCCGAGGATAAGAACACCACCGTTGTCGTGTTCACTGCTCGGACTTGCGACCGTTGGTAAAAATCTTACGGGACGTTGCGCATGTAACCATGAGGTGGCGTCGTTCAACCGAAGCATTTCACCTGGGCGCTTGTCGTGGCCTTACCGCACGCAAGCTCGCCAGCGCACATGGAGATCTTTTGAATTCCGTCCGATCCGGCAACCTCCATATAAATTGGGCCTGAGTGCTACTTCTTTACTACCTTACGCACCTGAGTGCTTGCTCGACCCGCTCAATTTAGTGAAGAAACCTAGTAAAGCCGTTGGCTTCCCCTCGCCGTTCTCGGCTCCGTCGTGAAAGACCCCTCCGTGGCCAGGTCAAATTGAGCAAGCATTCCTTAAATTCTGTTCCGTTCGAGCTTCCTCTGATGCTAGGGGTACTCCTCGAACCATTTAATTTAACGTTACTGCCTTTATCTCACTAGAACAACCCTTCGACGCTGGAATATTCTGTGATCTGCTACCCCGACGCGGACCGCCCTCTCTGTTCTTCGTCCTACCCATCCCACTACCGTTCCGAGCTCCTGGTGAGTCCTTAGTGCTTGTCGTTCCTATCAATTGAGTTCTACCGCGTCGCGGCTTTGGGACCAAGCCCGGCGAACCTCGCAGTCCGACATGAACCGAGTAACGTAGACCATAGGCCATAATAATCTAATTGGTTGTGGGATGAGGGTTGGTTATGCCTAGGGAAGTGGTCGAGGTGCTTGTCGCCTCAGAAGGGGGCTGCTGGTGCTGAGCTCCGATAGCGGCAGTCAGGTGTTCGACGCGGCGTCGTCGGGGGTCTCGCGGACATAAATAGAACCAAGAAGAAGGACTTTGATGTGAGTGTAAGTAACTCATGTGAATAGTATCAGTGAGCGCTTCGTAATTGTTTGAACAATCAGGAGCCTTTGCGCAAATCCAACCACACGTTCGCGGGCGTGCCCGAGTTCTGCGTAGGCCTAGGTCTGCAGGGCTGATTTAGGCCCGACACTGCTATTAGTTTTTCCTTTTCTTTTTCTCATTAAGTTTCGAAATCCATAGAAATTAGTAGAAAAACGATAAAAATATGAGACCAAATTTTCTAAATTCCTAAATTCATCTAGTATTTAATAAAAATAGTTCCAAGATTTTTAGTCCAAACCTGAAATTAGTTGGCATTTAAAGATGCCTAAACCTAGCCTTTTAGAATTTTAGAATTAATTTGGTAGCTCCAAAAATAATAAAACTTTTTGGGTAAGCTTAGTTTGATGGTTAAAGCCCTTGGTTAAAGTTTGACATGCTTTAGACATTGTTTGGTCCCAAACCCCATACCCTAGCTCCCTAGGGTAAAATTGCCTAACCCTAATAGAATACTAACTTTGGAAACTTTAGTGACTAGTGGGCACCTTGAAGGAAAGTTGTATTCTAGATAGAACTTACTATGTTTCTATTACAACTACATATTCATAGCATCACATAAACATTCATGTATATGAATTGTTATGTATAGAGAACGAAGAAGAAGTGGTAGTCAAAGAAGAAGTTGCCCCGTGTAACGCCCCGAATTTTGCAGTTGAATTTTTTTCTTTTCTTTACTCGCCAAAATTCGGGCGTTACCTTTTCTTTTTCTTTTTCTCTTCGCTAAACCTTGACCTTTTCCAAAGTTTTAGCGGGATTCGGTTTGGATTTCCCGTGTAAAGAAAAACTCTAAAATACTTTATGATTTGATGCACCATGCCGAACCTTGCATTTTTGATTGCTTTGAAAGTGCAATTGCATTCATGTGGAAAGATCGGATTTCGAAAAACAGGAAATAATCTTTCTCTCTCTTTCTCTCTCTTTCTCTCTCCTCTTTCTCTCTCTCTCCCGCGCCCTGGGCCGACCCCGGCCGGCCCAAGTCCCTGGCGCCCCCTCTTGGGCCCAAAGCAGGCCCAGCCGCCCCCCACCCCCTCCTTTTTTTTCCCAAAACCCCCTTCCTCTCCCTCATTCTCTCCCTCTCTCCCTCCCCACCCAAGCCGCCGCCCCCTACCCGCCCCCTGCCCTAGGCCGCCGCGCCGTCCCCTGCCGCCGGCCGCCCCTCGCCGTCGGCCATCCCCGCCGGTGAGCCCCCTCCCCCTCCTCCCTCTCCTCCCTCCCCTCTCTTCTCCCCTCCCCCGCGCGCCCCCTGGCCGCGCCGGCCACCACCCCCCAGCCCAGCCGCCGCTGGCCGGCCCTCGGCCGCGCCCAGCCGGCCCCGGCCGCCGCTGGCCCGCCCCGGCCGCTCCCCTGGCCGCCCTGGCCCGGCCGCTGGCCACCCCCCAGCCGCGCCCCGCCCGGCCGCCAGCCGCCCCCAGCCCGCGCCCGGCCGCCCGCCCTGGCCCCTGGCCGCGCCCCTGTCCCGGGCCGGTTCAGCCGGCCTCGGCCCCGGCTCAGCCGCCCCCGGCCCCAGCTCGGCCGCCCCCCGCGCTCGGCCGCCCCAGCTCGGCCGCCTGCCCCCGGGCCGGTTCAACCGCCCCTAGGGCCGGTTCAACCGCCCCCCCCCCTCTGTTTTTTTTAATTTTTTTTATTTTATTTTATTTACTTTCTGTGATCATAATTACTGTATTTTAAGTAGACTAATCATTGTTCATGCTATGGAAAATAGGAAGGTTAATTTAAAATTCCGTTATGCTATTGATTCACGTAGTTAATTGTTTATCCCGTGCAATGTTGATCAACTAAAAATGATTAGGTTCCCATTTGTACATATATATAACAGAATTCTTTTGCTAAGAACCAATTGTAACTAATCATTAGTGCATAAGATTTAAACCCCTGCGAGACCCTTTCCCATTTCTTTCTAACCATAACAAATGCGATGTCAAATATCATACTCGATGCATATTCGCTTTACTTGTTCCCTTGTATGGTGTACTGTTTTTTGTATTAAATATGTGGATGTATGTATGTTTGCGCTCGCATAGAGAACGATCCGGTCGAAGAGCCCGAGGAATTCGCAGGAGAAGCCCCTAAGCAGCAGTCGGTTGGTGGAGGCAAGTGTCCTTTGACCTATCTCTGTCCTACTCATTCTTTAATTCACCTCCCGCATTACACATTTATACCTAAGGATTGACTAGCTTTTGTTATCCATGTCCTTGTTTACCTATTTGGGTCGGATTATTACTGCTTAGTTTGATGCTATTGCTCAACTCTAATCAATGAACATGATGTGATTATCTGTGATACGCTGTTTTCCCCTTCTTATTTATGATCGTACTTGTGGCATTTAAGGGGACTCGAGCGGTTTCTCGAGTGCCTCTCCGTAAGGACCTGTTCAATGGATGACCGCCCGGGAAAACAGTGCAACCATGAGGGTGGAATGGGACGCCCTTAGCTGAATAATTAGAGGAACCGGGGTGTAGTTCGCTTAGCCGTTGTGCCGTCAATGGGGCTCGGTGTATGCGGCTCGCTCTGCCAAGGTTGATTTGTCCCTTGGGGAGGAGTGCGGTACATTTAGGAAACCTAACGGGTGGCTACAGCCCCGGGGAATCTTTGTAAAGGCTACGTAGTGAGACCCTGCCTATTCACCTTGGTAGTGTTTAAGGGTTTGATCAGCCCGAGGCAAGTGGGAATCACGGCTTGTGGGTAAAGTGCGCAACCTCTGCAGAGTGTTATGAAACTGATATATCAGCCGTGCTCACGGTTATGAGCGGCCAAGGGAGCTCCAGAGATTAGTGATACTTGATCAGAGACATTTTGGTACAGGTGGCAATGAGATTGATGGTTCTGATTATGATTATGGTATTGGTAAGTGGTATTCTTTCCGTTTGGAAAGGATACATTGGGCTAATAACTTGGGTTAATGTTAAAACCTGGCTTTCTACTAGTAAGTAATAACCTGACCAACTAAAAGTAACTGCTTGACTTATCCCCACATAAAGCTAGTCCACTACAGCCAAACAGGATACTTGCTGAGTATGTTGATGTGTACTCACCCTTGCTCTACACACCAAACCCCCCCCCCTCCAGGTTGTCAGCATTGCAACCACTGCTCAGGAGAAGATGAAGCTGTGGAAGGAGACTTCCAGGAGTTCCAAGACTACGATGAGTTCTAGGCGTGGGTTAGCGGCAACCCCCAGTCGGCTGCCTGTGAAGGCCGCGTTATCTACGTTTCTTTTCCGCACTTTGATTTATTGTAAGAACTATATGGACGTCTCAGACGTATGATGTAATCGACTATTATTTCCCTTTTAATACTATTTGAGCACTGTGTGATGATGTCCATGTTATGTAACTGCTGTGTACGTGAATAACTGATCCTGGCACGTACATGGTTCGCATTCGGTTTGCCTTCTAAAAACCGGGTGTGACATAAGTGGTATCAAAGCCGTGCTGACTGTAGGACCGCTAACCTAGAGTAGAATGGTCGTTCTAAGGACTATAGACCTCTGTCCCTGCCTTGACTTTGGTATCCCTTCAAAAGTTGGTCCTACTGACCAAATCTATATTCTACTATATATTATACCTTGCTGAAAAAATTTGTTTTATTCTGACCCTTCATTTATTTATGATTCATTATTATTCTGATCCTTCATTTATTTATGGTTCATTACTTGCTGGTCATATTAATTCTGTTCTCACCCTTTTGCTTGCGATGTCTTTTGTAGATGGCTCGACTTAGACACACTGCACGAAAGTCCGTCATCCCCTTCTTACCCTCCCGCCTTGCTGAGCGTCCGCTTCGCCGTCCCGTGGCCGGACAGTCCAGCCACTTGGAGAGACTGCACCACCGCCTGCATGAGGAGCAGGAACGTCGACGACAGGAGCAGCAGGGCTCTTCCTTCTCACTCCAGCAGGAGATAGAGTCTGTGAGGAGCTGCTCTCCTGTGCTTCCCCTGGAGGCGCCCCCTGCACCACCACTGGGCGTCCCAGCTTCTGGAGTAGCTGTTGGAGGAGACCCAGACGACGGAGGTGGCGACGACAGCTCGAGCCACGACACCGACCTCGACCTCTCTAACCATGAGCCGGAAGGATGGGTTGCTCGACCCATCACTCGCGACGCCGCTCGCGGGTGTCACTTCCACGACGCGCTCGACACCCTGCTACGTCGGGCACTTGACCGGCGTACTTGGTCCATCGAGTATCGCTGTGTGGTCTACCAGCATAGTCGCGGGGTCTACCCGGACCGCTGGGAGGCGACCTGCTTGGTGCGCCGTCCGGAGAACAGTCTCCAGGGCGCGGAGGCCTGCTCAGAGCACTATTCTATCTCTGAGCGGGACTCAGCTGAGGCAGCCATGCAGGATGCTGCACGGCGTGCGCTTTCGCACTACTGCTCGGTTCTCGGTGGGGTAGCTGACGGTCTCGACCTGAAGTATTACCCCCGCCGTCCATCTGGCAGCACAGGAGGCGTGATTGTTTCACCTGCTGGTGAGGACAATCCTAGGTTGAGCAGCACAGTCAACCTAGCCGCCGTGCTAAACACGGAGCTGGACCATGCACTAGACGAGCTGAGTAGGGCTCGTGCTGAGATCGTCCTGCTGCGGGCTGAGCGCGCGGAGCGTCGTCACTTGGATGATGGTTCCCCCGCTCCCGTTGGGACTCAGCACCCGTACCGCTCACCTCGGCGTGGACTCCAGTCTTATGGCAATCCCGACTGCAAGACCAAGATAAATCTAGAACCATAGATCGTTAGAGTTGGATCTTGTAATTAATACGAAATATATATGCATAGAAGCTTCAGTCTTAGCGTTAGTCTCGGTCTTAGTTAGTCTTAGTTAGACAGGGTAGTTTGCTATATCCTGTGCATTTATGTTTGTCATGATGAACTATGTTTGGTTTGGATCTTTGTAATGATTGTCACCAGAGTGTGGGTATCCCCTGCATTTTGGTTTACATATTATGTTAATGGAGTTAGTTATATAGTTGGGAAAACCTTTATTCCACTTTCCTCTTTATCTGAGAAGCTGTGTGGTTTGTGTTGGAGATCAGTGAAGATGCTCATCTGTTCAGTGCTGTTGGAGAATTCTATACTCTTTTCTTATGCTGCAAGATTTGCCAGATCAGTTCTGATGTGTGGTTGCGTTCTGCAGATGTCAGAGAACAGGCGCAGAGGAGGAAGGCGTGCTCAGCAGGAGCAAGCCGCCCCGCAGGATGAGGTGCCTCAGCAGCAGCACCTGCCACCCCCGCCCCCGATGTCGATCGAGCAGATGTTTCTGATGCAGACTCAGGCAGTTCAGGCCATCGGTCAGACTCTGGCCGCCATTCAGCAGCAGCAGCAGCAGCAGCAGCAGGCACCACCCCAGCCTCAGATGCCTCAGATGCCTAGAGACAAGCGTGCTGAATTCATGAGAGGTCATCCACCAACGTTCGCTCACTCTTCTGACGCCATGGATGCTGAAGATTGGCTGCGCACTGTGGAGCGGGAGTTGCATACCGCTCAGTGTGATGACAGGGAGAAAGTCTTGTATGGTCCCCGTCTGTTGAGAGGAGCAGCCCAATCATGGTGGGAGTCTTACCTCGCCACCCATGCCAACCCCGATGCCATCACTTGGGAAGAGTTCAGAGGTAGCTTTCGTCAGTACCATGTGCCTGCAGGTCTGATGACAGTGAAGAAGGAGGAGTTCCTGGCCCTTAAGCAAGGGTCATCGTCTGTCAGTGAGTATCGAGACAGGTTTCTGCAGTTGTCCCGATATGCTCCCGAAGATGTCAACACCGACGCCAAGCGACAGTACCGTTTCTTGAGAGGCTTGGTTGACCCCCTGCAGTATCAACTGATGAATCACACCTTTCCAACATTCCAGCACCTGATTGACAGAGCAATCATGACAGAAAGGAAGCGTAAGGAGATGGAGGATCGTAAGCGCAAGATCAGTGGACCCCAGCCTGGAAGCAGCAGCCGTCCTCGTTTTTCAGGCAATCAACCTCAGCAGTTCAGGCAGAACCAGCGTCCACCTCAGCAGCATCAGCAGCGTCAGCAGTATCAGCAGTTCCAAAGGCAGTATCCTCAGCATCAGTATCAGAACCGTCAGAGCAATCAATCAGGAGGTCAGTTTCAGAGGCAGAATCAGCAGACACCTCGTCTTCCTGCCCCAGCAAGCCAGCAGAACAATCAGGCAGCACCAGCTCAGGTTGGAAACAGGGCATGTTTCCACTGTGGAGAGCAAGGCCATTGGGTGATGCAATGTCCGAAGAAGGCAGCCCAGCAGCAGTCAGGCCCCAATGCCCAGCAAAGCAGAATGTGTCTCAGTCTGGAGCAGGCAACCGCCCTCAGCAGCGCTATAATCATGGAAGATTGAATCACTTGGAGGCTGAAGCAGCTCAGGAGACCCCCGGCATGACAGTAGGTATGTTCCCAGTCGATTCCCATATTGCAGAAGTGTTATTTGATACTGGAGCAACGCATTCTTTCATTACTGCATCATGGGTAGAAGCACATAATCTTCCAATTACTACCATGTCAACCCCCATTCAAATTGACTCAGCTGTTGGTAGAATTCGAGCTGATAGCATATGCTTGGGTGTAAGTGTGGAAATAAGGGGGATAGCGTTTCCCGCCAACCTTATAGTAATGGGTACTCAGGGAATAGATGTCATCCTAGGGATGAATTGGCTAGATAAGTATCAGGCAGTTATCAGTTGTGATAAAAGGACAATCAAGTTGGTGTCCCCACTAGGAGAGGAAGTGGTGACCGAGTTAGTCCCGCCTGAGCCGAAGAAAGGAAGTTGTTATCAGATGGCTGTCGATAGCAGTGAAGCAGACCCAATTGAGAGTATCAAGGTTGTGTCTGAATTTCCAGACGTGTTTCCAAAGGATTTACCGGGTATGCCACCAGAGCGGAAAGTTGAGTTTGCCATAGAGCTTCTTCCTGGAACCGCCCCTATCTTCAAGAGAGCTTACAGAATATCTGGACCAGAGTTGGTTGAGCTTAAGAAGCAGATTGATGAGCTGTCAGAGAAAGGTTACATCCGGCCAAGCACCTCGCCTTGGGCCGCCCCTGTCTTGTTTGTGGAGAAGAAAGATGGCACCAAGAGGATGTGTATCGATTATCGAGCTTTGAATGAAGTCACGATCAAGAACAAGTATCCCTTGCCCAGAATAGAAGATCTGTTTGACCAGTTGAGAGGAGCCAGTGTGTTCTCCAAGATTGATCTGAGGTCAGGTTATCATCAGCTCAGGATCCGACCTTCGGACATTCCGAAGACGGCATTCATTACCAAGTATGGTTTGTATGAGTTCACAGTGATGTCTTTTGGTTTGACCAATGCACCAGCGTTTTTCATGAACTTGATGAACAGTGTATTCATGGATTATCTCGATAAGTTTGTGGTGGTATTCATTGATGACATTCTGATTTATTCTCAAAGTGAAGAAGAGCATGCAGATCATTTGAGGATGGTATTGCAGAGATTGCGAGAGCACCAGTTGTATGCAAAGTTGAGCAAGTGTGAGTTCTGGATCAGCGAAGTCCTGTTCTTGGGTCACATAATCAACAAAGAAGGATTGGCTGTGGATCCGAAGAAAGTGGCAGACATTCTGAACTGGAAAGCGCCAACGGATGCTCGAGAAATCAAGAGCTTCATTGGAATGGCCGGATATTATCGGCGATTCATTGAAGGGTTTTCGAAGATTGCGAAACCAATGACAGCGTTGCTAGGCAACAAGGTTGAGTTCGAGTGGACCCAGAAATGTCAAGAGGCCTTTGAAGCGCTGAAAGAGAAGTTGACAACAGCGCCTGTCTTAGTCTTGCCTGATGTGCACAAGCCCTTCTCTGTGTACTGTGATGCTTGTTACACAGGTTTGGGATGCGTGTTGATGCAAGAGGGAAGAGTTGTGGCTTACTCGTCCCGACAGCTGAAGGTTCATGAGAAGAATTACCCAATCCATGACCTAGAGTTGGCAGCAGTGGTTCACGCACTGAAGACATGGAGGCACTATTTGTATGGACAGAAATGCAATGTTTACACAGATCACAAGAGTCTGAAGTACATATTCACTCAGTCAGAGTTGAACATGAGGTAGCGAAGATGGTTAGAGTTGATCAAAGACTATGAGTTGGAGATCCATTACCATCCAGGCAAAGCAAACGTAGTGGCAGATGCTTTGAGCAGAAAGAGCCAAGTCAATCTGATGGTTGCTCGTCCGATGCCTTATGAGTTGGCCAAGGAGTTCGACAGGTTGAGTCTCGGATTTCTGAACAATTCGCGAGGAGTCACAGTTGAATTGGAACCTACCTTGGAGCGCGAAATCAAAGAAGCGCAGAAGAATGATGAGAAGATCAGTGAGATTCGGCGACTGATTCTAGATGGTAGAGGCAAAGATTTTCGAGAAGATGCAGAAGGCGTGATATGGTTCAAAGACCGCTTGTGTGTTCCCAATGTCCAGTCCATTCGGGAGTTGATTCTCAAGGAAGCTCATGAGACAGCTTATTCGATTCACCCTGGCAGTGAGAAGATGTATCAAGATCTGAAGAAGAAATTCTGGTGGTATGGAATGAAGAGGGAAATCGCAGAGCATGTGGCTATGTGCGATAGTTGTCGAAGAATTAAGGCAGAGCACCAGAGACCTGCTGGATTGTTGCAACCGTTGCAGATCCCTCAGTGGAAATGGGATGAAATTGGTATGGATTTTATAGTCGGATTGCCTCGCACTCGAGCCGGCTATGATTCTATTTGGGTAGTAGTGGACCGTTTGACCAAGTCGGCCCACTTCATACCTGTCAAGACCACCTACAGCAGTGCAGTATTGGCAGAACTGTATATGTCTCGGATCGTTTGTCTTCATGGTGTGCCAAAGAAGATAGTGTCAGACAGAGGAACGCAGTTCACCTCTCATTTCTGGCAGCAGTTGCATGAAGCTTTGGGCACACATCTGAATTTCAGTTCAGCTTATCACCCGCAGACAGATGGTCAGACTGAAAGAACCAATCAAATTCTTGAAGACATGTTGAGAGCCTGTGCGTTGCAAGATCAGTCCGGATGGGACAAGCGATTGCCTTATGCAGAATTTTCCTATAACAACAGTTACCAGGCCAGTTTGAAGATGTCACCATTTCAAGCGCTTTATGGAAGGAGTTGTAGAACTCCGTTGCAATGGGATCAGCCTGGAGAGAAGCAAGTGTTTGGGCCAGACATTTTGCTTGAAGCCGAAGAGAACATCAAGATGGTCCGAGAGAATCTGAAGATAGCGCAATCGAGGCAGCGAAGCTATGCAGACACAAGAAGAAGAGAGCTGAGTTTTGAAGTCGGAGACTTTGTCTATCTGAAAGTGTCACCGATCAGAGGAGTCAGAAGATTCGGAGTGAAAGGCAAGCTAGCACCCCGCTACATTGGTCCGTATCAGATTCTTGCAAAGCGTGGAGAAGTGGCCTATCAGCTCAGTCTGCCAGAGAATTTGTCAGCTGTGCATGATGTCTTTCATGTATCTCAGTTGAAGAAGTGCTTGCGTGTGCCAGAAGAGCAGTTGCCAGTGGAAGGTCTGGAAGTCCAGGAGGACTTGACCTATGTTGAGAAGCCAGCTCAGATTCTTGAGATTGCAGATAGAGTCACCCGAAGGAAGACCATCAGAATGTGCAAGGTCAGATGGAGTCACCACTCTGAGGAAGAAGCAACCTGGGAGCGTGAAGATGATTTGATGGCCAAGTACCCAGAGCTCTTTGCTAGCCAGCCCTGAATCTCGAGGGCGAGATTCTTTTAAGGGGGATAGGTTTGTAACGCCCCGAATTTTGCAGTTGAATTTTTTTCTTTTCTTTACTCGCCAAAATTCGGGCGTTACCTTTTCTTTTTCTTTTTCTCTTCGCTAAACCTTGACCTTTTCCAAAGTTTTAGCGGGATTCGGTTTGGATTTCCCGTGTAAAGAAAAACTCTAAAATACTTTATGATTTGATGCACCATGCCGAACCTTGCATTTTTGATTGCTTTGAAAGTGCAATTGCATTCATGTGGAAAGATCGGATTTCGAAAAACAGGAAATAATCTTTCTCTCTCTTTCTCTCTCTTTCTCTCTCCTCTTTCTCTCTCTCTCCCGCGCCCTGGGCCGACCCCGGCCGGCCCAAGTCCCTGGCGCCCCCTCTTGGGCCCAAAGCAGGCCCAGCCGCCCCCCCCCCACCCCCTCCTTTTTTTTCCCAAAACCCCCTTCCTCTCCCTCATTCTCTCCCTCTCTCCCTCCCCACCCAAGCCGCCGCCCCCTACCCGCCCCCTGCCCTAGGCCGCCGCCCCGTCCCCTGCCGCCGGCCGCCCCTCGCCGTCGGCCATCCCCGCCGGTGAGCCCCCTCCCCCTCCTCCCTCTCCTCCCTCCCCTCTCTTCTCCCCTCCCCCGCGCGCCCCCTGGCCGCGCCGGCCACCACCCCCCAGCCCAGCCGCCGCTGGCCGGCCCTCGGCCGCGCCCAGCCGGCCCCGGCCGCCGCTGGCCCGCCCCGGCCGCTCCCCTGGCCGCCCTGGCCCGGCCGCTGGCCACCCCCCAGCCGCGCCCCGCCCGGCCGCCAGCCGCCCCCAGCCCGCGCCCGGCCGCCCGCCCTGGCCCCTGGCCGCGCCCCTGTCCCGGGCCGGTTCAGCCGGCCTCGGCCCCGGCTCAGCCGCCCCCGGCCCCAGCTCGGCCGCCCCCCGCGCTCGGCCGCCCCAGCTCGGCCGCCTGCCCCCGGGCCGGTTCAACCGCCCCTAGGGCCGGTTCAACCGCCCCCCCTCTGTTTTTTTTAATTTTTTTTATTTTATTTTATTTACTTTCTGTGATCATAATTACTGTATTTTAAGTAGACTAATCATTGTTCATGCTATGGAAAATAGGAAGGTTAATTTAAAATTCCGTTATGCTATTGATTCACGTAGTTAATTGTTTATCCCGTGCAATGTTGATCAACTAAAAATGATTAGGTTCCCATTTGTACATATATATAACAGAATTCTTTTGCTAAGAACCAATTGTAACTAATCATTAGTGCATAAGATTTAAACCCCTGCGAGACCCTTTCCCATTTCTTTCTAACCATAACAAATGCGATGTCAAATATCATACTCGATGCATATTCGCTTTACTTGTTCCCTTGTATGGTGTACTGTTTTTTGTATTAAATATGTGGATGTATGTATGTTTGCGCTCGCATAGAGAACGATCCGGTCGAAGAGCCCGAGGAATTCGCAGGAGAAGCCCCTGAGCAGCAGTCGGTTGGTGGAGGCAAGTGTCCTTTGACCTATCTCTGTCCTACTCATTCTTTAATTCACCTCCCGCATTACACATTTATACCTAAGGATTGACTAGCTTTTGTTATCCATGTCCTTGTTTACCTATTTGGGTCGGATTATTACTGCTTAGTTTGATGCTATTGCTCAACTCTAATCAATGAACATGATGTGATTATCTGTGATACGCTGTTTTCCCCTTCTTATTTATGATCGTACTTGTGGCATTTAAGGGGACACGAGCGGTTTCTCGAGTGCCTCTCCGTAAGGACCTGTTCAATGGATGACCGCCCGGGAAAACAGTGCAACCATGAGGGTCGAATGGGACGCCCTTAGCTGAATAATTAGAGGAACCGGGGTGTAGTTCGCTTAGCCGTTGTGCCGTCAATGGGGCTCGGTGTATGCGGCTCGCTCTGCCAAGGTTGATTTGTCCCTTGGGGAGGAGTGCGGTACATTTAGGAAACCTAACGGGTGGCTACAGCCCCGGGGAATCTTTGTAAAGGCTACGTAGTGAGACCCTGCCTATTCACCTTGGTAGTGTTTAAGGGTTTGATCAGCCCGAGGCAAGTGGGAATCACGGCTTGTGGGTAAAGTGCGCAACCTCTGTAGAGTGTTATGAAACTGATATATCAGCCTGCTCACGGTTATGAGCGGCCAAGGGAGCTCCAGAGATTAGTGATACTTGATCAGAGACATTTTGGTACAGGTGGCAATGAGATTGATGGTTCTGATTATGATTATGGTATTGGTAAGTGGTATTCTTTCCGTTTGGAAAGGATACATTGGGCTAATAACTTGGGTTAATGTTAAAACCTGGCTTTCTACTAGTAAGTAATAACCTGACCAACTAAAAGTAACTGCTTGACTTATCCCCACATAAAGCTAGTCCACTACAGCCAAACAGGATACTTGCTGAGTATGTTGATGTGTACTCACCCTTGCTCTACACACCAAACCCCCCCCCCCTCCAGGTTGTCAGCATTGCAACCACTGCTCAGGAGAAGAT
Source organism: Zea luxurians (assembly GCA_029449295.1). Classification (NCBI taxonomy): domain Eukaryota; kingdom Viridiplantae; phylum Streptophyta; class Magnoliopsida; order Poales; family Poaceae; genus Zea; species Zea luxurians. Next base: position 19,512,469 of record JAOPSE010000042.1, read on the forward strand.
GAAGCTGTGGAAGGAGACTTCCAGGAGTTCCAAGACTACGATGAGTTCTAGGCGTGGGTTAGCGGCAACCCCCAGTCGGCTGCCTGTGAAGGCCGCGTTATCTATGTTTCTTTTCCGCACTTTGATTTATTGTAAGAACTATATGGACGTCTCAGACGTATGATGTAATCGACTATTATTTCCCTTTTAATACTATTTGAGCACTGTGTGATGATGTCCATGTTATGTAACTGCTGTGTACGTGAATAACTGATCCTGGCACGTACATGGTTCGCATTCGGTTTGCCTTCTAAAAACCGGGTGTGACACCCCGCAAGCTAAAATTCCACCTATCGAGAACAACTTCTAATTTGATATCTGTGGGACAGACCCTGAGCCACCTACAACACAAGGCAAGCCCCGGTGCATTTACCCCTTTCCTTGATGTTTTAAATTCTTTATCACTTGAGATGATGCATTAGGTGATAGGAGTTGTCTGCTAAATCGTTGCTACATTTCCTTCCTTGGAACTGTTTACCATTCCTTGATACCCGTTTTATTTAAAAGTTTTCTGATGCTTAGTCTTGCCTTAGAAAACAAAATGTTTTGTTTTAAACAAAGAAGATGCTTCATATGGGATGTGAAGATTTCAAAGAAAAGACTTGATGGTGAATCCATCATGGCCATGATGGGTTCAACATCTAAAAAGATGTACCTCTGCTAGGTACCAAACTTTGGGTTTTAAATAATAAAGACGAGACTAGACGAGTAACTTGCACGAGAAGAGAGTCTCGATGTAGTGTCTCTGTCTGAGTCGATTAAGGACCGTGTCGATGTAGGCGTGATGATCGAGGACCTTTTAACTGGCCACATGCCTCGTCATGGGTAAGCTTCGCCTCGGTCGGACCAATACTAGAAAGGCCACCACGCAATGGGAGTGGAGAGATGGCGAGAGTAGCATGTACCCTCCATGGCAAGAAGCTGGACGGTGGTGTATCTGTACTCTCGGTTGGTGTGAACCCATTCTGGTCTTGAGAAACCCGGTGGAGAGTTGACATATGCAAGGGTTAAGTGCTACATATGCCGTATGGTTGGAGATCCTCAGCTGGGTATTAATCGATTCGGATCGCTGTTACTTCTCGGACATGAAGACTTGGTCACTGACTTACACGTAGCAATCCAGTGAACTCAAGCGGTGATAAAAGATGGCTAGTGTAGGCCAAGTGCTTGAACTTGGATAGAAAGAACTCTAGATACAGGTAATGAATTAACCTGATAATAAAACTAGATTTTTAAGGATCCACTGTTAGTAAGCATTTTTGCAAACAGAGTCTTTGATTCTTGATCAGCCTTGCCTTGAATCCCACATGCCAGCATATCCTTGAGAAGTCTTTTTCCTTTGTCGGGTAAGACTTGAGAAAGTACACTCCGTACTCAGGGTTTTCGAACCCATGTTGTTGTAGGTGATGAAACAACCGAGTTTTGCTGTTTCTGCTCGAAGGTGGTGCCAAAGGAGGAGGCTAATCAGTAAACTTGTTTTTTGGGAGGATGTTTTACCTCCCTAGTATGTAATAATATGTTATGCACTTAGACACCCGGTATTGTAATAAATACTCTCCCTATATTTTATGAATGTAAATTAAGTTATTGTAATCCACTTCTGCTTATTCTTTACTCCGACTATGTGTGTAATGTCTGCGTGATGGGTGAAGCGCTCTTGGGCGATGTGATGATGATATAGAGGACTGAACTTGTCAAGTGATTATGCGCATCTACATAGTTGTCCGAGGTTTTAAGGACAAGGACATCTGTAGGTGGGCCTAATACCTTGGAAGGTTCCGTGATAGCTGGTATCGGAGCGAAGCTCGTCCCTTCGGACATTACGTAGTACTTCAAAAGAACTTTTAAATACTTACCTTGAAAAAAAAATTCTTTCATTCTTATCTTACCACTTTCTGGTAGTCCCTTATCTTTTAAAGTTGGGTAACAGAGTGCAGTATGTGTAAGGAAGTCGGGGATAGATGAAAGATTGATCCCATAATAATTCGGTTATGCATGCATCATGTTTAAACTATACTAATAAATTTTCCCCTCTTATGTTGATGTGGCGCGAACCAAGACCACTCAGCGCAAATCAACCGGACCACATGGTGTACCCAGGCACCAGCTAGCCTCTAGGCATGAAGGAAGTAGAAGTGGAAGCAACGACCCTATCGGGGATTTGGAGGCCAGAGTGGAGCAACTCAGGTATGAGCAACGCCACGGATGCAGGAAGCGTGCGCGCGATAGTCGCCGCATTGCTGAACTATCAGCCGAAGTTAATCGCTTGCAGTATGAAATTTTGGAACGCGATACGTCCATTGACTGGGTCGTAAACTCACGCTCTTTCACTTGGGACTGTGAAGCCAAAGCTCTAGCTCGAGTAGCAGAACTTAGCACATCCCTAAAAAACCTACAAGCATACTGCAACACCTTGCATGAAGAGGTGCACGTGTTGTATGACCGGCTGCACCCGAACGTGTCACCCGATGTGGCAGCAATGGGAGCTAGACCATCTAGAACAGCAAATGGAGGATCTGATGGGGGAATTGACCTTTTTGGGGCCCCTCCATCTATGAACCTTGCTGATGAACGGTCTCCTGAAGCAGGCAGCGGAACAGCTAAGGACGAAGAGGATTAGAGTAGTATAGTTTAAGTAATGTACTCATGTAAAATAAATAAGAAGGTTGAGTTGTAATACTGAGTATGTGTAATTATTACTGTTCCACAATGTAATAAAGATGGTGTGTTGGCATGTAATAATTCCGGATGTTTTCTTCCTCAGATGTCATCGCGAACCCATGCTCATGATGGGGCAGGTACATCCCGCGGCGGGGAGGACACTCTCAATCCACCACTTGTACCTCCTATCCTGGCCGAGGCTATCGCTGCCTTGGTCAATGCCACCGCTGATAACACACACTTTCTACATGAAATGGCGGGAAACCAAATTCAACAACACGGAGGAAGAGGTCAACCACAAGGACCACGCGACACCACCTATCTGAAGTTCTCTGAGACCCACCCATCGCTCTTTGTCAAGGCAGAGAAACCCCTGGAAGCTGACGACTGGGTGCGGGTGATGGAACAAAAATTTGGGCTAATCCGATGCACCGAGATATAGAAGCCCCTATTTGCCGCTCAGCAGTTAAGAGGCCCCGCTAGCACCTGGTGGGCAAACTTTTCCACCATCTAGCCTGCGGGACATCAAGTCACTTGGGAAGAATTCAAACTGGCATTTAGGGAACATTACGTTCTAGAAGGAGTGCTGCAAATGAAACTGGAAGAGTTCATCTAACTAAAGCAAGGGGGAGATTCTGTGATGCAGTATCTCAATAAATTCAATCACCTCTCCCAGTATGCCATTGATCAAGTGGATATAGATTTGAAAAAGAAGAATTGCTTTATGAGGGGACTAAATGATAGACTCCAGCGTAAGATGGCAACATGTTTGGACCTCACATACAACAAGGCTGTTAGTCCAACACTATCAGTTGAAGCCAAAAATGTGGGACAAGGAAAGTCAAAAGGATATGCGGGTGAAAGATCAACTCAGGGACCTAAAAAAAGGACAAGGTTGGTAATTCGACCTTTCAATCCAAACCGTTCTTCTCCTCGCCCACCTACATATCCATTCAGACAACCCGTATTTATTCGTCCCACTCCTGCCCCCGCTCCGACCAATCAGCCGAGTGCCCCTGGTGCTCGTTTCCCTGCCCTTCCCAGTTCCTCCAGTGGTTGCTTCAATTGTGAAAAGTCTGGACATTTCATCAAGGACTGCTCATATCCGAAGCAAAACAAATCCAACTTTCAGCAGACTTCTAGGAACTCAAAGCAAGGAAAGGGGAACACGTCCAACTCTTCAACGGGCAAAAATTTGAAGAAAACTAGACGAGTCTATTATACCTAGGTGGCTACTACACCGAAGAACCGGTGATGATGGGTATGTTCCTCGTTGCCAACCACCCAGCAGTTATCCTTTTCGATTCTGGTGCATCACATACCTTCATAAGAAAGACTTTTGTGGAGAAACATTGCATACATTGCACTGAATCAAGGGAGGGATTTGCTATCCACTCACCTGGGGGCCGAATATTTACTAAGGAAGTAGCCTTCCACATACCCGTAACCTTGGCCGGACGGGAATTCCCTACAAACATGATTGTTATAAAGGGGCAAGATATAGATGTGATTCTAGGAATGAATTGGTTAGCCCAGAATAAAACCATTATCAATGCGTACCAAAGGACCATTAAGTTGAGTTATGGTCATGAAGAAGTCCAATTGTCCATCCCTATAGCTGTCCCAGTTAAAGCATCTGGACAGGTTTTTGAGGCCATAGTACAAGAAATCCAGGATATTCCAGTGGTATGTGAATTTCCGGATGTCTTTCCCGAAGACTTGCCTGGATTGCCTCCTGAAAGGGATGTGGAATTTGTAATTGAATTGAAGCCCGGTACGGCTCCTATTTTCAGAAGGTCGTACCGTATGCCACCTAATGAACTGCGGAACTCAAATCTCAACTACAAGACTTATTGGAGAAAGGTTTCATTAGACCAAGTTCGTCACCGTGGGGATGTCCAGCAATCTTCGTCAAGAAGAAGGATCAGACACTTCGAATGTGCGTGGACTATAGACCCCTCAATGAGGTTACCATCAACAACAAATATCCTCTTCCTCAGATCGATATTTTATTCGATCAACTTACTAGAGCCCGGGTATTCTCTAAGATTGATCTCAGATCGGCTATCATCAGATCCGTATTCGACCCAAGGATATACCCAAGACCGCATTCACCATGCGGTATGGATTATTTGAATATCTGGTCATGTCTTTCGAATTAACAAATGCTCTAGCCCACTTCACATACTTAATGAATTCAGTATTCATGCCTGAGTTAGATAAGTTTGTGGTGGTCTTCATTGACGACATTCTGATCTATTATAAAAATGAAGAGGAGCATGCAAAGCACTTGTGGATTGTGTTAACGCGCTTAGGGGAACATCAATTGTATGCCAAATTCAGCAAATGCACGTTCTGGTTGGAGGAAATCCAGTTTCTTGGACATGTATTGTCTGCTAAAGGGATTGCGGTTGATCCCAGCAAAGTCAAGGATATTCTAGAATGGAATTCACCCACTACAGTACATCAAGTTCGGAGTTTCCTTGGACTGGCTGGTTATTACCGCAGATTCATTCTGGATTTCTCCAAGATTGTAAAACCCATTACAGGATTATTGAAGAATGATACAAAGTTTGATTGGTCCTCAAAATGTAACGAAGCCTTTGAGCAGCTGAAAGTGTTGTTAACCACTGCACCGGTGTTGGCCCAACCGGATATTGAAAAGCCTTTTGATGTGTATTGTGACGCGTTAGGCAGTGGACTTGGATGTGTCTTGATGCAAGAAGGACGGGTCATAGCTTATGCTTCAAGACATCTACGCCGGCATGAGGAGCATTACCCAACTCATGATCTGGAATTGGATGCAGCCGTTCATGCTCTTAAGATTTGGTGTCATTATCTGCTGGGAAATATATGCCATTTGTACACGGATCATAAAAGTTTGAAGTATATCTTCACCCAATCAGAACTAAACATGAGACAAAGAAGGTGGCTTGAGCTAATCAAAGATTATGACTTAGAAATTCATTATCACCCAGGAAAAGCCAATGTGGTGGTAGATGCTTTAAGTCACAAAACTTTTTGTCATTGTCTTACAGTAAGAGCACCTGACACCACTTTATGTCAAGAAATGGAAAGGTTGAATCTGGGGATAATTCAACAAGGAACCTTGACGAATTTGAAGCTCGAGTCAATTCTTCTACAAAGAATTATTGATGCCCAAAGAACCGATAAGGGTATGAAGTATATTCATGAGAAAATGGAGGTCGGTAAGGCAAATTGTTTCAGAAAAGATAATCAGGGAGCAATATGGTTTAAAGATCGCATAGTAGTACCAAAAGATGTTGAGGTCCGCCAACAAATCTTGGACGAAGCTCATCTTAGTCGATATTCCATTCATCCGGGAAGCACTAAGATGTATCAAGACTTAAAGCAACATTAATGGTGGACTAAAATGAAGATTGAAACTACACGCTATTTGGCAAAGTGTGACACTTGCAGACGGGTCAAAGCGATACATATGAAGGCCGCTGGAGCATTGCAATATTTGCCCATCCCAACCTGGAAATGGGAAGATATTAGTATGGATTTCAATGTGGGATTACCCAGGACAACTAAAGGATGTGATCCTATCTGGGTCATAGTTGACCGGCTTACAAAGACAGCTCATTTTCTACCAGTCAAAACATATTACACGGTCCTTACTTATGCTTAGATATATGTGGCTCGTATTCTCAGTTTACATGGAATTCCAAAGACGATAGTGTCGGACTGAGGACCGCAATTTGTATCCAAGATTTGGGAGGAGTTGCACAAATACTTGGGTACTAAATTACTCCACAGTTCGGCTTATCATCCTTAGACAAGTGGGCAAACTGAGAGAGTAAATCAGATACTTGAAGATATGCTACGGGCATGTGTCCTGGAATTTCCACAGAAGTGGGATGATTGTCTGCCATTGACAGAATTTTCTTATAATAACAGCTATCAAGAAAGCATTAAAATGGCACCATTTGAAGCACTGTACGGGCGACGATGCCGAACACCCTTAAATTGGTCAGAACCCGGAGAACGGTGGTTTTTCAGGCACGACTTGGTTAAAAACGGAAGAAAAAGTTCAACGGATAAGACACAACTTGAAAGAAGCTCAAGCTCGGCAGAAAAACTATGCAGATAAACGACGCCGACCTTTGGTCTTTCCAGTCAAGGATTATATATACCTGAAAGTATCACCGATGAAGGGTGTTAATTAGTTCAGGGTAAAAAGAAAGTTGGCACCCCGACACATTGGCCTGTTTCCCATTCTTGAACAATGCGGACCAGTGGCATACAGACTTCAACTGCCCGAATCATTATCTGCGGTACATAATGTATTCCATGTATCCCAGTTAAAGAAGTGCCTTCGGATTCCTGATCGAACCATAGATGTGGTGGATGTTACTTTTGAACCAGACTTGACTTATTCGGAACATCCTATTCGAGTTCTGGATCAAAAGGACTGAATCACCCGAAAAAAGACTCTTAAATTCTATAAGGTACAATGGAACCAGCACACTGAAGACGAAGCTACCTGGGAGACTCAAGATTTCTTGGAGAAAAATTTTCCTAGGTTTTTAGCTTCATGTAACCTATGAGATTTGTATACCTTATTGTAAAGTTGAAATGAACCATAGACGAAGCTACCTTATTGTGACGTGTTTCCTTTTCCATTACTTACCCTAGGACCTTAAATCTCGGGATGAGATTCTTTTATGGGGGAAGGATGTAGCACCCCTGGTGTTACTAGAACTAAAACTTGAGCATGGCATCATATGCATTGACATGTCATTATGTTTGTTATACCTAGAATGCATCCACTAGGTAAAATTTCAAAACAAGTGTGATGTGGTGACTTGAAGTGTTCTTAACCCTAGAGTAGGGTACTTAACCCTAGGATTAGGGCATGTGGGTAAATGAGAAGCCAAATTAAGTAGTACCTCAAAAGCCATTGGAAATTTTCATAAAGATTAAGTTTGATGGATTTGAGTGGCACAAAAACCTTAAAGCACCCAAAACCCTAAAAGGAACCCTAGAAACCCTAATTTGTGCCCTATATGGTGATTTCAAATTCTATACACTTTTGGACCAAAGTGTATATATCAAAGTGGTAGAACATCAAAAACCAAACAACTTTTACATTGGAGGATTTTCAAGTAATGTGGAACAATTTGGACTTAATTGCAAAAAGTCCCAAGAACACCCATGTGGTTAACTCTGAAATTTCAGTGTAATTAGGCCAAGTTTGAGGCCTTATATTCTTTAATCTATGAGGATTTTGCCCTAGGTCAATACATCAAACTTGTAGAGCTATGTTAGGGGCACAAATTTTATTAACTGACTAAGCATTAGTGCTGTACAAAAATTGGAGAAAATTTGGTCTAAAGTTGGGCTGTCAGTCATAAGAAAATTCTAAACCTAGCTTAACAGTGGCGCTGGTCTGACTTTGGAAATAAATTAAAGACGATTTAGTGGGTTTAAGTCCAAGGTCACTGTGATGAAGTTGAAGGTTGTATATAGGAGCATAACTTTGCTAAAGTAAGGTTGGGTTGTTGCTATGCGAAAACAGAAGTAATGGTGCCTTGAAGTGGCGCTGTCAGTCGGTCTAATGGGGAAAGAAATGCGATTACTGCATTTGGTCATACTGAAGCTAGGGTTCAATGTTATTGAGCCAACTTGGGCGGCGTCGTGTGCTTAATCCATGGGGATTTTTGGTATGGTCGTTATACCAAAGTGAAAGAACGTTGATTAATGCACCACTTTGATGTGGACCGATTTGCAAGTAACTACATGAATTAGGGCGCAATGTTCATCCGAATTCGGGCTGGCAGGCAAGATAGCGATCTGGGTTCAGTGTACCTCGTCGGGGATAAGAACGCCACCGCTGTCGTGTTCACTGCTCGAACTTGCAGCCATTGGTAAAAATCTTCCGGGATGTGGCGCATGTAACCATGAGGTGGCGTCATTCGACCGAAGCATTTCACCTGGGCGCTCGTCGTGGCCTTACCCACGCGCAAGCTCGCCAGCGCACATGGAGATCTTTTGAATTCCGTCCGATTCCGGCAACCTCCCTATAAACTGAGCCCGAGCGCTACTTCTTTACTACCTTATGCACCTGAGTGCTTGTGCGACCTGCTCAATTTTGTGAAGAAACCTAGTAAGGCTGTTGGCTTCCCCTCGCCGTTCTCGGCTCCGTCGTGAAAGACTCCTCCATGGCCAGGTCAAATTGAGCAAGCATTCCTTAAATTTTGTTCCGTTCGAGCTTCCTTCGATGCTAGGGGTACTCCTCGATCCATTTAATTTAACGTTACTGCCTTTATCTCACCGGAACAGCCCTTCGACGCCGGAATATTCCGTGATCCGCCACCCCGACACGGACCACCCTATCTGTTCTTCGTCCCACCCATCCCACTACCATTCCGAGCTCCTGGTGAGTCCTTAGTGCTTGTCATGCCTATCAATTGAGTTCTACCGCGTTGCGGCTTCAGGACCAAGCCCAGCGAACCTCGGAGTCTGCCATGAACCGAGTACCATAGACCGTAGGCCATAATAATCTGATTGGTTGTGGGATGAGGGTTGGTTATGCCTAGGGAAGTGGCCGGGGTGCTCGTTGCCTCAGAAGGGGGCTGCTGGCGGTGGGCTCCGATAGCGGCAGTCAGGTGTTCGACGCGGCGTCGTCGGGGGTCTCGCGGACATAAATGGAACCAAGAAGAAGGGCTTTGATGTGAGTGTAAGTGACTCATGTAAATAGTATCAGTGAGCTCTTCGCAATTGTTTGAACGATCAGGGGCCTTTGCGCAAATCCAACCACACAGTCGCGGGCGCGCCCGAGTTCTGCGTAGGCCTATGTTTGCTGGGCTGATTTCGGCCCAACACTTTTATTAGTTTTCCTTTTCTTTTTCTAACTAAGTTTGTAAATCCATAGAAATTAGTAGAAAAATGATAAAACTATGAGACCAATTTTTCTAAATTCCTAAATTCATCTAGTATTTAATAAAAATAGTTCCAAGATTTTTAGTCCAAACCTGAAATTAGTTGGCATTTAAAGATGCCTAAACCTAGCCTTTTAGAATTTTAGAATTAATTTGGTAGCTCCAAAAATAATAAAACTTTTTGGGTAAGCTTAGTTTGATGGTTAAAGCCCTTGGGTAAAGTTTTACATGCTTTGGACATTGTTTGGTCCCAAACCCCATACCCTAGCTCCCTAGGGTAAAATTGCCTAACCCTAATAGAATACTAACTTAGGAAACTTTAGTGACTAGTGGGCACCGTGAAGGAAAGTTGTATTCAAGATACAACTTAGTGTGTTTCTATTACAACTACATATTCATAGCATCACATAAGCATTCATGTGTATGAATTGTTATGTATAGAGAACGAAGAAGAAGTGGTAGTCGAAGAAGAAGTTGCCCCGCAAGCTGAAATTCCACCTATCGAGAACAACTTCTACTTTGATATCCGTGGGACAGACCCTGAGCCTCCTACAACATAAGGCAAGCTCCGGTGCATTTACCCATTTCCTTATTGTTTTAAATTCTTTATCACTTGAGATGATGCATTAGGTGATAGGAGTTGTGTCCTAAACCGTTGCTGCATTTCCTTCCTTGGAACTATTTAGCATTCCTTGATACCTGTTTTATTTAAAAGTTTTTTTATGCTTAGTCTTGCCTTAGAAAACAAAATGTTTTGTTTTAAACAAAGAAGATGCTTTATATGGGATGTGAAGTTTTCAAAGAAAAGACTTGATGGTGAATCCATCATGGCCATGATGGATTCAACATCTGAAAAGATGTACCTCTGCTAGTTACCAAACTTTGAGTTTTAAATAATAAACACGAGACCAGACGGGTGACTTGCACGAGAAGAGAGTCTCGGTGTAGTGTCTCCGTCTGAGTCGATTAAGGACCGTGTCGATGTAGGCTTGATGATCGAGGACCTTTTAACTGGCCACATGCCTTGTCATGGGTAAGCTTCGCCTCGGTCGGACCAATAACAGAAAGGCCACCACGCAATGGGAGTGGAGAGATGGCGAGAGTAGCGTGTACCTTCCGTGGCAAGAGGCTAGACGGTGGTGTATCTATGCTCTCGGTTGGCGTGAACCCATTCTAGTCTTGAGAAACCCGGTGGCGAGTTGACATATGCAAGGGTTAAGTACTACATATACCATGTGGTTGGAGATCCCCAGCTGGGTATTAATCGATTCAGATCACCGTTACTTCTCGGACATGAAGACTTGGTCACTGACATACACGTAGCAATCCAGTGAACTCAAGGGGTGATAAAAGATGGCTAGTGTAGGCCAAGTGCTTGAACTAGGATAGAAAGAACTCTAGATACAGGTAATGACTTAACCTGATAATAAAACTAGATTTTTAAGGATCCACTGTTAGTAAGCATTTCTGCAAACAGAGTCTTTGATTCTTGATCAGCCTTGCCTTGAATCCCACAAGCCAACATATCCTTGAGAAGTCTTTTTCCTTTGTCGGGTAAGACTTGCGAAAGTACACTCCGTACTCAGGGTTTTCGAACCCATGTTGTCGGGTAATACCTTGGAAGGTTCCGTGACATTGGGTCCCACATGTCAGTGTCATTCACTATTCTAGCGAAGGGAAGGTGTTTTTTTCGGACCTTCGGCTAAAGGCCTTCGTTCACATCACAGTCTAAATTTGTTACAAAGAAAGAAATCAATACTGCAAGTGGCTACTATTGGGGGCCTTTCTCCTCCGAAGGTCCTCAAAAATATAACTAACCATATATCTTCAGTATGACATAGATTATTACATGAGGTTTCAACTTCGGAATAGAGATCTTCTTCTACGACAAGAGTAGAGGCGTAACCCGAAGGTGACAAAAGTGGGTGACGAAGCTATTGTCAAGGGACTTCGGCTCGGGTTGATGACGAAGACCAAATACAACAGTGACCAAAAAAGGATAAAGACTATTTATCCTTAATGTTTCGTATTATAATTGTAGACGGTTGACAAGGACATAAATGTACTTTTACTCGGGTTGCATCTCGTGCCTATAAATAGATGAACAGTAGCACCGTACTGTTCACGCTGAATTGTATTTACTTTCTCGCATCATCGCCTTCGAGCAAGCCGAAGGTACCAATTTAATATTAACATTATTGATATTCATATATGTTTTACGGAATGCAAGAATAAATAAATCATTAAGATATGATTATCATATTCTCCCCTTGGCATTTCCTTTCACATATTAATATGATGAAGGTATGTCCTTCTCGACCTTCGTCTGGTAAGCATTATACCCTTGAGGAAATAATGCTTCGAAGGACGAAGATCCTTAATGGTTAATAATTGTGTTGCCTTGTTCTTGATTCACAACATTTAAAAACAAGTGACCAACGATTTCTTTCATCAATAATACACTGCCACTTCATAAAAAAACGCTGACATGACAACCTATTTCGAGCAGCTTATCCATCCTCATATTCAAACCCTATTTTACGAACAATACAATGTGCCTGTTTGTTTCAGCTTCTGCCAGCTTCTGGCCACCAAAAGCTGCTGCGGACTGCCAAACGCTCAGCTTTTCAGCCAGCTTTTATAAAATTCGTTAGGGCAAAAACCATCTAAAATCAACATAAACACATAATCGGTTGAGTCGTTGTAATAGTAGGAATCCATCACTTTCTAGATCCTGAGCTCTATGAACAACTTTATCTTCCTCCACACGTAATCGTAATGATACTCAGATTCTCCCTATAGCCAGATTCTCCCTACAGCCAGATTTTCAGAAAAGCTGGTCAGAAAAAAGCTGAACCAAACAGCCCCAATATACAGTGTAAAACGATGTTTTGGGTAACCATATGGGTGAACTGCTGAAGATGGTCTATCTACAGGGAAAGTGAGGTATAAGTCTTGACCATGAGCATGAGGTTCCTTGCAGTGCAGTGCAACTAGGTGGAAATGAAACCGACGGGTGGAGAGCTGCATGCGGTTGGCTTTGGTCTGATTGCTATACTCCGGCCGCGTCCTGCCCACCTCACACTGTCGCCTCCACTCGCTTCTCCACCACAGCAGCCCAGCAGCACTGACTCCTCTATTTATGATGGCTGCCTGCACCAAGAGAAGAGGGAGATCGAATCAGATATCGCCCACTACTCAGGACTAAAGCAGTAGTGTACTCGTACAATTGAGCCGCAAGAAAAGCATCGCATCCATCGTCTTCTCCATCAGTCCATCCCGAGTACCATTCGATTCTATATTCCGCCATTGTTGATCGCTCGCTCGCCTTCCTTGGTTCATCACTAGTTACGGCAGGAAAGGAGCCGAGCCATTCCAATCCAAGATTGATTCAGTGCTGGCCATGGAGAAGGAGACTCCGCCGCCGCTGCATACGGACCAGGTAAAATCAGGCCCAAGCTCAGAAGATACATCATTCATGTCCCTTGGAATTGGAGCCGTGCAAACTCTGGAGGAAGATCGCTCTGAACAATCTTGTTACTCTTTTCTTCTGTGTATATGTAGGAGACTAGTGTTTCATCCGAGCAACAACGTCCACGGCCGCATCTCTCCATCGACATCCCGGCAGCATCAAGCCTGCCGGCAGATCACCTGCTCCCGATGGCTACGGCGACGCAGGCCGGCACCAGCATCACCCCGCCTTCCACCAGGAGGGGGCAACAGACAAGCAGCAACATCCTCAGCACGCCCGCTCCTTCCTCCAGCTCTAGCAAGCCAATAAGCAGCAGGCCGCCTCTGCGCTCGCCGTCCTTCATGCTGAGGCAGACGGTGAAGAGCCTGCTGCCGTTGGGGAGCTTCAAGTCGTCGGCCGTCAAGAGCTACGAGGCCTCCATCTCCAAGCTATTCGGCGCCAGCGCCACCAAGGTGATGGCCAGGACGCCGTCGCTGCCGCTGGACGATGCTCTGTCGTCGTCGCCACATCCACCACCAGTTCAGCAGAAACCAGCCGCGCTCCACCACATGTGCCGCTCGCAGTCGCTCCCCACGACCACCAACATGAAGAAGGCGAAGCTGCTGAACGCGGCCAATGCCAAGAGCTTCAAGCGGATGGACTCGCTCGGCGGCACGTTCCGCGTCGTGCCTTCCACGCCCAGAACCCCCGCCACCGCCGTCCCCGACGACATAACCCCTGCTCCACCAGGCGGCCCAGGGACGACGACGACGACGACGGCCGCCGCCGTCGACGGCGACGGCGGCGAGGACATACCGGAGGAGGAGGCCGTGTGCCGGATCTGCATGGCGGAGCTGTCGGAGGGCAGCGACACCCTCATCAAGCTGGAGTGCGCGTGCAAGGGCGAGCTGGCGCTGGCGCACACGGACTGCGCCGTCAAGTGGTTCAGCATCAAGGGCACCCGGACCTGCGAGGTGTGCAAGCAGGACGTGCAGAACCTCCCGGTGACCCTGCTGCGGGTTCAGAGCGTGCAGCGGCGGGACCTCCTGAATCGCGGCGGCGGCAACACGCCCAGATACGACCGGTACAGGTGAAATCCTCATCGCTAGCTCTAGACGACTACTCTCGTGACTCGTCATCAGAATTCTATTGGGATTGCAAAAGGCTAGTCTTTAATTTGTGGAGGGATAGTGACTGGACACTAATTTAGTCGATGAATGAACGAATGCCAATTTTGACCAAGATTGCTTTGCTTGCATAACAGTGACACTATTTTGAGCTGGTGCCTTCGGTTTTGCTGGAGTCCTCATTTTTACCCTTAGTTGTCTTTTTTGCTCAGTTTTGCTTTTTTGTTCTATAGCACTGAAAGGCTAAAACTGAGCCAAAAAAACATGACTAAGAATAAAAGTGAGTACACCAATAAAATCGAGGGTACCAGCTTAAAAAACTCTAAAAAAATACTCTTTACATATACATGATATTTTACGTTAAAAGAACCTTAGCACTACCAGTGTTGAAAAACGACAGTGCAAATAAATTTAGAACCACCGTTATAGGGTTTCTTTGTACTTAGTGTAACAAGTGCATATATAATAGTACCACTGTACAATGCTTATTTGCTGCAGCTGGTCCCATGGAGTACACGCAGACGCAGGTAGCTATCACCTGCATCGATCATTTAGCATTATGTGTAGATAACACCTGTCCCAATTCCCGTAGCTACCATCTTGGAGTGACACAACAATATACTAGTAGCGGCCGGTTACCGAATTTGAGCAGATCAGCACCACACGTGTTGTCAAATTAACATTATATTTCTCTTACGAATCAAATCAATCTTGCTGATGTGATCGAGCTATAGTGGTGTATATGCTCAATTGCTTACTGCTGTCTCTTTGTGTCTTGTTGCTCATCAGAATGTGGCACGGGACGCCTATCCTTGTGATCATAAGCATCCTGGCCTACTTCTGCTTCTTGGAAGAACTACTGGTACTGCTGCTTGTGCTTGTGCTTGCTACCTCACCGCCCACTCTTCTTCATTCTTCTGCTAGCATTGGCATTACATATGGTACGGTGCGGTGTATGACTGACAGGTGGCCCATGACGGCATTGCTGCGCTGGCTATATCGCTGCCCTTCTCATGTATCCTGGGCCTCTTCTCGTCCTTGACCACCACAAGCATGGGTACGACATGACATCCAACGAGTACTCCAAAACACAACTATATATATACATAGTTCCAGAGCTAGCTAGCCATCATGTATAGTAAGTATATATATCAGAACCTTGCATTGTTGAATGCATGCAGTGGCAAGAAGATACGTATGGATCTACGCCGCGGCTCAGTTCCTCTTGGTCGTCTTCTTCACCCATCTCTTCTACAGATACGTAAGCACCAAACGCTTACGCACGCAGCTAGCTCTTCTCAACTGAACATGCTCATATGCTGACCGACCAGCGCGCGCGCGGCGGGTCTTTGCGTATATATTGCATTGCAGCTCCATTTGCAGGCCGTGATCTCCATCATCCTGGCGACCTTCGCCGGCTTCGGCGTGGGCATGACCGGCAACTCCATCGCCATCGAGATACTGCGGTGGAGGGCGAGGCGGGTGGCGCCTCCTACCCAGCAGGCCCGCCGTCGTCGTCACCGCAGGCCGCGTGCACCTCAACATCAGGCTCCTGATCTGCCGGCGTCTGGTTCTGCTGATCAGACTTCCAGCCAGCCTTCAGCTGCAGACATGGGAATGGGAGCGGGACAGCACCACGTCATGGCCACCGCCGCCGGCGATGTTGAGAACCCACCCGTCCCTCAGGCATAGAACATCGTTACTGTGGAGCAGGAGCAGTTTGTAGTTTGTAGTTTACCTGAGAGGGACCTTGTTACACTAGTATATATACATTATAGTACAGATGGAGTCTGCTGAATCTTGTTTCTCTACGCATGCCTTGTGAAAGAGATCATCATTTGGCGCCAGGGGCGAAGCTATATATAAGTTACGGGGTGCACATGCACCCCCTAAAATATACTAAACTAGTTATAAAGAGCAAATTTTTACCTTATATGCACCACCATCACATGATGTCTATGCACCCACAAGGCAATTGCACCACCCTCAAGTTTGCTCTAGCTTCGCCACTGTTTGGCGCTATATTTTACTGTATGTACATTCTCCCAAGCCGTTTCTTACGTAAAGGAGTTTGAGAAAAAAATGGCAGCTCCTAGCTCCTCCACATTAATTGAATACAAATTTGTTACAAAACAATACTTTTCCCTTTCAAAAGCTCTAAGGGCTGGAAACTCACATTCCCTCGGGATTGGAGAGAATTGATGGCTTATTCGTTTTGGGGTGGATTGAAAAGGATTCGAGAGGAATAAATCTCTTTTTAGCCAAAATTGAATACAAAGTGATATAATCCTCATTAATCATCTTCAATCTAGATGCAACCAAATAAGACTTGAGGGCTAGTTTGTGAGAAATAAACTAGAGGAGATTGAATGGGCTAAAACCTTCTTCCTATTCAAAATTAAATATGGATGGGATTTTAGCCCTATTAGGGCTTGCTCGATTGCGTCTGGATTGATGGGATTGTAGAGGATTAAATCATTCCCTAGTTAAAATTGAATAGAAGGGGATTGTAGGGGATTAAATCTCCTTCGATCCAGACGCAACCGAACAAACCCTTAATCCAACCAAAGTAGTTTCCCTTTCCAAAGCTCTTTAATACAAATTATTACAAAGCTCTTTAAAATTGAATACAAATTATTACAAAACAAAACATTACTTTCCTAAGGGTCAGCTTAGAAACTTATATCCCCTTAAAATTGGAAGAGATTGAGAGCTTCTTTGGGACTAAGGGTAATAAAAGGGATTGGATGGGCTAAAATCTCTTTAATATTTTATTTTAAATAGAAAGATGGTATTTTAGCACCTCCAATTTTCTCCTATTTGTTCTACCAAACAAACCCTAAACTCTGGTTTTGGTGCAATGATCCCGTAGGGGATTGGAGGGGCTAAAATCTCCTTATTATTCATTTTGAATAGCAAGGAAATTTTAGCCCTCCAATACTCTCTAGGATTATTGCTCCCAAAAATAAGGGTTGATTTGGTGACAAGGGGATCACGGGAGGATTGGAGGGGATTGAGGGGGAAATGAATTAATTTCCCCCTCAATCCCCCCATGATCCCTGGTCACCAAATCAGCCTTTAAGAGGGAAATCAATTCCCTCCAATCCCTAGTCCTAAAAGCAATATGAGTTTCCAAACTAGTCCTAAAGATTTTCCTTTTAATCTACTCTAATCTTTAAAAAAGTTTAAATTTCTAAACTAGTCCTAAACATGAGCTTGAGAAGATGGCTCGTAATATGGACATGGCTTCCAGCTGATCTGAGCGGTCACTACCGGAATCCGAGCCTTTGCCGAGTGCCGGACGCTTTGCCGAGTGCCTTTTCTCGGGCACTCGGCAAAGACGGCTTTGCCGAGAGCCGCACTCGGCAAAGCTCGGCTCTCGGTAACGAGCGTCTTTACCGAGCGTAGGACACTCGGTACAGGTCCACACTCGGCAAATACATGTTTGCCGAGTGTCAAACACTCGGCAAAGGGGGCTCTCGGCAAAGGGCCGTCAGCGGCCGTCCCAAAGCTGACGGGCGTCAGTCTTTGCCGAGTGCCAACCGTCGGCTCTCGGCAAAGATGCTTCTTTGCCGAGTGCCGCGCAGCTGGCACTCGGCAAAGGAAGCTTTACCGAGTGTCTTATCCAGACACTCGGCAAAGTATATTTTTATTTTTTTGATTTTGTCTCCCAAACTTTTTGTGGTATGTTCCTACACTATGTAGACCTACATGTATCATTTGTGGACAATTATAACATAGTTTTCAATCGTTAGTAGATTTAGTTCGTTTTTTGAAATTCTTCGGAAAATTCAAATTTGAACTGCAGGTCACTCGAAACTTGGAAAACCGTGCATGAAAAAATGATATTCATGTTACTTAGCATAAGTTACGACCGATTTCAGAAGCGTACCGGAAACCTCGAGCAACATGCTCACTAAACATGGCCGTCAACTTGGCATGCACATGTTTAAAAATTGTATAAAACACAAATAAA
Organism: Zea luxurians; assembly: GCA_029449295.1. NCBI lineage: Eukaryota > Viridiplantae > Streptophyta > Magnoliopsida > Poales > Poaceae > Zea > Zea luxurians. Next base: position 19,530,631 of record JAOPSE010000042.1, read on the forward strand.
GTCAGAAAATCATGAAACTTGTCCACGTGTCATGATATCATATGTAGAGGCTGTGATAAAAAATTTAGAATGTTTGGAGAAAGTTGTGAGACACTATGTGTAGAAACCTTCTAGATTCACATTGAAACTCTATGATTTCATGTGTAGTCCTCTTAGGTTTCTACACATAGTGTCTCACAACTTTCTCCAAATACTCTAAAATTTTTATCATAGCCTATACATATGATATCATGACACGGGGACAAGTTTCATGATTTTCTGACTTTGTTTGTGTTTTATACAATTTTTAAACATGTGGATGCCAAGTTCACGGCCATGTTTAGTGAGCATGTTGCTCGAAGTTTCCGGTACGCTTCTGAAATCGGTCGTAACTTATGCTAAGTACCATGAATATCATTTTTTCATGCACGGTTTTCCAAGTTTCGAGTGACCTGCAGTTCAAATTTGAATTTTTCGAAGAAATTAAAATAAACGAACTAAATCTACTAGATATTGCAAACACTGTTATAATTGTCCCAAAATGATACATGTAGGTCTATATAATTTAGAAACATACCACAAAAAGTTTGGTGCTGAAAACAAAAAAAATACAAATGTACTTTGCCGAGTGTCGTGTGGTTGACACTCGGCAAAGTAGGCTTTGCCGAGTGTCCCGGGGTGGCACTCGGCAAAGAAGCGAAAAGCAGTCTTTGCCGCGTGCCCCTGGATGGCACTCGGCAAAGAAGGCTCCTTTGCCGAGTGCTGCCGATCTGGCACTCGGCAAACCATATTTTAAAAATAAAAAAAAATCTTTGCCGAGTGCCGCATCGCGGGCACTCGGCAAAGAACATAAACTTAGTCAATCCGACGGCTTCTCCTTCTTCTCTCTCTCACTCACGCTCACTCGCTGCACGCCGCCGACGCCCGCGCTCGCTCGCCGCCGACCCCGCGCCCGTGCCCACCCTCGCCGCCGGCCACGCGCCGCCGGCCACGCGCCGCCCCCCGCCAGCGCGCCCGCGCGCCCGCCGCTCGCCGCGCGCCCACGCCGCCCGCTCGCCGCGTGCCCGCGCGCCGCCCACGCCGCCCGCGCTCGCCGCGCGCCCGCGCGCCGCCCACGACCGCCGACGACCCCGCGCCTCGTCGCCTCGCCCGTGCCGAAACCTCTAAGGTGATTACTTGATTTATGTTATACGTGTATGATTTATATGAAATGATTAGTTTTAATATTAAGTTAATTATATACGTGCATGATTAGGTTAATATGTAGTATTGTGGATTGCCGGCCATCGTGCCGTTGAATTATGCGTGGATGTCAGCCATCGTGCTGATAGTTTTATTTGCAGGATTTTGAAACCTCCCCGTGCAGGGGAGGTGCTGCCGAAATTTTCTGTTGCTAGGCTTTTGTATTAACAGACTTGTGTTTCTTTTTTACAGAGAAGATACTTGTCTTCCTAGCCGCTGCGGATCTCCCTGCACCGCGTCCCGTCGCCACTGCACCGACCCGCCACAGCCCCACTAGCCTGACTCCACCGCCACCCTAGGTATAACCTCTACATCCGCATCATGGTCGTAGATCACCTAACCCAGTTAGGCGTCTCCTGTTCGAAAGTGATACGGTGTAGATATGCAGATCTTTGCATATCTACAAATGTATCAGTTTCGAATTGTCCACGTTTTTTGGACAGCCCGCGGTTGCGTAGATGGTGTTAGTTTCATGCTCTACTCCGGTCTGAGATAGAGTTTCGGCGTCACCTCCCTGTTGTTCTCCGGACAGTACACTCTCCCTGCCAGGACGTGTATCCGGAGAACAGCGGGGAGGTGCTGCCGAAATTCTATCTCGGATCGGAGTAGAGCATGAAAACTAACTCCATCTACGCAACCGCGGGTGGGATTAGGACCTATCGTCACCTATTAGAAGGTAGGAACGTAGTGTACATGCATTACATGTCTATATTAAACTATACTCGGTTATATATGTTAGAGGATGGAGGACCGTGAGTGGATGTACACGGGCCGTAGAGGAAGGAACGATGTCACCACTGAATGGATTAGAAAGACCGATGATTTCGTGGAACGGGCATATGGCGAAGCTGCTAAAGGAGCGAGTCTAGTCCCATGCCCGTGCAGCAAATGTGACAACCGGAAAAGAAAACCAAAGAAGACCATGGTAGAACATATTTGGAAGAATGGATTTACGCCGGGCTATACTCGGTGGATATTTCATGGTGAAGCGCATCGTACGAGAGAAGAGGTGCTGAGACAACGTGTCGAGGATTATGACGCGGATGCGGGGGTAGCGGATATGTTGAACGACTATCAGGAGGCACAGTACACGGGAGGATGTATGGATGACGAGCCAGAGCCGACTGCAAAGGCGTTCTACGACATGTTCGACGCGGCACAGAAGCCCCTTCACGGCTAGACAAAGGTTTCTCAACTGGATGCCATTGGGCGTGTAATGGCGTTCAAGTCGCAGTACAGCATCAGTAGAGATGCATTCGATGGCTTGTTGACAGTTATTGGGAGTCTGCTTCCGGATGATCACGTTCTGCCAAAGAGCATGTACGAGGCACAGAAACTACTTCGTGCACTTAAGATGACGTATGAGCAGATTCATGCTTGTCCGAAGGGCTGCGTGCTATTTAGGAAAGAATACGCGGAGGCAAAGTACTGTCCCAAGTGTAATTCGTCTAGGTTTATGGAGGTAGACTCTGGTGATGGACAGAAGAGGCAGCTCGACATCCCCTTGACAATCCTACGACACCTTCCGTTCATACCGAGGATCCAGCGTCTTTACATGACAGAGGAATCCACGAAACAGATGACATGGCACAAAAATGGAAAACGATACAATCCTGACAAGATGGTGCACGCGTCAGATGGTGAAGCATGGAAACACTTTGATGACATTCACCGTGAGAAAGCCGAAGAGGCTCGTAATGTACGTGTTGCGTTGGCCACAGATGGGTTCAATCCCTATGGAATGAGCGCTGCCCCGTACACATGTTGGCCCGTGTTTGTTATCCCAATCAATCTCCCCCCTGGTGTGTGCTTTCAAAGGCAGAATATATTCGTGTCGTTGATAATTCCCGGACACCCGGGGAACAAAATGGGCGTGTACATGGAGCCTTTGATCGATGAATTGGTACGTGCCTGGGAGGAAGGGGTATGGACATATGACCGAGCTACGAAGACAAACTTCAGAATGCATGTTTGGTACCAGTACTCCATGCATGACTTACCGGCGTATGGGCTATTCTGTGCCTGGTGTGTTCACGGTAAATTCCCATGCCCAGTTTGCAAGGAAGCTCTCAGGTTCATTTGGTTGAAAAAGGGTGGCAAATATTCGTCCTTCGATAAACATCGACAATTTCTTCCTGCTGACCATCCATTCCACCTAGACATCAAGAACTTTACGAAAGGTGTCGTAGTGACAGACCGCCCACCTGCAACGATGACTGGTGCCGAAATTCGTCAACAGATAGATGGGCTCGTGGCCAATACAGAAGGTGGTTTTGTGGGATATGGTGAGCAGCATATGTGGACACATAAGTCTGGCTTGACTCGGCTCCCCTATTATGATGACCTGCTCCTTCCACACAACATTGACGTGATGCACACTGAAAAGAATGTTGCCGAGGCACTGTGGGCAACAATTATGGACATTCCTGATAAGTCAAAGGATAATGGGAAGGCAAGAGTGGATCTGGCAGCGTTATGTGATAGACCAAAACTAGAGATGAAGCCGTCAAGTGGCGGAAAGACGTGGAGAAGGCCTAAGGCCGATTTCGTCCTAAGCAGGGCCCAAAGGAAGGAAGTACTTCAGTGGATAAGGATGTTGATGTTCCCTGATGGATATGCAGCTAACCTGAGTAGGGGGGTGAACTTATCTACTATGCGAGTCTTAGGGATGAAGAGTCATGACTTCCACATATGGATTGAACGGATTCTTCCTGCGATGGTTCGAGGCTATGTCCCTGAGCATGTCTGGCTAGCGCTTTCAGAGTTGAGCTATTTCTTCCGTCAGCTTTGTGCAAAAGAGTTATCTCGGACCGTGGTTGCAGACTTGGAAAGATTGGCCCCCGTGTTACTGTGTAAGCTTGAGAAGATATTACCACCTGGCTTCTTCAATCCAATGCAGCATTTGATTCTTCATCTCCCCTATGAGGCACGAATGGGGGGCCCCGTGCAGGGACGTTGGTGCTATCCAATCGAGAGATGTCTAAAGACTATTCGAAAGAAATGTAGAAATAAATGCAAAATCGAGGCTTCCATTGCAGAGGCATACATTCTAGAGGAGGTCTCAAACTTCACAACAACTTATTATGGTGACAAACTGCCGAGCGTGCATAATCCACCCCCTCGTTACAATGATGGCGACAATGAATCGAACCTTAGCATATTTCGAGGCCAACTCGGAAGCGCAAGTGGCTCGACCACCAAGACCCTGACACATGAAGAGTGGCGGCATATCATGCTATACGTATTGACCAACCTTGAAGAGGTGACGCCATACATGGAACAATTTCTTCATGAATTCTGGCGTCGATCAAGGGACCCCACTCCACAGGAATATGACGCTCTTCTTAGAAAGGGTGCGAGAAATGGGTTGCCCGATTTCATTTCCTGGTTCAAACATAAGGTACGTGCTTAGTTTGTAAAAGAGATACGTCTTTAAACTCAATTTAGCGTCTTTTAACTTGCGAATACTTGCAGGGCCAAAGAGATCCGTCTATGAGTGCCGAATTGAGACAAGTAGCCAACGGCTTTGCTTATAGGGTCAAGAAATATTCTGGGTATGACGTCAATGGATACCGTTTTCGCACAACACACTACGACAAAAGTCGGCCCAATCGGAAAACAACGTGTTCTGGGGTCTTTACGCCGGGCCTTGACAATGTCGATTATTTTGGACGAATCGAAGAAATATATGAGCTCAATTTTTATGGTTCCAAACCTCTTACTCCAGTGATATTCAAATGTCATTGGTTTGACCCTCAAGTGACGAGACGGACACATTCTAATCTTGGGATAGTCGAAATTCGACAAGATTCCACCTTAGCAGGAGACGATGTCTATATCGTTGCCCAACAGGCCACACAAGTGTATTATCTCCCATATGCGTGTCAAACGAAAGAACATCTTAAGGGTTGGGATGTTGTGTATAAGGTATCGCCGCACGGGAGGTTACCTGTTCCTAACGATGAAGATTACAACTTAGACCCGGACACATATGATGGAGAGTTCTTCCAAGAAGATGGGCTAGAAGGGCGATTTGAGATAGACTTAACCGAAGCTATCGGAATGGACGTAGATATTGAAATGGTTGTTGATGAGGAGGAGGATGAGGTGCAAAATGATAATGACTTAGTAATCCTTGAAGGCAATGACATTACTGACGAACTTGCGTCTTCCGATGGTGTGGAGATTGAAATGCTTGATAGTGATGATGAGAGTTATGATCCGGCTAACCCCGACACATATGAAGATTATTTTTAATCGATGTAATGCTATATGACTTTTTATTTCGCACCTGTTTTTAAATACATCTTTTTATATGTGCTTATTTGTTTACTCTTAATTGCAGGTTGTTGGACAAATGTGGTGGGCGGTTTCCTGAGGAGGAGGAGGGGGAGGAGGAGTAGGACGGCGGACGATGCAGAGCAGGCAGCGCAACAGGACGAGGCAGAGCAGGCAGCGCAGCAGCAGGCGGCGCCTCAGGACGACAACGACCAGCAGCAGGACGACGACGACCAGCAGTAGGACGCCTCAGGTTCAGGCGGCTCTAGTTCGAGGAGCATCTACCTGCGAGGCCCCGCGAGTCTCCCTCAGCGTCCCATACTTCGGGACAGACGGCCGCTGATTCGGCCGGAAGGGGAGAGGTATGTAACTTTATGTTCTTCATTCTTGTTCATATTATGTGTTCAAAATCATAATATAAACTAATACTTTTTATTTATCACTTGGACAGGTCTTGGACGGTTTTGGATTATGCTGGGGGTCATCGTCGCCCCCCAATGGCATCCTCGGCCTGCTGTGCAGGGAACACTTCCCTGGACTTGTGGAGTACGCCGGAGTGACGGGCCCAGCCTTCACCTTTGACCACTACGCCGTCGCCCCCGATGCAGTAGACCGGGACGGCAGGGAATTCAATAACAAGGCGGAGCGGGTGAAGCAAGAGCTGTGGGTAAGTCTTAGTATAATGTAAAATATGTTGCATTCATTGCAAATTCTTGAAATAATGTATGGATACATCGTTTTTGTATGCAGGATTTCTTCAGATGCGATGCTGGATACGAGGCTAGGGCGGATGTGGTGGCCACCACGAGCTGTAAGAAGCTCGTCGTGGACATGCACTATGAGGCCCGCATCCAGGCCATCATCACCTACCACGGCTCCGTCCTTGGGGAGAAGGTGACCAAAACTCAAGCCCGAACCATGTCGTTGACCAGGGAGCAGTACCTGCAGGTAAAGTCATGCATGTTTGGTACCAGTACTCCATACATGAATTTTATTTTATCTTCTGATATGCACTTTACGTGTTTACTTTGCAGATGATTCCACATTGGTGCGCCGCACATCCTCTGTGCTGGGAGCAGATGGTGGATAGGTGGTGTTCGGCTGAGTGGGACGAGGCGCACACAGCTAGCCGGGAACGGCGTTTGATGATGCAAGGCCCCTCCCACCACCAAGGCAGCCGGAGCCTGGGCCAATATGCCGAAGCATGGGTACGCCACCTTTTTTATTTAGATATATAGCACTAAGTTAGATATTATTTCTAACTATCTCGTTGGTTTTCGTTGCAGTCGGCGTCACATGGTGGAAGGCCTTGCTCCACCTTCTCGGCCTATGCTATGGCCCATAAGGGTAAGGCGACGTCCGACGTCACCTACAACCCGGATGACGGGCCTGAGGCCTACACCAACCCCGCCGTCTACAACCGCCTCCATGACTACACCGCCATGGCGCAGGAGGTCCATGGCCCAGACTATGATCCGAGCACCGAGCCGATCGACACTGATGTGCTCATGAGGGTCGGAGGAGGCAAGAGACATGGGCGGTACTAGATTGCCGACGGGGTAATCGACTCGTCCTCCACTCCCACTCTGTCTCAGGTGAGAGCAAGGAGCACGGGCTCGAGTCCAGCCATATGACCTCGGCACGACAGCTCACAGCATCGCATACAGCAACTCGAGGTTAGTGTAACTCGTCCTTCCTTGAGTTATATACCTACTCTTTGAGTTACTATAACGTTGGCTTGTAATATTACAGACCCAACTAGAAGAAGAGAGGCGAGGATGATGGCGGAGCGGGAGGCGGAGCGCCGGGCAGATCATCAGAGGATGGCGGAGATGTTCCAGTACATGCAGAGCCTTGGCGCCGCACAGGGCATCGCTCCGCCACCTCCATTGTTCCCTCCAGTTGACCCTGCTCTCTTCCACACTCCTATGAGTATCAAAATTGTAGTTAGATGTTTGTAATGCATCTGGTATAACACATGCAATCTCTTCTCTGTGCAGGGCCAATCTGGGGCGGCATCCAACAACCCTCCGGAAGGGTTCAGCCCAACGCAGCCCCGGTCAAGCCGCCCACCTCCATGAGTGTTGTGTTTTCATTGTTTTAGACTTCTGTACTTGTGTATAATACTTATGTCTGTGTTTGATACTTATGTGAGAACTTGCGACGTTAGAGACTTATGTTTGTGTTTGATACTTATGTTGAACACTTATGTTTGTGATGGATATTTATGTTTGTGGTGACGGTTTTATGTTTGTGTTGGCTATTTATGTCTGTGATGATATTTGTGATGTATATATGTGATATCTTCTGTTTGTGTGGATGGAATACAAAAAACAAATAAAAAAGGTATATACTGGTCACTTTGCCGAGTGTAACACTCGGCAAAGAGGCTCTTTGCCGAGTGTCAAGGTCATAACACTCGGCAAAGAGCACAGACCTGGGCACCGGCTTAGGTTCTTTGCCGAGTGTTACGTCCCTGGCACTCGGCAAAGAGGTCGGCTTTGCCGAGTGCCGCTTGGGACACTCGGCAAAGAACCTGACATGGGGACCCTCCCTGGCGGGTTCTTTGCCGAGTGTCCCAAGCGGCACTCGGTAAAGATGGATTCTTTGCCGAGTGCTGCACGGAAGACACTCGGCAAAACTAACTTCTTTGCCGAGTGTCACAGGGGACACTCGGCAAAGCCACCGTCTCCGTCACTCGACGCCGTAACGGCTGCTTTTCTTTGCCGAGTGCTCTCTGGCACTCGGCAAAGATCTTTGCCGAGTGCCCGATAAAAAGCTCTCGGCAAAGAAGGCTCTGCCGATGCACTGTTCGCCGAGCCTTCTTTGCCGAGTGTAACACTCGGCAAAGCCTTTGCCGAGTGTTTTGAACGCTTCGCCGAGTGCTTCAGGCACTCGGCAAAGCGATTGATTCCGGTAGTGGGTCCGTGAGATAGTATAGTGAAAAATTTTCCCTTCCTTTACCAAAGCTCTCGTGATGAATAAATTGGAAATGGGGGAAAACCTAGTTTGTTCGTTAAATCGGTTTACAATACTTTTACTTACAAGACTCTACTCTCTAGGATTATTGCTCCCAAAAAAGTAGATTTGGTGACAAGGGGATCACGGGAGGATTGAAGGGATTAAAGGGGAAATGAACTAATTTTCCCCTCAATCCCCTCCAATCCCTCATGATCCCTGGTCACCAAATCAGCCTTAAGAGGGAAATCAATTCCCTCCAATCTCTAGTCCTAAAAGCAATATGAGTTTCCAAACTAGTCCTAAAGATTTTCCTTTTAATCTACTCTAATCTTTAAAAAAGTTTAAATTTCTAAACTAGTCCTAAACATGAGCTTGAGAAGATGGCTCGTAATATGGACATGGCTTCCAGCTGATCTGAGCGGTCCGTGAGATAGTATAGTGAAAAATTTTCCCTTCCTTTACCAAAGCTCTCGTGATGAATAAATTGGAAATGGGGGAAAACTTAGTTTGTTCATTAAATCAGTTTACAATACTTTTACTTACAATGACTCTGAACTAGTTATTTTAAGAAAATTTAGAACATGTGGTTGAACCTAGAAACAGGCAAGCGGTCCAGCCCTGTAGGTTGGACAATCAGCGGTGACGCCACGGACGGTCCGCGCGTACGCAGAATCAAGTAGGGTTCCGGATTTCTAACAGGATTTGTTAGAAAAACCTATGAAATTAACTCGGGAACCGACTTGTAACATTTCCTCCTCGCTCTGGTTCCTCTCGTCTGTGTCCAGCGATCGCCGCTTGTCAAGGAGGCGGGTCGATCGCTAACATTTGGTATCAGAGACATCGGTCCTGAGCGGACGGCATCGTACTTCACAAGAAGAGTCTGAATGGCAGATGCATCAGATACGGGTGTAGCGGCGGCATTGGAGGCCTAGTACAAATCCCTCGACGCACAGTCGTGGACTCTGGCTCCAGGAACTTGCGATCGACTCGAGCCCCAGGATCACCGATGGACCAGTCTGGAGAAGGTGGTGAGCCGTGAGATAGCGACGGTGCATTTATAGCCTTGTGGCTGCATTATAATAGAGAAGAAGTATGTTACAAATATAATGAACTCATTTTTTGTTGTACTAAAGTAGTGGAATACAAAAGGATTTGGCAATAGTTACAAGGAATATGTCTGGATCCATGCTGAGTAGTTCCTCAACAGTTTTGTCTCCAGAATTAGGTCTGTGAGAAACCTGAACTTCTTCTTCTGCTGGTGTGGGTTTAATCAGATGGAGGTTGCTGGTTTGTAACCTTAGAGTAATATGACATTATGGAGTACAGAAAAGTTAGTGAACCTTTATGTGGCCTTATTTTCTTGGTTACATTGTACACTATTGTTGTGTTTTTTTTATTTCTAAAAATAAGTAATTACGAGGAGAAAGTATTATTACAGCCTTTTTTCGACAATCAGTATTGGTAAGGTATTAGTTTGAAGCTATTAACTACAAACATAAGATTACTGAGCAACACGTATATAAAGGGGAAAATGAATCTAGAGAGTATTTAAAATTTTTGAGACTTGTAATTATTATGCTTTACCTGGTGTGTAGTACTCCTGTGCTAGCTTCAGGGATACCGGAATAGTACCAAGCACTTGTTGTAGTACCGCTTAGATATGTTTGGCCTATGTAGCAAGTAATGCATTTGTTAGATTGTTTGCTAAGAGTAAACAATGTAAAAGTTGATTTGAACTGTTCAAAGCATTACCTCTAATTTTTTTAGCGAGACATCCAACCAGCGTTATAACGAATCAAAAAAAAGCACATGTGAATCGTGAGGACAAACTGACAAATCCACCGCAAGGAATTGGATATGTTCGAAACTCAAAGCATTGGAAAAAGAAAACAAACCTTTCTCTGACGAAAATGCTAGAACACGAGGCGCATTCTAGTTGGACAAGGAAGAGGGAGGAAGCATGAACAAGAGCGTGGCAGAGACGGAGGGAACGAGGTCGGAGCTTTACCAAGACGAGCGATGCAACCTGCAGAGACACCAAACGGAGGAATTGAGAAAGCAGACGAATGGTGCGTGAGCAGGCGGGGAGAGGAAGAGAGAAGAAACACCCGGTAGAAGTCTACAGAGGCCTTGAGCGCACGCGAGAGCAGGTGAGAAGAAATGAGTCGAGGATCCACGATCGGACGACGGTTTTTTTAGAGCGATCCAAATAGTTTCTGTTCAGCTTTAATAATAAAAAAATTACTTAGGTTTATATTATGGTAAGATGCAAAGGATGGTTTCGAGGGGCGTGCGGAATATATGACATAGGATAACAAGCTACAAATAACCTGTTAATTATATATCTAAATTATTTAGGTGTACAATTATGGAAAATAACATATAATCCCTTATTTTTCATCAAAATTACCTATCTATGGTATTAAAAAATAGTATGAAATAAACTGTTAATTTTTATCTAAATTATCTATCTCCGTTATTATAGAAAACAACCTAAAGTAACTCTATATTTGCTTCTAAATTATCTTCCTTTAGTTGCTTCTATATTATCATTAACTTCTGCATGTGTTAATATAGAAAATAACATACATGATTTGTGGCAATATTAACACCATGTAAACATATATGACGAAGCAATGATCATATCTGTTGCTACGTTAAATACAGAGTTCAAGGTGAACTTTTTAATGAGACACATCACACGAGACAGAAAAAAACATGAATACAATTTAAAAGTACATGAGTGATTGGTGACGAAAATGAAAAGGTATTGTACAACTACTACTATTTTAGAATATGAACAATTTAAAAAACAAACATAAAAAACATTAGCTGCAAGCCTTAAGTTTCTACATGATTTTCTAACACTTTCCTAAAATTACTAGCCTATGCACAATGACGTGTTGATGGACCAGTCTTGTTAATTATCCCAACAGTTCCTTAATATTAGCACTTGCTCCATTTCATAGATCTCTGAACTGCGAGTTATCATCACGTTATTCTTCGATCGAGTATTTATATTGAAAAAAGTAGCAAATTAAATATTTTTTTTGTACGTTGCCGTTGGAGCATATAAACGGATGACCAGAGCCCAAAAAACAGTAAAACAATTTTCCGGCCTCCTCCTTGCTGTCAAGCCCATGGGCCTTTCCTACTTACGGTAATAGATCATTATCTAAATGTTCCTTCATAAAAAGTTAAGATCCTTAAATAATTTTAGTTTAAAAAAGAATAGGAATAAGATCCGATCCTAATCCGATTTGATCTTTAAAATTTGTAATGTAAAATCTAGAGCCCGCCTATTATACTACTACTAGAAACAAAAGGCGATGCAAAGACCACCACATATGTTTGGCCTAGCCGCTTGCTCAGCTTGACCTGCTAGATTCTCATTTGCTTATGTGTAGAAACAATGAAGTTTGGCAAAATTTATATTAAAAGTATTAAACATTAAAGGTATCTAATAAGTACTATTAGTTTTAGCATGAAAGATAGTGTGGGAGGGCCTTCATCGCTGAAGGTCTTCAGGATATCAGCCCTGTCAAGAAAAGCAAGTTTCAGGTAAAAAAGTTCATCCTCATCATCGAACCGAAGCTGATAGAAGGGATGAAGTCAGCAAGAAGCCGAAGCTATAGTGGGGAAGCTTCGAGTGATACTTAGCAACCTACGAAGTAAAGAAGAAGGTAGACTGCGGAAGGCTTGATCAGCAAGATGTGGATAGAAAAGTACAATACTACCCTCAAAGTATTTGTAGTTTACATGTAAAAGGTCCGTGGCCATGCTTGTAATTTCATATGAAATTGTACTCCGTGACTATAAATAGAAGAACAGTGTCATGCATAACAACACTTTTTAACCAGAGATGGTCAAATTGTTCCGACTATGAAACTAGGTTTTTCTCCAATCTTCGTGCTATGTATTGTAAACCCGAAGGTACACTTGTAATCATTTGATATATTAAAAAGAACGAAACAAAGCCATAATCACTACTGGAATTTGACTCTTTGTCGAGTGCCACGTAAAAAACCCTCGGTAAAAGAAAACACTCGACGAATAAGCTCTTTGCCGAGTGTTCTATTTTTGACACTCGGCAAAGAGTTTCTTTGCCGAGTGTTTTATTTTTGACACTCGACAAAGAGCTCTTTGTCGAGTGTTTTTTTGACATTCAGTAAAGAGCTTCTTTGCCGAGTGTCAAAAATATAACACTCGGCAAAGAGCTCTTTGTCGAGTGCTTTTTTTTCAACACTAGGCAAAGACAATTTAAAAATTACATTTTAAAGCAGTAAATTAATTCAAATGAAAAAGTTTTCAACTACAAATTTGTATAACTCATCATTATGTACAATTTTTATTTTGAACATTTCTTCGTATGACAAAATAAAAATAAATTTGTTCATAAAACCTATATCTCTCTCGTAGTTTATGAAACTACGAGAGATATGTATAGAATTTGTGCATATTGTTAGGACTATCATGTGAGATGAACAAATGACCAAACAACCAAAATAAACTATGTAGATCTTGAGAAGTTATAGAATTTTGTAGTTGTAAACGTTTTCATTTGAAGTCATATTGTTAACGAAAACTACGTCTGAATTTATAAAATTTAAAATTTGAATTCTGAAAACGATCTCGAAAGAAAAAACCACCAACATGAAAGTTATAGGTATTGAAGAGTTATGAAACTTTGTAGTTGACAATGTTTTGTTTTGAAATCATCTTGTCATGCAAAACTATGTTTGAATTTTAAAAATTGAATTTTTCAAACTACCTCGAATGGAAAAACCACCAAAATAAAAGGTATAGGTCTTGAAATCTAATAAAACTTTGTAATTGACGACTTTTTGATTTGAAATAATCTTATCATTGAAAAATTCGTGTGAAATTTTCAAATTTAAAATTCAAATTTTGTAAACGGCCTCGAATGTAGAAACTATTAAAATAGAACTTGTAGATCTCAAAAAGTTATGCAACTTTATAGTTGGTCACATTTTCAAATGAATTCATTTAGTGTCTTAAATAATCAAATTACCCTCGGTTTATTATAGTACATGAGGAATGAAAATGTAATATAGACATAATTAGTGTAGCAATATAGTGGTATAGGAGGGTATGCGTGAGAGAGAGGCTGTGAGTTCGAATCCACCATTCACAAAACATGTAAATTTGATTTAAAATAATAATGATAATGAAAAATGATAGGGCAATGGATATGATAAATAGGTAGAGTTGTAGAGTTGTTTATATAATTTAAAAAATTGTTTTGCTGTTTTTTGGATTTTTTTTCGATTGTTAATTTGCCGAGTGTTTTTCTTTGCCGAGTGCTTTTCGACACTCGGCAAAGCTAAGTCTTTGACGAGTGTCCGAAAAAAGTACTCGGCAAAAAATCCTTTGCTGATAAAATATTTGCCGAGTATTCTTTGCAGAGTGTTACACTCGGCAAAGGCTTTGCCGAGTGTAAAATTGCCGAGTGTATTAAACACTTAGCAAAGAACGCGATTCCAGTAGTGAATGTATTCAAATGAGTAACCTATTTTATTTTCCATGAGATATACACTGTTTCTGTTAATCTACCTTCATACTTTCTATCTTCTCTCTTGAATTAACATTCGAAGAAGGTTAGTTGAAGAGAGAATTCACAAAACATGTAAATTTGATTTAAAATAATAGTGAAAGTGATAGGATCATGGGTATGATAATAGGTAGGGTTGGAGAGTTGTTTATATAATTTAAAAATTATTTTGCTGTTTTTTGGATTTTTCTATTCTTAATTTGTCGAGTGCTTTTCTTTGCCGAGTGCTTTTCGACACTCGGCAAAGCAAAGTCTTTGCTGAGTGTCCAAAAAAATTACTCGGCAAAGAACCCTTTGCCGATAAAATATTTACCGAGTATTCTTTGCAGAGTGTTACACTCGGCAAAGGCTTTGCCGAGTGTATTAGATACTCGGCAAAGAACGCGATTCCGGTAATGAATGTATTCATGTGAGTAATCTATTTTATTTTCCATGAGATATACACTGTTTCTGTTGATCTTCCTTCATACTTTCTATTTTCTCTCTTGAATTAACATTCGAAGAATGTTAGTTGAAGAGAGAATTCACAAAACATGTAAATTTGATTTAAAATAATAGTGAAAAATGATAAGGCGATGGGTATGATAATAGGTAGGGTTAGAGAGTTGTTTATATAATTTTAAAAATAGTTTTGATTTTTTAATGGATTTTTTTCGATTCTTAATTTGCCAAGTGCTTTTCTTTGCCGAGTGATTTTCGACACTCGGCAAAGTAAAGTCTTTGCCGAGTGTCCGAAAAAAAGTACTCGGCAAAGAACCCTTTGCCGGTAAAATATTTGTCGAGTATTCTTTGCAGAGTGTTACACTCGGTAAAGGCTTTGCCGAATGTAAAATTGCCGAGTGTATTAGACACTCGACAAAGAACATGATTTCGGTAGTGAATGTATTCAAATGAGTAATCTATTTTATTTTCCATGAGATATACACTGTTTCTGTTGATCTACCTTCATATTTTCTATCTTCTCTCTTGAATTAACATTCGAAGAAGGTTAGTTGAAGAGAGAAACTTGTGACTTAACAATTTGTGTTGTCTTGTTATTGTAATCTTTCAGGAATAAAAAACAAGTGACCAATAAAAGATATTTTTCATAGTGGTGTAAAAGTGTTTTATTTTCTTTCTTTATAAATCTGATCAAAGTTAAGATAATATGTGAGTTAGACAAATTAGATTAGCTATGTCTTGGTGACGAAGGGAGTCGAGTTGAGTGATGTTTACAGAAAACATAAATAAATTAGTAGTTTACCACTGAGCCAAATTGACTTGGCAAAGAACACTACTACAGGTATCCTCTATACAGGCGGTCCGGTTAGCCTCTACACAGGCGGTTCCAGGAACCGCTTGTGGTGCACCGCCTGTGATGTAAAACAACATCACAGGCGGTCAATCAAAAACCGCCTGTGATAGACACACATCACAGGCGGTCCAGTTTAAAAGAACCGCCTGTGATAGTCACACATCACAGGCGGTCCGGTTTAAAAGAACCGCCTGTGATAGAGACACATCACAGGCGGTTTTAATTATAAGCCGCCTGTATTTCCCAGATTCATATACACAGAAGCAGATTCATATATATTTTCCAGATTCATATACAGAAACAGAAATAATAACAGATTCAAACACAGATTCAAACACATTGTGTTTCAAACACATATTCATCATACAAAGATTCAAACAAGTTCTATAGCAGGTTCCATACACAGATTCATCCACATATATATCAAGTTCCATCATACACAGATTTATACACATCAAGTTGCATAACAACTCAACATCTCAAAGTTCCATAGACAACTAAACATCTAAAGTTCCTAACTAAAGACCTAAACACTGTGTGATATTGTGTACAAACTTAGTTCTGGGATATTTTGCAAATTTCCATTTACATTGTAGAATAGCCCTTGTTGATGAAGAACTTCACGGCGCATAAAGTATAGCAAGTCTCTTACAACCTTAGCCACGCCGGTGGAAACCATATCTCTTTCTAACCATTCAGCATTGATCTTAGATTTAGGAACCTGCAATGAAAGCAAAAAGCAATCGGTGCTAAGAGTAATGTGATGAGCAACAATATAACATAAAAATTGCAATATAGACAATGATAGCGAACTTACATCCTCACGATTGACCATGTAATGGAAGGTGACACGACACCATTCGCATACATAATAACCGCACAGGACATTACCCGGAGGTTGTTTGTCACCATATGGAAATAATGATATTGACAAATTAGGCTTGTCCTCTGGATGTTCGCCGCCAAGATCTTTCCAATAAAAACGGTATGCACTGCATATAAGAATAGCATTGTGAGATTAAGAATACATTTGTTAAGTTGTAATAAGTACAAGTGTGCAATAATAATCATACTTCTCTAAAATCTTCAAGAAGTCATTATACGTAGCTTTTTCCATTCTCAGTGAGTCGAAGACCACGACTTTACCATCCTTTGGCCAGATCATGATACAAATGTAGTGGTCACTATATAGACATAGACGAAAACACATGTTAATATCACGATTGCCATAATTTATAGTTCAAAATTAAACCATGTCGATAACTTACTTAAAGTGGTGCGGAGCTATTATTAAGTCCTTGCCATGTTGTACATGATTATACATGGCTCGTCCAATGTATGCCGCCATTACCTTCATTTTCTTTCTCTGATTCTGTTTGACGGCTTTCTCAAATTCAGCATCGTCCAAGTCTTTGTATTCTTCTCCTTGCCTCCGAGCTACTACTTTGTAGCAAGCTTGGGATATCATCAACGGGTCAAGAAACCCTGTCTTAAGTTGTTTCTTCTTATCATCCATGTATTGCATCCTACGTGTAATAGTGTTAATCGTTAGACTCTCGTTTATGTGTGCGTGTACAAAACTAACAAATATGAAAGTTTAGAGGTACTTACAAGCAAAAGAGGGTTAAGTAGTTGGTTTCCATCCTTTGTCGGTGGTACAATGACCAGAGATCGTCAAAGAATAAATGCCGCACAGGATTTATATGATCATTGCTCCAAAATGCATCTTCTGGCACAACAAATGTGAAATCCTCGAGTTTGTATTTGTTGCTAGCCACCATGTACCACTCATGCATTCTAATCTCCGGAGTTGACAACTTAGAAAGTTGCACTGTCGTTAAGAACGGCCTCCCATTCACAAATTTAGGAGGAACATCCTCCTTCTTGTATACCGAGATATTGGTTTTAAGACGTAATGATTCTCGAGTATGAATCATTCCATCTTCTTCCCATACTTCGAAATTGTCTATTTGGGCCGACCGTGTGCCTACTCCATGAGATGCTGATATTGCTTTTGATTGATTAGTCATAACTCTCTGCAATTTATGCAGGTAGCGTGCCACTGATTCTGACGGTTTCTTGACATCGTCTGTGGCGATTCGCTTATGAATTTTCTTTGAAATAGTTGGCCCTTCAACATTGGTGCCAACCTTTGGTTCCTTTTTGATGTTGACGTCGACATTCTGAGGAACAATTTTGTCTACGTCCCCCTCGTCGTGTTCCTTCGCAAGAGGCGATATGATTGTTTCAACGATTTTTTTGGAGGTCGGTGTCATATCTTCCCGCACTGGTGTTGAATTCGGCTCATCACCAAACTTGATGTCGCGCCGATGCCAAAGAACCAACTCGTTCATTGCCTCTTGCAAAGTTATGATCCCCTCAACTGGAAAATCTATCTCCCAATCTTCACAACCACTGTTTGTGATTTCTAGAACTTGGACCACAACATAGTGTGGCGGGACAGGATTGTCCTTGTAGTTAACAAGTCCTGGTTTTACCAAACCAGTAGCAGCTTGCTTTGTTTTTGTCCCTGATCGATTGATTGGAATATGAAGAAAGCAAGGCTTGTCCTCAACAATATCGTCTACAGGGTACTTGGTCAAGTCTTGCACAGATCCAACGCTGCTAGGGACTATAGGTGGACTCATGTGGCTTGGCTTGAGTTCAAATGATATGCATTCTGTTTTCTTCATTTTGTTCATCACGTCATTAATAGCCTTTTGTACCCTTTCATCAATAGTCTCTTCAAGGGTCCTTTTCGACTTCTCGTGTTTCCTATATGACGACGCATACTCTGGAAACGCCTCTCTCCAGGAAATCTTAGAAGAGATTCCCCGAGCCCGTCCAGTGTGTTCAGGATTGCCTAGGGCTGCAGTTAGTATGTCATTCTCCCTCCGAGGCTTAAATTCTCCTTTTTTCTCTTATCTGCATATTCTTGAATTTTTGACGAAACTTCGCCTACCAATTCTGGATGCAAAAGTTTGCCGTCCTCTCTCAAACCTGCTCGACCTAAGATCCAACGAATAGCTCTCTCATCGATATCTTTTAATATTGGGTCCAAAGTGCCGTTAGTTATAGCTTCCTCGATAATCTTGTTCCACTGCACAACTTTATGGTGATATCCGCTTGACCCCAGGCGATGGGGTGTTTGTTCATCTTCGCTCTCTGAGAATTAGTTTCGCCCAGTTCTTTGGCCTTCAGATCGGTCTTCTGACGAACAAATTCCTCCCACTGAGCTTGAGTGATTTTCCCCATTTTCTTGGGCGGAGGAACCTTATTCTTCTTAACAAAGTCCCTATTCATCTCGGCCTTCCACCCACGAAACATCTTGGCCATAGCAGAGAGCATCGACTTCCTTACTACATCCTCTGTGCCTTTTGGGAACTTGAATGACTCAGACAACTTAGCCCATAGCTTGTTGCGGGTGTCTTCATCTAAATCCTTCCATTTTTGAAGTGTGATTGGCACTATATCTCTAACAGTAGCCCCGCAGGAATTTCGAAACTTTGTAACCACGTCAAGTGGTTCTTCAGGAAACCCCTCTGCATTTAGTTTTGTTACATACATAACTGCACCTTCTTTCATCTGATTTGGACCTCGTCGCCCTCGTTTCCGCTTATGTGAAACGGATGATTCAGGCATCGGAGCATCCTCCGTGTTTCGTGTAGAAGATGCATCCTCTTTCTTCTCTTCATTTGAAATCTATATAGTGAAAAAATTAATGGCCTTTCATATATGAACATTATTTTACAATATAGTCGACATATTTCTATTTACCTCTTCATTGTTGGGAATATAGTCGGCATCAAGCTCATCTGATGTTTTTTTCTTCCTTGGAGGTATAGGAGTACAAGGATTGTCGTCACTAGAACTATCCTCCCCGCTCCCTTCACTGGAGCTGCTCGTTGTCTGCCATTCAAGTTTGGTCGCGTCTTCATCAACTTTGTGAGACGCACCGGTGCAGACCACATCCATACTAGGCTGCTTGTTGTCTGCCATTCAAGCTGGTTCCATCGATAAAGGGATATACTGTTAGTCTGATATACTGGTTCCATCAATAAGGGAACTTGGAGAAAAGGCACTTTCCAATGCAGTTAGACAGAGAAGGCATGGCTGTGATGTTATAATGCTGAAGGACCCCAAGAAGAGATTAAGCCCTATAGTCTACCACCTCTCGTTATTTGTGGGCTTCACCGAGGGCGGGAAACATTTGGTGACATCAAACGACCTTCGGGCTGTGGACGTCTGCGAGCTTGTTAAGGGGCCAGACGATGGTGAGCCGGTGTACTCTGTCCGGATGTGTGGTCACAAAATTTAAAGCCGCCCCGGCTTCATCTGTGCGCTTCTCTTCTCTTATGTCGGCTACTAAGATCACTTAGCACCCCACCTAAGAGAAGAGAAGCACACACATGCAGCCGGGGCAGCTTTTAATTTTGTGACCACACATCCGGACATAGTACACCGGCTCAACATCGTCTGGCCTCTTAACAAGCTCGCAGACGTCTTCAGCCCGAAGGTCGTTTGCTATCACCAAATGTTTCCAGCCATCGGTGAAGCCCACAAATAACGGGAGGTGGTAGACTACAGGGCTTAATCTCTTCTTGGGGTCCTTCAGCATTATAACATCACAGCCATGCTGAAGGACCCCAAGAAGAGATTAAGCCCTGTAGGACCCCAAGAAGAGATTAAGCCCTGTGGTCTACCACCTCCCGTTATTTGTGGGCTTCACCGAGGGCGGGAAACATTTGGTGACATCAAACGACCTTCGGGCTGTGGACGTCTGCGAGCTTGTTAAGGGGCCAGACGATGGTGAGCCGGTGTACTCTGTCCGGATGTGTGGTCACAAAATTTAAAGCCGCCCCGGCTTCATCTGTGCGCTTCTCTTCTCTTATGTCGGCTACTAAGATCACTTAGCACCCCACCTAAGAGAAGAGAAGCACACACATGCAGCCGGGGCAGCTTTTAATTTTGTGACCACACATCCGGACATAGTACACCGGCTCAACATCGTCTGGCCTCTTAACAAGCTCGCAGACGTCTTCAGCCCGAAGGTCGTTTGCTATCACCAAATGTTTCCAGCCATCGGTGAAGCCCACAAATAATGGGAGGTGGTAGACTACAGGGCTTAATCTCTTCTTGGGGTCCTTCAGCATTATAACATCACAGCCATGCTGAAGGACCCCAAGAAGAGATTAAGCCCTGTAGGACCCCAAGAAGAGATTAAGCCCTGTGGTCTACCACCTCCCGTTATTTGTGGGCTTCACCGAGGGCGGGAAACATTTGGTGACATCAAACGACCTTCGGGCTGTGGACGTCTGCGAGCTTGTTAAGGGGCCAGACGATGGTGAGCCGGTGTACTCTGTCCGGATGTGTGGTCACAAAATTTAAAGACGCCCCGGCTTCATCTGTGCGCTTCTTTTCTCTTATGTCGGCTACTAAGATCACTTAGCACCCCACCTAAGAGAAGAGAAGCACACACATGCAGCCGGGGCAGCTTTAAATTTTGTGACCACACATCCGGACATAGTACACCGGCTCACCATCGTCTGGCCCCTTAACAAGCTCGCAGACGTCTTCAACCCGAAGGTCGTTTGCTATCACCAAATGTTTCCAGCCATCGGTGAAGCCCACAAATAACGGGAGGTGGTAGACTACAGGACTTAATCTCTTCTTGGGGTCCTACAGAGAATAGGGATGACAAGGCTGGTCGAAGATAGTTCATTGACTTGACAATAGTACTCGAAGATAGTTCATTGACTTGACACTCTCTAAGAGGTTCATACAAAATACATGGCTGACAAGGCTGGTCGTTTGTTGCTTGCTGAAGATGAGTGGTTGGAAAAACACAAACATCGTTTTCAGGGATCCTCTCAGAAGGAAGGTAACAATGGAAGTGCTGGTCAGTGGAAACCCAAGATGACACATCGTTCTGATGTGGGCAGTAGTGGCAGTTCTAACAAAGGCAAGCTCACTTCCAAAGGAACTCCGAGGAGGAAAGGGAGGTGCAGAAATTGTGGCATCTATGGTCACTGGGCACAAGACTGTAATCGCGATTAGGGCGACGATTAGGACGACTAATCGGTTCTGGTCGGCCTCTGGTCGTCCCTAGTCGTCCTATGTATATTCCTAGGCATATATATATATGTATATATGTATTTGTAGGCATATAAGCCATATAGAACTGAAATTAAATTGGAAGTTTAGAACTGAAATACTGAAACATAACAGTAGCAGGCTAGCAGCAATGCAGCATAAGTGAAACCAGTGAATGAGCTATATATAAGTGAAACCAGTGAATGCAGCATAAGTGAAACAATAGAGTACCTGCTAGTCTGCTACCTAGAGCAGATCAGCATCCAAGCAAAAAGCAGCAGCAGCATCCAAACAAATGGGTACTGCTGCGCAGTATGGAAAACTGCAGAGTGCAGACAAGGGGGAAGGAGAGGAGCAGGGATGACGAGTTCATCTTGTGCCTTGTAGATGAACAAGGGGCAGGGACGACCTTCAAGGATGAGCTGCACGCCGGCGTTGGTGGACGGTGGCGCAGCTCGGAGACGGTGGCGCTCGGGGACGGGGACGGGCGCCCAGCTCGGAGACGGTGGCGCTCGGGGACGGGGACGGGCGCCCAGCTCGGAGACGGTGGCGCTTGGGCTCGGGCTCGGCGACGGCGTGGCGGGCGCTCACGGCTCGGAGACGGGGACGGGAACGGCGGCGCAGCAGCCTGGCGGCGTAGTATCAGTCCGGGCGAAAACTAAACCCTAAGCCACCGTACCGAGGCTTTAATATAGTAAACACATCACAGGCGGATTTTTAGAAAAACCGCTTGTGATGTATAACATCACAAGCGGTTTTATATTCCGACCGCTTGTGATATGTAAACATCACAAGCGGTCGAAATATAAAACCGCTTGTGATGTTATACATCACAAGCGGTTTTTCTAAAAATCCGCCTGTGATGTGTATGTAGTATAAAAGCCTCGGTGGTTCCAGCGCAGGAACCCTAATTCCGGAGCCCGACGCCGCTATAGGCTGCACACTACTGTAGCGGCGGCGGATTTTTTTGATCTACGGGGAGAAGGTTTTGTTTTTGATTTTCGGGCTTGATTTCAAGAGTTTATGCATATATATGATCTCCGTTTGTTTTCTTTCTCATTTTGATACGATTTTTTGCCTCAATTTTGTAATATAGACCGGAATTGAAGAAAAACTCAGGAATTCCAAGATTTGGACTTGTAGTTGATCTAATTTAAAGATTTTTTTTTGAAGAGTTGTCTCACCTCAAGGTACCTATATTGCTGCAATCTTGTTTCATTTTCATGCACATTAATTCGTTCATGATTTAGGGATTAAATTCAATTAATTAGGGATATTTTAAAATTTTTTGTCTCATGTACTAGGTACATCTCGATATGATCTTGTTTCACTTTCATGAACATTTATTTTTTTCATGTTACATCTCGATATTGACGTTAATCAATATAGGGATAGGTAATGGACCGAGGTTGGATGTACAATGTGCCAAGACCACATCCGTCGTACATTCGAAATTTGAGAAGCTTTATTGAAGCAGCCAACAAGCACGCGAATTTGCGAAAGAGCAAGGAGATATTATGTCCGTGCATCGATTGTGATAATAAGATAGCTTGGAGAGATATAGGAGTAATCCAATCACATCTGCTAAAAAGAGGGTTTAAAAACAATTACACGATATGGTCAGAACATGGTGAGTTGGATCCGTGTGAAGTGCCTGGTAATGACGAGAGAGTTGTCGGAATTTTAGATCTTAAAGTTGATGGTAAAGTGGATAATGTGGATGCTAATCAAGAATTTGAAGAATTTGATTGTGAAGAGATGTTGCGCCATATGGAACCAGAAATGTTAAGTTCTGTGGGATCGCAGAAAGGGCTATCTAAAATGGAGGGACTGGAAAGTGCCTCAAAAGAACCTTTATATGATGAATCAAAGGGTTGTGACAAAGAGTTTACTACACTGCGTACAGTTCTAGAACTTCTGAAGTTGAAGGCTAGCGCCGGATGGTCTGATACTAGCTTCACAGATCTTTTGAATTTTCTGTCTCAATTACTACCAAAACCCAACAAACTACCAACAAGCACTTATAAAGCGAAGAAGCTTATATCTCCCATAGCTCTGGGTGTGCAAAAAATTCATGCATGTCCGAACCATTGTATTCTGTATCGTGGCGATTTTGAAAACGCATCAAGATGCCCAGTTTGCAATGTCAGTCGATACAAGAAGAGCTACAATCAAGACTGTGTAAAAAAATTCCCGAAGAAAAATAAAAACAAGAAATCCACTATTGGACCTGAAAGTGACGATGACACTTTTGATGACATGGATGGGAGAAAGAAGTCAAAGAACCCAGCTTTGGTGATGTGGTATCTTCCAGTAATTGATCGCTTAAAACGTTTGTTCTCAAACCCTAGGGAGGCTGAGCTTATGCGTTGGCATGCTGAAAATCGCAAGCAGAATAACAAACAGATTCGACACCCTGCTGATGCATCACAATGGAAAAATTTCGATCTTATGTATCCTGAGTTTGCCAAAGAAACCAGAAATGTAAGATTTGGTTTGGGTACAGACGGAATGAATCCATTTGGTGAAAAAAGAAGTGTACATAGCACCTGGCCCGTGACTTTAACGATGTACAACCTTCCATCATGGCTGTGTCACAAAAGAAAGTATATTATGTTGACTATTCTTATTCAAGGTCCGAAATCAGCTGGTGTTGATATTGATGTGTTCCTAGAACCTCTTATGGAAGATATGACAAAGCTGGTGTTGATATTGATGTGCTCATGGTAGTGTACTACAACATCTCACGATAGCCGAGCCTTACATAGAGGAACACCTGAATGAGCTTCGTAAAGAAAATCAGAACCGCACAGAGGACTGGATCATGAGGGAGCACAAACATCGTTTTCAGCGAATGGTTAATGGACAAAAACATCCCATTCGGAGACTCTTCGGATGAGAAAACAATGAAGAATTTGGCTTCTGGGCCATCGTGTTTTGTGACATCATGGCAAGCATATGACATCAATGGGTACACATTCTACACTAAATCAAAAGACATGAAAAGTGTTGCACAAAATAGCGGTGTTCGTATCGATGCTTTTGACCTACATGGACAGAAGACCACATATTTTGGATTCATAGAGGAAATATGGGAACTTGATTATGGCCCAAGCATGAAAATACCCTTGTTTAAGTGCCAATGGGTACAACATCCCGTGGGGGTGATAGTGGATAACTACGGACTCACACTGGTAGACTTAAAGAAAGTAGGATATAAAGATGACCCGTGGGTTCTCGCCGAATGTGTTGCACAAGTGTTCTATGTACTCGATCCAGCAGATGAGAAGATGCATGTAGTTATTTCTGGAAAGCAAAAAATTGTTGGAGTTGAGAATGTGGGAGACCAAGATGAGGAATACAATAAGTATGAAGAGATGTTCGTCTTTAACGGTCCAGAGAGAATCAAGCGTGTGGAAAAGAAAATTGATAAGAACTTAAAGCCATACATGCGGAAAAATGGTAGTTCATGAAAAATTGTATGAATCAAATTGTATTTGTTATCATGTATGATCGACTATGAATTGTGGTTGCCAATTAATTTAAAATCTCTCTAGTTATCTATGTGTGCTATTATAATTCATTTAAATTGTATTTGCATATTATTGTTAAAAATTAAATATTAATTCATTTAAATTGTATTTGCATATTTCTGTTAAAAATTAAAATTATTTTCATATTTAAATTGTATTTTCATATTTTTACAATCACAGGCGGTTTTGTCTTAGGGTCCGCTTGTGAAAAGGATAGAGCATCACAGGCGGTCCTAAACAAAAACCGCTTGTGATACTATTACATCACAAGCGTACTAAACCGCCTGGGACATCACAGGCGGTTTTCTAACCGAACCGCCTGTGATTTAAAAATCCTACCGCTTGTATAGAGCCAAATTGTACTAGTGGAACCCGTTACCTGTTACTCAAATCCGATCTACCCGAATCTGGATCTGAATTACCCGTACAAGAATTACCCGATTACTAATTCGGATACTAAAGTCTGACCGTTTTATTTCTGACCTGTTACGACCGAGGGACATGTACCGTCGGAAATGTAGGATTTTACAGTAGTGTTGAGTAATTGGGGTTACTACACTACACATGCCGGTGATTGAGTGATTGCTGCACTCTGGGGGCAGGCGGGCAGCTGGGCTGCTGGCTGCTGCTGCTGGCGTTGGAGACTTGAGGTTGCTTGTGAACGAGTGATCGCTGCATGAGGTTGCACGAGGCTGCATGAGTGATTGCTGTTTGAACGAGTGACTTGTGATGTGCCATTATTTTTTCCCAGCCAAGGAACATACTACTTGCTGCTGCTGGCTTGCTGCAGAGGCGATGCATGCATATTCTGATATTCATATGTGCGTCTCAGTGTCTAAGAATTTGAAACTCTGCTCTGCTGTCAGGTAAACAGGAAGAAACAATCCTGACCGAGAAAGATCGATCGAACAACACTGAATCTGGTCCAACCTAGTTCGGATAATTCGGTACTACCACCCGATTTTTCGGGTACCCAAAATTTCAGATAAAGATTGTGAATGGATATATTTCGGATCCTGATTCTTATTACCTCGAATTACCTGATCCGGAAAAACCAGGTTACCCGAATGTGCAGGCCTAGAGACAAAGTTGTAAATGGAAATTTAACATAGAAAGTAGTGATAATAAACAAATTAATATCAGTTGTGATGACATATAAGAAAAGTATCAATTGTAAAGATAGGTCCCACAAACCGATCAGATACATATATACACACTACTTTTTTGAGTATCCAGAAACCCCCCTAGTGCACGCAAGAAACATATATTCATGCTTTGGGTTTGGGCGGAGGCTCAAGGCTGGAATCGAATCGGTTGTCCTCAAGCTTCAAGCTAGTTTCCCCCCTTCACGCACGCTACGTACCCTGCAGCTGCAGCTGGAGCATCGATTCGAATTGCATGCCGCGCTTCAATGGTATATATATGTGCATCCGGATCAAGCCTAGCCTTCATCGAGCACCACTGCACTGCACATCTCGATCGATCACTTTGCGATACATCCTCTACCAAGCTCATCACGAACAAATAAGAAGCAGATATTAAGCAGCTAGATAGCTAGCAATGGCGTCCAACGACAACGTCGCCGTGGCCAGCGAGGTGAGCAACGCCGTGACCAAGCTCAACGACCACCTCGCCACCGCCCTCACCGGCAGCGGCAGTGGCAGTGAGAACGCCGCCACCACCGTCGTCACGCTGGCGGGGAAGAACAGCGGCGCCACCATGGAGGCGGCGGCCGCGGGCGACGTGGAGGACCTCGTCGTCGTCGGCAGCGCGGACGCGGAGGAGCACGACGAAGACCATGGCCAGGACGACGAGGAGGTGGTGGTGGAGGAGAACGTGGTCATCACCGCCTACGCCAACAGCAACTACCAGGCCGTCAACAACTCGGTGCTCGTCGCCGGCAGCTGCGCCGTCGACGACCCCGGCGTGCACGTCGTGGTGGTGGAGCACGTCGACGAGATACGCGACTACGACGAGGACATCGACGGCCAAGAGTTCTAAGCACTGTATTGTTATTATTGCAAGCTATATGGATGGATTGAAGGGCGCATATATATATATATATATATATATATATATATATATATATATATATATATATATACGTACCTGCATGACAAATAATATATATATATCTATGTTGTACTATATATACTACATATACATTACATCTACATTTTCTTGGATCGGCTTTGTACTGGTACTACTGTAAGTTGTTAATTATTTTGATGCATACTGCTACTTGAATAAAAAAAAACTAGCTAAATTTATATACTCTCCGCCCATTTCAAATTATATAAGCTGTTTTAACCTTTTCTATGGCTTTTACTGTACGTCTAAATTATGTATAAATTTGTAGTTTTTTTATTATTTATCAAAACAGCAACGACTTATAAATCTGTAACTGCGATAGTATATAGTTGCATAAACGACAGGAACTGAACCATCGTCCATCTAGACTCTAGAGCAGATAGATTTGAAAAAAAAACGCACGTACAGAAACAAATTGATACAATTAGTCTCTCCACAGAACTGTTTCTTTTAGAGAAAGAAAAAACAAAGACAGACACTACAGTAAAACAGGGCATTTTCGACGGAGATAAGCCCTAAGCCGTCAGAAATACGCTATTTCCGACACCGAAAATAAGCTATTTCCGACGCCGAAGGCTTATGTCTGACGGTACCCGTCACTCGGCTGTAAAGGGTCGGAAATAGCCTTATTTTCGACAGCGGCTGTCGGACATAAGCTATGCCCGACGACCACTTTCGGCCGTTGGCATTTATCCTCGGTAACGGTCGTGACGGCCGTCAGCAGGGCCCACGTCGATTATGTCCGACGGCCTATGGTAAATTGTCGGACATAAGACTTCCTTATGTCCAATGGCCTATCGTAAGCGGACATAAGTAAGTTTTATGTCCGACGGTCTACGGTTAAGCCGTCGGATATAATGAATTTCAGCAGTTGTAAAAAAATCATATTTTTGTAAATTTCTGACATTTACAGAAAACCACAGATTTCATATATATACACAGATTTCATATACAACCACATATTCACATTCACAATTACATTCACAAACATCAATTCACATAAGTATTCACATTCACAAACATCACCTCGCATTCACAAACATATAGTTTCAAATAGTTGCAACAAGTCTTTTACATCAACATATAGTTCCAAATTAAACACTGACATAGTTCGACACATAGTCTTTAACATGAACAGTGATAGTTCTAGATCAAACACATTCGATGAACTATCATTCATATCCGTCACCTGGTTGGTTCGAGTTATAGTCACTTCCTCCGGCTAGACTCTGGGTGTTGAAAAGGTTGTTCACCTAAGAATTCGATGCGTCGTCTTGACCAAACACATCTCCAGGTGCGGCAACTGAAGCGGGAGATGTCTGAAATCCCTATAACACACGCACATGAAATATTAACCACTAAGTTTTTCATTTTAACACATAAGGCATCTATGAACATGTCACACACGCATATGTGTACATACCACAGGGAATTGTGGCGGAGTTGGCATCATTGGCGGTGGTGGCAGTGCAAAGTCCGGAGGCGGCATCCCATATGTCGCATCGGGACGCCCGCTTGTTGTGCTAATTGTTACAAATTAGAAACAAACCATTGTTGAGAAAATAAGGTACACATCATATGTTTTTAGTTGTTACGAACAAAATGTTACTTCAACTTACCGAGAGTAGAGCTTGATTATGGGCCTGGAGGTTTGAATAATACTCGTCCTTCTTCTGGTACTCAGCTTGTTGCCTCTGGTACTCCATTTATTCCCTCAAAACTGATTGAAGATACTCTGCGTGCTGACGCAACACTACAATCTCTATCTCTTGGGCAGATGATCGAGAATGGGACGACTGCAAAGACGAGGATGTGGACTGTCGTCCATGGCATCTTAGCTCCCTAGAATCAATCGTAGAATCAAAAATACCCAACCTACAAGAGTGAACCATGCACTTAGTAGAGTAAACCATAGACTCAGTTCAATCGCAAGCATATGATAATAATTTTGAAATCCAAATCAAACACTCTCACTGATAGTAACGAGGGTGCCTGATCTTCTGTCAGGTGAAGGTAACTATTGATTTGGTGGAGATGTCACACAGACGATCCGGCTTCCAATCAACAAGACTAGAACCCCGCAATCACAGCACCACTTCTCCTCTGGTTATCAACCGTGCGATGCTCGATTGACATCGCCACGAGGGCTAATTCTTGCCTGTGAATCGAAGACACAAGCAAGAATGAGAAAGAACACAATCTGAAAAATTGCGGATGGATGATTAAGCTCTCGAGTTGGGGTCTCACAAATCGATCTACGGCGACTGTTCTTGACAGATCTAACTTAAGCAAAACCCACCTCTAACAAGGATGTGGCGGCTATTAATAAAGACTCTAGGGTTATGCAAAACCCTAGACGCGCCCCTAATGGGCTCAACGAAGATACACGGCCCAATAGGCCAAAAGACGATGTCGCAGTGCGGGACAGATTCTTGATGTCAACTTGTTTAGACAATTCCCGTGGATTCTAGATGAATTTGGACCTAAAACCGGTGCCATTGGAAGCTCCTCGAAATTATCTTTCCATCCATATAAAGAACGCCCAAATCCGACTCCGTATGCGACTTGGGCGCCCATTTTATTACGGGCTGTTCCTGGAATCCGAGACTGAAATAAACTCGAATCGGTTTGGGCCTCCATCTTGATCTAGACGTCCTAGCTGGTCCTCTCCTTCATTCCTAAGTACAATTAAAACATTAGGTAGCATACTACTCTCAAATGCACAAGAATAATTACTTAGGAACGAGATCACCTGTAAATTCAATTGTCGAGCGCGTGCGCGAGTAATTGGACCTTGAACATCAACTAGGGGAGTGTTGTTTGTATCCATGGGAGTGATGTCCTCATCATCCTCCCCCTCTTGAAGTGGAGTCGTCCTCGACTCAAACTCATCTTCTTCCCCCAAATACGGTTTCAAAACTGCAATGTTAAATGTAGGACTAACCCAGAACTCGGGAGGCAACTCAAGTTTATATGCATTATCATTTATTTTCTCCAAAATCTTATATGGACCAGCAGCACGTGGCTTCAATTTAGACTTTCTTAACTCTGGAAATCTATCTTTTCTCAAGTGCAACCACACTAAATCACCCACTTCAAGCTTAACTGGTTTTCTACCTTGACTACC
This sequence comes from Zea luxurians, assembly GCA_029449295.1. Classification (NCBI taxonomy): domain Eukaryota; kingdom Viridiplantae; phylum Streptophyta; class Magnoliopsida; order Poales; family Poaceae; genus Zea; species Zea luxurians. Next base: position 19,560,801 of record JAOPSE010000042.1, read on the forward strand.
AGCAATTCTATATTTTTCAGTCATCTTTTCAATGTTGGCTTTAGTTGAAGCATGAAGTTTCAAAATAAAGTCAGCACACTCCTTAGCATCACTATGTACTTGCTCAGTAGTATGGTAGAGACAAAAGATCAATAGGAGCACGAGGGTTAAAGCCATACACTACCTGAAAAGGACTTACCTTGGTGGTGGAGTGTTCCGCCCGATTATATGCAAACTCCACATGCGGCAAACACTCTTCCCACATTTTCAAGTTTTTCTTCAATATTGCTCGTAGCATTGCAGACAATGTTCTATTCACAACTTTCGTTTGTCCATCAGTTTGGGGATGACAAGTAGTAGAAAACAACAATTTTGTCCCCAATTTGTTCCATAGGGTATGCCAAAAATGACTCAAGAATTTTACATCACGATCTAAAACAATAGTAGAAGGCATACCATGCTGAAATCCTTCACGAAACGACGATAAAATCCTGCAAGTCCAAGAAAACTCCGCACTTGTGTCACCGTCGATGGCGTTGGCCAACTCTGAATAGCATGCACCTTGGCCTCATCAACCTCAATACCCTGTGGAGTGACAACATAGCCAAGAAACGATACTCGTTCGGTGCAAAAGGTGCATTTCTCAAGGTTAGCAAATAAGTGCGCGACACGCAAAGCATCAAAAATAGCACGTAGATGGTCAAGATGTTCAGATAAACAAGTGTTGTAGATCAAGATATCATCAAAATAAACCACCACAAATTTTCCAATAAATGGGCGCAAAACCTCATTCATCAAACGCATAAAAGTACTAGGGGCATTAGTTAATCCAAAAGGCATCACTAACCACTCATACAAGCCGAACTTGGTTTTAAAAGCAGTTTTCCATTCATCGCCTAATTTTATTCTAATTTGGTGGTACCCACTGTGCAAATCAATCTTAGAAAATATTTTGAACCACTTAACTCATCAAGCATATCATCTAATCGAGGAATAGGATGATGGTACCGGATAGTGATGTTGTTAATGGCTCTACAATCAGAGGCTGGTTCGTGATACTTACCAAGAGGGAGTGAAACCGCGATTGCAAGGTCAAAGCTGTATTGATCAGAAGAAAATATGTGGAGCTTGGGAGGCCAAAAATTAATATCAAGGATTAGCAAAAATCGAGTGCAGATTAGCGAAGTTCAATAAGTGTCCAAAGCATAAGTCAGAATTGCTGGCTAAGACGTGTCCTATCGAAGCACAACAAGGTAACAAGGAACGGTGGGCAAAAACTTAAAGAACCAGCAGAATGGCAGTTCTATAATAGAACAGATTTTTCAGCACTAGTAGAAATCAAAGGCGCGTTTCCAAAGGAGTACCAGCAAAAGAGCTTGAAATATTCTGAATTTTTTACCACTGACCCAAAAACACAAAGGATGGAAGCACACAAAATTTCACTTGAAACAGAGTTGTATTGTGACCTAGAGAAAATCACAAAGGATCTCTGAAATTCCTGAAAACACTTAAACAGTATTTTTTTAATTATCTTACCGATTTTTTTGAATTTTTTGACCGAACCAAACAGGCCAAAGTTGGGTCACCCTAGAATGGAGTCAGGAATCTGCTATAAAAAATTGAGCTCAAACAGAGCACCGAGCAAAAAGTTATGCCCGTTTTATGGAAGGTACCTCAAATTATGGTTTTCAAAGGCACAAATTGGTAGGAACCGTAGCGGCGGCTATGGAGCACAGGGGCACAAACCTCCCTGGTATAAGCAATAGGTAAGCGCCAGATGATGAAACAAGGAGGGGTTGCGATGCAAGGCGGCTTGCAACCTAATCTAGGGCTAGCGTGGCGAGAGTTCACACAAGGCGGCTAGCGAGGGAAAATTGAGTAATGTGGTGTCTCAACTTGTAATCTGGGAAAGGTGGATGGGATAGCGGCAGAAACAAATAACAGCGACGGAGCAGTTGAACTACGATGACGACACAACCTAAACCAGCAACAAGACTCGAACACAGACACAAACTCAACAAAGCAATCTGAAACGAAATTGCAAGGCTAAACAGGGTTGTAGGACAGCGGAATTTTTTTGTTTGGCAATTTTCTGGAGTTATAGGATGAAAAACATAAACTAAACTAGGGTAAACCTAACGGTAATACCTGAGTCTTTGAATACCACTTGATAGTAATGGGGGTGCCCGATCTTCCGTCAGGTGAAGGTAACTATCGATTTGGTGGAGATGTCACACAGATGATTCGGCTTCCAATCAACAAGACTAGAACCCCGCAATCGCAGCACCACTTCTCCTCTGGTTATCAACCATGCGCTGCTCGATTGACCTCGCCATGAGGGCTAATCCTTGCCTATGAATCAAAGACACAAGCAATAATGAGAAAGAACACAATCTGAAAAATTGTGGATGGATGATTAAGCTCTCGAGTTGGGGTCTCACAAACCGATCTATGGCAACTGTTCTTGACAGATCTAACTTAAGCAAAACCCGCCTCTAACAAGGATGTGGCAGTTATTGATAAAGACTCTAGGGTTATGCAAAACCCTGGACGCGCCCCTAATGGGCTCAACGAAGATACATGGCCCAATAGGACAAAAGACGGCGTCACAGCGCTAGACAGATTTTGGACGTCAACTTGTTTAGACAATTCCCGTGGATTCTAGATGAATTTGGACCTGAAATCGGTGCTCGTAAGTTCGTCGTCTTGGAAAATCTCAGCAGCCCCCACTTCCTGCTCGATTTGACTTTCAACATAACCAACTTCACCGGGAGCATATAGTCGTTCACGAGGATTAACTTTGTACACTACCCTCCAATCAACCAAACTCTTTTTCTTAGATGGATATGTCATATAATACACCTGCTCGCATTGGTGGGCAAGGATTATAGTGTCGTGGCCTTGTACTCGATCGTTGTGTTTGACTTCCACCATGCCATATTGGTTTTCTCACGTTGTATTTGGAGTAAACCAATCATAATCAAAAAACACCACTTTGAGTTGTTTATCTCCGAAAAACTTGTACTCGAGTATATAATTAATGACTCCATAATAATTAGTCACCTTCCCTTCATCATCGACAACTCTAGTTACAACTCCGAAATTTGTTGTGGCTGCTAGAGGATGAACATCTTCGAACCTTGTAGAACAGAAACAGAAACCACTGACATCATATCGACCATAATGTATGGCAGTTACTGCTCCTAGGGACAATTGTCAAAGGTTCGAGTGTATATTGTCATTTATATCTACATAATCTCGAAACCAACACAAGAAATTAGGTCCCCCATCTTTTCCCTCTCGACGAATCTGATCACGTTCATGGTTAGACATCCAATTTTGATAATCAAATTCACTGTTAGTACAAGGAAACAGACCTTTTAGGATAAGTAAAACAAGGATAGCGACAATGACTACAAATTAAGTTTACACTAACAGGAGAAACTGACTCATCTCTTCCATGTTGTTATACATGTAGAGTAAAGTAGTCTTCCATTCGTCATTGGTGAAATAGTATGCTCTGCTAGGTCCTACAGTTTTGCTCCTCCATTGAAAAATTTCAAGATCATTGATAGGGGGCTCGTCAACATGATACCACAACGCAAAGGCATTGACATTGTGTTCCTCTGGAAAGTATAGGCCCGTGAACGATGCTAACTCTTTGTATTTGAATTCATCAGCAATGCACCCTTCAACTCGTCTCTTATTACCAACCATTGCACGTAGCTTCTATAGTGTCCTTTCGATGTGATACATCCATCTATACTGCACATGACCACCTACCTTAGCTTCGTATGGTAGGTGAACAAGTAGATGTTGCATCGGATTGAGGAAACCCGAAGGAAATATTTTTTTCGAGTTTGCATACCAAAATCGGTATTTGTTGCTCAAGCTTCTCCATCATCTCTTTCTTTATTTCTTTAGCACAAAGATGTCTAAAAAGTAGCTTAGCTCCGCTAATGCTTTCCAGACATCATTTTTTACAAAACCACGGAACATAACAGGAATGAGTCTTTCCATTATTATGTGGTAGCCATGACTCTTCAACCTGGAAAACTTGCCCATTTTCAAATCCATAGACCTTGTAAAGCCCACAACGTAACCATCTAGGAACTTTTAGTTTTTTAACCATTTCATCAGTTGTTTCTTCCTTTTAGGTTTAAGACTAAAACGAGCACGTGGCTTCTTCTAGTTCTCTTCTATCTCCAGAGTTGGTCGTCTACAAATTAAGGCCAATTCTTTTCTAGCCTTAGGGTTGTCTTTTGTTTTGTTAGTGATATTCAGGCAAGTGTCGATAATGATTTCACCCATATTTTGTTCCTGGTGCATCACATCAATGTTATGCATTAGAATCAAGGCTTTCATATAAGGGAGTTCCCATAGACCACATTTGTGAGTCCAATTATGCTCGGTTCCATAACCTTCAAAATGATTTCCATGTTCATTTAGTTTCAAATCATTAAGTCTCGCGAGAATCTCTGGACCACTAAGACACTTGGGTGGTCCCCTTGTCACAATCATGTACTTTTTAAAAGCGTTCCTATCGAACCTGAATGGGTCATCCTATGGCAAAAAACATCTATGGCAATCAAAGTAACATATCTTTCCACCAAACTTCAGTCGGAAGCATAAAGTGTCTTCAACGCATATCGAACATGTCAAAATCCCATGACAACTCCATCCAGCAAAGATACCATAAGCCATAAAATTGTGAATAGACCACAAAAACGCAGCTCTCAGGTTGAACTTCTGTTTCTTGTAACATTCGTACGCCTCGACTCCTTCCCACAAAATTTTCAATTCTTCAATCAGGGGTCTCGTCATCACATCGATCTTTGTTCCAGGATGATCCAGATCAGGTATTACAAGACACAAGAAAATAAATTCATATTTCATGCAAAGAGATGGTAGAAGATTGTATGGAACAGCAAAGATGGGCCAGCATGAGTAGGACAGTGCAATTAGATTGAAAGGCGAGAAACCATCTGTTGCCAAACTGAAGTGGACATTCCACACTTCATCAGCAAAGCTAGAATCAAAGGCATCTAGTGCCTTCCATGCATCTGTATTAGCTGGGTGCGCCATGACATCTGGATTCTTATGTACCCTTTCTTTGTGCCACCTCATATGTCCGGCTATATTTTTGGAGATGAACAAACGTTTCAACCAAGGTATAAGAGGCATGTAATGAAGTTGCTTACGTGCTATCTCGGTTGTCATAGTCAAACCGTCATCTTCAAGCTCTACGAATCTACGCTCACCACATACTATACACTTCTTCTCACTCGTGGTCTCCTTCCAGAAAAGCATACGGTTATTGTCACAGACATCGATTTTTTCATAGTCCATATCGAGACCAGAGAGCAACTTCTTGGATTGATACATGTCCTTTGGCATCTTGTGATTTTCCGGAAGTACATCACTGATCAAGTTCAGAAGCTCCTTGTAGCAGTTGTTTGAGAATGCAAACTTAGACTTAGTAGCCATAAGTCAAGTCACAAACACAAGGATGGTCACTTTCGTGTGCTCGTGCAACGGCTCTTCAACAGCTTTAAGGAGCTCAAAGAACTTCTGAACCTCAGGCGTAGGAGGATCCTCATAATCGGAGGGTTGACTATAGTTCTTCGAATTGACGGGTAGAAGCTCATGGCGTACATCGTCAAGCATCTCTTCCATCCTATCGTAGTCCCCCTCTTCATGTGATTGAACTTCCGATGCAATACGAGGAGGTGGGTCCTCACCATGGTGCACCCACACCTCATAGCCTGACATATAACCGCTCTTACAAAGATCTATCGACATAGTCCTCTTGTCAAGGAAATAAATGTTCTGACACTTGCTACAAGGGCATCTAACATCGGTTCCAGTCTCTGACCGACCAAAAGCATGGTCGAGAAACGCGTCAGCCTTGGCAACCCACTCACTTGATAGAGCACCTCTTTTCTTCCAACCTTCATACATCCATCAAAGATCCTCCTCTATGAGGTAACTTGATTACGTTAACTTGATTAGTTAAGTAAATCACCCCCCTATATCTACAGGAAAGGATAAGTAAATTACGTAGTTCAACTAATAAACTACCACTAAGTAAATTAAAACATTGTCACAAGTTCAACTAATAAACTACCACAATAGTATATAGGAAATAACATTGGCACGAGTGACAAATCATATAAAATAACCTTATTTCTGAGGGCATAATAATTACCCTCGAAAATTAAAAGTTTAAATTATCTAAGCACCACTAAGTAAACTAAAACAAATTAAATTTATTACATAATCAAATTCCGGCCATTGGACATAACAAGCTAAACAATATTAAACATACAAAAATTTTAATACTGAAAAAAGACAACTAGAAAACAATATATTCATTAACAAAATTATACTAAAAATTAAAAATACTCACTTAGCGGCTCGGCGGCGGGGCGGTCGTTGGCGTCGGCAGGGCGGGGGACGAGTCGTGGCCACCGGCATCGAGGCAGGTGCCGGTGCGGCGATGGTGAGCGCTGGGGCGATGGGTAGGGCGGTGCTAGCTGGTGGCCGAGCGGGGGTGGAGGCGGTTGGCGGGAGCAGCAGCGCGGCGGTGCTGGCTGTGAACGAGTGTGCTTGGATGGAAATGAAACAACGTTGCGTGTTAAAATCGCTTATGTCCGACGGCTGGCAGACAAGTCATCAGACACAAGCCATTATATCCGACGGCCACCAGAGGCCGTCGGACATACACTTACATCCGACAGTCTTGTATGAGGTCGTCGGACATAAGGAGGCCGTCGGAGATGTGTGTTTTTACTGTAGTGAGACCAATTTTGGTTGGTTGTTTCATCTTGATCCTTAATTTGTGATAAAATTAAGCAATGATGAGCGTGCTTTTTAAAAGGAACAGTAGGGAAGGTCCCTACTGAAATAAGATTAAAATAGGGTTAATAGTCTATACAGATGTGAAGAGCAGCGAAAAGAAGGGGATTAAAGTCCTTGGAGCGATAGCAAAGGGGGAATTACAAGATCATATTTACATTTCGCCCGAGCAAGTACAAGGAGCAATTCGAGCTTAATCGCCTGATTGGTTGGGTGGGCCTGGGCACCAACGCTCGCGCGATACCGAACAGGGAATTACAAGATCATATTTACATTTCGCCCAAGCTTAACCACCTGATTGGTTGGGTGGGCGTGGGCAGCAAGGCTCGCGCCATCCTGGCTTGCAGGAAAAGAACGTTTTTGGTGTATGAGCGGATGCAGCCAAAGGGCCTCAAAATTACTTGTTTTCCATCCACTTATGAAGCCCGCCCTTTTGATGTACATGCAACTATACAGATGCTTAGATAAAGTCATTGCACGCAGTGACCATGGACGAAACGGTACGACCAGCCAATCAAACGGTAAGGGACCGATGATATCCTTCGACAGTTGGTGGTTTGTTTTCAGAAACCCATTTCTAAATGCTCCATATCATCAGGATAAGAATTTCCATCTTGCAAGTAATTCAGAGATGCCCTTTCAAACTAGAGATGGCTCTCAATTGACAGGGAGGTGCGCAGAGGAGAAACCTCGATGGAATTCCAACAAGCTTTAGCGAAGTTACATCTGATGAAGAGGTGGCCCACCGTTTCTTTCCGTTGGAGAAAGGAAAGCAATTATCACAAGTATAGGATTCTAGATCTAGCCACTTCTTCCTTAGCATACTTCTAGTGTTTAGACGGTTACTAATCGGTTGCCCATGCGTTGCGACGGCTTACAATAATACCCACGTAAATTATCCACCAAAAAGATCTCAAGAGTTTTTATTGATTGTCTCTGCTCTCCACATAATATATTTTTGATTTGACTAACTGATGTTGTTTTTTACTCCATCTAATATGTCTTGGTACAATACGACCAATGAAGGGAGTGATTAGAAGAGAGTTCACAACGACCGATTGAACGAACAAAGATTATAGAATACATAATTCCACCGTATAAAGACCAAATAAGAGAAAGTTTGTGAGCTCAAGTTTCTAAAATAAGTCACATGAACTCAAACTTATACAAAAGATAGATCAAAATATGGAGTGGTTGCTAAAGTCAGGCATTAATAAAAACTGGATGCGCTCCATACAAATTATGGTACTTCGTAGCAATTACTAACATTTAAAACCAACAAATAACCTTTTCTTTTATTGTTAGCGTGACACATCATTGTTGCTCCATCCAATTCAGCAAACTCAAACACCATGGAGTCTATTGCGCCAATGTGGTCTCAGAAACGACCTAATGCATGCAAGAGCCAAGAACACAAGGGACGAGCACCCTATGGTAGTGCCCGCATGGATCTCCAAATCCTAACACATATTTTGCAGTATCCATGAGCCATTATCAGAAGAACACAAACCATGTGAAAACAATAAATAAAGTATTAACACACCAAATTATGGTCAGTCCTTAGCACAACAAAAAAACTAACACCCAAAACAACAGAGGAACAACACAATTTTTTTTGCAATGACAGAAGGATGGGTGACTTGTACATAGAAGTGGTAGAAGCATACCGAGTCGACACCGTGGTAAGGGGAAGGCCATGTAGACAGGCGATGCCGAGCCATCGAATGGGTACCATAGGCAGCAAATCAGGGACCCCATCCCTTGCCTCCCTCACTTCCAAGGTTTCCTAGAGCAGGAAGGGAAGGGAAGAGGCGGACATATATACCTGTTCGTTGCCGGAGAAGGGCATGACGAAGACCTGGGCATCTAGAGACGACATAGGTAGTATACCGCTAGATACATATAGGGAGAGAGCACGCAAGCGGAGAAAGAAGTCCAGCCGAAGCAGCTCCAAACCTAGAGGCCCTTGCACCAGGCATCAGTTCGAGAAGGGCGAGAGAATGTGAGTGCCTTCCCAGCCCTGGACCCACCGAGGCGACACAACATCACCACCAACTCTGTAGCATATACCGACTGCTGCTGCACTACTGGCCTTGGTTGTCCAATATCTCAGACCTGGACTCCTCATCGCCAAGATAACCTAAGCGTGGCAGGCGCCACCTTGTCCTCCTCGGTGGCACGCATGGAGAAAGGCCAGAAGAAATACCGACTCACCTCGTACCCACGTCGATGAGTGTCGGTCGGCTCGCGGTTGCGACCGTGGGCGGGGCAGTAGGTTGGGGAGGAAGAACAAAGCGAAGGCCGGGAAGACGAACGTGACGTCCGACGACGATGAAAACGATGGTGCGCGCATGTTGTGAAACGTTCTCGTGAGCGTACAATAGCCACTACGCGGGTCGGTGTCGGGGCTGGTGTCGGACGAATACGGGGATGAGGCACCTGCTCCCACGCCCTCTGCCGAGAATGGTGTGGCGCGAGACGGAGACATGAGAGGAGAGAGAAACGAAGCAGGATGGCGAACGAGCTGGCAACAACTGAGGCGAGGACTATTATTATCGTGCGGAGGTATAGATGGTCAAATGAGTCGTGTCTGGCGGGCCGGCCCGAGGCACGGTCCATTTAATAGTGACTGGGCCAGCCCGGCACGAGCGCATGTGCCGTGTTTGGGCCATAGCCTCGGCCCGTAGTGCTGGCCGGCTCGGCACGATTATATATTTTTTATTTTAAAAAAATCGTATATACATATGTACAGTTTATATTCAATATTAAAACACCTAAACATGGTGTTCTACTGGTTAGACGGCTTCATCTAGTAACCCCACCTTTTGAACCGTTTTTTAATTTTAATATTTTACGATTTAACCAAATGGCCCGATAGACTACCGGCCCGGCGTGCCGTGCCTGGGCCGGAGCTGCGCCCCGTGAATGTCGGGCCTAGCGGACCCGTGCAGGGTTGCGCTGAGGGGACGTACGTGTAGGTGATTAATTTGAATTAGATGTGAGAGTTATTTGTAAAAAAATGACGCGAAATAATTATTGAAACTGATACTTTAATATAGTAGAAAAAGATAGAGATGGAGATGGAGAAGGCAGAAAAAAACCTTTGTACTTGGATTAACAATTCGAATTCCATATCCACATGAAAGCAGGATGGTCAATAAGCCGATGGTATGCCTTTGTTAAGTCCAATTCCCCCAAGAGTAGGACCAAATGTTTGGACTGGTTATGAGTGGATGCACTTGAAGATTATTGTCGAGGCATTAGAATTGCTGGAAGGCCTGTTGGAAAAGAGGCAGGGACTTTTTTTCTAAATTTTATCCGAATTTTTTTTAGAAAAACAAAAAAAATCTTGAAATCCGAGAATCGGTGAGGTCCGGGTTTTTTTTACCGGTAAGGTAAACCTTGGGAAGACGCAGCTGAAATAGATCAGAAAGATTCGAAAGAGATTTACCTTGCTTGATTGTGATATCATAATATCCTTGCATGAAAAAATATACTGTATATCTTTGTATATTCCGTCCCGGCTTTCAGTTCCGTTGGTGACTTGTTTGGCTTAACCAATTCCTTGCTTTATGTAATCTGGTCCATATGTTAGAACTGTTTGTTTGAGCGCGAGAGGGAGAGAGACCCAACATCGATGATGATCGGTCATCATCAACCGCGCCATCAGAGATTTGTGCTAAAACCAATGATGAGCTTACTAATAACACGCGGGATCTCAGAGATGGGAGTGAAAGCAAATTCGGGGCCGTCAGGAGCAATCATATATGCATCACTCACGCCTACATGATGCGGTGCCTCTGTGTTTATAAATTCCAGCGCATCCCTCTGCAGGTGCAGAGCAGCTCCATTCCATTGCCCCTAGCTCACCACACACTCGAGTGACGAGCACACCCACCGATGATCGCCATGGCCAGCGGCAGCAGCCTGAAGAACATGGTCGTCGCCGTCCTCGTCCCGCTCCCTTCCATCCTCTTCTACCTCTCCTTCGTCCGCGCCGGCGGGGACACCGGCGCCAGCCCGCTCGCCTCGTGGTGCGCCGCGCACCCTCTGCTCCTCGCCAACGTCCTATTCTTCCTCAACGTGGACGTCCTCTTCTGGCTCGTCGGCCTCCTCCTCTCCAACCACTGGGTAAGCAAGCACTATACTGCCAACACGCTTGCTCGCAACGTGTTCGACGCAATGCCTACTCGGCCCTTACTGTATCTGTCACCTGAGCAGCTCATCGACCTGTACTGGACCGTCATCCCTGTGATGCTGCTGCACTACTACCGCGGCCACCCGGCATCCGTGGCGGACGCGGCGAGGTCTGCGGTGGCCGTGGCGCTCACGTGGGCGTGGAGCGCCAGGCTCACGCACAACTACCTCAGGCGGGAGGGGTGGGAGTTGGGCAAGCGGGAGGACTGGAGGTTCAACGAGATGCGTGGCCAGTACGGCAACACCTGGTGGTGGATGTCGTTCTTCGCCGTCTACCTCTCCCAGCAGGTGATCACGGTTCTGTTCACAGATCCAACTTGCATCGTGTTTGAAACGTAGTAATCTGTTTATTGAAACGCCCAGTCGTTGGCTGACATACAGGTGTTCCTGATCGGCATCTGCCTGCCGATGTACGCCATCCACTCCAGCAACCAGCCATGGGGCGTCTGGGACCTGGTGGCCGCAGCCACCTGCGTTGCCGGAATCCTCATCGCTCACTTCGCTGACACCCAGCTGCACAGGTTCGTGACCAGGAACGAGAAGCTGAAGCGGCTGGGCGAGCCAACCGTCCCGACCCTCGAGGACGGGCTGTGGCGGTACTCGCGCCACCCCAACTACTTCGGCGAGCAGCTCTGGTGGTGGGGCTTGTACCTTTTCGCGTGGAACCTGGGCCAGCAGTGGATGTTCTTGGGGCCTCTCGTCAACAGCCTGTGCCTTGGCTACGTCACGGTGCTGGTCGAGCGCCGCATGCTGAAGCAGGAGCACCGTGCTGAGGCGTACAAGCTGTACCAGAAGAGGACTTCGGTGTGGATCCCTTGGTTCAGGAAGGCCGTCGCCGTCCCTGAATCGAAGCTGAAGGACACCTAAGGCCACACTGTCGTCTAGTTGTTTGGGCCATGCCCCTTGTCCAGGTTGTTCACCATGTTGTTGTTTGTTCCACCACATCCATGTTTAGAATCTGTTGTTTCATCCGCTGTGTAATTCACTGTATGTGATGTGCATGAAGTGCAGCTTGTATCATGCATGATGACCTGTTTAAGGTGTAAGTTAATAGTAATGTATATCTACATTTGTTTGCCTGATCTCTAGCTTGGCTGCCTGATCTGAACTCTGATTTTTTATTACTTGGTTCCTTTAGTCTAGTGGCTAAAGTTTAGTTAGGTGACTAAAGTTTAATCCATGTCCTATTTGGTTTTAGGGATTAAAAATATTCAAAACACATTAAATGAAGCATAAGATGACCAAAATACTTCTTATCATTCTCCTGTCATTAGTTCAACTGAAATAAAGGAGGGGCAAGAGTGAAATTAATATGGTTTAGTCTCTTTTAGTCACCCCTTGAGGGATTAGAGACTACAACAATTTAGTCTCATTGTTTTGGCAATTTAGTAACTAAATTAGGCTAAAATGGAGGGACTAAAAACCAAACAGGCCCTTAATAGTCTCTCCGTCTCAAATTATTTGTCGTCTTAACTCTTGATTTTTATGTCTATGTTAAAATGAATGATAATGAATCTAAACGCATATGTAAAACAAATACATTAATTATTGTATGAGTCTAGTAAAGTGGTAAAACAAATTTTATTTTGGACGGAGGGAGTCAATTTTAGTCCTAAAAAAGCAAACATGATGACTAAAGTAGTGTGATTAAACTTAAGTTCTTTAGTCTCACCAAGGGATGACTAAAAGGGACTAAAGTAGGATTTTTACCTTATTTTCCTTCTGCTCTTTCTTATTGCAGCAAGCATCCAGTAATCAAGAGGTGTAATGCAATCATTAATTATTCGTACAAATTAATGTTTTTAGTCAAGTTTAATCACTGGAACCAAACAGTGTAATTTAGTCACTAAAGTTTAGTCAGGTGACTAAAGCAAACCAAACGGGACCTAAGTTAGTAACATCTACATTTGTTTGCCTGATCTAAAACTTGGCTAGCTGATCTGAACTATGGTTTTTATTACCAAATCAAGGTAGTTACATTGTGGTCAACATTGACAGGAAAAATGTTTACATCCAAGATAGCTAAATATGTCATCCATTCTCTTTATCCACAGCAACCGGCTTGATTCAGCCTTATGGTCCTCGATCATGCATGCTGCTCTTCCACCCCCTTCTGAATGCCAGTGCCTAGCTGGTTTGTTCCCGAGCTGTCTAGACATTTGAAGTGCGGTTATCATTGTTACGAAGGAGTTAATTAACTACTGTTTTCAGTATATCTAGACCACCAGGGTTAGTTGGGGATAAATAAAGTGATGTTTGGGTTCACATGTTTTGCTATATTACCCCTGTCTAGACCGGCCGGCCGGCCGGCCGGGCGTTAGATGATGAGTACTCATCACTTCAGAGTAGATTCATTAAACTTGAAGCTAGTTGGCACATGAATATGAATACGTGATGATGCTACCCACCCACTGAAAAGTTGGGAACATTCGAATCCTCTACGATGAACACATATACAAATCAAATGGTTCACTTTGGTAGTTACTTTTAAGCCGGCTCGCCGGTGTGTGGCGCGCCTTTTAAAACTTGTGTTATAGCCAAATGATTACACTGTTATACTTTGCAATGTTATTTATTTATCCCCGGACGACAGCTGCTGCATGCATATGCATATGCTTGGCCCAACGGCCGCGTGAAGCACTTTTGCTTAGTTGGGTCGATGATCATATTAGCCGAGCTGTTCCTGCCTCATCATCTATGGGCCCCCAGCTCTCCTCTGACGCATTATAAACTAGTAGTGTATACTGCTCCATCCATCCGTCCACCTTGATCATCTTTTGGCACGGCAATGATATGCATGTAGATCTGACCAACTTTCGGCCCAAGGCAAAAGTGAACGCCGTTTCGGGTTTCACTTTCACTAGTAATCTAGTATAAGAGTCGGGATACATTCCCATATACTACAACTAGTCGAGCGCGCGCGCGCGCGCATGGAAATTAAATACTACTTAGCGTTGGCACGGTTACAAAGAAGGGACATTAATATGGATATAGAGTGATGTGGATGATCATGGTCATTATATATATAATACATGGCGGCTATATAATAGGCCAAGTTGCAAATACTACGTTTCTGGTAGCATTTGAGTTTACATGTATTAGGATGCACAGACAAAAGATTTGAAAGTTATATGCATCTGGTGGTGCTTCAAAGGCATAATTTTCAACTTCAAATGTCTTTCCTACAGCGTATGGGTATGGCAAATAAGTTACTTTGAAGTTCAACAAAATGTTGTTGTAGTTGAAGTATAAGGATATTTGTAGTTGCCTTAGTCATTTTCGTCACAATTGAACTATAAGGATATTTGCCTAGCCCAAATTCAAAAAAAAAAAAAGAAGTGTAAAAATGATGAATTTGCAAAGTCGGGAGATTCTCATTTTCTGTATCTCAGTTTAGCACCTTTTCAGTGGTGATTTAAAATACTGTAGGTCCTGGTTTTCAGTTCCAAGATTGTCCTGTTGCTGGTATATAAACTAATGCGTTAGCATAGTGTTGGTCATTTGTTCTTAAATATTGTAGATCAAGAACAAGGCAACACAATTATTAATTTTTATGGGTCTTCGTCCCCCGAAGCATTATTTCCACATAGGTATAATGCTCATCAGACGAAGGTCAAGAAGGACATACCTTCATCATTTAATATGTGAATAGTGATGTGAAAGGATAAAGACAGTAACTGCATTTCATTAATTCATTTATATTTGCATCTCATAAAACATATATGAGTATTAACAATATTAATATTACATTGATACATTCGGTTTGTTCGAGGTCTATTTATAGGCACGGGACACAGTCCGAGTAAAAAATACATTTATGCCCTTGACATTCATCTATAAGCATAACACGAATCATTAAAGACTGAATAGTCTTTGTCCCTTTTCGGTCATCATCATACTTAGTCTTCGTCATCACATCAAGCCGAAGTTCTTCGACTATATCTTCGTCGTCCATTCTTATTACCTTCGGGCTATATCTTTACCCTGTCACGAGAAAAAACCTTCAACCCGAAGCCGAAGACCCCTGTAATGATTCATGTCATACTAAAAACATACCTTCGAGCTACATCTTTACCCTGTCACGAGAAAAAACCTTTATCCCGATGTAAGGCCCAAAATCTGTATAAGAAAAAAAATTCAATGATAACAAAATAAATACATGAAGAGATAAAATATTAAATTCAGATATCTCAAATTATATTTGAGTATTGAAAATGGAGGACTGAATTTTGAAAACCAAGAATTATATTAGAAGTAGTAGATAGGTTTTCAATTCATCTAAATGACTATCCATTTCATTAAATGAAGCACTATAGGCATTTTATACTTATGAATAGGTGGTGAAGCATGTTAATAAAGAGTCATAATTTAAAACTTGGGACCTCAAAGTATAAGTGAGAATAAAATAGAAAATAGGAAAGGGGATCTAAGGTAACTATTTATTTCTTCCATGAATAAATAACAAGGAAAAGAGTAAATAATAATATGGTAAATAGTAGATGCTATAATCACATTAGTGTTAACCTTGACACTTGGAAATTTGAAGTTCAAATGGGAGTTGAATTTGAATTGAATTTGAAGTGGGAACTTTGAAATAGAAAGAAAATTTTAGAATTTGAGAAAAGAGGAGTAAGAAAATATTATTTGAGTAAAAATAAGTATAATAAATAATAAATAATAAAATATATTATTTCTATACCGGGATTTGAATGTGTGCATTTGACTAAGGTTAAACTCATGAAAAGATTTAAATTCAAATTTGAATCCTAAAAACAAAGAAGAAAAAGAAACCAGAAAAGGGAAAAAGAAAATAAAAGAAAAACGCGCCTGGGCTGGCTTCTGCACCTCGGCCCATTTTCCTTTGATCCCACGCGGCCCAAGATCAGTCACTGGCACCGACATCATTGGCCCGCATGCTAGTCCATTTTACCAGGGAACCGCGCCGACACCTGGGGGTCACCTTGTCAGCCTCTTCCGCTTTCTCCCCTCGCGCGCTCGTCCGTGTCACTACCGCGCGGGCCCGCCAGTCAATCTCCGCTCGCGCGTGAACAAACACCGACCGGTGGGCCCACCGAGCCAGTCCCTCGGTCGTCCTATGCACCTCGTGTGTCTCTGTCTGGTGGACCCGAAGGGGTCAGTCCTCTCCTCCTCAACGGAACGCGTGCATGGCGGGCACACCGCTGGCGCGATTCTCGCGCGCATGACCCGATCAACCACGCCGGGGGATAATGGGAGCTTGAAAGTCGCCTAGAGGGGGGGTGAATAGGGCGAATGTAAAATTTACAAACTTAAGCACAACTACAATCCGGGGTTAGCGTTAGAAATATAAACGAGTCCGAGAGTGTAACACCCAATTTGTAGATAAAAAAAATAAAAATAAAAAGAGTACATCTCAACCTGTGTATTTCCTCGTACTCATCATCACATGGTAATAATTACATATGAGAAAAACAAATGATTAAGACCACTAAAATAAATCATGTCTCATGTGGGAGCTTTGATTTCTTGTATATTTAATAATACTGATAATATTACTAAGGGAACATTAATGATGAGGATTAGGGAGTTAATTCAAATTCAATTATAGGATTTGGAAATAAAATTAGAGATAAAAGAGAAGTAAGAAAAGAAATAGAGGGATAAGAGAATTACATAAAATATACCTAGAATTATATTTTCAGAGTTGGTACTTTAAATGTGCAAGGTAATTTGAAGACAAGTTTGCCACAGTGTCAGATTTAAATTTGAAAGGAAATTTGAATTTGAAAAAAAAACAAAAGAAATAAAACAGAAAATCGGAAATATCCCCAAACCGCTCCATGGGTCGTTTTTCCATCTGCGCGGCCCACTTTACCTCTTCCCGCGCTGGCCCATTCCTCCTTCCTCGGCCTGCTGGCGCCCTGGCACTGGCATACATGCCCCACCAGCCAGCGCTCCCCGCGCGCAATGGGACTCTCGTCGCTCACTGACGAATGGGCCCGCTTCGTCAGTCGTCTCCCTTCTCGGGTCGGACTCACCACTGAGAACAGAATCCGCGCAAATGTCGCGGGCACCAACAGATCGCGCGCTCTTCTCCTCACCATGCGCTCGTCCAACCTCGATCTCTGGGGTATATAAACAAGTCGTCCGCGCTCCCCCTTTGGGCCATGGTTCAGCTAAGGGATAGCTTAGGCGCGCTACACCAATGGAACAGCGTGGGGTTGGGATCTGGTGGCGGTCGTCCCGTGCAATCCTCGCCTGCACCATCGATTCATCCACTAAGCCAGCCCTAGAAGTTCCTCTTCACCGTCAGGGATGCGTCTGTGGGCGTGGCGTGGAGGAACAACCATGCCGGCAACCCCAATTGCTCGCCGGCGTACGGTCTTCACCTTGGAGCCACCTGTACCGTGGGCGGCATCACCGGTGCGACAAACTGTGGTAAAGACCCTTCCACCCAACTCGCCTTCACCTCCTCCACGTGTAGCCGCCTGGGTAGCATGTTTTGGAGACCTCGCGTGCTGGTTGGCCGGCTCCGGCGATGGCGTCTGCCATGGGAGGGCGGCGCCGCCGTGTAGAGACTTTGGGAGAGGGAAGAAGAAGGGCCTGTGGCCGTCGATCGCGAAATAAACGATGGAGATTAGATCGGGGCATACCTCTTCGGTGTTTAGATCCCGACCGTTGATCTGACCGCTGGCGGCCCAGATTAAATGGTGGCTAACACTTCGGCCAGAGTGATCTGGATCGTTAGATATGTATCCGGCGGCCCGTGGGGCATACCGCTTCATGATCTAATCTGTGCCCACGATTTCTGATCCAACGGCTCAGCCGCGACCATACCGATTCGCCGATCCCATTTTGTAAAAGAGCCCCTGTTGTATTACAGAATAAACCCGCCGTCCTGTGCGGGGGAATCCTGAGTCTTGGGAAATTTTGCGTGTTAGCCCCTGCAGTTTCTGATAATAGTGCGCCCAGTCCAGTAATTAAAGAAAATAGGAAAAAGAGATTTAGAAATTGATTTTGAGTATAGAAATAATTGTAAAACTTGTATAATCCATAGAAAATTCATATTAAGTCCAAATTAGCCCATTCCAGTTCCTATAATTTTGTAATATTATTATTTATCATTTAGTGCCACTGGTTTTACATAAAAGTCACATTAAAATTGTTATCTTAATTAATCTTGTACTAAGCACATAGAATCTTTGGAAATCCATAACTTAAAATCTATAACTCCAAAATTAATGATTCCTGTTCCTAGAATCTTATTTTAATATGAAGATTATTATTATGTATTTTGTTTACTTGTTTGGTGTGATGTTAATTTTGCCTATACACTGCTTGTTTGTATTGCTACGACTAGCGTGAGGTCACGTGTCATCTGAAGATCATCCTGGTACCTGGAATCTCAAGTCCCAGGCAAGTTGTGCCCTTGATCACTTCTTTTTACCCACTCATGTTCTAATTAATCATAATGATCTGCATAGGTTAATTTTGATGGGACCCAATAGGTTACCCTAGTTTGTCTATCTTTATACCTTGTTTACCACTGAACCTTTTGGGTAGTACTTGCTAGTGCTTTATGTGGTTTTGGGTATGAAGGTACATTATTCATGATTACACTTTTATTATATGTTTATTATTACTGTTCATGATAAGATCATTATGTTAATTGGAACATGGAGCGACCACCCGGGAAAACAATGCTACCACAAGGGAGGAATGGGACCCCTTGGCTGATTAATTAGGAAAGCTAGTGGAAGACTACCTTACCCGAAAGGGGCAAGGGCAGTAGGGGAGTGGTCAGTGTAGGGAGGCCCTCGGGAGGATTTTGCTGCGATGGCGGTCCTGCAAGGGATTCCTGCATTGGAACTTCCTATAAACTGTAGCGGGTTTTCGGAAGCTAGTGGAACTTTGTAAAGGCCTCGTAGTGGATCCCTAGCCATTCACCTCGGTAGTGTCTAAGGGCCTTGCAAACCCTGGCGACATGGGATACACGACTTGTGGGTAAAGATGCGCAACCTCTGCAGAGTGTAAAACTAGTATACTAGCCGTGCTCACGGTCATGAGCGGCTCGGACCCTCACATGATTAACTTATGGAACTAAATTCAATTTGTCATATGCATTGCATCGCAGGTGAAGTTGTTACTTTTGTTCTACTATTTAACTGGGTTGGTATTTACTTATACTTAGTAACTGCTAATAAAATTTTGACCAACTTTAAAAGCAATGCTCAGCTCTAACCATCTTCTTTGGTAAGCCTTACACTTCACATGAGCTCCCACCTTTGGCGAGTTCATGCACATTATTCCCCACAACTTGTTGAGCGATGAACGTATGTGAGCTCACTCTTGCTGTCTCACACACCCCACAGGTCAAGAACAGGTACCGCAGGATGATGCTCATGGAGGATGCTGCGATGAGTTCGTGAGAGGTCTAGGTCGTCGTCTCCTAGTCAACTTTGGGTTGCTGGACCGTTGTCTCCTTATAATGTAATTATTTATTTTGTATAGAACTCCTGTTATATATAAAGATGTGACATTCGATCCTGTGCCATGATTCATCATATGTGTGAGACTTGGTCCCAGCACACCTGGTGATTATGTTCGCGCCCGGGTTTTGGATCCCCTAAAATCCGAGTGTGACAGAAGTGGTATCAGAGGAATGTTGACTGTAGGACGAAACCTAGATAGAACTGGACAACCATTCTTTACTTACCTTACTCTGATTCTTTTCTAAACTTATCTTAATCTTTTACTCATCTATTTCCGCTTTACTCTGATTACTCTTATCTTTTTCCTTCTAAAGACAAACTTGGATTTCACACTTTGAAATCTTGTGCTTAAAGTGACCTTTAGGAATAGGAGACCTACTCTCAGGAACAAAAACAAAACTATTTTTATGGTTATCTATGCACTTGAATGTTTGTTCTTATGATACTTGTTTGATTTGGATCTTTGATTGAGTGTGATGGGTTGTGGAGTAATGTCCACAATTACATCTGCATATACATATAGAAAAAAATGCTTATAAAAATAACTAGACACACTAGATTATCCCTCTTTAAAGTATCTAGCCTAACAATATCTATCTCATCTTAAAAGATTCTATCCTACACTCATAGATCCATCTTACCTCAAAAGATTCTACCTTGTCCTTATGGATTCATCTTGTCCTAATAAGCATATTTACCCCACACTAGTAACAACCATGATCTAATCCAAAGTAATTAGATATTATCTAGTCTAATCTAGTTATACCCAACCTAATCTAGATCCCATCTAATCTAATATTATCTAATCTAAAGTGAGTTATTAACATGTTAGTTAATCTGGTGATATGGGTTAGACACTGCTTCTACAAACATAACTTAACCTAAATTAATGTATTATACCAACTCGTCCGTAAACAACAACCTAACCTACATCATAGGTTGCCCAATCCATTTATTCAAAAAAAAAGCAAAGTAAAACTCTATTCAAACTTACCTACCTCGTATACCCTGGCTATCCTAATCATATATCCTTAGCCATATGTCCTTAACTCGAATGACAACTCCAAGAATAAAGACCAAAGAAGACCAACCACGTCGAAGAAGGATGAGCACCAACTCAAGTCTTCAAGGATCAAGCGGGATCACCAAGATGAGTCAAGATCCACAATCTGGGATGGAGTCCTTCCTTACCCTACCCTAACCTATCCATGCTTTGGATACATCTTTTATCCTACATAATAAAGTAGCTATATATACACCCATGCTTTCCTAATCACATGATAATTTGTGATATTAAAAAAAATCTTTTGGTATTAAAACCAACTAGAAACTAAAGCATAGACTACAAACCAAGCTTGTTGGATCCCCTTTCTTACAAATCTCGAGGACGAGATTTTTGTTAAGGGGGGTAGGATTTGTAACACCCAATTTGTAGATAAAAAAAATAAAAATAAAAAGAGTACATCTCAACCTGTGTATTTCCTCGTACTCATCATCACATGGTAATAATTACATATGAGAAAAACAAATGATTAAGACCACTAAAATAAATCATGTCTCATGTGGGAGCTTTGATTTCTTGTATATTTAATAATACTGATAATATTACTAAGGGAACATTAATGATGAGGATTAGGGAGTTAATTCAAATTCAATTATAGGATTTGGAAATAAAATTAGAGATAAAAGAGAAGTAAGAAAAGAAATAGAGGGATAAGAGAATTACATAAAATATACCTAGAATTATATTTTCAGAGTTGGTACTTTAAATGTGCAAGGTAATTTGAAGACAAGTTTGCCACAGTGTCAGATTTAAATTTGAAAGGAAATTTGAATTTGAAAAAAAAACAAAAGAAATAAAACAGAAAATCGGAAATATCCCCAAACCGCTCCATGGGTCGTTTTTCCATCTGCGCGGCCCACTTTACCTCTTCCCGCGCTGGCCCATTCCTCCTTCCTCGGCCTGCTGGCGCCCTGGCACTGGCATACATGCCCCACCAGCCAGCGCTCCCCGCGCGCAATGGGACTCTCGTCGCTCACTGACGAATGGGCCCGCTTCGTCAGTCGTCTCCCTTCTCGGGTCGGACTCACCACTGAGAACAGAATCCGCGCAAATGTCGCGGGCACCAACAGATCGCGCGCTCTTCTCCTCACCATGCGCTCGTCCAACCTCGATCTCTGGGGTATATAAACAAGTCGTCCGCGCTCCCCCTTTGGGCCATGGTTCAGCTAAGGGATAGCTTAGGCGCGCTACACCAATGGAACAGCGTGGGGTTGGGATCTGGTGGCGGTCGTCCCGTGCAATCCTCGCCTGCACCATCGATTCATCCACTAAGCCAGCCCTAGAAGTTCCTCTTCACCGTCAGGGATGCGTCTGTGGGCGTGGCGTGGAGGAACAACCATGCCGGCAACCCCAATTGCTCGCCGGCGTACGGTCTTCACCTTGGAGCCACTTGTACTGTGGGCGGCATCACCGGTGCGACAAACTGTGGTAAAGACCCTTCCACCCAACTCGCCTTCACCTCCTCCACGTGTAGCCGCCTGGGTAGCATGTTTTGGAGACCTCGCGTGCTGGTTGGCCGGCTCCGGCGATGGCGTCTGCCATGGGAGGGCGGCGCCGCCGTGTAGAGACTTTGGGAGAGGGAAGAAGAAGGGCCTGTGGCCGTCGATCGCGAAATAAACGATGGAGATTAGATCGGGGCATACCTCTTCGGTGTTTAGATCCCGACCGTTGATCTGACCGCTGGCGGCCCAGATTAAATGGTGGCTAACACTTCGGCCAGAGTGATCTGGATCGTTAGATATGTATCCGGCGGCCCGTGGGGCATACCGCTTCATGATCTAATCTGTGCCCACGATTTCTGATCCAACGGCTCAGCCGCGACCATACCGATTCGCCGATCCCATTTTGTAAAAGAGCCCCTGTTGTATTACAGAATAAACCCGCCGTCCTGTGCGGGGGAATCCTGAGTCTTGGGAAATTTTGCGTGTTAGCCCCTGCAGTTTCTGATAATAGTGCGCCCAGTCCAGTAATTAAAGAAAATAGGAAAAAGAGATTTAGAAATTGATTTTGAGTATAGAAATAATTGTAAAACTTGTATAATCCATAGAAAATTCATATTAAGTCCAAATTAGCCCATTCCAGTTCCTATAATTTTGTAATATTATTATTTATCATTTAGTGCCACTGGTTTTACATAAAAGTCACATTAAAATTGTTATCTTAATTAATCTTGTACTAAGCACATAGAATCTTTGGAAATCCATAACTTAAAATCTATAACTCCAAAATTAATGATTCCTGTTCCTAGAATCTTATTTTAATATGAAGATTATTATTATGTATTTTGTTTACTTGTTTGGTGTGATGTTAATTTTGCCTATACACTGCTTGTTTGTATTGCTACGACTAGCGTGAGGTCACGTGTCATCTGAAGATCATCCTGGTACCTGGAATCTCAAGTCCCAGGCAAGTTGTGCCCTTGATCACTTCTTTTTACCCACTCATGTTCTAATTAATCATAATGATCTGCATAGGTTAATTTTGATGGGACCCAATAGGTTACCCTAGTTTGTCTATCTTTATACCTTGTTTACCACTGAACCTTTTGGGTAGTACTTGCTAGTGCTTTATGTGGTTTTGGGTATGAAGGTACATTATTCATGATTACACTTTTATTATATGTTTATTATTACTGTTCATGATAAGATCATTATGTTAATTGGAACATGGAGCGACCACCCGGGAAAACAGTGCTACCACAAGGGAGGAATGGGACCCCTTGGCTGATTAATTAGGAAAGCTAGTGGAAGACTACCTTACCCGAAAGGGGCAAGGGCAGTAGGGGAGTGGTCAGTGTAGGGAGGCCCTCGGGAGGATTTTGCTGCGATGGCGGTCCTGCAAGGGATTCCTGCATTGGAACTTCCTATAAACTGTAGCGGGTTTTCGGAAGCTAGTGGAACTTTGTAAAGGCCTCGTAGTGGATCCCTAGCCATTCACCTCGGTAGTGTCTAAGGGCCTTGCAAACCCTGGCGACATGGGATACACGACTTGTGGGTAAAGATGCGCAACCTCTGCAGAGTGTAAAACTAGTATACTAGCCGTGCTCACGGTCATGAGCGGCTCGGACCCTCACATGATTAACTTATGGAACTAAATTCAATTTGTCATATGCATTGCATCGCAGGTGAAGTTGTTACTTTTGTTCTACTATTTAACTGGGTTGGTATTTACTTATACTTAGTAACTGCTAATAAAATTTTGACCAACTTTAAAAGCAATGCTCAGCTCTAACCATCTTCTTTGGTAAGCCTTACACTTCACGTGAGCTCCCACCTTTGGCGAGTTCATGCACATTATTCCCCACAACTTGTTGAGCGATGAACGTATGTGAGCTCACTCTTGCTGTCTCACACACCCCATGTAACACCTCAAATCCATCAATTAAAATAATACAATACTAGTCCCTAAATTTAGCAAAAAGTTAATTAAAATTTTGAATAAAGTACTTGATTTCATTTACTTTTGAAAAATGATTTTTTGTTTGCTAATAATTGATTGATGATTTTATTTGCAAAATCCCTTTTATCTTGAAACCCATGTTATTAATATTTTAGACTTTGGTCTAAAATATAAATAGTAATATTAATTTTATTATATAAAAATATATTTATTTATATTTTAATGAATAACCTATTAAAAAAATGAAAAAATGAAAAAAAAAATAACGTGAAGACGTTAGCTCCTTTGGCTGTTTGTTCGAACGGCCGAATCGACCAACCAGCCACACAGCAACACAACCACACGTGCTTGATGCTTCCCTATCCCTCCCTTAACTCTATGATAGGTGGGCCCTCTCAAGACTTCATCTTCCGTGCACCAACATTTCCTGCTCGCTCACATCGCAGGAGATTGTAGCGCCGCCACCGATTTGCTGATGACAGCCTGCTCGTCTCCTCGTCTGGTCTGCGCACCACTCACCTCCCTCCCCGTCTACTCGCCTTCCCTGTAGTGGAACGTGCCATCAACAGTCATCCGCCCTCTTCACTTCCTCTTTACGGCGGCTGTTTCCTCTCACTACCAGTAATGGCTGCCGCTATCCATTCCTCTCCACGACGCTCCCTCTGCTTCCTCTCTCACTATAAAATCCCGGCCACTCCATCCTCTCCCCACACTCCCATATTGCTGCCTTCGCG
Organism: Zea luxurians; assembly: GCA_029449295.1. NCBI lineage: Eukaryota > Viridiplantae > Streptophyta > Magnoliopsida > Poales > Poaceae > Zea > Zea luxurians. The sequence goes on from JAOPSE010000042.1 coordinate 19,585,502, forward strand.
ACATCGCACCAACGCTGCTGACGCCCAGACGATCTCCTCTGCTGACCGCCCGACGAACTGTCCAATCACGCTGCCATCAACTTCCCCTGCATTTTGCTGCCCCGTCGAGGATCCACTTCAGTGCTCCTCCCTTCCCTGCGACGTATGTGTCAGTCGATAGCCCCTTCTCAATTCTTTATGTGTTTGCCGTCTAAGGTTGAAAGAGACTATATATATTTGTGTGCTAATTCTTTTGATCTACGTTTAATAGAGAAGCTAGTCCCTCTTGCAGTTTTTTTTCCTTTTATAAAAAATGAATTCGTGATCTAAACAAGTTAGAAATTATTTTGATAGCTTCAAAATTATGTGACTCACATTTCAAATTAGGTGTTACCGCTATCTTTATGTTTTTTTTATTTGATCTAAGTTATGGCTATTTTAAATGCTTTGTAGACTTTTTAATAAGAAATTTGAAAGAAAAAGGAAGACCACATTTTTTTTACTAAAAATTGAGTGGTTAGTTTTATATATATTTACTTATAAAATATAAAGTAGTTTAGAATTCAATTTACATATGGTTATTGTATGCGACATACCATTTGATATTTCAAAAATGCTAAAATAAATATAACTAACTATTATAATTGTTACTCGTTAGGTTATAGATGGGTTTACAAAAGTAGTTCTTTCATGATATGTAGATCATGCATAGAATTAAAGATAATATTTGTTATTTTCTTTTGCATAAAAACATACTACGACGTATACCTTAATTCTTGTAAATTAAAATGCTTGCATATCTTCTAGGTATATTAATTATAAATTTTCTAAAAAAAAAGTTAACATGTGAATCTAAAAGTTTTACTTATTCATTTGCTTTTAGATATTTTATGAAAAAGGAATAATAATTTGTCATGACTGAATTTTGTTTTATTATTTGTTGAATGGTGTCTGTTTATTTATTGTTGTATGTTTTCTTTTTGTATGTATGATGTGTGAATCTAGTAGAAGCTGATTTTGTGGTAGAGGATTCGAATACGTTCGAAGACGAACCACAGGACACGTTTGAGCAAGGCAAGTGGATTCCCCCTCTGCATACTCTGTTTGTACCTATTCATTGCATATAACAAATGTCTACTTTTTGATATATTGCATAATTTGATGGGTTTACCTAATTAAGGATTTTCTAGATTTACTACTTGTATTCCTTGTTTTACCTGGGCAAAATTGTTAAGCTGTGCAAGTTTTACGCTATCGCCCAACTTAATGATTCCTAATGTCACTCATTAATTGGTTTTAATGTTCCAAAATGTTAATTGGCAATTATGACATTAACCCGATGGTTAAGATAACTTTATTGCAAATTTAATTGGAACATGGAGTGACCACCCAGGATAACAGTGCAACCACGAGTGCTATTATGGCTCTGGCTTTGGTAATTAGCTCTATATGCTTAGTGCCTAGCAACCTTACCTGAAAGATGGGCAAGAGGGGGAGCGGTCGGTGCTGGCAGCCCACGTTAACATGGGGTCGTACTCTTGGCTAAGGTACTTCACCCAGGGGGCCACCACCATCGTCTTAGAAACCTTAGCGGGTTGCTTCGTATTAAGTGTATTTTGTGAAAACCTCATAATGGATCCCTAGCCATTCACCTCGGCAGTGTCTAAGGGTCCGATCAACCCGGGCTAGATGGGATACATGGCTTGTGGGTAAAGTTGTACCACCTCTGCAGAGTGTAAAACTGATATATCAGCCGTGCTCCCGGTTATGAGCGACCTGGACTCCTCACATGATAATTGAACTTAAAGATGGACATAAATTGAGATCCGATGATCTGCCGGTAATTTGCTTAAGTGGTTTCACTTAAGTGTTTTTGTTATATTTATATTCCTTTGTTTAAATGGGATATTTGGGATTCACTCTTGTTAGTAAGGCAGGTGTTGATACTAAAATGTTGACCAATTAAAATGCTTACTGCTCAACCTTAGCCTCACCTTGTTATACCTGCATTAATTTTTCCCCCACTTGCTGAGCCCCGACCATAAGTGAGCTCACCCTTGCTAATATTTTGATCAGAGGGTGATGCTGGAGATTTTGATGGAGAATTTATCGACGAAGAATTCTAAGTCTAACGATGCGCCGGTCAACTTCCTGTGGAAGATTGCCCAGTTTTTTTTTTATTTCCGCTCTACTTTGATGTGATACTTGTTTAAGACACAATGTCTCAGATGATGTAATAAAGTTTTATACTCTCTTTACGCCTTTATTGCATTGTCTTTTGATATATTACACTTGTGACGTCAACATATGTGTGGAAATGGATCCTGGCACACATATGGTATGCGCTCGGTTCTACCCCCTGGAACCGGGTGTGACAGAAGTGGTATCAAAGCTATGCTGACCCTAGGTCGTTAGATTAGTTAGAAATGGAAAGCCTAGTTGTTCAAAACTTGCTAATTTCATTCCTATAAATTCCTTTTTCAGTCTTACCTCTTTGAAATTTCAACTAAGTTGACTCTTCTCTTGTAGATGGTTCGCACTCTTCAAACCACTCGCGTCAACACCAGCTACGCCCCTCAGCCCCGGCAGATCCCGGCCTACCCAGTGGTAGTCGAGGATGCTCCAACGAACCTCCCTCCCATCCGAGTGGAGAACGTCATCAACCTGGAGGACAGCTCGGAGGAGCAGCTGCCGACCCCCACCCCGTTGGCCGAGTCCCTGGCCTTCGCAGCTGCGTCATCGACGTCAGCATCGCCGGCACCAGCCTTCCAAGCACCTGCACCTGGAGGCGACGACCCCGATGACTCCGGAGACGGCGACGACGAGGATGACGACGACGACGACGATGGAGAGGACGAACACGTCCACGAGGAAGCTGACTACGCCCAGGAGGACCACTTCATGGGGATTGGTCCAGTTGTCGAACATTATACATCAATGTTCGAAACAGGGCACTTCCCCAACCTGCTGCAGGCAGTGCTGCACGAGCTAGGAGCCTACGTCCGCCCCCTGTACGAGACGAGGCGAGTGAGCGAGCCTCCCCGGGCTTGCTATTACATCACTCGCATCCATATCAGGGTGATGGATGCAGGTGACAGGGGATTCAGGACTCTGTCTGCTCACGAGTCCCTGATACCGCTGTCCACCTACGCTGCCTCTGTCAGCGACGCTGCCCGTCGGACCCTGTGGTCGCTTAGCCACACCTACCGGCAGCAGCTGCAGAACACAAGGTTCAGGCATCTCCCTCAGCGCCTGCGTGGAGAAAGCCAGACCAACATTGTCCCAGGTGAACCTGGTGAGGATCGCCTCAACACCCTAGCTGGTGTAGTGGCCGGTCTCAACACCGACCTGGACAGTGCCACTCTGGACCTCTACAGTGTGCACTTGGAGCTGGAGAACGCCCACGCCAGGATTGCAGCCCTGGAAGCCCAACTGCAGGGACTGAATCCGCCAGAAGCTCAGGTTCCCGCCGTGGCGTTGTCTCCTCCCCGCAAGAGGCTGCGCTACGGAGAGGCCGGATCAGTCACTAGGCTGCTTTAGGAGTTTTGAGTCATGATGTAATAAGTTATACTTCGCGTTAGACGATGATACTCCCTTTATGTTATCATATTAATAAATATCAACCATGTGATGGTGATTGATTGAAATGTTTGATTTGGATCTTTGTTTGAGTGCTATGGTCTTATGGAATGATGGCCATAAGAACATATAAAATTTGTAAAACTTAAGCTATTTTCCCTCTTGAATCTTTTCTACTCCTCACTTTTCTAAGGACTTCACTTCCTAACAAATCAGATGGTGAACCAACGTCAAGGACCTAACAACCGGAACCAGCGTGGACAACAAGCACCACCACCACCGCCACCACCAAATCCCAATATGGAGCAGTTCATCGCCGCGCAAATGCAGATTCTGCAAGGACTCACTGCTGCGGTTCAACAATTGCAGCAGAACCAACAGAATCAGCAACCCCAGCAGCAGCAATATGCACCCCCGGCTAGAGATAAACACCGGGACTTCATGAGTCATCACCCGCCAACTTTCTCTCATGCGGTTGATCCTTTGGATGCCGATGACTGGCTTAAGGTTATCGGAAAGAAGTTGGACATCACTCAGTGCAACGACCGGGAGAAGGTCTTGTACGCCTCGGGAAGACTCGAGGGAGCTGCGTCCGATTGGTGGGATGCCTTCACAGCGGCACACCCCAATGCTGACACAATAACCTGGCAGGAGTTCCAAGAGAACTTCCGCGCTCACCACATTCCTTCGGGAATCATGAAGCTGAAGAAGAAGGAGTTTCTTTCCCTTACTCAAGGGAATATGTCTGTCAGTGAGTATCGTGATCGCTTCACTCAGCTTTCACGTTATGCCCCTGAGGAAGTGGACACTGATGAGAAGCGCCAAGAGCGTTTTCTGGAAGGGTTGATTGGACCTCTGAACTATCAACTTCAGAGTCACACCTTTCCCAACTTCCAGACACTCCTGAATAAGGCAATTGGCCTTGAGAGCAAAAGGAAGGAGCTATCTGACCACAAGAGAAAATTCCAAGGTCAGTCCAGCAGGAACACTCGTCCGAATAATGCTCAAGGTTCGCAGTTCCGCTCTGGAAATCAGGGAGGAAATAATTATCAAGTGCAACGCTCTGGACAGCAAGGCCAGAGAAGCAACCAGAATCAGAACCAACAAAGGAGCAACCCCCAGACCAACCAGAGGTCTGGTGGAAATTCACAGAACCGTCAGGGTGGCACCAACAACACTCAGGCCAGAAACAACGCACCTGTCCAACCCAACGGTTGTTTCAAGTGCGGTGAATTAGGCCACTATGCCAACAACTGCCCAAGGCGCAACCAGCAGACACCTCAGAAAAGCAATAATCAGAGGAATGACCAGAACACCCCCGCTCGTGGATCTGCTCAGAACAAGACTCCACAGAACCAGAGCCGAGGAAGGGTCAATCACGTCACTGCGGAATCAGTGCCTGAGGATGCCGACATTGTGTATGGTATGTTCCTTGTTAACTCCATACCTGCATCAGTTTTATTTGACTCTGGAGCATCACATTCATTTATAACTGAGTCATTTGTGGAAAAACATAACATACCTAAGTACCCTCTGAAGAGGATATTACACATTAGTTCACCGGGAGGTGACATGAAGGCCACACACTCATGCCCTCATGTTAATATCAAGATTCAAGGAATAGATTTTACAGTCGACCCAGTGGTCCTAGGATCCAACGGTATTGATGTGATTCTTGGATGCAACTGGTTGAAAAGTTGTGATGGAGTGATACGGTGTGCCAACGGAACAATTACGTTGACAAGTCCTCAAGGTGAAAGAATCCAAGTCAACATAGACAAGTCAACAGATGAAAAAGGGAAGACAGTGATCAATCACTTGGAAGAAAAGCCCTTGGAAAATATCAAAGTAGTGTGCGAATACCCAGACGTATTTCCGGAAGAATTACCAGGTATGCCACCTGACCGTGATATAGAGTTTTCTATTGAATTAGTACCCGGAACCGCACCTATCTCGAAAAGACCTTATAGAATGGATGGCAAAGATTTAGTAGAACTGAAGAAACAAATAGAAGAATTACTAGAAAAAGGTTTTATTCGCCCAAGTTCATCCCCTTGGGGAGCCCCAGTGCTGTTTGTGAACAAGAAGGATGGTTCGAGAAGAATGTGCGTTGATTATAGAAGTTTGAATGAAGTAACCATCAAGAATAAATACCCACTACCTCGGATTGAAGATTTATTCGATCAAATGAAGGGAGCTAAGATATTCTCGAAGATAGATCTGAGATCGGGATATCATCAGTTAAAGATCCGAGCAGAAGATGTACCGAAGACAGCCTTCACGACGAGATATGGATTATATGAGTTTTTGGTCATGTCGTTTGGACTGACTAATGCACCAGCATACTTTATGAACTTGATGAATAAAGTATTCATGGAATATTTGGATCAGTTTGTGGTCGTATTCATTGACGACATACTGATATATTCTCCGAATGAAGAAACACACGAAGATCATCTAAGGCTAGTCCTACAAAAGCTTCGTGACAACCAACTGTACGCAAAATTCTCGAAGTGTGATTTTTGGTTGAAAGAAGTTGCTTTCTTAGGACATATTGTTACTGATGGTGGAATTAAAGTGGACCCAGGAAAGATAAGTGAAATACTAAATTGGAAGCAACCCACAGATGCGTCCAAGATCAGGAGTTTTCTTGGATTAGCAGGCTACTATAGAAGATTTATTGAAGGTTTTTCCAAGTTAGTGAAGCCTCTTACCTCTCTACTGGAGAAAGGCAAAGAGTTCAAATGGGATGAAGCTTGTCAGAATTGTTTTGAGGAACTCAAGAAGAGGTTAACCACTGCACCAATACTGGTAATGCCAGACATCCACAAGGGATTTGATGTGTATTGCGATGCATCACACCTTGGACTTGGATGTGTGCTAATGCAAGAAGGAAAGGTGATTGCTTATGCTTCAAGACAGTTGAGAAAGCATGAGAAGAATTATCCTACGCATGATTTGGAACTAGCTGCCGTAGTGCATGCTTTGAAGATTTGGAGACACTATATGATTGGAAACAAGTGCAAAATCTTCACGGATCACAAAAGCCTGAAATATATATTTACTCAGAAGGAACTCAACCTCAGACAGAGAAGATGGCTTGAGTTGATTAAAGATTATGATTTGGAAATACAATATCACCCCGGAAAAGCAAATGTAGTAGCTGATGCTTTGAGCCGTAAGGGTCAAGTGAACAACATCACTACTCATTTGATGTCACAGGAATTGTGCTGGGAAATGGAACGACTCAACCTTGGATTTCTCAATAATGTAGAAGCAACAGTGATGGAAGTCGAATCTACTTTGGAAGAAGAGATTCGTAAAGGACAAGAGTCTGATGAGAAAATTAAGGAAATTAAAGCTTTGATTGGTTTGGGTAAAGCCCCGGATTTCACGGAAGATGAACAAGGCACAGTATGGTTTAAGAAGAGAATCTGCGTACCAGAAATCGAGCACTTGCGCCAACTTATTTTGAGAGAAGCTCATGATTCAGCTTACTCTATTCACCCTGGAAGTACAAAGATGTACCAGGATCTTAAGGAAAAGTATTGGTGGTATGGTTTGAAAAGAGATGTTGCTACTCATGTTGCATTATGTGACGTGTGTCAGCGAGTTAAAGCTGAACACCAAAGACCAGCAGGATTGCTACAACCTCTCAAGGTACCAGAATGGAAATGGGAAGAAATCAGTATGGATTTCATAGTTGGGCTACCCCGTACTCGAGATGGCTATGATTCAATATGGGTCATAGTAGACAGGTTAACTAAAGTGGCACACTTTATACCTGTGAAGACAACTTACTCAGGAGCCCAGTTAGCAGAATTATACATGTCAAGGATTGTTTGTCTGCATGGAGTACCGAAGAAGATCGTATCAGATCGAGGAACCCAGTTTACCTCGCGCTTTTGGAAAAGACTTCATGAGTCCATGGATACCAAGCTAAACTTTAGTTCAGCTTATCATCCTCAAACGGATGGGCAAACGGAAAGAACAAACCAAGTCTTGGAAGATATGCTAAGAGCTTGCGCTCTAAAGCATGGTAGAAGCTGGGATAAAAGTTTGCCTTATGCAGAATTCTCATATAACAACAGTTATCAAGCAAGTCTCAAAATGGCACCGTTTGAAGCACTATATGGACGAAAGTGTAGAACACCACTTTATTGGAATCAGACTGGAGAAAGTCAAGTATTTGGTCCAGAAATTCTCCAAGAGGCGGAAAAGCAAGTACAAATTATCAGAGAAAATTTGAAGACAGCACAGTCAAGACAGAAGAGCTATGCTGATAATAGAAGAAGAGAATTGATGTTTGAAGTAGGAGACTTTGTCTACCTTAAAGTTTCACCGATGAGAGGAATGAAAAGGTTTAAGGTTAAAGGAAAATTATCACCTCGCTATATTGGCCCATTCAAGATTTTGGAAAGAAAAGGCGAAGTAGCCTACCAGTTAGAGCTACCCGATAGACTATCAGATGTGCATGACGTATTTCACGTATCACAACTCAAGAAGTGCTTAAGGGTACCAGAAGAACAGTTACCCATGGAAGAACTGAATGTTAATGAAGATTTGACTTATTCGGAGTACCCAATCAGAATTCTGGAAACATCTCGCAGAATTACGCGGAGTAAAGTCATTAACATGTGCAAAGTTCAGTGGAGTCATCATTCGGAAGATGAGGCTACTTGGGAAAGAGAAGATGAACTCAGAGCAGAATTCCCCCAGTTATTCTCGAAAGTTTATTAATCTCGAGGACGAGATTCTTTTTAGAGGGGTAGGTTTGTAACACCTCAAATCCATCAATTAAAATAATACAATACTAGTCCCTAAATTTAGCAAAAAGTTAATTAAAATTTTGAATAAAGTACTTGATTTCATTTACTTTTGAAAAATGATTTTTTGTTTGCTAATAATTGATTGATGATTTTATTTGCAAAATCCCTTTTATCTTGAAACCCATGTTATTAATATTTTAGACTTTGGTCTAAAATATAAATAGTAATATTAATTTTATTATATAAAAATATATTTATTTATATTTTAATGAATAACCTATTAAAAAAATGAAAAAATGAAAAAAAAAATAACGTGAAGACGTTAGCTCCTTTGGCTGTTTGTTCGAACGGCCGAATCGACCAACCAGCCACACAGCAACACAACCACACGTGCTTGATGCTTCCCTATCCCTCCCTTAACTCTATGATAGGTGGGCCCTCTCAAGACTTCATCTTCCGTGCACCAACATTTCCTGCTCGCTCACATCGCAGGAGATTGTAGCGCCGCCACCGATTTGCTGATGACAGCCTGCTCGTCTCCTCGTCTGGTCTGCGCACCACTCACCTCCCTCCCCGTCTACTCGCCTTCCCTGTAGTGGAACGTGCCATCAACAGTCATCCGCCCTCTTCACTTCCTCTTTACGGCGGCTGTTTCCTCTCACTACCAGTAATGGCTGCCGCTATCCATTCCTCTCCACGACGCTCCCTCTGCTTCCTCTCTCACTATAAAATCCCGGCCACTCCATCCTCTCCCCACACTCCCATATTGCTGCCTTCGCGACATCGCACCAACGCTGCTGACGCCCAGACGATCTCCTCTGCTGACCGCCCGACGAACTGTCCAATCACGCTGCCATCAACTTCCCCTGCATTTTGCTGCCCCGTCGAGGATCCACTTCAGTGCTCCTCCCTTCCCTGCGACGTATGTGTCAGTCGATAGCCCCTTCTCAATTCTTTATGTGTTTGCCGTCTAAGGTTGAAAGAGACTATATATATTTGTGTGCTAATTCTTTTGATCTACGTTTAATAGAGAAGCTAGTCCCTCTTGCAGTTTTTTTTCCTTTTATAAAAAATGAATTCGTGATCTAAACAAGTTAGAAATTATTTTGATAGCTTCAAAATTATGTGACTCACATTTCAAATTAGGTGTTACCGCTATCTTTATGTTTTTTTTATTTGATCTAAGTTATGGCTATTTTAAATGCTTTGTAGACTTTTTAATAAGAAATTTGAAAGAAAAAGGAAGACCACATTTTTTTTACTAAAAATTGAGTGGTTAGTTTTATATATATTTACTTATAAAATATAAAGTAGTTTAGAATTCAATTTACATATGGTTATTGTATGCGACATACCATTTGATATTTCAAAAATGCTAAAATAAATATAACTAACTATTATAATTGTTACTCGTTAGGTTATAGATGGGTTTACAAAAGTAGTTCTTTCATGATATGTAGATCATGCATAGAATTAAAGATAATATTTGTTATTTTCTTTTGCATAAAAACATACTACGACGTATACCTTAATTCTTGTAAATTAAAATGCTTGCATATCTTCTAGGTATATTAATTATAAATTTTCTAAAAAAAAAGTTAACATGTGAATCTAAAAGTTTTACTTATTCATTTGCTTTTAGATATTTTATGAAAAAGGAATAATAATTTGTCATGACTGAATTTTGTTTTATTATTTGTTGAATGGTGTCTGTTTATTTATTGTTGTATGTTTTCTTTTTGTATGTATGATGTGTGAATCTAGTAGAAGCTGATTTTGTGGTAGAGGATTCGAATACGTTCGAAGACGAACCACAGGACACGTTTGAGCAAGGCAAGTGGATTCCCCCTCTGCATACTCTGTTTGTACCTATTCATTGCATATAACAAATGTCTACTTTTTGATATATTGCATAATTTGATGGGTTTACCTAATTAAGGATTTTCTAGATTTACTACTTGTATTCCTTGTTTTACCTGGGCAAAATTGTTAAGCTGTGCAAGTTTTACGCTATCGCCCAACTTAATGATTCCTAATGTCACTCATTAATTGGTTTTAATGTTCCAAAATGTTAATTGGCAATTATGACATTAACCCGATGGTTAAGATAACTTTATTGCAAATTTAATTGGAACATGGAGTGACCACCCAGGATAACAGTGCAACCACGAGTGCTATTATGGCTCTGGCTTTGGTAATTAGCTCTATATGCTTAGTGCCTAGCAACCTTACCTGAAAGATGGGCAAGAGGGGGAGCGGTCGGTGCTGGCAGCCCACGTTAACATGGGGTCGTACTCTTGGCTAAGGTACTTCACCCAGGGGGCCACCACCATCGTCTTAGAAACCTTAGCGGGTTGCTTCGTATTAAGTGTATTTTGTGAAAACCTCATAATGGATCCCTAGCCATTCACCTCGGCAGTGTCTAAGGGTCCGATCAACCCGGGCTAGATGGGATACATGGCTTGTGGGTAAAGTTGTACCACCTCTGCAGAGTGTAAAACTGATATATCAGCCGTGCTCCCGGTTATGAGCGACCTGGACTCCTCACATGATAATTGAACTTAAAGATGGACATAAATTGAGATCCGATGATCTGCCGGTAATTTGCTTAAGTGGTTTCACTTAAGTGTTTTTGTTATATTTATATTCCTTTGTTTAAATGGGATATTTGGGATTCACTCTTGTTAGTAAGGCAGGTGTTGATACTAAAATGTTGACCAATTAAAATGCTTACTGCTCAACCTTAGCCTCACCTTGTTATACCTGCATTAATTTTTCCCCCACTTGCTGAGCCCCGACCATAAGTGAGCTCACCCTTGCTAATATTTTGATCAGAGGGTGATGCTGGAGATTTTGATGGAGAATTTATCGACGAAGAATTCTAAGTCTAACGATGCGCCGGTCAACTTCCTGTGGAAGATTGCCCAGTTTTTTTTTTATTTCCGCTCTACTTTGATGTGATACTTGTTTAAGACACAATGTCTCAGATGATGTAATAAAGTTTTATACTCTCTTTACGCCTTTATTGCATTGTCTTTTGATATATTACACTTGTGACGTCAACATATGTGTGGAAATGGATCCTGGCACACATATGGTATGCGCTCGGTTCTACCCCCTGGAACCGGGTGTGACACCCCACAGGTCAAGAACAGGTACCGCAGGATGATGCTCATGGAGGATGCTGCGATGAGTTCGTGAGAGGTCTAGGTCGTCGTCTCCCAGTCAACTTTGGGTTGCTGGACCGTTGTCTCCTTATAATGTAATTATTTATTTTGTATAGAACTCCTGTTATATATAAAGATGTGACATTTGATCCTGTGCCATGATTCATCATATGTGTGAGACTTGGTCCCAGCACACCTGGTGATTATGTTTGCGCCCGGGTTTTGGATCCCCTAAAATCCGGGTGTGACAGAGAGAGAGGGTGAAAACAAATCACAAGCAAACAAAGAGTGAGACACGGTGATTTGTTTTACCGAGGTTCGGTTCTTGCAAACCTACTCCCCGTTGAGGTGGTCACAAAGACCGGGTCTCTTTCAACCCTTTCCCTCTCTCAAACGATCACTTAGACCGAGTGAGCTTCTCTTCTCAATCAACCGGGACACTAAGTCCCTGTAAGGACCACCACACAATTGGTGTCTCTTGCCTCGGTTACAATTGAGTTGATCACAAGAAAGAATAAAGAAGAAAAGCAATCCAAGCGCAAGAGCTCAAATGAACACAAGTCACTCTCTCACTAGTCACTATTTGATTGGAATGATCTTTGGACTTGGGAGAGGATTTGATCTCTTTGGTGTGTCTTGTATTGAATGCTATAGCTCTTGTAAGGTGTAGGAAGTCTGAAAACTTGGATACAATGAATGGTGGGTGGTTGGGGGTATTTATAGCCCCAACCACCAAAGTAGCCGTTGGTGGAGGCTTCTGTCGACGGGCGCACCGGACAGTCCGGTGCGCCACTAGACACTGTCCAGTGCGCTAGCCACGTCACCCGGTCGTTAGGGTTCGACCGTTGGAGCTCTGACTTGTGGGGCCACCGGACAGTCCGGTGGTGCACCGGACAGGTCCTGTAGACTGTCCAGTGCGCCTTCTGGCGCCTGCTCTGACTTCTGCGCGCGCACTGTAGCGCATTTATTGTCTTCGCAGACGACCGTTGGCGCGAAGTAGCCATTGCTCCGCTGGCACACCGGACAGTCCGGTGTTGCACCGGACAGTCCGGTGAATTATAGCGGAGCGGCCTCCAAAATTCCCGAGACTGGCAAGTTTGATTTAATTCTTCCTGGTGCACCGGACACTGTCCGGTGGAGCACCGGATAGTCCGGTGCGCCAGACCAGGGCTGCCTTCGGATGAACTTTGCTCCTTTTATTTGAACCCTTTCTTTTGACTTGTATTGGTTTGTTGTGAACCTTTGGCACCTGTAGAACTCATAATCTAGAGTAAACTAGTTAGTCCAATAATTTGTGTTGGGCAATTCAACCACCAAAATTCATATGGAAAAGGTTTGACCCTATTTCCCTTTCAATCTCCCCCTTTTTGGTGATTGATGCCAACACAAACCAAAGCAAATATAAAAGTGCAGAATTGAACTAGTTTGCATAATGAAAGTGCAAAGGTTGCTTGGAATCGAAACCAATAAACTTATTTCAATAGATATGCATGGATGGTTTTTCTTCTTATTAAAATTTTGGACCACGTTTGCACCACGAGTTTTGTTTTGCAAATTCTTTGTGAAATTCTTTTCAAAATCATTTTGCAAATAGTCAAAGGTATATGAATGAGATTGAAGAAAGCATTTTCAAGATTTGAAATTTTCTCCCCATGTCTCAAATGCTTTTCCTTTGACTAAAACAAAAAAACTCCCCCTAAATAAAATTCTCCTCTTAGTGTTCAAGAGGGTTTTGCAAGTTTTGAAGATACTACTTTCTCCCCTTTTTGAACACAATAAGATTTCAATTTTAAAAACTTCATTTTTAAAATTTGGTGGTGCGGTCCTTTTGCTTTGGGCTCATACTTTCTCCCCCTTTGGCATGAATCGCCAAAAACGGATACTTGTGAGTGAGATATAAGCCCTTTTTCAAACTTTTATCCCTCTTTGGCAAACAAAAATATGAGTGAAGATTATACCAAAGTGGAGAATGATGCGGAGTACCGACAAATACAATTGGAGTGGAAGCGCCTTCTTTGCCGAATACTCCATTTCCCTTTCAATATCTGTGACTAAGCATAAGATGATACTTGAAAACACATTAGTCATAGACATAAAAGAGATATGATCAAAGGTATAACAATGAGCTATGTGTGCAAAGAATCAATCAAAATTCCTAGAATCAAGAATATTTAGCTCATTCCTAAGTTTGGTAAAGGATTGCTCATCTAAAGGCTTGGTAAAGATATCGGCCAATTGACCTTTGGTGTTTATATAGGCTATCTCGATATCCCCCTTTTGTTGGTGATCTCTCAGAAAGTGATACCGAATGGCTATGTGCTTAGTGCGGCTGTGTTCAACGGGATTATCTGCCATGCGGATTGCACCCTCATTGTCACATAGGAGAGGGACTTTGCTAAACTTGTAGCCATAGTCCCTAAGGGTTTGCCTCATCCAAAGCAATTGCGCGCAACAATGGCCTGCGGCAATGTACTCGGCTTCGGCAGTAGAAAGAGCTACTAAGTTTTGTTTCTTTGAAGCCCAAGACACCAGGGATCTTCCTATTAATCTTACACCCTGCCCAATCAGCATTGGAATATCCTAATAAATCAAATAAGGATCCCTTGGGGTACCAAAGACCAAACTTAGGTGTGTGAACTAAATATCTCAAGATTCGCTTCACGGCCCTAAGGTGAACTTCCTTAGGGTCGGCTTGGAATCTTGCACACATGCATACGGAAAGCATAATGTCCGGTCGAGAAGCACATAAGTAGAGTAAAGAACCTATCATCGACCGGTATACCTTTTGATCTATAGATTTACCTCCCGTGTCGAGGTCGAGACGCCCATTGGTTCCCATGGGGGTCTTGATGGGCTTGGCATCCTTCATTCCAAACTTAGTGAGTATATCTTGAATGTACTTTGTTTGGCTGATGAAGGTGCCCTCTTGGAGTTGCTTGACTTGAAATCCTAAGAAATACTTCAACTCCCCCATCATAGACATCTCGAATTTTTGAATCATGATCCTACTAAACTCTTCACAAAATAGATTTGTTAGTAGACCCAAATATGATATCATCAACATAAATTTGGCATACAAACAAATCATTCTCAATGGTTTTAGTGAATAAAGTAGGATCGGCCTTTCCGACTTTGAAGCCATTAGTGATAAGAAAATCTCTTAGGCATTCATACCATGCTCTTGGGGCTTGCTTGAGCCCATAAAGCGCCTTAGAGAGTTTGTAAACATGGTTAGGATACTCACTATCTTCAAAGCGGGAGGTTGCTCAACATAGACCTCTTCCTTGATAGGTCCGTTGAGGAAGGCACTCTTCACGTCCATTTGGTAAAGCTTAAAGTCATGGTGAGTAGCATAGGCAAGTAATATTCGAATTGACTCAAGCCTAGCTATGGGTGCATAGGTTTGACCGAAATCCAAACCTTCGACTTGTGAATACCCTTTGGCCACAAGTCGTGCCTTGTTCCTTGTCACCACACCATGCTCATCTTGTTTGTTGCGGAAGACCCATTTGGTTCCTACAACATTTTGGTTAGGACGTGGAACTAAATGCCATACCTCATTCCTTTTGAAATTGTTGAGCTCCTCTTGCATCGCCAGCACCCAATCCGAATCTTGAAGTGCTTCCTCTACCCTGTGTGGCTCAATAGAGGAAACAAACGAGTAGTGTTCACAAAAATGAGCAACACGAGATCGAGTAGTTACCCCCTTATGAATATCTCCTAGGATGGTGTTCACGGGGTGAACTCGTTGAATTGCTTGGTGGACTCTTGGGTGTGGCGGCCTTTGATTTTGTTCATCCTCCTTGTCTTGATCATTTGCATCTCCTCCTTGATCATTGCCGTCTTCTTGAGGTGGCTCATCTTCTTGATCTTCTCCTTCATCATCTTGAGCCTCATCCTCATCTTGAGTTGGTGGAGATGCTTGCATGGAGGAGGATGGTTGATCTTGTGCTTGTGGAAGCTCTTCAAGTTCCTTAAGAGACACATACCCAATGGACATGTTCCTTAGCACGACGCACGGAGCCTCTTCATCATCTAATTCATCAAGATCAACTTGCTCTACTTGAGAGCCGTTAGTCTCATCAAACACAATGTCACAAGAAACTTCAACTAGTCCAGTGTACTTGTTAAAGACTCTATATGCCCTTGTGTTTGAATCATATCCTAGTAAAAAGCCTTCTACAGCCTTAGGAGCAAATTTTGATTTTCTACCTCTTTTAACAAGAATAAAACATTTGCTACCAAAGACTCTAAAATATGATACATTAGGCTTTTTACCGGTGAGGAGTTCGTATGATGTCTTCTTGAGGATTCGGTGTAGATACAATCGGTTGATGTTGTAGCAAGCGGTGTTGACTGCCTCGGCCCAAAACCGATCCGAAGTCTTGTACTCATCAAGCATGGTTCTTGCCATGTCCAATAGAGTTCTATTCTTCCTCTCCACTACACCATTTTGTTGTGGCGTGTAGGGAGAAGAGAACTCATGCTTGATGCCCTCCTCCTCAAGAAAGCCTTCTATTTGTGAGTTCTTGAACTCCGTCCCGTTGTCGCTTCTTATTTTCTTGATCCCTAAGCCAAACTCATTTTGAGCCCGTCTCAAGAATCCTTTCAAAGTCTCTTGGGTTTGAGATTTTTCCTGTAAGAAGAATACCCAAGTGAAGCAAGAATAATCATCCACAATAACAAGACAGTACTTACTCCCGCCGATGCTTATGTAAGCTATCAGGCCGAATAAATCCATGTGGAGTAACTCCAGTGGCGTGTCAGTCGTCATGATGTTCTTATGTGGATGATGAACACCAACCTGCTTCCCTGCTTGGCATGCGCTACAAATCCTGTCTTTCTCAAAATGCACATTTGTTAGTCCTAAAATATGCTCTCCCTTTAGAAGCTTGTGAAGATTCTTCATTCCAACGTGGGCTAGTAGGCGATGCTAGAGCCAACCCATGTTAGTCTTAGCGATTAAGCAAGTATCGAGTTTAGCTCTATTGAAATCAACTAAGTATAGCTGTCCCACTAATACTCCCTTAAAAGCTACTGAATCATCACTTCTTCTAAAGACAGTAACACCTGTATCCGTAAAAAGACAGTTGTAGCCCATTTTACATAATTGAGAGACGGAAAGCAAGTTGTAATGTAATGAGTCTACAAGAAAAACATTGGAAATGGAGTGGTCAGGTGATATAGCAATTTTACCCAATCCTTTGACCAAACCTTGGTTTCCATCCTCGAATGTGATAGTTCGTTGAGGATCTTGGTTTTTCTCGTAGGAGGAGAACATCTTTTTCTCCCCAGTCATATGGTTTGTGCACCCGCTGTCGATGATCCAACTTGAGCCCCCGGATGCATAAACCTAGAAAACAAATTTAGTTCTTGATTTTAGGTACCCAAACAGTTTTGGGTCCTTTGACATTAGATACAAGAACTTTGGGTACCCAAACACAAGTCTTTGATCCCTTGTGTTTGCCCCCAACATATTTGGTAACTACCTTGCCGGATTTGTTAGTAAGCACATAGGAAGCATCAAAAGTTTTGAATGAAACATTATGATCATTTGATGCTTTAGGAGTTTTCTTCTTAGGCAATTTAGCATGGGTTGATTGCCTAGAACTAGATGCCTCACTCTTATACATAAAAGCATGATTAGGGCCAGAGTGAGTCTTCCTAGAGTGAATTCTCCTAATTTTGTGTTCGGGTTAACCGACAGGGTATAAAATGTAACCCACGTTATCCTGAACCATGGGAGCCTTGCCCTTAACAAAATTAGACAATCTTTTAGGCGAGGCATTAAGCTTGACATTGTCTCCCTGTTGGAAGCCAATGCCATCCTTAATACTAGGGCGTCTCCCACTATAGAGCATGCTTCTAGCAAATTTAAATTTCTCATTTTTTAAATCATGCTCATTAATTTTGGCACTAAGTTGAGCTATGTGATCATTTTGTTGTTTAATTAAAGCTAGGTGATCATGAATAGTATCAACATTGATATCTCTATATCTAGTGCAAATAGTAACATGCTCAACGGAAGATGTAGAGGGTTTGCAAGTATTTAATTCAACAATCTTAGCATGCAATATATCATTCTCATCTCTAAGATTGGAAATAGAAGCATTGCAAACATCTATATCTTTAGCCTTAGCAATTAATTTTTCATTTTCAATTTTAAGGCTAGAAAGAGAAGCATTCAATTTGTTAATCTTAACAATTAAGTTGGCATTATCATTTCTAAGACTAACAATTGAATCATCACAATCATCAAGCTTCCCAACCTTAGCAATTAAATTGGCATTCTCATTTCTAAGGTTGGAAATAATATCATGGCAAGTGTTTAGCTCACTAGTTAATTTTTCACATTTTTCTACTTCTAGAGCATAAGCATTTTTCACCTTAACATGCTTTTTGTTTTCTTTAATTAGGAAGTCCTCTTGGCTATCCAAGAGTTCATCCTTATCATGGATAGCGCTAATTAATTCATTCAATTTTTCTTTTTGTTGCATGTTTAAGTTGGCAAAAAGAGTAAACAAGTCATCCTCATTATCACTAGAGTTAGCCTCATCGCTAGATGTTGCATATTTAGTTGAGGATTTTGATTTCACCTTCTTTCTTTTGCCGTCCTTTGTCATGAGACATTTGTGGCCGACGTTTGGGAAGAGGAGCCCTTTGTTGACGGCGATGTTGGCGGCGTCCTCGTCGGAGGAGGAGTCGGTGGAGCTCTCGTCGGAGTCCCACTCCCGGCAAACATGGGCATCGCCGCCCTTCTTCTTGTAGTATCTCTTCTTTTCTCTCCTCTTTCCCTTCTTGTCGTCGCCCCTATCACTATCACTAGATAATGGACATTTAGCAATGAAATGACCGGGCTTACCACACTTGTAGCACACCTTCTTTGAACAGGGCTTGTAATCTTTCCCCTTCCTTTGTTTGAGGATTTGACAGAAGCTCTTGATGATGAGCGCCATCTCCTCATTGTCGAGCTTAGAGGCATCGATGGGGATTCTACTTGGAGTAGAATCTTCTTTCTTCTCCTCCGTTGCTTTGAATGCAACGGGTTGTGCTTCGGGTACGGAGGAGGATGCGCCTTGCTCGATGATCTTTTTGGAGCCTTTGATCATTAGCTCAAATCTCACAAATTTACCTATCACTTCCTAGGGAGACATTAGTTTGTATCTAGGATCACCACGAATTAATTGTACTTGAGTAGGATTAAGAAAAACTAGTGATCTTAGAATAACCTTGACCATTTCATGGTCATCCCACTTGGTGCTCCCGAGGTTGCGCACTTGGTTTACCAAGGTCTTGAGCCGGTTATACATCGCTTGTGGCTCCTCTCCTTGGTGAAGCATGAATCGACCGAGCTCCCCCTCGGTCGTCTCCCTCTTGGTGATCTTGGTCACCTCATCTCCTTCATGCGTCGTTTTGAGGACATCCCAAATCTCTTTGGCGCTCTTCAATCCTTGCACCTTGTTATACTCCTCTCGACTTAGAGAGGCGAGGAGTATTGTGGTGGCTTATGAGTTGAAGTGCCGGATTTGAGCAACTTCGTCCGAATCGTAGTCCTCATCCCCTATGGATGGTACCTGTACACCAAACTCAACAACGTTCCAAATACTAGTGTAGAGTGAGGTTAGGTGATGCCTCATTTTGTCACTCCACATGTTATAATCTTCACCGTAAAAAACCGGTGGTTTGCCTAATGGAACGGAAAGTAATGGAGTACGTTTAGAAATGCAAGGGTAGTGTAGGGGAATCTTACTAAACTTCTTGCGCTCATGGCGCTTAGAAGTTATGGACGGCGCGTCGGAGCCGGAGGTGGATGGCGATGAAGAATCGGTCTCGTAGTAGACCACCTTCCTCATCTTCTTTTTCTTTTCACCACTCCGATGCGACTTGTGTGAAGGGGATTCTTTCTCATTCCCCTTGTTGCGGGACTCTCCCGATGGAGCCTTCCCATGGCTTGTAACGGGCTTGTCGTCGGTCACCATCTCCTTCTTGGCGTGATCTCCCGACATCACTTCAAGCGGTTAGGCTCTAATGAAGCACCAGGCTTTGATACCAATTGAAAGTCCCTGTAACACCCGGATTTTAGGGGTCCAAAACCCGGGGTTAACATATACACCAGGTATGCTGGGACCAAGTCTCAAACATATGATGTATAGTGGCACAGGATCGAATGTCACATCTTTATATATAACAGGAGTTCTATACAAAATAAATAATTACATTATAAGGAGACAACGGTCCAGCAACCCAAAGTTGACTGGGAGACGACGACCTAGACCACTCACGAACTCATCACAGCATCCTCCATGAGCATCATCCTGCAGTACCTGGTCTTGACCTGTGGTGTATGTGAGACAGCAAGAGTGAGCTCACATACGTTCATCGCTCAACAAGTTGTGGGGAATAATGTGCATGAACTCGCCAAAGGTGGGAGCTCACGTGAAGTGTACGGCTTACCAAAGAAGATGGTTAGAGCTGAGCATTGCTTTTAAAGTTGGTCAAAATTTTATTAGCAGTTACTAAGTATAAGTAAATACCAAACCCAATTAAGTAATAGAACAAAAGGAACAACACCACCTGCAATGCAATGCATATGACAAATTGAATTTAGTTCCATAAATTAATCATGTGAGGGTCCGAGCTGCTCATGACCATGAGCACGGCTAGTATACCAGTTTTACACTCTGCAGAGGTTGCGCATCTTTACCCACAAGCCGTGTTACCCATCTGCCAAGGGGTCATGAATCCCATACACCTCTACCAAGGAAGTGAGGCAGGGTAACACTACGAGGCCTTTACAAAGTTCCACTAGCTTCCGAAAACCCGCTACAGTTTATGGGAAGATCCAGTGCAGGAATCCCTTGCAGGACCGCCATCGCAGCAAAATCCTCCCGAGGGCCTCCCTACACTGACCTCTCCCCTACTGCCCTTGCCCCTTTCGGGTAAGGTAGTCTTCCACTAGCTTTCCTAATTAATCAGCCAAGGGCGTCCCATTCCACCCTTGTGGTAGCACTGTTTTCCCGGGTGGTCGCTCCATGTTCCAATTAACATAATGATCTTAACATGAACATTAAATAACAACTGATAACAAAAAGTGTAATCATGAATAGTGTATCTCCATACCCAAAACCACATATAGCACTAGCAGGTACTACCCAGAAGGATCAGTGGTAAACAAGGTATAAAGATAATCAAACTAGGTAACCTGTTGGGTCCCATCAAATTAACCTATGCAGATCATTATGATTAATCAGAACATGGCTGGGTAAAAAGAAGTGATCAAGGGCACAACTTGCCTGGGCCTTGAGAATCCAGGTACCAGGATGATCTTCAGATGACACGTGTCCTCACTGCTAGTCGTAGCATTACAAACAAACAGTGTATAGATAGAATTAACATTACACCAAACATATATGCAAAATACCTATTAATAATCTACATGTTAAAATAAGATCACAGGAAAAAGAATTATTAATTTTGGAGTTATAGATTTTAAGTTATGGTTTTCCAAAGATTTAATGTGATTAAAATATGATTAAATGATAAATAAATTTCCTGACAGTGTTTATGTCAAAACAGAGACACTAAATGATGAAGAATATTATTACAAAATTTTAGGAATTGGAATGGTTCAATTTGGAGCTAAAATGCATTTATTATGAATTAAACAAGTTTTAACATTTATTTATGCACAAAAATTAATTTCTGAATTTAATTTCTGATTTTTAAAGTTCTCTGGATCGGGCTTCAAATACAGGAAACCGCAGGGGCTAAACAATAAAAATTTCCGAGACACAGAGGTAACTCGAGTGGACTGCGGGTTGATTTCCGCAAAGTCCAGGGACTCTTATGCAAATCGTGCAAGCCGAAGGGGTATCGGCCGATCGTGGCCCTTAGATTAGAATCCTACGGCTAGGATTAGATCAAGCCGAGCTCGAACCGGTACGCAATGCTACGCGTCGGATCGGAAATCAACGGCGTAGATTTAAATACTCCGGATTCACCCAGATGCGTCCGATCGGATCCGACGGCTATGGTTTACTCACACGAAAGGGTATTACCAAGTTCTAATCACAGCCGTTCGCTGGCAATCCGACGGCGCGCGTACATTCTTCTACCCCGACGACCAGGGAAGGTGGAGCAGGGGCCCGCGGCGGCTCTTCCACCGGCGCGTGGCGATTTCCGGCGAACCCGACCATCATCTCCAAATTCCGTTGTTCCCCGCCTAATCGACGATGTGACGAACCCAACCCCCCAACCAATTTCTATCGTAGTCGAGCACAGGGCTCTGCCCACGGCGCGCGGCGGAACCACGGCGAAATACGACACCGACGACAAATTCACTGCTCCCCGGCCACCAAATCCGCAGGGTAAGGCCGCGGACACCACCCACGTATCGAGGCGAAGCAAGGGAAGGGAGTAGTACCGGCAGGCACGGCGCGAAGCCCCCCCCGGCCACGGTGGACGGTGTTCCACGGCGGAGGAGGAGACCTTGGTGAGCGATTAATGGTGTCGGGGCAGCGATTCCCCGCGACAGCCGGTCCGCGAGCACCCACACGCACCGGCGAATTCCCAGCCCCAAGCCCCGGAGGCAGTGCGTTCACAGGGGCGGTAATCACCGGTAGCGGTGGTGGATTTTGCTTGGCGATGGAGGGACGAGGGGAGTTTCCGGGCGCCCACATATATACAGCCGGTGAGGGAAAAATCAAACGGCGATGGCCGGATTTCTAGGCGAGGTTAGTCGTTCGATCGGAGTCCGCGCGAAGAGATCGGTAGGTGGGCGGCGTAGAAACCGGCTTGTTGAGCTCCGCCGCGGAGTCCGGGAAGACGACGGCTGACAAAGCGGGCCCCGCGGTCAGCGGCTGAGGAAAGGCAGGCGAGCGCGCGCGCGTGAGACTTACGGGCGGGGCCCACAAGGCAGTGTCGTCCGCGCGGTGTAAACGGCGTGAGTGAGAGGCTGGGCAGAGAGCCCCACCTGTCAGCGAGTGAGTGCGGCGCGATGAGGCTGATGAGTGGGGCCCAGGTGTCGGCGCCGGTTGGCTGAAGAGGGCTGTGCGCTGTGGAGATGTTAACTGGGCCGAAATGGTTGCTCTGAGCCCAGGTAAGGTTTTTATTCTTTTCCTTTTTATTTTCTATTTTCTTTTCTCTATTTTCAAATCCAATTTGAGTTCAAGTTTAAATTCAAACTTTTGTGAATAACTTGTCCTCAGTTTGAATAGTATAATTTAATAATATAAGTGTGAAGGATGTTTATTCTGATTTTATCTTATTTTATGTAGTATTTTTCTTAGTTCTTCCCTTCTCTTTTATCTTTTACATATTATTTCTAAAACCCCAAAGTGCAACTTTGGTTAAATTCAAATTCTCAATTCCATTATTATATTTCATTATTATTTTAAATGCACATACAATTAAAACTCCATCATGAGTGCCAAATATGGTTCTATTTATTATTTTATTCACTTAAGCAAATGCTTTTAAATAGGGAGATGAGTCTTCAAATGTTATGAGAGTCTTAAAGAGAGAAAAAAAATTCTAATGCAAGATCTTTGAAAAGTTTTTACTATATTCTCAAAATGAGATTTAGGGTGTTACAGTCCCCTAGAGGGGGGGTGAATAGGGCGAATCTGAAATTTACAAACTTAAGCACAACTACAATCCGAGGTTAGAGTTAGAAATATAAATGAGTCCGAGAGAGAGGGTGAAAACAAATCACAAGCAAACAAAGAGTGAGACACGGTGATTTGTTTTACCGAGGTTCGGTTCTTGCAAACCTACTCCCCGTTGATGTGGTCACAAAGACCGGGTCTCTTTCAACCCTTTCCCTCTCTCAAACGGTCACTTAGACCGAGTGAGCTTCTCTTCTCAATCAACCGGGACACTAAGTCCCCGCAAGGACCACCACACAATTGGTGTCTCTTGCCTCGGTTACAATTGAGTTGATCACAAGAAAGAATGAAGAAGAAAAGCAATCCAAGCGCAAGAGCTCAAATGAACACAAGTCACTCTCTCACTAGTCACTATTTGATTGGAATGATCTTTGAACTTGGGAGAGGATTTGATCTCTTTGGTGTGTCTTGTATTGAATGCTATAGCTCTTGTAAGGTGTAGGAAGTTTGAAAACTTGGATGCAATGAATGGTGGGTGGTTGGGGGTATTTATAGCCCCAATCACCAAAGTAGCCGTTGGTGGAGGCTTCTGTCGACGGGCGCACCGGACAGTCCGGTGCGCCACCGGACACTGTTCGGTGCGCCAGCCACGTCACCCGATCGTTAGGGTTTGACCGTTGGAGCTCTGACTTGTGGGGCCACCGGACAGTCCGGTGGTGGACCGGACAGGTCCTGTAGACTGTCTAGTGCGCCTTCTGGCGCCTGCTCTGACTTCTGCGCGCACTGTAGTGCATTTAATGTCTTCGCAGACGACCGTTGGCGTGAAGTAGCCGTTGCTCCGCTGGCACACCGGACAGTCCGGTGTTGCACCAGACAGTCCGGTGAATTATAGCGGAGCAGCCTCCAAAATTCCTGAGACTGGCAAGTTTGATTTAATTCTTCCTGGTGCACCCGACACTGTCCGGTGGAGCACAGGACACTGTCAGGTGGCACACCGGACAGTCCGGTGCGCCAGACCGGGGCTGCCTTCGGATGAACTTTGCTCCTTTTATTTGAACCCTTTCTTTTGACTTGTATTGGTTTGTTGTGAACCTTTGGCACCTGTAGAACTCATAATCTAGAGCAAACTAATTAGTCCAATAATTTGTGTTGGGCAATTCAACCACCAAAATTCATATGGAAAAGGTTTGACCCTATTTCCCTTTCAGAGCTCCCGTGATCTGTTCCTTCCCCCCTTGCTGCTCACTCACGCAAGCTCTTTGCCCCAGAACAGCAAAGTCGTTGCCACCAGGGCCGTGTCCACAGGAAGAGAGGTTCTGCCGCCGCGATTCCGCGACAACGACGCCGGTGTGGTCGGGATTGCTGGACTGAGCACTCCTTCCCGATCTCCGAAGGGCGTGCGTGGTCTCGGCTGACACGATTAGGACGCAGAGCGCTGGCAATTGCTCGCCGTGGTAGGAGCTCCACCGCGGATCTGCATCGCGCCGTGGACAGGCATCTTCGCATCACTAACTCTGGTGAGGCCTTCTTCCGTTTTTACGCTATGTTCTCCTCTTCGCGTAGGATCTCGGTGTGGAGAGTTTAGTGCGTCATAGCTACGGGTTTGGGTTTGCCGTTGATGGAGCCCCGTCAGGTAGGGTGATGCGCCGTCAGCCGTGGTGCCTGGGAAGAAGATACCCCCACTGTTGATCTCTCTGCGAATTACTAGGATTAGATCTAGGTGAGGGTGTGCTGCCATCGTCGATTTGGTAGCGGACAGGCAAGATTATGCCATCGGATATCTCTTTGGTATATTAAATCTGGATCCTTGATCCATCAATGGGCAATCGTGATCGACTCGGGGTTGCTTTAGATCTAGGCTGTAGATTTGTGATTGGGTGGTTCTGCGTTGTCCGCGGATTTATAATGCACTAGATCTAATCTGAACCGTCGGGCGCCGATCCAACGGCTCAAATCCTAGCGTACCCCTTCGGCCTGGCCATTTTGCTAAAGAACCCTTATTGTTTACAGAAAACAACCCGCAATCCGTAGTCACTGTGGATTGAGTCTGGTGTTTCTTGCACAGAGACCCCCAGACTTCTCTGTATTTATGCGCGCAGTCCAGAATCATAGGAAATTCAGAAATTCAATTAGAAAATGATTTCTAGTGTTAAAATAATTCCAGAATCTTATTTAATTCGTAGAAAATCCATATTGAGTCCAAATTAATGCATTCCAATTCCTATAATTTTGTAATATTATTGTTTATCAGTTGGTACCACTGTTTAGACATGAATGTCACAATAAAAATTATATCCTAGTTAATCTTGTACAAAACACATAGAATCTTTAGAAATTCATAACTTCAAATCTATGACTCTGACTTGATCCATTCAAGTTGCGTTAGTCTCATGCGAATACTTACTATGCAATAACAACATTTATTATATCATGTCTCATTATTTTATAATTAGATCTATATTTAACTGATGTTGGTTAGTCTGGTTAAACTGCTTATCATTATAGATTACTAGAATATGATCTATGGTCAATTTATAACTTAGATTAAAGTTGAGATAATTATTTATAGAATAACCCCTTACATGATTTTTATTAACCAATTTATAATATAGATTAACATTTTAATCACATAACTCCTTAACTATAACTCCGATTTTAGTGATTCTCGTTCCCACGATCTCGTAGCAACGCATAGATCATTATTATGCAGTATGTTCTTATGTTTGGTGTGTTGTTAATTTTTTCTATACCATGTCTGTTTGTATTGCTACGACTAGCAATGCGGTAACGAGGATCTGAAGAATCACCCTGGTAACTGGAATCTCAAGTGCTAGACAAGTTGTGCCCTTGATCACTTCCTTTTTACCCAGTCATGTTTTTATTAATCATAATGATCTGCATAGGTTAATTTTGATGGGATCCAATAGGTTATCCTAGTTTTGGCTATCTTTATACCTTGTTTTACCACTGAATATTTTTGGGTAGTATATGCTATTGCTTTATGTGGTTTTGGGTATGGAGATATACATCACTTATTGTTACACTTTTGTTATCAGCTACTATTTACTGTTCATGATAAGATCATTATGTTAATGGGAACATGGAGAACCACCCGGGGAAACAGTGCTACCACAAGGGTGGTATGGGACGCCCTTGGCTGATTAACTAGGAAAGCTAGTGGATGACTACCTTACCAGAAAGGGGCAAGGGCAGTAGGGGAGTGGTCAGTGTAGCGAGGTCCTTGGGTTGATTTTGCTGCAATGGCGGTTAGGTAAGGGATTCCTGCACTAGAGCTTCCTAGAAACTGTAGTGGGTTTTCTAAAGCTAGTGGAACTTTGTAAAGGCCTCGTAGTGGTACCCTGCCTCGCTTCCTTGGTAGAGGTGTATGGGGTCCGATCAACCCCGTGGCAAATGGGTAACACAACTTGTGGGTAAAGATGTGCAACCTCTGCAGAGTGTAAAACTGGTATACTAGCCGTGCTCACGGTCATGAGCGGCTTGAACACTCACATGATTAATTTATGTAACATAAATTCAGTTTGTCATTTGCATTTGCATGGGATTATTTATTATGGTTTGGTATTTACTTACACTTAGTAACTGCTAATAAAATTTGACCAACTTATTAAAAGCAATGCTCAGCTTTAACCCCTACTGTTGATCAGCTTTACACATCACATGAACTCCCACCTTTGATGAGTTCATGCCACATTATTCCCCACAACTTGTTGAGCTATGATCATGTGTGAGCTCACCCTTGCTGTCTCACACCCCCACAGGAGAAGAACAGGTGGTTCAAATGGAGCCACACAACGAGGAGTTCAGTTCGATCTAGGTGGTGTCTCCCAATTGACTTTGTGGCGCCAAGGATGGACTTTAGTTCGTTTTATATTTATCTTTTATTTTGTAAGACTTTCGCTATGTAATAAGTAATCTGATTATATTGTGATATTTATCTCTATACACTGTTATTATATGTGTTGTCTTCTTTGGCGCATATATGAGATGCACCCGGCTTTATCCCTTAAAACCGGGTGTGACAGAAGTGGTATCAGAGGAAATGTTGACTGTAGGACGAAACCTAGATAGAAATGGACAAAACCCTTACCTACTTACCTTACTATGATTCATTCTATACTTACCTTATCTTGATCCTATCCCACCTTTTGCTATCATACTTTGATTACTCTTGTCTTTTCCACTCTAAAGACAAATGTGGATTTCACACTTTGAAATCATGTGCCTAAAGTGATCTTTAGGAATAGGAGACCTACTCCTAGGAACAAAAACAAAACTATTTTTATAGGTATCTATACGCTTGAGTGCTTGTTCTTATGATACTTGTTTGATTTGGATCTTTGATTGAGTGTGATGAGTTGTGGAGTAATGTCCACAATTATATCTGCATACACATATAGACATTAATAAAATTCATGAGATAACTAAACAACTTAGATTATCTTCCATTAAAGTGTATTTATTTTAAATGGACCCTTCTTACTTTAAAAGATTATTTCTTACTTTAATGGATCCCTCTTAACTTAAAGGAATCTATCTTATCCTAATAGGTTCATCTTGAGTAAAAAAGTTCTTATCCTCTTAAATTGTTTATAAGATAAATTAGACCAACTAAAAGTACCCCCACTAGAATATATCAAATAGATCCTCTTATCTTAAAAGATTCTCCCTTATCTTAATAGATCCATCTTATCTTAAAAGATACTCTCTTACCTTAATAGGTTCATCTCATCTCGAAAAGATTTTCATCTTATCCCAATAGATGTAACTAATCTCAAAAGATGTTATCTTATTTTTAGAGACTCACCTTGTCCTAATAAGCATACTTATCCCAACGACTTTGCTTATCTCATAATAGTGTAACAAACATGATCTATCTCAAAATAAATTTAGTAGATCTTATCTAGTCTAATCTAATTACACCAATTTAATTCTGATCCCATCTAATCTGATCAGATTTAACTTAATGGACAAACATGTTAGATAATACTGGTAAAATAAGATTGGATCCTACTCTTATAAATATGTTTTAATCTAATTGGAGTCTTAGTCCAACCTGGATCCTACCTAATTTGATATGATCTAATCTAAAGGAAGTTACTTAGACAAGTCAGTTAATACTGGTAACATGGATTAGACCATAATCCTATAAATGGGTTTAAATCTGAATTGATGTCTTAGACCACTCATCAATGAAACCACGACCTAGCCTATGTGATAGGTTGCCCAACTCATTCATTCCAAAAGCAAAGCAAAACTCTATTTAATCCACCTACCCCATGTACCCGAAATTATTATCCCAAGTCAGATAATGGCATTTAACACCACGACTGATGGTCTCTAAATCAAGAAGGTTAACCTCGGCAATGAACGAGATGAGTAGAAATAAATCTCCAGACGAATCAATATTCATCACTAGGAATAAAAAGTCTCCCTTACCTAATTCAGACCCCCAAAGGAAGCTCGATTATGCCATAGTACACTCATTCTGTGTCTACATTCACCTAATAGCTAAAACATGATGTACCCTTGTTTCTATACCCCACCTGTTAATGGAATGAAAATTTTTAAAGAAAATATATCCTAATTGGAAGTTCCACTTAAAAATATATAAAAATATCTATATATACTGGAAATTTCATAAAAATAAAGTCAGTTGAATATGCTCAACTAAATGGTATTCATAAATAGAATCATAGAATCTAATGAGAGTCACTTAACAAGTAAGCACTAGTGAAATAAACTAGATCCTACTCCTATAAACCTTGTTCTCTCCTCATGCACTTAAACCTAAATTAGTGCTTTAGACCAACTCAACCATGAGCATAAGAGTTAACCCAACCTTAGAGACATGATGGATTGTATAATCTATCTATCCCCACCAAATGTCAAACAAGTTTTTGACCTACACCATAGAGTTTATCTCATCTTGACAAGTTCTATTTTAACCTTGGATATTCACCTTATACAACTAGTTACCCCAAGCTTGATATAAAACAACAGATTAAGCCCTACCAAATAATCTTCAGTTTATAATCAATTATTAGCCTATTCGTCTACCTGCAAAATAATTTTCCTTGCAAAATTATATTACCATATGCTTCTAACTTCGATGGTCAATACCAGGAAGGAAAGATTATCAGGCAACAGCAACAGAAATGAATCCTCCAAATCCTCCACCAGTTGGAATTGACCAAGTGGTTGCCACCCAAATGATGGTAATACAACAAATGGCAAACATGGTTACTGACTTGCAAAATCAGATAAGACAAGAACGTGAGGAAATACGTCAGGACCGACTAGAGATACGTCAAGAAATAAGGCAAGCACGGTTCGAAAGACAACGACAACAACTACCTCCACCACCACCAGCAGCTCCACCAATATACATATATATATATATATATATTACTATTTGTAAGACCTAAATGTTACTTTAGTTAGTGGTTGGTATGATACTGTTTTAGGAGGAATAATAAGGTCTAATTGACCCCATGTGCTGCTAATAAATTGTGCATCATGCTGAGATTTTTGTTTGTGCATATGTGTTGAGACAATATGAGTATACACCCTTTCCTTACAAATCTCAAGGACGAGATTTCTGTTAAGGGGGTAGGATTTGTAAGGCCCAAAATATGTATAAGAAAAAATTAATAATAACAAAATAAATACATGAAGAGATAAAATATTAAATTCAGATATCTCAAATTATATTTGAGTATTGAAAATGGAGGACTGAATTTTGAAAACCAAGAATTATATTAGAAGTAGTAGAAAGGTTTTCAATTCAACTAAATGACTATCCATTTCATTAAATGAAGAACTATAGGCATTTTATACTTATGAATAGATGGTGAAGCATGTTAATAAAGATTCATAATTTAAAACTTGGGACCTCAAAGTATAAGTGAGAATAAAATAGAAAATATGAAAGGGGATCTAATGGAACTATTTATTTCTTCCATGAATAAATAATAAGGAAAAGAGTAAATAATAATATGGTAAATAGTAGATGCTATAATCACATTAGTGGTAACCTTGACACTTGGAAATTTGAAGTTCAAATAGGAGTTGAATTTGAAGTGAGAACTTTGAAATAGAAAGAAAATTTTAGAATTTGAGAAAAGAGGAGTAAGAAAATATTATTTGAGTAAAAATAAGTATAATAAAATATAAATAATAAAATATATTATTTCTATACTGGGATTTGAATGTGTGCATTTGGCTAAGGTTAAACTCATGAAAAGATTAAATTCAAATTTGAATCCTAAAAACAAAGAAGAAAAAGAAACCAAAAAAGGGAAAAAGAAAATAAAAGAAAAACGCGCCAGGGCTGGCTTCTGCACCTCAGCCCATTTTCCTTTGATCCCGCGCGGCCCAACATCAGTCACTGGCACCGACAGCACTGGCCCGCATGCCAGTCCATTTTACTAGGGAACCGCGCCGACACATGGGGGCCACCTTGTCAGCCTCTTCTGCTTTCTCCCCTCACGCGCTCGTCCGTGTCACTGCTGCGTGGGCCCACCCAATCAATCTCTGCTTGCGCGTGAACAAACACCGATCGGCGGGCCCGCCTAGCCAGTCCCTCGGTCATCCTACGCGTTGCGTGTGTCTCTGTCTGGTGGACCTGAAGGGGTCAGTCCTCTCCTCCTCAACGGAACATGCGCATGGCAGGCACGCCGCTGGCGCGATTCTCACGCGCACGACCTGATCAACCACGCGCGGGGGATAAATGGGAGCTCCCGTGATCTATTCCTTCCCCCCTGCTGCTCACTC
This sequence comes from Zea luxurians, assembly GCA_029449295.1. Lineage (NCBI taxonomy): Eukaryota > Viridiplantae > Streptophyta > Magnoliopsida > Poales > Poaceae > Zea > Zea luxurians. Next base: position 19,616,396 of record JAOPSE010000042.1, read on the forward strand.
GCGCAAGCTCTTTGCCCCGGAACAACAAAGTCGTCGCCGCCAGGTCCATGTCCATGGGAAGAGAGGTTCTGCCGCCGCGATTCCGTGACAACGACACCGGTGTGGTTGGGATTGCTGTCCTGAGCACTCCTTCCCGATCTCTGAAGGGCGTGCGTGGTCTCGGCTGACGCGATTAGGACGCAGAGCGCCAGCAATTGCTCGCTGTGGTAGGAGCTCCGCCGTGGATCTGCACCGCGTCGTGGACGGGCATCTTCGCGTCACTAACTCTAGTGAGGCCTTCTTCCGTTGTTACGCTATGTTCTCCTCTTCGCGTAGGATCTCGGCGTGGAGAGTTTAGTGCGTCATAGCTGCAGGTCTGGGTTCACCATCGATGGAGCCTCGTCGGGCAGGGTGATGCGCCGTCAGCTGTGGTGCCTGGGAAGAAGATACCCCCACCGTTGATCTCTCTGCGAATGAGATTAGATCTAGGTGAGGGTCTGCTACCACCGTCGATTTGGTAGCGGATGGGCGAGATTATGCCATCGGATACCTCTTCGGTATATTAAATCTGGATCCTTGATCCATCAATGGGCGATCCTGATCGACTCGAGGTTGCTTTAGATCTAGGTCGTAGATTTGTGATTGGGCAGTTCTGCGTTGTCCACGAATTTATAATGCACTAGATCTAATCTAAACCGTCGGGCACCGATCCAACGGCTCAGATCCTAGCGTACCCCTTCGGCCTGGCCATTTTGCTAAAGAACCCTTATTGTTTACAGAAAGCAACCCACAATCCGTAATCACTGTGGATTGAGTCTGGTGTTTCTTGCGCAGAGACCCCAGGCTTCTCTGTTTTTATGCGCGCAGTCCAGAATCATAGGAAATTCAGAAATTCAATTAGAAAATGATTTCTAGTCTTAAAATAATTCAAGAATCTTATTTAATTCACAGAAAATCCATATTGAGTCCAAATTAATCCATTCCAATTTCTATAATTCTGTAATATTATTGTTTATCAATTAGTACCACTGTTTAGACATGAATGTCACAATAAAAATTATATCCTATGTAATCTTGTACAAAACACGTAGGATCTTTAGAAATTCATAACTTAAAATCTATGACTCCGACTTGATCCGTTCAAGTTGTGTTAGTCTCGTGCGAATACTTACTATGCAATAACAACATTTATTATACCATGTCTCATTATTTTAAATTAGATCTGTATTTAACTGATGTTGGTTAGTCTGGTTAAACTGCTTATCATTATAGATTACTAGAATATGATCTATGGTCATTTTATAACTTAGATTAAAGTTGAGATAATTATTTATAGAATAACCTCTTATATGATTTATATTAACCAATTTGTAATATATATTAATATTTTAATCACATAAATCCTCTATAAAATCATAACTCCTTAACCGTAACTCCGATTTTAGTGGTTCTCGTTCCCACGATCTCGTAGCAACGGGTAGATCATTATTATGTAGTATGTTCTTATGTTTGGTGTGATGTTAATTTTGTCTATACCATGTCTGTTTGTATTGCTACGACTAGCAGTGCGGTCACGAGGATCTGAAGAATCACCCTGGTAACTGGAATCTCAAGTGTCAGGCAAGTTGTGCCCTTGATCACTTCCTTTTTACCCAATCATGTTCTTATTAATCATAATGATCTGTATAGGTTAATTTTGATGGGATCCAATAGGTTACCCTAGTTTTGGCTACTTTATACCTTGTTTTACCACTGATTATTTTTGAGCAGTATATGCTATTGCTTTATGTGGTTTTGGGTATGGAGATATACATCACTCATTGTTACACTTTTGTTATCAGTTATTATTTACTGTTCATGATAAGATCATTATGTTAATGGGAACATGGATAACCACCCGGGAAAATAGTGCTACCACAAGGGTGGTATGGGAAGCCCTTGGCTGATTAACTAGGAAAGCTAGTGGATGACTACCTTACCCAAAAGGGCAAGGGCAGTAGGGGAGTGGTCAGTGTATGGAAGTCCTTGGGTTGATTTTGCTACGATGGTGGTCAGGCGAGGGATTCCTGCACTGGAGCTTCCTAGAAACTGTAGCGGGTTTTCTGAAGCTAATGGAACTTTGTAAAGGCCTCGTAGTGGTACCCTGTCTCGCTTCCTTGGTAGAGGTGTATGGGGTCCAATCAACCCCATGGAAAATGGGTAACACGACTTGTGGGTAAAGATGTGCAACCTCTATACAGCGTAAAACTGGTATACTAGCCGTGCTCACGGTCATGAGCGGCTCGAACACTCACATGATTAATTTATGTGTCTTAAATTCAATTTGTCATTTGCATTTGCATGGGATTATTTATTAATTTTGTTCTATTATTTATTATGGTTTGGTATTTACTTACACTTAGTAACTGCTAATAAAATTTGACCAACTTATTAAAAGCAATGCTCAAACTTAACCCCTACTGTTGATCAGCTTTACACATCACATGAACTCCCACCTTTGGTGAGTTCATGCCACATTATTCCCGACAACTTGTTGAGCTATGATCATGTTTGAGCTCACCCTTGCTGTCTCACACCCCCCCACACACAGGAGAAGAACAGGTGGTTCAAATGGAGCCACAAAACGAGGAGTTCGATTCGATCTAGGTGGCATCTCCTAGTTGACTTTGTGGCGCCAAGGATGGACTTTAGTTCGTTTTATATTTATCTTCTATTTTGTAAGACTTTCGATATGTAATAAGTACTCTGATTATATTGTGATATTTATCTCTATACACTCTGTTATTATATGTGTTGTCTTCTTTGGCGCATATATGAGATGCACCCGGCTTTATCCCTTAAAACTGGGTGTGACACCCGAAGCCGAAGCCCCCAGTAATGATTCATGTTATACTAAAAACATATAGTCAGTCACGTTTTTGAGGACCTTTGGAAGAGGAAGGCTCCCAATAGTAGCCCCTCACAGTATTGATTTGTTTCTTTGCAACAAATTTAGACTGCGACGTGAACGAAGGGCTTTAGCCGAAGGTCCGAAAAAACACCTTCCCTTCGCTAGACTAGCAAATCATTCTGACCCGTGGGACCCACCACGCTGTGGGGTTCTGAGTGTATATATAGAGACATGTGTCATGAGTATTTTCCGTGCTATCTAGCTGCTTGTATTGTGCATGCCATTTTAACCTTCTTTGCTTTGTCGAGTCCAATTAACTTTTGAGCTTCGGTATTTGCGCAACCACCATCTAAATGGCTGAGGAGAAGAAGATCACTGACCTCGCACTGGCCGGGTTTTACAAAGTTATCAAGAAAACCAACACGGAGAAAATCACCAATGAGATGTTGGTTGGGTTATCTGAAAACTCCAGCGATAGTGAGAGTTTTGACATAGAAAGTGGAAATGAAGATGCCGAAGACTGGCCATGGAGGTCGAGCCTTGTTGTTTTTGGAAAGTCGACTGTTAAGCAAGGGCAGATCAAAGCAATGAAAGGCAGATACTTTTGTGACATTTCTATCATGAGGGCCGAAGGGGAGAGTATTGTTCCTCTTCCCAAAGCTGGCGAAGTGGTGATTTTCAGAAGCTTCATGAAAGCTGGACTTCGGTTCCCCCTAGATAAGATGTTGGTCGAAGTCTTAAAAACTTTTGAAATTTATCTTCATCAACTTACCCCCAAAGATTTTATCAAAGTAGGGGTTTTTATATGGGCCATGAAGAGCCAAGGGTTAGAGCCAGACGCCAGGTGCTTCTATAATATTCACGAATTATCCTATCAGACGAAAGCGACTGGGAAAGAACAATATCACAACAACTTTAGCTGTTACAGCTTCGTGCCCTACTCTAAGGCCAGTTATCCCATGCCGACGTTTCAGAAAAGGTGGCCAGGCTCTTGGATGCAGGAATGGTTTTATGTGGAAATTGACCTGAGTCAGAGGGAGGATATTAAAGGGGTTATTCAACACCCTATATGGTCTCGCTTTGGCATTAGGAGGCCACACATTGCACTTGGAAATGACATGCAAGCATGCCATGCAGCTTTCAACACAATGTGCACTTATATCGGCACAAGAGACTTGGTTCCAAGAGCATATTTCTTACAGAGTGTGGCCTCTTGCAAATGGTTGGGAAATGCCAAAGGAGGCTGCCGCTGGCTCTAGTCAAATTGGCTCGGTCTATCTGAAGTACATCTTTTGATACAGAAGCTAAATTGATGAACCGAACGATGACTGGCTAGATGCTATATAGGCAACTAGCGATGAGCTGCTTGGAGCATATTCGAAGGCCGAAGACGAAGCTGTGACAACTACCTTTGGTGTTCACGACAAGAAGAGATTGAAGAGGGTGTTTGATGTTATCGGGTCTGTGTACCCAGACTACTGCTATCCCACGCAAAAGCATGAGAGGAAAAGGAAAGCCACTACCTCGGCATCTTCTAGTGTGTCAAGGTCGGAGAAGGTTAAAGTTTTGACGCGCCGGCCCAGGCGAATTGAGATGGTCGATGTGCCGAAGCTAAGTGAAAGGGTGGAAACAACCCCCCTCCAGCTATGGAGGCCATTCCTGTTGTGCCTACTGGAGTTGCTACAGACCTAGCCAGAGAGCTAGAGCCAGTAACGGAAAAAGTACCAGAGCAGCCGAAGATGAAAGCGACAATATTGCCGAATCTACCAATCACCATAGGCACTCCAAGGAAACAGAGGATGGCAAGTGTTTTGGAAGCTGTTCTAGAATCTTTGAAGACGCCACCTTCTTCTTCTGCCGAAGCCTCTGGGAGTAAAACTGAAGAAGTTCCAAAGATGATTACTGCCAGCGCTTCTGCCCATGCCGAAGTGGGGCTTTCAGAAATCGTACCAGAAAACGCACAGAAAAGAGCCTTCTAGAGAAACCTTCGGCGCCAGCTCCCGAAGCACCTTCCTAGGATGACCCGAACTATATCGTTTGACATGTTTGGGGAAAGCAACTAACAGAAGAGCAGATTGTCGAGGTGCAACACTATGCCAAGGATCTAACATACCCCCGAGGGTCCTTGTTATATGGTGGAAATGACGAAGATGACTTCCTTTACTGTCTACCAGACAGTACAGAAATACATGTATGCCGGGAAATAATGGACAACATAGGGTATCCGAAGCTTGAACTTGGCCTATCTGCAATGTCAAAAGATCAACTTGCAGATAGTCTTGCTTACAATAGCCTGAATGTGTGTGTACTTTGATTTATCTACTGTTATGGTTTTTCTTGCCGTTGTTACGTGCTCACACTTTGTTTTTTAGGGTTTAATTCTAAGCAAGGCTTTGAAGGCCCAGAAAGATGCGGAGGATGAGAGCTGCCGAATAGCTCTTGGGAATCTTCGCTCTAAAGTTATCACACTAAGGAACGAAGCTTTGGAAAAGGATAAAATATTACTCTCCTTAGTGTATAGATTGAAATCTAACAAAGCTAAGCTTGCTGCCCAAGCCGAAGCTCATAAAGCTGATGTACAGGAATTAAAGGGGAAGATTGCTGAGGCGACCAAAAAATTCGAAGTTGAGGTGGTGAAACATGAGATATGCGAGATCAAAAAGTTAAAGGCACAAAAGAACGCCGATGAGCTTCACACTATCAAAGAAAAATATTACAAAGTATCCTTGGAATGTGCTAAGAGCTTAAAGAACAACTTCACTAAGGTTGGAGCCTATTCCTCTGAGTAAAGATTTATCCGTGGTGACCCGATGGAGTTATCTAGTGGATTAGCGGGGACACCGAAGCCTTCGAAGAAATTCTTAGTGATCAAGGAGATTTCTATGCCTTTGCTGGTGCCCAAGGGGCCACATCCATCTTGGAGAAGGCTGGTTGCGAACAAACTAAGGTTGTGGCTCAGTCAAACTTCGCCTTCTCGGTTGATGATATCAAAAATCCTTCAGCCAAAGCTACTACCCTTGGTGGGAAGTTTTACTCCGAGATATGGCTGAAGGGAGGATGAGAAGTTGTGATGAATCCATTAAAAGGAACGAAAAGGAATCACATGATGCTTCAGAAGTGGCGAAAAGGGCTGAAGAAGCTGTCGAGCGGGCTAGGCTTATAGGTACATCTATTGTGTTTTAGCTTTGTAGTCTGTTTTAGCTTTGGAACTAACAAACATACTTTGGTGCATCTAAACTATCTCCCCCTCCGGAGCCATATGATCCAGAGGCTGACCCGTCCTTGAAGGAGGCACTCGAGACTATCAAAATTGCCAATGAACCTGTTGACAAAGCTGTCAATAAGCTGTTAAACGAAGTACCGAGAAGGTCCTGAAGGAAGACTAGAACTTTTTGAGAGCACCTAGAGGGGGGGTGAATAGGTGATCCTGTAAAACTTAACACTTAATGCCACAAAAACTAATTAGGAGTTAGCGCAATAGTGCCAAGTGGCTAGCGAGGAGTCTTTAGCAAAACACAACAACCACAAGAAGATCAACACAAAGATGGCACAGTGGTTTATCCCGTGGTTCGGCCAAGACCAACGCTTGCCTACTCCACGTTGTGGCGTCCCAACGGACGAGGGTTGCAATCAACCCCTCTCAAGCGGTCCAAAGACCCACTTGAATACCACAGTGTTTTGCTTGCTTTACTATTTCCCGTTTGCGAGGAATCTCCACAATTTGGAGTCTCTCGCCCTTACAATGAGAATCACACAGAAGTACGGAGTAAGGAAGGGAAGCAACACACACAAATCAACAGCAAATATGCACACACACGGCCAAACTCGAGCTCAAATGAATATCTCACAGTTCTCACTAGAACGGAGCTCGAATCACTGAGAATGACAAACGAATGCGCAAAGACTGAGTGTGGATGGTCAAGAATGCTCAAAGATTGCTTGGTGTGCTCCTCCATGTGCCTAGGGGTCCCTTTTATAGCCCCAAGGCAGCTAGGAGCCATTGAGAGCAATCCGGGAAGGCAATTCCTGCCTTCTGTCGACTGGCGCACCGGACATGTCCGGTGCACCACCGGACACTGTCCGGTGCGGATTTCTTTCCCGAATTGGCAAAGCCGACCGTTGGCAACCTTGGAGCCGTTGGCGCACCGGACACTGTCCGGTGCACACCTGACAGTCCGGTGCTCCCTTCTAGCCGTTGGCTCGGCCACGTGTCTCGCGCGGATCGCGCGGCCGACCGTTGGCCCGGCCGACCGTTGGCTCACCGGACAGTCCGGTGCACCACCGGACAGTCCGGTGAATTTTAGCCGTACTCCGCCGACGAAGTCCCGAGAGTAGCAAGTTGATGGATGCCAGCCTGGCGCACCGGACACTGTCCGGTGCACCACCGGACTGTCCGGTGTACCCAGACTGAGCAGACTCTTTGCTACTTCGAGCCACTCTTTTTCAATTGAATTTTCTCTGATTCTAACATTTTAGACAAACATGTTAGTACACAAAAACCAATGTACTAAGTCTAGAATCATACCTTTGTATTGATTTGCACCTTGACCATCATTTGGCATAGTTTCTGACTTAGGCATTTGTGTTGGCACCCAATCACCAAAATACTTAGAAATGGCCCAAGGGCACATTTCCCTTTCAATCTCCCCCTTTTTGGTGATTTATGCCAACACAACATAAAGCAAGTAGAACAAGTGCAAAATCAATTCAAATACGAACTCAATATTGTTTTGATTCAATTTGACATATATGGATCACTCTTTGCCACCATTTGGTTTTGTTTTTGCAAATCAACTTCAAACTCCTATCTCTAGTTCAAACACAATTGTAGAGACATAAAGAGAGCTGTTTCAATAGAAATTGATCAGAGATTTCAAAAACTCCCCCCTTTTCCCATAATCAAACATCTCCCCACAAGAGACCAACTTTTGACAAAAGAGACAACAAGAGAGTTTTGACAAACCAAAAAGCTCTATTCTACTATTTTCAAAATTTCTCAAAATTTCTCAAGTGGTAGTTGATCCATTTATTGCTTTGGCCTTATTTTCTCCCCCTTTGGCATCAAGCACCAAAACGGGATCAAACTTGGCCCTTTAACCTCATTGCCTCACCAAATCTTCAAATAAGAGTACAAAGGCAATAAGAGTTCACGTGATGAACTTGGAATTAGTTACCCTCTCATCAGAGTGCAGTGGAAGTCTTTCATGGTCCAAGTCCACCTTTCCCTTTCAATTCACCTTTGAGACTAAATTAGGCAAACTCAAGCACACGGTTAGTCTCAAAGGGTCAAGTTGTAACACATCTCCCCCTAAATGTGTGCGTCACTTGCACAAAGACTTGTGAGGTCCGGGGAGTGCTTGTACAACTTGAGCACCATAAATAAGCAACAAAATGCAGAAGGAACATGATCAAAGGCATAGACACAAGTATGCTATAATTCAATCCAGGTTCCGCGAATCTAAGACATTGAGCTCACTATGCAGCCTGCAAAAGGTCTTCTCATCTAGAGGTTTGGTAAAGATATCGGCTAGCTGGTTCTCGGTGTCAACATGAAACACTTCGATATCTCCCTTTTGCTGGTGGTCTCTCAAAAAGTGATGCCGGATGTCAATGTGCTTTGTGCGGCTGTGCTCAACAGGATTTTCCGCCATGCGGATAGCACTCTCATTATCACATAGGAGTGGGACTTTGCTCAGATTGTAGCCAAAGTCCCGGAGGGTTTGCCTCATCCAAAGTGCGCAACACTGTCCTGCGGCAACGTACTCGGCCTCAGCGGTGGATAGGGCAACGGAAGTTTGTTTCTTAGAATTCCATGACACCAGGGACCTTCCTAAGAATTGGCACGTCCCCGATGTACTCTTCCTATCGACCTTACATCCGGCATAGTCGGAATCTGAAAATCCAATCAAGTCAAAAGTAGACCCCTTTGATACCAGATCCCGAAGCAAGGCGTAGCGACTAAATATCTAAAGATTCGCTTCACCGCCACTAAGTGACACTCCTTAGGATCGGATTGAAATCTAGCACACATGCATACGCTAAGCATAATATCCGGTCTACTAGCACATAAATAAAGTAAAGACCCTATCATTGACCGGTATGCTTTTTGATCAACGGACTTACTTCCTTTGTTGAGGTCGGTGTGTTCGTCGGTTCCCATTGGAGTTTTTGTGGGCTTGGCGTCCTTCATCCCAAACCGCTTTAGCAAATCTTGCGTATACTTCGTTTGGGAGATGAAGATGCCGTCCTTGAGTTGCTTCACTTGGAACCCAAGGAAGTAGTTCAACTCGCCCATCATCGACATCTCAAATTTCTGCGTCATCACCCTGCTAAACTCTTCACAAGACTTTTGATTAGTAGAACCAAATATTATGTCATCGACATAAATTTGGCACACAAATAAATCACCATCACAAGTCTTAGTAAAAAGAGTTGGATCGACTTTCCCAACCTTGAAAGCATTGGCAATTAAAAAGTCTCTAAGGCATTCATACCACGCTCTTGGGGCTTGCTTAAGTCCATAGAGCGCCTTAGAGAGCTTACACACGTGGTCGGGGTACCGTTCATCCTCGAAGCCAGGGGGTTGCTCTACGTACACCTCCTCCTTGATTGGCCCGTTGAGGAAAGCGCTCTTCACATCCATTTGGAACAACCTGAAAGAATGGTGAGCGGCATATGCTAGCAATATACGAATAGACTCTAGCCTAGCCACAGGAGCAAAAGTCTCCTCAAAGTCCAAACCTGCGACTTGGGCATAACCTTTTGCCACAAGTCGAGCCTTGTTTCTCGTCACCACCCCGTGCTCGTCCTGTTTGTTGCGAAACACCCACTTGGTTCCCACAACATTTTGCTTGGGACGCGGCACCAGTGTCCAAACTTCATTTCTCTTGAAATTATTGAGTTCTTCCTGCATGGCCAACACCCAGTCCGGATCTAGCAAGGCCTCTTCTACCCTGAAAGGCTCAATAGAAGAGACAAAAGAGTAATGCTCACAAAAATTCACCAATCTAGAGCAAGTAGTTACTCCCTTGCTAATATCACCCAAAATTTGGTCGACGAGATGATTCCTTTGAATCGTCGCTCGAACTTGGGGTGCCTGAGGTGCTTCTTCCTCTTCAACTTGGACATCCTGTGCTGCCCCTTGATCACACGCCTCCACTTGAGGTACCTGTTCATCATTTTGGGTTGGAGGATACACCATTGTTGAGGAAGAGGGTTGATCTTGCTCATTTTGTTCATGTGGTCGCACATCACCAATCGCCATGGTTCGTATTGCGGCCGTCGGAACATCTTCTTCATCTACATCATCAAGATCAACAACTTGCTCTCTTGGAGAGCCATTAGTCTCATCAAATACAACGTCGCTAGAGACTTCAACTAAACCCGATGATTTGTTGAAGACTCTATACGCCTTTGTATTTGAGTCATAACCTAACAAAAACCCTTCTACGGCTTTGGGAGCAAATTTAGAATTTCTACCCTTCTTCACTAGAATGTAACATTTACTCCCAAAAACTCGAAAATACGAAACATTGGGTTTGTTACCGGTTAGTAGCTCATACGAATTTTCTTCTTGAGGAGGCGATAAAGGTAGACCCGGTTGATGGCGTGGCAAGCCGTGTTCACGGCTTCCGACCAAAAGCGCTCGGGGGTCTTGAACTCTCCAAGCATCATCCTCGCCATGTCGATTAGTGTCCTGTTCTTCCTCTCTACCACACCATTTTGCTGTGGTGTGTAGGGAGCGGAGAACTCGTGCTTGATCCTTTCCTCCTCAAGGTACTCCTCCACTTGAAGGTTCTTGAACTCGGACCTGTTGTCGCTCCTTATCTTCTTCACCTTGAGCTCAAACTCATTTTGAGCTCTCCTGAGGAAACGCTTGAGGGTCCCTTGGGTTTCAGATTTATCCTGCAAAAAGAATACCCAAGTGAAGCGGGAAAAATCATCAACTATAACTAGACTATACTTACTTCCTCCTATGCTTAGATAGGCGACGGGTCCGAAGAGGTCCATATGAAGCATCTCCAGTGGTCTTGACGTGGTCATCACATTTTTGGAATGATGTGAGCTTCCCACCTGTTTTCCTGCTTGACAAGCTGCATAAGGTCTATCTTTTTCGAAATGCACATTGGTTAGACCTATCACGTGTTCTTCCTTTAGAAGTTTGTGAAGGTTCTTCATCCCCACATGTGCTAAACGGCGATGCCACAGCCAGCCCATGCAAGTCTTAGCAATTAAGCATGCATCTAGACCGGCCTCCTCTTTTGCAAAATCAACTAAATAAAGTTTGTCGTCTAGTACACCCTTAAAAGCTAGTGAACCATCACATCTTCTAAAGACAGACACATCTACATTTGTGAATAAACAATTATATCCCATATTGCATAATTGCCTAACAGATAACAAATTATATCCAAGAGACTCTACTAAAAACACATTAGAAATAGAGTGCTCGGAAGAAATAGCAATTTTTCCTAACCCTTTCACTTTGCCTTGGTTCCCATCACCGAATATTATTGAGTCTTGGGAATCCTTGTTCTTGACGTAGGAGGTGAACATCCTCTTCTCCCCCGTCATGTGGTTTGTGCATCCGCTGTCGATAATCCAGCTTGAACCCCCGGATGCATAAACCTGCAAGGCAAATTTAGGTTTGGGTTTTAGGTACCCAACTCTTGTTGGGTCCTGCAAGGTTAGTTACAATAGTCTTAGGGACCCAAATGCAAGTCTTGTCTCCCTTACATTTGGCCCCTAATTTCCTAGCAATTACTTTCTTACCCTTTCTACAAATAGCAAAGGGAGCGTTGCAAGCATAATAAATGGCAGAAGGTTCATTCATTACTTTCCTAGGAACATGAACAAAATCTCTTCTAGGTATATGATGAACAACATTTTTTCTAGACATAGCATTTTTCCTAGCAACATTTCTATCATGCACAACATGGGAACTAGAAGCAGTCATAGCATATGAATCATAAGCATGTGAAATAACATTGTTGCAATGGACATTCCTAGAGTATTTCCTATCACGGTATAAGAAAGCATGGTTCTTTTTAATACTATTTTCCATAGGGGCCTTCCCTTTCTCCTTGATGGAGATGGGAGCCTTATGGCTTGTTAAGTTCTTGGCTTCCCTCTTGAAGCCAAGTCCATCCTTAATTGATGGGTGTCTACCAATAGTGTAGGCATCCCTTGCAAATTTTAGTTTTTCAAATTCACTCTTGCTAGTCTTAAGTTGGGCATTAAGACTAGCCAATTCATCATTCAATTTTGAAATTGAAACTAGGTGTTCACTACAAGCATCAATATCAAAATCCTTACATCTAGTGCAAGTTGCAACATGTTCAACACAAGAGTTAGATTTATTTGCTTCTATTAGTTTAGCATTTAAATCATCATTAACACCTTTTAAAGTAGAAATGGTTTCACGACAAGTAGATAGTTCACAAGAAAGCATTTCATTCCTTTTAACTTCCAAAGCAAGAGATTTTTGTGCTTCTACAAATTTGTCATGTTCTTCATACAAAAGATCCTCTTGCTTTTCTAACAATCTATTCTTATCATTCAAGGCATCAATTAATTCATTAATTTTATCAACCTTGGTTCTATCTAGGCCTTTGAATAAACATGAGTAATCTATTTCATCATCATCACTAGACTCATCCTCACTTGAAGAAGCATAAGTACTAGCATTACGAGTGCTTACTTTCTTTTCCCTTGCCATGAGGCAAGTGTGATGCTCGTTGGGGAAGAGAGCCGATTTGTTGAAGGCGGTGGCGGCGAGTGTGGGGGATAGGTATCCCCCGGGTCCACTAAAAGAGTAAAGGACCTCACGAAAGGCCCAAGGGCCCAATAAATCGTAAGGTCATTCTTTCGTGGGCCTGGGGAGAAACAACCAGCAAAACAGAACGACATGAGGCCGGATTGGTGTAAACCCGGACGGCCCACAGCATCGAGCGAATGACCGCAGCAGAGATCCGACTCTCCCGCGCTGGAGCCTCCATGCAACGAAGCCATGCGAGGATAAGTCGGCGAGGGTTACGTAGGGATAATCTCAAGAGGTTCGCTATCTTTTAGCTACTTGTTGTTATCTTATCCACGTGTACTGCCCCACGGTCGAGTATATAAGGCCTAGGGGGCACCCCTTCAGAACGATCGACCCTTTATTGAGCCACCCACATCAACTCTCTGTATTCTCGATCCAGAGAGTTCTCTTGTAACCACATCCACCAAGCATACTCATCAGGACGTAGGGTGTTACGCATCTCTAAGCGGCCCGAACCTGTAAAACTTGTCCACTGTCCCTCGTGTGATCGGCGCGAACCATTTTGCTATAGTTGTCGACACCGTCCTACTCCTAAAACACCTTGAGGGGCAACCCCGGGTGTGCGGTCGGACCCAAAACACCGACAGCTGGCGCGCCAGGTAGGGGGTGTGTCGACAATCCAAGCTAGCTCAATGGCCATCTCCTTCTACAGCAAGATCACCCTGCGTCCCGGATCCGTGTTCTGCTTTGGAACAATCTCATTTGTAGCGGATGAAGAAGGAATTCTGCACCGTATCGCGGATCCACCGGAAAAGGAATCTCTCCCAACGAACTCCGAAAATACCGGAGAAGCGCAACCTCCAGCTCTCCGGATGAGGATCGTCTCCGGAAAGCCAGGGGCCGAGGGCTCGCTGACCCGGAGAACTCCGCTGCCTACTTCTCCGACAAAAGAATGGACGCAGATCGCAAGAAAGAAGGTAACCGGGGAGAAGCAAGTTGCTCTTTCTGTCCCTCATGCCTCAAAGGGGGACGGGAAGAAGATCACCACGACGGCAGCATCATTCTACCCCGACGTCCTCTTCATCGGGAGAGTGGAGTCGCCTACCGTCTCCGACGACGAGCCGACTGTACCCGGGGAGGACCCGCCTCAACGAGAGTCCCGTCGACGGAGGAACCGGCGCAGGAACATTCGACGACATCACGCAGCCGGAGAGCGGAATCCGGAACAGCCTGTCTCGCGAGACGAGGTCTCGGAGGTAGGAGAAACTCTGGAAGAACGTGTCTTCAGAGAACGAAGGAACTCCCGACAACGTGATCGCCGACGAGCTCAGGAACAGGCTGAGCAGGATGCAAGGCAGCGTCGAGAGAATCCATTCTTCGGGCGCAACCTGAACCCCGACTTCGCCCGAGCTATGAACACGCCGAGCGAAGTCGGAGGGGTACTGGCTCGGATAGCCGAGGGACTTCCTCGGACTCCTGACGCCGATGGCTACCGACGACTGTTCACCCAGGCGGCCAACCATCTTCTACCGCTTGCTCACCCGCCGAACGATCTACGACACGCCATCAACAGTCGCCGAGACGCGCGAAGCTCCATCAATGCTTCGCGCGAGCGGCGGCATGAGAACGAGATTCACCGTCGGGAGGAGTATGACAGGGATCATGGCATCCCGACTCAGAGCCAAGCTACCAGGACTGAGTCGGCAACGGCTTCAACTAGCGGAACCACCCGGGGACGGTCGAGGAATCACAATCACAACTCCCCTCCCCGGGACAGACATCGTCCCCGACGACAGGAGGACACGTGCGGAGTGTCCGCCCTCACTCCGCGCCTTAGGGCCATCCAATGGCCTCCCAACTTCAAGGTATCCAATGTTGACAAATATGAACCTAAGCAGGATCCATGGGGTTGGCTAGCCGTCTACACCACCGCTGCTCGAGCTGCCGGGGCGTCCGAAGACGTGATGACCGCATACTTACCCATTGTCCTTGGGCAAGACGCGCTGCAATGGCTGCGACATCTACCCCGACACTGCATCGATGTTTGGGGCGACTTCAGTCGACGCTTCACCGCCAACTTCCAGTCCCTCTCCGACAAGCCGGCGCAACCGTGGGACCTCAAATCCATCAAGCGCCGGGGGGACGAGACTCTCCGGTCGTACCTCAAAAGGTTTCAGACCCTGAGAAATCGTATCCCTGAGGTCACGGAGGCGACCATGATTGAGGACTTCTACAGAGGCTCCAATGACTCAGTTTTCGTCCGAGCCATACTGCAGAGGTGAAAGGGAATTAGGCTTAGACCTAGTTCCTAAATAATTTTGGTGGTTGAATTGCCCAACACAAACATTGGACTAACTAGTTTACTCTAGTGCATAAGTTATACAGGTGCAAAAGGTTCACAATCAGCCAATAAAAAGACCAAATGTTGGATTCAACAAAGGAGCAGCAAGGCAACCGAGGGCTCCTCTGGCCGGAGGCACCGGACTGTCCGGTGTGCACCGGACTGTCCGGTGTGGCCAGAGGACTTCGACTCCAACTCTTCACCCTCGGGTATTCTCCAAGGCCGGCGCGCTATAATTCACCGGACTGTCCGGTGTGCACCGGACATGTCCGGTGCTCCAAGGGAACGCGGCCTTCGGAACTCGCCAGCCTCGGGTTTGGTCGGGAGCCGCTCCGCTAAAATTCACCGGACTGTCCGGTGTACACCGGACTGTCCGGTGTGCCAGCGGAGCAACGGCTCCCTGCGGCGCCAACGGCTCTCTGCGGTGCATTAAATGCGCGCGCAGCGCGCGCAGATGTCAGGCACGCCCATGCCGGTGCACCGGACATCAAACAGTGCTTGTCCGGTGTGCACCGGACACCCAGGGGGGCCCACAAGTCAGAAGCTCCAACGGTCAGAATCCAACGGCAACCGTGACGTGGCAGGGGCACCGGACTGTCCGGTGTGCACCGGACTGTCCGGTGCGCCATCGAACAGAGGACTCCAGCCAACGGTCACTTGTGGTGGTTGGGGCTATAAATACCCCAACCACCCCACATTCATTGCCATCCAAGTTTTCCAACTCTCAACCACTTACAAGAGCTAGGCATTCAATTCCAGACACATACAAAGAGATCAAATCCTCTCCAATTCCACTCAAACTCTTAGTGACTAGAGAGAGAGATTTGCCGTGTTCTTTTGAGCTCTTGCGCTTGGATTGCTTTCTTTCTTTCTCATTTGTTCTTGAGATCATCACTCAATTGTAACCAAGGCAAGAGGCACCAATTGTGTGGTGGCCCTTGCGGGGAAGTTTTTGTTCCCGGTTGATTGAGAAGAAGAGAAAGCTCACTCGATCCGTGGGATCGTTTGAGAGAGGGAAGGGTTGAAAGAGACCCGGCCTTTGTGGCCTCCTCAACGGGGAGTAGGTTTGCGAGAACCGAACCTCGGTAAAACAAATCCTTGTGTCACACTCGTATTTGCTTGCGATTTGTTTTGCGCCCTCTCTCTCGCGGACTCGTTTCCTTATTACTAACGCTAACCCGGCTTGTAGTTGTGATTATTTTTGTAAATTTCAGTTTCGCCCTATTCACCCCCCCCCTCTAGGCGACTATCAATTGGTATCAGAGCACGGTACTTCATTAGAGCCTAACCGCTCGAAGTGATGTCGGGAGATCCCGCCAAGAAGGAGATGGAGACCGGCGATAACAAGCCCACTACAAGCCAAGGGAGCACCTCATCTTCATCGGAAGAGTCCCGCACCAAGAGAAGGGAGAAGAAGAAGAGATCCTCCAAGCGGAAGGAGAAAAGATCTTCCTCTTCTCACCACAAGGAGAAGAAGGAAAAATCTTCTTCTCACAAGCCGCATCGGAGTGGGGACAAGCACAAAAGGATGAGGAAGGTGGTCTTCTACGAGACCGACACTTCATCGACCTCCACCTCCGGCTCCGACACGGCGTCCGTCACTTCTAAACGCCAAGAGCGTAAGAAGTATAGTAAGATTCCCCTACGCTACCCTCGCATTCCTAAACATACACCTTTACTTTCCGTCCCATTAGGCAAACCACCAACTTTTAATGGTGAAGATTATGCTATGTGGAGTAATTTGATGCGATTTCATCTAACCTCTCTCCACAAGAGATTATGGGATGTTGTTGAGTTTGGTGTACAGGTACCATCCGTAGGGGATGAAGACTACGACACGGACGAAGTGGCCCAAATCGAGCACTTCAACTCCCAGGCCACAACCATTCTCCTTGCCTCACTAAGCAAGGAGGAATACAACAAAGTACAAGGGTTGAAGAACGCCAAAGAGATTTGGGACCTACTCAAGACGGCGCACGAGGGTGATGAACTCACCAAGATCACCAAGCGGGAAACGATCGAGGGGGAGCTCGGTCGCTTCCGTCTTCGCCAAGGGGAGGAGCCACAAGACATGTACAACCGGCTCAAGACCTTGGTGAACCAAGTGCGCAACCTCGGGAGCGCAAAATGGGATGACCACGAAGTGGTTAAGGTTATTCTAAGAGCCCTTATTTTCCTTAACCCTACTCAAGTACAATTAATTCGTGGCAATCCTAGATATACACAAATGACCCCCGAGGAAGTCATCGGGAATTTTGTTAGTTTTGAATGCATGATTAAGGGCTCCAAGAAGATCAACGAGCTTGATGAGCCTTCCACATCTGAGGCGCAACCCGTGGCCTTCAAGGCAACGGAGGAGAAGAAGGAGGAGTCTACACCAAGTAGACAACCAATTGACGCCTCCAAGCTCGACAACGAGGAGATGGCCCTAATCATCAAAAGCTTCCGGCAAATCCTCAAGCAACGGAAGGGGAAGGACTACAAATCCCGTTCCAAGAAGGTTTGCTACAAGTGTGGTAAGCCCGGTCACTTTATTGCTAAATGTCCATTATCAAGTGATAGTGACAGGGACAACGACAAGAAGGGCAAGAGGAAGGAGAAGAAGAAGTACTACAAGAAGAAGGGCGGCGATGCCCATGTTTGTCGGGAGTGGGACTCCGACGAAAGCTCAAGCGACTCCTCCGACGACGAGGATGCCGCCAACATCGCCGTCACCAAGGGCCTCCTCTTCCCCAACGTCGGCCACAAGTGCCTCATGGCCAAGGACGGCAAAAAGAAGGTAAAATCAAGGTCCTCCACTAAATATGAAACATCTAGTGATGAGGATAATGATAAAAATGAGGAAGATAATTTGCGTATTCTTTTTGCCAACCTTAACATGGAACAAAAAGAAAAATTAAATGAGCTAATTAGTGCCATCCATGAGAAGGATGATCTCTTGGACTCCCAAGAGGACTTCCTAATCAAGGAAAACAAGAAACATGTTAAGGTTAAAAATGCTTATGCTCTAGAAAGAGAAAAATGTGAAAAATTGTCTAGTGAGCTAAGTATTTGCCATGAGACTTTAGACAACCTTAGAAAAGAAAATGCAAATTTGTTAGCTAAGGTTGATTCTCATGTTTGCATTGATCCTAGAAATGATGATGTTGATTTGCTTGCTAGGATTGATAAATTGAATGCTTCCATCGCTAGCCTTAGAAATGAGAATGAGAAATTAATTGCTAAGGCTAAGGATTTTGATGTTTGCAATGCTACTATTTCCGACCTTAGAGCTAAAAATGATTTGTTGCATGCTAAGGTTGTTGAACTAAAATCTTGCAAACCCTCTACATCTAATGTTGAGCATATTTCCATTTGTACTAGATGTAGAGATATTAATGTTGATGCTATCCATGATCACCTAGCTTTAATTAAGAAACAAAATGATCATATAGCACAACTTAATACTAAGATTAGAGAGCATGACTTAGAAAATGAAAAATTTAAACTTGCTAGAAGCATGCTCTATAATGGGAGACGCCCGGGCATTAAGGACGGCATTGGCTTCCAAAGGGGAGACAATGTCAAAATTAATGCCCCTCCTAAGAACTTGTCTAACTTTGTTAAGGGCAAGGCTCCCATGCCTCAGGATAACGAGGGTTACATTTTGTACCCTGCCGGGTATCCTGAGAGTAAAATTAAGAAAATTCATTCTAGGAAGTCTCACTCTGGCCCTAATTATGCTTTTATGTATAAGGGTGAGACATCTAGATCTAGGCAACCAACCCATGCCAAGTTGCCTAGAAAGAAAGTTCCAAATGCATCAAATGATCATGCTATTTCATTTAAGACTTTTGATGCATCTTATGTTTTGACTAGCAAATCCGGCAAGGTAGTTGCCAAAATTGTTGGGGGCAAACACAAGGGCTCCAAGACTTGTGTTTGGGTACCCAAAGTTCTTGTATCTAATGCCAAAGGACCCAAAACCGTTTGGGTACCTAAAACAAAGAACTAAACTTGTTTTGTAGGTTTATGCATCCGGGGGCTCAAGTTGGATACTCGACAGCGGGTGCACAAACCACATGACAGGGGAGAAAAGGATGTTCTCCTCATATGAGAAAAACCAAGATCCCCAACGAGCTATCACATTCGGGGATGGAAATCAAGGTTTGGTCAAAGGTTTGGGTAAAATTGCTATATCTCCTGACCATTCCATTTCTAATGTTTTTCTTGTAGATTCCTTAGATTACAATTTGCTTTCCGTATCCCAATTATGTCAAATGGGCTACAACTGTCTTTTTACTGATATTGGTGTTACTGTCTTTAGAAGGAGTGATGATTCAATAGCATTTAAGGGTGTGTTAGAGGGTCAGCTATACTTAGTAGATTTTGAAAGAGCTGAACTCGACACATGCTTAATTGCTAAGACTAACTTGGGTTGGCTCTGGCACCGCCGACTAGCCCATGTTGGAATGAAGAATCTTCACAAGCTTCTAAAGGGAGAACACATTTTGGGACTAACCGATGTACATTTTGAGAAAGACAGGATTTGTAGCGCTTGCCAAGCCGGGAAGCAAGTTGGTATCCATCATCCACACAAAAATATCATGACTACCGACAGGCCACTGGAGCTCCTACATATGGATCTATTCGGCCCGATCGCTTACATAAGCATCGGCGGTAGTAAGTATTGTCTTGTAATTGTGGATGATTATTCTCGCTTCACTTGGGTATTCTTTTTGCAGGAAAAATCTCAAACCCAAGAGACCTTAAAGGGATTCTTGAGACGGGCTCAAAATGAGTTCGGCTTAAGGATCAAGAAAATTAGAAGCGACAATGGGACGGAGTTCAAAAACTCTCAAATAGAAGGCTTTCTTGAGGATGAGGGCATCAAGCATGAGTTCTCTTCTCCCTACACTCCTCAACAAAATGGTGTAGTGGAGAGGAAGAATCGAACTCTATTGGACATGGCAAGAACCATGCTTGATGAGTACAAGACACCGGATCGGTTTTGGGCCGAGGCAGTCAACACCGCCTGCTACGCCATCAACCGGTTATATCTTCATCGAATCCTCAAGAAGACATCCTATGAACTCCTAACCGGTAAAAAGCCCAATATTTCATATTTTAGAGTTTTTGGTAGCAAATGTTTTATACTTGTTAAAAGAGGTAGAAAATCTAAATTTGCTCCTAAAACTGTAGAAGGCTTTTTACTAGGATATGACTCAAACACAAGGGCATATAGAGTCTTTAACAAGTCCTCAGGACTTGTTGAAGTTTCTTGTGACGTTGTGTTTGATGAAACTAACGGCTCTCAAGTAGAGCAAGTGGATCTTGATGATGTAGGTGAAGAACAGGCTCCATGCATAGCGCTAAGGAACATGTCCATTGGGGATGTGTGTCCTAAAGAATCCGAAGAGCCTCCAAATGCACAAGATCAACCATCCTCCTCCATGCAAGCATCTCCACCAACTCAAGTTGAGGATGAGGCTCAAGATGTTGAACAAGAAAATCAAGAAGATGAGCCACCTCAAAATGACGGCAACGATCAAGGGGGAGATTCAAATGATGAAAACAAGGAGGATGAACAACCAAGGCCGCCTCACCCAAGAGTCCACCAAGCAATACAACGAGATCACCCCGTCGACACCATCCTCGGCGACATTCATAAGGGGGTAACTACTCGATCTCGTGTTGCTCATTTTTGTGAACATTACTCGTTTGTTTCCTCTATTGAGCCAACCAGGGTAGAGGAGGCACTTCAAGATTCGGATTGGGTGATGGCGATGCAAGAGGAGCTCAACAATTTCACGAGGAACGAGGTATGGCACTTAGTTCCACGTCCTAACCAAAATGTTGTAGGAACCAAGTGGGTCTTCCGCAACAAGCAAGACGAGCATGGTGTGGTGACAAGGAACAAAGCTCGACTCGTGGCCAAAGGATATTCACAAGTCGAAGGTTTGGATTTTGGTGAAACCTATGCACCCGTAGCTAGGCTCGAGTCAATTCGCATATTATTAGCCTATGCTACTTACCATGGCTTCAAGCTTTATCAAATGGACGTGAAGAGTGCCTTCCTCAATGGACCAATCAAGGAGGAGGTCTATGTTGAGCAACCTCCCGGCTTTGAAGATAGTGAGTACCCTAACCATGTTTATAGGCTCTCTAAGGCGCTTTATGGGCTCAAGCAAGCCCCAAGAGCATGGTATGAATGCCTTAGAGATTTCCTTATTGCTAATGGCTTCAAAGTCGGCAAGGCCGATCCTACTTTATTCACTAAGACTCTTGATAATGATTTGTTTGTATGCCAAATTTATGTTGATGATATCATATTTGGGTCTACTAACAAATCTACATGTGAAGAATTTAGTAGGATCATGACACAGAAATTCGAGATGTCGATGATGGGGGAGTTGAAGTATTTTCTAGGATTCCAAGTCAAGCAACTCCATGAGGGCACCTTCATTAGCCAAACGAAGTATACTCAAGATATCCTAAGCAAGTTTGGAATGAAGGATGCCAAGCCCATCAAGACACCCATGGGAACTAATGGGCATCTCGACCTCGACACGGGAGGTAAGTCCGTGGATCAAAAGGTATACCGGTCGATGATTGGATCATTGCTTTATTTATGTGCATCTCGACCGGACATTATGCTTTCCGTATGCATGTGTGCAAGATTCCAAGCCGACCCTAAGGAATCACACCTTACGGCCGTAAAACGAATCTTGAGATATTTGGCTTTTACTCCTAAGTTTGGGCTTTGGTACCCTCGGGGATCCACATTTGATTTAATTGGTTATTCGGATGCCGATTGGGCGGGGTGTAGGATTAATAGAAAGAGCACATCGGGGACTTGCCAGTTCTTGGGAAGATCCTTGGTGTCTTGGGCTTCAAAGAAGCAAAATTCGGTCGCTCTTTCTACCGCCGAAGCCGAGTATATTGCCGCAGGCCATTGTTGCGCGCAATTGCTTTGGATGAGGCAAACCCTGCGGGACTACGGTTACAAATTAACCAAAGTCCCTTTGCTATGTGACAATGAGAGTGCAATCAAAATGGCCGACAATCCCGTCGAGCACAGCCGCACTAAGCACATAGCCATTCGGTATCATTTTCTTCGGGATCACCAACAAAAGGGGGATATCGAGATTTCTTATATTAATACTAAAGATCAATTAGCCGATATCTTTACCAAACCACTTGATGAACAATCTTTTACCCGACTTAGGCATGAGCTTAATATTCTTGATTCTAGGAATTTCTTTTGCTAGTCTTGCACGCATAGCACATGAATATACCTTTGATCATGTCTCTTTTATATATGCTATGACTAATGTGTTTTCAAGTGTATTTCAACCAAGTCATAGGTATATTGAAAGGGAATTGGAGTCTTCGGCGAAGACAAAGGCTTCCACTTCGTTCTACTACTCATCCTTCGCCGTCGCTCCGCATCATCTCTCCAACGTTGGTATAACCTTCACTCATTTATTTCATGACCAAAGGGGGAGAATGTACTTCATTGGGCTCTAATGATTCCGTTTTTGGCGATTCATGCCAAAGGGGGAGAAAATATGAGCCCAAAGCAAAAGGACCGCACCACCACCCCTAATTTTAAATTTGATGATTTTCAATGATAAATTTCAAAATTGGTATCTCTTTGTGTTCTAAAAGGGGGAGCAAGTAGTGTTTTCAAAATTAATGGAAAACCCTCTTGAACACTAAGAGGAGACCTCATTTGAGGGGGAGTTTTGCTTAGTCAAAGGAAAAGCATTGGAAATAGGGGGAGAAAATTCCATATCTTGAAAATGCTTTGCAAAATCTTTTCTCATTTACCTTTGACTATCTTGCAAAAGTACTTTGAAAAGAATTTACAAAAGAATTTGCAAAAACAAAACTCGTGGTGCAAATGTGGTCCAATATGTGAAAAATAAAGAAAACCATCCATGCGCATCATATAAATTTATATTGGCTCAATTTCAAGCAACCTTTGCACTTACATTATGAAAACTAGTTCAATTATGCACTTCTATATTTGCTTTGGTTTGTGTTGGCATCAATCACCAAAAAGGGGGAGATTGAAAGGGAATTAGGCTTAGACCTAGTTCCTAAATAATTTTGGTGGTTGAATTGCCCAACACAAACATTGGACTAACTAGTTTACTCTAGTGCATAAGTTATACAGGTGCAAAAGGTTCACAATCAGCCAATAAAAAGACCAAATGTTGGATTCAACAAAGGAGCAGCAAGGCAACCGAGGGCTCCTCTGGCCGGAGGCACCGGACTGTCCGGTGTGCACCGGACTGTCCGGTGTGGCCAGAGGACTTCGACTCCAACTCTTCACCCTCGGGTATTCTCCAAGGCCGGCGCGCTATAATTCACCGGACTGTCCGGTGTGCACCGGACATGTCCGGTGCTCCAAGGGAACGCGGCCTTCGGAACTCGCCAGCCTCGGGTTTGGTCGGGAGCCGCTCCGCTAAAATTCACCGGACTGTCCGGTGTACACCGGACTGTCCGGTGTGCCAGCGGAGCAACGGCTCCCTGCGGCGCCAACGGCTCTCTGCGGTGCATTAAATGCGCGCGCAGCGCGCGCAGATGTCAGGCACGCCCATGCCGGTGCACCGGACATCAAACAGTGCTTGTCCGGTGTGCACCGGACACCCAGGGGGGCCCACAAGTCAGAAGCTCCAACGGTCAGAATCCAACGGCAACCGTGACGTGGCAGGGGCACCGGACTGTCCGGTGTGCACCGGACTGTCCGGTGCGCCATCGAACAGAGGACTCCAGCCAACGGTCACTTGTGGTGGTTGGGGCTATAAATACCCCAACCACCCCACATTCATTGCCATCCAAGTTTTCCAACTCTCAACCACTTACAAGAGCTAGGCATTCAATTCCAGACACATACAAAGAGATCAAATCCTCTCCAATTCCACTCAAACTCTTAGTGACTAGAGAGAGAGATTTGCCGTGTTCTTTTGAGCTCTTGCGCTTGGATTGCTTTCTTTCTTTCTCATTTGTTCTTGAGATCATCACTCAATTGTAACCAAGGCAAGAGGCACCAATTGTGTGGTGGCCCTTGCGGGGAAGTTTTTGTTCCCGGTTGATTGAGAAGAAGAGAAAGCTCACTCGATCCGTGGGATCGTTTGAGAGAGGGAAGGGTTGAAAGAGACCCGGCCTTTGTGGCCTCCTCAACGGGGAGTAGGTTTGCGAGAACCGAACCTCGGTAAAACAAATCCTTGTGTCACACTCGTATTTGCTTGCGATTTGTTTTGCGCCCTCTCTCTCGCGGACTCGTTTCCTTATTACTAACGCTAACCCGGCTTGTAGTTGTGATTATTTTTGTAAATTTCAGTTTCGCCCTATTCACCCCCCCCTCTAGGCGATTATCAAGAGGGCACCGACTACCTCTGAGGAGCTGTTCCGGGAAGCCGACCTCTACATCACCGCCGACGAGCGAGCCCAGGACCTCATCGGAGGAGCAAAGCCCGCACCGGCTGCACCACGACGCGACACGAACCAGCAACCCGACAAACGATGGGAGAAGAGGCCTCGCGAAGAAGTGCACGCTGCCGGACCACCTGCCTCTCGCGCCCGAGGAGGACCTCGTGGAGGCGAACGCACGTTGGACGACATCCTCGACGCCCAGTGCCCGTACCACAAGGACATGCGCCACACTCTTCGTAATTGCCGAGACTTCAAGCATTCCGTCGGACACGGCCGACCCTTCCAACCTCTACCTCCTCCTCCGCCGAGGGGAGGACCAGACGAACCGCGACAACCCCATCGGCAGGAGGAGGGAGGAGGAGGAGCTTTCCCACGCGTTGACAGGGAGGTCAACGTCATCTTCGGCGGACACGGGTCACAGGAGAACAGAAGACAGCAAAAGCTCAACGATCGCCAGATACTGGTGGCGACCACCGGCCCTCCCGCCCCATACCGGTGGTCGGAGCACCCGATCACCTTCACTCGGGCAGATCAATGGCTCAACTTCGACCATCCAGGCAAATACCCGCTTCTCGTCGATCCGGTGATCCGAGAGAGCCGGGTGAAGAAGGTGTTAGTGGACGGGGGGAGCAGCATCAACGTCACCTTCCCCCGGACACTCCAAGGCTTGGGAGTTCACCTCAGAGAGCTCCACGAGTCGGACACTCCTTTCTTCGGCATCGTGCCGACGGAAGGGGAATACCCGCTGGGCCACATCTACATGCCAGTCACCTTCGGAACTCCGGAGAACTACAGAACCGAGTTCCTGAGGTTTGAAGTGGCGAACTTCGACTGTGGGTACAACGCCATCATCGGGAGGCCTGGATTGGCCAAGTTCATGGCCATTCCGCATTACACATACATGATACTGAAGATGCCAGGACCGCAAGGGATCATAACTGTGCGCGCCGACTTCCAAGGTGCCGCAGAGTGTTTCCGAGTGGCTATTCAAGCAGCCCTCACTGCCAAGCCATCGACGGCTCCCTCCACACTGGCGAACTCTAAGCCTGAGGAGGACCTCGCAGTACCGGCGAGCGAAGCTCAGACCGCGACCTCTATGCGGCCGACTGAAGAAACCAAGAGAATCAACCTGGGGTTCGCTGATGAGCGCAAGACGGCCATCATCAGCTCCAGCTTGGATGACAAATAGGAAAGCGCGCTCGTCCGGTTTCTGCAAGATAACCGAGATGTATTCGCATGGCAACCTGCGGATATGCTGGGAGTCCCAAGAGAACTGGCCGAGCACAAACTGAAGGTTTATCCCCAGGCAAGGCCGATTCGGCAAAAACTACGTCGTTTCACGCCTGACAAGAGAGAGGCTGTCACACCCGTTTCCAAGGACAGAGCCGGGTGCATAGCATATGTGTGCCAGGATCTATTTCCACACATATGTTGACGTCACAAGTGTAATATATCAAAAGAACAATGCATAAAAGCGTAAATAACGACTTTATTAACATATTACACTTCAAACAGACATAATGTCTTAACCTTTATTCATCAAAGTACAGCGAACATGGACATCCATCCACAGGAAGATGACCGGGGGTATCGCTAGACTAGCATCCATGGAGTTCAGCATCATATCTTCATCTGCAACTTCTGATCAAAATTAAGCAAGGGTGAGCTCACTTATGGTCGGGGCTCAGCAAGTGGGGGAAAGACTAATGCAAGGTAACAAGGTGAGGTTAAGGTTGAGCAGTAAGCATTTTAGTTGGTCAACATTTTATTAACAACACCTGTCTTACTAATAAGTATGAATCCCAAGTAATCCCATTAAAAAAAAGGTATAAGAATATATCAACAACACTTAAGTGAAACCACTTAAGCAAACCATTGGCAGATCATCGGATCTCGATTTATTTCCATCTTCAAGTTCAATTATCATGTGAGGAGTCCAGGCTGCTCATAACCGTGAGCACGACTGATATATCAGTTTTACACTCTGCAGAGGTGGCGCATCTTTACCCATGAGTCGCGATTCCCTTTTTGCCCGGGTTAGCTAGACCCGTATTCACTTCCGAGGTGAATGGCCAGGGTCTCACTACGAGGCTTCTCCCTAGAGTCCTCATTACGCAAATGCTGGAAATGGTCAAACTGCATAAGGCACACCTACCGTAACCAACTTATAGTCCGGACCACAGGGTAAAGCTTTGGGAACTATGCCCGTATCCAATCTGCCTGAGCCGGAACTATAAGAGCTTGCCAGATGCCCTTGTTCCGGTCGACCACGACCAACACCCAACATAAGACTTCCCTAGTTATTTAGCCAAGACCAGAGCCATGATAGTCCTCATGGTAGCACTGTTTTCCCGGGTGGTCACTCCATGTTCCAATTAATATGCAATAATCTTGTTTAACCATCGGGTTAACCACAATAAAGTAAACTTACCATTTGGAACATCAGTATCTTAAATAGGAGTGACTGCATAAATTTAAAGTTGTAGCAATAGCATAGCTACTTGATTAAATCATAACCCCAGGTTAAACAAGGAGTAAGGTTGGAAAGGTTATCTAAATAGGTAACCCATCAAATTATGCATATATATCCAAAAGAGTAAACTTTATTAAATGTATTGTTTGGGATCAAACAGAGTATGCAGAGGGAGAAGTCCACTTGCCTTGCTTACTGAAAATTTGAGGTTCTTCCACGGAATAGCACTTGATTCTCAACTATTAGATCAACCACTGAATATCACACAAACAAACAAGAAGAAACAAACACCACTCAATAACATACAACATTCACCATACATAAAGCTAAAATAAAGCCTAACGAAAATAGTGTTCGCTTTTCAAAAACATTACACGCACGGGTTATAATAAAAAGGTATTCTTTTCAAAAATGTGTGATCTACACTTTATAAAACAAGACATGAGCTTATAAATATCTTAATTAAAATATACAAATATTATGTTCACCAAATTAATCTTTTATAAAACGTCATATGTGATATGTCTAAGATTAAGGGTTTATAAGATGATAAAACACGTTATAACAATATTAAACCTTTTTAACCTTTTAGAAAAGATATATGTTATATATCTAAGGTTAATGGGTTACGAAACACGTTATTAATTATGGAACATATTATAAAGCATTGTTAAACATTCACTTACATTAAACTAAGATATAAGTCTAAATAGGTTTTATGCGAAAAGATCATTATTATTAAACACTTATTTTATGAAAAACTAGGTTATAGGCCCTTAAGTGGATTTTCATGCAAAAGATAATGAACAAATAACTATCTTTTAATTTCATTAGAAAACACATAGCTTATATTATTATATTCGAAGTCCATATATAAATAACATTTTAAGTTATAAAAGAACTTAAACTCTTATTACTTTATTTTATCCTTTAGGAAAAACTAAATGATTCGTATATAATGTGGACTAAATTCTATGAAATCATTAATCATGTCATAAATCTAGTTAAGAACAAATTGACTATAAGTTTGATTAATAAATTATGATAAAGGATAATTAATCTATTAATTATCTTTAATTCTATTGTAGGAACAAATGATCTAATTCATTAGAAAGGAAATTATGTTCAACAATAGATAATCTATCATTTTGGTTATGAAGGCACTTATTTAAGCTATTTTAATATTAATACAAATCAAATTCTATCATACACGTATTTAAATATACTTAAATATAGGTCTAAATCATAAAAGGTAATTATATAATTATTTATCTAGTATGATTAATAAAAGATGATCTACAATTTATTTTTAACTTCATAATTAGAAAACTACACATAAATTAGTTATAACAGTCACAAATCAAATTAAAAAAAAAACGTATGAATAGTTCCAAATATTGATTTTGAAGTATTTAGAACAAACTTATGAAACTAATAATACAATTACTAGTTGATTTAGATCTCAATACATAATTTATAAAATAAAAATCATTGTAAGAATTTATACAAAATTATTCCTGTACTTTAGAGTGCAGAGCGTAATTTTTACCTTCTTCAACCTCACGTTCGTAGTAGTAGGCAACAGACAACATCGGCGGCGACGAGAAGAAGATGTCGGGTGCGGAGACGGGTAACCGACACGTGGACAGAGTTTTGGCGTAGGCGAGAATCATTGGTGTAGCAGAAAATCCTGGCGAGGCATGGACATTAACGTCGACGGCGAGCGTTAGCACGGCTGTGCGCGAACAAAGGGGGATGTTGAGACAGCTGCGCAGCGTCGACGACAGCACTGAGCAGAGCAGGGGATGAACGCGAGTGAACAGTGGTTCAGGCGTCAGCGAGGAACTGGTGCGCGAGCGCGACACGCGGGCCGTAAGAGTTGGGCTCAGCACCGGTAGGCGACAACAACGATGCGGCAAAGGGAGGGAGCTTCGGCACGGCGCAAAAGCAGTGGCGTCGCGGCTACGCAGAGACACTTCGGCAATAGACAGAACAGGGTCTCCGACGGCAGGCTTTGGTGGCAGGGAAGAGCTCAAGGCTTCCTAAAATCGGCACACGATGGTGGCAACAGAGTTGTGGCATGCAGCTCTACGCCAGCAGAGAGCTCTCACGGCGGCGGGCTTAAATAGGCGAGCAGGGGAGGGGTAGAGGCGCCAGCTTGAAGGTGCCTTGAAGGCCATTAATGGAGGTAACGGGCGTGGAGAAGAAACGTCAAGACAAACCGTCGGTTAATGATATATGGCTGCAACAGTAGTAGAGGGGAGAGGAACGAGCGTAGGCGGGCACTAGTAGCAAACGCACAGGTGAAGCGATGTGCTCCACGCTGAGGACACAAGCAGGCGAGCAGGATCTGGCCGAGCGTTTCTTTTTGTTTTCTAAATCCTTTTTCTTTTAAATATTCAGAAATTAGTAGAAAACGTGAAGTACTTACTATATTACAAAATTTTAAAGAAAGAGGTAACTTATACATATATAACGTGAGGAACTTACTATATTACAAATTTCTTGCGAAGCTCATATATTTTTATGAAGAGATCCACACCAAGAAAATAAATCCAAACAAACATACGTAAATATATATTTCTGAAATTGGAATAAATTCAAGAATATTACTAACTGAAAATAGAGAGAAAAAAATACGATTTTAGGAAAAGTATATTATTTAAATAAAACGACTTCATATAAAAAATGAAATCAAATAAAATGGAAAATTTTCTATTACTTATAAACAAAAATTAATGTAACAAAATACATATTCCAAAAAAAAACAATATTTTAGCAATTCATTATTGTTTTGTAAAATGAGATTGTCTTCACAAGATCAAATCCCGAGATTGGATTTGCAAATCAATTCAAACAAAATATATGCTTCGGCATGAGTGCAACAAACACTTGTTAAAATTTTATCTATTCAAGAATTGTTCAAATTATTTATATTACTGTTTTACTATTAGAAATCATAAGTATTTTTTTCCTTTCTATTGAAAAATAATAATAGAAACTAAGTTATCTTCAATTGATGGTTTTAGGGTGTTACAAAATCTACCCCTCTAAAAAAAATCTCGTCCTCGAGATTAAGGCTAGCACCAAAGCAAAGGATAGGCATGGTTATTTGTAGGTTCTCAGTTCACATTGAACTCTTCTAAACTTAAGGAACTTTCTTACTTCTTTGCTTCGCAATGTATACTAATCAAGCGATCTTCATCATCATACTTATAACTGGTTGGTCTTCTCGATTATCGTTTGGGTCTTGCTTGACAGCTTTCTTCTCTAGTCGGTCTAGACGTTTCTTGGGGCATTCGCGAATAAGATGTCTTTCATTTTTGCAGTAGTAGCAAGCACCTCTTGCTTTAAGTTCTTTGCGAGTCAACTTTGCTTGACCAATAGGTGGTGAGGGTTGATTGGGTGTCTGTATCTCATGTAGCTGTGTCTGACTTGATTCTTCTGTTTGGGTATCCATGTGTTTCGTGGCTTTCGCTTGTGGTTGTGGTGGACTAATCATGTATCCAAACATTTTTCTATTCCTTTTGTTGTTCTTCATTCCATTCATCAAATATCTCTGTGACTCATTTTTCTCGTTCATAGTTGTTAAGGTAGGAATATTGTTGTTGGCACCATTTACTTCATTTCCATTGGGGTTCATCATCTAGTCAAAGGGTAAAAGAGTTAGTGAGACAGACTGCATAAGAGGCTTGTATGACATTAAGATAAGGAGCGAACACAACTTTTTGATTTCGAAGATTAGTCAAGGAACAAGGGTGGTTTCATATTTCCGCCTAGCTTCATCATACTACAAGAGCGTACAAGTGTTATAATCCTTAACATGGATCTTTTGAACTTTATAGATTTCAGAGCATGATATCCAAATCATCTTTCTGATCCAACAATATTTCTTTGAGAACAATTAGAGAGAAAGACTTGAGCGGGACTTTAGGGCAACTAGAATAGAGCATCACATTGTTTGCATATAGCAGATGACACCATACTTTATTCTCTTATAAAGAGGCAAAACGCGATAGGTGTGAGAGATTCTCCAAATTTATTCATATACCACTTAGCACTATTACATATCTTGAAAGGGGCAACACCTTGACACATTTTTTTTTCTTCGTGAAACATACTCCTTCTAGCTAAATGATATATTATTCTTCCTTGATAGATGTACCAATCTGAGCTGGAGGTCGATTGTCTTCAACTATTATTCTTTCTCCAGATGGGGTTTCCAAACATATGGTTCTATGTTGGATTACTGCCTTAGTTCTTTGTAACCAATTCTTTCCAAGAATCACATCCGTTCCCATTGATTCTATCACTAGGAGATCAGCTGGAAAATCTATCCCGTTGATTTTAACACTTACTTTTGGACATATGTAGTTTACTAGCATTTTTCCTTCGGGTGCACTGATGGTCTTTCTTGATCTTAAGGGGCACTTAAAGATACCATACTTTGTTGCAAACTGGGCACTGATAAAAGAATGTATTGTACGAGGATCATACAACACAGTGGCGATGGTTTTGTGAATGACTAGTGTTCCAAAAATCACGGCATTATCGTATGGAATAGTTCCTGTCACTGCATAACTTATCTTTCCTGTGGTCTCTTTCCGTTGTTTATTCTTTGTTGATGCAAGGGTTTGAGGATGTTGTCGCTTCTTTTGGACCTTATTGATCTCCACAACTTTCTTAGGACAACCATTAACAAGATGGCCGATATAACCACAGCCAAAGCAAGCACGACTTGATAAGTTACATGGTGGAGTTGTCTTTACGTTGTTGGTAGAGGTTTCTGTGCATTTCTGTTCATATTCCATGTCTGAAGACTGAGATAGCTTCCTCTCGGAGGTGATCTGTAGTGAACTCTTATCAGGACAATTACGAAAGTAATGACCTTCACGTCCACATTGATAGCAAGCTTTTCTTGAAGTTATTTCTTGACTTTTTCCATGTTTCTCTTTTCGTTTCTTGGACCTGATGCGACGATGAGGCTGAAACTGTGTGCAAGTAATAGTCCATCCATCAATGTAACACACATGTGTTTCTTCTTGGGGCTGGGCATCCTTGTGATGTTTCCTTTTTGGAATACCTGATAATTCATCGTCTGATAGTGCATCTGCTATTAGTTGTTCTTGGGGAGACCATTGTCTTTTTATGCCCGAAAACAAAATCCGGTTCTTCTGTTTTGTAGTTTCACTTTCGTTTGTACTGATCCGGCGACAAGGAATTCCATAGTACTCACAACAACAACATGTTCCAAGGTCACTTGTTTGTTGGTTTGGTTGTGCATCCTTTTGGGTCTTGAATGTCTGTTCGTCAGCTGTTTTATTTATAGTGTTGTTTTGACTTGCCAACACACCACATTCTTTGCATTTAGTGACATCACTTGTAGTTGACATTCCAAGGTCTGACATCTGTATGGGTATGGAAGAATGGAAGGGACGATAAGGGTTGAGCAAAGACAGATTCTGGGGAGCAGAGAAAACCCATCTATCTAAGGTTTTACCTAGCTAACTGATGTCATTGTGGACAAAAGTCACACAATACACCAACAATCATTTTAAAGAAGCAAATCAAACATGAACACAAAGGACAATGAACTCAAGCATACCAGCACAACACAATCCAATTCTACTCATTCAACCAAAACAATGGTGAGACAAGGTTTGAAATAAGAAAGATAATATAACATCAAGGAGTTGGGTACGAATTATCAAGGAGTTAGATATGACATATTTGTTGGTGGCCAAGAGTGAAATGAGATAACCATGAACTATTAAAGTGAGGATGAATGATACAACCAAGGATATAAAGCGAGTTAGGGAGAAAGCATTATCAAGGAGACAAAATAGAGAGGCATTATTAAGTAGGAGTAGGGAGTCAAAGAATTTAGTATATCAAGGTAGATATTGCGCAAGGGTGGCAATACAGTGGCAAGACAACAAAGTATAAGAAGTCAAGGGTTATATAGCAATATTAGGGATTAGAAAACCACTTATAATATAATATAATATCGCCATTACCGATTTAGTCGAAAATCTTAATACTAAAGAACAATCCTATCACCTTAGCCAAGAAGTAAAATAATAGATCCAGGGGATCCATAACAAAACTTCTTGCGGAGTGGGGATAAGATAGAGAACAGGGCATTGTCGATAGCTTCGAAAGGGTTTCTTCTGGCAAACTTCGCTTCAGGTTCCGCAATCCTAGCTTGATCATCTTGCAATGCTTCTGAGGAGAGTCTTCTGATAGACCAAAATCAGACTAGAAGAGTTGAAAATAAAAGAGACGAGTTTTGGTATAAAGTAAGTTTTTTTATGGAGACAATTAAGTCAAGTTTTGAATGACTGACTGGGCTTTCCATTTCTAACTAATCTAGCGACCTACGGTCACATTCCTCTGATACCACTTCTGTCACACCCGTTTCCAAGGACAGAGCCGGGTGCATAGCATATGTGTGCCAGGATCTATTTCCACACATATGTTGACGTCACAAGTGTAATATATCAAAAGAACAATGCATAAAAGCGTAAATAACGACTTTATTAACATATTACACTTCAAACAGACATAATGTCTTAACCTTTATTCATCAAAGTACAGCGAACATGGACATCCATCCACAGGAAGATGACCGGGGGTATCGCTAGACTAGCATCCATGGAGTTCAGCATCATATCTTCATCTGCAACTTCTGATCAAAATTAAGCAAGGGTGAGCTCACTTATGGTCGGGGCTCAGCAAGTGGGGGAAAGACTAATGCAAGGTAACAAGGTGAGGTTAAGGTTGAGCAGTAAGCATTTTAGTTGGTCAACATTTTATTAACAACACCTGTCTTACTAATAAGTATGAATCCCAAGTAATCCCATTAAAAAAAAGGTATAAGAATATATCAACAACACTTAAGTGAAACCACTTAAGCAAACCATTGGCAGATCATCGGATCTCGATTTATTTCCATCTTCAAGTTCAATTATCATGTGAGGAGTCCAGGCTGCTCATAACCGTGAGCACGGCTGATATATCAGTTTTACACTCTGCAGAGGTGGCGCATCTTTACCCATGAGTCGCGATTCCCTTTTTGCCCGGGTTAGCTAGACCCGTATTCACTTCCGAGGTGAATGGCCAGGGTCTCACTACGAGGCTTCTCCCTAGAGTCCTCATTACGCAAATGCTGGAAATGGTCAAACTGCATAAGGCACACCTACCGTAACCAACTTATAGTCCGGACCACAGGGTAAAGCTTTGGGAACTATGCCCGTATCCAATCTGCCTGAGCCGGAACTATAAGAGCTTGCCAGATGCCCTTGTTCCGGTCGACCACGACCAACACCCAACATAAGACTTCCCTAGTTATTTAGCCAAGACCAGAGCCATGATAGTCCTCATGGTAGCACTGTTTTCCCGGGTGGTCACTCCATGTTCCAATTAATATGCAATAATCTTGTTTAACCATCGGGTTAACCACAATAAAGTAAACTTACCATTTGGAACATCAGTATCTTAAATAGGAGTGACTGCATAAATTTAAAGTTGTAGCAATAGCATAGCTACTTGATTAAATCATAACCCCAGGTTAAACAAGGAGTAAGGTTGGAAAGGTTATCTAAATAGGTAACCCATCAAATTATGCATATATATCCAAAAGAGTAAACTTTATTAAATGTATTGTTTGGGATCAAACAGAGTATGCAGAGGGAGAAGTCCACTTGCCTTGCTTACTGAAAATTTGAGGTTCTTCCACGGAATAGCACTTGATTCTCAACTATTAGATCAACCACTGAATATCACACAAACAAACAAGAAGAAACAAACACCACTCAATAACATACAACATTCACCATACATAAAGCTAAAATAAAGCCTAACGAAAATAGTGTTCGCTTTTCAAAAACATTACACGCACGGGTTATAATAAAAAGGTATTCTTTTCAAAAATGTGTGATCTACACTTTATAAAACAAGACATGAGCTTATAAATATCTTAATTAAAATATACAAATATTATGTTCACCAAATTAATCTTTTATAAAACGTCATATGTGATATGTCTAAGATTAAGGGTTTATAAGATGATAAAACACGTTATAACAATATTAAACCTTTTTAACCTTTTAGAAAAGATATATGTTATATATCTAAGGTTAATGGGTTACGAAACACGTTATTAATTATGGAACATATTATAAAGCATTGTTAAACATTCACTTACATTAAACTAAGATATAAGTCTAAATAGGTTTTATGCGAAAAGATCATTATTATTAAACACTTATTTTATGAAAAACTAGGTTATAGGCCCTTAAGTGGATTTTCATGCAAAAGATAATGAACAAATAACTATCTTTTAATTTCATTAGAAAACACATAGCTTATATTATTATATTCGAAGTCCATATATAAATAACATTTTAAGTTATAAAAGAACTTAAACTCTTATTACTTTATTTTATCCTTTAGGAAAAACTAAATGATTCGTATATAATGTGGACTAAATTCTATGAAATCATTAATCATGTCATAAATCTAGTTAAGAACAAATTGACTATAAGTTTGATTAATAAATTATGATAAAGGATAATTAATCTATTAATTATCTTTAATTCTATTGTAGGAACAAATGATCTAATTCATTAGAAAGGAAATTATGTTCAACAATAGATAATCTATCATTTTGGTTATGAAGGCACTTATTTAAGCTATTTTAATATTAATACAAATCAAATTCTATCATACACGTATTTAAATATACTTAAATATAGGTCTAAATCATAAAAGGTAATTATATAATTATTTATCTAGTATGATTAATAAAAGATGATCTACAATTTATTTTTAACTTCATAATTAGAAAACTACACATAAATTAGTTATAACAGTCACAAATCAAATTAAAAAAAACGTATGAATAGTTCCAAATATTGATTTTGAAGTATTTAGAACAAACTTATGAAACTAATAATACAATTACTAGTTGATTTAGATCTCAATACATAATTTATAAAATAAAAATCATTGTAAGAATTTATACAAAATTATTCCTGTACTTTAGAGTGCAGAGCGTAATTTTTACCTTCTTCAACCTCACGTTCGTAGTAGTAGGCAACAGACAACATCGGCGGCGACGAGAAGAAGATGTCGGGTGCGGAGACGGGTAACCGACACGTGGACAGAGTTTTGGCGTAGGCGAGAATCATTGGTGTAGCAGAAAATCCTGGCGAGGCATGGACGTTAACGTCGACGGCGAGCGTTAGCACGGCTGTGCGCGAACAAAGGGGGATGTTGAGACAGCTGCGCAGCGTCGACGACAGCACTGAGCAGAGCAGGGGATGAACGCGAGTGAACAGTGGTTCAGGCGTCAGCGAGGAACTGGTGCGCGAGCGCGACACGCGGGCCGTAAGAGTTGGGCTCAGCACCGGTAGGCGACAACAACGATGCGGCAAAGGGAGGGAGCTTCGGCACGGCGCAAAAGCAGTGGCGTCGCGGCTACGCAGAGACACTTCGGCAATAGACAGAACAGGGTCTCCGACGGCAGGCTTTGGTGGCAGGGAAGAGCTCAAGGCTTCCTAAAATCGGCACACGATGGTGGCAACAGAGTTGTGGCATGCAGCTCTACGCCAGCAGAGAGCTCTCACGGCGGCGGGCTTAAATAGGCGAGCAGGGGAGGGGTAGAGGCGCCAGCTTGAAGGTGCCTTGAAGGCCATTAATTGTAACACCCGGATTTTAGGGGTCCAAAACCCGGGGTTAACATAAACACCAGGTATGCTGGGACCAAGTCTCAAACATATGATGTAAAGTGGCACAGGATCGAATGTCACATCTTTATATATAACAGGAGTTCTATACAAAATAAATAATTACATTATAAGGAGACAACGGTCCAGCAACCCAAAGTTGACTGGGAGACGACGACCTAGACCTCTCACGAACTCATCGCAGCATCCTCCATGAGCATCATCCTGCAGTACCTGGTCTTGACCTGTGGTGTATGTGAGACAGCAAGAGTGAGCTCACATACGTTCATCGCTCAACAAGTTGTGGGGAATAATGTGCATGAACTCGCCAAAGGAGGGAGCTCACGTGAAGTGTAAGGCTTACCAAAGAAGATGGTTAGAGCTGAGCATTGCTTTTAAAGTTGGTCAAAATTTTATTAGCAGTTACTAAGTATAAGTAAATACCAACCCAATTAAATAGTAGAACAAGAGTAACAACTTCACCTGCAATGCAATGCATATGACAAATTGAGTTTAAGTTCCATAATTTAATCATGTGAGGGTCCGAGCTGCTCATGACCGTGAGCACGGCTAGTATACCAGTTTTACACTCTGCAGAGGTTGCGCATCTTTACCCACAAGTCATGTTACCCATCTGCCAAGGGATCGCGACTTCCCATACACCTCTACCGAGGAGGCGAGGCAGGGTAACACTACGAGGCCTTTACAAAGTTCCACTAGCTTCAGAAAACCCGCTACAGTTTATAAGAAGATCCAGTGCAGGAATCCCTTGCAGGACCGCCATCGCAGCAAAATCCTCCCGAGGGCCTCCCTACACTGACCTCTTCCCTACTGCCCTTGCCCCTTTCGGGTAAGGTAGTCTTCCACTAGCTTTCCTAATTAATCAGCCAAGGGCGTCCCATTCCACCCTTGTGGTAGCACTGTTTTCCCGGGTGGTCGCTCCATGTTCCAATTATCATAATGATCTTATCATGAACAATAAATAACAACTGATAACAAAAGTGTAATCATGAATAGTGTATCTCCATACCCAAAACCACATATAGCACTAGCAAGTACTACCCGGAAAGTTCAGTGGTAATCAAGGTATAAAGATAGACAAACTAGGGTAACCTATTGGGTCCCATCAAAATTAACCTATGCAGATCATTATAATTAATCAGAACATGGCTGGGTAAGAAGAAGTGATCAAGGGCACAACTTGCCTGGGCCTTGAGAATCCAGGTACCAGGATGATTCTTCAGATCCTCGTGACCTCACTGCTAGTCGTAGCAATACAAATATACATGGTATAGGCAAAATTAACATTACACCAAACATATATGCAATATACATATTAATAATCTACATATTAAAATAAGATCACAGGAAAAAGAATTATTAATTTTGGTGTTGTAGAATTCAAGTTATGATTTTCCTAAGGTTTAAGGTGATTATAATATGATTAAATGATAAATAAATTTTCTGACAGAGTTCATGTCAAAACAGTGATTCTAAATGGTAGAGAATATTATTACAAAATTTTAGGAATTGGAATGACTCAATTTGGAGCTAAAATGAATTAGTTATGAATTAATTAAGTTTCTGGATTTATTTTAACACTAAAAATCATTTTCTAAATCATTTTCTATGATTTTCCTATTCACTGGACTGGGCCTCAATTATAAGAAAGGTCAGGGGCTAATCCGCAAAAGTTCCTAAGACTCAGGCGAATCCCATTGTGGACGGCGGGTTGGTTTCCTAAAAACCGAAGGGCTTTTATGCAAAACAACCCGGCCGAAGGGGTATCCAACGACCCTGGCCGTCCGATTCAAAACGGACGCACCAGATTAGATTTTCCCCCGACCGAACCGGTACGAGCCGTGAGTCGCACGATTAAAGATCAACGGCCCACGAATGCCCACGATCCAAACTACCCCGAACCACACGATTGAAGACCGACGACTCGGATTTAAACTGACGAAGGGGGTACGCCCCGATCTAATCGGGACCGTCCACGCGCCATCCGACGGTCCGAGGATCGCCCCCAACCTCCCGACGGCAGCCGAGCAGAGGTGCCCCGGCCACGGCGGAGCCCTCGCCGGCGCCATCAAATTCCACCGCCCCGGCCACCCATTGTGGCTAATATCGCGAGAAAATGAAATTAAGGGCTATGTGATCACATAGGGGGCGTCTCACCGAGGATGATCAAGCCGAGGAGGCCGACCACGGCGCGCGGCGGGTCCGAAGCGGTGGTGCAGCGACGGCGAGAAATTCTGGTGCCGCCGGTGGCTTATCTTCTGAAGTTCTGTTGCGGCCACCTTCAACACATCCGAAAGGAGCCCCTGGGTTCCTTAATCCGAGCACGGTCGTCGGTACGCTCGGATTCGCCCGCGGCGGATCGCTCTCACAAATGGCGGCGTCGGCCTTCTTCTGCTTGAGCTCACGGGTGGATGAGGGAAGGGGTCGCGGAGCTTCGGCTTTATACCCAAGGAGCGACCCGCGGCCGTTGCACGGACGCCGAGATTACCGGCGAGCTTCGGAGTCCGCGCGCGTTCGTTGCGGCGAGCTGTTGAGGGCGAGCCCGACATGTGGACCCCGCGGACCAGAGAGAGGGAGGGAGGAGCGAGCGCGGGTGAGAGCGACTGGGCAGGGGGCCCCGCGCGTCAGTGAGAGGCGAGAGCGCGCGTGAGGGGGAGTGGCTGGCTCGTGGACCCGGGTTGTCGGCGCCAGGGAAGAGCAGGCACGCGCGCGTGAGACTGACTGGTGGGACCCGCGTGTCGGCGCCAATTCCAGGTTGGGCTGCGCGGGCCAAAACAGTTGTGGGCCGAAAAACGGGATCCGAGGCCCAGGTAAGTTTTTCTTCTTTTCCTTTTTATTTTCTATTTTCTTTTCTCCATTTTCAAATCCAATTTGAGTTCAAATTTCAAAATCAAATTCTTGGGTAAATTCTCCTCAGATTAAAAGTATACCTTGTAAACTCTAGTCTTACTTTTATTTATACTTTTTATTTTGTATATACCTTCCTTTTCTTCTTACTTTCAAAACCCAAATTCCAATTCAAATCAGACCAGGTTTTAAATTCTAGATTTCAAATTTATGCACAAGTTAAACTTTCACATGATGCACAATTTACTACATAGTGTTTCTTTATTTATTTTATTATGATTATTTACCTTTAAAAAAAAAGTGAATTATAAAGTTTAATTATTTATCAATGGTATTTGCTCAGATTTCTTCTATCAATCCCAAATTCAGAATTTGGGTATTACATTAATGGAGGTAACGGGCGTGGAGAAGAAACGTCAAGACAATCCGTCGGTTAATGATATATGGCTGCAACAGTAGTAGAGGGGAGAGGAACGAGCGTAGGCGGGCACTAGTAGCAAACGCACAGGTGAAGCGATGTGCTCCACGCTGAGGACACAAGCAGGCGAGCAGGATCTGGCCGAGCGTTTCTTTTTGTTTTCTAAATCCTTTTTCTTTTAAATATTCAGAAATTAGTAGAAAACGTGAAGTACTTACTATATTACAAAATTTTAAAGAAAGAGGTAACTTATACATATATAACGTGAGGAACTTACTATATTACAAATTTCTTGCGAAGCTCATATATTTTTATGAAGAGATCCACACCAAGAAAATAAATCCAAACAAACATACGTAAATATATATTTCTGAAATTGGAATAAATTCAAGAATATTACTAACTGAAAATAGAGAGAAAAAAATACGATTTTAGGAAAAGTATATTATTTAAATAAAACGACTTCATATAAAAAATGAAATCAAATAAAATGGAAAATTTTCTATTACTTATAAACAAAAATTAACGTAACAAAATACATATTCCAAAAAAACAATATTTTAGCAATTCATTATTGTTTTGTAAAATGAGATTGTCTTCACAAGATCAAATCCCGAGATTGGATTTGCAAATCAATTCAAACAAAATATATGCTTCGGCATGAGTGCAACAAACACTTGTTAAAATTTTATCTATTCAAGAATTGTTCAAATTATTTATATTACTGTTTTACTATTAGAAATCATAAGTATTTTTTTCCTTTCTATTGAAAAATAATAATATAAACTAAGTTATCTTCAATTGATGGTTTTAGGGTGTTACAGAGGCCATTCGCACTGAGTTAGCTCGCTTGGTCGCAGCTGGATTCATTAGAGAAGTATTACATCCCGAGTGGTTAGCCAACCCTGTTCTTGTACTCAAAAAGAATAAAGTGGATTGGCGCATGTGTGTTGATTATACTGATCTCAACAAACACTGTCCGAAGGATCCTTTCGGGCTCCCGAGGATAGATCAGGTGGTGGACTCCACCGCTAGATGTTCTATGCTGTCTTTCCTGGATTGCTATTCTGGATACCATCAGATTAGTCTGGCAAAGGAAGATGAAGAAAAACGGCATTCATTACTCCGTTTGGTGCTTTCTGTAATACCTCCATGTCGTTTGGCCTCAAAAACGCTGGAGCAACTTACCAGAGAGCCATTCAAACATGCTTAGCCGATCACTGGGGCAAGCGTGTGGAAGCCTATGTGGATGATGTGGTAATCAAAACACAGGACTCAAAAGACTTCATCGAAGACTTGCAACTGGTTTTCAACAGTCTGAGGCGGTATAGATGGAAGCTTAATCCCGAGAAATGTGTTTTCGGGGTACCAGCCGGAAAGTTGCTCGGGTTTATTGTCAGCCACCGGGGAATTGAGGCTAATCCAGATAAGATTGAAGCTATCATGAAGATGGAAGCACCTCGATCGCAGAAGAAGGTTCAGCGGCTTACTGGATGTATGGCAGCTCTAAGCAGATTTATATCCAGGCTGGGAGAAAAAGGTCTGCCATTTTACAAGTTACTCAAAAAGGTGGATAAGTTTCAATGGACTTCAGAAGCGCAAGAAGCTCTAGATGCTCTGAAAAAATTCTTGACAACACCACCAGTACTGAAACCACCTCGGCGAGCCACGTCAACTCAACCAGCTGAAGATTTGCTACTGTATATCTCTTGCACGACTCACGTGGTAAGCACCGCGTTAGTAGTCGAGCGAGTAGAAG
Source organism: Zea luxurians (assembly GCA_029449295.1). Lineage (NCBI taxonomy): Eukaryota > Viridiplantae > Streptophyta > Magnoliopsida > Poales > Poaceae > Zea > Zea luxurians. Next base: position 19,658,035 of record JAOPSE010000042.1, read on the forward strand.
AAGGACATGCCTATCCAATACAACATCCTGTCTACTTCATTAGTGAAGTCCTAGGCCCCTCGAAGAAAAAGTACCCTCAAGTTCAGAAGCTATTGTACGCAGTACTTCTAACTGCCCGCAAGCTGCGTCACTACTTTGACGACCACAAAGTCATAGTAGTCACAAGTTTTCCAATAGGGGATATTCTTCACAACAAGGAAGCCATCGGTCGAATAGCCAAGTGGGCTTGTGAGCTGGGATCTCATGACATCGAGTTCCGACCTCGCACTGCCATCAAAACTCAAGCACTGGTTGATTTCGTATCAGAGTGGACTGAACAACAAGTACCAGACAACCCGGAGACTGCAGAAGTATGGCGAATGTATTTTGATGGCTCACTGAAGCTGCAGGGAGCAGGAGCAGGGATTCTCTTCACTGCGCCTGGAGGCGAACACCTCAAGTACGCCCTCCAGCTGCTATTCCCAGCCTCCAACAATGCAGCCGAGTATGAAGCTTTGATCCATGGATTGAACATTGCCATATCGTTGGGCGTCAAAAGATTAATGGTATACGGATACTCTCTGGTTGTCATCAACCAGATAAACAAGGAGTGGGATTGCTCAAGCGATTCAATGGGAAAATACTGCACTGCCGTCCGAAAGCTGGAAGATAAATTCGAGGGTCTGGAATTTCATCATGTAGAAAGAGATCGGAACACAGCAGCCGATGTACTGTCCAAACTGGGGTCCGGTCGAACTCAGGTCCCACCCGGGGTTTTCGTGCAAGAAATTCTGCGGCCAAGTATCTCAATGGATCAGACAGAAGAATGCAACATCATAGATCAACCAGAGTCAGACCCTGATGACTGGAGGAGGCTGATCATTGAGTATATAAAGAATGAAGAGGAACCAGACGACAAAAATTTGGCAGAGCGCATTGCAAGACAGTCGGCTCACTATACACTTATTGGGGAGACATTATACAGAAGGGGTGCATCAGGCGTCTTCATGAAGTGCATTCTCCCATCCACTGGAAGGCAACTTCTGGAGGAAGTCCATGCTGGGCAATGTGGAATACATGCAGCCTCCAGAACACTAGTCGGGAAGGTCTTCAGGTCAGGATTCTATTGGCCAACAGCAAAGAACGATGCAGCCGAGTTAGTTCAGAGGTGCGAAGCCTGCCAATACTTGTTAAAGCAACAACACATGCCAGCACAGCAACTGCAGACCATACCAGTAACTTGGCCTTTCGCATGCTGGGGATTGGATATGATTGGACCTTTCAAGAAAGCTCAAGGGGGATACACTCATGTATTGGTAGCAATTGACAAGTTCACTAAATGGATAGAATTCAAGCCCATTGCCTCTTTAACCTCTGCTAAGGCCGTGGAATTCATACAAGACATAATATTCAGATTCGGGATACCAAACAGCATCATAACTGATTTAGGATCCAACTTCACAAGTTCAGAATTCTTTGACTTCTGCGAGCAAAAGAGCATTCAGATCAAGTATGCATTTGTAGCCCATCCAAGAGCCAACGGGCAAGTTGAGCGGGCCAACGAGATGATATTGGATGCACTCAGGAAAAAGGTCTTCGATAAGAATGAAAAATTCGCAGGAAAGTGGATAAGGGAATTACCCTATGTCGTTTGGAGCCTAAGAACCCAACCTAGCCGAGCTTTGCATGGAAACACTCCTTTCTTCATGGTCTATGGGTCGGAGGCAGTGCTACCTGCTGATCTCAAGTTTGGGGCGCCAAGGCTGATCTTTGAAAGCATAGCAGAAGCTGAGACCACCAGGCTGGAGGACATAGATGTGCTTGAGGAAGAACGGTTAAATGCAGTAATCCAATCAGCAAGGTACCAGCAGACTCTAAGGCGCTATCACGACAAGGCTGTGCGACAACGATTCTTCTCAGTAGGAGATCTCGTCCTCCGCCGAATTCTAACGGGGGAGGGGCGACACAAGTTATCACCCTTATGGGAAGGACCCTTTGTGGTAACAGAAGTCACTCGGCCCGGATCGTATCGCCTCACTCAAATGGATGGCACAGAAGTTGGGAACTCCTGGAACATAGAACACCTCAGAAAGTTTTATCCTTAGCTGTATCTCAAAACGGCTGGGATGATGATGTACTCTGTAAAGTGGAAATATGTCATCAATAAAAAAGAGGTTTCAAGGATACTCAATTCATTTACGATTGACTTGCATTCTTACTCAACTCAGGGTGACCACTATGCCCTGCTAACGGAGCAATCGACTTGAGTCGGCAACGACTTAAGGCGGTGCAACATGCTCACACTTACTTAACTCAGGGTGACCACTATGCCCTGCTAACGGAGCAATTGACTTGAGTCGGCAACGGCTTAAGGCGGTGCAACATGCTCACGCTTACTTAACTCAGGGTGACCACTATGCCCTGCTAACGGAGCAATCGACTTGAGTCGGCAACGACTTAAGGCGGTGCAACATGCTCACACTTACTTAACTCAGGGTGACCACTATGCCCAGCTAACGGAGCAATCGACTTGAGTCGGCAACGACTTAAGGCGGTGCAACATGCTCACGCTTACTTAACTCAGGGTGACCACTATGCCCAGCTAACGGAGCAATCGACTTAAGTCGGCAACGACTTAAGGCGGTGCAACATGCTCACGCTTACTTAACTCAGGGTGACCTCTATGCCCTACTAACGGGGCAATCGACTTAAGTCGGCAACGACTTAAGGCGGTGCAACATGCTCACGCTTACTTAACTTAGGGTGACCACTATGCCCTACAAACGCAGCGATCGACTTAAGTTGGCAGCAACTTAAGACCGGTGCAACATGCTCGCGCCTATATAATTCAGGGGATGACTTCCATATCCCGCAAACAAATTTCATAATCATTACTGCCAACTCATTAACTAATAAAATCTGATACAATGAGAGAGTAATTATGTCATTCGAATGGTAAACTGGTGTCCTCTAACAAATACTCGATCATGCAAACCGCGCGCTTGGAGCACACGAAATGTTTTTCTATTTTGCAACGTCTTTCCCAGGAGCAACCGACGAAGAAGGGCGACTCGAGGAATCAGGGGCGGCGTTCACGTCAGCCCTTATGTCTTCAGGAACAACCACGCCGGGTCTCCTCATCAAGATTCGTCCCACCCGAATAGCCTTGTCCAGGGCTTTATCGCGTTGGGCCTTGAGAGTAACAGAAGTTTCTTCAGCAGTTTTAGCAGCCAGTCGAGCGCTCTCTAACTCCTAGGCAATGGATTTTTTGGAAGTTCGGAGCCCTTTGATAGTAGCATCCTTTGCTGATATCAACTTCTTAAGCCGGGTTACCTCCTCCATGGATTCCTGCAGCTTACGACGTTGGAGGTCTAATTCTTCCATGGTGAAGCGATGACTTCTTTCCAAGATAGTCAGCGAATTGCTAGAATCTCGATACAACCTGTCAAGATTGTCACGAGAAGCAGCAAGGATACGTTTTTCTTCCTGCAAGCACAAGTTAGTTCCTTCAAAAAACCAAGCAAGTAATAGGAGCACAGCAAGGCAAAGCACAGTTTCGTATATCACCTTTTCAGAGTCGAGCTGAGCATGAAGAGAAGAACTCAGTGCATTGGCATCATCTAAGGCAGCGGAGACCTGACTCAGTTCAATCTGACTTTGAGAGTACTTTTCCTCAAAATCAGTGCATCGCTGGGCCAATTCAGCCTGATCTCGAGAATGTTTTTCCTCAAGAATTGCAATCTGCCGAGTCATTCCTAGCAAGAGGTAATCAAACAAAACGAGGTCAGAAGGTAAAACAGTCCACAACAAAGGCGAAGAAAAGAAAAAGGGCACTAACCAGCGTTAGTTGCCTCCAACTCGGATACACGACGATGAAGTGACACTGGATTCCAACACGAAAGAGACGAAGCCACTTCTGGGACGGAAGCACCCTGCGATCTCAGCTGGCTGGCCATCCCATCCACCAAAACCTGATGAGAAGAACAGATGAGCATAATGACAAAAGTTCATGCAATGTAAAGATCAAGCTAAAAAACAGCACAGTACCTGGAGGTTGGAGAAAAACGAAGGGATCCCCAAATCAGGAGAAATCAGCTGATAACCAGGCGCAAGGCCACCACCCGAAGCAGCTTGCAACGGACCAGTAGGAATCAGCTCAGCGCCTTCAACAGAGCCGAACACCCGATCAGCGGGGACGCTGCCCTCTAAAGCGACCCCCTGGTCCAAAGTTTGGGCTACCACCATGCAGCCAGAGTGTGGAGGTGATCCCGCGTGAACGTCCATGGAAGTGCAGGAAGGAGACCCTGCTCGGGCACCCTCGGGGGCTGGGTCATAGTTGGCACTGCCCACTTGAGCCGGATCATCCCCGGCAGCACCCTCGGGGGCTGGGCAGTGGCTTACACTCTTCACCCGAGCTAAGTCATCCCCGGCGACATCCTCGGGGGCTGGGCATGTGTCAGCACCATTCTTGAGGTCCAGACTCTCCGCAGTAACCACCTCTAAGGTTGACGGGCCTTCAGCCACTTCCATGGAACCAGGACAATCCAAGTTAGCATCCCGACCCTCGAGATCGCGCTCTAAGGTCGACGAGGCACGGGATGACCTCAACCCAGCATCAGGCACGGCAGCGCAAGCCTCCATCGCGTCATCATCCACTGGCTCTGATAACAAGTTCTCTAGGACCATATCCTCAAGAGTTTGATCAAAGTTGGCCAGGGACAGTTCTTGCAGACCAATGAGGGTAGATAAAGCAGGAGAGGGAACTCCACTACTTTCACCACTGGCGAGGAATTGCCGACTGTTCTTCCGAGTCAGAGGGACCTCATTCTCTTCCTCCCTGTCGTCTTCATCAGCAACACAGGCAACACCCCCATTGGGATCAGCGACAGATGGAGTACACCCATTGGGATCAACAACGGACATACCACACCCATTGGGGTCAGCATCAGTAAATTCAGGCACGGGGACCTCCTCAGCAGCAGGAACCGAGGGACCAGCGCCCCGATCCAAACTAGATACTTGCCGAAGACGTCTCTTTTTCTTTTTCTGCTCATCAGCAGAAAGATCAGTTTGATTGGCTCGGCAAGGACGTCTCGGGCGAACACGGACAGGTCTCTGAACATCCAAGGTTGTACCAGCTTCTGGGAGAGGCGCCACCGCCAATGTCCCAGCAGGAGTAGCATCAGAAGAATCTTCAGCCAGCATATCAAGCATAGCACTTATTTCTGCATCATTAGGATCCAAAGGCACCTCAAAATGGACTTGTCGTTCGTCGTCGGGAATCTCCCCAAGCGAGGCAACCAAAGCACTGACTTCTTCATCAGAGGGTCGCGTTCTAAGGCCCAAATTGCCATCAGTCGCAGGTGGATTTGACACGAAAAGAGTGAAGACTTTGGCAGGAGGCAAATTCCAGGCCGAGTACGCCACCGGAGCACCAACATTGGACACCTTGCCCCTGAGAATCATTTCCAGTCGGCTCACCAAGTCTGCAGAAGGGATTCTCCTGTTGGTAACCCGAGTTGAGTCAGCTAGCCCTCGATACAGATAAGCTGGGTGGACCCTATCTTTCAGTGGCTGAATGTTCTTGAAAACGAAGTCAGCAACCACAGCCTCAGCAGTTAGACCTCTCTCTTTCAGCAGTCCAACTTCAGCTAGCAACACACCCGCTTCAGCTACCTCCTCATCTGTGGGAGACTCGGTCCAGCTTGAGGTGCGAACGTCTGGCTGTCTTCCCGACCGGGGGGGAGAGAATTTCCATAATTATCAACTATGAACCACTCTAGACGCCATCCCTTAATGCTGTCTTTAAGGGGAATCTCAAGATATTCAGTCTTCCGTCCCTGGCGCATCTCCAAACTGGCACCCCCGACCAACTGATGTTGTCCCCCGGCCATCCCAGGGCGACAATGATACAGGTATTTCCATAAGCCGAAATGCGGCAGCACGCCAAGAAAGGCTTCGCATAAGTGAACGAAGATGGAGATTTGCAGAATTGAGTTAGGGTTCAGATGGGTCAGGTTAATGTGGTAGAAATCAAGGAGACCATAGAAAAAGGGAGAGATGGGAAGGCCAAGGCCGCGGAGAAGAAAAGGAGCGTAAACTACAGACTCGTGAGTATCCTCTGTCGGGACAGTAGTCCCGTGGCAAATCCGCCAAGAACAGAGTTCCCGCGGAGGAAGAACCCCGATGGATACGAGGTGGAGGAGTTCAGCTTCGGAAATGATGGACATGTGGTTACCTGCAAAAGGCAACTGGCTGTTGGGATCGATTGGAGGAATCACCACAGCGGACGAGCTCGCGATTTTCCTCTTGGGCGCCATCTCGATTCTACCAGCGAGCAGATTGGAGGCGAGCGGCAGAGAGGATTCGGAAGCGGGAATGCAAGAACTAGGGCACGGAAAGCAAAGGCGGCTAAAAGCGCAGCTCTTATGGGATATTCTCGAGCCAGATACCGTTTCAAAAAGTGCCCAGTCATCACCCGGCGGTTATTTCCAAAACCCCAGCATGCCACGTGGTCATTCGGCAGTTATTTCCAAAAAGCCGATGGGCCACCTCATCACTCGGTTATCATCCTCAAAATAGCTCATGCGGCCTGCTATCACTCGGTGTTGCCTCTAAAACGCTGATCTCGTGTTCAATCGCTCGGCATTACCTCTAAAATGCCGACGTCGACCTGCTCTCACTCGGCGTTGACTCTAAAAAACGCTGATTTCATATTCAGTCGCTCGGCATTACCTCTAAAGTGCCGACGTCACCATCCAGTCACTCGGCGTTGCCTCTAAAACGCTGATCTCGTGTTCAATCGCTCGGCATTTCTTCTAAAATGCCGACGGCGACCTTCAATCACTCGGCGTTGCCTCTAAAACGCTGATCTCGTGTTCAATCGCTCGGCATTACTTCTAAAATGCCGACGGCGACCTTTAATCACTCGGCGTTGACTCTAAAACGCTGATTTCATATTCAGTCGCTCGGCATTACCTCTAAAGCGCCGACGTCACCATCCAGTCACTCGGCGTTGCCTCTAAAACGCTGATCTCGTGTTCAATCGCTCGGCATTTCTTCTAAAATGCCGACGGCGACCTTCAATCACTCGGCGTTGCCTCTAAAACGCTGATCTCGTGTTCAATCGCTCGGCATTACTTCTAAAATGCCGACGGCGACCTTTAATCACTCGGCGTTGACTCTAAAACGCTGATTTCATATTCAGTCGCTCGGCATTACCTCTAAAGCGCCGACGTCACCATCCAGTCACTCGGCGTTGCCTCTAAAACGCTGATCTCGTGTTCAATCGCTCGACATTTCTTCTAAAATGCCGACGGCGACCTTCAATCACTCGGCGTTGCCTCTAAAACGCTGATCTCGTGTTCAATCGCTCGGCTTTACTTCCAAAATGCCGACGGCGACCTTCAATCACTCGGCGTTGCCTCTAAAACGCTGATCTCATGTTCAATCGCTCGGCATTACTTCTAAAACGTCGATACAGACTACAAGATTACTCGGCGGCTACTTCTGGAAGCGTCAGTATGATGTTCAAGTTATTCGTCTACTGTCTCAAAAGAATCAGTTTTATAATCAAGCAAAGCAAGTCATCAAGAAGAAGCCAACGTCATTTTTTCATTAAGGGAAGACAATAAGCTTACAAATCAACTCTTTGCGAGTTGATGCTTCCCTACTATTACTACATTACATTACTACTACTACTATACTACGCTATACTACTCTACATTACTACTACATTATTCTAACTACACTATACTAATATCTAAAGACCAGTGGCGTTTAGCCACTAGCCTTGCTGTTGCTGCCGCCGCCGCCGCCCTTGGTGCTGCCCTTGCTGCTACCGCCTTTGGTGCTGCCCCTGCTGCCGCCGCCGTCACCGTCCCTGCCGCCGTCGCCGCTGCCCCTGCCACTGCCGCTGCCGTCGCCGTTGCCACCGTCGTCGTCGTCGTCGTCGTCGTCCTCGTCCTCGCCGCCGCCGTCCGAGTCCTCCTCATCCGAGGAGTACTCCGACTCATCCGAGCCCTCGAGCCCGGAGCGCTCGACGGCCCGGATGTATGTCCAGACTTCCGCGGCTATCCCCTGGGAGTCGTCCGAGTCATCGGACGATGCCGGGGGAGAGACGGGAGCCGGAGATCCCTCGGACTCGGAGGAGAACGCCTCCTCCGAGTATTCCGAGTCACCGAAATCCTCCGATGGAGGAGTCGGTTCGCGCTTGCGCTTATTGCTCTTGCCCATGGCGGAAGCAGACGGGAGAGAAGAGAAGGAAGCAGTAAAGAACAGCGAAGAGATGTGAAAAAACCAGAGGGGCAACAGCGTTATTTATAGAAGGGAAAGGCAACCGCTCACCTCCAACCGCGGTCACTGAACAGTCGCAAAGCATTCAATAAGCACTTCCACCCGTCTGGAGACACGTCAGGCGACTGACGCCGTTTCATGCAACACTACACCCATTGGGACTCCAGTCAACAGCGCAAAGGATATGATTACACTCGCCGTCCCATCACATTACTACTCAGAAGCAGCCGGCTAAAACACTCAGCGTACCAAGCCGTCCCTTGCCCACACCCATTAGGGGGGGACGCCCAGGAATTATCAGTATATTTTTCAAAATGGTCACATCTGTGCAGGGCACGCAGTGAATGACTCAAGACAAAAATGAGATATCAGCGAGAGTTAGAGGGAAGCCAAATATAGCCAGTAGGGTGCAAAATATGGTCGACGGACACGACTTGAAGACTAGACAGAGAACGTCCATCAAATGTCCAATCAGTCACAGAGCAAATCAATTACACTGCCTAGCAAGATACGGATGGATTGCGAACTAGGCTACAAAAGACAAAATACATGCTGACCTCTGAAGCATAATATTGATGACATAGCGCGGATGACATCATGCCAACTTTTTTACAGGCAGAAAAGATAATCTTCAGCAAAAGGACATAAAAAGAGGACCTTCGAGTGAATTATCCTCAAAAATCCACTCGAAGCTCGGGGGCTACACCCATTGGGTGCACCTCCGGTGCACCCCATGGATTATCATTCCAAGTCAAGATAGAGCTGATTTCTAAAGCGTGGGACTAGATTAAAGAAGCCAACCCTCAACCAAAATGAAGGAACACAAATGGAAATAATCCATATTGAAGACCTTCGAGTAGATTATTTTCTAAAATCTACTCGAAGCTCGGGGGCTACACCCATTGGGTGCACCTCTGGTGCACTCAATGAAGTTCAGAATCCTGCAAATCGGAATGCCAACCTCTAAGGCACAGACACGAAACTAGGCTTCGGTCAACGAGTGATCGGAGCAGGAGAAGACAACAGGGAACCATCTTTCTTCAAATCACCCGCAATCTGGACCTGGGATCTTCGGGTTAATTACCTCTAAATTAACCCAAAGATCGGGGGCTTGTGGGGGATAGGTATCCCCCGGGTCCACTAAAAGAGTAAAGGACCTCACGAAAGGCCCAAGGGCCCAATAAATCGTAAGGTCATTCTTTCGTGGGCCTGGGGAGAAACAACCAGCAAAACAGAACGACATGAGGCCGGATTGGTGTAAACCCGGACGGCCCACAGCATCGAGCGAATGACCGCAGCAGAGATCCGACTCTCCCGCGCTGGAGCCTCCATGCAACGAAGCCATGCGAGGATAAGTCGGCGAGGGTTACGTAGGGATAATCTCAAGAGGTTCACTATCTTTTAGCTACTTGTTGTTATCTTATCCATGTGTACTGCCCCACGGTCGAGTATATAAGGCCTAGGGGGCACCCTTTCAGAACGATCGACCCTTTATTGAGCCACCCACATCAACTCTCTGTATTCTCGATCCAGAGAGTTCTCTTGTAACCACATCCACCAAGCATACTCATCAGGACGTAGGGTGTTACGCATCTCTAAGCGGCCCGAACCTGTAAAACTTGTCCACTGTCCCTCGTGCGATCGGCGCGAACCATTTTGCTACAGTTGTCGACACCGTCCTACTCCTAAAACACCTTGAGGGGCAACCCCGGGTGTGCGGTCGGACCCAAAACACCGACAGCGAGTCCTTCATCGTCGGAGTCGGACGAAGAGCAATCCGAATCCCACTCCTTTCCAAGGTGTGCCTCGCCTTTAGCCTTCTTGTAAACCTTCTTGTTCTCTCTCTTCCCATTTTTCCCTTGTTCCTGGTCACTATCATTATCGGGACAGTTAGCAATGAAATGACCAACCTTACCACATTTGAAGCATGAGCGCTTCCCCTTTGTCTTGGTCTTGCTTGGCTGCCCCTTGCGACCCTTTAGCGCCATCTTGAAGCACTTGATGATGAGGGCCATCTCTTCATCATTGAGCCCGGCCGCCTCAACTTGTGCCACCTTGCTAGGTAGCGTCTCCTTGCTCCTCGTTGCCTTGAGAGCAATGGGTTGAGGCTCATGGATTGGACCGTTCAATGCGTTGTCGACGTATCTCGCCTCCTTGATCATCATTCGCCCGCTTACGAACTTCCCAAGAACTTCTTCGGGCGACATTTTGGTGTACCTAGGATTTTCACGAATATTGTTCACCAGATGTGGATCAAGTACAGTAAAGGACCTTAGCATTAGACGAACGACGTCGTGGTCCGTCCATCGCGTGCTTCTGTAGCTCCTTATCTTGTTGATGAGGGTCTTGAGCCGGTTGTATGTTTGGGGTTGCTCTTCGCCCCTGATCATCGCAAATCTTCCAGGCTCTCCCTCCACCAACTCCATCTTGGTGAGCATGGTGACATCATTCCCCTCATGTGAGATCTTGAGGGTGTCCCATATCTGCTTGGCATTGTCCAAACCGCTCACCTTATTGTACTCTTCCCTGCACAAAGACGCTAAGAGAACAGTAGTAGCTTGTGCATTTCTATGGATTTGTTCATTTATAAGCATAGGGCTATCCGAGCTATCAAATTTCATTCCATTCTCTACAATCTCCCATATGCTTGGATGGAGAGAGAATAGGTGACTACGCATTTTGTGACTCCAAAATCCATAGTCCTCCCCATCGAAGTGTGGAGGTTTGCCAAGAGGAATGGAAAGCAAATGTGTATTTGAGCTATGAGGAATACGAGAATAGTCAAAAGAAAAGTTCGAATTAACCGTCTTCCTGTAGTCGTTGTCGTCGTCCTTTTGGGAAGAAGTAGACTCATCGCTGTCATCATAGTAGACGATCTCCTTAATGCGCCTTGTCTTCTTCTTCTTCCCATCCTTCCGTTTGTAGCCCGAGCCCGAGTCGGTAGGCTTGTCATCCTTTGGCTTGTTGATGAAGGTCTCCTTTTCCTTATCGTTGATCACAATTCCCTTCCCCTTGGGATCCATCTCTTCGGGCGATTAGTCCCTTTGTGAAGAGAACGGCTCCGATACCAATTGAGAGCACCTAGAGGGGGGGTGAATAGGTGATCCTGTAAAACTTAACACTTAATGCCACAAAAACTAATTAGGAGTTAGCGCAATAGTGTCAAGTGGCTAGCAAGGAGTCTTTAGCAAAACACAACAACCACAAGAAGATCAACACAGAGATGGCACAGTGGTTTATCCCGTGGTTCGACCAAGACCAACGCTTGCCTACTCCACGTTGTGGCGTCCCAACGGACGAGGGTTGCAATCAACCCCTCTCAAGCGGTCCAAAGACCCACTTGAATACCACAGTGTTTTGCTTGCTTTACTATTTCCCGTTTGCGAGGAATCTCCACAATTTGGAGTCTCTCGCCCTTACAATGAGAATCACACAGAAGTACGGAGTAAGGAAGGGAAGCAACACACACAAATCAACAGCAAATACGCACACACACGGCCAAACTCGAGCTCAAATGAATATCTCACAGTTCTCACTAGAACGGAGCTCGAATCACTGAGAATGACAAACGAATGCGCAAAGACTGAGTGTGGATGGTCAAGAATGCTCAAAGGTTGCTTGGTGTGCTCCTCCATGTGCCTAGGGGTCCCTTTTATAGCCCCAAGGTAGCTAGGAGCCATTGAGAGCAATCCGGGAAGGCAATTCCTGCCTTCTGTCGACTGGCGCACTGGACATGTCCGGTGCACCACCGGACACTGTCCGGTGCGGATTTCCTTACCGAATTGGCGAAGCCGACCGTTGGCAACCTTAGAGCCGTTGGCGCACCGGACACTGTCCGGTGCACACCGGACACTGTCCGGTGCACACCGGACAGTCCGGTGCTCCCTTCTAGCCGTTGGCTCGGCCACATGTCCCGTGCGGATCGTGCGGCCGACCGTTGGCTCACCGGACAGTCCGGTGCACCACCGGACAGTCCGGTGAATTTTAGCCGTACGCCGCCGACGAAGTCCCGAGAGTAGCAAGTTGATGGATGCCAGCCTGGCGCACCGGACACTGTCCGGTGCACCACCGGACTGTCCGGTGCACCTAGACTGAGCAGACTCTTTGCTACTTCGAGCCACCCTTTTTCAATTGAATTTTCTCTGATTCTAACATTTTAGACAAACATGTTAGTACACAAAAACCAATGTACTAAGTCTAGAATCATACCTTTGTATTGATTTGCACCTTGACCATCATTTGGCATAGTTTCTGACTTAGGCATTTGTGTTGGCACCCAATCACCAAAATACTTAGAAATGGCCCAAGGGCACATTTCCCTTTCACTTTTATTTTTGCTAGTTTAATATCATTGAACATTATCTAATCTTGCAAGAAACACTTGTAAACAATTTGTGTATATTGATGTAATATATTTCTTTGTGATGCGTGAAACTTTCGTACATACCGTTTTGAGCTCCTTGCGAAAAAACACCTTCACTTTTTTTCATGCTTCACGAAGAAAAAAATTCCCTTTCTGTCGATTTGATAGTGCGTATTTTGCCACGATTGCTGCATAGTAATACTGCTGACGAAGATTCCTTTCTTGTGTAAAAATATATCTGCCAAAGGCATATTTTGTGTTACAGCACATTCTTTCATGATCCGATAGGTATTTTTGAAGGAGCATATTTCCTTCTTCACAGCTTTTTGCTGATGCAAAATGATGTATGATATGATGTTATGCGATATGATATGATGGTATGATGCAAAATGATGTTTATGCCGAAGATAAAAACCCACACGAGTACACACGCAGACTCTGCATCCCCTTAGGGACAACTTTGGAGTCTATTCACCTTTGACTTAGGTGGTTTTTCAGCTCTGCATTCCCTTAGGAACGACTTTGGAGCTAAGCTCTGCATCCCCTTAGGGATGACTTTGGAGCTTCTTCACCTTTGACTTAGGTGGCATTTAAGCTCTGCATTCCCTTAGGGACGACTTTGGAGCTTCTTCACCTTTTACTTAGGTGGTATCTTTGCTCTGCATTTCCTTAGGAACGACTTTGGAGCTTCGTAACTTACTCTGCATTCCCTTTGGAACAACTTTGGAGCTTCTTGATCTGTTTTTGTTACACTCGATGGTGTAACCACAGGCTTATTACATCAAACTGAAGGTTAAACCTTCTTGTATTGTCTTTTTAAAAGAAAGTGTAAAGGCAAAAAGGAGTACAGATACATTGGATCAAGGCATTCTTTAGCCAAAACGTTGTGCCACCTTCAATAGATATGCCTCGACTCAAGCATAGTGTTGTTGACTGTGCGAGCTTCAAACTCCTCCCGAAGGTCACACTGTTGCTGAGCTTGATGATGCCCTTCTGGTTGTTGATTATGAATCGGGGCAGGCGTCAGTGGTAGCGGTGGTGGCAATTGAGCCCAGGAAGCTTGGGAGTGACTTGCCGAAGTAATGGAAGCCGTAGGCTATTGATTGCCCACATACTCCGGGATATACGGAGAGTAGCATGAAGTAGTATGCAAGACCTACTTCGGCGGGTTGTGCCGTGCTTCGGCTTCAGCGATTTCCTTCTGCTTCTGGATCGTGACTTGGCACATCCTTGTAGTGTGTCCCTTGTCTTCGCCACAAAATAGGCAAAATAGTCTCCTGGGGTGATTACCATATCTTCCTCCGAAGCTTCTGCCCCCTCTGCCTCTTGGAGCTGGTGGCCTGAAAGAACTTTGTTGTGCCCCTGATGATTGAGAGCTATGATGTTGCCTTTGGGTATGATTCCCCCTGTCGTTGCTTGAGTTGGGGTTATGGATCGTCCTAACATGCCTAGGGTGGAGTCTTCCTCCGAAGCCCCTGGTCATCTCAGAGTATCTATAGGCTTCTTTCCTTTTTTGTCGAAAGTCATTGTCAGCTCTGATGTACTCATCCATTTTTGGAGAAGCTTCTCTAAGGTTTGTGGTGGCTTTCTTGCAAAATATTGCACCATTGGTCCTGGTCTGAGCCCCTTGATCATGGTCTCAATGACAATCTCATTGAGCATTGTAGGCGCCTGAGCTCTCAGTCGTAAGAACCTTCGGACGTACGCCTGTAGGTACTCCTCTTGGTCCTGCGTGCACTGGAACAGGGCTTGGGCAGTGACTGGCTTCGTTTGGAAACCTTGGAAGCTAGTGACTAGCATATCCTTTAGCTTCTGCCATGACATAATTGTTCCCGGTCGAAGAGAAGAATACCATGTTTGAGCCACACTTCTGACTGCCATGACGAAGGATTTCGCCCTGACGGCAGTGTTGCCCCATATTGTCACACCTGGTTTTAGAAGGCAAACCGAATGCAAACCATGTACGTGCCAGGATCAGCAATTCACGTACACAACAGTTATATAACTGGACATCATCACACGGTGCTTAAATAATAACATAAAAGGGTAATAATAGTCGATTACATCATGATGTCCAGGACATCCACATAGTCTTTAACAATAATCAAAGTGCGGAAAAGAAACGTAGATACACACGGCCTACACAAGCAGCCGACTGGGGGGGTTGCCGCTAACCCACACCTAGAACTCATCGTAATCTTGGAACTCCTGGAAGTCTTCCTCCACAGCTTCATCTTCACCTGAGCAGTGGTTGCAATGCGGACAACCTGGGGGGGTTTGGTGTGTAAAGCAAGGGTGAGTACACATCAACATACTCAGCAAAATGTCCCGTTTGGCTGTAGTGAACTAGCTTTATGTGGAGTTAAGTCAAGCAGTTGCTTTTAGTTGGTCGGGTTATTATTTACTAGTAGAAAGTCAGGTTTTAGTATTAACCCAAGTTATTAACCCAATGTACCCTTTCCAAACGGAAAGAATACCACTTACCAGTACCATAATCATAACCAAAACCATCATCCTCATCACCACCTGTAAACCATACATCTCTGATCAAGTATCTCTAATCAATGGAGCTCCCTTGGCCGCTCATAACCGCGAGCACGGCTGATATATCAGTTTCATAACACTCTGCAGAGGTTGCGCATTTTACCCACAAGCCATGATTCCCTCTTGTCTCGGGCCGATCAAACCCTTAAACACTACCAAGGTGAATAGGCAGGGTCTCACTACGTAGCCTTTACAAAGATTCCCTGAGGCTGTAGCCGCCCGTTAGGTTTCCTAAATGTACCGCACTCCTTGGCAAACCAACCTTGGCAGAGCGAGCCGCATACACCGAGCCCCATTGATGGCACGACGGCGAAGCGAACTACACCTCAGTTCCTCTAATTATTTAGCTAAGGGCGTCCCATTCCACCCTCATGGTTGCACTGTTTTCCCGGGCGGTCATCCAACGAACAGTCCTTACGGAGAGGCACTTGAGAAACAGCTCAAGCCCCCTTAAATGTCACAGTACCATCATCATAATCAAAAGGGAAAACAACGTATCATAGATAATCTCATCATGTTCATTGATTAATGTGAAGCACTAGCATAAGGCTAAACTATAATATCCCAACCAAAATAGGTAAACAAGGACAAGATAAACAAAAGCTAGTCGATCCTTAGGTATAAATTGTGTAAATGCGGGGAGTGAATTATAAGAATGAGTAGGACATAGATGGGTCAAGGGACACTTGCCTTCACCAACCAGCTGCTGCTCAGGGTCTTCACCTGCAACTCCTTCAGACTCCACCAACTGACTGTTATCTATACGAGTTCAAATATACATTCCACAAATTTAATACAAAAGAACAGTACACCATACAATAGAATGCAATGATTAAATAGACGTTCGACGCAGGGCTCACACCTACGACTAAGCGAGAACAAGAAAGTAACGGTCAAGGCTACGGCTGAAGAGCGATCATGTTACACGATTATAAATTAAAATACTCGTCTAAACCGAATGGTATTAATTTAGCCATCGCGCTTAGCATAGGGTAAAGTCATGTTCCATATTTAATTATTATGAACAAATTAAGGTAAGTTAAAAGGATTGTCGCACGGTAAAATGTGCGACGCATCACTTAAATTGAATTAAGAAATAAACGATTTATCGCGCGACAGAGCGCGCAACGAGTCACTTGCAAAAATTATAATGAGATGTTAAGTGTCGCGCGACGAAATGCACGATGGCATACGTCAACTAGACTAAATTTAAAACGAAACATCGCGCGACGAAGCGTGCGATACAGCTCATTAATTAAAGATAAATTTAAAATGAATCGTCACGCGACGAAGCACGCGACGTAGCACAACGACCAAACTAAAACTAAAATTAAAAAAGGTTAAACTGAAAGTTGAACGCCACGCAACTACAGTCGCGTGCGTGAACACGCTACGCGTGCTGGGGGCACGCGAGCGTGGGGTCGCGGGGCGCGCAGGCGCGCAGGGCGCGAGGGCCGTCGGGGCGCGGGCGTGGGGACGCTTGGCCACTGGGGCGCGAGCGCGCAGGGGTGTGGTTGCGGGGGCCACGAGGGCGAGGCCGCGGGGCGCGTAGGGCAAGCCGCCGCCGGGGTAGGGGCACGCGGGGCGCGGGGGCCGTAGTGCGAGCCGCCGCCGCCGAGGCGCGGGCGCGCAGGGGCCGTGGGGCCACAGGCGCGGGCCACCGCCGCCGGGGCGCGAAGGGGCGCGGGGCGAGCCGCCGCCAGGGCGCGAGGCTACAGGGCCACGAGCGCTCAGGGGACACACGCAGGGAACACTCGTAGGGGAAAAGGAAGGGGAGGGGGAAGGGAAGAGAGGGAGGGAGAGGGAGAGGGGAGGGGAGCTCACCTCGAGGTCCAAATCCGGCAATCACCGTCTCTAAAACCTAGGGCACCACGGGGGAGAGAGAGAGGTGGGAGAGGAAGTTGCTGCGCGTGAAAAACCAAATGAGAGAAAGAGACCAGGGGAGGGGCGCGTGCATGGGGGAGGGCACGAGCGCTAGGGGTGCGCCGGGCCGGGCCGGGCTGGGTCGCACCGCGGGTCAAAAATCCCACGACACACACAACCACAGATCGGAATCCAATTTGCGATGCAAATTCTGAAACGAGACTAGGCGAACACGCGATTAAGCACAACATCAGACAAAGAAATATGATTCGGCATGATGCAACACCCATGTCAACTTAGGTTTTGTTTACACACGATATGGACACCAATCGCTATATTGCTTTGAAATTTGGAAGAAGGAGCGAAACTGGAAGAGAAAAGAGAGTAACGCCTGAATTTGGTGAGTAAAAAGATGAAAAAAATTCTACCCCCAAATTTAGGGTGTTACACATATGAGGATATGGTTGCTTCGTAGCTCATCAGGAACTGCTTTGGATCTGAGTGCCCGTCATACATGGGGAGCTGAGGTGGGTTGTAAGATGGTGGCCGCGGGGTAGCCTGCAACTCTGTTGCTAGAGAAGAAGCATCATCAAAAGCAAAGTTACCATGATGAAAGTCATCGTACCATTCATCATCATTGATTGGGCTTTCTTGACGAAGCTCCCTGTGTTGGGGCCTTCGGTCTTGGCCATCTTGAGTGAGATGACACATTTCTTCGGCAGCTTTGTCGATCTTTCTCTGAAGATCGGCGAGCCGAAGCATCTTTTCCCTCTTCTTTTGCACCTGTTGGTGAATAGCCTCCAAGTCCATGATCTCCAGGTCCAGCTCCTCCTCCTGAGGTGTTGGGCTAGTAGCCTTTCTCTTTTGGCTCCTAGCTTCTCGCAGGGAGAGTGTTTCTTGATTTGTGTCCAGTGGCTGCAGGGCAGCCCCTGATGCTGTTGTCTTCTTCGGTGGCATGGTGAAGGTGGATGCTTGCCGAAGGTGGTCATTTGAGTTCAACGGAGGTGGGCGCCAATGTTGGTCACTTGTTCTCAAATGTTGTAGATCAAGAACAAGGCAACACAATTATTAATTTTATGGACCTTCATCCCCCTAAGCATTATTTTCACATGGGTATAATGCTCATCAGACGAAGGTCAAGAAGGACATACCTTCATCATTTAATATGTGAATAGTAATGTGAAAGGATAAAGACAGTAACTGCATTTCATTAATTCATTTATATTTGCATCTCATAAAACATATGAGTATTAACAGTATTAATGTTACATTGATACCTTCGGTTTGTTCGAGGGTGAAGACGCGAGAGTGATTACAAATCCGCGTGAACAGTACGGTGCTACTGTTCATTTATTTATAGACATAGGACACAGCCCGAGTAAAATACATTTATGCCCTTGACATTCATCTATAAGCATAACATGAATCATTAAGTACTGAATAGTGTTTGTCCCTTTTCGATTATCATCATACTTGGTCTTCGTCATCACATCAAGCTGAAGCTCTTTGGCTATAGCTTTGTCGTCCATTCTTATTACCTTCGGGCTACATTTTTAACCTGTCACGAGAGAAAACCTTCATCTCGAAGCCGAAGCCCCCCCCCCCCTTAATGATTCATGTCATACTGAAAACATATGGTCAGACACGTTTTTGAGGACCTTCAGAAGAGGAAGGCCCCCGACACATAGAAACATATAAAAGTAAATAATACAGTTAAAAACAAAAAACAGAAATAGTGAACACATTGAAGTTTGCTTACATTTGGAGAAATGTTTGTTGATAGTTTAGACATAGTTGTAGAAGGTGAAATTGCTTGTTTTGTTGCAGACACTAGTTTGGCTAGAGTTGATGGATATACTGGAATGTTTAATTTGGGTGATGGCAAGGACAATTCTCTTCCATGTGAAGCTATGATTGACTTGATGAGGAGTCCTTTTTCTAGATCCTCAAATGACGTTTGATTGTAAACAACAACAAATGTGAATTTAAGAGATACAGTCGCTGTAAAATCTGGTGAAATTGTTCAAGTGCCTACAACTGATGAGAGCACAATTGTGCATGATTTTCAAATAATTCTCTTGGCAATGCCGTCAAAATAGAACATTCGCATTTTAGTCGTGCCATCAAAAGCCATGAAGGTGAGTTTGTACCTGCAAATGCAAATAAATCAAAGCTATAAAATCTTGGGATATGAAGGAATCTAAACAGCAAGGGGAATAAAAGACTATTTGTTTGTGTAATAATAACTCAATAATATATACCTGAGAATAACATCTGTAGATCCACGACATGATGACATTAACAATTGCATTGATTGTTTATTTGGACATGCATTACATGCTCTATACCACCAAGGTTGATTGTCAACTATTTTAGTAATGGTGACATTGCATGTACAACCTTCATCATGTCCCCCCAAAAACAGGTAGTTACAAATATAGAACTGATTTTTTTCATTTAAATGTTTGTAAGTGTATTTATGTATTTTATACACCATATAATATGCTTATTGCTAGTGTAAATGGGTTAGAGTCTAATAGCTCTTTTAAGTCTTTGTGTTGTCTCTCAAGATGGTTAGCAAACATCACTATCTCATTTCATAGAGAAATGGGAAATATCTATTAAATGTTTAATATGAAATAAGTCGGGATGTTATATGGACTGCGTACTTTTTATCTTTTTTTGTTCTTATGCTAAACATCTCACTCATGGTATGGTTGAGCTCAATGGCGAACCCAGAAATTGGCTAAGGTCCGGGTCGAAGCGACCATAAACTCTAATATAGCATATAAAGAAAAATTGTAGACGAAACAACGTTGACATAAATGTTAAAGATGACATACAAGTTATGAATAGCTCCTTCCAAATGTCTCCATTTCTTGTAGCAAACCAGATGCAGTAGTTCTTTGAGAACTAGGACCATCTTGACATATATTCTCTAATACCTCCAATACCGCTTTCCACATATAATGAAGAGAAAAAAGGGATAGGGAAAATGATTGCAATGTTCTATGCCTCTTCATGTTGATTGTTATTGGCTCCTTGTATCTTAAACATTTTACAAACACAATAAATCTCTATAAAACATCTAATTAAAGCCTTAAAAGTTAAAAGGGATAGAGAAATTAGGGGACTGTTGAATACTTGAACACATAACGTCTACCGAGGAGGCCAGGACTGGCGCGCGACGTCAGCGGGCAGAGCCGCAGAGGGCGTGACGGCGCGTGGCCAAGCGGCGGGCAAGGCCAGTTGACTGGCGCGCGGCGCCGGCTGGCACTGGTAGAGGGCGCGTGGCTGGGCGGCGGGTGAGGCCAGAGGCGGCGCCGCAGCGGCAAGGGTTCACCAGAGGCGACGGTAGCTCCGTAGCTCGCGTCTCGCGACCTAGCATGCTCCCTGGTCCATGCTTCCCGTGACTCCATGTGGGCTTTGGTGGACACGACCACGGCTAATGAGGGTGTGAAGAAGCTAAACTTCTAGCTGAGCTGTGTGAGCTAAAGAGGTTCTAAAAATTTTTTGGGCCTGCGCCCGGGGCCGTGGCCCAGGCGGCCATGGACCTGAGTCTGCCCCTGGTTGAGAGTAATGGATGGATTGAAGTACGAGTGGCAAGCTGCACTTCCACTTAAATATACAGTTTGTAGGTATAACAGGCGAAGTAAAGGAAACTCACTGAATAGAAATGCAATCTTGTATATGTGGAAAGGGAAAAAGTGAAAGAAAATTAAGTATTCTAAAATCTTGACATGAACCTTTGTATTTTTTGGTAAACATCCAACAAATATAACCACAATAGCATATTGTTTTTGCTGATCGTGGATAGTTTCATATAAAAATTCTAAAGCTCGATTCCCCCAAAGAGTAACTTTAATTATACCATCATTGGAAAATAGAGTAATAGGAGTGAGCAGTTTTTATAGTTTAGAATATTGTAATTCTGGATGCAGTTCTATACAATATTTATGTAATATTATATTACTAACCTGAGATACTTTAAACACATTTCGATAGATAGTTGATTTTTCACTTAACTGTATTGGCTTGATTTCATAAACTTCAGTGATCATTCCAAGCACATCTAATTCACTGCATTATCAATTATCAGATAATAGCATACCAAATTGCAAATATAGAAAGAGAAGTAGAAAATATATGAAGGAAAAATATGTAACTAATGTGATGTTCTCATACTAACAATTTTACAGTATTTGCGAATAAGGAAGACAACAAAGTATAATTGTATGATGTTATACTTATCATACACGTCTTTGCTTTTTTGGTCACGTGATAGCAGTAGATAGAAATAGATGTAGGATAGGTATGAATACAGAGTATCTAACACTTGTGGTCAACTTTTAAGCAGTATCCCTTTTAATAGGATTGTTTAAGTACCCCATTTAAATAGGGCAACGACTGTTATGCAAGCAGTCCTTCTGTGCAAGCGTGCAAGCAAACCATCTGATCCATTAGATTACGATCCAACCACAGATACAACCATGGTTTGTCAGGGGTTTTTTTATAAAGATTATTGAGCTGGTTGTGGAAGGGTTTAAGTGTTAAATGTGACCTACGGTTGGATCACAATCTAATGGATCAGATGGTTTGCTTGCACGCTTGCACAGAAGGACTGCTTGCATAGCAGTCGTTGCCTTTAAATAGACTCATAAAAGATACTCCATCCGTCTTAAATTAAAATTTGTTTTAGTTAATTAATAGGTTCATATAACATTTGATGTATATGTTTTATATATGTGGCTAGATTCATCTTCATCTATTTGAATATAGACACAAAAATTAAGAGCTAAAACGATTACTATTTTGAGACATAGGGAGTACTTGGTCATGTTATTCAAAGTATGAATAAAAAAACTTTTGGAAGCCAACGCCATAAGATGAAATGACATAGTTATTCCTGACTGCATAAAAAAAGACATACCCTGCAAAATACCAAAATAAGAAAAGGTCAGCAAAAATTCTTTATTTCTTTTCTAGGAAAATATTGCACCCCTAAACTTGCCCCATTTAGCGAAGAATGAATCATCCCTTCTTAAGAAAAATATGACACCTTAAACTCCTTTTTTAGGGTGTGAAGAATCGAGAAGCATATCTTTTAGCCAGTATCGGAACTGTTACGAACTCGTGAGTGGAGATGGCGCATGCAGCAAAAGGCAAAGGCAGTTGCACAACACCCGCTCTTAGACGTTGCAGTGTTTTTTAGGAGAAAAACTTGCTTAGGTTATGCTACAGTAAGCACGGACTGTAGCATCTGTAGGAGAAAATACACATCACTTATGCAATATCGTAGGAAAAGGGGAAAATGATGTGTGTTTGCCAGACTGGAGCACGGCAAACGACGATACGAATGCGGGAGCTACAGTAAGCAGCGAACGGCAGGAAGCGAAAGGAAGCATGGAAAGCATTTCTTTACCTGGATAAGCGACAATCGCGGGAGGGTGCAGAGCAAGCCACGATGTCGTTGTCATCGGTGGCGGCGGCGCTGCCTCCCTGCCAGGCACCTTCTACATGGCCTTTCTTTACTGAGAAGGTGGAGAATGGAGCTTGGAGCCCTGGAGCAGCACATTAAGGGCGTGTTTGCCAGCAAAGTTTTCTAAAACTATGGTATTAGAATACTATAGTATATAACTGGTTATGACATTAATATCGTAGTTTTCTATCAGGTCAGTAAAATCAAAGTATTCCATGAAACTAGCACATGTTTGGTTCTAAAGTATTGTTGACTACCAAACTAGGAGTATTGACGATTAGCCCCCCAAAAGATACCCCCTGAGCGAGTGGGAGGAGGTACATCTACACGACCAGTGGTGGCGGTGCGCAGACGAAGCAACCGAGAGAAAACTTTGATCTGAGTAGAGTATCAAATACCACAAAAATACTACAGTATTGATTAAACCATGGTATTAATACCACAGATTTTCCATGACCAACCAAACAGCATTTGGACTAAAATACCGTAGTATTCCTGTATACTGTAGTATTACTATGGAACTCCAAAAATACCACATTAACAAACAGGGCCTAAAGGTCGCCTCTCTGCCAGACCTTGTAGATGGGCTGGTTTGTGCCCTGTCATGGTAAAGCCGCAACAGCTACTGGACACGTGTGCGGCCAAGATGTGAATGAGAAGTGGACACGCGTATGACCAAGATTTTTCTAGCGACATGGAACACGGCTAGCGAGGAAGTTGCATCCGTTTAATAAGAAGAAATATATTAAATGTATAATAATAAATATGTGAAGATATATAGGTACGTTACATTTTTCCAACGGAGATCACTCCATTTCTATTACTTTCATAACAAAAATACAACTATTTTATCCACATCTAGATAAGCACCAGGGCTAATCCTAGAAGGGATACATCACCAGAAACTGACCTGATTCTGGTCATACTAACAAACAACAAGTTGTTCTAAAAATGAAACATACCAGAAACACAAACATAACAGCTAAGTTCCCAACTACTGCTCACTCATTGTCAGAAACAGAAAACACTAAACATCAGAAACCCCAAAAGAGACTCAAAGACCATCTAACTCGACAGCTTCTCAGTGTCCACCGTCCTCACTCGACGTCTGTGGACTGATCCTTGCATTGGCAGCCTTCAACAGGAGCTTCGCGCCATCATGCAACAAGTCTTGGAGTTCCTTCTTGCTTAAACCTACCCATTTCATAATCAACACACATGCATGACATACAATTTCCACAGGTGAATTGATCAGAGTGTTTTCAAAGCAAGCTTTATTCCTTGCTTTCCATAAGGCCCAACAAATGGCGGCATCCCCAATAATTCCAATTTCTTTGGGATCATAGAGATTACAATTAAGCCACATCCAACACTGCTCAAGATTATTTGGAACATAATCAGAATTGAAACATTTAGCTACGCACCCCCACACTGATCTATCAGTGTGACAAGTAAAAAATAAATGATTAGTCGACTCGAAATCCGGACAAAAACTGCAAGAATTATCACCTGTCCAATTTCTACTAATCAACTTCTCTTTAGTTAACAACACATTGTTTTCAAGAAGCCATGTGAAGACTTTGATTTTTGGAGGAATTTTCTCTTTCCAAATATGATTGAAACAAGAACCATAGTTGTTACTATCAATGTTATCATAAAGAGTTTTCACAGTAAATTCTTTCTTATTACCCCATTTCCATTTAATACATCACTCAACTCTTGGAATTCAAACATCTGAAGTTTTTCAAGAATTTTGGCCTGGTTTTTCCTATCTCTCTTAACCATCTCCTGAAATCAAGCTGGGCATTTTTATCAATGACATCAATCACATGAATTTTTTTGTCATTACAAATGTCAAACAAGTTTGGTTCAAATATAGCAAGAGGAGTTTCAAGGAGCCAAGAATCTTCCTAGAATCTAGTCTTATCATTAGATTGCGTAATAATTTGTCTCCCCTGCATGTAGTAATCTCTGACTTTAAGCATATCACTCCACACCTAAGAGTCACCCACCCTGGGGCCAATATTAAGGATATTGTTACCATGGATATATTTATTATTCACAATTTCTTGCCAGATCCCCTTCTCCTTTTCAAGTTTCCACCACCACTTGCACATTAAACAGATATTTAGCAATCTTAAATTCTTAATTCCATGCCCACCTTTTTTCTTGCTAGTACAGACTTTATCCCATCTAACAAGATGATATTTTTTATCCCCTCCACCTTGCCAAAGGAACTTCTTCCTTTTTTATCCAGATTATCAATAGTTGTCTTGGGAAGCAAATACATTGACATATGGTAAATTGGGGAGTTGGATAAACATGCATTAATCAGGGTAATTCTCCTAGCAACAGATAAAGAACTACCCTTCCAGCAATCAAGTCTTTTTTCCAACTTTTCCTCAAGTTTCCTCCAATCAGCAATGTGCAAACGATTCGAACTGACAGGAACTCCAAGGTACAACATTGGAAAAGTTCCAATTTGATAATTAAAGAGATTAGCATATTGCATAGCAATCTCATCATCTCCATTAATCACAAAGATTTCTCTGTTCATAAAATTAATTTTCAGACTAGCCATCATTTCATAGATATACAATAACATTTTCAAGTTTCTGGCCTTAGTAATGTCATTTTCCAAACAGATGATGGTGTCATTAGCATACTGCAACAATGAAACCCCATCAGGGATTAAGTGATTGCCCAAACCTTTTAGAACACCATTATCAATTGCTTTATCCATCATTCTGGCAAGACAATCAGCCACAAAACTGAAAAGAATGGGAGAGAGGGTCTCCCTGTCTCACACCTTTAGCGCTTCTTAATGTATTTACTAGTTTGGTTATTGATTCTAACACTAACAGTGCCACCCTCAACCACCATGTGCATCCACCTTAACCATTTCTTAAAAAACCTCTATTATGGAGGCAAAGAAACAAAAATTCCCAATTAACTTTATCATACGCTTTTTCAAAATCCAATTTAAGGATAACCCCAAATTCTTTCCTTTTTTAAGTCTCATGAAGGATCATAACTCTAGTCATAATGTTTCTGCCTTTAATAAATGTAGTTTGATGCTCACTGATCAGCTTCTGGGCATAAGGTTCAATTCATGTAGTTAAAACCTTAATAATGAGCTTGTATAAGCCATTCAACAGACAAATGGGTCTATATTGCTGAATCTTTATAGCCTCTTTAATTTTTGGAAGCAGCGTAATAATACCATAATTAATTCTGCTAACATCCAAGTTCCCACCATGGAAATCATGGAACAGGTTGATAATATCTTTTTTAACAATGTCCCAACAAACTTGATAAAAATCAATTGGAATTTCATCTGGACCAGCAGCTTTATTGCTTTCCATCTGAAATATGACGTCTTTGATCTCTTTCTCACAGAATTGATCACAAAGAACTTGGTTGTCCATATCATCCAATTGCTCAATTCCATTCCAGATTTCCATGTCAATTTGAAACAAGTTACCCGGGGCAGGGCCAAAAAGCTCATTATAAAACTGAGTAGCATGTTCCAAAATATTTTCATCGCAAAAATCCTCTTGGCTCCATCTTCCTGGAAGACAATATTATTTTTTTGTCTCCTACCATTAGCAATGCGATGGAAATACTCATTATTTTCATCTCCATGCATAAGCTAGTTTTCATGCGTTCTCTGTTTCCAAAATAGTTCATCCTCATCAATCATCAGAAAATTCTCTTTCATAAGATAGCATCTTGCTTCAAGCTGCTGAGTATTAAGAGGACCCAACTCTTCATTCATTTCCAGCATATTCAGATCATATATAATCTGATCTCTCTTCTTCTTTTTCTCCCCTTTTAAGTTCCAATCCCATCCTTTAAGAAACTGCTTGCATAACTTCAATTTCTGTTGGATTTTATCTAGAGAACTTTTAGCTCGGCACGGTTTGTTCCAAATATCTTCAACTATTTTTTAAAATTTGGATAAGATAACCAACGAATCTCAAAAAAGAAGGAAGAGTGGGATCTCTTACATTGTCTTTCAGACTCAATAATGAGAGGATTATGATCAGATAGAATCCTAGGAAGCTTTTTTAACTTTTACAAGAGGAAACATATCTTCCCAATTTTTGCTCATCAGAACTCTGTCCAATTTAACCAAAGTGGGAGATTCATGGTTATTGGACCAGGTATAACCACCACCTACCATATGAATTTCTCTCAAGCAACATTTCTGGATCACCTAATTAAAAAGATCAGAATGATGGTGAATGTTATTTTCTTTATTTTTTCATGAGAAAATATTATAATGTTGAAACCCCCACCAACAATGTAAGGTTCCTTACTATTATCACAAAGGACTCTAGCTCATCCAGGAAACTATCTTTACTTTTCTCATGAGCTGGACCATAAACCACCATCAAGTTCCATTTGCACAAAAAACTTTTATCCTAGTAATTAACTTGGAGGACATGTTTTCCTTGCTTAAAGGATCCAACATCAAGATCATCAATCCTAGATCTCACCAGAATACCTCCAAATTTTCCATTAGAGGGAAACCACAGCCAAAAATAGTCATTCGAAGGATCCAACTTCTTTGTAATAGAAACATCACCTTCAACAACCATAGTCTCTTGCAAACCAATGAACTTAAATTTATGATGCCCAATAAGATTCCTGATAAAAGGGGCAACCCCTTATTTCCTGATACCTCTATAATTCCAAAGAAGACCCATCATTTTGAAAACTTTTTAACAGGGATCTTATCAGCAGCACTATCAGAGGATTCCCCAGTGCTTTTGATCTTTTTTTGGCCAAGATTTTCTTGTGCCTTTTTATGATAAAATCTCTTATTTTTTTAATAATCTCTCTTTTTTCTTGATTGAACCAAAACGAAGGCATCTGTTTCAGATTCTTCATGGTTTTGAATCTCTTTTTCCATACTATTATTAGTAGTTCTATCGTTTTCATCCTTTTTTGCAACATCAATTCTTTTTTCCTACCCAAACATTGTCTGGCCAGTTCCATTTTCTTAATCAAGTCAATAGATTACATGCTTGTGTTGCCCATATTAACACCCATATTTTTGCTTATAGCAATAATTTCAATAGAAGATAAACAAGAAATTTCGGAATGGGTTTAGACTTGTTACCCTCCAAGTTTCTTTTCACAGCCATCCTTCTGTTCTTTTCTTCAATTATGAGGCCCTGGTCTTTCTTAAGCCTCTCACTGGCCCTCCTTTCAGGAATGGGAGAGAGAATTTTCTTCTGCTGGACATCACTTTGGCCCCTATCGTCAGCCTTGATCCACTGATTCTTTGGAATAGTTTCCTCCTCTTGAGAAGTATTCAGAATCACACTTCCCTGAGTATTATCAAACATCATCTCATCAGAATTTCCTTCCTTTTATCATTTGGGTCCAGTTCTTCAATAATGACAGAACATTACGCGTTCCTGCTATGTTGCCCAACATTTGTATTCATTTTGTTCCTACACTTCAGTTGGGTATTCCAAGCAGAATGACTACTAGAGCCAATTCCCCCAGTCTTCATAGTCAAAAGATCATCTCCAAGAAGTTCACTGTCATCATCTTCTTCACTATCAGTAATGTGAACTTTATCTTTTTCATCATCAACGCAATTGAAGTAATTTTTGCCAGCTTTAAGATTACTCCCCTCATTCTCTTTTCCTTTGCCCTTGCCTTTGTCAACTTTCATATTCCCTTCATCGAACAACCCCATATCCTATCTTTTACCCTTCGACATTTTACCTTCATATTTAAATCTTTTAGCATCTTTCTGGTATGATTCATCCACTTTAACCTCTATTTCAGCATTTCCTTCCTCATCCTCCGTAAGAATTTCTCTTTCAAAAAAGAAATCATACAAGAACATTCCAAGGGCACTTTCCACAACCCCTGGAACTGCAGTGACATCTCTACAGGCTATTCTAGCTCTGACATATTCATTTCTAAGCCTAGTTTTCTCATCAACTTCGACCACCTTGCCCACTAGACCACCAACTTTCGCAATAGTAACTAGAGATCTCTGGTCCATAGGTATGCCACTAATCGTGAACCACCCTTTTGTAAGCTACCTTTAGCATTAACCGTAGGGGTCCAAGGATCAATAGTAATTTGGGCTTTTGCAGTTCTCATCCCCAAAGGTGTACCCCAAGTCACCAATCATCTTAGGGTCTGGGAATCTCATCACAAACTTGTTATCACCAATGGATCTAGCAGACCATCTCCACATATTCTTGCCAAGCATATTCATAAATTCCAGTTCAATTTGTTTTTCCCCAACATTTCCTTGAACAACAGTGATTATGGTAGTACTGGATTTCTCTTTAATCATTCTGTTATCAACTTTTTCTTCAAAATAAAAGAAACTTTGATCTTCAACTTGAGTAGCACACAACTCAGGACCAAAATTCCAGGGTAGACATTTTTTGCAATCGAAAACAACATGATCATCAAAACCACAAATATCACAAGGAAACTGATGTCTGCAGTCCTTAGTGGAATGATTTTTGAAATGACAGAAGGCGCAACCAATTCTATTAGGGATAAGATTATGATTTACCCCTTTTTTAGCTTGAGCCTCTCTCAATCCACCATCTTCCACATATATAGGAGCACCTTTCCAACTCCCTTCTGTGTTTTCTTCAAAGTTTGTTGCATGCAGCTCCCATGGGGATGACTCACCTTGATTCAAGATGTTCCCCTCTGTCATCTTGTTTGACTCCGCCAAATCTTTCCCTTCACGCTGGTTTTGCATAACACCATCATAAACTCTTCTCCAGACATGATCCTGGCCAAATCCA
Organism: Zea luxurians; assembly: GCA_029449295.1. Taxonomy (NCBI): domain Eukaryota; kingdom Viridiplantae; phylum Streptophyta; class Magnoliopsida; order Poales; family Poaceae; genus Zea; species Zea luxurians. The sequence continues at coordinate 19,687,358 of JAOPSE010000042.1, forward strand.
CGCCCAGATCCAAGCACGCTGCCCCTGCGGCCCATCCCTCTTGGTTGCATGGTGTGGGGGACAGATATCCCCAGGGTCCACTAAAAGGCAAGAAGGCCTCGCGAAAGGCTTTGGGCCTATTATTTCGCAAAGGCCACCCCTTCGTGGGCCAGGGGAAAGCCGCTGGTGGAAGAGGCCAACGTAGTGAAGAAGCAGATTCGGGCCCAAGCGGCTCGTTGGGTTCAAGCGCTATCCACGGCGCTGATCTGATTTTCCCGTGCAACATCCTTGGACGTCGGAGCAAACTAGGGATAGGTCGGCAAAATTATAGGAGGATAAGTTCAGTCAGTTCACTATTACTTAGGTACACATCATCATCACACATGCATGTAATGCACCACGGTCAAGTATATAAGGCCTAGGGGGTACCCCATCAGATTCATCGATCATCTACTCAGCCCACTAGCTTTTCTCCACATAGGAGACTTCTCTTGTAACCCACCACATAAAGGTCCACACCAGGAAGTAGGGTATTACGCATCTCAAAGCAGCCCGAACCTGCAGAAAATCGCCTGTCATCTCTCGTGCATCCCACACGAACCATTGAGTTACAGTCAACAGCACTGTCCTACACAAAAGCACCGCCAGGGGTAACCCCTGGTGTGCGGTCGGGCTCCAAACACCGACAGCTGGCACGCCAGGTAGGGGGTGTGTTGTTGATCCAAGCTAGCTCAATGGCTGTCACTTCTCAGTGCAAGATCGCTCTCCGCCCTAGATCCGTGTTCTGCTTCAGGACCATCTCGTCCGTAGCAGATGAGGAAGGAACTCTGCACCACATAGCGGATCCACTGGAGAAAAAGCTTTCCTCAAAAATCTCCGGGAAAGCTGGAACAAGGCAGCAGATAGCGCAACCTCCTACGCCCCAGGCGAAGACTACCTTCTGCAAGTCAAGAGCCGGGAATTCACTTACCCGAAGAACCTTGTTGTCCACTTTGTCCACAAAGGAGTGGACATGGATTACAAGAAAGAAAGAAGCAAGCGGGATGAAGGCCCGTCAAGTCGTCCTTCCGACACCTTCGCCCTCAAAGAAGGATGGAAAGGAATTCATCGCCGCGGCAACTCCTTTCTACCCCAACGTCCTCTGCATCGGGGGGACATTGGAGTCATCTCCCATCTCCGACGATGAGCCAACCGTGTCGGGAGAAGAACCTCCTCAGCGAGAAGCTCGGTGATGGAGAAACAGACGCCAGAATATTCGGCGACATCACAAAGCTGGGGAGCAGGACCCAGCGCAGCCCATGTCCCGAGATGAAGTCTCGGAGATAGGAGAAACTCCTGATGAATGAGTCTTTAGGGAAAGGAGGAATTCTCGCCGACGCGACCGCCGACAGGCTGAAGACCGAGATCGAGAACAAGCCGAGCAGGATGCGAGGTTACGCTGAGAGAACCCTCTCTTCGCTCGAAACCTGAACCCTGACTTTGCTCGTGCAATGAACACACCGAGTGAAGTCGGAGGAGTGTTAGCTCAGATAGCTGATGGTCTCCCCAGAACTCCGGATGCTGAAGGTTATAGGCGGGCTGCTCACTCGAGTGGCTAATCACCTTCTGCCCCTCGCCCATCCCCCGGGTGACCTACAACACACCATCAACAGTCGGCGAGACGCATGGAGCTCCATCAATGTTTCACGCGAACAACGACACGAAAACGAGATAAGGCATCGGGAGGAGTACGATCGGGACCATGGAGTCCCGGCTCGAAGTCGCACCACCTAAGTTGAATCGGTGGCAGCCTCAACTACTGGCCCGACCCGGGGAGGATCAAGATGGCACATCAGCAACTCTCCTCCCCGGGACCGGCACCATGAGCGTCGACAGGAGGACACATGTGGAGTATCCACGCTTACTCCGTGTCTCAGGGCCATCCAGTGGCTCCCAAACTTCAAGGTCTCCAAAGTCGACAAATATGAGCCTAAGCAGGACCCAGGAGGCTGGTTGGCCGTCTATATAACAGCTGCTCGGGCCACTGGGGCGACTGAAGATGTGATGACTGCATACTTGCCCATCGTTCTCGGGCAAGATGCACTGCAGTGGCTACGACACCTGCCACGACACTGCATCGACGATTGGAGCGACTTCAGTCGGCGTTTTATCGCCAACTTTCAATCCCTCTCCGACAAGCCGGCGCAGCCATGGGACCTCAAATCTATCAAGCGCCAGGGGGATGAGACACTTCGGTCGTACCTCAAGAGGTTTCAGACCATGAGAAATCGTATCCCTGAAGTCACTGAGGCGGCGGTGATTGAGGACTTCTACCGGGGATCTAATGACTCAGCCTTCGTCCGAGCCATACTGCAGAAAGCACCGACCACCTCCAAGCAGTTGTTTCAAGAAGCGGACCTCTACATTATCGCCGACGAACGGGTTTAGGACCTCATCGTGGAACGAAACCCGCGCCACCAGCACCGCGGCGCGACGCAAACCAACAACCCGACAAGCATTGGAAGAAGAGGCCTGTGAAGAGGTCCACGCTGCCGGGCCACCCGTCTCTCATGCCCGAGGGGCACCCTGTGGAGGCGAGCGAATACTAAACGACATCCTCGACGCCCAGTGCTCGTACCACAAGGATATGTGCCACACCCTGCGGAACTATAGAGGTTTCAAGCATTCCATCGGGTATGGTCAACCGTTCCAGCCTCTACCACCTCCCCCACCACGAGGAGGGCCCGGTGAGGCCTGGCAGCCTCGACAATAGGAAGGGGGAGGAGACGGAGCATTCCCGCGCGTCGACGGAGAGGTCAACGTCAACTTCGGAGGACACAGGTCGCAGGAAAATAGAAGGTAGCAAAAGCTCAACGACTGATATGTACTAGTGGCGACCACCAGTTCCCTAGCTCCTTACCGGTGGTCGGAATTCCCGATCACCTTCAGCCGAGCGAATCAATGACTCAACTTCGACCATCCGGGCAAGTACCCGCTCCTCGTAGATCCGGTGATCCGAGAGAGCAGGGTAAAGAAAGTACTAGTGGACGGGGGAAGCAGCATCAACGTTACCTTTCCCCGGACGCTCTTGGGCTTGGGAGTCGCACTCAAAGACCTCACCGAGTCAGACACCCCTTTCTTTGGCACTGTGCCAACCGAAGGGGAATACCCGCTCGGGCATATCTACATGCCCGTTACCTTTGGAACTCCGGAAAACTACAGAACCGAGTTCCTGAGGTTCGAAGTGGCGAGTTTTGATTGCGGATACAACACCATCATCGGCAGGCCAGGGCTGGCAAAATTCATGGCTATCCCGCACTATTCTTACATGATATTGAAGATGCCGGGACCACAAGGAATCATTACCGTGCGCGTTGACTTCCAAGGCACCGTGGAATGCTTTAGAGGAGCCATTCAGGTGGCCCTCACAACCAGACCACTAACGACCTCCTCCGCGCAGGCGAACACAAAGCCTGAGCGAAACTTCACGATACCCGCGAATGAAGCTCAAGCCGTGACCTCTATGCGACTGATTGAAGAGACAAAGAGGATCAACCTGGGGTTCGCTGATGAACGCAAGACCGCCATCATCAATTCCAGCATCGACAACAAATAGGAAAGTGTGCTCGTCCGGTTCCTGCAAGATAACTGGGACATATTCGTTTAGCAACCTGCGGATATGCCAGGAGTCCCGAGAGAACTGGCCGAGCACAAATTGAAGGTCTATCCTCAAGCAAAGCCGATTCGACAGAAGCTGTGTCGTTTCACGCCTGACAAGAGAGAAGCTATTCGCGCCGAGTTAGCTCGCTTAGTTGCAGCAGGGTTCATTAGAGAAGTGCTGCATCCTGAATGGTTAGCAAATCATGTTCTTGTACTCAAAAAGAATAAAGTGGATTGGTGCATGTGCGTCGACTATACTGATCTCAACAAACATTGTCCGAAGGATCCCTTCGGGCTCCCCAGAATAGATCAGGTGGTCGATTCGACTGACGAGTGCTCTATGTTATCCTTCCTAGACTGCTACTCTGGATACCATCAGATCAGCTTGGCAAAAGAAGATGAAGAGAAGACAACATTCATCACCTCGTTTGGAGCCTTCTGTTATACCTCCATGTCGTTTGGCCTCAAGAACGCGGGAGCAACCTACCAGAGAGCTATTCAAACATGCTTAGCCGATCACTAGGGTAAGCGGGTGGAAGCTTATGTTGATGATGTGGTGATCAAAACAGAGAACTTAGAGAACTTCATCGAAGATTTGTAGCTGGCCTTCAACAGCTTGAGGCGATACCAGTGGAAGCTCAATCCAGAAAGGTGTGTCTTCGGAGTACCGGCAGGAAAGTTACTCGGATTCAACGTCAGCCATCGGGGAGTTGAAGCCAACCAAGAGAAAATTGAAGCCATCATGAGAATGGAAGCGCCACGATCACAGAAAAGGTACAGAGGCTTACTGGATGCATGGCAGCCCTGAGTAGATTCATAACAAGGCTACGCGAGAAAGGCATGCCATTCTACAAGTTGCTCAAAAAGGTGGACAAGTTTCAATGGACCACAGAGGCACAAGAAGCTCTAGAGGCGCTGAAAAAGTTCCTGACCACGCTACCAGTGCTCAAGCCACCGCGCCGAGCCACAACAAATCAGCCAGCAGAAGATCTATTACTATATATTTCCTGCACGACTAACGTGGTAAGCACCGCGTTAGTAGTCGAGCGGGTGGAAGAAGGACATGTGCACCTGATACAACATCCTATATACTTCATCAGTGAAGTCCTCATGCCTTCAAAAATAAGATATCCTCAAATCCAAAAGTTGTTATATGCGGTACTTCTAACCGCACACAAACTCCGACACTACTTTGACGACCACAAAGTCATAGTAGTCACAGGATTTCTAATAGGGGACATCCTCCACAACAAAGAAGCCATCGGAAGGATAGCCAAGTGGGCGTGTGAGTTGGGAGCTCATGACATAGAGTTCCGACCTCGCACGACAATCAAGACCCAGGCGCTAGTCGACTTCATATTCGAGTGGACTGAACATCATGTCCCAGACAACCATGAGGCTACTGAAGTATGGAGAATGTACTTTGATGGCTCGCTGAAGCTATAGGGAGCAGGTGCAGGGATCCTCTTCATTACCCCCGGAGGTGAACAACTCAAGTACGCACTCCAGTTACTATTCCTAGCATCAAATAATGTAGCAGAGTATGAAGCGCTGATCCACGGGTTGAGCATCGCTGTATCACTCGGCAAAAAAAACTGATGGTATATGGAGATTCTCTAGAGGTCATAACTCAGATAAATAAAGACTAGGATTGCTCGACCGATTCTATGGGCAAGTACTGTGCAGCCGTCTGAAGATTATAAGACAAATTTGAAGGGTTAGAGTTTCATCACGTGGAGAGAGACCGCAATGCGGCAGCAGACGCATTGTCAAGGCTGGGATCCAGTCGGGCTCAGGTCCCACCCAGGATCTTCATCCAAGAAGTATCACGCCCGAGTATTCTCTTAGATCAGATAGAAGAGTGCAACATCTTGAGCCAACCAGAGTCGGACCCCAACGACTGGAGAGAGCCTATCATCAGATACATAAAAATGAAGAAGAACCGGATGACAAGTCGACAGCACAACGCATCGCAAGACAATCGGCCCACTACACCCTCATAGGGGGCATACTGTACAGAAGGAGTGCGACAGGAGTCCTCATGAAATGCATTCACTCGGCTATTGGGAAACAACTGTTAGAAGAAATCCACGCTGGGCAATGCAGAGTACATGCTGCATCCAGAACCCTGGTTGGGAGAGCTTTCAGATCTGGTTTCTATTCGCCAACAGCAAAGAGTGACGCCACCGAGGTAGTCCAGAGATGTGAAGCCTGCCAATTCCTACCAAAGCAACAACATTTACCCGCACAGCAACTACAGACCATTCCTGTAACCTGGCCTTTTGCATGCTAGGGGCTAGACATGATTGGACCTTTCAAAAAAGCTCAAGGAGGCTATACTCACATACTGGTTGCCATTGACAAATTCACAAAGTGGATAGAGTACAAGCCAATCGCTTCCCTGACCTCAGCCAAAGCGGTGGAGTTTATACAAGATATAATATTCAGATTTGGGATACCAAATAGCATCATCACTGACCTGGGATCCAATTTCACTAGTTCTGAATTCTTCGATTTTTGCAAGCAACAGAGTATCTAGATCAAGTATGCATCAGTAGCACATCCAAGAGCTAATGGCCAAGTAGAAAGGGCCAATGGAATGATACTGGAGGCACTCAGGAAGAAAATATTTGACAAAATGAAAAGCTCGCATGAAAATGGATCAGGGAGCTACCATATGTGGTTTGGAGCCTAAGAACTCAACCCAGTCAAGCTCTGCATGGAAATACCCCCATTCTTCATGGTTTATGGGTCCGAAGCAGTGCTGCCCACCGACATAATATTCAGGGCACCGAGGCTGACTTTTAAAAGCTTAGCCGAGGCGGAGGCCACCAGGCTAGAAGACATCGATGTGCTAGAAGAAGAACGATTGAACATAGTAATTCAGTCGGCTAGATACCAGCAGAACCTGAGGCGCTATCATGATAAAGCTATGAGACACCGATCCTTTGCAGTGGGAGACTTGGTCCTTCGCCGAATTCTAACGGGGAAGGACGGCACAAGTTATCACCACTATGGGAAGGACCATTCACCGTATCAGAGGTCACTCGGCCAGGCTCATACCGGCTTACTCAAATGGATGGCACGGAAGTGGGGAATTCATGGAACATAGAGCATCTCAGAAAGTTTTATCCTTAGCAAGGCCTTAAAAGTTCTCAAAGGAACATTGCACTATGTAATCGGGGGACTTCATCATCAATAAAGTTTTCATTTCCGAAGGCATTCAGACTCTTAACTTCCAGCTGACCTCTATTTGATTGGATTTGAGGTTAGCACGCTTACTCGAATCAGGGTGACCACTATACCCTACTAACGGAGCAATCGGCTTAAGTCGGTGATGACTTAAGTTGGTGCGACATGCTCACACTTACTTGACTCGGGGTGACCACTATACCCTACTAATGGAGCAATCGGCTTGACTTAAGTCGGTGCGACATGCTCACGCTTACTTGACTCAGGGTGACCACTATACCCTACTAACGGAGCAATCGGCTTAAGTCGGTGATGACTTAAGTTGGTGCAACATGCTCACGCTTACTTAACTCGGGGTGACCACTATACCCTACTAACGGAGCAATCGGCTTAAGTCGGCGATGACTTAAGTCGGTGCGACATGCTCACGCTTACTTGACTCGGGGTGACCACTATACCCTACTAACATAACGACAGCTTAAGTCGGCGATGACTTAAGTCGGTGCGGTATGTTCACGACCACTTATCTTAGGGCGACCACTATGCCCTACCAGTTAGATGTTCGGTTTAAGTTGGAAAACGCCTTAAAACAGCACGACACTCATACTTTCACAACTGTTCAGGGTGATTGCTATACCCTAACGACAAAATTATTAATGCCCTAGGAAGAAAAAGAATGTTGTACTTGTTGGCCTCAGGGGCACTTTCTGGCACCCTGCTCACAAAATATTCGAGTTCTAACATAACCATGACATACACATAGAATTCATATTACATCAAGTGCTCTGCAGGACATCACTGCATTGAAACATCTTTGTTAGCAATGTCTTTCACAGGAGCGACGAAAGAGGAAGGACGACTCGAAGCATCGGGTGCAGCCTTGACATCAGTGACAATATCGTCAAGCACCACGACGCCAGGCCTCCTCATTAAGATCCAACTAGCGCGAATGGCTTTGTCCATAGCCTTGTCGCGCTGAGCCTTCAAAACGGCGCAGTTGTCCTCTGAAGCTTTGACAGCCAGTCGAGCTGCTTCTAGCTCTTGTGCGACAAGTTTCTTTGAAGCACGTAGATCTCTAATCGTCGAATACTTGGTTGATAACATCTATCCAAGCCGCAGAACTTCAACTTGGGATATTTGCAGCTCGTGACGATGATGATCCAGGTCCGACATGGTGAAGCGGTGGCTCCTTTCCAAAATAGTCAAGGAATTGCTAGCGTCACGGTATAACCTGTCTAGATTATCACGAGAGGCCGTGAGTGCTTGTTTCTCCTCCTGCGAACAAGAAGCAACATTCAGCACCCAGTCTACAATAAGCGTGGTGAAGTCAACCAAGGGAGTTTACCTCGTGCGCCATCCTTTCAGAGTCAAGCTGAGCACTGAGAGAAAAATTCAAAGAACGTGCACCATCTAAAGAAGCAGAAACTTGGGCCAAGTCAGCTTGACTTTGAGAATACTTCTCCTCAAGGTCAGAGCACCGTTGAGTTGAGTCGGCTTGGCTTCGAAGATACTTTTCCTCGAGATCAGAGCACCGTTGGGCCATATCCGACAATGCAACTGAAAGGGGACGCATGACTCAGAACAAGTTGATCAATAAAAACAACTAAGGAAGATGTAAGGTCACTGACCAGCGTTCGATGCCTTCAAGTCAGCAATCTGTTTCTGAAGCAGCAATGGGTTCCACTGCATTAGAGACAGAGCTTCTTCTGGAACAGTGGCACCGCACGACCTTAGCTGGGTAGACATTCCATCAACCAAAGCTTGTGATCATAGACAGATGAGCAGAAGAAAGATAATTCACTAATATGAACAATGAAAGGCAAGAGGTTGACTCACCTGAAGATTGGAGAGAAACAGTGGCAGGCCCAAGGCAGGAGGAGCTGTGTCATGACTCGATGGGGGGGAAATCAGTAAGAACAATCTGAAGGGCATTGTCAGGGGTGATCTCAGCCCCACCAGCAGACAGCAGGCTTCTCGCACCTAGCTCGTCGACCTCTAAGGCGACTTGTTCGTTCATAGCCGTGGAAGCATGCACTGCCGTCGCCCCATTGGACCGAGGTGGGGATGACCCAACATGGACGTCCATGGAGGTGTGGGAGGAAGAGCCCACCTGAACACCCTCAGGGGCTAGGTTGTAGCTTGCGCTACCCACAAGAGCCGGATCACTACCGGCAATACCCTCGGGGGCTAGGTAACTGCCAGCACCACCCTTGGGGGCTAGGTCTTCTGCAATAGCCATCTCTAAGACTGAAGGCTCCTCCATCACCTCCATGGGAGTCGGGTGACTCGGACCAGCGTCTTGGCATCGAAGGTTGCCCTCCAAAGTCGACGATGCGCGAGACACCGCTCGGGTTACCTCCTGCCCAGCGAAGTCAAGCAAGGAAAGCCCATCATCTGGGACCTCTAAACAGACAGCCAGGACATCATCGACAGTTGGCTCTGACAGCATATCTTCGAGGATGACTTCCTCAAGTGCTTGATCAAAATCTGATATTGACAGTCCTTGGAGACTGACAAGAGCCGACAGAGCTGGAGTAGGGATGTCGCTACTCCCCTCACTTCCTCTATAATGTCGGCTGTTCTTACGGATCAGCAGGACTTCTTCTTCTTCTTCCTCTTCATCATCATCAAGCATGCATCCAATAGCCTATGCACCCTTGGCGTCTGCCTCTGGAACGACCTCTGTCGGGACATCATTAGGAACTGGCACGGAAGGGCTGACATCCTGATCCAAGCATGATAGTCGCTGCAACCGCCTTTTCTTCCTCTTCTCCTCGATAGTCGCGATTGGGTGTTTCGCTCGGCGCGAACGCTTTGGGCGAGCACCTTCGGGCTTCTGAACTTCTACCTCTTCACCAAATTCCTGCCCAGTTGTGATAGCCATTGGCTCGGTATGGGTAGAGTCAGATGATTCCCTGCTAGCAGGCTAAGCACAGCGTCTATCTCAGCATCATCAGTGTTGGCTGGCATCTCGAAGTGAGTCTGCCTTTCATCTTTGGGAAAGTTCTGAATTGAAGCAATCAAGGCTTTGATATCTGCTGGAGAGGGTCGCACTCTAAGACCCGGGCTACCATCATGAACAAGGGGGTTGGACACAAACTCGGAAAATGGCCTAAATGGTGGCAAATTCCAGTCAGAATAGGCTACAATAGCACCAGCATTTGAAACTTTGCCCCTCAGGATCATATCCAGTCGGCTCACCAGATCTTCTGTGGGTTTCTCTTGTTTGTAACCCGGGTAGAGTCATTGATGCCACTATACAGATAAGCAGGGTACGCCCTATCCTTCAAAGGCTGGATATTCTTGAAGATGAAATCAGCGACCACAGCCTCAGCAGTCAGACCTTTGTCTTTCAACGAGCAGACCTCGGCAAGCAGTACTTTTGCCTCTGTTATCTCTGAACGGGTCGGAGACTCTATCTAGCTCGGAGTGCGGACATCTGGTTGCCTCCCTGACCGAGGGGGGAGGGACTTGCAGTGGTTCTCCACAATGAACCATTCGAGGCGCCACCCCTTGATGCTATCCTTGAGGGGAATGTGGAGGTACTCTGCTTTTCTCCTGCGATGAAGCTCCAGACTTGCGTCGCCAACAAGTTGGTGCTGTCCACCAGCCATCCCGGGTCGACAGTGATACAAGTACTTCCAAAGGCCGAAATGGGGGAGAATCCTGAGATAAGACTCACACAGATGTAGAAAGATGGAAATTTGCAAGATGGAATTAGGGTTCAAGTGGGTCAAGTTCAGTTCATAGAAATCAAGGAGGCCGCGGAAGAAGGGTGAAACAGGAAGAGCAAGGCAACAGATGAGAAAAGGAACATAGACGACGGACTCATGGGTGTCGTCTATCGGAACAGTGACCCCGCAGCAAATTCACCAAGAGCAGAGCTCTTTTGGAAGTAAAACCCCAACATCGACAAGGTGAAGAAGATCAGATTCTGAAACAACGGACATGTGATTACCCGCGAATGGCAACTGACTGTTGGGGTTGATGGACGGGATAATGGCCACAGTGGAGCTCTGCCTCTTCCGTTTCGGCGCGATCGCAATCTCGTCGGCGGAATGAGCAGAAGCAAGATCTCAGGGAAGCAGAGGAGTGGTTCGAGGCGGAAATGTAAAATTAGGGCTCAGAAATCAAAAGCGCATGTCGGCACGAGTATAAATGGGGTTTTCTCGTGTCAGGTGCTATTTCTAAAAAAGTGCCAAGTCATCACTTGGGAAAACAAAACTTCAGACATGGCTCAGCGGTTACCTCTAAAATGCCAACAGCATCAAGCATGACTCGGTGGTTACTTCTAAAACGCCGGTATCATCAGCTATCACCCGGCGGTTACTTCTAAAATGCTGGCAGAATTGAACATGACTTGGCGGTTACCTCTAAAACGCCGGTGCCATTGGTCGTCGCTCGGCGGTTGTTTCTAAAAAACACCGGTAGCATTAGACGCACAGATGAACTGTCAAGCGATTATAAAGATAAAAGCAGCAAAAGGGCAATATGCACTCGGAGCAACCGAAGTTCTTCATTAAATAAAGGAGGAAAGTTTCACAAACTCAAAGACTAACTCATTATGAGTCAGCCTTTTTTCCCTTTTTTAACTACATTACATTACCCTACATTACACTACTACACTACTTACACTATACTATACTACTAACTACTACTACATTATTCTAATACTACTACTACTGCTTTGCCACTGACCCTGCTGCTGATGTCGCCCCTGCCATCGCCGCTGCTGCCCTTGCCGCCGTCGCCGCCCCTGCCATCGCCGCTGCCTCCACTGTTGCCCTTGCCGCCGTTGCCGCCACCACCTCCGCCGTTGTCGTTGCCACTGCCGTCGCCTTCGTCGTCGCCATCACCGCCGCTCCCTTCCTTGGACGAGTCGGAGGAGTTCTCCTCGTCCAAGGAGATCTCCGACTCATCCGAGCCTTCGAGCCCAACGCGCTCTACGGACCGGATGTACGTCCACACCTCGGTGGCTATCCCCTAGGAGTCGTCCGAGTCATCGGACGATGCCGGGGGGAAGCGTACTTCAGATACCTCCTCAGACTCAGAGGAAACCTCCTCCTTCGAGTACTCGGAGTCACCAAAGCCCTCCGAGGGAGGACTTGGCTCGCACTTCTGCTTGTCGCCGGAGCGACGTGGCAAACCTCGCCCCTTTTTGTCCTTGCCCATGGTCAGATGGAGGAGAAGAAGGAGTTAGAAAAGAAGCAACAGATGATCGAAGGATAATGGAGAGAACAATGGTGCAAGCAGGCTATTTATAGAGGCCAAGAGTGACCGTCCACTTCCTACCACGCCCGCCGAACAGTCGCAAGTATTCAATAAGCAATTCAAGCCGCCTAAAAATGAGCCAGGCAACAGACGCCGCTTCGCATAACACGACACCATTTGGACCAAGGTCAACGGCTCGGATGGCATGATTACACCCCGTGGTCACATCAAGTTACTACTCTAGGACAATGTGCTAAACACTTTGCGTACCAAGATGCCCCTTGGTTACACCCATTGGGGGGGACGACCAGGAATTTTCATTAGATTTTCTGAAGAAGTCATATCCATATAGTATACGCAATAAATGTACTGAGACATAAGGAAGAAATCAACAGAGATAAAAGGAAATCCAAATATAGCTACTGAGCTGCAAGTCTAATCAGTAGAGGCATTTAAGCGCAGAGCGAAGTGAAGACCAGCCAAGAGCCATCTACCAAACGTCCAATCTGTCACTGATCAAATAAATTGCAGACCTAACAAGGACTGGGTAGACGATATTGTTTGAACTCACAGGAACATGAGATGAAGACAAAATGCTGATTTCTAAAGCACAAGATGAAGATCTTTGAGTGGATTATTTTCAAAAATCCACTCAAAGCTTGGGGGCTAGACCCATTGGGTGCACCTCCGGTGCGCCCAATGGATTTTTAATCCCAGAAGAAAGAATGCTGATTTCTAAAGCACGAAGTGAAAGCCTTCGAGTGGTTTGTTTTCAAATAACCCACTCAAAGTTCCAGATGCTGATTTCTAAAGCATGAAGTGAAAACCTTTGAGTGGATTGTTTTCAAAAAACCTACTCAAAGTTCCAAATGATGATTTCCAAAGCATAGCACAATGACAAGACACTGATCTCCACAATGCTGAATGAGGGCTTTTGAGAAGACTGTTTTTACTGAAATCACTTAAAGTTTAGGAGTAAATGCTCAGTAGGTGCACCTCTGGTGCACCCATCGCCAGAATGGAAGTCAAGCCATAGATTCGCAAGTTAGACCTAGAATCTTTGGGCCGATTATTTTAAAATCAACTCAAAGATTGGGGCTTGTGAGAGACAGATATCCCCCGGGTCCACTAGAAGGCAAGAAGGCCTCGCGAAAGGCTTTGGGCCTATTATTTTGCAAAGGCCACCCCTTCGTGGGCCAGGGGAAAGCCGCTGGTGGAAGAGGCCAACGCAGTGAAGAAGCAGATTCGGGCCCAAGCGGCTTGTTGGGTTCAAGCGCTATCCACGACACTGATCCGATTTTCCCGCGCAACATCCTTGGACGTTGGAGCAAACTAGGGATAGGTCGGCAAAATTATAGGAGGATAAGTTCAGTCGGTTCACTATTACTTAGATACACATCGTCATCACACATGCATGTAATGCCCCATGGTCAAGTATATAAGGCCTAGGGGGTACCCCATTAGATTCATCGATCATCTACTCTGCCCACTAGCTTTTCCCCACATAGGAGACTTCTCTTGTAACCCACCACATAAAGGTCAACACCAGGAAGTAGGGTATTATGCATCTCAAAGCAGCCCGAACCTGCGGAAAATCGCCTGTCATCTCTCGTGCATCCCGCACGAACTATTGAGTTACAGTCAACAGCACTGTCCAACCCAAAAACACAGTGAGGGTAACCCCGGGTGTGCGGTCAGGCTCCAAACACCGACACATGGTCACAACAACAACAGGAGCCCGCTTTGATTTCACAGCACTCGCATAAGATCTCTGCGATTTTCCCCAGAATTAACCAACAAATCTCTCGAATCTCGGTTTCAAGGTGTTCGGTGGGGGAGGAGAAGGGTTTTTTCTCTCGCGCTGCTAGGGTTTGTGGCGGAGAAAGAATGGGCCGATTCGGCTTCTGTTCTCCGTAAGATACCTAGTTCAGGTATTTTACCCATCGGACCCCCTCCATCTCCATTTTTACGAGCAAGGTCCCTGTGAGTTTCCCCATTGGCCCCTTTACTTTTTCCAATCCTGGGAGAGCCCGGAGCTTTCCTTGGAGGCATAATCCAAGCAGGAACCTGTTCTTGATGAGTTTTCCATGATTGCTGCCTGCAATTCCTCCCAGATCTCCAACTAAGTATCACATGTATATGTTTAATTTTCACATTTCAATTACCAATTTTTTCAAATTGACCAGCACAAATCTGTTTTAGGTTTGGCATAATTTCATCATCGAACAGAGTCGACCGAATCATGCTAGAATCATACCTCGTGTAGTGATGTCGACATCGGTATCTTCCTTCACATGGGGCCGAACATGTCGACGGAGACTTAGAGCTTGACCACATCTATGCATAAGAACGATGAGATCCCAGTGAGAGGCCACACACGTAGAGCCAATGCAAACCCTCCCACGAGAGAAATGGAGCAGGAAGGGAACGATGGCACTACAGAGGTGCGGAAATGAGGCGATGGCGCGGCGGCGGAACGGAGAAGCATGGCGAAGGCGCGGCAGAGCGCCCGATAGGGCAGGGCACCCGATCTAGCAGGGCGAGAGCGGTTCCTGAGCCTGAGCGGGGCGGGAGCCTCAATTCCAAGTATAGATACGTTACATATTGAACGTATATAAATAAATTAAATATGCCAAGATATATGTGTGCCAAGTAAACTTAAATAATTTACAACTGTACACAGCACTCACATTTTTTATTAGCTCTGAAGCATATTAAATACACTAATATGTCTTAACATTAGTCCCACGTGTTAATATATCTTTACTACTTCATAAGACAGTAGTGTAGACGTCCACAATACATATGGTGCACGGTTCTGCCATCGAACGGGAGTCGAGGGGACGTCAGGGCCCACCCGTCATAAGGCGAACTCGAGGCCGCTCCGCCACCTCACCACATTTCCCAAGCGTGCAGGGGACACCGTCCGTCATCCGCGCGCCGAGGATCTCCTACCCCGCCATCAACGCCCTCCTCCATCAACGAAAGGTGGCCGAGGATCCGCCCCACCCTCCTCCCCACGCCGTCGTCGATGGAAGGTGTGGTCTCCTACCCCTCTGCTCCACCATCAACGCCCTCCTCCATCCCCTTCCATTGTTGCCGCTCCGCCACCACACCATGTTTCCCAAACGCGCAGATCCGAGGATCCGCCATCAACGCCGCGCCCACCCTCCTCCCCCTCTGCTCCGTGATGACGGGGATCTGAGGCCGCCATCAACGCCCTCCTCCCCACGCCGTCGATGGCGCGCGTAGATCCAGTCTCCTTCAGGAAACACCGCGCCATCAGTGGAATCTCCTTCCGCCATCAGCAGAAGGTGCCGAGGATCTTGGGCAAGCAGGAGAGGGGGAGAGGAGGCCAAGGACACAACCGCGAAGCCAAACTCATCCAATTCGGCCCCTTCTGCCGGCCGCACCTCGACGGCTGCACCGTGCCCCCGCCACATCGCGACCATGGCGAGGGGAGCAGGCTGGCTAGCCCTCGGTCTACCTCAGCCCGCCGCCAGGAGAGATAAGGTAAGCCACCCACAGCCGTTGCCGCTGCCCTACTCCCGCCCCATCTCTCCCCCGTCCGGCCGTCGTGCTCTTAGCATTCAGAATCGGATGCTCTTCTTTGTTGGGTAGCCAGCTCGGTCGGTATGGCGAAGAGCCCAGATCTGCTCTGTCATGAGGTCTTTCGGCGAGTGTTGTCTCGCGAGGTGTAGCGAGCCAAGATCTGGTCGCCTGGTAGATTTCGTGTATCTGCTCGTATCGGTAGCTTTTGCTGTTAATCGTGAGAATGTTTTGTGGGGAGTCTCTTTGACCTTAGTACGCTGATCCCATCGGGGTAATGATATGTATGGAATATGGATGTTGTATATGTTTCTAATATTCTTGCTATGATTGATTTGGGTATGACATTGATTTAGTAATGGTATTTCTATGATTATGTTTTTTGTTCTAACTTTGGGTTAACGTTAGACATTGAACTCTGAACTGCACATACGGTTAGAGCTAGACCGAGAACTGTTGTTAATCCGTAGCTATTCATGTAGAGGACATCATTCTTCTTTGGTTCCCTGCAATTTTTATGATTTTCTGTTTTCTTCTTTGCTTCTTCACCCATCTGACATTGTGGTCTTCATTCTCTGTTTCCAGTTCAGGAGAGGTTCGAGAAGCTAAAATGGCTCCTAAAGGTACATGCCTAACATTGCATATTTCCATGGGTGTCGTATACTTATCAAGAATGCCCTATGTCAACCTATAAATTGGTATAAGACTATAAGTTGAGTTTTTGTGTCATGCATTTCCTTTTTTTGTTTTTGTGTCACCATTGTTGAATTGTATTAGGTATTAGTAGGTATTTCTACATTTAGCTCTCTGATTTAACCACCCCCTGTTTGATGTACTTGCGCCTTGACTAGAACATGTGAAATTGTGAATCATCTCTATTTGTTTGTTTACTCGTGCCTTGACCGGAACATGTGAATTATCTGAAGGGAGGGGTATAGAATTAGAAAACTACTGCATTGTCTCTTAAATACAGATAGGATGTGCAATGCAATGTTATCAATGCATATTGTAATAAATTGATTGCTATGCATAAAGTCTGTCTATTTTATTGCACAATCACCATGCACAAATTCATAAACTACTATTCGATAGGCTTACTGTAATAGTGTACTGTATTCATGATCTGACTATTTTATCTATGCACAAAGCTATAATTATCTGCTCCTGCCAAGAATTATCTGAAGGGTGGGTATATAATTAGCAAACTATAATTACTGCATTGTCTCCTAAATACAGATAGGATATGTAATGCAAGGTTACCAATACATATTGTAGTATATTATTTACTAGGCACATATATTATTTACTATGCTCCGCGAGGGTGACCGTGTACGAGAAGGAGAACTGCCTCGGCGGGCACGCAAGGACCATGGCCGTTGAGGACATCGATGCCGCCGGCACCGTGCAGCTCTACTTCGGCTTCATGGTCTTCAACCCGGTACGTACACATACATGTAGTAATGATACTATAATATAGAAGCGTGTCGTGATGGTCTCTTCTTGTGCACGTCTACGGCATATCCACGAGCATTCTGTGCCATTCGGTATAAAGTACATATATATTTATTATGTTAAACTTTGGCTTGTGGACGAATTACTTACTATGTTCCAACAACTCGAGTAGTGTTTGTCTGTTGCTCATTTCCACCAAAAATCCTCGCCATACTAAAACCTGATATCTTGCATTGGGACTCATTTCTGTGTCCAACAAGACGTTGCTTGCTTTCAGATCTCTATGATGTTATGCTTTCAGTTTACACTCTCAGAAAGGATTTTAGCGCTTCCATTCAAAAATAGTTATTGTAAAATGCTAGCAGTTAAATGATCGTTGCTAGATACACTACTCCCGTACTACTTGATTCATTTTTCAATAAGCCTTAAGATTCTTCTAGCATTTCCCTGTTTGGCCAGTACACGGATGTGTTACTCATTTTTTCACTTATCTACTTTGAAGAAAGCAAATTCCTTCAGATCACAAGTTATTTATCTTACATTAGTTGAAAACATAAACGACGTCAATAGTAAACTTCAAGTAACATAAGTTGGGCACACTCTTACCTGGCTGCATTTAGTCTTGATTATGGACATTTTCAACAAAACTTCATTTCTTACTTATTTGGTTCAAAAATTTTGAGGATGCCTGAGGGAACCTCCATGGGGGACTGTTGAATATAAGTACATTATCCACATTTCTTACTCTCCATCACCTTAAACTTCATGGTTAAAAAATCTAGAGGATGTATGATGCGTATACTGTAGTCGTTAATACATTTACTATATTAATTTCCTTCACCTTTGGTATAATGGAAAAATGCTTCCATGTTACAAACAGAAGACTCTTGGTCATCATACATGATGTTGTAAATGCCAGATTGACTCTTGGTCATCATACATGCTGTTGTAAATGCTAGATTGTCCAATGACAGTTCTGTGGGGGATTCTTTGTACATTAGGTGAATATTTTCTTTATATTAATAATAAATTCTCATTATTTTGAACTAACAATCGCACATTCCCGAAGTGTCATCTCTATCATTTTCTTGAGGACATGTGTTAGACCTAATAGTAACGAGTTCCCTGTTCTGCATATAGCATATACACTTGAAAACAAATTGCTTTTATTTTAGCTGCAGTTTAGCAATATACTTATTTCACTTACAAATATAAATCTGTTTAGGTTTATCCTAAGGCAAACCCTTTTTACCTGGACAATCAACATCCAATATTTTATATAGATTGCCAACACATGGCTGACATTGTTAGTCAAAGTTATTCTTTTTACTTGGGACAAACCTAAATGGACTTATTTGTGATTAAAATATAATCTAGGATTTTGGGTTGCAATATATATAGCAAGTACTTGACTTTGTTTTGTAAGAAGATTTCAATTGCAAAGCATTCAAAGTTCCCTACTCTTGTTAGAAAAATATTAAAACACTACATGCATCTAAATGTTAATTGAGCTCTGCTTTCTTTTCTCCATGCATGGTTGTACTTGATAGTTAGTTGTTTATGGATTAACACTTTGTAGCTGATGCAGATATGGTGAGAATGTGTTAGAGGTTAAGAAGAATCCTAACAGGATATGTCCAGATTGTCGTGGCATCTATAATTGCAGTATATGCAAAACTAAGAAAGGACGGTTCCCTACTGATTCTGCATATAGTAAGGTATATTTAATAGCATAATATTCCATTTTACATTTATGTTATTGTAGTTAATTTATGTTAGGAAAAAGCTAGGCTTGATTGGATCCAATGTAGGTAGTATGCATATACCAATTTGTCAATGATCCAATAATTCTGACAATCTGACATCTTTCTTCATGCAGGTGGTCGGACTTGGGTACAAATCTGTAGCACACTTTCTAATTGCCAAGCATAATAACAAACAATTGCCCACTGATATAGTGAACAGCGTGGAGGAGCTCCAATAATCTGATGTGGGAACATGAGCTGGCATGTTTGAGGATAACAAGATAGATGATGAGTTATTTTCCTTTATTGTTGACTATAAAAAACTGAAGGCATGTACTATTTTATTGAGGGGAGCAAGTTGAAAATTGGTGCCCACTAATAGTCTGGTGAGTGTCTTAATTATATCAATGTCTTCTAGGTGCTCACTGATGTATCATGAATGCCATTATAGCAATCCTGGCTATAGTTAACTTTGATCTTTGCACACATAGTATTTCCATCAATAGATTAGTAAGTGTTTGTGTGTAGTCTCTATATGGTGTGCATATGCTTTGCACAGTCTCTGACTGATATTTGTCTGTCTGTTTTTGTGATCAATCATCAGGGACTATGATGAGTGTTTTGTTTTCAGGGTGCGGTCTGCATATGACAAGCAGCAACTCATGGATACTTTAGTTTTGATGGTCTATGTTTGGTGTCCCTGACTGACATGAGTGTTTTTGTTGTAGGTGATCTAGCCGGATGAAATTGTCGACAAGGCCATTAGCATCATGCAGGTTACCTCGAAGCATCTCATGTATATCTGCAAGGAGAATCTGCACTCGCGAAAGGCATTGAGTGCAATAGAGGTGAAGGAACTGCACGAAGCCCTTTAAGTTATTGCTGAAGGTTTGGACCTAGATTCACTCTTGTGCTAGAGTTTGGTGTAGTCCTCGATATAAACTGTGTACTATGTTAATGTAGTGACATAGTTTGTATGATGCAGTTCATAGTGATGTTTGAAGCTATTTGTATGAACTGTGTCCTGGACATAGTTTGTATGATGCAGTTCATAGTGATGTTGTTTGAAGCTGTTTGTATGAATTATGATGTCTGATGCAGTTTGTATGAACTATGTCATATTATGTTGAATGAAGCTATTGAATTCCCTTATTCTATGATGTATGTAGGATGCAAAGATTCTTGGGAGTAACTTTATGATCGATCTATTAAGTGATCTATTAAGTTACGATGATAATTCATGTTGATATATTTGCCTATCATTCAAAATTCTATATTGATTCTTTAGAAATAATTTGTGCGATATTATAATGTTTGTTCGGCATCATTTCATTCTATTTGAGTTGGCGTATTTATAGCAATATTACATATTTATAATATTTTGCCGCACGAATTTTACATATCATATTGATGTTTGTTGTTTTGTATCTATGTTTTATACTAATTCTCAATGCACACAAAAGATGATATTTTATCTCTATTTGCCCAACTGTACCAAGAAGGCGCATATAATCTGCTATTCCTTAGGGATTTTTGTAGGATTGGTTACCATTTGTGGGGTTTTAATTAATCTGACTATATATAAAAAAATACTATTTTTAATGTGCTGACACACTCGAGTGGATTTGTACACATAATATCAATCAAAAGAAAATGTTTGTATAATTTTACATTTGACACTGTTGTCACAAGTACATCTTTTTTAGTTGTTTGTTGAAAAAATGGTGGATGTTAAGGTTCGAACCGTGGTCGTTTGGATTAAAGCACCCATCCTCTACCTCTGCAACTCATGTTTCTTTGTGTTATACAAAACATAGATCAATCAAATATCTAATTTAAGCAAGGTGTACTTGTGTGATATATAGATACCGTAGCAAGGTGTACCTCTGTGATATATAGATATCCACAAAACTCACTTTGTGCTGTACCTGTGTGATATATAATTTAAGCAAAATGTACCCTATTTGAGACATTTGTTGGAGTTGCTCTAACACTCATATTTTGTCGAATATTTTGTACGCCGTTGCAACGCACGGGCACATACCTAGTATATAATTGATGTCTTAAATAAATTCTACTAGAAATATATTAACGTTTGTATCGGTACCTTACTTTTCGGTACATAGTTTATTTTAATTGATTATTATCGTCGCCTAGCAATATCAATCTAGAGTACGAGAAAGAGAGAAAGTTAAGAGGGAGCATGTCCCAGGCCGGTGGTCGCGTTAAACCTAGGCATGAGTGGGAGCCACACATGGATAGTTAGTGAGGTTTAAAGTGTAGTCTACATAATACTTTTTGTCCTCTTGCTACTCATTGATTGATGAACATAAAAGAGAAAAAGATTACAAGATCAAACACCAGTGAACAATACAAAGGAGCAAAAGATTACGTGGTGGAATGCGGAGAGAGTTTATGAGGTACGGTAGCGGACGTGTTGGGATAACATTGACGTCCAAAGACCCGAAGATGAATGTATGTAGGCGGATGACCATGGAAAAATGAAGTGTTTTCGTGGGTGACGACTGAACAAATAGGTGGCGGTGTGAAGAGCCTCGGCCCAATACGGAGGGGTGAGCCTGAAAGAAAAGGGAGTGGACAATATTGTTTAAATAACGCGCGACACGCTTGGCCCGACCATGTTGTTGGGAGGTATATGGACATGACATGCAGAGGGTGACTCTGTGGGAGATGAAGAAAGTGCAAGAGGCAATGTTATCAAACTTACGACCTTTGTCACATCGCACATTTTTTATGGTGGTGTCGAACTAGGTGGCAACAAAGGAAAAGAAATGGACAATGGTTTGTAATGTGTTAGATTTATGGCAAAGGGGGAACATCCACAAGTAGTGAGAGCAATCATTGAGAATTGTGAGATAATATTTAAAACTAGAGATGGTTGGGACATGTGATGTCCACAAATCACAATGGACAAGAGTAAAATTATGTGCGGCACAAGAGTGCGATGTATAAAACAAAGACAAACATGTCATCCAAGTTGACAAGTGTGGCAAACATCAATGGTACTGCTGCCTTTATTACATGAAATGGAAGAGGTACTAGCGAGGCAGGAAATGGCATCATGACCGAGGTGACCAAGACAATGATACCAAAGTTGTGGGGAGGTGGTGGTGAGGAGGATGTTGGGTGAAGGCAGATGACAGAGTTGGTGGAGAGTACCATGTAAGGAAAATGGACCTCGACCCATTTGATTAAATGACTTTAGTGTTTGATGATCAACATAACATGTGGACTAATGTGTTTGCTTCCTAGTGTTTACGTTTATAGCTCACATGATGCGAAGTAGTTTTGGAGTAAGGCAATGAGGAGATCAGCACTTCAAAGAAGACACTATAAGTCATATTGAATACCTCCAAACATGCTAAAGAGTACAATACTCCAAGAAGTAGAAGTCCAGACACAAAGACACAAACAAAAGTGAAGTCACCAAATGTCACACCCGGATTTAAGGGGCAAACCCGGGTGCGTCTCATATGTGCGCCAAAGAAGACCAACACATACAATGACTTAGTGTATAGAGATAAATGTCACAAACTTTATTACATAACGAGAATGTCTTACAAAATAACTAATTAGTTAGTCAAGGACGTCCCATACCACCCTTGTGGTAGTACTGTTTTCCCAAGTGGTCGCTCTATGTCCAATTAACATAATGATCTTATCATGAACAGTAAACAACTCATTGACAATAAATAGCATGATCATGAATAATGTGTATCTTAACACCCAAAGCCACGTAAAGCAATAGCATATACTACCCAAAAGTTCAGTGGTAAACAAGGTATAAAGAAGACCAAACTAGGGTGACCTGTTGGATCCCATCAAAATTCACCTAAGCAAATCATAATGATTAATAGGAACATTATTGAGTAAAGAAGAGTGATCAAGAGCACAACTTGCCTTCAATGAGCTCCTGCTCAAAGTTTCCACCTACTGTGCACCGGGTTCCTCCATTGGTTGCTCGTCTATTCACAACAATACAAGAAAACATTGCATAGAAAAAATTAACATCACACCAAACATTAGCACAAACTGCATAATAATGTTCTACTTGTTGCTACGAGATCGTAGGTTTGAGAACTGTTAAAATCAAAGTTACGGTTAAGAAGATATGATCTACTATGGATTTTGGTGATTAATTAGTGGTAACATACACTCCATGTTAGTTAATGTCCTTCATGTGGTAAGAGATTACTAATAAAAAGGTAATTCATTCACAATCTAGGTTACAACTAAATTGGGACCAAATTAACATGTCACACTTAGCTTTAATTGGATGGATTAATCTACAAAACATGGGTTAAATAAATACCTGATTATAAAGTGTGTCGAATATTTTTATGAAACTAACGTAACTAGAATGAAAGAAAACGGAGTTAAAGCATGAGAGATATGAATTTCTAAGTGTTTGGTATTCATAAATTCAATTCTAGGATTAATTTATATTAATTGGGATTCCCCGAGACTGCGGATCCTAATTACCAGAAGCTTGGGGTTAAATTCATAAAATCTAGGGCCTATATGTGACACTTTTCCCATTGGTGTGATTGGTGGGTTGAATGCAGAAAAGTGTGGGGGTTCTTTTGCAAACCAGCCACGCCGAAAGGGTATCGTGTTATATGAGCCATTTGATCTATTCTCAACCACCAGGATTACATCTGTCCAAAGTTGTACACCCCTCAACACCAGAGCCATCCATCCGAAAATCAATGGCCGAACCGCACGCGCAACATCTGCCGTTGGATCACTAATCAGCTACCCAGATTCAATCACCCGAGGCGATACTCTTATATCTAATCATAATCGTTCAACGCGAGATCTACGGCTCGCGACACATCCCCCTCCCCTGATGACTGAGCACGGCGGTGCTGCCCCGAACTGCGGTGAAAACATCACCGGCGATCGAAATTCGGTGATTCCTTACGCTCCGACCCCCACTACGCGATGCTACAACAAGGTGGGTCAGAGGAGGCAGATCTCACCGACGGTGAAGACGGAGGGGTTCTCACCCTCGACGACGTGGGCCCTCGCGGCGGAGCAACAGTCTCCATCGAGAAATTGGCCTTCCTCTGTGGACTCCCACACCTGGCCACAGTCCTTCAATGTTTCCACGGTCCCCAGCGGCACCCCTCCGCTGCTATCAGCCGGAGTCTTACGGACCGGAACGGAGATGGACCGCGGCTGGATTCTCTCCCTCTTCTCTCCTAGTTTCCCCGGTGATGAACACTCACAGGTTCTATCTGCGTTTGGATGGCTAGGGCGATGCGGCGATAGATTTTATATGCTGGCATAGGGGAAGGCCTGCACCGGTGGCGCAAGCTGTGGATCCCAAGCGGAGCGCCCAGGTTGTTGCGACATGTAGATGTAGGGGTTTGTTACAGGAAGGGGATGGATCCGACTAGCCGGCCCCACGGTCAGTGGGACAGGGGTATCGGGCCCGCGGAACAACATCTTGTTGCATCTGGCGAGTAGTTGAGAGTCTGACAATGTGCCCCCACCCCGCGGTCAGTGTGCGACGCACGCGGTTGAGCCGCAGTGCAGAGACTGAGTTGGGCCGGGAAAACAGGGACTTCAGCCCAGAGCAGCATTCTTCTCTTTTCTTTTTTTTCTTTTTCTTTATTTTTGTTTTAGTCTTTAGTTCAAAAATCCAATCCTATGAACCAAATTCAAATTTAATTGCACATTTTAAAGACTCAGCATGAGATGCAACTAATTTTATTTTACTTTTAGTTTATTATTCAAGTTACTCTTTAATCCCTTAATCATGAGGGTTTATATGATAAATAAATAAAAGGGTACACATATTACTTATAATTAATAATTCCACATTTCATTTATCTAGAACAGTGGGTATGACACCAAAGTTGAGATAACAGGGTGACTGAATTGGACGTGTGTCTCATGATTCTAGATCTACTCGAATTGACATGGTTTTCAACTCTTGGTTGTAGAACTTTTCATTAGCTTTCCAAAAAGTCCAAGATCATCAAAATCGAAGTTCGAAGATAAAAGTTATGCCTTAAATACTAGAAGGGTCCTATTGTGCACATGATGTCCGGTGCGCCATATGATAGGTCTGGTGGGCCACAGGACATGTTTAGTGTGCCATAGGATAGTAGAGGCTCCAACAGCTAGTTTTCAATAGCTAGTACACGTGAAAGGTCCGATGCACCACAGGAGGAACATAGGACAGGTCTGATGCGCTGCAAATTGCAATAGCTTTGAGGGCTACAAATTCCACCACGATTGGCCATTTGGAGGTGTATAGGGTTGGGAAACATTGCTATAGAGTTGATGCACCATTCCAAAGCTCTATTCACACATGTGCTTAATAGAATCACTTGGTGATTAGTGTAGGTGCTTTGCCAAGTGCTTAGGTTACTTAGACCACTTTATAGCACTTGTTCTAGCTTAAGTCCTAGTTGATTGAATGAGGTTAGACAACCCACAAACCCCTAAGCTATTGTGTGAGTGAAAGCTGAAAGGGAAATGACTTTAAACCATTTTTCTTTAATTGATTTTGCTGCTTTATGACCATCAGAACCTTATGGACTAACTAGTTTGCTTAGTATTTGATTCATATGTTCATAAGTTCAACAGTTCGGTTTTTAAGTTAGAATTAGCTTAAAACCAACCTAAAAGGGGTAAAACTTGGAATAGAAGAACTTTTCCTAGCTTCATACTTTGGATAAGTTGTATACATCCCTAGGAACTTATTTAACTTGTGCAAAGAGGTTGGATAGCTCAGTTTCAACGAAACAACTTTTTGGTGCCAATTTGAGCTAAAGAAGGAATATAAGTTGAAGAAATAGAAACAACTAAATTCCATGACTTAGACTAGTTGGAAAGTCACTGTATATGTTTGTCTAAGTTATAGGAACACCTTCAAGTATAGTAAAACTCATTTGAAAAAGTTCTGTCGAAGTTTGCAAAAAATGGTTTGTGCTTTAGCGCACCAGACCAGTCTGGTGGTGCACCGAATCGAGTGCGCAGGGAGGGTGAAAGGGAAATGTGCCCTTGGGCCATTTCTAAGTATTTTGGTGATTGAGTGCCAACACATGTGCTTAATTGTGAATTTATGTACATGGATGAACAAGGTGCAAATCAAGAAGCAAAGGTATGTTTCTAAGCCTTAGTACATTGGTTTTGTGGACTAACATATTTGTCTAAGTGTTAGAAACAGAAAGAAGAAAAAGAGAAAAGGGGAGAGAAAGACTTGGCTGTGTGCAGCCAAGTCTCAGCTCGGTCTGGAGCACCGGACTGTCCGGTGTGCACCGGACAGTGTCCGGTGCGCCAGGCTGCCTCAGCGCGAACTGGCCGCTCTCGGGAAATTGGCCGACGGCGTACGGCTAAAATTCACCGGACTGTCCGGTGTGCACCGGACTGTCCGGTGAGCCAACGGTCGGCCAGGGCCAACGGTCGGCCGCGCAATCCGCGCGGGACACGTGGCGGAGCCAACGGTCGGAAGAAGGCACCGGACTGTCCGGTGTGCACCGGACATGTCCGGTGCGCCAACGGCTCGCAGATCTCCAACGGGCTGCAACGGTCGGCAGCACCAGTTAAGGAAACAAATCGGGCACCGGACAGTGTCCGGTGTGCACCGGACTGTCCGGTGCCCCCGTCGACAGAAGGCAAGGATGGCCTTCTAAAATTGCTCTCAACGGCTCCTAGCTGCCTTGGGGCTATAAAAGGGGCCCCTAGGCGCATGGAGGAGACACACAAGCAACCTTTGAGCATTCTTGATCATCCACACTAAGTCTCTGCGCATTCGTTTGTGTTTCTAAGTGATTCGAGCTCTGTTCTAAGTGAGAACTCTGGGATAGTCTTGTGAGCTCGATTCTCGGCCGTGTGTGTGCGCTTTTGCTGTGGATTTGTGTGTGTTGCTTCCCTCCCTTACTCTGTGCTTTCATTTGTGATCATATACTTGTAAGGGCAAGAGACTCCAATTTGTGGAGATTCCTTGCAAACGGGATAGTGAAAGGAACAACAAAACACCGTGGTATTCAAGTGGGTCTTTGGACCGCTTGAGAGGGGTTGATTGCAACCCTCGTCCGTTGGGACGCCACAACGTGGACTAGGCAAGCGTTGGTCTTGGCCGAACCACGGGATAAAACCACTGTGTCACCTCTGTGCTTGATTTTCTTGTGGTACTGTGTTTTGTTGAGACTTCACCTTAGCCACTTGGCAATAATCGTGCTAACACTTAACAAGTTTTTGTGGCTTAAGTTTGAAGTTTTTACAGGATCACCTATTCACCCCCCCCCCCCTCTAGGTGCTCTCAATTGGTATCGGAGCCGTTCTCTTCACAAAGGGACTAACCGCCCGAAGAGATGGATCCTAAGGGGAAGGGTATTGTGATCAATGACAAAGAGAAGGAATCCTTCGTCAACGAGCCGAAGGACGATAAGCCTACCGACTCCGGCTCGGGCCAAAGACGGAAGGAAGGGAAGAAGAAGAAGACAAGGCGTATCAAGGAGATCGTCTACTACGACAGCGACGAGTCCACTTCTTCCCAAAAGGACGAGGACCACAACGACTACGAGAGGAGAAAACCGGTTAATTCGAACTTTTCTTTTGACTACTCTCGTATTCCGCAAAGTTCACATTCACATTTGCTCTCCATTCCACTCGGCAAGCCCCCACACTTTGATGGAGAGGACTACAGATTTTGGAGCCACAAAATGCGTAGTCACCTATTCTCTCTCCATCCTAGTATATGGGAGATTGTAGAGAGTGGAATGCACTTTGATAGTTCGGATAGTCCCATGTTCATTAATGAACAAATTCATAAGAATGCACAAGCTACTACTGTTCTTCTAGCTTCCTTGTGCAGGGATGAATACCATAAGGTGAGCGGCTTGGATAACGCCAAGCAAATCTGGGACACCCTCAAGATTTCTCATGAGGGGAACGACGTCACCTTACTCACCAAGATGGAGTTGGTGGAGGGCGAGCTTGGACGGTTCGCAATGATAAGGGGCGAGGAGCCGACGCAAACATACAACCGGCTCAAGACCCTTATCAACAAGATAAGGAGCTACGGAAGCACACGATGGACGGACCACGACGTCGTCCGCCTAATGCTCAGGTCATTTACCGTTCTTGATCCTCACTTGGTGAACAATATACGTGAAAATCCCAGGTACACCAAGATGTCGCCCGAAGAAGTTCTTGGGAAATTCGTTAGCGGGCGAATGATGATCAAGGAGGCGAGGTATGTGGACGACGCCTTGAATGGTCCGATCAACGAGCCGCAACCGCTTGCTCTCAAGGCAACACGAAGCAAGGAGGCGCTACCTAGCAAGGTGGCATAGATTGAGGCGGCTGGCCTTAATGATGAAGAGATGGCTCTCATCATCAAAAGATTCAAGACGACGCTAAATGGTCGCAAGGGGCAGCCAAGCAAGACCAAGACAAAGGGGAAGCGCTCATGCTTCAAATGCGGTAAGCTTGGTCATTTTATCGCTAACTGTCCCGATAATGAAAGTGACCAGGAAAAGGGGAACAAAAGAGAGAAGAAGAAGCAATACAAGAAGGCAAAGGGCGAGGCGCATCTAGGAAAGGAGTGGGACTCGGATTGCTCCTCCTCCGACTCCGACAACGAAGGACTCGCCGCCACTGCCTTCAACAAATCGGCTCTCTTCCCCAACGAGCGTCTCACTTGCCTTATGGCAAGGGAGAAGAAGGTGAGTACTCAAGACTCCACTTATGCTTCTTCTAGTGATAGTGAGTCTAGTGATGATGATGACATAGATTATTCTTGCTTGTTCAAAGGCTTAGATAGATCTAAAATTAATAAGATTAATGAGTTGATAGATGCTTTAAATGACAAGAATAGATTACTAGAAAAACAAGAGGATCTTTTATATGAGGAGCATGATAAATTTGTTAGTGCACAAAATTCTCTTGCTCTAGAAATTAAAAGAAATGAAATGCTTTCTAGTGAACTATCTACCTGTCATGAAACCATTTCTACCTTACAAGGTGTTAAAAATGATTTAAGTGCTAAATTAGAAGTAGCATATAAATCTAATTCCTGTGTTGAACATGTTGAAATTTGTACTAGGTGTAAAGATTTTGATGTTAATGCTTGTAGTGAACACTTAGTGTCAATTTCAAAACTAAATGATGAAGTGGCTAGTCTTAATGCCCAACTTAAGACTAGCAAGAATGAAGTTGATAAAATAAAATTTGCAAGGGATGCCTACACGGTTGGTAGACACCCCTCAATTAAGGATGGGCTTGGCTTCAAGAGGGAAGCCAAGAACTTAACAAGCCATAAGGCTCCCATCTTCGTCAAGGAGAAAGGGAAGGCCCCTATGGCTAGTAGTGCTAAAAAGAACCATGCTTTCTTATACCATGATAGGAGACATGCTAGAAGTGCTTATAATGATTTTGATTCACATGTTTATGATTCTCATGCCATGATTGCCTCTTGTTCCTCTCATAAGCATGATAGAGATATGAGTAGGAGAAATGTTGCGCATATGCCTAGGAGAAATTTTGCTCATGTTCCTAGAAAAGTTGTAAACAAACCTTCTACCATTTATTATGCTTGCAATACTCCCTTTTCTATTTGTAGAAAGGGTAAGAAGGTAGTTGCTAGGAAATTAGGGGCTAGATGCAAGGGAGATAAATCTTGCATTTGGGTCCCTAAAGATATTTGTGCTAACCTTGCAGGACCCAACATGAGTTGGGTACCTAAGACCCAAGCCTAAATTTGCCTTGCAGGTTTATGCATCCGGGGGTTCAAGCTGGATTATCGACAGCGGATGCACAAACCATATGACGGGGGAGAAGAAGATGTTCACCTCCTACGTCAAGAATAAGGATTCCCAAGATTCAATTATATTCGGTGATGGGAATCAAGGCAAGGTAAAAGGGTTAGGTAAAATTGCAATTTCTAATGAGCATTCTATATCAAATGTATTCCTAGTGGAGAGTCTTGGATACAATTTGCTATCTGTTAGTCAACTATGCAACATGGGATACAATTGCCTTTTTACTAATGTAGATGTGTCTGTCTTTAGAAGATGTGATGGTTCACTAGCTTTTAAGGGTGTACTAGACGGCAAGCTTTACTTAGTAGATTTTGCAAAAGAAGAGGCCGGTCTAGATGCATGCTTAATGGCTAAGACTTGCATGGGCTGGCTGTGGCATCGCCGCTTAGCACATGTGGGGATGAAGAATCTCCACAAGCTTCTAAAGGGAGAACACGTGATAGGTCTAACCAATGTTTATTTCGAAAAAGATAGACCTTGTGCAGCTTGTCAGGCAGGTAAACAAGTTGGAGGAGCACATCACAGCAAGAATGTGACGACCACGTCAAGACCTCTGGAGCTGCTACATATGGACCTCTTCGGACCCGTCGCCTATCTAAGCATAGGAGGAAGTAAGTATGGTCTAGTTATTGTTGATGACTTTTCCCGCTTCACTTGGGTGTTCTTTTTGCAGGATAAGTCTGAAACCCAAGGGACCCTCAAGCGCTTCCTCAGGAGAGCTCAAAATGAGTTTGAGCTCAAGGTGAAGAAGATTAGGAGCGACAACGGGTCCGAGTTCAAGAACCTTCAAGTGGAGGAGTTTCTTGAGGAGGAAGGGATCAAGCACGAGTTCTCCGCTCCCTACACACCACAGCAAAATGGTGTGGTAGAGAGGAAGAACAGGACGCTGATCGATATGGCGAGGACGATGCTTGGAGAGTTCAAGACCCCCGAGTGCTTTTGGTCGGAAGCTGTGAACACGGCTTGCCACGCCATCAACAGGGTCTACCTTCACCGCCTCCTCAAGAAGACGTCATATGAGCTACTAACCGGTAACAAACCCAATGTATCGTACTTTCGTGTATTTGGGAGCAAGTGCTACATTCTAGTGAAGAAGGGTAGAAATTCTAAGTTTGCTCCCAAAGCTGTAGAAGGGTTTTTATTAGGTTATGATTCAAATACAAAGGCGTATTGGGTCTTCAACAAATCATCGGGTTTGGTTGAAGTCTCTAGCGACGTTGTATTTGATGAGACTAATGGCTCTCCAAGAGAGCAAGTTGTTGATTGTGATGATGTAGATGAAGAAGATGTTCCAACGGCCGCTATACGAACCATGGCGATTGGAGACGTTCGGCCATAGGAACAAGATGAACAAGATCAGCCTTCTTCCTCAACAACCGTGCATCCCCCAACTCAAGACGATGAACAGGTTCATCAAAAGGAGGCGTGTGATCAAGGGGGAGCACAAGATGATCACGTGATGGAGGAAGAAGCGCAACCGGCACCTCCAACCCAAGTTCGAGCGATGATTCAAAGGGATCATCCCGTCGACCAAATTCTGGGTGACATTAGCAAGGGAGTAACTACTCGATCTCGATTAGTTAATTTTTGTGAACATTACTCTTTTGTCTCCTCTATTGAGCCTTTCAGGGTAGAGGAGGCCTTGCTAGATCCGGACTGGGTGTTGGCCATGCAGGAGGAACTCAACAACTTCAAGCGCAATGAAGTTTGGACGCTGGTGCCTCGTCCCAAGCAAAATGTTGTGGGAACCAAGTGGGTGTTCCGCAACAAACAGGACGAGCACGGAGTGGTGACAAGGAACAAGGCTCGACTTGTGGCAAAAGGTTATGCCCAAGTCGCAGGTTTGGACTTTGAGGAGACTTTTGCTCCTGTGGCTAGGCTAGAGTCCATTCGTATCTTGCTAGCATATGCCGCTCACCATTCTTTCAGGCTGTACCAAATGGATGTGAAGAGCGCTTTCCTCAACGGGCCGATAAAGGAGGAGGTGTACGTGGAGCAACCCCCTGGCTTCGAGGATGAACGGTACCCCGACCACGTGTGTAAGCTCTCTAAGGCGCTCTATGGACTTAAACAAGCCCCAAGAGCATGGTATGAATGCCTTCGAGATTTCTTAATTGCTAATGCTTTCAAGGTTGGGAAAGCCGATCCAACTCTTTTCACTAAGACTTGTAATGGTGATTTGTTTGTGTGCCAAATTTATGTCGATGACATAATTTTTGGTTCTACTAACCAAAAGTCTTGTGAAGAGTTTAGCAGGGTGATGACGCAGAAATTCGAGATGTCGATGATGGGCGAGTTGACCTACTTCCTTGGGTTCCAAGTGAAGCAACTCAAGGACGGCACCTTCATCTCCCAAACGAAGTACACGCAAGATCTGCTAAAGAGGTTTGGGATGAAGGACGCCAAGCCCGCAAAGACGCCGATGGGAACCGACGGACACACCGACCTCAACAAAGGAGGTAAGTCCGTTGATCAAAAAGCATACCGGTCAATGATAGGGTCTTTACTTTATTTATGTGCTAGTAGACCGGATATTATGCTTAGCGTATGCATGTGTGCAAGATTTCAATCCGATCCTAAGGAGTGTCACTTGGTGGCGGTGAAGCGAATTCTTAGATATTTAGTCGCTACGCCTTGCTTCGGGATCTGGTATCCAAAGGGGTCTAACTTTGACTTGATTGGGTACTCGGATTCCGACTATGCTGGATGTAAGGTCGATAGGAAGAGTACATCAGGGACGTGCCAATTCTTAGGAAGGTCCCTGGTGTCATGGAACTCTAAGAAACAAACCTCCGTTGCCCTATCCACTGCTGAGGCCGAGTATGTTGCCGCAGGACAGTGTTGCGCGCAACTACTTTGGATGAGGCAAACCCTCCGGGACTTTGGCTACAATCTGAGCAAAGTCCCACTCCTATGTGATAATGAGAGTGCTATCCGAATAGCGGAAAATCCTGTTGAGCACAGCCGCACAAAGCACATTGACATCCGGCATCACTTTTTGAGAGACCACCAGCAAAAGGGAGATATCGAAGTGTTTTATGTTAGCACCGAGAACCAGCTAGCCGATATCTTTACCAAGCCTTTAGATGAGAAGACCTTTTGCAGGCTGCGTAGTGAGCTAAATGTCTTAGATTCGCGGAACTTGGATTGAATTGTAGCATACATGTATTCATGCTCTTGATCATGTTCCTTTCTGCATTTTGTTGCTTATTATGGTGCTCAAGTTGTACAAACACTCCCTGGACCTCACAAGTCCGTTGCAAAGTGATGCACATGTTTAG
Source organism: Zea luxurians (assembly GCA_029449295.1). Taxonomy (NCBI): domain Eukaryota; kingdom Viridiplantae; phylum Streptophyta; class Magnoliopsida; order Poales; family Poaceae; genus Zea; species Zea luxurians. Next base: position 19,720,208 of record JAOPSE010000042.1, read on the forward strand.
GGGGAGATGTGTTACAACTTGACCCTTTGAGACTAACCATATGCTTGAGTTTGCTTGTTTTAGTCTCAAAGGAGAATTGAAAGGGAAATGGTGGACTTGAACCGTGAAAGACTTCCACTGCACTCCGATGAGAGGGTAACCTATTCCAAGTCCATCTCATGAACTCTTATTGCCAATTGCTCTTAATTGAAGACTTTTGTGAGGCAATGGGGTTAAAGGGGCCAAGATTGATCCCGTTTTGGTGTTTGATGCCAAAGGGGGAGAAAATAAAGGCCAAAGCAATAAATGGATCAGCTACCACTTGAGAGATTTTGAAAATAGTAAAATAGCGCTTTTGGTTTGTCAAAACTCTTTTGTTGTCTCTCTTGTCTAAAGTTGGCTTCTTGTGGGGAAGTACTGATTATGGGAAAAAGGGGGAGTTTTTGAAATCTTTGATCAATCTCCTTTGGAATGACTCTCTTTATGCTTCAACATGTGTGTTTAACTTAGAGATAGAGATTTGAGTTTGATTTCAAAAACAAACCAAGTGGTGGCAAAGGATGATCCATATATGCCAAAATTGAATAAAACTTAAATTTATTTTATTTGAAGTGAGTATGCACTTGTTCTAGTTGCTTTATGTTGTGTTGGCATAAATCACCAAAAAGGGGGAGATTGAAAGGGAAATGTGCCCTTGGGCCATTTCTAAGTATTTTGGTGATTGAGTGCCAACACATGTGCTTAATTGTGAATTTATGTACATGGATGAACAAGGTGCAAATCAAGAAGTAAAGGTATGTTTCTAAGCCTTAGTACATTGGTTTTGTGGACTAACATATTTGTCTAAGTGTTAGAAACAGAAAGAAGAAAAAGAGAAAAGGGGAGAGAAAGACTTGGCTGTGTGCAGCCAAGTCTCAGCTCGGTCTGGAGCACCGGACTGTCCGGTGTGCACCGGACAGTGTCCGGTGCGCCAGGCTGCCTCAGCGCGAACTGGCCGCTCTCGGGAAATTGGCCGACGGCGTACGGCTAAAATTCACCGGACTGTCCGGTGTGCACCGGACTGTCCGGTGAGCCAACGGTCGGCCAGGGCCAACGGTCGGCCGCGCAATCCGCGCGGGACACGTGGCGGAGCCAACGGTCGGAAGAAGGCACCGGACTGTCCGGTGTGCACCGGACATGTCCGGTGCGCCAACGGCTCGCAGATCTCCAACGGGCTGCAACGGTCGGCAGCACCAGTTAAGGAAACAAATCGGGCACCGGACAGTGTCCGGTGTGCACCAGACTGTCCGGTGCCCCCGTCGACAGAAGGCAAGGATGGCCTTCTAAAATTGCTCTCAACGGCTCCTAGCTGCCTTGGGGCTATAAAAGGGGCCCCTAGGCGCATGGAGGAGACACACAAGCAACCTTTGAGCATTCTTGATCATCCACACTAAGTCTCTGCGCATTCGTTTGTGTTTCTAAGTGATTCGAGCTCTGTTCTAAGTGAGAACTCTGGGATAGTCTTGTGAGCTCGATTCTCGGCCGTGTGTGTGCGCTTTTGCTGTGGATTTGTGTGTGTTGCTTCCCTCCCTTACTCTGTGCTTTCATTTGTGATCATATACTTGTAAGGGCAAGAGACTCCAATTTGTGGAGATTCCTTGCAAACGGGATAGTGAAAGGAACAACAAAACACCGTGGTATTCAAGTGGGTCTTTGGACCGCTTGAGAGGGGTTGATTGCAACCCTCGTCCGTTGGGACGCCACAACGTGGACTAGGCAAGCGTTGGTCTTGGCCGAACCACGGGATAAAACCACTGTGTCACCTCTGTGCTTGATTTTCTTGTGGTACTGTGTTTTGTTGAGACTTCACCTTAGCCACTTGGCAATAATCGTGCTAACACTTAACAAGTTTTTGTGGCTTAAGTTTGAAGTTTTTACAGGATCACCTATTCACCCCCCCCCTCTAGGTGCTCTCAGAGGGCAAGAACAGGACTCCAACTAAAGATAGCGTCAAACCGATTCAGTGTACATGGATCTAGTCCAGAGCACCATCAGACCGAAGTTCCAGAGAGGTTGTAAAAGTGGTAGTTTGGAGCTGGAGCGTCAGACCGGTCCGGTGGTGCATCGGATCGTCTGACAAGATTCAACGGTCGACTGACACACTCAAATGGCTCCCTGCTTTGATTAGATTGGATGGTTCGATGGTGCATCGGACCGACACCGTAGGCGGTCTGGTGCACCCGCAAAAAGTGCACTTCAGCCCATTTCCTTCCAACGGCTATATAAGCGGCTCGAACACTCACATGATTAATTTATGGAAGTTAAAATTTAATTTGTCATTTGCATCACATTGTGTTATTATTAATTTTGATATATTATTACTTTGGGCTGGTATACACTTACATTTAGTAACTGCTAATAAAATTTGACCAATTTATTAAAAGCAATGCTCAGCTTCAACCAATATTTATTGATCAGCCTTACACTTCGCGTGGGCTCCCACATTTGGTGAGTTCATGCATATTATTCCCCATAACTTGTTGAGCTATGATCTTTTGTGAGCTCACTCTTGCGATATATAAACCCCCACAGGAGAAGAATATGTGATCTAGGAGGAAACCTACAATGAGGAGTACGTGTTGATTTAGGTGGTGTCTTCCCGTCAGCTTTATGGCGCCAAAGAATAATACTTAGTTCGCTTTTATTGTTCTCATTTATTTTTGTAAGACTTCCGCTATGTAATAATGATATTTGTGACATTTATCTATATATACTTTGTCATTATATGTGATGTTCTTTTTAGCGCACATATGAGACGCACCCGACTTTATCCCTTAAATCCGGGTGTGACAGTATATTAGAGAGGATGAAATATAAAGAATGAATTTTAGAGGACACTCTTGAGGATAGGAAGGATATAGGAGACGAAATTTTTTATGTAAACAAGGAATATTTTTTTATTAGAAGACGCTACTAGAAACGAGAGCATATCCTGTAGACAAAGGACGCCGGTGCTCCCATGCGCAAAATGCATCCAACCCATCTGTTTTGTATCCAACGGTGTTAATGTGTTATGATATTTTTGCAAATAAGTCCTCCCATGCTTCCCACGTTAGTGTTGTTCATTAAAAAAAACCCGGTACACCATTGAATATTGAACAGATGGGTTAAATATATTTTGCGCATGGGAGCATCGGCATCCTTTGACTACAGGATATGCTCTCACTAGCTAGAAACAGTCTTAAAACTTCAAAGCATCCGTCCTCACGCCCGAGTGCGTTTGGCGCTTTCCTGGCTTTATGGACGGCTGGATAGAGAGAGCGGTGGATGGCATCGGTTCGTCCGCTACGTAAAGCTTGGGACAAATTGGTGCAACACGCTTTGGTAATATAATACTACTCCATACGGCAGCAGTGCAGCACTCAGTGGTAATATGGCCACTCCCAGTCTGGGCTCTCGAGCAGGTCGCCCAGCTTCTACGGCCGCCGCCCTCCCCCCGTTCCCTGCCACATCCCGGTTCGCTGACGCCGTCCTCCGCCCAGCAGCTAGCTAATAATTCATCTCGAGATCAAGGCTGCTACTGTAGGGCTAGCTTCACGGCTTCGTCGCCATGGATCTTGTGGCCGGCGCCGTGGGCAGCATCATCCGCAAGCTCGGCGAGCTGCTCCAGGCAGAGTACAAGCTACAGGCGGGCCTGCTAGAGCAAATCGAATCTCTGAAAAATGAGCTCGAGAGCGCGCACGCGGCTCTCCGCAACGTATCGGAGGTGCCGCCGGATCAGCTTGATCCACAGGTTCGGCTCTGGGCTCGTGAGGTCAGGGAAGCGTCGTACGACATGGAGGACATCCTCGACACCTTCCTCATCGACGGCGCCCCGGCTGATGGCCTGGGCAAAGGTCGTCGTCTCCTGAAGAAGATGGAGAAGCTGTTCAGAAAGAGCAAGGAGCGCCACGCCATTGCTGGCGCCATTCAGAAGATGAAGGGACGGCTCCAGGAAGTGGCTGACCGCCGCGACAGGTACGCCGTTCCGGTGGCAGCGCCAGCGCCGGTGAGGACGCTGGATCCTCGCCTCGTGTACATGCACAGGGAAGCGGCACAGCTCGTCGGCATCGACAAGACCAAGGCTGAGCTCATGGCCATGCTTCTGCCGCAGTCGTCATCCCGCTGTCCTGACGACGACGTCGATGTGTCTGCCAGCGGCGGTGACAAGATGAAGATAGTTTCTGTGGTCGGAGCTGGTGGCCTTGGAAAGACCAGTCTAGCCAAGGCCGTCTACGACGAGCTCATACCGCGATATGATCATGGAGCATTTGTTTCGGTTGGCCGAAAACCTGACCTGGTGCAAGTCTTTACCAGTATCTTCTTCCATCTCGACGAACAGAAGTACAAGGCCATTCGTGAAGTGAAGGACCTACAGCTGTTGGCTGGCGAACTACGAAGATTTCTACAAGACAAGAGGTATACACAAACAAAGTACAACAAATATGTTCATAAACTACCCACTTCAACCGGCATTATATATATATATATATATATATATATATATATATATATATATATATATATATATATATATATATACACATATATATATATATATAGTATCCTTTGTATTAAATTTCATTCTAGTAATTGTAATTGTAATTTAGGAACAAATCAGTTAAGCTAATATGATTTTATACATAGTATATTTATATACTACTGTTGCCCATATAAGAGATAATTATGTGCTTTATTTCTACTATAGGGTAGCGAGCCAAAGAAAACATGCTATAAGTTACATAGTAGAAATATAGCCTAGTGTTATATGAAATCAATTTCCATCCTAGACAATATGAATTTGAGATAGATTTATATCTGAACTTTACAAAGTGATAAAATATCAATTTCCATGCTCAATAGTCTACCATACTAAGTAGATTCTTATTCTTCTAAAATGAACGGGTCCAAACGGCCCCTAAAGTATTATTTTAAACAATGTTAATACTCCATGTGCTAGAATTAATATATCATGTTCTACTATTTTAATTTGAGTGTTGTCTTTACGCAAGGTAGGTACTTGATCGTTATCGACGACGTTTGGGATGCAAAATCTTGGGATACAATAAAATTAGCTTTTGCTCAAAAGAATAAGCAGAGCAGAGTAATCACAACCACTCGCAATCGACAAGTAGCTTCCAGTGAGGAGGTTTACGAGCTACATCCGCTCTCTCATGACAGCTCAAAGAAGCTATTTTATATGAGGCTGTTTTGGGGTGAGGACAAATGCCCGGCTAATCATCCTGAAGAGGCGTCTCAAAGGATTCTGGACAAATGTGGTGGTGTACCATTAGCTATCATCACAATGGCAAGCTTGCTGGTGGGTAAATCGAGAGAATATTGGTTGGAGGTGTGTAACTCACCTGGTTTCTATCGTGGTAAAGATACCAACGAACAAGTAGACGACACCGTGTGGATACTGTCTCTGAGCTATTATGACCTACCTTCATATCTGAAAACTTGCTTATTGTACCTAAGTGTGTATCCAGAAGACTATGAGATCGAGAAGCATAGATTGATATGGAAGTGGGTAGCTGAAGGTTTCATCGAGAAGAATGCAGGAAGCAGCAGCTTGTTTGAGCAGGGAGAGAAATACTTCCATGAGCTCATAAATAGAAGCATGATCGAGGCGATGGAGTTCGACGAAGGGTTTGGCATCATAACTGGTTGTCGCGTTCATGACATGGTGCTTGATCTCATCCGTGACATATCAAACAAAGAAAATTTTGTCACTGTCTCATATGATGATGGTAGAAGAGGCACAATGTCGTCATCGTCACGAAACGTGGTGCGTCGGTTAGCTCACCAAAATAGAAGAATGATGGAGGGAAATCCTGTGGAGGGCAGCATGACACATCTAAGGTCACTGGTTGCATGTGGGTGTGATATGGATGGTTGGGTCATGCACCCGAGCTCTACTCTGCTATTGCGTGTGCTAGCTTTAGAGCAATGCACACCACCATCTATGGACATTGGTCATCTTGGAAAACTGCTTCATCTCAGATACCTTGGGCTACGTGGTACTCTCGTAGACAAGCTCCCAGACGAAATAGGATCCCTCAAGCTTCTGCAAGCACTGGATTTACTAGGCACCGGAATATCACGACTTCCGCGGACAGTTTGCCTGCTAACGCAGCTGAAGTACCTATACGGTGACATATGCACGAGAGTGCCCGGTGGTTTCCTCAGGAAGGTGACGTCACTGGAGGAGCTGCATATATGTCCTCCTAGCGAAGGTGGCGAGTACAACCAACAACAGTTTATGCAGGATCTAGGCACCCACCAGGGAGAAATCAGGGTGCTCCATTTGATGGGGTTTATAGATGAGTTCGATCGGAGCATGCAGTCTGGTCTAGTGCAGGCACTAGGAGGTCTGCACAATCTGCAGACCCTACAAATGAGTCCATTAGCACTAGACATCTGGGGCACAAGGGAACAATTAGCATCAGACAGCTGGGACACAGCGGCCCTTCCACGGCGTCTCCGGATTTTGGCCTTCATTGATCTCAAGTTACATCGTGTACCATCGTCGATCGATCCCGCGAGCCTCCCCAACCTCTCACAACTGGAATTGTCTGTGGGTCATCTAGATGAGGCAGGTCTGAGAGCCCTGGGCGGGTTGCCAGAGCTCACCTACCTCACACTGTTTGCGGTTGATTGGCCGAAGGGCTCATGCAAGCCTACGATAGTTGATGTCGTTGCCGCGGATGGCTTCTTCCTCAAGTTGAGATCCCTCAGGCTGTATGGCTGGATGGTCCAGTTGGTGCCCAGCGAGGACTCGACTAGTGTTTCGTTCAACATCTGGAAAGGAGATGAGGACGTTGTGGCCCTTGGTTCCTACAGAACAAAGGGAGACTGCAGTAGTAGGAGAGTAGCACCTACGACCCCTATCATCATGCCAGACCTCGTACACCTGGAGTTCAGAGTCGCTATCAGAGCCTTGTGTAAGAGTAGAAATGGAAGTAGCTGTGACATCCTCGGCTGGGAGTGCATCCCTTCGCTACACAAAATCATGGTATCTGTCAGTTGGGAGGGCGTCTATGATGACGATGCGGAGAAGGCAGTGGCTAAGATGAGGCAGGCAGCAAAACTCCATCCCAACCAACCCATAATTGAGATATTCTAAAGACGAGACGTTGTACTATCGATCAACAGATAGAGAGGTATTTACTAGCTGCTCCCTACTTATGTACGTGTATTGTTGTTGTTGTTGTTGTTACTACTACTACTACACCCAGTCTTTAAACTCTTTCCAATTCCAATTTGCCAGCACAAGAAAATTCGACATCTAAAGATGTCCAAGAGGATGTCGGGCTACCCTTGTAATCATTTTGGGCACCTGTATGTTAGTATTGGACGCATGTATCCTGGTCTTGGAGACACTGCTGGCATTTAATATTGGTTTTAGCAACCGAATGAAAGACCACTTTCCCACTATATATTTGCTACATGTAGGGTGTGTCAGATATATTCTATTTCCTTGCTTCCACGGCTTGGTATTAAACAGCTTTGTAAGACTGTGTTCAGCGGTTACCCCTAAATTTCTCCCCCTATATCCCACTCACGTGCCACGTCAGCGTTCTCTTCCCCCCTATATCTCCACCCTGTACAGCGGCCCCTAAATCCTTCCCCTATACCCCACTACAACCATAAAATATCAATTTCCATACACATTCATCATCTATTAATATTTTTTTCCACCACTGATAAATACCGGCGTGCACAAATATCAAGACAAGGGGGCCGTTTGGCGCGCCCCTTGATCTGGCGGCAGGCTGGGCATTCCCCCACTACTGTAGCACATGTAGGGGGCACCGTTGAAGTGGATATCGGTGGTCTGTAGCCTCCAAATTCGGTACTGTATAAGGGGAGGGGGCACCGTTGAAGACGGTCTAATAAGACTTTGTGGGGTGCCACTTAAAGGCGCATGATGCTTGTTCCAAACCAAACATTTTTTTACGTTTGAGGAATGGTGGAGGCCGGGTGTGGACGGCTCTTGAGCGACCACTTCATCCTTTCTTTGTGGCTTCACGAGATTCCACAACTTGAAGTAATGTCTTGGAAATTTGCACATGACTAATTCTCGAACACAGACAGAGGCTGCAACACGAACCATTAATCAGGTGCCTATCTCTGACTCTCTGTATTTGAGAACTAGTCATGGTTCATTAGACAATGCAACTGATTTTAGGCGTGCCTGCCTGTTGAATATAAATCAGGTTCGTTTCTAGCTTTTGCAGCCTAGTTTTACTGAAACAAGCAGACACCATTGATACATAGATAAAGATACTGATGACTGGTTTCTTGGAACAATCTCCTATATAGAAGCTGTGAGCATACCAGGCACCCAGCCAGCACAAAACTTGCTGAGTTAGGATGGCCTTTCTGGTAAAAATATACTTGTTTGATGCTTCTGATTATCTAGCTAATTGCTAGGTCCATAGCACTCATAGTTTTGCTAGTTTCTTGCACGTGTCGTTTCTGCTCGGCCTTTCCTCTGTCCTCGCCGCATGGATCCACTAGTACAGATAAGATCTATACTGACGGTCATAAACCTATTTTTAGTGGCGTTTATCGTAACCGCCAGTGCTAGGGGTCAGTAAAAATCATCATTTTTACAGGCGGTTAACTAAAGACCACCAATGAAAATCGATTTTCACTGGCGGTCGACGTAATAAAACCGCCAGTGAAAATCGATTTTCACTGGCGGTCGACGTAATAAAACCGCCAGTGCAAATCGTTTCCAGGAAACATAAAACAGATTTTAAAAATAGTAAAAAAAAATTATTTGTATTAGGACCACCCCACCCGCCCGTCTCCGTCGAAGTCGCAAGTCACGGCATTTTTCGCGCAAAATTCGCGCGCTACGCGGTTGTTAGTAATCGAACCATAGACCTCACCCCTCGTGCGTACCCTCCACTACCACTCCGTCTATGACATGCCTTGTGTCTAGTTTGTAGTTGTTTTCTCCACATATTACAACTATTTGAGTGTAAATTGCTTATTTGAGACTCTAAACGAATTCAAATAAAAAAGTTGTCAACTACAAAGATAAATAACTTTTGAAGTTCTACAACTTTTATTTTGACACTTTTTTCATCCGAGGTAGTTTGCAAAATTTGAATTTTAAATTTGACATACTTAGATTCAATTTTTGAGAACCGAAATGAGTTCAAATAAAAAAGTTGTCAACTACAAAGTTTCATAACTTTTAGAGATCTACAACTTTTATTTTGGTGGTTTTGTCATACGAGGTCGTTTGAAAAACTCGAAAAATTAAGGATAAAAATGATTTCTAGTGGCGGTTCCTTAAGAAAACCGCCACTAGAAATCGTATTTCTACTGGCGGTTCCTTAAGAAAACCGTCACTACAAATCATGGATTTTTACTGGCGGTTTTCTTAAGGAACCGCCAGTAGAAATACGATTTCTAGTGGCGGTTTTCTTAAGGAACCGCCACTAGAAATAGCACAGTCGGTGGATAACCGGATCCGTCTGTAAAAATAAATCGTTCCGCAGGTGTTGAGCCTTTTTCTACTAGTATATCTACTCTGAGTTCCTAGGATATAGAAAGGGCATCATCGTCTCATGAAAAAGTGTAAGCATATCTCTGTCTGCAGAAGACACGGGTTTTACTTAGCTTTATTTGGAGATTGGGCTCTCTTCAATCAAAAGGATCTGTCGATTAGGAGCCGTAGTGTTGATTTTTGTTCAGATCCTACAGTAGTTGCATCACAAACGAGATGAAGAGATGTCCTAACTGTGTTGTTGATTGTTGTTTCGTCATCTGCAGCCACTCGGATGTTCACGTCGGCAATAAAATGTAATACCCACTGTCTTGGATAAATAAATGTGGGATTATTAAGTATAGGTAATATGTGTGCCCTTTATCTCTACTATATCTTAAGGACAGAGTGAGGGCGTCCACCAGACACCGTGCCCCCGCCTATCTCCCCACGCACGTCTTCCTTCACAGCTGCCGAATGCCACGCGCGATCCCCATGAATGGCGCCCTTCCTTCCCCGGCAGCCCGCCCCCGCCAGCCGTCACATTGATGCCGCCCTTCCTTCCCGGCAGCCAGCCACCTCCGCGCCCCCACCAACCCCGCCCCCGAGCCCGCCTCCCACCAAACCGGAAGGCGAGATCCGCCGCCAGCGCGCCCCGCCATGCCGCGCGAGTCGGGGAAGGATGCGCCCGCCCCAGCCCCTCCAACCCCACACCATCACCGCCTGTGACCCGCGAAGCCACCGCACGCGCCCCCCGCCATCCCCGCGACACCCCTCCCAGCGCCCCCGCCCCCACCTCGCGTTGCCTCTACCTTCTTCCCCCATCGTGATAGACATCGTGCGACCCAGTCCTCCTCGTCCTCGGCGCCTCGCTCCACGGCCGTCGCGACCTCCGCAGCGTCGTCATCCCTGCCCTCTGCGTCTGCTCCCTGTCAGCGGCGCTCTTCCCCGCCGTCGTCCTTTCCCGTACTCGGCGCCACCACCCCGCCCTTGTCCCCTGCCTCCTCCTGTTCCGTCCCTCCTAGCGCTCCTCTGTTCCATCCCACTGAGTAGATCCACCACACCCCAAACGTCTAGCCATGTCGATGCCGCCGCATCCAAATCCGCTGCTGCCGGCGGCGGAGGAGCCATTCCACGTGTTCGTGGGGTACGACCCACGGGAGCACGAGGTGTGCCGTCGTAGCCTGGACCGGCGCTCGTCGATCCCGCTGGACGTGTGGCCTATCCGGTCTACTGCAGCTAGCGGTCTTCGTCGACTACGACTTCCTCTACCTCGTGGACCTGGCTGACCTCCTCGCCATCGCCGGCCGCATTGGCGTGGCTAGCGTCAAGCACGAGTAACAAATTACACACAGTAACAAGACCAATTATTTGCATAAACTTGTTCACCTTACTGTGATATTCAAATTATATATATAAAATTTAGCCCAAAACCAAATGGATTAGCCACAAATGAGCTCCAAAATCAGTATCTTTTACTGAATTTCAGTTTTAATTAACTGAACCAATTTCAGTCACGAGTAACCCAATAGTCCATTTTCAGTCAACTTTTTCTCCACTTTTTGTGTAGGATCATATCCATCACCCTTAAATACATTTATACACCAACTTATGGTCTTCAATTCATCTATAGAAACCATAGTTCAAAACCTTATGGATTATGCACAACAGCACAAGGAAGCTCCAAAGTCTGTCACAATCACTGAAATTCAGACTTAGGCACTATTCTAAATCTGAAAATTCAGAATTCAGCCTACACCACTTTGAACAACCTGCGTATTTTTGCAACATAAACAGACACTTCATATAAATAGACATCTACCTTTTCAGTTTGTACTAAATTTCAGTTTCTATGGCAATTTTCAGTTTGTATAGATTTTCAGTTTCTGCAACCTGTATATTTTCAGCAACATTTATATTCCCATACCTACTATTGATGCATACTTTTTGCAACATGTATATGTTTTATGCAAGTTGCTATGCATGTTTTCGGTTTCTACAGATCAAAGTTTGCGCCTACCATTTCATACTCACCAGTCAGACTAGGCCATAGAAGAAATCATTATTCAGTTTTTGTGCTGAAGAAAGGTTCAGACCAGTTCATAGAACAAATAGTTATTCAGTCACTTGTCAGGCACCCGTCACCAATTCTACAACAAAAGGTTCTGAATTTGCATAACTAATAAGATGGTTCAAAGGGTTGTTAACATGACAAATATAAAACTAATAGTATTGATTTATGAAGCATTGGTGATGTCTTGGCAATACGGCGTGTTGGCCGTCGGCACTAGTGCGTGCACGTGGACGTGTTCACGGATCTTGAGCTGGAGGCCGCGTGGAGGTGCAACTGAGCAGTTGGTGGGTCGTTGGTACTGCCACCGTCCAGACTGTTTGCCATAGAGAGCATGGTGCAAATCTAGAGCTCCGTTCGGATTGCAGATGACCACATAATCTTCAAGCCTACACCTGAAAAGGGTGCATTTTCTATGCCAGACCACAGTCAAAATCCTCAGGTTACTTGAAGAAATGCATCTTTGTTCGATATCATTAATGTCCTAAGGTTAGTTCAAAGTGCATATTTCTATTCGATGAACATATGTTGATACAACTATTATGTGTCTTACCTATTTGACCAAGGAGCTCAGATTGCAAATGCAAATTCTGAAACATGAACATAATGCATTCTGGTCTTCTTTTCATTTTTAGATATTTTAGAGTTTGACTTATGGTCTCTACGTTCACCATGACTTGAACGCCTGTGCAACTACTTGTACTCTGTGATTATGATGTTGAAGTAAGGAAGAGTAATCGAAATTAAGTCATTTCGTTGAAGCAAAGTATAATCTTTTTAACCTGGTGAAGATGTCTTTCTTCTCATTATTGATATACTCCTTCGTAACTTTATGTTGCATTACTTCAGCAATGATTTCTTTTTTGTTTTATCACCTCCCATATCATACTTCTTCATAGCTTCTTCCAACTCATCTACTGTTATGTACCTTTTATAGCCTGCTGCTTCCAACTCATCTGCTTGGTACACTGCTACTGAGGAAAAGACCAGGTTAGCCACTTAGACTAGCTTTAGCTCTGCCAATTCTTACAAAAGTTAGAAATATACTGATCCTTGATTTAGGTATCCATGCCAATTTTTGTTGTAACTGAAAATACAAGGTTCGCCACACCATCATCTTGTGCCACGGTATGGACAGAAAAATAATATATAATGGATAAAACACCAAAATTTATGGTCAACTGAACTTAACCAAAAGTATGCAGTAGTATTGGATGCAAATAGAAGGTTAGATAAATGGTATGTGCTATTTTTCTGATATTCTGATACTCATGAAAAAGGTTGAATAGACGGATCCCTCCAAACTTCCCACTTGCTTTTACTATTTCGTGATTATTGCAAACTAAGACTATCAAACTCAAAGGATTTCTGATCTCACATGTTTCTATTAGAATCCACAGAAACTAGAGTGGAAACCACTGTCAATTGATTTGTTGTCTCATCCTAATATCTTCGCACATCAGAGATCTTCATGGGTGGCAAGAACACCATCGTGCTGCACAACACCTGCGAGGACTCGCTCCTCGCCGCACCGATCATCCTTGATCTGGTGCTCCTAGCTGAGCTCAGCACCAGGATCCAGCTAAAACCTGAGGGAACGGTAAGAGCCCACCAAGTGAATAACCCGAAGCATGCTAGGTGATTCAGTGCTTCAACACCATCATCTAATGTCTCTCTCATTATGTAGGACAAGTTCCACTCCTTCCACCCGGTGGCCACCATCCTTAGCTACCTCACCAAGGCACCACTGGTAAGCCTTTTCGCCTGCACTAATTCTGGTATCGCTGCACCACATCTTGCTCCAATCCAGCCGCTAATCTTCTCTTACAAAACATGAACGACAGGTTCCGCCCGACACACCAGTGGTGAACGCTCTGGCAAAGCAGAGGGCGATGCTAGAGAACATCATGAGGGCCTGCGTTGGCCTAGCCCCAGAGAACAACATGATCCTGGAATACAAGTGAGCGAAGTGGCGTGGCCTGCAGGTAGATATGCAGGAGGCTGCACGAAGGGAACTAGAGAGGCGAGATTAGCTGTGGGATTGTGTTGGCTTCTCGTGTTTTCTTTTGCGTTCTTTCATGGTCATCGTTGTCGCGCTGTTGTATTTTATTTGTTGGTTTCTCGTGCCAACAATGTCATCAAGCGTGTATGGTGGTGTGTGCCTGAGATTGACGATGTACGAGGGAACTTCTACCGGCAGTTGTGGCACATACTCTGCAATGATGAGACAATGTAAATTATGGCATATATCGAAGTCTGCATGATAATGATGGTTGAAATGTGGTAGTGAAACAGCTAAATTAAAATAACAAAAATTATGTATGGCCAGGATCACAAATGTATTATGAAGCATTTTCTTATAACAATGTAAGATATTTTATATATAAGTTACTATGGTATTATATATTTCCGTTGCAACGCACGGGCACTTACCTTGTTTATTCATATATAAACACTCATGATTAAGTGATCAAGGGAGTAACTTAAATAATAAACTTAAAGTAAAATAAAAATTTGTGCATTCCATGTTGAATCTGTGAACTATGCATTTGAATCTTGAATTTAGATTACTAGATTAGACTATAAAACCAAGAACAAAAAAAGAAAGAAAAGAAAACAGAAAATAAAATGAAACAGAGAAAAGAAAGAAAGTATAAACTAGAAATAAATTAAAAAAAGGAACAAAGCTCCTTCTCGGCCACTTGGGCCAAATTGCATAGCCCGTAACCGCGCCCGCACGCACGCGTTATGTGCTATTGCATCCCGGGGCCCGGGGACAGCCTCTCCCTCTCGCGGCAATGCACTCTGAAGTTGTCACTAACTTGTGGGTCCCGCAGGTCCCCCCTTCGTTCGCAGCGGTCGGGCCACAGTAACAACCCCCCCCCCACCGCGAGCATTGTATCCATCTTCAGTAATCCCTAGGAGTTTGTTAGGATGCTAACCAACTCGCCCCTCTTCCGTGCCTATAAAACCCAGGCCGCCGCTCCCCTCGTCTTCATCTAGTTCGTGCCTCGACCGGAGTGATTAGCCATGCCAGTTTCTATCAAGGCATATCCACAAGCTGCTGCAATTGCTTCACGCCATGCCGGCGCTCGTGCCTCGTCTAGTGCGTCTGAGGGACTTGCTGAGGCGTGTACAACCCGCCCCTCAGTTAGCTTAGCTCAGCGTTGGCTGAGGGTGGCCCAATTGCTCGCCGAAGTTGAAGAAGTTCCCAGACGTCATTAGGGATGAAAACGGTTTCGGAATTTTTCGGAATTTCGGAAACCGATTTCGAAATTTTTCGATCGGATTCACCGGTAACGGTATTTTTCGAAAACGGAATCGGTTTTCGGAATTTTCTATCGGAATCGGTATCGGAATCGGCGTTGTGTTTTACCGACCGTTTCCTTCGGTTATCGGTATTTGTCGGAAATTACCGGATTTGTGTCTCGGAAATTTCCGGAATTGTGTCTCGGAATTTTTTTCGGAATTTTCCAGTATGTGATTTTTTCGCATCACCTATACGTCTCTGGATAAGGATTACTTATTTTTGTATTTTTTGGACGTTTTAAGATTTTTTTGGGATAAATGGTGTTGGAAGACAGTTGAGATTAATCATTTGGTCTCTCAAACGAATCCACCCTTTTCTATGCACATGTTATGTATTAATAATATATAATGATAAAGAGCCAACAGTCTGTCTTTTCCACACACTAGATTTTAGGGCATTTCTGTGAGGTTGTGAAAAAACTTTTTATGTGAGGAAAAAATATTTCATGAGTAAGCATGCCATGTCAGCTAAATCGAGTGGATATTGTGAATTGTGAACTTTGAGTCTGTAAACTTATGATTTTTATGAACTTGTTATACTGTGAACTTGTTATATTATGAACTTGTTATCTTTGTAAACTTTTTATATTATAAATTTGTGATCCTTGTGAACTTGTTATATTGTGAACTTGTTATATCATAAATTGTGAACTTGTGGTCTTTGTGATCTTTTGTCAACTTTGTTGTATTGTGAGGTTTGATATGTTTACCGATCGTATTTTAGTTTTCGACCGTTACCGGTGTATTTTCCGCACCGAACTTTCGTTTTCGATGTTTCCGAAATACCGATATCGTTTCCGTTTCCGGAGTTACCGTTTTCGATTTCGTTTCCGATAAAAAATATGAAAACGGTAATGGTTTTAGTGTTTACCGACCGTTTCCGACCGTTTTCATCCCTAGACGTCATGGTGTTGTGTAGACAAGGTCGCCACCACCACGATCCGAGGTAAGAACACCCCATATCATCCGCCCTACTCTCCTCTACACGTAGCACCTTTTGGAAGGGGTTTGGGGGCACTAAATCAGGGAGACCGTGCTCGCCTAGCAAGCGCTGCCGTGATTTCTGTGCGTGCCGCCATAGTTGGGCGTAGGGCTGGGCATTTAGTTTTTTTCTAAACTTCGGTTCGGTTTTTTCGGTTTTACATACATTAGAAACCGATCTGTTTTCTAGAAAATGAAAACCGAGAAGTTCGGTTTCGGTTTTTACTTCGGTTTTTCGGTAAAAACCGAATACCAAACTTATACTCAAGACAATACATACAACAAGTTTACATGATAGATTACACATAATTTTAAAAAATAAAAAAATTATAGGTACAAATATTTAGAGGTACATCATACTTCACATACAAATAAGTGAATAACAATTTAATTGTATCACATATTTAGTTCACATAATCGAATAGTCAAATTTGATAATTGATAAAGTTTGGTATTCAGTTTTTTGGTATTTCGGTTCGGTATACGGTGAAAACCAATCACGATACCGAAAACCAAATTTCTTAGATACAAAAATCGAAACCGAACCGAACTACCGAAAAAACCAAAATTTCGGTTTGGTTTTCGGTTTATGGTAAAAAAGTGCTCACCCCTAGTTGGGCGCTAGAGGAGGAAGACATCCTTTGGGCCGTGGGATCATGATCCAGCGAACGGTGGTGCGTATTGGGTTGTGGGTGAGTTAGAGCCATTGATCTTCAATCTGGAGGACAATTTTGTGTATCGGTTTGCTGGGTAATAGGAACCGTGGATGTCTGATCCGAGGAATGACATTGCATACCGGATCACGATCCATTGTGAGGCATTGATCTCTGATCCAACGGACCTAAAAGCATCTAGGCCCCTGGTTCGTTTTAGTGATTAATTACAACGTAAGATTATGTGTGACTAACGTGTGTTTTGAAAAGCAAATGGTAAGTTTGGTCACATTTCATGAAGTTGCGCTACAATGGTGAAAACAATCCCTCATATGAGAACTTGAAGCGACGGCTGAAAAAGGAGAATCAAAAGATGAAGGACTTCATATTCTAAGTGTCGAAGGAGTTGTGGGCACTTGGTATAGAGTTAGGACTTCTATTTTTATTTTAGCCATACTATAAAGAGGGGTTGTGGATGAGTAGTTTGACCAAGAGAAATCTAGTGTAGTGTTGGTGCATGTTCACACTCACAACTAGTGCTAGCTGTCACTCTATAACTCACTCACAAGTTATAACGAAAACGAGATAGAAAAACCTACGGAAGAGAACTTGGACTTGCTGACCTAGGGGCACCGGACTGTCCGGTGTGTACCGGACTGTCCGGTGTGTCCCCTGACAGTGGGCCCAAGAATGCCCCGGGAGCAACTCTCTGCCTCCGAGAAACCCAAGAGCGCGTTGTTCACTGGCTCGAAGTTTAGCCAGGCCCCAGACTATCCAGTGCACACCGGACAGTAACTGTGCACTGTCAGAGCAACAACTAGCTGTCAGAACTAGCCGTTGGTTGCGCACTGGTGGTCTAACACCTCAAAATTTTGTGGGTGGAATTCGTTAGAAATTCTTCAAAGCATTAAAAAAATTAAAATATCCTTTAATATGATTTTTGTTAACTTTAGGGTTACATCTCCTAAACTAAAAATCGTGTAAAAACAATTTAAATAGAAGTATATTTTCAAAATTAGTACCATAACCGTGCAATGTAATCTGAAGACAAATTTGTCACAGGATTTGAATTCAAACTTGAAATGAAGTTTGAATTGGGAAAGAAGGGAAATAAAGAAGAAAAAGAATAAAACGTTATACGGGCCGACTAACACCACTTCCGGCCCAACTTCGCAAATGCGCCGCGCGGCCCAAGTTCTTTTACTGTGCGCGCACTCACCCGTGCGCAGGCTAAGCAAGATAGGACCACCGTCGCTGACAAACCGGGTCCACTCGTCAATCATCGCGCGCGCGTTCATCTCACCGCCTGGTGGGGCTCGCTCGCCAGGTGCTTCTTCCTCACCGTAGCGTGCGCGCAGGGGAGTCGGATATCAGTAACAAAAAAAATCTCGAGATCCCGGACTGCTTTTCCCCTGCCACTATAAACGCCCTCATCAGCCTTTTCTCCCCCTTGCCCATCTGATTCATACTCGAAGGCGCCAGCAAGAGGAACACAGGAAAAAGAAAGCCGAGAGGAGAGAGAGAGGGTCGCCGCCGTGGTCATTTTGATGCTCATGCAATTGGTCGCGGCGTGGAGCCTTGTGGTGTTCTTGGACTCCGCCTGGGCTTGTGGATGTCGGATATGGCGTTCACGGGCGCGGTCGACCGATCGGTGCGGTGGAATTGGTCGCCGGCGCTGGCACTCCACCGTGTTGCCGCACACCGTCGTGGCCAGGGACCTCCACACTGTGAAATCTGGTAACGAGCCATCAATCGAGATCGCCTTATTTCACTTTACGTGTAGCGCTAGGGAATTGGCACCTGGGTGCTTGTGCACGGAGATGACAAACTCCGACCATGTTGTCCGCTGCCAGGTTTGCGCCGCCATGCGCTTCTAGCGCCACTCGAGTCGCGTCTGGGTGGGAGATAGGTCGATCGCCATAGATTCCGTGTAAGTTAGCACCCGATTGCGTTGAGTTTGGGACATTAGGTGGCATGGTAGAGGTGGCCGGCCCTTGGCGCCGCCGCGGAGCTCTGTTTGGTCGGCAGGACTCGGCGTCAGGAGCTTGAAGATTAGAGGTGGCCGTGGGATTGTCTGTGAACAGCTACGATCAAATCGTGTATTCACTGAATCTAGACCGCGAGATCGTAATGAACGAACCGGATTAGATCGCAGTCACATTAAATCCTTGGCGTAGAAATTGGATCCGAGGGCTCATATTGCTTACCGGTTCAAGTGGGGCAGATTTAATCTATGCCCTTGTTTCCTGATCGGCTGGCCAATACTCGCCCATACCCCTTCATCCGCTGTTTTGCAGATGAGTCCATGTACTTTTATGAAATTGAACCCGCCATCCCCCACGGGATAGATCTGTGCCTTAGGCAATCTTACCTCAGGAACCCTGTATTTTCTAGAAATTGATGCGCAGTCCTGGCCTCTAGGAAAACAGAGAAATTCATTTAAGAAATGATTTTTAGCACAAAATTAATTATGGAAAACTTGTTTAATCCCTAGAAAATTCATATTAAGTCCAAATGAGTCCATTCCAGTTTCTATAGTTTTGTAAGATTATTGTTTATCATTTAGTAACTCTGTTTTAACATGAAAATGGTATTAAAATTTATTTCTTAATTAATCTCGTATCAAATACATAAAATCTTAGGAAATTCGTATCTTCCTCATTTTAACTCCGATTTGATCCGTTCAAGTTGAGTTAGTCTCGTATAAATAATTAATATGCAATAACAATAGTTATTATATCATGTCTCATTCTTTTATAATTACGTCGTTATTTAACTTTTGTTTGCTAGTCTTGTTAATGTGCTCATCATTATCTACCAAAATATAATTTATGGTAAATTTATAACTTAGATTAAAGTTGAAATAATTATTTATAAAATAACCTCTCATATGATTTATCCTAACCAATTCATAATATAGTTTAATATTTTAATCACATAGATCTTCCATATATCATAACTCCTGAACCATGACTCCGATCTTAGTGGTTCTCGTTCCCACTATCTCGTAGCAACGCGTAGATCATTATTATGCAGTATATTCTTATGTTTGGTGTGATGTTAATTTTGTCTATACCATGTTTGTTTGTATTGCTATGACTAGCAGCAAGATTACGAGTCACCTGAAGATCACCCTGGTAACTGGAATCTCAAGTGGCAGGCAAGTTGTGCCCTTGATCCACTTTTGTTACCCAATAATACTCTTTATTATCACTATTCAATGCATAGGTTTAATTTTGATGGGACCTAATAGGTCACCCTAGTCTGTTTATCATGTTTACCTTGTTTACCCCTGAATCATTTGGGTAGTTATGCTATTGCATTATTTGGTTTTGGGTTAATATTTCATTATATCCATGTTCCAATTATTCTATTATGTTATTATTGTTCATGTCAAGATCATTATATTTTAATTGGAACATGGAGCTTAACTTGAGAAACACGTGCCACCACAAGGGTGGAATGGTACGCCCTTGGCTAACTAATTAGGAAAGCTAGTGGAAGACTACCTTACCCGAAAGGGGCAAGGGCAGTAGGGGAGTTGCATGCAAGGAGGTTCTCGGGTTGATTTTGCTGCAATGGCGGTCAGACGAGGGATTCTTGCAAGTGCTCTTGCTATAAACTGTAGCGGGTTTTTGGAAGCTAGTGGAACTTTGTAAAGGCCTCATAGTGGATCCCTAGCCATTCACCTCGGTAGTGTCTAAGGGTCTAGCTAACCCTAGCGACATGGGATACACGACTTGTGGGTACAGGGTACAACCTTTGTAGAGTGTAAAACTGGTATACTAGCCGAGCTCACGGTCAAGAGCAGCTCAGGACTCTCGCATGATTAAATTATGGAACTTAAATTCAATTTGTCATTTGCATATGCATGGGTTTATTATTAATTTTGTTCTATTATTATTATTATGGTTGGGTATTTACTTACATCTAGTAATTGCTAATAAAAATTTGACCAACTTATTAAAAGCAATCCTCAGCTTTAACCCCTATTGTTGATCAGCCTTACACATCACATGAACTCCCACCTTTGGTGAGTTCATGCACATTATTCCCCACAACTTGTTGAGCTATGGTCATGTGTGAGCTCACCCTTGCTGTCTCACCCCCCACAGGAGAAGAACAGGTGGTTCAAGAGGAGCCACACAGCGAGGAGTTCGATTCGATCTAGGTGGCGTCTCCCAGTTGAATTTCTGGCGCCAAGGATGGATTTTAGGTCCTTTTATATTTATCTTTTATTTTGTAAGACTTCCGGTATGTAATAAATACTCTGATTATTGTGACATTTATCTCTATACACTCTGTTATTATATATGTTGTATTCTTTGGCGCATGTATGAGATGCACCTGACTTTGTCCCTTAAAGCCCAGGTGTGACAGGTGTCGCACTGGACTGTCCAGTGCGCCCATGTGCTGTAGCCAACCGTAATAGCTAGTTTTAGTTGGTGGGGGTCTTTATACCCCTCTAACAGCCACATTTTGTGTATTGCTGCCCATATACACTTGTATTCATTGCTAGTGCATTGCAAGCCCCCAAAGCATAGTGATGTGATTAGCAAAATCATAATCCCACGTTAGGAATTCATTAGTGTGCATGAGAGCCACCTAGAGCACACACCACATGCATTAGGCTTCTCTTGGTCAAGTGAAAGTTTATAACGTGTTACTCTTGGTGATCGGCATCACCTAGACGGCTTGTTGGCGATTAGAGTTCGGTGATCACCCCGAAGGACTTGTTGGTGACCCGACTCGGAGTTTGTATGCGGTCATGAGGGATCCACAGCGCCAGGGAGGTAAAGGATCATCTCATAGTGAGCACTTGGTTCCTGAGAGGACCAAAGGGGAGCGATACCCTTGCGCGGGTGCTCCAACGAGGACTAGGGAAGAGTGCCGACTCTTCGATACCCCGGGAAAAATTTGAGGAGTCTTCTTGCCCTTACTTTACGTTCCTCATTTACTTTGAGCATTTTACTTTGTGTATTTGCTTAGTTAGTATTTGTAATAATGACTTAGAGTTGTTTTCTATCTCGTAGCATTTTGTTATTGCTAGTAGTTTGGGTGAAGTTGGGCTCATGCTTAGGGTTTAACTTTTGTTGGAATTTTAGATAATCCCAATTCACCCCCTCTTGGGAATCTTGATCCTTTTAGGACCCAAATCCATGATATCGCTTCGCCGAGACAGTTTTTCTAAACAACCCCTGGAAAACTTACTAAGTAACACGCCGTCCTCTACAGGTTAAAAGAAATTATCTAGAGGTCCTGCAATTTATGAGTTAAACCCTAAGCTCTTAAAATTTAGTGACCCCATCCACAGCTTCCTGGGTTAATAAAAGAAAATGAATTTTTAATATAAAAACAATTGCAGAAATCTTATAAAGCTCATAACTTAATTGTTTTAACCCTGATTGAACCTATTCCAGTCGCGTTATCTTCGTAATAAAATTGCATACGTGGTAATAACATCATCTATGCCTTATCACATATCTTTATAATTAAGTATTGTGTAACCTATATCTATGCGAGTTTTGCACCTAAAAGCATTGTTCTACTCATAACTTCTTTGTTTTAATTCCAAACTTAGTGGTTCTCGATCCTACGATTTTGTAGCAATGTGCAGAATAGTATTATGCAATTGTTTCATTGTTTGGTGTGATGTTGATTTCTGTCTCCATATTGTTTGTCTGTATTGTTGCGAATTGATGAACAAGCGAGCGAGGAACTCGAAGCCACCCAAGTAGAAGAATCTGAGTAGGAGCTCACTGAAGGCAAGTTGTGCCCTTGATCACTCTTATTTACCCAATAATGTTCTCTATAATCATTGTGACGTGCTCAGGTTATATTTGACGGGACCTAATAAGCTGCCCTAGTTTTGTCGACCTTACACCTTGCTTACAAATGAATTACTGAGTAGTTTGGCTATGCTCTACTTGGTTTTTGGGAAATAATGCTATACGACATATGATCATACCTTATTATTGTTATTGGATTAATTATAGTTCATTATAATATTATGATGTTAATTGGAACATGGAGCTTAACTTGAGATAATACTGCTACAACGAGGGTGGAATGGGACGCCCTTGGTTGACTAATTAGGAGAGTTAGTGGAGCAATACCTTACCCGAAAGGGGCAACCACGGTGTGAGGAGCTATTGGTATAGGGAGGTTCTCGGGTAAATCATGTTGCGATGGCTTTTCGGACGAGGGATCCCTATAACGCCCCCTTCTCGCAGAAACTGCAGCGGGTTTTCTGAAGCTAGTGAAACTTTGTAAATGCCTCGTAGTGCTACCCTGCCTCGTCTCCTCGGTAGAGATGAATGAGATTTCTATACCCCTTGGCAGATGGGTAACACGACTTGTGGGTAAAGATGTGCAACCTCTGTAGAGTGTAAAAACGAGTATATCAGCCGAGCTCACGATCAAGAGCAACTCAGGACTCTCACATGATTAACTTATGGAATTAAACTTAACCTGTCACGTGCATCGCATTATGGGTTTTATTATAATTGTGATATCTTATTTTATTGGGATGGTATACACTTATACTTAGTAACTGTTAATAAAATTTTGGCCAACTTATTAAAAGCAATGCTTAGTCTTAACCACCTTTTGTTGATCAGATTTCCTGTTGTGGTGTGTCGTATTAAGGCATATGATGTATTATGCAATAAGCATGCCATATGATGTACAGAGATAGGAGAGGTTTTGTTAAGCATGATATATGATGTTCCATATGACACACCACCTTTTGTGGGGCTATATACATATGCTCAGTCACAACAATAAGCAATAAGCATGCCATATATGATGTATAGTCACAACAATAAGCAATAAGCATGCCATATGATGTACAGAGATAGTTGAGGTTTTGTTGACAAATTCCTATCCTCACACCAGTTTTTGTTTCAGTTTTCCTGTTTTGCTTTGTTCAGATTGTGCAGTGTTGTTCATCGTGTTGCTGTTTTCATCGTTGATAGCGAAACAATCCTGAGTTACATACTTAAGCTGCATTGGTTCCATCATGTACCATCCTCCATCGATCCTTCGAGCCTCGTGGTAGGTTGCTTGAGCACACCTACCTCAAATTGTCGTCGACACCTTGTTGGATGAAGGGCTCAAGCAAGGCTATGATAGCTGATGTTGTTGCCGCAGATGGCTTCTTCCTCAAGTTGAGATCCCTCTGGTTGGATGGCTGGATGATACAATTGGTGCCTAGCGAGGACTCGACTAGTGTTTTGTTCAGCATCTGGAAAGACGTTGTGGCCCTTGGTTCCTGCAGAACAAAGGGAGAGTGCGGCAAGAGGGTAGCACCTATGACCCCTATCATCATGCCAGACTTCATAGATCTGGAGTCTATGTCCCTGTCAGAACCTTGTATAAGGGTAGAAATGGAATATTTTTAAAGCGTGATGTGGACAAGGAATATTTTTTTATTAGGAGACGCTACTAGAAGCAGTCTTAAACTTCAAAGCATCACTAGCTTTTGCCAAGCATGCTCACTAGCACTCGACAAAGAAGGAGTCTTTGTCGAGTGCATGCTATCCGGGAACTCGGTAAAGGGAGCTCTAGTGGGCCCCATGCCAACCTTTGTGCTGAGAGTCACAAGCTAGTACTTGGCAAATAAAAATTTTACACTATTTCATGAAAATTGTCACATACGATGTGTACAAACCTGGCCGAACATTGTAGAAGTTTTAAGATTTCATATGAAGGCCAACTAGGTTTATACACATAGTGCGTGACAAATTTCATGAAATAGTATCAAAGTTTTATCATAGCCTCTATATATGATATCATGACATCTCGACAAGTTTTATTATTTTCTAACTTTGTTTGTGTTTTATAAAATTTTAAAACAACTGGATCACAAGTTCGTGATCAAGTTTCATGAACATGGTGCTGAAATTTCTGGTTTGATCCTAAATTAGGCAGTAACATGTGCTCACTAACATGAGTATCATTTTTGCATTCATTGTTTTCCATGTTTCGAGTGACTTGTAGTTTAAATTTAAATTATCCCAATAAATTCAATTAAATGAACTAAATCTAATAGGTATAGTAACATTTTGTGAAATGTGTCAAAATTGAACATGTAGGTCTAGAGACTGTAGGAACACACCACAAAAAAGTTGGTGAAAAAAGAAAAAAAAGAAAATATACTTTGTCGAGTGTCAACCTAAGACACTCCACAAACGTTTTCTTTGTCGAGTGTCCTTTCCTGACACTCGACGTAGTTAATAGCCCTCAACTATAGACGGCTACTAACAGTGCTTTGCCGAGTGCCTCGTTGTGTCGAGGACCGAACACTTAGAAAATCCACCTTTGCCGAGTGTCTTTGTATGACGAGTGTTTTGCACTCGTCAAAGACGGTCTTTACCGAGTACTGTTTTTGCCAAGAGTGGCACTTGGCACAATATTCTTCTCAAAGGACAGTGTCATGTACGACCGCATGTACACCAGGAATAGAAGGGCCCGTGACGTGTGGTGCAGACATGAACGCTAAGGCGACACAAGCATAGCGCATGCACCAGAGCCGTAGGGCTTGGTTTAGATAGTGGTTTGCTAGGATCGGTTTAGATGAAGTCTATAATAAAGGAAGAGATCCTAGAATTTAGGAGAGATTAGATAAGATAAAAACATATGAGAGTTAGTTAGATGGATAGCTCCCTTATCTTATCAGAAGTTTGTTAAGATGTACTAGGCAGCCTTGGCTATATAATGCCATAGGAGGAATGAATAAAGTAAGGAAGAACAATTAATCTTATTCCTCTTCTTCTCTAACAATTGGGCATTGAGCGGTAAAACCTCATCCCAACACGGACCGCAGATACGATCTATGTAGCCAAGGGTTGTCCACCCTATCACCCAACGCCCTTGACAACCTGGTATCACGATCTAGGCAATCTAGTTCATCTCGTGCCTCGCCGACCCCGCCAGACGTGGCATCACCGACTGCGCTGCCATCCCCTGCCAACGTCAATGCCATGGGGGATAACAACAACGCCTTGCAAACAACCTTGGACACCCTGATCGCGTCCCTCAAGTCCCTACAGGCATCCGTGGAGGCCAATGCCTATGTTATACAACACTTAGAAACCACGTGCGCACCTCCAGGGTCCTCGTCGATCTCCTCCCACCCTTGGACTGAGGAGCGTCATTAGGATCAATCGTCACATTTTTAGAAACTCGACTTTCCATGCTGTGATGGCATGTCGAATCCCCTGATCTTTATCAATCATTATTAATCGTATTTTCATGAACAACGAATCATGGAGGAGAAGAAGGTCCGGACGACGTCGTACAACCTCGATGATGGCGCCTAGCTGTGGTACTACCAAATCCAGCAGATGATGGTACCCCATCATGGCTCCGTTTCAAGGAGCTCCTCCACCTGCGCTATGGGCCTTTACTCCGATCCAATCCAATCAGTGAGTTCGCAGCTTGCCACCAATTTGGCTCCATGCAAGAGTACTAGGACAGGTTCTAGGCCTTGCTACCACGCGTGGGCCATCTCGACAAAGTGCAGTGCATCCAACTGTTCACTGCTAGCCTCCTCCCTCCATTTAGCCATGATGTGGAGATCCACAACCCCCAGTCTCTAGCGGCAGCCATGAGTCTCGCTCGCATGATCGAGCTTCAGAATAGTTACACCATGTCGGCATCACGTGTTGCCCCGCATGATCGGCCACTCATACTGACGCCTGCGCCACAACTCGCTCTACCCACACTAGTAGCAGACAAGGCTGATGTAATACCTAAAATTTTAGAATAAAGAGAGTCCATTAACCATGTGATTTTGTGACTTTATTTTTTTAGAAAATAAGCAACTATGTGTTTGGATAAAAGCAAATAATAATTACACAAATAAAGTAAATATGCATATCATGCTAGAGTTTTGAATTGTGCATTTAAATTTGATTTGAAAACTTTGAAGCAATTATGAATTGAAAATAAAACTAGAAAATAGAAACTGAAAATAGAAATAAAAAAAGAAAGAAAAGAAAACTCTATGTGCCTGGGCTGAATTTCCCTGCCCCGGTCCACTTGACGCTCGCACAGTGTGGCCATTCAAACACTCGCCCGTGACCCTGCCAGCGCCGATAGAGGAGCTCCACACGTCAGCTTCGCTGTGTTCCCATGGTGCGCCTAGGAAACTTCTCTGGCGAGTTGTAAAGCCCAAAATTTGTATAAAAATAAAATAATAATAAAATAAATACATGAAGAAATAAAATAGCAAATACAGATATCTCAAATTATACTTGAGTGTTGAAATTTGAGGACTCAATTTTGGAAAAAAAACCAAGAACTACTTTAGAAAAGAAGAAATGGAAAAGTTTTCGATTCAACTAAATGATTATGCATATCATTAAATGATGCACCATAAGCATTTATTTACATGAATATTTACTTTTAAAGTAACTTTTATTTCTTATCCCACATCCAAAATACTATTTTTCTAAAAAGAAGAAAGAAAGCAATATGAGTGTGTTTCATATTTCAAACATTCAATCAATTAAAATAAATATATATCCAAGGCTTCGTAATTGATTTGGAGTATGTATTAAAAATGTGAATTCCTAAACTTTATCTTAGATTGGAATTAGAATTTTGTAATGTCAAAAATGAATAATATGGGTATATAATAATGAGATGAGAATTGGGATTTAACCCAAAGGTACAATTTTTGAATTTGAGAAAAGAGAAGAAAATACTAAACAAATGAGGTAAAAATGAAATATATAAATAAGAATATATTTCTTTACACTGATAGTTGAATTTGGTATATTTTGATCCATGGTGAGACTCATAACAAAATTTAAAGTTAGATTTGAAAACCAAGAGAATGAAAATAAGAAAGAAAGAAAGATTATAAAATACAAAATAATATTATTAAATAACTTCAACACATGATGGTAAGACCAAATTACATAGTTAATATGAGTTTAAATTTGCACTTGCATTTGAATTCTAAATTTGGATTCAAAAATAATTAAGAATAAAGGAAAACATAAAATAAAATTAAAAAGAAAAAGAATAAAAGAAACCAGACCCAATATGGGCTCAATTCCTCGTTGTTGGCCCATCTCACCATTTCGCCTCCGTGCGCGCTTAGCCCAATTCTGAACCCTGCGCGCGCGACGTCTTGGCGTGCTGGGCCCGCGTGACAGCCACCAGACGATCACGCCTCCACTGCAGATCTTCGCCGCTCACCCGTGTTGCTTCACTGACGTGTGGGCCCCCCCTTGTCGGCGTTCTCTTCTCAACCAAAACCCACCGCGCGAAGTTACCGCCGCGGCGAGAATCCCGGTCAACTTCTGTTATTCCTCGACCGGCGGCTCCGAGATAAATAGCCCGGGCAGCCCTGCGACTCGCTCCCCCTTCCCACTGTCTCTCGCACGCAAGCACCACGTGCCACCATCGCGGGGATTGGGCGTGACTAGTTCCAGCCGTCGCCATTAAAATCAAGGACGAGGGTCGCTGGGAGGCATTGCTTCAGTGGCTGGGTGGTCGGGTGTGTACTCCGGGACCCTGCGACGCCTCGCGTGCAGACGACAGGCCATTGGCACATTGGGTGGAGGATAATTTCTTCGCCGGAATCTTCTGGTTATCCTCCGCGTCACTTCGGGACGCCGTTCGGAGCATCGCCAGCGGGAAACCCTCGGTAAGACCCCTGTACCCGATTCGTCGTGCGCTAGCAATCATGAACCTAGAATTGGAGGGATCTGTGGCGCGTGCTTGGGGGAAGATTGGATGCGCGCCGGCGATGGTCCGTCGAGTGGTGTTTGGGCGCCGCCGTCCTAGCCACTGAAGGGAAGAATATGGGTTGGTGATCGTTAGATCTTGTTTGAATGGCTAGGATTAGATAGTGCATACCCATTTGATGCATAAATCTACGGCGTCAACCAGAGATCCGACGGTGTGGTGCGTTGATGGATTTTTAGCCATCGATCTAAAATTGGGTGGCTCTGGTTTGTTCCCCTTTGGTGGTTGGTTTAGCGCCCTTGGATTGAGATCCAGCGGCCACCACTCCGTACCGGTTCATTTAAAAGTTAATCTAATCTGAGTCCTAGGTTTTGGATCCAGCGACTCACGATCACTCATACCCCTTCGCGGGTACATCTTACTAAAGAGCCCCTGATGAATCAGGCAATAAACCCGCAGTACCCCCTCACTGTGTTCTGAGTCTGTGGGGTTTTTGCAAGTTTAACCCTGGCTTTCTAGTATTTGGTGCGCTGTGAAGAGCTCGGGGAAAATCAAATAATAAATTTAGAAATGGATTTTTAGTACACAAATAGTTGCATAATGTTATTTAATTTATAGAAAATTCATATTAAGTCCAAATTAATACATTCCAGTTCCTATAATTTTGTCATATTATTATTCATCATTTAGTGCCACTGTTTTGACATGAAAGTCACATTAAAATTTATATCCTATTTAATCTTGTATAAAACACATAAAACCTTTGGAAATTCATAACTTCCCCATTTTAATTCCGAATTGAATCGTTCCAGTTGCGTTAACTTCATATGAATATTTACTATGCAATAACAACATTTATTATACCATGTGTCATTCTTTTATAATTAGATCTTTATTTAAATTAGGTGGATTAGTCTTGTTAAACTGCTTATCATTATAATCTACTAGAAAATGATCTATGGTCAATTCATAACTTAGATTAAAGTTGAGATAATTATTTATAGAATAACCTCTCATATGATTTATATTAACCAATTTATGATATAGATTGATATTTTAATCACATAGATCTTCAATAAAATCATAACTCATTAATCGTACCTCCGATTTTAGTGATTCTCGAAACTGCGATCTCGTAGCTTCACGTAGATCATTATTATTCAGTTTGTTCTTATATTTGGTGTGATGTTAATTTTGTCTATACCATGTTTGTTTGTATTGCTACGACTAGCAGTGAGGTCACGAGAATCTGAGGATCATCCTGGTACCTGGAATCTCAAGTCCCAGGCATGTTTTGCCCTTGATCACTTTTGTTTACCCAATAATGTTCTTTAATATCACTTATTCATGCATAGCTTTATTTTTGATGGCACCCAATAGGTCACCCTAGTCTGATTATGTTTTACCTTGTTTACCCCTGAATCACTTGGGTAGTTTTTGCTATTGCTTTATATGGTTTCGGGTTAATATTTCATTACATCCATGTTCCTATTAATTTGTTGTGTTATTTATGTTCATGATAAGATCATTATGTTAATGGGAACATGGAGAACCACCCGGGAAAACAGTGCCACCACAAGGGTGGTATGGGACGCCCTTGGCTGACTAATTAGGAAAGCTAGTGGAAGACTACCTTACCCGAAAGGGGCAAGGGCAGTAGCGGATTGCATGCATGGAGGTTCTCGGGTTGATTTTGCTACGATGGCGGTCAGACGAGGGATTCTTGCAAGTGCTCTTCCCATAAATTGTAGCGGGTTTTCGGAAGCTAGTGGAACTTTGTAAAGGCCTCGTAGTGGATCCCTAGCCATTCACCTCGGTAGTGTCTAAGGGCCTTGCAAACCCTGGCGACATGGGATACACGACTTGTGGGTACAAGGTACAACCTCTGCAGAGTGTAAAACTGGTATACTAGCCGTGCTCACGGTCATGAGCGACTCAGACACTCACATGATTAATTTATGTAACTTAATTTAAATTTGTCATTTGCATTTGCATGGGATTATTTATTAATTTTGTTTTGTTATTTATTATGGTTTGGTATTTACTTACATTTAGTAACTGCTAATAAAATTTGACCAACTTATTGAAAGCAATGCTTAGCTTTAACCCCTATTTTTGATAAGCTTTACACATCACTTGAACTCCCACCTTTGGTGAGTTCATGCACATTATTCCCCACAACTTGTTGAACGATGAACATTTGTGAGCTCACCCTTGTTGTCTCACACCCCCACAGGAGAAGAACAGATGGTTCAAGAGGAGCCACACAACGAGGAGTTCGATTCGATCTAGGTGGCGTCTCCCAGTTGACTTATTGGCTCCAAAGATGGATTTTAGTTTGATTTATATTTATCTTTTATCCTGTAAGACTTCCGCTATGTAATAAATATTCTGATTATATTGTGACATTTATCTCTATACACTCTATTATTATATGTGTTGTCTTCTTTGGCGCATATATGAGATGCACCCGGTTTTGTCCCTTAAATTCGGGTGTGACATAAGTGGTATCAGAAGAAATGTTGACTGTAGGATGAAACCTAGATAGAAATGGACAAAACTCTTACCTACTTACCTTACTCTGATTCTTTCTATACTTATCTTGATCATGTTTCAGCTTCTACTACTCTACTCTGATTAACCTTACCTTTGTTACTCTGATTCTTTTCTAAACTTATCTTAATCTTTTCTCATTTATTTCCGCCTTACTCTGATTACTCTTACCTCTTTCTCCTAAAGACAAATGTGGATTTCACACTTTGAAATCATGTGCATAAAGTGACCTTTAGGAATAAGAGACCTACTCTTAGGAACAAAAACAAAACTATTTTTATAGGTATCTATATGCTTGAGTGTTTGTTCTTATGATACTTGTCTGATTTGGATCTTTGATTGAGTGTGATTAGTTGTGGAGTAGTGTCCACAATTACATCTGCATATACATATAGACATAAATATAATTCATAAGATAACTAAACAACCTAGATTATCCTCCATTAAAGTGTATCTATTTCAGATAGATTCCTTTAAGTTGAAAATATATATATATATATGTATACATAATCTTACTTATTCTAATGGGTTCACCTTGTGTAAAAAAATATAATAATCTTATCCTCTTAAATTGTTTATAAGATAAACCAGATTGTTGGGGCGAAGGTGAAGACACTACCCCTCGCTCGATGCCTTCACCAATCTCGCTGCATCAACGGAGGCAAAACGACCGGCAGCTCCCACCCTTCGTCCAACACGTTGCAAGACGAAGGCCCACAATGAGGTCGCCCCGCCTAGCGTCCTCGTCGAACACGAAGGCCCACGTGGAATTCGGCCCATTGTAACAGGCCCCGCGCGGCCGGTTGTATTACGGGCCCGATTTGCAAATGTTTTTATGTAATGATGGTCTGTAACCCTACTTTATGGGAATATTCCGGGAATGACCTAGGCGCTTGAGGGCACATGCGTCCTTAATCCGAGGCGCTGGGCGCTCAGGCACCTATAAATACCCCCGCACAGTGCCCTTGAGGGGCTAGATTAACAGAGCAATTGCTGCCTCCAGTTAAACCATGTTCCCATCTCGCTCATCCCCTTGTTGGAATCAGCCTGCCCGAGAACGCAAGTTCCAACATTGGCGCCCACCGTTCGTGCTACGAGAAAATCACCCGTGATGGCACCCAAAAGAGCTAACTCGAAGGAAGCCCCATCCGTCGACGAAGCAGCGAAGGTAGCCTTGCTAGCTGAGAAAAAGGGCAAGGCCCTCGCCGACAACACCCACCAAGGAGCTGGTGAAGATGAAGCACACAACAAGAGACAGCGCAACGACCAACACACTCCAGAAGGCACCCTTCGCACCTGCAGCTCCGAAGGGCAGCCACAAGCGCCACCCCCAGGCTTTGCACCACTAGAGGGCGAGGAAGCAATAGAGGACGGCGAGGTCCTCGGTGGCTCCGCAGAAGAGTAGCTACAGCTACGGGCCCTGCGCCTCACAAACCGCAACTTTTAGAAGCAGAAGGAAATCCTCGAGGCCAAGCGCCAACGCGTCACTGTGCAGGCCGAGCTGCGCCAAATGATACGAGATGAAGAGCAGAGGGCTCAGGATCTTGAGCAAGAGATTGCGCTATTGCAGCGCGAAGGCCAACATGATCTGCAGCAGCACAGCCCGCCCCTCCAGCAGCGCACGCCGGTCGAAGACCTATTCGTCCCTCACCGTGGGCCCTTCATCCCGCACGCTGCAGCTTTCCAAGGCATCAATTACCTTGACGAGCGAAGCCCCCTGGCGCCGCAACTGCAAGTGTCACCATGGCCCGCCAATTTCAGGGCAGGGACCTACCCCAAGTACAACGGCAGCACTGACCCAGCACAATATATCATGAGCTATCAAGTCGCCATTGCATCAGTCGGAGGGGACGACGCCACGATGGCTAAGTCATTCATCATCGCCCTCGAAGGCCCGGCTCTCACTTGGTACACCAGATTGCCCCTGCTGTCCATCGACTCCTGGAGAAGTCTCCGGGACAGATTTCTGCTCAACTTCCAAGGGTACCGTCCAGACACCGACGCCTTGGCCGAACTGTCACTCTGCAAGCAGCTAGAAAGAGAGACTCTGCGGGAGTACTACCGCAAGTTTCTGACCCTCAAGTCACAATTGCCTTCGGTCGATGACCAAATAGCCATTCACTATGCCATCAGTGGCCTTCTGGCTGGCGTCCTTTACAGCCACTGCATCAGAGATCCACCCAAGAACCTCCAAGAGCTGTACCAGCTGTTCGAGAAGTACGCCAGATCCGAAGAGCTCCACCAGCGCAAGGTCGAGTCCCAGAGGAAACCCAAAGACCCTCCGCAGTCCAGCCGCACGTGGACGAGACCTTCGCAGACAGAATCCGGTCGGGACGGCCGCAGCCAGCAGCAGGTACACAACATCACCAACCAGCACCCCGCTGGTGAGGCCCCTCACCGCCAAGATTATCCCCCCTAGGGCCGCGGCGGAGGAACTCGTGGTCAAGGCCGAGGACGGGCGCAGCAGCCGCGCAGATTTTACTGCTTGTTCCACGGCAAAGACTGCGCGCACCCGACAAGGGACTGCCCGGAGACGAAGGCCACCAGAGACAGGATGTCTCGGGCGCAACCAGCCGACAACCCAAGAGTTGTCGCGCACACATATCAACAACTCCCACCACCATACAACCACAGCCCCGCTCAGCATCCACCTAACCACGCATACCAACATCACCAGGAGGTACAAATCGTGCCTCCCCCACCCCCACCTCCACACCCGCAACAGCCAAACATCCACCACCCCCACGCACCAAAACAAGAAGACTTCGTTGATCAGCCGTATCGCGGAGTCATTCACATGATCACTGGGGGATCCAGCGCCGACTTCGACACAAAGTGGCAGAAGAGGGACCACTACCGCAGCGTCAACCACGTCGCCGTCACCGGCCCAGTCGTGCAGACGAAGTGGTCCCATGTGTCGTTGACCTTCGACGCCAGAGACGTCGACCTGTGCAGCGCACCCCACATCGATGCCATGGTGATCAACTGCAGCGTGGCAGGCTGGGACCTGCACAAAGTCTTAGTGGACAACGGCAGCCAGGCAGATATCATTTTCCTCCACGCCTTCGACCGCATGGGCATCAGCCATAGCTTGCTCAAGCCTTCGGACAACCCACTGTATGGCTTCGGCGGCAAGGGCACCTTTCCTGTCAGCAAAATAGAACTACCCCTCTCCTTCGTTGTAGCACCCAATGCCCGAAGTGAGAAAGTTACTTTCGACATTGTCGACATGGTGTACCTGTACAACGCCATCATGGGTCGGGGCTCCATCAACAAGTTTGAAGCAGCCATTCACAGACTTTATTTGTGCATGAAGATCCTGGGTCCACAAGGCGCAATCACAGTCTACGGCAACCAGCAGGCCGCGCACAACATAGAAAGAGACTTCGTTCCAGGGAAAAGGAACGTACACTGCCTCATGGCGTAGCGCGAGGCCTCCGAGTCAACCAGCCCGATCGCCAAAGAACATGAAAAGGCACAACTGCAGAGCAACGATGGGACCAAGACTGTCCCCCTTGACAAGTCAACGCCCAAGCAAACGGTCATCATAAGCGAAGACCTTACTTCGCATGACGAGGAGAGACTCCTCTCCTATTTGTCCAAAAATAAGGACGTCTTCGCCTAGTCCGCCCTCGACCTGGTCGGAGTCAGTCGCTCTATCATCGAGCACAGCTTGGGAATTGACCCTTCGGTGAGGCTGAAGAAGCAATGGCTGCGCAAGATGTTTGATGAGAAGACAGAAGCCGCCAAGGCCGAGGTACACCGCCTGCTTGAGGCCAAGTTCATCAAGCCAGTCGCCTACCCTACGTGGCTTGCCAATGTAGTCATGGTGCAAAAGAAGAGCGGCAAATGGCGGATGTGCATCGATTTCACCAGCCTCAACAAAGCCTGCCCCAAGGATAATTTCCCGCTGCCTCGGATCGACAAGATCGTCGATAGTGCGGCCGGCTGCGAAGTCATGTCACTCCTCGACTACTTCTCTGGCTACCACCAAATTTATATGAAGGAGGAAGACAAGGCCAGTACCAGTTTCATAACACCCTTCGGCACGTACTGCTTCATCAGAATGCCGGAGGGACTCAAGAACGCTGGGTCCACATTCTCTCGCCTCACCAAAACGGTGCTCGAGAGCCAAGTCAGTAGAAACATATTTACGTATGTGGATGACATCGTCGTTGCCAGCAAAAGCAATGAAGACCATCTGGCTGACCTCGCAGAAACATTCGTGAACATGCGAGACGCACGACTTCGCTTAAACCTCGAAAAGTGTGTCTTCGGCGTTCGCCAGGGGAAGATACTGGGCTACCTGGTGTCGCACCGTGGGATCGAAGCCAACCCGACCAAAATATAGGCCATCATCAACATGACGCCCCCGCAGTCAGCTAGAGACATCCAACGACTGACCGGCAGATTGGCCGCCCTCAACAGATTCATCTCCAAATCCGCAGAGCGAAGCCTACCTTTCCTCAAAACGCTACGCGGCGCAAAAGACTTCGCATGGGGACCAGAGCAAGCGGCGGCCTTCGCTTCACTAAAGCAGCATCTGTCAGAGTTCACGATTCTTTCAAGCCCCAACCCCTCGCTGCCCCTGTTGCTCTACGTCGCGGCTTCGCCGCATGCGGTCAGCGCAGCGCTGGTTCAGGAGCAGGACAGAGAGGGCATGACCAGGCAATGTCTAGTTTATTACGTCTCCGAAGTACTCACAGCATCCAAATGCAATATGACAGAATTGGAAAAAATCGCCTACGCAGTAGTCATGGCTTCGCGCAAATTGCACCATTATTTTGAAGCGTTCAAGGTGCGGGTCACCTCGGACAGGGGACTCAGCGAATTATTCAGAAATCCGGAGGCATCAGTCCGGATCACCAAATGGGCAGCCGAGCTTTTCGGCTACCATATCACCTTCGAGCCCCGGACAGCAATCAAGTCACAAGTCCTGGCAGACTTCATCGTCGACTGGACTGGGCCAATAATGCAGCCGGACACATCTGCAGAGATGGTGTGGACCATCCATTGCGACGGCACATGGTGCCATGCGGGGGCAGGCGTTACTGCAGTCATCACCTCACCCGCAGGGATCAAGCACAGATATGTTGCACGCCTCAGCTTTGCTTTGGAGTTCGATAGGTGCACCAACAATATAGCAGAGTACGAAGCTGTCATCATTGGCCTTCGCAAGCTAAGAGCACTTGGCGTTACTACCTGCATAATCAGAACAGACTCCAAGGTAGTTGCCGGCCAAATTGAGAAAGATTACGCAGCGAAGGACCCCGCACTTATGCAGTACCTCGTGGCTATCCGCAGTCTCGAGAGACAATTCAAAGGCTTCACCTTGCAGCATGTGGACCACACCAAGAATGAGGAGGCCGACGCGTTGGCCAAAGCAGCCACCAGGGGCGAGGCCCTACCCTCGGACGTATTCTACCATGTCATCGGCACACCAGCCGTCCGCAGCCCAGAGGGCCTACAAATAACCAACGACACCGAGGGCCACCGCATAGTCAACCTCATTATGCCAGAAGACTGGCAGGCACCAATAACCCTGTTCCTGCAAGGATACTACTATCCAGCTGATGTCAACGAGGCCAAGCGCCTCAAACACCAAAGCCAGGACTTCGCTCTCATCGAAGGCCAGCTTTACAAGAAGGGGGTCAGCCAACCCATGCTCAAATGTGTCACTGAGACCAAAGGCGTCCAAATCCTGCACGAAGTCCACAGCGGGACTTGCAGCTCTCACGCAGGGCCTAGGGCCCTAGCTGCCAAGGTGATCCGTCAAGGTTT
Organism: Zea luxurians; assembly: GCA_029449295.1. Lineage (NCBI taxonomy): Eukaryota > Viridiplantae > Streptophyta > Magnoliopsida > Poales > Poaceae > Zea > Zea luxurians. The sequence continues at coordinate 19,756,761 of JAOPSE010000042.1, forward strand.
CTACTGGCCCGCCATGATCTGCGCCGCAAATCGGGTCACAAGGTCATGTGAAGCCTGCCATAAGTTTTCTACACGCTCAGGAAGCCCTTCGCAATTCACAAAGCTAATCGCACACACGTGGCCCCTTCAGCGCTGGGGCCTGGACATTGTCGGGCCACTACCCACAGCCCAAGGGAACCTCAAGTTCACCTTTGTCGCCGTCGAGTACTTTACCAAGTGGATCGAGGCGAGGGCGGTATCCACAATAACATCAAAGACTGCCCAGAAATTCTTCTGGCAAAACATTGTTTGCCGATTCGGAGTCCCGTCTGAGCTCACAGTTGACAATGGCAAGCAATTTGACAGCCAAGACTTCAGGGATTTCTACTTCTCCATTGGCACTAGGCTTGCCTTCGCTTCAGTCTACCACCCACAATCCAACGGCATCGTGGAGCGCGCCAACGGCAAGATTTTCACGGCGATCAAGAAAATGCTCCTCGACGACAAGAAGGGCAAATGGGCCGACCTACTACCTGAAGCAGTCTGGGCACTAAACACGACCGAGTGTCGTGCGACCGGATTCACTCCTTTTCTCCTGCTATACGGATCAGAGGTCATGACCCCGCAGGAAATCAAACATGGGTCCCCGCGGACAACCGCTTCAGCAGTACCCGACGTCGACGAGCCAACTTCCAAAGACCTCATCGACGGAGACCGCGTCTTCGCCCTACAGGCCCTCAACAAATATCAAGCCCAAATGAAGGCCTGGCGCGACCACGCCGTCGTCCCAAGAGAATTCAACGAAGGGGACCTCGTACTCGTCCGCACAACCCGGACAGCGTCACGGGGTAAGCTGGAACCAAAGTGGGAAGGACCATTTATCGTCAAGACGAAGTCGTCTCCCAGCGCGTACAGATTAACAACACAATCTGGCGAAGACCTGGAACATTCCTGGAATATAGATAATCTTCGCAAATTTTTTGTTTGAACCCTCAGGGCCATCACACCCTTGTAATTCGCCAAACATTATTATTCCGGCCCGCACTCTTTTCCTCCTAGGGGGTGAGGTTTTTAATGAGGCGGAGCCATGTAATATACAAGCAAAAATCCCCCGCAAAAAACTAAGCCAATGTCGAAAAAGACCGCATCAACGGTCTTCGGCATTTGACTACACCAAAGTCACCGCGAGGGATAGCGCTGGCTACCCTCGCGTGCGACACTCCGCGCAAAAGTCGCCTACGGGTGCAGCCAGACTAGCACAATACGTGCGCAAAATCGAAGTCCTCTCCAAAGGACTCTACGTGCAAAAGTCGCCTACGGGTGCAGCCGGACTAGCACAATAAGTGCGCAAAATCGAAGTCCTCTCCAAAGGACTCTCCGTGCAAAAGTCGCCTAAGGGTGCAGCCGGACTCTCCGTGCAAAAGTCGCCTACGGGTGCAGCCGGACTAGCACAATAAGTGCGCATAATCGAAGTCCTCTCCAAAGGACTCTCCGCGCAAAAGTCGCCTAAGGGTGCAGCCGGACTCTCCGCGCAAAAGCTGCCTACGGGTGCAGTTGGACTCTCCGTGCAAAAGGCGCCAACGGGTGCAGCCGGACTAGCACAGTAAGCGCGCAAAATCGAAAGTATTTTCCAAAAGGTTCCCCTCGCACAAGTCGTCTACGGGCACGGCCGAATCAACGAAGGCACACAGCCTCATACAAATCACAGGTACATACATACAGCGAGGGCATCACACGTTACATTGGCTCAACCTTAGGGATGATGCCCATCTCCCTGTAGTTGAACAGCATTATCCTCAGCTCCTCACCCTCAAAAAGATTTTGCAACTCCCCCTCACCTACACTCGTCCCAGCCGACGAGGACAACAATTCTCGTTTGCCAGCCCCGTCAACACGAAGACGACTTCCCTCCACCTCACTAACCCTCCGCTTCGCGACCGCTCTTCGCCGCCTACGCCCAGCACTCGCACTAGGAATAACTTCAGCACCTACCATGCGTGGAGAAGCTTCCACCATAGCCACATCCAGTGCCGCAAAATAATCCAAGTCCTCATCCGAAGACTCCTCCGTCCACACAACCGAACCCCAGAATCATCAGACTAAAAAAACTTAGAATCATCCGAAACATCTTCAGCAACCACGATCGAAGCCGCCACAAAATTAGCATTGTCAGTAGCGGTTGCGTGCGCAGGCCCAAAACCCTGAACCTGCGCAGCAACCGAGGTTCAGTAACACGCAGACAAAACTTACACACTTCCCCGCACCTATTTAGCTACTTAGCCACCTGCGAGGGCCCGGCCGCGGCCGTGGGGTCTTCGACTGGCGGCTCGTCCGCCACCTTCAAGGCACCTTTGATCGTCGGCGCAGGGGCCGACACAGGGTCTTTGCCGCCGGCCATAGCAGGAACGACCACGGCCGAGGGGCCTTCGCCGGCGTCCAAGGGCAGCACCGGATTGACCTCCGCAGCCTCGGGCGGCGCGCCGACCAGACTTCCAAAGTCCTCGACGTCCTCGGCACGCTCCATCTGCAGCAACAGCACATTCACTCAGCAAAAACTCTACATACCCACATTCAACCAACCACACAAAAATAATAACCTTCACCTGCTCTCTCGCCCGGTCGGATCGCTCGCTGACAGCCTCCCGACCATGTGCCCCCCACATCCTATCAAAAAGGGCCCCCGCTGACTGCTTCACAACGGGGTCTTCGGCCTTGAAGATCTCGCGCTCAAAGCTCTCGTCTGCTTGGTCGAAGACCTCGTAGTGTCTGTAGCCCTCGCGGGACAACGCATTCATGGCCCCCTCGCAGGTGACGAGGGAGGCAAAGGATATGAAACCCTCCACGATGGTTGGGAGTACCAGCAACTCCTCCTGCAACCACTCGAGGAAGCGAAGGCCCGCCTCCCGGTCGGGCACTTCGAAGTCAGCAGTACGCGCGCCCAGCTCGCGATACGAGCTCACGAACTATGTGAGCGTCCGCTCAACCTCAGAGCGTGTAGAGGCCTCGGCCTTATCCACGTGGCCGCGCAGGGCGTTAAACCTCGCCTCCCACTCCTCGGCGCGTTGGCTGGCGAGACTTCCCTCCGCCCGCGCCACCTTGGCCTCCGCCTGCGCAGCCTGCGCATCAGCGATGGCCTGGTTCGCCTCCCTTCTCTCCTCTGCCAGCTGGCGCTGAAGGTCCGTCTTCTCGGTCTCCAAGGCGGCCACTTTCTCCACCAGTTGGTGGCTTTTGCTCTCTGCGGCCGACTTCTCCCGGACGGTATCCGCGTGCTGTGCCCGAAGTCTCTCGACTTCGGCAGCCACGTCCGCAGTCAAGACACCAGACGCAACGCGGTCGGCAAAGTCAGCCGCCTGACAAAAACACATGAGACCCAAATCTTCATGGAAACAACAAACACCAAAGTCCAACTCAACTTACTTGACTTAGCTGCTGCGACAGCTGCTGCGACAGCCGCTGCGATGCCTCCCTCAGCCGCTGGGACATGGTGCCCGCCACGTCCTTAGCAGCAGCGGCTGTCAGAATCTCGCCGCTCACGCAGAAGGCGGCCCACGGGTCCTGCGCGGTCCCCCTCGCCCTTACCTTCCGCCGATGGCAAAGCGGTTGCCACCGAAGGTGGGACAACAACCATCTGTCCCTCGCTGGACCCTACAATGCAACACATCACCGGTCAGAAGACCTCGTAAAAAAAACTTACCAACAAAATAGTCCTCCACGCTGATGTTCGTGCCGAAGTCGGTAACACATTTCCCCGACGAGGGCAGCTCCCGTACCTTCGCAGCTTCGACCGGGGGAGACTTGGTCCTGCTAGCGGCGGCTGTCTTCGCGCCCGCCGATGACTAGCTGGACCCAGGCGCGGCCGGTTTCGCAGCCGGCACCGGCTGGCTCCCCCGCACTCTCTTCGCCTCACGCCTCGGATCCGCCATCCTGATAACCGCCCGGCGCTTCTGCGCAGCGTCTTGACGGTCCTTAGTCATCACTGCCGACACAACAGCAGCAATATTCCGTCCGTAAGGGAAAATCCTCAAGCCACGAGCTATATGAGACGTAGACATGTCTTCGCCTTCTGCCCAGGGGATTGGAAGACTCTTTGGCCATCGACCCCCGGTAACCTCCAGCATTCGCGCCGAAGACTCCCGGAGCTCGGGCGAAGACATCCTTCCCCCGGGGGCCGCGCATGTCCCCATCAACTCCACAGCAAAATTATCAGACACCCCCATTCCTCCCACTATAGTACCTAATTTCCTCTTCTTAGTGGCCAGGACAGCCCCCTGCGAAGGCTCTTCCTCGGTTCCGCCCATCAGTTTCTTCCCATGGCGGTCGGCGGCGTCCACACTGGGATAACCACCATACGACAAGCGGTTCAGGTCAAAGACCCGGTTCAATCTGTCGTTGGACCCGCGGATATCCTAGCTCCGCAGACCCTCTATCTTCGGCATGTAGCGCCCCACAATCCTTGCCGCATCGTCTTCCACTTCACGCACGAATGCGACGGGATCTCGGCCACACAAATCCAGCGCGAAGGCAGGACTTTGCACCAGCTGCCCACCACGGGAGGGCATCTCGCGAGGGCATACTTCGCCCAACGCCCAGCCATGCGCCAAGGGCCATACCCCATACCCAACAAATTCCTCAACTAAATCGCACCCGCTACTCATGCGGGCAGCGCAACGAAGGGCTCCTTCGTCTTCGTCATCCTCCGCTACCTCAAATTGTGGGTATGCTACATAATAATGGGAGCACATGACGACCATGGGGAGCCCTGGGTGGTCTTCGACTGCGCCTTCTGAAACGTAAAACCAAAAATCCCACCAGTTGCCCCACTTATTGCGGGCGCAGGGAACCAACTCCACAACCTCCATCGAAGTCTTCCCGGACTTCGGTGTGAATGTGCACGACCCAAACTGTGCAATCTCATCTCCAATTTTCCTCTTTTGCCAATGCAGACAATAATGTTTTGCGAAGACTTCCACTGAGGGCTGGCCGCCATATGAAGTCGTCGCCCAGACGTACTTCACCAGGGCCACCACGGCATTCGGCGTCAGCTGGTGGACCTGGACCTCGAACTTCCACAGGACCTCCGCCACGAATCGATGTGCGGGCAGACGAAGGCCAGCAGTGAAAAAAGCCTCAAAAACGACCAACTCGCCTTCTAGCTCGGGGACCTCCTCCGCCCCCGGGACACGCCCCACTCCGCTGCCAAAATATCCAAGCTGCTGCATGTCCTGAACATGGACCGAGGAAATCCGCGACACGCCAAACTCCACTGTATCACCAGGATGCAACTCCTCCGCCGCCACGTTGCTCAAAGTGTCCTCGGACGATGCGCCGGCCGGCGGTGTATCGGCAGCAGATGAAGAAGAGGATGGCATGGCTACATACCGGCGACGGCAGCGGGCGGTCTGCTTCACGTGGGCCAGATCTCCGACGAGCAGGAGCAAGGACGGCAAGCGAGCAGACAAACGGTTTCAAAAGGAGGCTAGGGTTTCGCGGTGCACAGAAATAGTACCTGACCCATGCCGCCCCGCCCCCCTTTTATACACAGGACGCGACGCTTCGGGAAACCCGCAGTCCAACAGTACCGCGTCCATCAACGGTCACATCAAAAACCCCCGCGGAACCACTTCAAGCGAGGGCAGCGCCTCCACCATCTAGCGACGTCTTCGGCACTAGATGACTCAGTCGAACTGGTCCCTCAGAGGGCAAATGTTGGGGCGAAGGCAAAGACACTACCCCTCGCTCGATGCCTTCGCCAGTCTCGCTGCATCAACGGAGGCAAAATGACCGGCAGCTCCCACCCTTCGTCCAACACGTTGCAAGACGAAGGCCCACAATGAGGTCGCCCCGCCCCACATCCTCATCGAACACGAAGGCCCACGTGGAATTCGGCCCATTGTAACAGGCCCCGCGCGGCCGGTTGTATTACGGGCCCGATTTGCAAATGTTTTTATGTAATGACGGTTTGTAACCCTGCTTTATGGGAATATTCCGGGAATGACCTAGGCACTTGAGGGCACATGTGTCCTTAATCCGAGACGCTGGGCGCTCAGGCACCTATAAATACCCCCGCACAGTGCCCTTGAGGGGCTAGATTAACAGAGCAATTGCTGCCTCCAGTTAAACCGTGTTCCCATCTCGCTCATCCCCCTGTTGGAATCAGCCTGCCCGAGAACACAAGTTCCAACATAGATCAACTAAGAATATTCCACACTAGAATATATTTTAATAGAACCATCTTAACTTAAAAGATTCTCTCTTATCTTAATAGATCCATCTTATCTTACAAGATTCTTTCTTATCTTAATAGATGCACCTTATCTTGAAAAGATTTTATCTTGTCCTAATAAGATCTAACTAATCTCAAAAGATTCTACCATGATCTTAGAGACTCATCTTGACCTAACAAGCATACTGATCCCAACCACTTTGCTTATCTCCTAAGGCCTTGTTCGTTTACGTCGGATTACACCCAGAATCGTTCCGGTTAATCAAAGTTTATATAAATTAGAGAAGCAATCCGGTTAGGAATCGTTCCGACCCATCAATCCGACACAAACGAACAAGTCCTAATAGTATAACAAACATGATCTATTCCAAAATAAATTTAGTAGATCTTATCTAGTCTAATCTGGTTACACCAATTTAATTCTGATCCCATCTAATCTGGTCGGATCTAATCTAATGGACAAACATGTTAGATAATACTGGTAAAATAAGATTGGATCCTACTCTTATAAATATGTTTTAATCTAAATTGGAGTCTAAGTCCAACCTGGCCATATGCAACTACCTTAACCACTCGATAGTTGCATAACCCCTCTGTTTAACCGACAGAGATTCTGACCTACCTACGCTATATAATTTATCCTATCTCAAAGGATTCTAACACATATTAATAATACATATTATACCCTGGTAGATTTATCTAACTTAAACTAAGTTTAATCCAGTTATATCCAATCTAATCTAGACCCTACCTAATCTAATATGGTCTAATCTATGTTACAAGTATTAATTAAACCATATTCTGATAAATGAGTTTTAAACCTAAATTGGTGTTTTAGACCAACTCGTCCGTGAAACCATGACCTAGCCTATGTTATAGGTTGTCCAACCCATTTATCTCAAAAGCAAAGTAAAACTCTGTTTAATCTATCTACCCCATGTACTCGCGTTGTTATCCCAACTCAGATAAAGGTATCCAACACCACAACCGATGGTTCTTAAATTAGATCCAAGAAGAAGGTTAACCTTGATAATGAAAGATACAAGTAGAAAAAGATCTTCGGATGAATCAAGATCCACCACCCGGAATAAAAGTATCCCTTACCTAACTTTCTTTTACCCCAAAACTTCTCTACACTCACCTAATAGCTAAAGCCTGTTGTACCCTTGTGTTCTATGCCACACCTGCTAATGTCATGAAAATGTTAGGTATAAAAAAATAATACTAATTGGAAGTCCCACTTAGAAAAAAAATATACTAGAATTTCATAAAGATAAAGTCAGCGGGATATGCTCAACTAAATAGTATTCTTAAATAGGATTATGGAATCTAGTGTGATCTAATCCAATGTGGTCTGCTTAAACAGATTAGTGGTACTTGGACCCTTCTAGCTAGGTGTTAACTTAGCAAATTAGATCAACTCAACCATGAGCTAACCCAACCCATAGAGTTATGATGAATGGTATAATCTATCTATCCCCACCTAACATCAAACAAACTTTTAACCTACATCATGTAGACTATCTCATCTTGACAAAATGCTATCTTACCTTTGGAAATTCACCTTATACGACTAGTTACCACAATCTGGACATAAAACAAAGATTAAACCTTGCTAAAGAATCCTCAGTTCATAATCAGTTATTAGCCTATTCGTTTGCCTGCCAAATAATTTTCCTTGCAAAATTATATTAACATATGTTACTAACCTCGATGGTCAATACCAGGGAGGAAAGATTATCAGGCAACAACAAACATAAATGAATCCTTCAGATCCTCCACCGGTTGGAATCGATCAAGTGGTTGCCACCCAAATGATGGTAATACAACAAATGGCAAACATGGTTACCGAACTGCAAAATCAGATAAGACAAGAACGCGAGAAAATAAGTCAGGACCGGCTGGAGATACGTCAAGAAATAAGGCAAGCACGGTTGGAAAGACAACGACAACAACGCCCACTACCTCCACCACCACCACCAGCTCCACCAAGCTACATAAACATATATATTACTATTTTAGTTAAATGTTACTTCGTTAGTGGTTGGTATGATATTGTTTTATGAGGAATAATAAGGTCTAAGTGACCCTATGTGTTGCTAATAAAGTATGCATCATGCTGAGATTTTGTTTGTGCATATGTTTTGAGATAACATGGTTATATACCCTTTCCTTACAAATCTCGAGGACGAGATTTCTGTTAAGGGGGTAGGATTTATAAGGCCCAAAATTTGTATAAAAAATAAAATAATAATAAAATAAATACATGAAGAAATAAAATAGTGTAACACCCCTGGTGTTACTATAACTAAAACTTGAGCATGACATCATGAGCATGGGCATTGCATATGTTTGATACACCTAGAGTGCATTCACTAGGCAAAAATTTCAAACAAGTTGTATTGTTTTACTGTTTTGCAAATAGGACCTTGGTTTAAGGACTTAACCCTAAATAGTGGTTAAAGGGGTAAGACTTAACCAAAGTTGAGAAAACCTAAAGGCTTTAAAGTAAAAGTCATAAAGTGACCCCAACAATAGGGTTGAATCACATTTATACCCTTGGGATATTAAAAACCCTAATCAAAACCCTGGAAAACCCTAAAACCAAACCCTAGGGGCCTAAGTGCAAAATTAGTCCACTTTTGGACTAAAGTGCAAAAACCAAGTCAAATAAGTGTTTCAAGTCTATTGGATCACAAAAATGTGGACTTGAAAGCAAAACCCTTGGTTTTGGACTTATTTGCAAAATAAACCTCCCTTGAGTTTGCACTAAGTCTGAAAAAAACAGTGCATGGGCTCAACTTTGGAGCTGTATAACTTGCAACCTATTGGGTTTTTGCCCTAGGTCACCACATTAAAGTTGAAGCCTAATCATAGGAGAACAACTTTGCTAAAGGGTGCAAGCATAGTTGTTATGAAAAATTTGCAGAAAAACCCAGTCCAAAACTGGCTGTCAGGCTGTGTTGAACTGAATATCTGCCTAGCAGTGAACTGACCCCAACTTTGAGCTCAGATTCAAGCATGATCCAGTGCTCAAATGTGTTTATGTCCTATAATGGAGTTGTAGCTGGTTCATGACTCTACAACTTTGGTACAGATCAATAACAAAGTTGCTATGCAAAATAAAAACTTATGGGCTCTGCAAACTCGACTGTCAGGCTGTCTGATGAGCTTTGGCGATGGTACAGTAACTGTCATAACTGAAGAAGATTGGGTTTCTTCCTCACCGCCGGTAGCTTCTGCCGTCGATCGCCGCTCGCTGAGATTCGTGCTCGACGGTCGCCGGATAAGCTTGCCGCGGTAAAGACCTCGTCACCAGTGAGCTGGCCACCACTCCGACGGCTTCACCCCCCTGTCTCCCTTCAACTTTGCGGCTGGCGGATTACCTCGCCGTCGACCACCGCTTCCCGGCCTTATGCCGCGTGTCCAAGTCTTTCACCGTGTCGCCGTAACCTCCTCTAACCCCTCCGTGGCTCACCGGACTTACCGCCACGTCGCGGCCACGTAACCGCGCGCCAGTGCGTCTTCCCTATCTCCGGCCGCCGCTCATCTTCATCCAAATTGAGCACCGCCGCCCGTGAACACTATAAATTGACCCCGCCGTGAGCTTCGCTATATCTTTACGCATCCAGCCACCGCTAATCAGCCCCGATCATCCACCCGAGCGCTCGAATTTCTAACTGCCCCCAAATCGGTTCTCCGCCGCTGTAAAACGAGCTCACCGTGGTCAGCCCTCCACAGGTCCGTTCCTGCCCTCTGCGCCCTCGTTTAAGCTTTCCCATGTCTCCGTGATGCTTACCGAAGCATTGGATTGAATTAGACCGGCGCCTATCGCCGGGAACACGCTCTGACCGCCGTGGTGCTTACGGCCATCGTGGCCGGAGCTCTATGAGCCACCAACGGTGCAATTACCTTAGGGGAAATGCTCCTTAGGGGTTGAATTTCGTGTATGCCGCTCGGAGAACTCAGCCACTGCCTCAAACGCCCGGCGTAGCTGCTCGCCGGAGCGCGGCCGCGCGGAGCACCGTCGTGGACTTGAAATCGTGAATTGACCAGAACCCAGGGGCCTTTTCGAGAACGGTCAGCGACTCAGAACAATAGTGATTGGCTCTGATTCGGTTTAGTTGTTAAGCCGGGGGCCTCTGCGTAAAACGACCTTCGCGGGCGCGCGCGCGCGCGCGAAACCGCTTGGGCCTGGGCTTGTTAGGCCAGAAACGGCCCAGTACTGTTTATCGTTTCCCTTTTTCTTTTCCAGCTGAACTTTGAAAAACTGTAGAAAATTATAGAAAAATGCTAAAATTATGAGACCAATTTTCCTAGGTTTGTTATTTTCCATAGAATTTATTAAAAATAGTTTCATGATTTTTAGATCAAGTAGGGAATTTTAGGATATTTAAAATAGCCTAAATCAATGGTTCTGGATTTTTAGAAATTAAATAATAAGTCCAAAATTCCCCAAACTTTTTATGTAAGCTTTTCCCATTATTTAGAAGCCTTGGGTAGAGTTTGGTTTGATTTGGACCTTGTTTGATCACTAAACCCAAAACCACCCCCCCCTGCTCCATGAACTCCTTTACCAACTCCGGAAACCCTAGGTTCCCGGAACTCCGTGAAGGAAAGTTGTACTCAAGACATAAATAACAAGTTTATGTTACCTTTGCATCCTCATGAGCATTCCATGACATCCATCCTTATGTATGTATATGGTTATATTAGAGCAAGAAGAAGAAGAAGAAGTTCTTGAAGAAGGGATACCACCCACCTCTGATCCTCAGGCAGACAGCTGCTTCTATTTTGATATCTGTGGATCCGAGCCTGAACCATCTGATAACAAAGGCAAGCCCCGGTGCATTTGCCACTTCCCTTGATGTTTTTAAAATCTTTTCTCACTTACTTGCTGCATTAGGTGATAGGAGTTGATTGATTAAACAATTCCTGCATTGCCTTCCTTGATTTTGACTACCCTCCTTGAAATCCTGTTTTTACAAAAAGGTTTTACTTTGCTTAGTCTTGCTTTAGGAAAACAAAAGGATTTGTTTTACAAAAGATGTTTGGCAAAGTGGGAGGGATGTTTTTGAAAATAAAACTTGATGGTGGATCCATCACGGCCGTGATGAATTCAACATCGGAAAAGATGTACCTCTGCCAGGTACCAAACTTTGGGTTTGAAATGATTAAGCTGAGACCGGGCGGGTGACTTGCACGAGAAGAGAGTCTCGGTGTAGTGTCTCCGTCTGAGTCAATTAAGGACCGTCTCGATGTAGGCCTGCTGACCGAGGACCCTTTAACTGGTCACATGCCTCGTCATGGGTAAGCCTTGCCTCGGGCAGACTAAGGCCGGAATAAGATAACACGAAATGGGAGTGGAGCGGTGGCGAGAGTAGCGTGTACCCTCCGTAGCAAGAGGCTGGACGGTGGTGTATCTGTGCTCTCGGTTTGCGTGAACCTGATCCGGTCTTAAGAACCCCGGTGGCGGGTTGACATATGCAAGGGTTAAGTGCTACATATGTCGTGTGATTGGAGATCCTCAGCTGAGTATAATCGATTCGGATCGCCGTACCTCCGCGGTTATGGAGACTTGGCCACTGACTTACACGTAGCATTCCACTAAAGATGATGGGTTTTTGGTTAAGAAATTGGCTAGTGCAGGACCAGTGATTGAACTAGGGTAGAAAGAACTCTAGTGCAGGTAATTTTACCTAACTTGACAATTAAAATTGGATTTTTAAGGATCCACTTTAGTAAGCATTTCTGCAAAACAGAGTCTTTGACTATTGAGAAGCCTTACCTTGACTCCCATATAACCAGCATACCCTTGAGAGTCTTTTCCTTAGTCGGGTAAGACTTGCTGAGTAATTCCATACTCAGGGTTTATCCCTTTGTTGTTTTTAGGTGGGGAAGTAGCAGACTTCTGCTGCTTCTGTGCTAAGGTGGTTCCCAAGAATGAAAGCCAGGAATGAAGTGCGGGAGGACTCAGTCCTCCATCTTAGATCTTTTGTTTATAGTACTTCGGGAGATGTTGTGTCTCCCTGGTTTGTATAATTAATACTTTTATGCACTCGTTTTTAGACCTGGTCTGTAATAACTTAACTTGAGCTTACTTTGGAAATAAATGTAAGATTATGTAATCGCTTCCGCATTTCTTTATCTCCGATAATCTGTAATGTCTGCAAGACGGGTAAAACGTTCCTGGTAAGGTAAGGAGGATACCGAGCTTGTCAAGTAACTTAGGAACATCTACAGGGTGTCTGATGTCTGTTAGACAAGGACAACTGTAGGTGGGCCTGATTACTTGGGAGGTTCTGTCACAGCTGGTATCGGAGCGTAGCCCTTCTTTGCAGATATTCCAGGGCATCTTCAAAAGATTTTCAAAAGTCTTACCTAAAGATTCTTTTCTCTTCTTACCTAAGTAGTCTGAAGAGTTTATATTAAAGACCAGTTAGGAAGAGTGCAACGTATAAACGGTTGAATCAACCAAGATTGATTCTGTATTTATTCATGCATCATACTAAGAATTATACTAATAACATTTTCCCCCTTTAGAAGATGCCGCCACGCACGAGGCTAACGGCACGAAAATCAACGGGACCGAGGGGAGTACCCCGGCACCAACTGGCCCCTCGCCAAGAAAGTAGTAGTAGTGGGAGCAACGATCCCATCGGAGACTTGGAAGCCGAAGTAAATCGACTTCAAGCAGTACTACGGCACAGGACCAATGCGTGGACTGCCGACGGAGACAGAATTAATGATTTAAGAAGAGACCTCCGTCACCTGCGGGATCAGCTAGCTGACCGGGACCTAGCACTTGACTGGGCAGTCCAGTCACACATGTTGGTGTGTGCTAAAGAAGCAAGGGCTCAGGCCCGAAATAGAGAGTTAAGCAAAGCTGTCGACGACCTGCAGGTGTACTGCAATACACTACATGAAGAAGTCCATGTGCTCTACTCGCAACTGCACCCTAGTGAGCCTGCAAACCCTACTGAGGCGGAAGCTGGGCCTTCGCACGTCACGGGACGCGCGTTGGGTGGGGAATTAGACTTGTACGAACCTCCTCCTTCTTTGAGATTGGTGGATGTCTGGACTCCTACACCCGATGAGGAAGCCGCCAAAAGCGATGGGAAACAGGACTAGTGGTGTGATAAGAGTAAAGTAGTGTATTGTAGGGAGTAGTGTTATATTAGAAGTAGTGTAGTATATTGTAGGGTGTACGGTTGTATAATAGGTTAAGCTTTTGTAAAATGGGTAATGTATCCGGTTGTGTACTGTCAAGTCTGTACCATTACTTTTTATAGTAATGTAAAACGGAAGGTTTCTTTGGCGCATTATGTTTATTCAAATGTTTTTGCCTCAGATGCCGACCCGTACTCGAGGACAGGATGCAGCTGGAACATCCGGGGGTGGGGATGCTACCCCGAATCCACCTCCCGTTCCACCCACACTGGCCGAGGCCATCGCTGCCCTGGTAAACGCCACAGCCGATAACACCCGCTTTCTGAGGGAGATGGCGGGCCAGCAACAGCTTCAACAACAAGCAGGACGAGGATTCCAGCTGGGTCCTCGTGAGACTACATATTTGGATTTCTCGGAGACTCGTCCGCCTCTTTTTATTAAAGCTGAAGATCCACTTGAGGCCGACGAATGGATCCGGGTTATTGAACAGAAATTTGGTCTTCTTCGCTGCTCAGAAACCCAGAAGCCACTATTTGCGGCTCAACAACTTCGAGGCCCTGCCAGCACTTGGTGGGGAAATTTTGTGGCCATTCAACCGGATAATCATCAAGTTACATGGAACGAGTTCAAAGCAGCATTCCGTGAGCATTATATCCCTGAGGGAGTGTTGCACATGAAGCAGGAAGAGTTTATGAAGTTGAAACAAGGGGGAGATACTGTTACTCAGTATCTCAACAAGTTCAACCACCTGTCCCAGTACGCAATTGACCAGGTGAACACAGATTTGAAAAAGAAGAATTGTTTTATGAGGGGTCTGAACGACAGGATGCAGCGGAAAATGGCTGCATGTATTGATCTTACTTATGGAAAGGCTGTCAGCACAGCCCTATCTGTGGAGGCCAAGTATGCAACTTCTGGGAAAAGCAAGGGATTTAGTGGTGATCGGCCTACTCAGGGCCCGGTTAAGAGGCAACGGTTCATTCTCCGGCCCTCTAACCAGAATCGTTCCAGTGCACCACCTTTCCCGTTCAAGCAGCCTATAATTATTCGGTCTAACAAAGCCCCTACTGCCTCAAGTCAGCCGGGTGCCCCAGGCACTCGATTCCCTGCACTGCCAAGTTCTTCCACTGGATGCTTTAACTGTGGCAAGTCTGGGCACTTCATTAAAGACTGTCCCTATCCTCGGCAAAATCAGGCCAATAATCAGCAAGGATCGGGAACTTCAGCTCCAGGCAAGGGAACTATTTCGGGCAGAAATACCAAAAAGACGGGGCGAGTCTATTATACACAAGTGGCTACCACACCGGAAGGCGAGCCGGTGATGATGGGTATGTTCCCTGTGGCCAACCACCCTGCACTAATTCTTTTTGATTCCGGTGCTTCACATACCTTTATTAGCAAGACATTTGTGGAGCAACATCATATTCCATGTCATGAATCCAAAGAGGGTTTTAAAATTCATTCACCTGGGGGATATATTTTTACTAAAGAAGTGGCCTATGGTGTGCCAGTAACTATGGCCGAACGGAACTTTCCTGCCAACATGATTGTTCTGAAGGGCCAAGATATAGATGTAATTTTGGGGATGAATTGGTTAACTCAACATAAGGCAGTACTCAACACTGAACTCAGAACCGTCAGGTTGAGTTATAATCAAGAAGAAATTCTCTTGTCTCTCCCCAAGACCAATCCAGTCAAAGCTTCTGGTAGAGTCTTTGAAGCCATTGTACCGGAGATCAAGAATATTCCGGTAGTTTGTGAGTTTCCAGATGTGTTTCCGGAAGATTTGCCTGGACTGCCCCCAGAAAGAGATGTGGAATTTGTGATTGAGCTAAAGCCCGGTACGGCTCCCATTTCCCGAAGGTCGTACCGTATGCCCCCTAATGAATTAGCAGAATTGAAGGTCCAATTGCAAGATCTGCTGAATAAAGGATTTATCCGGCCAAGCTCGTCTCCTTGGGGTTGTCCCGCCATCTTTGTGAAGAAGAAGGATCAAACCTTGCGCATGTGCGTGGACTACCGGCCCCTAAATGAGGTCACTATCAAGAATAAGTACCCTCTTCCAAGGATCGACATCTTATTTGATCAACTGACTGGGGCGAGGGTATTTTCCAAAATTGATCTCAGGTCGGGCTATCATCAGATCCGTATTCGGCCCGAGGATATACCGAAGACCGCTTTCACTACGCGGTATGGATTATTTGAATATCTAGTAATGTCTTTCGGGCTCACCAATGCTCCTGCCCACTTCACCTATTTAATGAACTCGGTGTTCATGCCCGAGTTAGACAAGTTCGTGGTGGTCTTCATTGATGATATTTTGATATATTCTAAAAATGAAGAGGAGCATGCTCAGCACTTACGGATTGTATTGACGCGTCTGAGGGAACATCAGCTTTATGCCAAGTTCAGTAAGTGCGCGTTCTGGCTGGAAGAGATTCAATTTCTGGGGCACGTATTATCATCCAAGGGAATTGCGGTAGACCCTAGCAAAGTCAAGGATATTCTGGAGTGGAAACCTCCAACGACTGTTCACCAAGTCCGGAGTTTTCTTGGACTAGCAGGATACTATCGCAGATTTATACCTGATTTTTCTAAGCTTGTGAAGCCAATCACAAGTTTATTGAAGAATGACACTAAATTCAATTGGTCTTCAAAATGTAATGAAGCCTTTGAGGAATTGAAGACACTATTGACCACTGCTCCGGTATTGGCTCAACCGGACATCACTAAACCTTTTGATGTATATTGTGATGCGTCAGGCAGTGGACTCGGCTGTGTACTAATGCAAGAGGGCCGAGTGATTGCATATGCTTCAAGGCAGTTACGCCGACATGAGGAGCACTATCCAACTCATGATCTGGAGTTAGCTGCGGTGGTTCATGCCCTGAAAATATGGCGTCATTATCTACTGGGAAATATCTGCCACATATACACCGATCACAAGAGTTTGAAGTATATATTTACCCAGTCAGAATTGAATATGAGGCAAAGGCGATGGCTTGAGCTTATTAAAGATTATGAACTAGAGATCCATTATCACCCAGGCAAGGCCAATGTGGTGGCAGATGCATTGAGTCGTAAGACTTTCTGCCACTGTCTTATGGTTGAGACCTCCGAAAATACTTTGTGTCAAGAAATGGAGAAGTTAAACCTGGGAATGATCCAACAAGGGACTCTAAATCAGCTAAAGCTTGAGTCAACCATCTTGCAAAGGATAATTGATGCTCAAAGGGATAATCAGGGTATGAAGCACATCCGAGAGAAGATCAGGGCTGGAACAGCCCAATGTTTTAAGGAAGATAATCAAGGTGTGTTATGGTTCAACAACCGCATAGTAGTGCCGAAGAATGAAGAGCTCCGCCAGCAAATCTTAGATGAGGCGCATCTTAGTCGCTATTCCATTCATCCAGGAAGCACTAAGATGTATCATGATCTGAAACAACATTACTGGTGGACGAAGATGAAGATTGAGATTGCACGCTATGTGGCTAAGTGCGACACTTGCAGACGTGTCAAAGCCATACACCTGAAAACTGCTGGTCCATTGCAATCCTTGCCAACCCCAACATGGAAATGGGAAGACATCAGCATGGACTTTATTGTGGGATTACCCAGGACTGCAAAAGGGTACGACTCTATCTGGGTGATTGTTGATCGACTTACAAAGGTTGCTCATTTTTTGCCGGTCAAGACAAATTCTCCAGTTACTGTCTACGCCCAATTGTATATTGCTCGTATTCTTAGTTTGCATGGTGTTCCAAGGACCATAGTGTCGGATCGTGGACCTCAATTTGTAGCCAAGTTTTGGGAAGCACTTCACCAATCTTTGGGTACTAAGTTACTCCACAGTTCGGCCTACCATCCCCAAACCAGTGGACAGACTGAGAGAGTAAACCAAATACTTGAAGATATGTTACGGGCATGTGTCCTGGATTTCTCGCAAAAATGGGATGAATGTTTGCCCTTGGCGGAGTTTTCGTATAATAACAGTTACCAGGAAAGCATCAAGATGGCACCTTTTGAAGCTTTGTATGGGCGACGGTGTCGAACTCCGCTAAATTGGTCTGAACCTGGTGAAAGATATTTCTTTAGGCCTGATATGGTGAAAGAGGTCGAAGAAAAGGTTCAGAAAATCATTCATAATATGAAGGAAGCTCAGACTCGACAAAAGAGTTATGCAGACAAACGGCGAATGCCCTTATTTTTTCTAGAAGGAGACTATGTATACTTAAAGGTTTCACCAATGAAGGGAGTATCGCGTTTCGGGGTAAAGGGAAAACTTGCACCCAGGTATATTGGTCCATTCCCTATTCTGCAAAGATATGGACCAGTAGCGTATCAACTCCAACTCCCCGAAACATTGTCTGCCGTGCATAATGTGTTCCACGTGTCACAATTGAAGAAGTGTCTTCGGATTCCCGATCGAACCATTGAAGTGACTGATGTTGTCCTGGAACCAGATTTGACATACTCGGAACATCCCATTCGAGTTCTGGATCAAAAGGACAGGGTTACCCGGAGAAAAACTCTCAAGTTTTATAAGATACAGTGGAACCAACATTCGGAAGATGAGGCTACCTGGGAAACCCAAGATTTCTTAGATAAGAATTTCCCGGGCTTTCTAGCCTCTTGTAAATTGTAAAGTTGTATAGCTGTGTAATAAAGGAATGAACCCCCACACCATCCCTGCCTTGTACCAGAAATAAGGAAATAAAAACGTGACACATTTCCTTTTCCATTACTCACCCTAGGACTTTAAATCTCGGGACGAGATTCTTTTATGGGGGGAAGGATGTAACACCCCTGGTGTTACTATAACTAAAACTTGAGCATGACATCATGAGCATGGGCATTGCATATGTTTGATACACCTAGAGTGCATTCACTAGGCAAAAATTTCAAACAAGTTGTATTGTTTTACTGTTTTGCAAATAGGACCTTGGTTTAAGGACTTAACCCTAAATAGTGGTTAAAGGGGTAAGACTTAACCAAAGTTGAGAAAACCTAAAGGCTTTAAAGTAAAAGTCATAAAGTGACCCCAACAATAGGGTTGAATCACATTTATACCCTTGGGATATTAAAAACCCTAATCAAAACCCTGGAAAACCCTAAAACCAAACCCTAGGGGCCTAAGTGCAAAATTAGTCCACTTTTGGACTAAAGTGCAAAAACCAAGTCAAATAAGTGTTTCAAGTCTATTGGATCACAAAAATGTGGACTTGAAAGCAAAACCCTTGGTTTTGGACTTATTTGCAAAATAAACCTCCCTTGAGTTTGCACTAAGTCTGAAAAAAACAGTGCATGGGCTCAACTTTGGAGCTGTATAACTTGCAACCTATTGGGTTTTTGCCCTAGGTCACCACATTAAAGTTGAAGCCTAATCATAGGAGAACAACTTTGCTAAAGGGTGCAAGCATAGTTGTTATGAAAAATTTGCAGAAAAACCCAGTCCAAAACTGGCTGTCAGGCTGTGTTGAACTGAATATCTGCCTAGCAGTGAACTGACCCCAACTTTGAGCTCAGATTCAAGCATGATCCAGTGCTCAAATGTGTTTATGTCCTATAATGGAGTTGTAGCTGGTTCATGACTCTACAACTTTGGTACAGATCAATAACAAAGTTGCTATGCAAAATAAAAACTTATGGGCTCTGCAAACTCGACTGTCAGGCTGTCTGATGAGCTTTGGCGATGGTACAGTAACTGTCATAACTGAAGAAGATTGGGTTTCTTCCTCACCGCCGGTAGCTTCTGCCGTCGATCGCCGCTCGCTGAGATTCGTGCTCGACGGTCGCCGGATAAGCTTGCCGCGGTAAAGACCTCGTCACCAGTGAGCTGGCCACCACTCCGACGGCTTCACCCCCCTGTCTCCCTTCAACTTTGCGGCTGGCGGATTACCTCGCCGTCGACCACCGCTTCCCGGCCTTATGCCGCGTGTCCAAGTCTTTCACCGTGTCGCCGTAACCTCCTCTAACCCCTCCGTGGCTCACCGGACTTACCGCCACGTCGCGGCCACGTAACCGCGCGCCAGTGCGTCTTCCCTATCTCCGGCCGCCGCTCATCTTCATCCAAATTGAGCACCGCCGCCCGTGAACACTATAAATTGACCCCGCCGTGAGCTTCGCTATATCTTTACGCATCCAGCCACCGCTAATCAGCCCCGATCATCCACCCGAGCGCTCGAATTTCTAACTGCCCCCAAATCGGTTCTCCGCCGCTGTAAAACGAGCTCACCGTGGTCAGCCCTCCACAGGTCCGTTCCTGCCCTCTGCGCCCTCGTTTAAGCTTTCCCATGTCTCCGTGATGCTTACCGAAGCATTGGATTGAATTAGACCGGCGCCTATCGCCGGGAACACGCTCTGACCGCCGTGGTGCTTACGGCCATCGTGGCCGGAGCTCTATGAGCCACCAACGGTGCAATTACCTTAGGGGAAATGCTCCTTAGGGGTTGAATTTCGTGTATGCCGCTCGGAGAACTCAGCCACTGCCTCAAACGCCCGGCGTAGCTGCTCGCCGGAGCGCGGCCGCGCGGAGCACCGTCGTGGACTTGAAATCGTGAATTGACCAGAACCCAGGGGCCTTTTCGAGAACGGTCAGCGACTCAGAACAATAGTGATTGGCTCTGATTCGGTTTAGTTGTTAAGCCGGGGGCCTCTGCGTAAAACGACCTTCGCGGGCGCGCGCGCGCGCGCGAAACCGCTTGGGCCTGGGCTTGTTAGGCCAGAAACGGCCCAGTACTGTTTATCGTTTCCCTTTTTCTTTTCCAGCTGAACTTTGAAAAACTGTAGAAAATTATAGAAAAATGCTAAAATTATGAGACCAATTTTCCTAGGTTTGTTATTTTCCATAGAATTTATTAAAAATAGTTTCATGATTTTTAGATCAAGTAGGGAATTTTAGGATATTTAAAATAGCCTAAATCAATGGTTCTGGATTTTTAGAAATTAAATAATAAGTCCAAAATTCCCCAAACTTTTTATGTAAGCTTTTCCCATTATTTAGAAGCCTTGGGTAGAGTTTGGTTTGATTTGGACCTTGTTTGATCACTAAACCCAAAACCACCCCCCCCCTGCTCCATGAACTCCTTTACCAACTCCGGAAACCCTAGGTTCCCGGAACTCCGTGAAGGAAAGTTGTACTCAAGACATAAATAACAAGTTTATGTTACCTTTGCATCCTCATGAGCATTCCATGACATCCATCCTTATGTATGTATATGGTTATATTAGAGCAAGAAGAAGAAGAAGAAGTTCTTGAAGAAGGGATACCACCCACCTCTGATCCTCAGGCAGACAGCTGCTTCTATTTTGATATCTGTGGATCCGAGCCTGAACCATCTGATAACAAAGGCAAGCCCCGGTGCATTTGCCACTTCCCTTGATGTTTTTAAAATCTTTTCTCACTTACTTGCTGCATTAGGTGATAGGAGTTGATTGATTAAACAATTCCTGCATTGCCTTCCTTGATTTTGACTACCCTCCTTGAAATCCTGTTTTTACAAAAAGGTTTTACTTTGCTTAGTCTTGCTTTAGGAAAACAAAAGGATTTGTTTTACAAAAGATGTTTGGCAAAGTGGGAGGGATGTTTTTGAAAATAAAACTTGATGGTGGATCCATCACGGCCGTGATGAATTCAACATCGGAAAAGATGTACCTCTGCCAGGTACCAAACTTTGGGTTTGAAATGATTAAGCTGAGACCGGGCGGGTGACTTGCACGAGAAGAGAGTCTCGGTGTAGTGTCTCCGTCTGAGTCAATTAAGGACCGTCTCGATGTAGGCCTGCTGACCGAGGACCCTTTAACTGGTCACATGCCTCGTCATGGGTAAGCCTTGCCTCGGGCAGACTAAGGCCGGAATAAGATAACACGAAATGGGAGTGGAGCGGTGGCGAGAGTAGCGTGTACCCTCCGTAGCAAGAGGCTGGACGGTGGTGTATCTGTGCTCTCGGTTTGCGTGAACCTGATCCGGTCTTAAGAACCCCGGTGGCGGGTTGACATATGCAAGGGTTAAGTGCTACATATGTCGTGTGATTGGAGATCCTCAGCTGAGTATAATCGATTCGGATCGCCGTACCTCCGCGGTTATGGAGACTTGGCCACTGACTTACACGTAGCATTCCACTAAAGATGATGGGTTTTTGGTTAAGAAATTGGCTAGTGCAGGACCAGTGATTGAACTAGGGTAGAAAGAACTCTAGTGCAGGTAATTTTACCTAACTTGACAATTAAAATTGGATTTTTAAGGATCCACTTTAGTAAGCATTTCTGCAAAACAGAGTCTTTGACTATTGAGAAGCCTTACCTTGACTCCCATATAACCAGCATACCCTTGAGAGTCTTTTCCTTAGTCGGGTAAGACTTGCTGAGTAATTCCATACTCAGGGTTTATCCCTTTGTTGTTTTTAGGTGGGGAAGTAGCAGACTTCTGCTGCTTCTGTGCTAAGGTGGTTCCCAAGAATGAAAGCCAGGAATGAAGTGCGGGAGGACTCAGTCCTCCATCTTAGATCTTTTGTTTATAGTACTTCGGGAGATGTTGTGTCTCCCTGGTTTGTATAATTAATACTTTTATGCACTCGTTTTTAGACCTGGTCTGTAATAACTTAACTTGAGCTTACTTTGGAAATAAATGTAAGATTATGTAATCGCTTCCGCATTTCTTTATCTCCGATAATCTGTAATGTCTGCAAGACGGGTAAAACGTTCCTGGTAAGGTAAGGAGGATACCGAGCTTGTCAAGTAACTTAGGAACATCTACAGGGTGTCTGATGTCTGTTAGACAAGGACAACTGTAGGTGGGCCTGATTACTTGGGAGGTTCTGTCACAAATAGTAAATACATATATCTCAAATTATACTTGAGAGTTTAAATTTGAGGACTGGATTTTGGAAAAAAACCAAGAACTACTTTAGAAAAGAAGAAATAGAAAAGTTTTCTATTCAACTAAATGATTATGCATATCATTAAATGATGCACCATAAGCATTTATTTACATGAATATTTACTTTTAAAGTAACTTTTACTTCTTATCCCACATCCAAAATACTATTTTTCTAACAAAAGAAAGAAAGCAATATGAGTGTGTTTCATATTTCAAACATTCAATCAATTAAAATAAATATATATCCATGGCTTCATAATTGATTTGGAGTATTGATTAAAAATGTGAATTCCTAAACTTTATCTTAGATTGGAATTAGAATTTTGTAATGTCAAAAATGAATAATATGGGTATATAATAATGAGATGAGAATTGGGATTTAACCCAAAGGTAAAATTTTTGAATTTGAGAAAAGAGAAGAAAATACTAAACAAATGAGGTAAAAATGAAATATATAAATAAGAATATATTTCTTTACACCGATAGTTGAATTTGGTATATTTTGATCCATGGTGAGACTCATAACAAAATTTGAAGTTAGATTTGAAAACCAAGAGAATGAAAATAGGAAAGGAAGAAAGAAAGATTATACAGTACAAAATAATATTATTAAATAACTTCAACACATGATGATATGACCAAATTACATAGTTAATATGAGTTTAAATTTGCACTTACGTTTGAATTCTAAATTTGGATAAAAAATAATTAAGAATAAAGGAAAACAGAAAATAAAATTAAAAAGAAAAAGAATAAAAAAACCAGACCCAATATGGGCTCAATTCCTCGTTTTCGGCCCATCTCACCATTTCGCCTCCGTGCTCGCTCAGCCCAATTCTAAACCCTGCGCGCGCGACGTCCTGGCGTGCTGGGCCCGCGTGACAGCCACCAGATGATCACGCCACCACTGCAGATCTTCGCCGCTCACCCGTGTTGCTTCACTGACGTGTGGGCCCCCCTTGTCGGCGTTCTCTTCTCAACCAAAACCCACCGCGCAAAATTACAGCCACGGCGAGAATCCCGGTCAACTTCTGTTATTCCTCGACCAGCGGCTCCGGGATAAATAGCTCGAGCACCCCTGCGACTCGCTCCCCTTCCCTTCCCACTGTCTGTCGCACGCAAGCACCGTGTAACACCATCGCGGGGATTGGGCGTGACCAGCTCCGGCCGCCGCCATTAAAATCAAGGATGAGGGTCGCTGGGAGGCATTGCTTCGGTGGCTAGGTGGTCGGGTGTGTACTCCGGGACCGTGCAGCGCCTCGCGTGCGGACGGCGGGCCATTGGCACATTGGGTGTAGGACAATTTCGTCGCTGGATATCTTCCGGTTATCCTCCGCGTCACTTCGGGTCACCGTTTGGAGCATCGCCAGCGGGAAACCATCGATAAGACCCCTGTACCTGATTTGTCATGCACTAGCAATGATGAACCTAGAATTGGAGGGATTTGTGGCGCGTGCTAGGGGAAGATTGGATGTGCGCCAGCGATGGTCCGCCGGGTGGTGTTTGGGCACCACTGTACTAGCCGCTGAAGGGAAGAAGATGGGTTGGCGATCGTTAGATCCTGTTTGAACGGCTAGGATTAGATAGTGCATAGCCATTCAATGCATCAAATCTGCGGCGTCAACCAGAGATCCGACAGTGTGGTGCGTTGATGGATTTTTAGACATTGATCTAAAATTGGGTGGCTCTGGTTTGTTCCCCTTCGGTGGTTGGTTCTGCGCCCTTGGATCGAGATCCAGCGGCCACCACTCTGTACCGGTTCATTTAAAAGTTAATCTAATCTGAGCCCTAGTGTCACACCTAGGTTTTAGGGGTCCAAAACCCGGGCGCGAAATAATCATCAGGTGTGCTGGGACCAAGTCTGACACATATGATGAATCATGGCACATGATCGAATGTCACATCTTTACTACATAACAGGAGTTCTATACAAAATAAATAAATAATTACATTATAAGGAGACAACGGTCCATCAACCCAAAGTTGACTGGGAGACGACGGTCTAGACCTCTCACAAACTCGTCACAGCATCCTCCATGCGCCTCATCTTGTGGTACCTGTTCTTGACCTGTGGGTGGTGTGAGACAGCAAGAGTGAGCTCACATACGTTCATATCTCAACAAGTTGTGGGAAATATTGTGCATGAACTCGCCAAATGTGGGAGCTCACGTGAAGTGTAAGGCTTACCAAAGAGGATGGTTGAAGCTGAGCATTGCTTTTAAAGTTGGACAAAATTTTATTAGCAGTTACTAAGTATAAGTAAATACCAACCCAATTAAGTAGTAGAACAAAAGTAATAACAACACCCGCGATGCAATGCATATGACAGATTGAATTTAGTTCCATAAATTAATCATGTGAGGGTCTGAGCTGCTCATGACCGTGAGCACGACTGATATACCAGTTTTACACTCTACAGAGGTTGCACAACTTTACCCACAAGTCATGTTACCCATCTTCCACGGGGTTGTACGGGCCCATACACCTCTACCAAGGAAGCGAGGCTGGGTAACACTACGAGGCCTTTACAAAGTTCCACTAGCTTCAGAAAACCCGCTATAGTTTATAGGAAGCTACAGTGCAGGGATCCCTCGCCTGACCGCCATCGTAGTAAAATCAACCCAAAGACCTCCCTACACTGACCAATCCCTACTGCCCTTGCCCCTTTCGGGTAAGGTAGTCATCCACTAGCTTTTCTAGTTAATCAGCCAAGGGCATCCCATACTTGTAACACCCTAAATTTGGGGGTATAAAATTTCTTTTCTATATTCATCAAATTCAGGTGTAACCCTCTCTTTTCCTTGCTTTTCTTTTATTTTTCCTAAATAGTGAAGAGTTATTTTGTTTTTATGTCTAGGCGTAAGCCTAGTAAAATAAAATCTTAGAGGAACTTTGATTGTTGCATTCATGTCGATGCATAGTGTTTATGAGTGCAAAATATTATCGTAACAGATTAAAATATCTCGAGGATGTTCCCAAGAGTTATTGGAATCGTCGGAATGTTTCTTCGAGTATTAAATATGAATTTCAGTTTTTCTAATATTAATTAAATACCTAAAATCTATTATTTGCAAAAAAACTATAAAATTTTGGAAACTCAATTATATATATATAGATATAGTATTTAGAGCCCTGGGCTCTCTCTAACTATTGGAAGCCCCAACCAGCAACCGACCAGGTGTGTGGACCGCACTGCACCGACCAGGTGCGTGGACTTTTTGGCTCACTGTACCACCTGCTTACGTCAATTATTACTACGTGTTATGCTCATTCGTGTTACGGTTTACACACTTTTTGGTATGCGCATGTTTCGGGCATCCGGGCCCACGAGAAGATTGTGTTCCCGCAATCTGGGCTGCCGTACTAATCCCCACATAAATATTGATATTACGATGTCTTATGTTTCCGTTTACGAAACAGTAATCCATGTGTCGGTCCATGGGCCTTCGCGTTGATTTTTCCAGCAGTATGTGTATCAGGCCCACGAATCCAGCAACCGAGCACGCAGTTTTTTCAGCTCTCCTCACCCGTAACGCTCGCGGCGGCCGAACCCTATCTTAATCGCCGTCTTCTGCTTCTTCTCCACCACGGTTGCCAAACCCTAGCTTAGTCGCTGCCGTCTGCTTCTTCTCCACCGCGGCTGCCGAACCCCTAGAGATTCTCCTCCCCCCCCCCGTCGTCCGACTGCCGTCGCATTCACCTTCTCCACCGCATAGAGGGAGACGTCGTCGCCTTGTTCTTCTTCACCGGGGAAGGGACCCGGAATCGCGGAGACGGTGGCGCCGCCCCCTCGTTCTTCTCCCCTGCAGAAGACCGAGCCGCATTTGATCCACCGCGGCGGCCGAACCCTAGGCAATCCACCCGCCGTCGCGACCACCGTCTCCAACGCTGAGTTCGACGTGCCGTCAACTTCAGCGTCCCCTACGCATTGACCGAGCCGTGCGTCGCCTTGGGCTTCTCCCCTACAGAGGGTCCCGGAATCGACCGGCCTCCAGGCACCTCCACACTCGGGTAAGTCCTCAACCGCCAACTCTTACATTTGCATATTTTACACAATCTGAATCGTAAATCGGTTTCACCTTATTAGTAACTCAATTGTTTGATTTATCAAAAAAAATTCAGCATAAATTTATTGTTAAACAGATACACAAATTTATACTCTTCAATGTCTCACACGTTTATGCACTAAACAATACCGTGTTATGCTGCTTTGTTGACAAAATTATGATATATATACGTCAACATGTTATGCCATAAACATCTCGCTGTACAATTAGGGCCAGCACACATGAAATAGCCAGCTTATACATTAATTGGACGTTGCATATGAGCAGAATTTTTATTGCTCCATTACGTTTTTTATGTATATGTGTTGTTTGATTTGGCAGGAACAACATACATGAAGAACGTAGACCAACCTCCATCTAATCCAAAACGGATTATAATTCAGTCCACTCAAGAGTGCTTTAGTGTCGACATACCCCGTGTTCCGATGAAAACTGTTAGACACAAAACAATGCAGGCTGCTGATGAGGACGATGACTTTATGCCATTATCTAAGAAGCGTAACTTTGATGACAGTCCTCCAAAAGTCTTGAAGAAGATAGTTACAAAGCGGAGGAAAGTAGTGGACCCCCCCCCCCGACATGTTAGAATTTATGGTCAATGGCAATATATCATTTTCTGCGTGAAATTATGTTGTTTTGAGGTTTGATTTAAACATTGAGTTGATCATATGCAGATGTAAATGTTTACGCTATTCATTGTATACATTTTTTTAGCAGAGGCTTAATGTCAGATGCAATCCCCAAGACGTATTAGTAAGCATCCAGATATTAAATGACAGACAGCGCCAAGCTATTGCACGGAGGGGGTTCTCCAGTATTCTTGAAATGAGAGTTGACGCACTCGGCAGTAGATCTCATTTAGCTTGGCTGATGGAAAAGCTTGACCATAATGACATGACAATTCAAGCCGGCCCAGGGAAGGAGCTCAAAATTACAAAGGAGACGGTGCACCTTATTTTGGGGTTACCAAATGCTGGTGGAGGAACGACATTAGGCAATGATGAAGCTGTTGCTGCAAACAATTTAAGGGCTGAGCTTAGTTTATCAAAAGAAGATTTTGGGGTTGCAGCTCTTCAAGATCGTCTGAGGAAAGGGTCTGACAATGATCTAAGCATCAGACCCTTCTTCCTGATACTGTTCAATAGGTTGTTGTTCCCTACTGCCAGCTGGGGAATAACTAACCATGAGGTTCTTTTAACTGAGGAGATGGATCGTTTCCATGAGATGGACTGGTGCCAGCTAATTTTCAATGATTTATGCCAAGCTGCCAAGAAGTGGCATACTAGGAGCGTTACAAATGTTTCTACAACCATTTACAGATGTTCCATCGTCATTCTTGTAAGCATATCCCTTTTTTGTCTGTTATATGTAGCCATATTTTTTTATGCAAAATTCATATACACGTAGATTATGCTTTGTTATGTCTCATAACGATTCATGTTATGCTTTTGCAGCTGTATTATTTGGATCATCTTCATGACTCAGCTGCACCTCAGAATAAACGTGGAACACCACGCATCAAATATTTTGATAGGAATATTATTTAAGCACTGACAAGAGCTGACAAGGGCAAGATACGCCAAGGACAAGAACCATTTGGACATTGTTCGGTATTTTTTTTATGCGTCTATCATATTTTTTTTATCTGCTTAAGATAACTTTCACATACATTTATGCCAGTTTGTAAGCATATTTATGACGCTTTATGTGCATTGTCAATTAAACATATGAATCACATTTATCAATTTAATTTGCCTTATATATGGTACATGGATAGAAGCAGTGTCGTTTATATTTACAAATGAAACTCCACTTTATATGTGTGTATAAGTTTTTACTCCATCTTTCATGCCTTTTTTAGTTCCGAAGCACCACAGAGACCTGCTACATAGCTGTACCACCTGTTGAAGCACAATTTAAGGCAAGATTCTATTTATATATTTTCTGTCATCAACATAATATTCAGTTATACGCTTTATATTTACTTAATAGTTTTCATTTTACAACAGCATAAGACCAGGACAAACACTTTTGATGTACCGTGTCCTGACCCATCTGGACAGCACACAATTCACATCGAACTCCCGCTCATCAGGGATTTGATATCAAGCAAGCTGAATCAGCTTCCATCCCACCACCGCCTGGGTTTTATAGAGAAGTTGTCACATTATGATACAGAGGTTGGTAAGGCTTGTTCAGTTATTAAACAGACTCTTCAGCAGATTGTTGAGAAACAATACAATCTATCTGATGTTTTTGGCGAGTTAATTGATGAGGTCCTCCGTGCTGAGTCGGGGGACAATGAAGATGGTTATGATGTGCAGAAAACAACTACAAAATCAGATGATATTCTTCCCCAGTCGGCAAGTTAGTCAGTTTTATGGTCATTATGTCAATATGAAAAAGTTATTCAAACATTTGTCAATATTGTTATGATGCCATTATTTAAAACAATGTTTTTTGTTTAAATGATACGTAAAGAAGGATGTACGTGTCTGGCCCCCCAAACTGTACCCGATATGTCTACTCCAGCATCCCAGCAGGATACGCAGTTGACAGACACATAGGTACATGAATTACTGTTAAGGAAACAACATATTCGTGTACTATTAGAAAGTTGCCCCGATGAAGCTGACATCGATCCACTGGTTCATACAAATATAACGAAACAGACCAAAACACCTACAACCCCAGTGGTAATGTTTTTTTACTTGTATTTTCATTTAAGGGGTGTATTCATCGTTTTCTTTAAATAGCATATAACCATTACAATTTTTTCAGGGTAAACATGGTGACGTTGGCAAGAACATGCCTACCAACACAAACGTCACTCCACAAGCAACACCACATACGGAATCTTGCTCGTCGATTTTTGATGTGACGCCGCAAATAAAGGTATGAGTACACCGCCTCCTTGTTTTTCTATATTGTTATTAGTAGTTCACTAAACATCTAATCCATTTATACCATTATTGTTAGTCTCCCGGTGGCGTCCAACAGGCGGCAGAAACATATCTCCCCGACAGTGGTCCATGCTTTGATCAGACTCCATCTGAACATGTCAGCTCAGTAAATTTCATTTTCATTATAGTTGCCAAAACAGTTCATTGATTGTTATATATATTTTCATATATCTTTTTAGGTTTCTGTTGAAACCGATCAAGCTACAAACACTCCTCAGGTTGACCAGGTTCACTTGATTCGGAGATGCAAACTGTGTTAGCTCTACGCGAATATTTGTGTGGTACACAATCTGACACCAGCAGGTATGAAGTACAGACAAAATCAAAATCTGTTTATATGCTGGTAGTTTTACGCGTCCTCACTAATTGTTATAAAAAATTCCCCAGGACCATAATAGATTATGGTGAATATTCTTCGACATGTTCTCGACAATGTGTTCATGCAGTGCTTCATCCAGTGTGTTGATGATGATGCCAAAAATCAGCAGCCTTCCATGAGTTCGAACAAATTAATTCTTGATGTTAATGTTGGGGTAAATTATCGTAACATACCTACACCATATTCAGATACACAATCTGTGAACCCAAGTATACTGACTCCATTTATATTGTTTATTGCAGTCACTACTCAACTTTGAGGAATAGGAACGACACAGTCAGAACCCTCAACCTTTTGATGAATCTGTACTGCACACACTTCTAGACAATGCATTGCCCGAGACAGATGAAATGGATAAATGCAAAGCGGTAACAATCGTATTTCATTTTACAAACACAATTTATTTTTAAATGGTACATATCACATTGTTATGTGGAAGTCATTTACACTGTTCATCTTTATGCTTTTTTTACACGGTCAGATCATGGTTCCCATGGTAAGCAGGGGGCACTGGACATTGTATGTTGTCAATACAGTGAAGAAATGCATTCACATTTTAGATTCCAATCCATATGGGGCAACACTTGGGGGTACTACATGGAAGGACTATCATTTTGCCGGATTGGACTTAGGTGGCAGAAAGTTACCA
Organism: Zea luxurians; assembly: GCA_029449295.1. Lineage (NCBI taxonomy): Eukaryota > Viridiplantae > Streptophyta > Magnoliopsida > Poales > Poaceae > Zea > Zea luxurians. The sequence goes on from JAOPSE010000042.1 coordinate 19,787,069, forward strand.
TGGGCTAAGGTTATTATGAGTAGATTAAACAAAGCCATACAACATGTACGACCCAGGACATGCTTTCCCAAATTTGGCAACTTCACAATTGACTTGTGCCCAAATTGTCCTAACATGGCAGCAGGATCTAATGATTGTGGGTTTTATGTTATGGGATACATTCTCTTTTATGACTGCGTCGAAGGATCTCTGCGGTCAGACATAGAAGCAGTACTTACAATTTTATCAGTTAATTCTATAGTTGGCACAAAGCAACATATGGTACACATGTATAACTAACACAATTTTATTGTCATGCAGGGCAACACTAGTGAGATACGGTCTCTTGCGCTGCATTATATCACATTCCATCCGAAGAACAAAGCATTATCGCTGCTTGAAGACATCCAAAGATTCAAGGTCTAATGGATGCAGTTTAGTTTAGATATGTAATATATTGTGTATACAATGGTTCCATAAACTTCAGATGAGTCATGTGTGTATAATATGGGCAAAGACGGTAGACGTTTCTTATGTTATGTCAATGACAACTTGGACAACTTGGGGATCAGCGATGTCTAAACTGGAATATTGTACCCCATGTTATTGGTCTTCATGTGTGTTTCATGCATTTAATTCTGCCAATTTCCTGTACAATTTTATGCTGTCAACAACCTCGTGTTAAGCATGCCTGTACAATTTTATGCTGTCAACAACTTCGTGTTATGCTTGTTGTCTCTCAAGTTTATGATATAAGTATCACCGTTGTACAGTCAACAACTGTTTGACCAGTTTATGCAATAAACAACGCCGTGTTATGCATTGTTGCCCTTACATTTATTATACAATTATCACCGTTCTATGCCATACATTATGATTGTTTTGTCTCAAGTTTATGATACAATTATCACCGTTCTATACTGGAAACATCTCTTTGTACAGTCATGATTCACAGTTTGACCAGTTTATGCAATAAACAACGCCATGTTATGCATAGTTGCTCATACATGTATGCTACATTCGACAACGGTCTATGCTTTATAAGTTTCACAATCTGAACAGTTTATGGCCAGTGTTATGTATTTTCGAACTTACATGTATGCTACATACGACAACGTCATATGCTATAAAACAAGTAGATGTACATTCAGATTACTACATAACTGTTAACTGCTTATGATAACTTCCACATACGTTTATGCCAGTTTGTAAGCATATTTATGACGCTTTCTGTGCATTGTCAATTAAACATAGGAATCACATTTATATCCAGAATATAATGTTTTCATAAATCTTATGGTATTCTACTCTCTACCAGATGAATCATCATCTCCGACATACACCGTTCATTTTTTCGACGTTGATGTCTCATTCCGCTGTGGCGCTGCACCTATGATTTTGTTCCTTGAACCAGGAGGCCGTCCTCGCTTACGTCCAGATAGGTTAGCCAATCGAACCCTATTATCCTCCACAGTTAAACACGTACGACTGTTGTGACCATCAGCTATGCCACATTTCTGGCACTTCCTGATCATCTTCTTAGCTCCTTTCGCACCCAATTAAAGAAGTTGCTCACTACTTTTGATTGTTCTTCCCTTAGGCTTGGCCTTATCTGGTCTTGCTAAGTTTACACCTTCCATATGAAACTCCAGTTTCTGCTCATCAAAGATATGAAGTCAGTTTTCATATTCACATATTCATCATATATTGTAGCAATGTTATTACCTTTCTTGCTTCCACATCTGTAGCACTACTATCAACCACACGCATATCAGTGCTATGTGCCAATGTTAATATTGGCATATTACATTGATCATCGTTAGCATTGCATTCATTTGTATTAGACCCCATTAAAATTTCCTGTGAAATAATGCAAACTCCAGAGAAGACACAAATTTTATAGAGCAGCATAAATAATACATTATAAAATTTTGTTCCATACCTCGTTCCCATCATCTAATTTGCGTAAATTGTCTATAACTATGTCTTCTGTTTCATACGCTTTGACCTATTTCGTCATTACATACATGGATTATTATCGACATGTAATTATGCAAAATTCATAATAACACGATGTGCGTACCTGGATGTCATCGCCAGCACTTGTGCCACAACTCTCACCAGTACCTATATCAGGCTCCACAAGCATCAATAACCCTAATAATTCGTCCATCATCTCTAGGGCTTTATAATTCCCAGCTTTAGATAGACTCGCATGGTGTACTACTTTCATTGCTTTTTTAAGCAACATCTTCTGTCTATATGATCTAGTTTCTCCATCTTTTCCTTTCAAATTCCTATCGTCTCTTGAAAAAGCCACATCTTGCCGCGCGGAGTATGTGTATCGTTGCAAAATATACTCACTCGGGATCCTTTCAATTTGTAGATGCATGAAAGCGCGTACAAGATGAACACAAAATAGGCCTATGATTGATTAACCATACATTATGTCATATATTAATCGCAAACAGCTATGTATTCGTAATAATTTAGAATTTCATATAGAAATAATCGTTTAGTATAACATACCTGTATGCTCCCAATGGTTGCACTCACATGAATACTTTCCGGCATCCACATCAGCCCTTATTTTGAATTGGTGTTGACCCCAAACAATTTTATTTGATCTTGTAGTATGTTTCACCACCCAATCATTTACATCACCCTCTGTATCACGGTCTATTCGGTATGCAGTTGCATATTTTACTGTCTCCTAGAACCTTGTCATTACAGCTCTAGTGTATGCCCTTGCAACTCTTATTTCAAACATATACAATGTAGTTGTATCCTTTTGACCCTACAAATTGCACAATATAGTATTAATACCGTTTTGTTTTTAACAGCATAAAACATATGTTTATCATTTTTTTCACTTACCATGCATCCTAGTGCCTCTTTGGCCTCTTTCATCTTCCTACAATGCAGGAGCTTCATCATCTGCTTTGCAAATTGATGAAGCGGTGTGTTTGCATCCACGAAGGCACTCTTCACCAGCTTGTTCATGCTCTCGCTTCGTTGTGTAGAGACCATAAGACCACAATAGTCTCCTTTGAAAAATGCAGGTACCCAATCTTTACGTATTTCATATAATCTGACAAGGGTGTTGTTCTCATGTAGCTGGAAATCATTTAGCATCATTTGCCAGGCAGCCTCGAACTCCATTTCATTCAATGGATGATGTATTATAGATTGGAACCTTGTTTTGAAATCCATCTCCTCAAATCTTGCATACAATTCATTCAAGTGGGGCATATACCTGTTTTGCACATGCCACAAACACAATCGATGTATTGTGTTTGGGAATACTCTGCCTAGTGCGATTGGCATAGCAGGGTCTTGATCTGAAATAGATAAATTTACATAACATTATGCAAGCCAATATGATATCATATAGTACGTGTTATGATATATACGAGCCATTTATTACAACATACCTGCCAACATCACTCGTGGTCCGTCACATCCCATGCATGTTTTGAACGTATTGAAGACCCACTCGAATGTATCAACTGTCTCGTCTCCTAGTAAAGCAAACCCAAATATTGTTCATTGTAGGTGGTGGTTCGAGCCAACGAACATGCCTAATGGCTTATCATACATATTAGTCTTATGTGTAGTATCAAAGGTAACTGCCTAATGTACTCGGCTTGCTGGCTAGCATGGGACCAAAATATGCTTAAAATCTTCCCTTCTTTGTCCAGTTGAAAGTCTGAAAAAAATTATGGATTATCTTTCTTGCATAATGAAAAAAGATAATAGCTTCGACACATCATTTGCATTTCTTTCCCTTTGCCATGCTTTTTCCTGTCAAAAAATGTAATGATTATGCACTATATCTAATTTAACACATTATGCTTGTTTCGGTAATATATAATACCATTATTTGTCAATGCATAATACACTTACAGGTTACTCATGTCCTGCACGGTTATTGGAACGTTTTCTGGACCACCATGCATCTCTGAAACAAAATCCATAATGCAATGTTGTGGAATCCTGCTTTCTTGCATCGCACTAAAGAACTCCATATATTCACGATCATGCGTTTTGTTGCATTGCAATTGCCCTTTTTCTGTATCTTTCTTCAAGAATTCATGATTATGCTCATAGTTTACCAGATCAATTCGGACTAAAATAACATTCTCTCTAGCATCATCGTAGATTTTTTTAAGTTTCATCCCAGCTTTGCACTGTGTTCGTTTTGAACATGTGTTACGTATCCTTGGATTTCCAGCTACCCTTTCAACATTCTTTCCTTCCATTGAACAATTCAACCATTTACAATTCTTCCGCTCCCTATATTTCTTTAACGGAAATCCAACCTCATATGCATATTGACTATAAAAATTATACGCCTCGTCCACGTTACTAAATGTCATACCGACTTTAGGTATCAATCTTATATCAATATTGTTCAGCTGCGCACAAAAATTTAACATTTACGATTCAATAGCGACTAAATCTAACGTAGTATAGGTACAACATTACAAAAAAGTATGTAAGAAAATAATAGTATCATAATTGGGAGAACTTACATGACTTTGAAGAATATGAGGTGTGTCCTGTTCATGCGGCCCAATATGTCTCATGGGGATGTGCTTATCTGCGCCGACCACGTCTGTCGTTTTTGTGTGTTCATCAATATGTCCCGGTGCCCTCAATGCCGCCGGGGGAGTAACATACACACCCCCTGTGTAACCGGTGATCACGGACGCTACAGGATGCATGTCCATTGAAATAGACATACCTGTTGATCTATGCACAAACGCTACAGGTGGCATGTCATCGCCAGCGCCGGTGCCGGACATTTTCTCGCCGCTAATCGCCGCCTAGTGCTCTCCCTTCCGCCGCCGTTAACCGCCGCCAATATCACAGATACGAACGTGGACGAGCGGCTGTAAATTAGAATTTATCTCCTCCCGTAACTGTGCCTTTATTTACGCGAACGTGGAGCATGTCTTTCCTTTAAATGTTGCATGGTTTACGCTATCATGTTACACAGCGTTATGCAGTCGTAAACGGTGTGCACATGGTAATATTTGTTCCCGTGATTCGTGGCATAAAAGATTCCTCCTATGCATGAGTTATGCACATTTCTACATATATTTACGCGTGCGTATATCGCCTGTCGCGTCTCAGCCGGGATTCGTGGCTATCATATGCATGGCTGACGCAAGCTCGCGTACAGTGGGCCGACCGTGACCTGGTTGGCGTCCTGGCTGGGGCTTCCCCCACTAACGGAAGCCCAGGGCTTCCATTACCTCTTCCCTATATATATCGTCCTCTCGTCGACCCTGATCTAGATCTTGTGTCATTTTCGCAAGATCGCCAAACTGTCTCTCCTCGCAAACGCCGTGCTGCTCATGTCTACCCCGTCTATCCCTCGGCGCAGGCACAATCACCTCGTTTCGCCTCACTTGTCGCATAACTTCCACCCATCGTGCACTCAACTGTCTTGCTTTGGCGAGCCCCGACAATGTCCCTGGCCGACGAGCTCGGCCGTTGCCCCATTCAGTTGTCCGCCAAACCGCCAGGCCGCCCCACACAATTTCCCTTTTTCTTTCTTTTTCTCTCAGCTTTTAAGCGTAGGTGCAGTTGCAATAGAAAAGGAAACTGCCTAGTGAGACCCACCTGCCATCTTCATCTCCACCGAACTGCATCTCCCGTCTAGGCCAGCCACGACGCGATGCTTCTGGCAACCGCCCACCACTGTCACTTGCATAAAACTGCACAGTCGAGCCCTGCACAAACCAACTGCGCCCGACACCACCCTCGTCGTTCCAGCCGCTCGTCGCGCGCCAACCCTTGTCGTTCCAGCCACAGTTCGTCGACAACCCAACCGTGTCCGGCCTCGCGGTGCTCGGCCTCACCGTGCCTGCTACGATCACGCAGCACCAGGCAAGCCGACCACCATCGCGTAGTTCGCAGGTGTCGCTCCGCCCGTCTTCGCCGTCCACCGACCGACAGCCATTCCACACCCCCGTCCCTGGCCCTGCCGTCCGAGGTGAGCACTTCCCCATCGTCTGCCCCCGACCTCTCGCAATCTATTATCTCCCTGTGCGCCTACTCCGCCGTGACGCCAGCGAGCACGTAGCCCGTGTGCGCGCGTCCCCGCTCCGTCTAGCTGTGCATCGCCACCTTGCCCCACTGCCATGACTGCTGCTCCGACCTGCCCACTGTGTCGTTGCTGCACCGTCATGCGCCCCAAGCTGCGTGCTGCTGTCCGATCCGCGCCGTGTTGCCCCGCGTCATCGGCTATTGTGCGTAGCCGTGCCGCACCTCTACATGTTTGCTGCTCGCCACGTCCTTACTGGCCTAGCCCGGCCGCCGACGAGCCCTACCCCGCACGGCTTCACGCGTGCCAGATTTCTTCATGCATGCGCCTAGGAAGGCAACTGCCCATGCCCCTCTACGTTCCTAGTTGCATGCACCAAAAATCGAGAACCTCCGACTGCGTGTGTCGTGTAGGACAGAAAAAAGAATCACATGCACGATAGCCTCCACGATTCGATGCATGCAGCCATCCAATAAGATTATTGCACCAACTCCGTCTAACGGTTTAGCTCTGTCGGAACATATTATACCAAGTCGCATAAATACACGGTTTATCAAATCTATACTATACTTAAAGCACCAGTTTCAACGGTCGTCATGCGTCATTTTTTATAAATAACCCCTCACAACTATTTCAAATGCGTCATTTTTATAAATAACCCCTCACAACTATTTCAAATTAATCCGTTGCACGTCTATAGATGCCAAACGACGCCCGACACGGGCTAGATGCACACGGGCCACAATATGGCACAGGCACATCATGCCGACCTGCTAACTGTGTCGGGCCAGTCCGTTAGCCCGTCGATCCATCTAATTAAATCAGCGTAACACGGGCTAGATGCACGCGGACCGCAACTATGGCACAGGCACGTCAAGCCGGCCTGCTAACTGTGTCGGGCCAGCCCGTTAGCCCATCGATCCATTTAATTAAATCAGCATAAAATATTAAAAAATGGTACAGGAGGTGGGATTTGAACTCATGCCCTGATGGAAGAAGGGCGAGAGACACTGGGTGAAACTATCTAACCAGTAGAACATCACGCTAAGATGTTTTTAATATTGAATATAAATTGTATATAGGTATATACGTTTTTTGTAAAATTAAAAAATAATCGTGTCGGGTCGGGCCAGCACTACGGGCCGAGGCTACAGCCCAAGCACGGCACGACGTTCTTTGCTCTTGCAAGCATTAGGTCGTTTCTGAGACCACATTGGTGCAATGGACTACATGGTGTTTGAGGTTGCTGAATTGTATGGAGCAACAATAATTTGTCACACTAACAGCAAAATGAAAGGTTATTTGTTGGTTTTAAACGTTAGTAATTGCTACGAAGTAGCGTAATTTATATGGAGCACATCCAGTTTTTATTGATGCCTGACTTTAGCAATCACTCCATATTTTGATTTATCTTTTTTATAAGTTTGACTTCATGTGTCTTATTTTATAAACTTGATCTCACAAAGTTTCTCTTATTTGGTCTTTGTATGATGGAATTATGTCATTTAATAATCTCTGTTCATTTAGTCAATCGTTGTGAACTCTCTTCTAATCGCTCACTTCATTGGCCGTGTTGTACCAAGACATATTTGCATGGAGTAAACAATAACATCAGTTAGCCAAATCAAAAAATATATTATACAGAGAGCGGAGACAATCAATAAAAAATCTTGAAATTTTTTAGATGGATAGTTTACGTGAGTATTGTTGTAAGCCGTCGCAACGCACGGGTAACCGACTAGTACACGTTAACGTTTGTGTTAGATGTCCGATTTATTCTATTTTCGTTTCAGTCGCGTTAACTTCTTAATAACATTAACCGAGTATTAGTAACATTGTTTTGTTGTAACACATGTTTTAATTAATTAATTAATTATTGGTTTGTTCGATGGTTATTAAAATAGCAATTTAATTAGAACTAATTTATGGTTTTAACTTGGTGCTTTTATAAATATATATTAATGTGTTATTGTCAACTCAAATGTTTTTGAATTAACACTTGTTTAATATAAACGCGACCTCTTATGGATTCTCGCGTGTCGCGAGTGCTGACGCGCACGCTGTTCGCACGTTAGTTCGTGTGTTATTCGCGCGCTGTTTGCGCGTCGTCGCCATTCCATCGCGTGTTCATGCCGCGCGTCTGGTTCGCGTGTCGCACGTATCTCGTGTATCGATCACTTGGGTCGCGCGGCGTCTGCTCATGATAATAAATTGTTTTCGCTTATAATCACTCATGTAAACAACGTTAATCTGTTGGGTCATATATTTTAAATAATTTATTTAATGTTTGCTCGACTAATGTTGATTAGATTAATATTCCAATTTGATTATGTATAGTTTTCGACTTGCGCTTAGATAATAAATATTACCATGGTTAATGTTAACTTAAATACTTTTTATTTATTTAATATTTGTTTAGTGTAAGCATGTCACCTATTTAGTTTTTCTCGCCTGTCGCGCGTACTGTTCTGCACGTGGTGGCGTGCTGGTTCGCGCGTCGTTCGCACTGGTCGCGCGCACTATTTCATGTGTCATGAACATGCTATGTCGCGCGTGCCCGCACGTTGTTCACACGCTGTCGTGCTGTTTCGCGCGTCATAAATTCACCTCGTTTAGAATCTCTCGTTTTAATTAAATTACTGGTTTAATTGATAGCTGCTAGTATATCAGGTTAAGCGAAACTAAATATTAGATATAACTTATATTTGATAATATCGAATTAAATGTTATAGTTAATATTGATTTAGCGTAAACACGATATCTTCCTGACCGTAGCTTTGAGTTCGATAATTCTTTTTCTCGCGTGACCGTAGTAACACACTCTATTTCGTTTTGTATGTTTTATTATGTTTTTATTTGAATGTTGTAATGTTCTTATGCGTATACATATGTTTGTTTGTTTGTGCCTATTGGTATTCGCTGTGCGTCGTGAATAGTTTGCGATCTGTTCCTGAGCTTCGAGGAATCGAAGGTCAAGCGTTAGTGACCAAGTGATCTGGTTCTTCGAGTTCTGAAAGTTGAAGACGTGAGCATATGTTTGGTGAAGGAAAGTGTCCTCTGACCCATTATGTCCTATCTACTTATAATTCACTGTCCCGCTTTACTTAATTGAAACATAAGAATTGACTAGCTTTCTATTTACCTTGTGAAAGAGAAATATGCCCTTGGGCCATTTTTATAATGTTTTGGTGATTAAGTGTCCAACACATAGTGAGTGAGATATTATGTGCCAAACAAGCAAGAAGTGCAAACCATGTAACAAGGTATGTTTCTAGACATAGTACATTGTTTTGAGTACTAACATATATTGTCTAAGTGCTAGAAACAGAGAAAGAAAGATAAGAAAAGAAATGCAACAGACTTGGCTTGGTACAGCCAAAGTCCAGCTCAGCTTGGCACACCGTACTGTCCGGTGCGCCAGGCCAGCCTCCGGTGAACAGGCCACTCTCGGGAAAGTTTGGCGGCGTACGGCTATAATTCACCAGACTGTCCGGTGGTGTACCGGACTGTCCGGTGAGCCAACAGCCGCCAGCGCAACGGTCGGTCGCGTAATCCGCGGGCGACGCGTGGCCCGTGCCAACGATCGGCAGGGGGCACCGGACTGTCCGGTGTGCATCGAACAGTGCCCGGTGCGCCAACTGCCACGAATCTGCAACGGTCGTCTGTGTCAGAATAGGAAGGAGATCGCGCACCGGACATGAACAGTGGCTGTCCGGTGGTGCACCGGACTGTCCGGTGCGCCAACCGACAGAAGGCAAGGATAGCCTTCCTTATTGGCCTCCAACGGCTCCTAGCTGCCTTGGGGCTATAAAAGGGACCCCTAGGCACAGGGAGGAGAAACCCAAGCATTCAAGAAACATTCTAAGCCTCCAAGACTCCAACTTCGCGCATTTGATTCTTTGAGATAGTGACTTGAGCTCCATTTGAGTTGTGAACTCCGTGGGTTGTGTTTTGAGCTCGAGTTGTGACTTGTGTGCGTGATTGTGCTGTGATTTGAGTCTTGTGTGTGTTGCTCTTCCCTCCCTTACTTCCGTACATCGTTTGTGATCATCATTGTAAGGGCGAGAGGCTCCAAGTTGTGGAGTTTCCTCGCAAATGGGAGAAAGACAAAGAAAGGAAAAACCGTGGTATTCAAGTTGATCATTGGATCACTTGAAAGGGGTTGAGTGCAACCCTCGTCCATTGGGACGCCACAACGTGGAAGTAGGAAAGTATTACTTGGCCGAACCACGGGATAAATATCGCGTGTCTCTTGTGTGCTTTACCTTTGATTATCTATGTTCACAAGAACTCTCTTAAAGCTACTTAGCCATTCTAAACAAGTTTTGTGGCTATTAGTGTTGAATTTTACAGGATCACCTATTCACCCCCCTCTAGGTGCTCTCAATTGGTATCAGAGCCGTTCTCTTCACGTAAGGGACTAATCACCCAAAGAGATGGATCCTAAGGGAAAGGGGATGGTGGTCAACGACAAGGAGAAGGAATCCCTCTTCAACGAGCCAAGGGACGACAAGCCCACTGACTCTAGCTCGAGCCATAAGAAGAAGGACGGGAAGAAGAAGAGGCGCATCAAGAAGATCGTCTACTACGACAGCGATGAATCTTCTTCTTCACCAAGAGACGACGACGATGACGACTCTTCGTCAAAGAAAAAGACGGTTAACCAAAACTATTCCTTTGATTATTCCCGCATTCCGTACAATTCAAATGCCCATTTACTTTCTATTCCTCTTGGAAAACCCCCACACTTTGATGGACAGGATTACACATTTTGGAGTCATAAAATGCGTAGTCATCTATTCTCTCTCCATCCTAGCATTTGGGAAATCGTGGAGAATGGAATGCATTTCGATAGTACGGATAACCCTGTGATAATCAATGAACAAATTCATAAGAATGCACAAGCTACCACTGTTTTGCTAGCATCTTTGTGCAGGGATGAATACAACAAGGTTAGCAGCTTGGACAACGCCAAGCAAATCTGGGATACCCTCAAAATCTCACATGAGGGAAATGATGCCACTATGATCACCAAGATGGAACTGGTGGAAGGCGAGCTGGGGAGGTTTGCCATGATCAGGGGAGAGGAGCCAACTCAAACATACAACCGGCTTAAGGCCCTGGTCAACAAGATTAGGAGCTATGGAAGCACAAGATGGACGGACCACGACGCCGTCCGACTAATGCTAAGGTCATTTACTGTAATTGACCCTCATCTTGTCAATCTTATTCGTGAGAATCCCAGGTACACCAAGATGATGCCCGAGGATATTCTTGGGAAGTTTGTGAGCGGGAGCATGATGGTGAAGGAGGCTCGATATGTGGACGATGCGCTAAACAGTCCACTACCCGTCTACGAGCCTCAAACTGTGGCTCTTAAGGCTACTAGCAGTAGGGAGACGCTTCCAAGCAAGGTGGAAACAAGTGGAGGCCGCGGGCCTCAATGAAGATGAGATGGCGCTTAACATCAAACGCTTCAAGACCGCATTGAAAGGACGCAAGGAGTACCCCCAACAAGAACAAAGCAAAGGGAAAGCGCTCCTGCTTCAAATGCGGTAAGACTGGTCATTTCAAAGCACAATGCCCCGATAATGATGATGACCAGGAACAAGAAAAGCACGGGAAGAGGGAAAAGAAGAAGGTCTACAAGAAGGTGAAGGGCAAGGTGCACCTTGGTAAAGAATGGGATTCGAACTGCTCTTCATCCGACTCTAACGATGAAGGACTGGTAGCCTCGGCCTTCAACAAATCTTCGCTCTTCCCCAATGAACGCCACACCTGCCTCATGGCCAAGGAAAAGAAGGTGAGTGTTCGAGATTCCCCCAAGTACTCTACTTCTAGTGATGAGGATTCTAGTGATGATGAAGTAGATTACTCTAGCTTGTTCAAAGGATTAGATAGAGCTAAAGTAGAAAAGATTAATGAACTAATTGATGCTTTAAATGAAAAGGATAGACTTTTAGAAAAGCAAGAGGATATTTTGTATGAAGAGCATGATAAGTTTGTTAGTGTGCAAAAATCCCTTGCTTTAGAGATTAAAAGGAATGAAATGATGTCTTCTGAATTATCTGCTTGCCATGAAACTGTGTCTAGCTTAAAGAGTGTTAATGATGATTTAAATGCTAAGCTAGAGGAAGCAAATAAATCTAGTTCATGTGTAGAGCATGTGAGTATTTGTAATAGATGTAAGGATTTTGATGTTGATGCTTGTGATGAACACCTTATGTCTATTACCAAATTAAATGATGAGGTGGCAAGTCTTAATGCTCAACTTAAGACTTGCAAAATTAATTATGATCAATTAAAATTTGCTAGGGATGCCTACACCATGGGTAGACACCCCTCTATTAAGGACGGACTTGGTTTTCGAAAGGAAACCAAGAACTTGACAAGCCAAAAGGCTCCCGTTCTCAACAAGGAGAAAGGGAAGGCTCCTATGGCTAGTGTTGGGGACTTGTTCTCGAATGCTAAGAGTTAAGAACAAGGCAACATAAAAAGTGTTAGGTGTTAAAGTCCTTCGTCCTTCGAAACATTATGCCCCTTCGGGAAATAATGAGTTTCGGACGAAGGTCACGAGAGACATACCATCGTAAGTACAGCAAGTAATAACGAAGGATTCATATAAAGCATGAGATATTATATAAACATCATCATAGAATCATTTCTATTTTATTAACATGGAAAAATAGAAATGATTTCAAATTACAAATGTACCTTCGGTCCTGAGAGAAGGTGAAAAGTACAAGAGTGACGCAAAAGCAAATGCCAAGTCAGCGTGAACAGTACGGGAGTACTGTTCATCTATTTATAGACGTGGGACGCAGCCCACGTAAAATTACATTCATGTCCATTACATTTGCCAATGACTTATGGAAATCTGTCAAGGCCCAAGTAGTCTTTTCATCTTTAAGTCGGTTCCCCTCTCTGCTATCGCGACGAAGCTTCCCTGCGCACAGCTTCGGCTGCGCACCATCCTTCGTGGAGCTTGGTAATCAGCCCGTCCTCCACTTTAATCCCCCTTCGTCTGATTCAGGCTTCATCCTGACCGTACTTCTTGTTCATAATTCTGAGTCCGAAGATACCTGTTCACATAATCCACTTGGAAAACATTGTCAAATCATGTTTTTGAGGACCTTCGGAGGACGAAGGCCCCCAACAGTAGCCCCTCGCAATATTAATTTGTTAATGATAAATTCAGATTGCGATATGGACGAAGGCCTTGAGCCGAAGGTCCGAAAAAACACCTTCCCTTTGCTAGAATAGCAACATTCACTGACAAGCGGGGTCTTTCAATTTTCAACGCCCTGGGGGTATAAATAAGACCATACCGCAAACTTATTTGGTACGCCCACTTGCCATCTGCTTCGGCCCACTAAATTTTTAGCTCTTGTGTACTAAGATTTGCTGATCTTTTTGATTTTGAAGCTTCGGCCTTGAAAACAGTTTTTTAGCGTTTCCGAAGATGTCTGAAGGTAAGAAGGTCCCTGCTGAGACGAAGCTGAGTCTCGACGAAGAGAAGAACTTGGGGTTCCTTATAGCAATGGCGGAGACCAATACAGAGAAAATCACCAAGGAGATTCTTGAAGGTTTGTCGGAAGATACTGGTGACAGCGACAGTTATGATGTAGAAAGTGGTGGGGAAGAGTCCGAAGATCGACCATGGCGGCCAAGTCACACGGTTTTCGGAAAGACCACTATTAAGCAGAATCATATTGATAATATGAGGGGGAGGTATTTTCGTGATATATCTATTGTGAGGGTTGATGCTGGAGAAAAGACTTCTCCCACCCCCGAAGAAGATGAAGTCGTAATCTTCCGAAGCTTTCTCAAGGCTGGGCTTCGATTCCCCTAAGCAACTTTGTTGTTGAAGTCCTGAAGACATTTCAAGTCTACCTTCATCAAATTACTCCCGAAGCTATCATAAGAATGGGGTTGTTTGTCTGGGCTGCGAGAAGCCAAGGTTTAGAACCAAATGCTAAAAGCTTTTGCAACATTCATGAGTTGTTATATGAGACGAAGCCCTGGGGGAAAGAACAATATCACAACAACTTTGGGTGTTACAGCTTCGGTGCCCGCTCCGGGTCAAGCCGCCCTGTGCCAACCTTTCGGAAGAGGTGGCCCGGAGCCTGGATGACAGAGTGGTTCTATGTAAAGAATGACTTAACAGCGCAAGAAAATGTCAAGAGTATCATTATGCGCCCCATCTGGCAACGCTTCGGACTTCGAAGGCCGAAGGTTGAAATGGATGAAGCAGCCGAGGAATGCCAAAGAGCCTTCGGCGTAATCTGCTCTTTCATTGGGACAAGGGACTTGGTCCAAGAGCATATTGCCTTCAGGGTGTGGCCACTTGCAGGAAAGTGGGAAATGCCGAAGGAGACCATCAAAGAGTCCGACGAAGGCGGACTGGTCAGACTGAAATACACATTCAAATATGCGGATAAGTTTGTTGAACCTGACGATGACTGGTTGAAAAGCATTGAAACATTAAGTGACGAACTGCTTGGGGCATATTCGAAGGCCGAGAATACTGCGTTATCAGCAGCCTTCGGAGGCCGAAAGAAGAAAAGGCTCAACCGGGTATTTGACGCAGTCGGGTTTGTCTACCCTGACTATCACTATCCGGTATTGGGTCGCAAAAGAAAAAATACTTCTCCTGCGACAGAAGCTACCACGAGTGCTACTAGTGAGCCGGCGCCGCAAAGGAAAAAGTTGAAGGTGCTCACCCACCGAGCGCGTTTTATTGAGCCGGCCACAGTGCCAAAATTTATTGGTGAAGTCTCTTTGGCCTCTGAAGCTACAGAACCAGCTCCAGTGCCGAAGATAGAAGAGAAAACTGAAGCGCCTTCAGCAGAAAAAGTAGAAAAACTGAAGATTGAAGGGCCGAAAGCATCGGAAATCTTAAGTCCTTCAGCAAATGTCGAAACAATAAAAAACCAAAAGGGCCCATTGGTGACCCCAAGAAGAAAAAGAATGGTGAACGTACTAGATGTCTTGGAGACAATTAAGTCTTCAAGCACAACTCCAAAAAAGACTGTTGAACTTGCAGAAGCGTCTACTGAAGCTTCGAAACAACAAGCTGAAACTGAAGCTGGGCCTTCAGAGCCCACCAAGGGACAATCTTTGGAGACCGAGAAAATATCAGAACCAGCTTTGGTTGAAGAAGTTGACACTGCCGCCCCCGAAGCTCCCTCTAGCACATGCGATTATATCGTGCGACATGCTTCGGGGAAGAAATTATCTGAAGAAGAGACTTACGAAGCCAACTACTATGCCAGAGAGCTAAAATACCCGAAGGGGGCAGTAGTGTTTAATGGGACAAATGAAGATGACTTTCTGTACTGCCTTCCTGATAATAAAGAACTATCTGTCTGCCGAGAGATGGCCAGAAGTATGGGATTCCCAAAGCTCGAAGCTGGATTATGTGCTATGACAAAGGAGGATCTCGCGGACAGTCTTGCGTACAATAGCCTAAAGGTATGGGAATTAGACACTTGAAAATTTTTTTTTAATACATAATTCATTCTTTTATTCTTATATGGATTCTTTTCTGTATAGGGCTTAATCCTAAGCAACGCATTACGAGCACAAAAGAGTGCCGAAGATGAGAGCTATGAAATTGCGTTCAACAATTTACGTTCAGAAGTTATTAAACTGAGAAACGAAGCTCTAGAAAAAGATAAAATTCTGCTTACATTAGTAGACAAAATAAAAAAGGACGAAGCTGCTGCAAAGGTTCAGGCCGAAGCTCAGAGACGCGAAATTAAAGATCTTCAGAAGCAATTGGCCCGGGCGAAAGAAGAACGCATGCTTGAAGAAACAAGACGGGAATGCAGCGACCAATGGGCCGGTCATTTGGAAGCAACCGTGGAAGAGCTTCGGTCTTCTAAGAAAAAATGCTACGAAAAATCCATGGAATGCATAAAGAAAATTAAAACCAGCTTCGCCAACGTGGGCGCATTTTCCAGTGAAGAAAATTTTTCAAGAGGCAATCCCGAAGGCCCAATAGAATGGATCAGTCACGAAGCAGAGGCCTTCGAGGAAATTCTGAGTAGTCGCGGTGACATCTGCGCTTTTTCGGGCGCCAGGGGAGTTGCTACTGTCTTGGAGAAGAAAGGTTGTGAACATGTAAAATCTTTAGCTCAGTCTGAAGCTGCCTTATCCTCCGAAGACATCAAAGACCCCTCGGCCGAAGCAAGCATGGTTGGTGGCAAATTCTTTACTGATGTCTGGGACAACGGCGGCCGAGAAATGGCGCAAGAAATTATTCAAAGGAGTGAAAAAGGCATCCATGATGCTAGGAAAGTGACAGAAACTGCCGAAGGGCAAATAGGTATTAATTAGTCGCTCTTATTTTGTTGTAATTTTTATTTTGAACTTTGCTCGCGGTTTGTAATAATAATGCAAAAATATTCTCTTCCCTCAGAACCTGCTGGATCGTCTGGTGACCCTCACACAAAAGGGGATGACGAAATTAAACAAATGGCCGAAGCTATCATGGATAAAGTTGTTGAACAACTTCTAAATGAGGCTGCCGAAGTAGTATTAAGAGAAGACTAGGTGTTATTAGAAAAACATTTGAAGTGTGATCTATGTAATATTTTGTACATTTGAATGTAATATACAAGTCTCTTTTCATTATTCAACTCTTTACGATGCATGAAATTCTACATACATACCATTTTTGAGCCTTCGGCGAAAAAACACCTTCCCTTCTTTTCATGCTTCGTGAAGAAGACATTCTCCGTTAAAATTATTCTGATGAATCACATCCGCGCTTCGTGAAAACATTCTTCGAAGCTGCACAATTTCGATATTACTCTGATGAAGCTCATCCATGCTTCGTGAAAACATTCTCCGAAGCTGTACAATTTCGATATTACTCTGATGAAGCTCATCCATGCTTCGTAAAAACATTCTCCGAAGCTGTACTCCGGAGATTATCATTGTATTCCCTTGTGACTTTGCACATTTTGCACTTTCTCAAAGCGTCCTTTCGAAGGTTGATACTGTGTCCCCTTCTTTTGCCATATGCAACATGATGTATGATGCTTATGCTATGCAAAATGATGTGATGATGTTATGTTATGCAAATGACGTTTGTTCCGAAGATACACACAAAATATATTTATAAGCTCTGCATTCCCTTAGGAACGTCTTTGGAGCTTCTTCGCCTTTTACTTAGGCGGTATCAGCGTTGACTTTTCGCTGTAAGCTCTGCATTCCCTTAGGAACGTCTTTGGAGCTTCTTCGCCTTTTACTTTAGGCGGTATCAGCGTTGACTTTTCGTTGTATGCTCTGCATTCCCTTAGGAACGTCTTTGGAGCAAAAAACTTACACTGCGCTCCCTTTGGAACGGCTTTTTGGAACTTCGGCAACTTACTCTGCGTTCCTTAGAACGACTTTTTGTTGCTTCGAAGGATTTTTAATAATTCGAAGGTCCTCCTTGTTATCGCAAATTATTAAGCTTCAGCAACTTAAGCCTGTGGAGAAGATAGGTTTTCCTGATAACCAACCACGAAATTATTGCATGAAAACTGAAATGTTCTTTATTACACAGAAAATAGAACTAAACGGAAAAAACTGCTATCAAAGTAGGATATTTGTCAATAAATGTGCTTCGACTCTGGCACAGTACTATTGACTGTGCGAGCTTCAGATTGCTCCCTGAGATCCCTTTGGTGCGGAACATATTGGCTCCCTTCTGGCTGTTGGCCTTGTTGCAGCGGTGGTGGGGGCGGGGGCTGTTGCCATGAAGCTTGCGGTTGACTCGCCGAAGCTACGGAAACTGCAGGGTGGTTGCCCACGTACTCCGGGATGTAAGGCTGATGGTACGGAGCAGTATGCATGACCTGCTTCGGCTGGCCCTGTTGCGCTGCAGCTTCTGCTAGCTCCTTTTGTTTCTGGATGGTAACATGGCACATCCTGGTGGTATGGCCCTTGTTTTCACCACAGAATAAGCAAAATACCCTCCTTGGTTGATCTCCAAATCTTCCGCCGAAGCCCCTGGCGCCTCTGCCTCTTGGAGCTGGTGGCCGGAAGAAAGTTTGCTGTTGCCCCGAAGCCTGTGAGGAGCTCTGCGGTCTGTTCTGCTGACTCCCCTTATCATCATTTTGAGTGGAGTTGTGGATGGACCTGACATGCCTCGGATAAAATCTTCCTCCGAAGCCCCTGGTCATTTCAGAAAACCTGAAAGCCTCCTCCCTTCTTTGGCGAAAGTCATTGTCAGCACGAATGTACTCGTCCATTTTTTGGAGCAGCTTCTCCAGAGTCTGAGGAGGCTTCCTAGCAAAGTATTGAGCTGCAGGTCCAGGACGAAGTCCCTTGATCATGGCTTCGATAACAATTTCATTGGGCACCGTTGGTGCTTGCGCCCTCAAACGCAAGAACCTTCTGACATACGCCTGAAGGTATTCTTCATGATCCTGAGTGCACTAGAACAAGGCTTGAGCAGTGACCGGCTTCGTCTGAAATCCTTGAAAGCTGGTTAACAACATATCCTTCAGCTTCTGCCATGAAGTGATCGTTCCTGGTCGAAGGGAGGAATACCAGGTCTGAGCAACACTCCTGACGGCCATAACGAAAGACTTTGCCATGACTGCAGCATTGCCACCATACGAAGACACTGTTGCTTCGTAACTCATCAAGAACTGCTTCGGGTCTGAATGGCCATCAAACATGGGAAGCTGGGGTGGCTTATAGGTCGGAGGCCAAGGTGTAGCCTGCAGCTCAGCGGACAGAGGAGAAGCATCATCGAAAACAAAATTTCCATGATGGAAATTGTCATACCAGTCATCTTCGTTGAAGAAGCCCTCCTGACGAAGGTCTTTTTGTTGAGGCCTTCGGTCCTGCTCATCGTGGGTAAGATGACGGACTTCTTCAGAAGCTTCGTCTATTTGCCTTTGCAGCTCAGCTAGCCTGGCCATCTTCTCTTTTTTCCTCTGCACCTGCTGATGAAGCATTTCCATATCTCTGATTTCTTGGTCGAGTTCATCCTCCTGAAGCGTCGGGCTGACGGCCTTCCTCTTCTGGCTTCGGGCCTCCCGAAGAGAGACGGTCTCCTGGTTGGGGTCCAGCGGTTGCAGTGCTGCAGCCCCAGCCGCTGAAGCTTTCTTCGGCGCCATAGCGAGGGTCTATAGCTTCCGAAGGTGTTCGAAAAACTCGAAGTGGAAGTGAGTTCACCGGAGGTGGGCGCCAATGTTGGGGACTTGTTCTCGAATGCTAAGAGTTAAGAACAAGGCAACATAAAAAGTGTTAGGTGTTAAAGTCCTTCGTCCTTCGAAACATTATGCCCCTTCGGGAAATAATGAGTTTCGGACGAAGGTCACGAGAGACATACCATCGTAAGTACAGCAAGTAATAACGAAGGATTCATATAAAGCATGAGATATTATATAAACATCATCATAGAATCATTTCTATTTTATTAACATGGAAAAATAGAAATGATTTCAAATTACAAATGTACCTTCGGTCCTGAGAGAAGGTGAAAAGTACAAGAGTGACGCAAAAGCAAATGCCAAGTCAGCGTGAACAGTACGGGAGTACTGTTCATCTATTTATAGACGCAGGACGCAGCCCACGTAAAATTACATTCATGTCCATTACATTTGCCAATGACTTATGGAAATCTGTCAAGGCCCAAGTAGTCTTTTCATCTTTAAGTCGGTTCCCCTCTCTGCTATCGCGACGAAGCTTCCCTGCGCACAGCTTCGGCTGCGCACCATCCTTCGTGGAGCTTGGTAATCAGCCCGTCCTCCACTTTAATCCCCCTTCGTCTGATTCAGGCTTCGTCCTGACCGTACTTCATGTTCATAATTCTGAGTCCGAAGATACATGTTCACATAATCCACTTGGAAAACATTGTCAAATCATGTTTTTGAGGACCTTCGGAGGACGAAGGCCCCCAACAGCTAGTAGTTCTAAAAAATGCCATGTTTACATTTATGATAGAAAATTTGCTAGAAATGCTCATTATAATAGGAGTTATGATGTATTTAATTCACATGCTATGTTTGCTTCCAGCTCTACGTTTGTGCATGGTAGAAGTAAGCCTAGGAATAATCACGTTGTGTATCATGTGCCTAGGAGAGTATGTAATGAACCTTCTACTATTTACCATGCTTGCAATACTTCTTTTGCAATTTGTTGTAAGAATGAAAAAGTAGTTGCTAGGAAGTTGGGATCCAAATGCAAGGGAGATAAGACTTGTATTTGGGTTCCAAAGGCTATTGTGACTAACCTTGTAAGACCCAACAAGAGTTGGGTACCTAAAACCCAAGCATAAATTGTCTTGCAGGTTTATGCATCCGGGGGCTCAAGCTGGATTATCTACAGCGGATGCACAAACCACATGACGGGGGAGAAGAAGATGTTCACCTCCTACGTCAAGAACAAGGATTCCCAGGATACGATCATCTTTGGAGATGGGAACCAAGGCAAGGTCAAAGGCTTGCGCAAGATAGCCATCACCAACGAGCACTCTATTTCAAATGTATTTCTAGTAGAGTCGCTTGGTTACAACCTCTTGTCTCTAAGTCAATTGTGCCACATGGGCTACAATTGTTTGTTTACAAATGTTGATGTTTCTGTCTTTAGAAGGAGTGATGGTTCGTTAGCATTTAAGGGTGTATTAGACGGCAAACTCTACTTAGTTGATTCTTCGAAAGAGGAGGATGATCTAGATGCATGCTTAATTGCTAAGACTGGGCTGGCTGTGGCATCGCCGTCTAGCACATGTTGGGATGAAGAACCTTCATAAACTTCTAAAGGGAGAACATGTGTTAGGACTAACCAATGTCTGCTTCGAGAAAGAACAGGACGCTTATCGACATGGCGAGGATGATGCTTGGAGAATTCAAGATGCCCGAGCGGTTTTGGTCGGAAGCTGTGAACACAGCTTGCCATGCCATAAACCGGCTCTATTTGCATCGTCTCCTCAAGAAGACCTCCTACGAACTTCTTACCGGTAACAAACCCAATGTCTCTTACTTTCGTGTATTTGGGAGCAAATGCAACATTTTGGTGAAAAAGGTAAACATTCCAAATTTGCTCCCAAAGCAGTAGAAGGGTTTTTACTAGGGTATGACTCAATTACAAAGGCGTATAGGGTCTTCAACGAATCATCGGGTTTGGTTGAAGTCTCTACCGATGTTGTATTTGATGAGACTAATGGCTCTCCAAGAGAGCAAGCTGATCTTGATGAAATAGATGAAGATGATGTTCCAACGGTCGCAATGCGCACAATGGCGATTGGAGATGTGCGACCACAGGAACAACAAGAGCAAGATCAACCTTCTTCCACAACAATGGTGCATCCCCCTACTCAAGATGATGAACAGGTTCCTCAAGAAGAGGCGCGTGATCAAGGGGAGCACAAGAAGAACAAGTTATGGAGGAACAAGCACCACTGGCACCACCAACTCAAGTCCGAGCGACGATTCAAAGGAATCACCCCATTGACCAGATTCTGGGGGACATAAGCAAGGGAGTAACTACTCGCTCAAGATTAGCTAATTTTTGTGAGCATTACTCGTTTGTCTCTTCTATTGAGCCTTTCAGGGTAGAAGAGGCCTTGCAAGATCCGGACTGGGTGTTGGCCATGCAGGAAGAGCTCAACAACTTCAAGAGGAATGAAGTTTGGATCCTGGTGCCACGTCCAAAGCAAAACGTTGTGGGAACCAAGTGGGTGTTCCGCAACAAGCAAGACGAGCACGAAGTGGTGACAAGAAACAAGGCTCGACTTGTGGCAAAATGTTATGCCCAAGTCGCAGGTCTGGATTTTGAGGAAACTTTTGCTCCTGTGGCTAGGCTAGAGACTATTAGAATATTATTAGCCTATGCCACTCACCACTCTTTCAGATTGTTTCAAATGGATGTGAAGAGCGCTTTCCTCAATGGGCCAATAAAGGAGGAGGTGTACGTAGAACAACCCCCTAGATTTGAGGATGATAGGTACCCCGACCATGTGTGTAAGCTCTCTACGGCGCTCTATGGACTTATGCAAGCCTCAAGAGCATGGTATGAATGCCTTAGAGATTTCTTAATTGCTAATTCTTTCAAGGTTGGGAAAGCCGATCCCACTCTTTTCACTAAGACTTGTAATGGTGACCTCTTTGTGTGCCAAATTTATGTCGATGACATAATATTTGGTTCTACTAATCAAAAGTCTTGTGAGGAGTTTAGTAGGGTGATAACTCAGAAATTTGAGATGTCAATGATGGGCGAGTTGAACTACTTCCTTGGGTTCCAAGTGAAGCAACTCAAGGACGGCACCTTCATCTCCCAAACGAAGTACACCCAAGATCTTCTCAAGCGGTTTGGGATGAAGGACGCTAAGCCCGCAAAGACACCTATGGGAACCGACGGACATGTCGACCTCAAAAAGGAGGTAAGTCCGTTGATCAAAAGGCATACCGGTCTATGATAGGGTCATTACTTTATTTATGTGCTAGTAGATTGGATATTATGCTTAGCGTATGCATGTGTGCTCGATTTCAATCCGACCCAAGAGAATGTCACCTTGTGGCCGTTAAGCGGATTCTTAGATATTTAGTTTCTACGCCACTTAATTGGATATTCAGACTCCGATTATGCTGGATGCAAGGTTGATAGGAAGAGTACATCAGGGATGTGCCAATTCCTAGGAAGGTCCCTTGTGTCTTGGAGTTCAAAGAAACAAACCTCCGTTGCCCTATCCACCACTGAGGCCGAGTATGTTGCCGCAGGACAGTGTTGCGCGCAACTACTTTGGATGAGGCAAACCCTCCGGGACTTTGGCTACAATCTTGGCGAAGTCCCACTCCTATGTGACAATGAGAGTGCAATCCGCATGGCGGATAATCCTGTTGAACACGGCCGCACTAAGCACATAGACATCCGGCATCACTTTCTGAGAGACCACCAGCAAAAGGGAGATATCGAGGTTTTCCATATTAGCACCGAGAACCAGCTAGCCGATATCTTTACCAAGCCATTAGATGAGAAAACCTTTTGCAGGCTGCGTAGTGAGCTAAATGTCCTAGATTCGCGTAACTTGGATTGATTTATAGCATACATGTGTTTTATTCCTTTGAACAAGTTACCTTATGCATTTATGAAATTTGTTGATTATTTATGGTGCTCAAGTTGTGCAAGGGATCCCCGGACCTCACAAATCCATGTGTGAATGATGCACATATTTAGGGGGAGATGTGCTACAACTTGACCCTTTGAGACTAACCTTTGTGTTTAAGTGTACTTGATGTAGTCTCAAAGGTGAATTGAAAGGGAAAGGTGAACTTGGACCATGAAAAGACTTCCACTGCACTCCGGTATTAGTGTACTCACCTCCAAGTTTATTCTTATGCTCTTATTGCCTTTTGCTCTTAATTGACAATTTTTGGTGAGGCAATGGGGTTACAGGGCCAAAAATGATCTCGTTTTGGTGCTTGATGCCAAAGGGGGAGAAATTAAGGCCAAAGCAAATGGATCAGCTACCACTAGAGAATTTTGAAAATAGTAGAGTTAGAACTTTTGATTTGACCAAAATACTCTTGTTGCAAAATTTGGTCTCTTGTGGGGGAGAATTTATGATTATGGGAAAAGGGGGGAGTTTTTGGCACTTGATCAAATTTTCCATTGGAATATCTCTCTTTGTGCCTAAACAAGTGTGTTTGACTTAGAGATAGGAAAATGAATTTGATTTGCAAAAACAAACCAAGTGGTGGCAAAGAATGATCCAAATATGCCAAATTAGAATAAAAAACAATTTGGTCTTCAATTTGAATCGATGTTGCATGTGTTGAATTGCTTTTTGGTGTGTTGGCATAAATCACCAAAAAGGGGGAGATTGAAAGGGAAATTTGTCCTTGGGCCATTTCTATAATGTTTTGGTGATTAAGTGTCCAACACATAGTGAGTGGGATATTATGTGCCAAACAAGCAAGAAGTGCAAACCATGTAACAAGGTATGTTTCTAGACTTAGTACATTGTTTTGAGTACTAACATATATTGTCTAATTGCTAGAAACAGAGAAAGAAAGAGAAGAAAAGAAATGCAAAAGACTTGGCTTGGTACAGCCAAAGTCCAGCTCGGCTTGGCACACCGGACTGTCCGAAGCGCCAGGCCAGCCTCTGGTGAAGAGGCCACTCTCAAGAAAGTTTGGCGGCGTACGGCTATAATTCATCGGACTGTCCGGTGGTGCACTAGACTATCCGGTGAGCCAACGGCCGCCAGCGCAACGGTCGGCTGCGCAATCCATGGGCGACGCGTGGCCCGCGCCAACGGTCGGTAGGGGGCACCGGACTGTTCGGTGTGCACCGGACAGTGTCCGGTGCGCCAACTACCATGAATCTCCAACGGTCGTCTCCGCCAGAATAGGAAGGAGATCGCGCACCGGACATGAACAGTGGCTGTCCAGTGGTGCATTGGACTGTCCGGTGCGCCACCCGACAGAAGGCAAGGATAGCCTTCCTTGTTGGCCTCCAACGGCTCCTAGCTGCCTTGGGGCTATAAAAGGGAACCCTAGGCGCATGGAGGAGAAACCCAAGCATTCAAGAAACATTCTAAGCCTCCAAGACTCAAACTTCGTGCATTTGATTCCTTGAGATAGTGACTTGAGCTCCATTTGAGTTGTGAACTACGTGGGTTGTATTTTGAGCTCGAGTTGTGACTTGTGTGCGTGATTGTGCTGTGATTTGAGTCTTGTGTGTGTTGCTCTTCCCTCCCTTACTTCCGTACATCTTTTGTGATCATCATTGTAAGGGCGAGAGGCTCCAAGTTGTGGAGATTCCTTGCAAATGGGAGAAAGACAAAGAAAGGAAAAACCGTGGTATTCAAGTTGATCATTGGATCACTTGAAAGTGGTTGAGTGCAACCCTCGTCCATTGGGACGCTACAACGTGGAAGTAGGCAAGTATTACTTGGCCGAACCACGGGATAAATATCGCGCGTTTCTTGTGTGCTTTACCTTTGATTATCTGTGTTCACAAAAACTCTCTTAAAGCTACTTAGCCATTCTAAACAAGTTTTGTGGCTATTAGAGTTGAATTTTATAGGATCACCTATTCACCCCCCTCTAGGTGCTCTCACCTTGTCCTTAATTACCTTTTGGGTTATTATGGTTAGCTTCATGCTATTGCTCTACTTTAATCAATGAACATGATGCGAACACTTCTGATACGATGATATCTTGATTATGCTGATGATCTTGTGATATTTTAGGGGACTTAGGCCAGTTTTCTGAGTACCTCTCCGTAAGGACCTGTTCGTGGAGTGACCACCTGGGATAACAGTGCAGCCATGAGGGTGGAATGGGATGCCCTTAGCTGATTAATTAGATGAACCTAGGGGTATAGTTGGCTTTGCCGGAGGGCCGTCAATGGGGGCCAGTGCGTAGTGCTCGCTCTTCCAAGGGGGGTGCAGAGGTTCATTCGATTTGGTTTTGTTAGTCACCCACCTTGGGGAGGTGTACTGCGTTTGTACGACTGGCGAAACCTAACGAGCAGCTATGCACCAGGGGAGTCTTTGTAAAGGCTACGTAGTGATACCCTACCGGGCCACCTAGGTAGTGGTCAATGGGGATTAGCTCTCCCCGGGCAGAAAGGGAATCATGACTCGTGGGTAAAGTGTGCGACCTCTGCAGAGGGTTAGAAACTGATATATCAGTCGTGCTCACGGTTATGAGCGGCCTTAGGATCCTCTTTGATTAGAGATACAGATGGTTTGATATACAATGGTTCTATTTATGGTTTTGTCTCGATGATGATAATGATGTTCCTCGAGGAGGAAATGGTTCACGGGTTGGTTATATGATAAAACTTGGCTTCTACTAATAATAAATACCTGACCAACTAAAAGCAACTGCTTAAGCTTAATTCCACATAAAGCTAGTCCACCTCAGCCAAATAGGACATTTGCTGAGTACGTTGATGTGTACTCACCCTTGCTTTCACAAAACACCAGGTTGCCTTTGGTGCAATCTATGCTCAGGTAAAGTAGATGCCGTCGAGGCGGATCTCCAGGAGTTCTAGGACTTCGACGAGTTCGTGGTTTAGGCTAGCGACCTCCCCTAGTCAGCTGCCTGTGGTGGGTTAATTTACGTTGGCTACGTTTCGATTCTGTGTACTTTGATTTATATTATATAAATGACTCTAGTCTTTAATATCATTACTTACTCTTTATTGTAGTTTGAAGCATTGTGTTATGATGAGTCATTTATGTAATCGCTGTGTATGTGAATTTCTGATCCTGGCACGTACATGGTTTGTGTCACACCCGGGTTTCGGGGCACCAAGACCCGGGTGCGAACAATCACCAGGTGTGCTGGGACCAAGTCTCACACATATGATGAATCATGACATAGGATCGAATGTCACATCTTACTATATAACAGGAGTTCGGTACAAAATAAATAAATAATTACATTATAAGGAGACAACGGTCCAGCAACCCAAAGTTGACTGGGAGACGACGACCTAGACCTCACACGAACACACCGCAGCATCCTCCATGCGCATCATCCTGCGGTACCTATTCTTGACCTGTGGGGGGGTGTGAGACAGCAAGAGTGAGCTCACATACGTTCATAGCTCAACAAGTTGTGGGGAATAATGTGCATGAACTCGCCAAAGGCAGAAGCTCACGTGAAGTGTAAGGCTTACCAAAGAGGATGGTTAGAGCTGAGCATTGCTTTTAAAGTTGGTCAAAATTTTATTAGCAATTACTATGTATAAGTAAATACCAAACCCAATTAAGTAGTAGAACAAAAGTAACAACATCACCTGCGATGCAATGCATATGACAAATTGAATTTAGTTCCATAAATTAATCATGTGAGGGTCCGAGCTGCTCTTGACCGTGAGCACGGCTAGTATACCAGTTTTACACTCTGCAGAGGTTGCGCATCTTTACCCACGAGTCATGTTGCCCATCTGCCAAGGGATCGCGACTTCCCAACACCTCTACCGAGGAGGCGAGGCAGGGTAACACTACGAGGCCTTTACAAAGTTCCACTAGCTTCAGAAAACCCGCTACAGTTTATAGGAAGCTCCAATGCAGGGTTCTTGCCTGACCGCCATTGCAGCAAAATCAACCAAGGACCTCCCTACACTGACCACTCCCCTACTACCCTTGCCCCTTTCGGGTAAGGTAGTCTTCCACTAGCTTTCCTAATTAATCAGCCAAGGGCGTCCCATTAAACCCTTGTGGTAGCACTGTTTTCCCGGGTGGTCGCTCCATGTTCCAATTAACATAATGATCTTATCATGAACAGTAATAATAAACAGATAATAAAAGTGTGATCGTGAATAATGTATCTTCATACCCAAAACCACATAAAGCACTAGCAAGCACTACCCAAAAAGTTCAGTGGTAAACAAGGTATAAAGATAGACAAACTAGGGTAACCTATTGGGTCCCATCAAAATTAACCTATGCAGATCATTATGATTAATTAGAACATGAGTGGGTCAAAAGAAGTGATCAAGGGCACAACTTGCCTGGCACTTGAGATTCCAGGTACCAATTTGCTTTTCAGATGACACGTGTCCTCGCGCTAGTCGTAGCAATACAAACAAACATGGTATAGATAAAATTAACATCACACCAAACATAAGAACAAACTGAATAATAATGATCTACGCGTTGCTACGAGACTAACGCAACTGGAACGAGTCAAATTGGATTTAAGACGGATGAATTATAAATTTCCTAAGGTTTATGTATTTTGCACAATATTAAATAGGGTATAAATTTTAATTTGACTCTCATGTGAAAACAGTGACACTAAGTGATAAACAACATTATTACAAAATTATAGGAATTGGAATGGATCAATTTGGGCTCAATATGAATTTTCTATGAATTACCCAAGTTTTACAATTATTTTTATACTCAAAATCCATTTCTAAATCTATTTTTCTGGTTTTATTTTAATTCCTGGACTGGGCACATTAATACAGAGAAGTGCAGGGGTCTCTGCGCAAGGTTTCCTAGACTCAGAGAACAGTGAATATGGACTGCGGGTTGGTTCCTAAATTTCAGGAGGGCTCATGTGCAAATCGCCATGGCGAAAGGGTAAGGACAAATACTGGCCGTCCGATCAACACCGGACACGCCAGATTAAATCTCTAGGGTTTGAACCGGTACGCGTCTTTGGCCCTCGGATCCAAGATCCACGGCCCACATTTGATCAACCATGTTCTAACACAGACCGTTCGATTAGATCGGACGGACCCGATGTTCCCACCAATCAATATGATCCTGAATCAATCCCGGCCCTCGGCTGAACATCCAACGGACTACACATGTCTCCACCATCGGTCCACACTACGGCAGAGTGAGCACCCTGAGCGGCGGCGCGCCAGATGCTGCGGCGGCGCAGCCACCGGTGGCACGAAATCCCATCCCCCGAAGCACCCACAACGGGTTGGGCCGGTGATAATCCAAGCGGAGGATGAGGCAAACCTAGGGAGGGGCGTATTACCGGCAATGGAGATGATGACAGGCCAGGCCACGATGAAGGGCGGCCCGCGGTGGCGCACAAATCTACGGCGAGAAATCGTAGATGACAGCACCGATTATGCACTGGATTTGGTTTCGGGCGAGCTTCAACAATGCCCGGTGACGCATAACAGCCACGCGCCAAGGCCGAGCAATGGCGTGTCGTCGTATTGCCCACGGCGCCGAGCTGTAGGGCGGCGAACCGCACCGTGGAGTCACAGAGTTTGAGGTAGCGCACATCGGCACGGTCGAGCTCGAAGGTGTCTCACCAGTGCGCGCCCGTGACGCCGCACATCTCCAGGTCCACCACCATGCTCCCCCGTGGCGGACCCGCGCTCTTTTCTCTCTGTGCATGGTGATGGAGCTAGCACCGACGGATGAGGAATAGGGCGCATGGCGCCGTTACTTATAGGCCAAAGCATGGGATCCTGCCAGAGAAGCACGGCGAATTTGGCGGCATGGTCGGTGGGGAGAAGGGACCATGGGGCTCGATGCTTATCCACGGGCGAGATCGCGGAATCCACGGCGTTGCTGGCGACCTGGCCCGGGTTGTTGTGAAGATCACGGCGGCGTGGATCCGGTCAAAAGTCCAGAGCTCCCGCGCGCGAGATCCGCGTCTAGTTGGGAAGGACGCCAGTAGTTGGGGTGCGCGCGTCAGTGTCTGGCCGTGTGCGATTTCAGCGAAGGAGAAAGGGAGGCTGGGCTGCGCGACTGGGATTCGGTTGAGGGAGCACCGCGAGGACCGTGCGGCTTCTGTTTTACCCGCCAGGCGCGCGCGTTCTGTTGGACGGGGTGGGGAAAGAGATGACAAGCGGTCCCCACGAGTCAATGGGAGATGGCACTACGCAGGGAGTTTTTTTACCTGGGATGCAGGTCCCGCCGGTCAGTGACCGTGGCCGGTGAGCGCGGAGCGCGATGTATTTCCTCTGGTGGGCCGAATAGGGCGTTTGCGGCCCAGTTAGGTTATTTTCCCATTTTCTTTTGTTTTTATTTTCTATTTCCTTTTATTTACAATTCTTTTGAATCCAAATTTTGAATGTAATCTCAAGTGCAAATTTAAACTCATTTGAACTATGCATATTGGTCATACCAAATTATGAGGATGTTATTATAATATTATTTTATATTGGATATTATTTCCCCCCTTCCTCTAATCTTCTTCTCCTCATTATTATTTTATCTTTGTTCATATCATTATTATTTTAAATGCACAAACAAAAATCCAAGATTATGCCACGGTTTATTTTTGTCTTAGTGGAGTTTTACTCATTTTTAATCATTATCAGGCACATGTGATGATAGATAGAGATGCACGCACATACATAAATGAATGTAATTTCTCCTTTTTGATTTTCTTAAGAAGTGGGTATTACAAATCCTACCCCCCTTAAAAATAATCTCGTCCTCGAGATTTGTAAGGAAAGGAATACAAAACGATTGGCTTGTAATTCAACTTTTAGTCTATAATTGTTTCAAATATCCAGAGTATTTTATAGTCAATAGTGGGTGATTAGGAGAGCATGGGTATGTATATGTATGTCCACTTTATTATGTAGGATAGAAGATGTCTTTAGAGCATAGATAGGTTATGAAAGGGTAGGGCTAGGAAAGACTCTATCCAAGATTGTGGATCTTGATTACTTTTGAAGATCTAGCTTGAATCTTATCCTTCCTTGATTTGATGAGCTCGATCATCTTCGATCTTCATTCTTGAAGTCTTTATCCGAATTAGGGACATGTAGTTAGGATAAGATGGTTAACAGGCTGGTGGCATAAGATAAGTGTATTATGGCAACATCTAGGATGGGAGGGATGGTCACCATGAATATGCTGGTAAGTTATTTGTTCATGGGTGGTTTGGTTTGATGTACTAATTTAAGTTAAAACATGGCCAGCAGGGTCTAATCTATTTCACTAGTATTAACTAGTCTGTTAAGTAACTCACTTTAGATTGGACCATATTAGATTAGATGAGATCTAGATTAGATTGGTATGACTAGATTAGACTAGATAATATCTACTTACTTTGGATTAGATCATGGTTGTTATTCTAGAGTGGGATAAATATGCTAATTAGGGCATGATGAATCCATAAAGATAAGGTAGAATCTTCTGAGATAAGATGGATCTATGGGTGTAGAATACGAATATTTTAAGATGAGATGAATATTGTTAGGCTAGATACTTTAATGAGGGATAATCCAGTTTATCTAGTTATTTTATAGACACTATCCTTTATGCCTAGATATATATGCAGATGTAATTGTGGATATTACTCCACAACTCATCACACTCAATCAAAGATCCAAATCAGACAAATATCATAAGAACAAACACTCAAGCGCATAGATACCTATAAAATAGTTTTGTTTTTGTTCCTAAGATTAGGTCTCCTATTCTTAAAGGTCACTTTAGGTACAGGATTTCAAAGTGTGGAATCCACATTTGTCTTTAGAAAAGAAAAGGTAAGAATAATCAGAGTAGAGCGGGAATAGATGAGAAAAGATTAAAAGTTTAGAAAGAATCAGAGTAGCAGAGGTAAGTAAGCAATGGTTGTCCAGTTCTATCTAGGTTTCGTCCTACAGTCAACATTCCTCTGATACCACTTCTGTCACACCCGGGTTTCGGGGCACCAAGACCCGGGCGCGAACAATCACCAGGTGTGCTAGGACCAAGTCTCACACATATGATGAATCATGGCACAGGATCGAATGTCACATCTTTACTATATAACAGGAGTTCGGTACAAAATAAATAAATAATTACATTATAAGGAGACAACGGTCCAGCAACCCAAAGTTGACTGGGAGACGACGACCTAGACCTCACACGAACACACCGCAGCATCCTCCATGTGCATCATCCTGCGGTACCTGTTCTTGACCTGTGGGGGGGTGTGAGACAGCAACAGTGAGCTCACATACGTTCATAGCTCAACAAGTTGTGGGGAATAATGTGCATGAACTCGCCAAAGGCGGAAGCTCACGTGAAGTGTAAGGCTTACCAAAGAGGATGGTTAGAGCTGAGCATTGCTTTCAAAGTTGGTCAAAATTTTATTAGCAATTACTAAGTATAAGTAAATACCAAACCCAATTAAGTAGTAGAACAAAAGTAACAACATCACCTGTGATGCAATGCATATGACAAATTGAATTTAGTTCCATAAATTAATCATGTGAGGGTCCGAGCTGCTCTTGACCGTGAGCACGGCTAGTATACTAGTTTTACACTCTACAGAGGTTGCGCATCTTTACCCACAAGTCATGTTACCCATCTGCCAAGGGATCGCGACTTCCCAACACCTCTACCGAGGAGGCGAGGCAGGGTAACACTACGAGGCCTTTACAAAGTTCCACTAGCTTCAGAAAACCCGCTACAGTTTATAGGAAGCTCCAATGCAGGGTTCTTGCCTGACCGCCATCGCAGCAAAATCAACCAAGGACCTCCCTACACTGACCACTCCCCTACTGCCCTTGCCCCTTTCGGGTAAGGTAGTCTTCCACTAGCTTTCCTAATTAATCAGCCAAGGGCGTCCCATTAAACCCTTGTGGTAGCACTGTTTTCCCGGGTGGTCGCTCCATGTTCCAATTAACATAATGATCTTATCATGAACAGTAATAATAAACAGATAATAAAAGTGTGATCATGAATAATGTATCTTCATACCCAAAACCACATAAAGCACTAGCAAGCACTACCCAAAAAGTTCAGTGGTAAACAAGGTATAAAGATAGACAAACTAGGGTAACCTATTGGGTCCCATCAAAATTAACCTATGCAGATCATTATGATTAATTAGAACATGAGTGGGTTAAAAGAAGTGATCAAGGGCACAACTTGCCTGGCACTTGAGATTCCAGGTACCAATTTGCTTTTCAGATGACACGTGTCCTCGCGCTAGTCGTAGCAATACAAACAAACATGGTATAGATAAAATTAACATCACACCAAACATAAGAACAAACTGAATAATAATGATCTACGCGTTGCTACGAGACTAACGCAACTGGAACGAGTCAAATCGGATTTAAGACGGAGGAATTATAAATTTCCTAAGGTTTATGTATTTTGCACAATATTAAATAGGGTATAAATTTTAATGTGACTTTCATGTGAAAACAGTGACACTAAGTGATAAACAACATTATTACAAAATTATAGGAATTAGAATGGATCAATTTGGGCTCAATATGAATTTTCTATGAATTACCCAAGTTTTACAATTATTTTTATACTCAAAATCCATTTCTAAATCTATTTTTCCGGTTTTATTTTAATTCCTGGACTGGGCACATTAATACAGAGAAGTGCAGGGGTCTCTGCGCAAGGTTTCCTAGACTCAGAGAACAGTGAATATGGACTGCGGGTTGGTTCCTAAATTTCAGGAGGGCTCATGTGCAAATCGCCACGGCGAAAGGGTAAGGACAAATACTGGCCGTCCGATCAACACCGGACGCGCTAGATTAAATCTCGAGGGTTTGAACCGGTACGCGTCTTTGGCCCTCGGATCCAAGATCCACGGCCCACATTTGATCAACCATGTTCTAACACAGACCGTTCGATTAGATCGGACGGACCCGATGTTCCCACCAATCAATACGATCCCGAATCAATCCCGGCCCTCGGCTGAACATCCAACGGACTACACATGTCTCCACCATCGGTCCACACTATGGCAGAGTGAGCACCCTGAGCGGCGGCGCGCCAGATGCTGCGGCGGCGCAACCACCAGTGGCACGAAATCCCATCCCCCGAAGCACCCACAACGGGTTGGGCCGGTGATAATCCAAGCGGAGGATGAGGCGAACCTAGGGAGGGGCGTATTACCGACAATGGAGATGACGACAGGCCAGGCCACGATGAAGGGCGGCCCACGGTGGCGCACAAATCTACGGCGAGAAATCGTAGACGACAGCACCGATTCTGCACTGGATTTGGTTTCGGGCGAGCTTCAACAATGCCCAGTGACGCATAACAACCACGTGCCAAGGCCGAGCAATGGTGTGTCGTCGTATTGCCCACGGCGCCGAGCTGTAGGGCGGCGAACCGCACCGTGGAGTCACAGAGTTTGAGGTAGCGCACATCGGCACGGTCGAGCTCGAAGGTGTCTCACCAGTGCGCGCCCGTGACGCCGCACATCTCTAGGTCCACCACCATGCTCCCCCGCGGTGGACCCGCCCTCTTTTCTCTCTGTGCAGGGTGACGGAGCTAGCACCGACGGATGAGGAATAGGGCGCATGGCGCCGTTACTTATAGGCCAAAGCATGGGATCCTGCCAGAGAAGCACGGCGAATTTGGTGGCATGGTCGGTGGGGAGAAGGGACCATGGGGCTCGATGCTTATCCACGGGCGAGATCGCGGAATCCGCGGCGTTGCTGGCGACCTGGCCCGGGTTGTTGTGAAGATCACGGCGGCGTGGATCCGGTCAAAAGTCCAGAGCTCCCGCGCGCAAGATCCGCGTCTAGTTGGGAAGGACGCCAGTAGTTGGGGTGCGCGCGTCAGTGTCTGGCCGTGTGCGATTTCAGCGAAGGAGAAAGGGAGGCTGGGCTGCGCGACTGGGATTCGGTTGAGGGAGCACCGCGAGGACCGTGCGGCTTCTGTTTTACCCGCCAGGCGCGCGCGTTCTGTTGGACGGGGTGGGGAAAGAGATGACAAGCGGTCCCCACGAGTCAATGGGAGATGGCACTGCGCAGGGAGTTTTTTTTACCTGGGATGCAGGTCCCGCCGGTCAGTGACCGTGGCCGGTGAGCGCGGAGCGCGATGTATTTCCTCTGGTGGGCCGAATAGGGCGTTTGCGGCCCAGTTAGGTTATTTTCCCATTTTCTTTTGTTTTTATTTTCTATTTCCTTTTATTTACAATTCTTTTGAATCCAAATTTTGAATGTAATCTCAAGTGCAAATTTAAACTCATTTGAACTATGCATATTGGTCATACCAAATTATGAGGATGTTATTATAATATTATTTTATATTGGATATTATTTCCCCCCTTCCTCTAATCTTCTTCTCCTCATTATTATTTTATCTTTGTTCATATCATTATTATTTTAAATGCACAAACAAAAATCCAAGATTATGCCACGGTTTATTTTTGTCTTAGTGGAGTTTTACTCATTTTTAATCATTATCAGGCACATGTGATGATAGATAGAGATGCACACACATACATAAATGAATGTAATTTCTCCTTTTTGATTTTCTTAAAAAGTGGGTATTACCGTTTGCATTCGGTTTACCTTCCAAAACTGGGTGTGACAATACTACCCTTGTGGTAGCACTGTTTTCCCGGGTGGTCGCTCCATGCTCCCATTAACATAATGATCTTAACATGAACAGTAATAATAAACTGATAATAAAAGTGTAATCATGAATAATGTAGCTCCATACCCAAAACCACATAAAGCAATAGCGAGTACTACCCAAAACTATTCAGTGGTAAAGCAAGGTATGAAGATAGCCAAAACTGGGGTAACCTATTGGATCCCATCAAAATTAACCTATGCAGATCATTATGATTAATAAGAACATAACTGGGTAAAAATAAGTGATCAAGGGCACAACTTGTCTGGCACTTGAGATTCGAGGTACCAACTTGCTCTTCAGGTGACTCGTGACCTCACGCTAGCCGTAGCAATACAAACAAACAGTGTATATGCAAAATTTACATCACATCAATGATAAGCACAAATTGAATAATATTAATCTATGTGTCGTAACGAGATCGTGGGTACGAGACTCACTAAAATCGGAGTTGCGATCATCAAGTTATGATGTGATTAAATGATTAAAACTAAGTTTTATGTTTATTTTATAAATCAAGAGGAAATATAACCTAGATTAGTAATTAATTCAACTTATAAATTATAAATTGACCATAGATCATATTTTAGTAGATTAAATTGATAGGCAAATTAACAAGACTAACCAACATAAGTTAAATAAAGGTCTAATTATAAAAGAATGAGACATGGTACAATAAATGTTGTTATTGCATAGTAAATATTCATATAAAGCTAACACAACTAGAACGAGTTAATTCAGAATTAAAACGGAGGAGTTATGAATTTCCGAAGGTTTTATGTATTTGATACGAGATTAATTAAGAAATATATTTTAACATGGTTTTCATGTCAAAACCGAGACACTAGTTGATAAAAAATAATATTACAAAATTATAGAAACTGAAATGGATCAATTTGGACTTACTATGAATTTTCTAGGAATTAAACAAGTTTCTGTAATTAATTTTATACTAAAAATTCATTTTCTAAATGATTTTCTCGATTTTATTAACTGTCCGGACTGCGCACCAAAAACAAAGAAGTGCATGGGCTAAACTATAAAAATTCCCGAGACACAGAGTTATATAGTGATGGACTGCGGGTTGTTTTCGAATAATCCTAGGGGCTCTTTTGCAAATCAGCGCAACCAAAGGGGTATGTTTGATCTGCACCATTGGATCTAAAATCTGGGGTCCCGATTAGATCGCATTCTACCGAACCGACACGCGACCATATCCGTCCGATCGACGACCGACGGGCGCGGATTTAAAATACTTCAACCCGCCCCAGAATCGCCCGATCGAGATCAGACGGCCCGCGTCAGGTCTGGCCTAACCGGTATACATGAATCAATCCGGGGCGCTCATCAGGAGATCAACGGCTCACGGACATCTTCTATCTCAAGGCCAGTCGCGGCGGCGCCGAGTTCTCCGCACGGCGGCAGTACAAATAGGAACAGAGATCCTTGTGGCACAACTACTGAAGAAACAGAAACTCCATCGCCAATGTGGCAGTAAAATAGATTGCACTTCAAACTGTTTCTCGACCTGTTAGTAGTTGAATTGTATAACCTCAGTATATCACTTCAATAGGCAAAAAATGGAGTTTCTTTATGACAACGCAAAAAAACACAGAACCACGTGCAGTACAAGTAAACAAAGTTAATATATTTTGTGCTGGAAGACCACGTGCAATACAATGTAAAAACTTACTAGCATGTGCCCTGTGCAGCTAAGCATGCACTCAGGATTGAACCAATAATCTGCTGTTTACATGGGACAGGGTGGTGGGTATTATTTATACACCCGCGATGGACTCACCAAAAGCTAAACGAAACAACAATCAGCGTGTTTGAGTAAAACTAGTTTTGTGCTGGCTGAGTGCCTGGTATGCTCACAGCTTCTATATAGGAGATTATTGTTCCAAGAAACTAGTCATCAGTATCAATGGTGTCAGCGTGTTTGATTGAGTAAAACTAGGCTGCAAATACAGAGATAGGCACCTGATTAATGGTTCGTGTTGCATCAAATATATTGATTGAGTAGTAGAATATTAATTATGGGTTGGTTGGGATGCAGTTTTGCTGCCTGCCTCATCTCAGCCTCGACCTTCTTCACATCGCCGATATAGGCGCCCTTACTGTCGACAACTGCATCGATTTTGTGTAGCGAAGGGAGGCACTCCCAGCCGAGGCTGTCACAGATGCTTCCATTTCTACTCTTGCACAAGGCTCTAACAGGGACATAGAACCACAGGTCTATGAGGTCTGGCATGATGTTAGAGGAGGTCATAGGTGCTACCTTTGTTCTGCAGAAACCAAGGGCCACAACGTCCTCATCTCCTTTCCAGATGTTGAACGAAACACTAGTCGAGTCCTCGCTGGGCACCAACTGGAGCATCCAGCCATATAGCCTGAGGGATCTCAACTTGAGGAAGAAGCCATCAGCAACAACGACATCAACTACCGAAGCCTTGCATGAGCTCTTCAGCCAATCAACCGCCGTTAGTGTGAGGTAGGTGAGCCCTGGCAACCCACCCAGGGCTCTCAGACTTGCCTCGTCTAGATGACCCACAGACAATTCCAGTCGTGAGAGGTTGGGGAGGCTCGCGGGATTGATGGACGATGGTACATGATGGAACCTGAGGTCAACGAAGACCAAAATCCGGAGACACCGCGGAAGGGCCGCCGTGTCCCAGCTGTACTGTGCGACTTGTTGCTTCGTGTAATCACTGCTCACTAGTAGGGTCTGCAGCTTGTGCAGACTTCCTAGGGCCTGCACTAGACCAGACTCCATGCTCAGATCGTCAAACTCATCTCTGAACCTCATCAAATCGAGCACCCTAATTTCTCCCTGGTGGGTGCCCAAATCCTGCATAAACTGTTGTTGGTTGTACTCGTCAACTTCGCTAGGAGGATGTATATGCAGCTCCTCCAGTGACGTCACCTTCCTGAGGAAACCATCGGGCACTATTGTGCATGCATCACCATATAGGTACTTCAGCTGCGTTAGCAGGCAAACGGTCTGTGGAAGCCGTGATATTCCGGTGCCTAGTAAATCCAGTGCTTGCAGAAGCTTGAGGGATCCTATTTCGTCTGGGAGCTTGTCTACGAGAGTACCACGTAGCCCAAGGTATCTGAGATGAAGCAGTTTTCCAAGATGACCAATGTCCATAGATGGTGGTGTGCATTGCTCTAAAGCTAGCACACGCAATAGCAGCGTAGAGCTAGGGTGCATGACCCAACCATCTATATCACACCCACAAGCAACTAGTGACCTTAGATGTGTCATGTTGCCCTCCACAGGATTGTCCTCTGTCATTCTTCTATTTTGGTGAGCTAACCGACGCACCACGTTTCGTGACGATGACGACGTTGTGCCTCTTCTACCATCATCATATGAGACAGTGACAAAATTTTCTTTGTTTGATATGTCACGGATGAGATCAAGCACCATGTCATGAACGCGACAACCAATTATATATGATGCCAAACTCTTCGTCGAACTCCATCGCCTCGATCATGCTTCTATTTATGAGCTCATGGAAGTATTCCTCTCCCTGCTCAAACAAGCTGCTATTTCCTGCATTCTTCTCGATGAAACCTTCAGCTACCCACTTCCATATCAATCTATGCTTCTCGATCTCATAGTCTTCTGGATACACACTTAGGTACAATAAGCATGTCTTCAGATATGAAGGTAGGTCATAATAGCTCAGAGACAGTATCCACACGGTGTCGTCTACTTGTTCGTTGGTATCTTTACCGCGATAGAAACCAGGTGAGTTGCACACCTCCAACCAATATTCTCTCGATTTACCCACCAGCAAGCTTGCCATTGTGATGATAGCTAATGGTACACCACCACATTTATCCAGAATCCTTTGAGACGCCTCTTCAGGATGATTAGCCGGGCATTTGTCCTCACCCCAAAACAGCCTCATATAAAATAGCTTCTTTGAGCTGTCATGAGAGAGCGGATGTAGCTCGTAAACCTCCTCACTGGAAGCTACTTGTCGGTTGCGAGTGGTTGTGATTACTCTGCTCTGCTTATTCTTTTGATCAAAAGCTAATTTTATTGTATCCCAAGATTTTGTATCCCAAACGTACGTCGTCGATAACGATCAAGTACCTACCATGCGTAAAGACAACACTCAAATTAAATAATAGAACATGATATATTAACTCTAGCACATGGAGTATTAACATTGTTTAAAATAATACTTTAGGGGTCGTTTGGACCCATTCATTTTAGAGGAATAAGAATCAACTTAGTATGGTAGACTATTGACCATGGAAATTGATATTTTACCACTTTGCAAAGTTTAAATATAAGTCTATCTCAAATTTATATGGTCTAGGATGGAACTTGATTTCATGTAACACTAGACTATATTTCTACTATGTAACTTATAGCATGTTTTCTTTGCACTAGTACAGAGAAGTTCTATAGTGGCGGTTGTAAACCTATTTATAGTGGCGTTTTTCGTAACCGCCAGTGCTAGGGGCCAGTAGAAATCATCATTTTTACAGGCGGGTAACTGAGGACCGCCAGTGAAAATCGATTTTCACTGGCGGTCGGCGTAATAAAACCGCCAGTGAAAATCGATTTTCACTGGCGGTCGACGTAATAAAACCGCCAGTGCAAATCGTTTCCAGGAAACTTAAAACATATTTTAAAAATAGTTAAAAAATTTATTTTTATTAGGGGGGCCTCACCCCACCCGTCTCCGTCGAAGTCGCAAGTCGCGGCATTTTTCGCGCGCTACGCGGTTGTTAGTATTCGAACCGTCGACCTCACCCTCACGCGTACCCTCCCCTACCACTCCGTCTATGACATGTCTTGTGTTTAGTTTGTAGTTGTTTTCTCCACATATTACAACCATTTGAGTGTAAATTGCTTATTTGAGACACTAAACGAATTCAAATAAAAAAGTTGTCAACTACAAAGATAAATAACTTTTGAAGTTCTACAACTTTTATTTTGACACTTTTTTCATCCGAGGTAGTTTGCAAAATTTGAATTTTAAATTTGACATACTTAGATTAAATTTTTGAGAACCGAAATGAGTTCAAATAAAAAAGTTGTCAACTACAAAGTTTCATAACTTTTAGAGATCTACAACTTTTATTTTGGTGGTTTTGTCATACGAGGCCGTTTGAAAAACTCGAAAAATTAAGGATAAAAATGATTTCTAGTGGCGGTTCCTTAAGAAAACCGCCACTAGAAATCGTATTTCTAGTGGCGGTTCCTTAAGAAAACCGCCACTACAAATCATGGATTTCTACTGGCGGTTTTCTTAAGGAACCGCCAGTAGAAATACGATTTCTAGTGGCGGTTTTCTTAAGGAACCGCCACTAGAAATAACACAGTCGGTGGATAACCGAATCCGCCTGTAAAAATATATCGTCCCCGCAGGCTTTGAGCCTTTTTCTACTAGTGTTGGCTCGCTACCCTATAATAGAAATAAAGCACATAAATATCTCTCATATGGACAACAGTAGTACATAAATATACTATGTATAAAATCATATTAGCTTAACTGATTTGTTCCTAAATTACAATTATTAGAATGAAATTTAATACAAAGGATACTATATATATATATATATATATATATATATATATATATATATATATATATATATATATATATATATATATAATGCCGGTTGAAGTGGGTAGTTTATGAACATATTTGTTGTACTTTGTATGTGTATACCTCTTGTCTTGTAGAAATCTTCGTAGTTCGCCAGCCAACAGCTGTAGGTCCTTCACTTCACGAATGGCCTTGTACTTCTGTTCGTCGAGATGGAAGAAGATACTGGTAAAGACTTGCACCAGGTCAGGTTTTCGGCCAACCGAAACAAATGCTCCATGATCATATCGCGGTATGAGCTCGTCGTAGACGGCCTTGGCTAGGCTGGTCTTTCCAAGGCCACCAGCTCCGACCACAGAAACTATCTTCATTTTGTCACCGTCGCTGGCAGAGACATCGACATCGTCGTCAGGACAGCGGGATGACGACTGCGGCAGAAGCATGGCCATGAGCTCAGCCTTGGTCTTGTCGATGCCGACGAGCTGTGCCGCTTCCCTGTGCATGTACACGAGGCGAGGATCCAGCGTCCTCACCGGCGCTGGCGCTGCCACCGGAACGGCGTACCTGTCGCGGCGGTCAGCCACTTCCTGGAGCCGTCCCTTCATCTTCTGAATGGCGCCAGCAATGGCGTGGCGCTCCTTGCTCTTTCTGAACAGCTTCTCCATCTTCTTCAGGAGACGACGACCTTTGCCCAGGCCATCAGCCGGGGCGCCGTCGACGAGGAAGGTGTCGAGGATGTCCTCCATGTCGTACGACGCTTCCCTGACCTCACGAGCCCAGAGCCGAACCTGTGGATCAAGCTGCTCCGGCGGCACCTCCGACACGGTGCGGAGAGCCGCGTGCGCGCTCTCGAGCTCATTTTTCAGAGATTCGATTTGCTCTAGCAGGCCCGCCTGTAACTTGTACTCTGCCTGGAGCAGCTCGCCGAGCTTGCGGATGATGCTGCCCACGGCGCCGGCCACAAGATCCATGGCGACGAAGCCGCGGAGCTAGCCCTACAGTAGCAGCCTTGATCTCGAGATGAATTATTAGCTAGCTGCTGGGCGGAGGACGGCGTCAGCGAACCGGGATGTGGCAGGCCAGGGACGGGGGGAGGGCGGCGGCCGTCGAAGCTGGGCGACCTGCTCGAGAGCCGAGACTGGGAGTGTGTTATATTACCAAAGCGTGTTGCACCAATATGTCCCAAGCTTTACGTAGCGGACGAATCGATGCCATCCACCGCTCTCTCTTTCCAGCCGTCCATAAAGCCAGGAAAGCGCCAAACGCACTCGGCCGTGAGGACGGACGCTTTGAAGTTTTAAGACTGTTTCTAGTAGCGTCTTCTAATAAAAAAAAAATATTCCTCGTTCACATCAAAAAATTCGTCTCCTATATCCTTCCTGTCTTCAATAATATCCTCTAAAATTCATCCTGTATATCTCATCCTCTCTAATATACCAACTTAATTAACAAAATATATTATTTTACTAAACAACAACTACTAACTAAACAGAGGTTTAGCTTCGATATGTCAGCATCAACTACCAGCACCATAAACGCTAAACTGTAAATAGTGGGTCATCTCTTTTGTTTAGCGTGTAATCGATACGTTTAAATGGATTGGATTATACCGGATTAAACAACATAAACCGTCTAAACGGTTAGTTACTGAGTAGCATTTAAACGGTGTTTAAACTGTCTAAACAACCGTTTAGGATACCAGTCATGAATTAGCAATTAGTAAAAAGAAAAATATAAAACACAAACCATGAACCATCGTTTTCAATTGACAGCGATAGCAGGTTCTAGCTAGACACCGGCTCAGGGCTTCGTCAAACACTAATCGCGCGTCGTGCTCAAAGGCTCCCGCAGGTGGCCCAGATGTAACACCCAAAGTTCTTAATTTGAAGATTAAATAAAAAGACCACCAATAATTTATTTAAATTGGAGTGCTTTCTATGTGGATTACACATTTATATTATTTTTCTAAACTAAATATTTGGGTAAATATAAAATTATGTTTGTGCACCGCATGTTTTGGAGCATTGTTTTTTATTGTTGGAATTCAAATTTGAATTTAAATTATTTGGTTGGAATTTGGATTTGAATCTGAAAATGAAAATGAAAAGGAAGTTGGCCGCTGCTTCACCCGCACGCGCCGCTGCGGCAGGATTGCTAGCGCGACGGATGCGGCAGAGCCATGCCGAGCGCGCCGGGCAGCGAGACTTCGGCGGGCGGGCGTTGGTTGGAGATGTGCTGCTGGCGAAGACGGCTGCTGGCGCTGCTCGAGGAAGAAGACGGCGGCGGTCGACCGTGATCTGGTACGAGCAGGAGATCCCTTCGAGCAAGTAGCGGCGTTTTCTTCGATTTGGGGAAAAAAAGGAAACTAGTCCCACATGTCAGGACCTGGATCCCATCTGTCAGATATCTAACGGACGGAATGGGTCTGTAGGCTGATTTCTGAGCACAACACAACGGTGGAAGGGGAAATCTGAGGAGAGAATTGAGGTAGGGGTAGAACTAAGTAAAATGTATAGACTAGTGGGAGAAGTGTAAAAAACCCTTGAGAAATATGGCACTGTTCTTCTCGGCTGGTGACATGAAGGACCTGAAGCTTCGGGTTACTGGGCGGATCTAGAAAGAGCAGACGAACCCGGATGGAGCCTGCATTCCTAACCTAGTAACCTTTGCAGCTGAGCAAGGGAGACGATTGAAAAAAGAAAGAAACAAAATATTGTGCTATGTGGCTTGTTTTTTTTCAAAATTGTCATGTTATCTTCTGATTATAGTCTCTGCTGTTCAAATGTTGTACCAGTAAAATTGTAGGGTGTGAAATGTTCTTGTAAAGTGATTCAATTACAAGTTGCATGTGTTATGTTCTTGTGCCGTTTGAGTTCTGTTGTGAAGGTATATATTGGGCTCAAGAAGTGCCTAATGCTCATGTTCATTTGATAGACCGAATGTTATAGCGAAGAAATTGGGACTAACCAATCTGGATCCATTTTCTAAAATGGTTATTGGCGATTATGATAAAATTCTGTTTCCAATCAACTATGCTGTCAAAATAATGGTGGCAATATTCTAGTAACAAGTATGGGTCTGTGATAAACTTATCATGTTATCTCTTGAGTTATGCTGACCGTCACGTTTTGGCTGTAAGAGTACGAGAATATTGAATGTATTCCATCTCAATGTACAGCGGTACATAAATAGACACCACACAGACGTACATGCCACTAACCAAGGATTGACTACTATAATTACACATTCTATAATTACAGCAGTCTAACACTCCCCCGCAGTCTAATCGGGAGCATCGCTAACGGTCAGGCTGGACCGAAACTCCTGGTACAATGAGGTGGGGAGACCCTTGGTGAAGATGTCGGCATACTGTGATGTCGTAGGAACATGAAGTACTCGAACATGACCGAGGGCGACCTTCTCTCGAACAAAATGGAGATCGATCTCAACATGCTTCGTCCGCTGATGCTGCACTAGATTGCTAGAGAGATATACGGCACTAACGTTGTCACAATATACCAGGGTGGCAAGGCGAGGTAGGTGGCGAAGCTCAAGGAGTAACTGACGTAACCAAGTAGCTTCGGCGACACCGTTCGCCACAGCACGGTATTCTGCCTCGACACTGGATTAGGAGACCATGTGGTAGCGCTTGGAAGACCATGACACCAGGTTGTCTCCGAGGAACACTACATAGCCAGAGGTCAATCGGCGAGTATCGGGACATCCAGCCAGCCCAGTCGGCATCCGTGTAGACAACGAGCTCCGTAAGGGAAGACCAGCGCATAGTCAGTCCAAGTGACATAGTGCCCTGTAGGTATCGCAAGATGCGC
Source organism: Zea luxurians (assembly GCA_029449295.1). NCBI lineage: Eukaryota > Viridiplantae > Streptophyta > Magnoliopsida > Poales > Poaceae > Zea > Zea luxurians. The sequence goes on from JAOPSE010000042.1 coordinate 19,831,292, forward strand.
TTGAGAGCTGCGAGGTGTGGCTCCCGAGGATCATGCATATAGAGACAGATCTCCTGAACAGCGAAGGCAATGTCTGGACGGATGAAAGTCAAATACTGTAGAGCGCCTGCCAGGCTGCGGTACTGGGTAGCGTCACCAACAGGAGGTCCATTTGCAGATAATTTGGAGTGAAGATCCACAGGCGTGATGCATGGCTTGCACGCACTCATCCCGGCGCGCTCCAAAATATCCTGAGTGTACTGCCGTTGGGACAGAAACAAACCATCTGCAGAGCGCGTCACAAAGATACCCAAAAAATGGTGAAGCTGACCCAAGTCCATCATAGCAAACTCACGCTGAAGGGCCCCAATAACTGTGCGAAGGAACCCGACAGAGGAGGCAGTGAGAACGATGTCATCCACATAGAGCAACAAATAGGCGGTGTCTGACCCTCAGCAATAAATAAATAACAAACTGTCCGACTTGGTTTCAACAAATCTAATGGATGAGAGATATGAAGCGAACCGGTGATGCCAAACACGAGGAGCCTGCTTCAGTCCATACAGAGACTTGTTGAGCCGACAAACCAGGTCCGGGCGGGAGGAATCTACAAAACCAGAGGGCTACACGCAGTACACTATCTCTGTGAGAGTGCCATGTAAGAATGCATTCTTCACATCTAACTGATGGATGGGCCAATTCTGAGAGAGAGCCAGAGAGAGAATAACCCGAACTGTCGCTGGCTTGACGACTGGACTAAAAGTCTCATCATAATCTAGACCAGGGTGTTGGGTAAAGCCTCGAAGGACCCAGCGTGCCTTGTAGCGATCAAGAGATCCATCTGCATGCAGTTTGTGCTGAAAAATCCATTTTCCAGTAACAAGATTGACTCCGGGAGGGCGTGGCACCAGGCTCCAAGTGTCATTGGCGATCAGTGCATCGAACTCAGCTTGCATGGCAGAGCGCCAATTGGGATCTGACAGGGCATCAAGAACGGAGCGGGGCAAAGGCGACATGGGCACAACATGGAGGTTGAGGCGATCCACGGGCTGTGCTATGTCGGCCTTGCCGCGAGTGCGCATGGAGTGCGCATTGTCGACGGGGGTGATGGAGATCGGCCTCGTGGTGATCGTGCGTCCGATGGTCGCAGCGCTACTGGCAACTACCTGTGTATGAGACACAGGAGCAGCAGCGCCGACCGGGGACGTGGTCGGTGAGGAGGCGCTGCTAGCTGCAGCGCCAGTGGTCGTCGTGACGGAAGGGGAGCTGGGCGCCCCTGGCCCAGCACACGATGCTGGAGACCGCAGCCCGACGCTAAACAGCGTAGGAGGTTGTGTGGGTGGCCTAGTTGCCCCACGAACGTCGAGAGGAGCACCTGCATGCACAAATCTTGCTCTAGGAATAGGAGCGGTGAGGTCACTGTCGTCAAGAAGGAAGTCCAAAGCTTAGGATGCCATTGGTGAGGTAGACATGTCGGTGAAGGGAAAAAGATTCATAAAAAACGACATGTCTAGAGGTGATGATGCGATTCGACTCTAGCTCGAGACACCGATAGCCTTTGTTTTCTGAGGAGTAGCCGAGAAAGACACATAGGGATGAACAGGGTGCAAGTTTGTGGGGTGCTGTGGAAGACATGTTGGGGTAACAGGCATAGCCAAAGACCTTGAGGTGCTCATAGGATGGTTGGGTCGAATGTAAATGATAGTGGGGAGTGGAGGAGGCGAGGGTTTTGGTAGGGAGTCGATTGACGAGGTATGTGGCGGTGTGAGGTGCCTCAACCCAGTAGACCGGAGGGAGACTCGCCTGAAATAAGAGAGAGCGCAAAATATTATTAAGAGTGTGAATGGAACGTTCGGCTTTGCCATTTTGCTGGGATGTGTAGGGGCACACATACGAAGGGTAACGCCGTGGGAGAGAAAGAACATGCGGGCCAGGGAATTGTCAAACTCTCGGCCGTTGTCGCACTGGACGCTCTTGATGGTGGTGCTAAATTGCGTGCGAGCATAAGCAAAAAAATTGGCAAGAGTGGAAAACGTGTTGGATTTTAGGCGAAGCGGAAAAGTCCAAATGTAGTGTGAGCAATCATCTAAAATAACAAGATAATATTTGTAGCCTGATACACTAACAATAGGAGATGTCCATAGATCACAATGTATCAAATCAAAATTATTTGTAGCTCTAGAACTGGATAAACCGAAAGGAAGTCGAGTGTGATGTCCGAGCTGGCAAGCATGACACAAAGGATGAAGATCATCTTTATTACAGGAGATGACACTGGAGCTAATAAGTTTGGACAAAGCTTCACGCCCAGGATGACCGAGACGATGATGCCAAATCGAAGTGGGGGCAGTGAGGAGTGCGGAGGTGCTGGTGGCTGGTGAATAGAACGGGTAGAGGTCGCCGGAGCTATTGCACCTGGCGATCATGTTCCTGGTGAGCAGATCCTTCATAGAAAGGCCAAAGGGATCAAATTCAATGGAGCAGTTGTTGTCAGTGGTAAATCGACGAATGGAAATTAGATTTTTGATTATATTTGGAGAGACCAAAACATCATTAAGAACAAGATTACGATGCGAAAAGGAAAAACTGTGTGATCCAGTGGCCGTGACAGGAAGAAGTGCACCATTACCCACAATGATAGATGAATGTGTAAGGGATGATGGTGATAAAATGTTGGAGAGTTTACCAGCGTCTGCAGTCATATGAGAGCCAGCACCGGAGGTAGCATACCATTCGGATGGTGCGGGCGGGGTGAGCGTCATGGTGTTGAATGACTACACAAGGGAGTCTTGGTTCCATGTGCTTCCATGAGTGGGGTTCCAGGGCGCCTGTGCAGCCGCTTAATAGGGCGCCAACGGCCCCTGGAATGTCGACGGTGAGTGCACAGCTCCCCCGTAGACATATGGTGGGGCGCAGTGTAGCTAGTGTTGTAGACGCCGCCGTCGGGAACGCTGCCGAAAGACCCGCCGTACTATGGAAAGACAGTGAAGGCCGGCTGAGGCGGAGGGCGACCATATGGCCACATCTGCAGCGAGCCCTCCCAAAGCTATGCGAAGGACGGGTGCATGCCCGGCGGTGCACTGCCCTGTCCGGCAGAGGGCGTACCCCTTCCAGGGGCTGTTGGCCACCACCACGCCCGCCGCGGCCACGACGACGGCCATTGGTGCGCTGGCCACCAGTGGGCACATCGTGGGAACGCTGCTGTGTAGCTGACGGGTTCCCCTAGCGCGGTGTGGAGGAGGGACCAGACGTGGCCTGCTGCTGGTGCACGACGAGAGCCGTGGGCGGTGAGGGCGGGCGAGCGTCAATCTCCATCTTCTCCAGTAAGAGGTGCGTTCGGGCCTCGGTGAACGTCGGGAACAGACGGTGCATCTTGAGAATTGACACCATGTGGCAGAACTTTCCGCTCAGCCCACGAAGAAGGGTGAGCACCATCTGGCGATCACCGATGGGGTCGACGAACTCGGCGAGAGACACGTCCATGGTCTCCAGACGACGCAAAACTCGGTAATCATCATGGAGTCTTGGCAGAGGTTGCAAAACTGTGTCTCGAGCAACAGGGCGCGATACTCCTTCTGGCCGAGGAACTCGTCCTCGAGATAGCACCACGCCTCACGAGTGGGGCGTTGACAGATCAGGAGCGACTGCTGCAGGTTGCCGGAGACAATGCCATAGATCCACGTCAAGACGAAGCAGTCCGCCTGGAGCCACGCGGGGCGCTCGAGAAACACCTCATCGTTGAGCACGTGGCGAGTCAGCGCGTACTTGCCGAGGACGGTGAGGAATATCCCGCGCCACTTGGTGTAGGTGTTCGTGGCCTTGTCGAGGATACTGGGGATGAGCGCCTTCACATTGACGACGGCGGTGGCCTGCGCCCAGACGGCTTCGTGGGCGGCTTCGTACTCGGCGAGGCGACGGTCCTTGGCAGCCTTGGCTGCTGCGGCAGCGGCCTCGTCCATGGCGGGGCGGGCAGGGGGACGAGAGACCCGGCGGCGCGCGAGGAAGTGGGGGCGAGGAGGGAGCCCGCGAGGTCCGTGAAGACGAGGAGGCCCAGCGGCGCGCGTGGATCTGGGGGCGAGCAGCAGCGGACCAACTGGTGTCGAGGGAGAAACCGAAGCCGTACAACGCATCGGGAGTGAGCTCCATGCGGAGGGGGAAGGGGTGGTGGGTCACCACGATGCGGCTTGCCTCCACCGGACACGGCGAGGTCGGCCTCGAGCACCACGGACGCGGCGCGACAGAGGGGAGCGCGTCGACGAAGGTCGCAGGGCGGGGAAGACCGTGCGGACTAACTGGAGCGGGAACAAGCAGGGAGAAGGATCGGTAGCCGCGCTGGCAGGGCACGGCGTGCGATCAGGCGCGGCGATCGGCTCGGCGGCGCTCCAGGCGAGTGAATCGGCGGAGCGGCGAGCGTGGACCGGCGGCGCGCGAGGGATGCGGAAGCGGATCGTAACCCTTTGATACCATGTAAGAGTATGAGAATATTGATTGTATTCCATCTCAATGTACAGCGGTACATAAATAGAGACCACACAGACATACATGCCACTAATCAAGGATTGGCTACTATAATTACACATTCTATAATTACAGCAGTCTAACATTGGCGAGCAGGGATAAGGTGAACGGGAGGTCGTTGTGGTGCGTGCGGACGCAGGGCAGGAGAAGAGGCTGACGGTCTCTAGGGGCGTTCACTTCACCGCAGCGAGAAGAGTACGGCGACCCACGAGTGAACGCCGGGTGTGGACGATGCAGGATGCAAGCTCTTGAGCGACCATGACACGATGCGACATATTTAACAACATTGGTGGGACTGGGGACGACGGGACGGTCTGGCTCATAGACGGTCTCTGACGATAGGCGTGGATGATCGCGAATATGTCGAATCAGGTACAAATAATCTCTTTTCCGCGCGAGTTTATCCCTCTAAATCCACAGTTGTTGTTAGGAGACGATTAGAAATGAGTCCAGACCTTCCCTATATATATTAAGAGGGTACGACCGACTGCATTCACTAACAATTGATCAAACAATCAATATATCTTTCGTTCTTTATATTTTGCCCTAGAAGTAGACAGTAACATTGTTTTTTCTCTCTAATCTTCACCTCTCTCCGGCTCTATGTCGTTTAGAGACATCTTGGGTGGTCTGCCGATCCTAAGACAAACCACATGAACTCTCCTCCCCGATGGGGTCCCTCTCGGGAGCGAGATCCAGGTGCTGTTGGTGAATTCCGTCGCCTCTGCGCACGCACGGACCGTCCGACTCGTCTGCAGAAACCCTAGCTCCTGCGCTAGGTCGCGGACCGTCCACGCTGTCAAAGAGAATGCCACCACCTGTGCATATCCCAGTGATTGGCGTCTAGATCGGCGCCAACACACTTTTTGGTGACTCGGCTGGGGAAATCGTGTGAAGATCTATCAGATTGGCCCCTAACGGCCAGTTCAAAATATAGCTCTAATGTCTCTCCTAGCAACATCATTGAGCCGACTATGGAACTCTGCCGGCTGAGATCAGCAAGAGTTTGAAGAACACAAGGAGATGCTGATCAAGGAAACACATGCAAAATTCCTAGCCAACTTCAAAGTGGATATGAATCACAAGGTCGTCCGGCAGCGGGCGACTGATCTGGCTTCGTCCGACCTTCTACAGCTACCCCCAAGGTAAGCGAGACAAATAAAATTCAATCTCTTAAAGCTTACATAGATGAGCAGCGAGTCCAAATGCAACATATTATAGGGGTATGCAAACTGATTACAAGAGGCTAGCACGCGCATTTGCCAAACCCGATGTCGCAAATTTTCCTTCACATGAGGTTGGAAACGGGGAAAACACGTGTGATTCATCGGCTACAGATTGGCATGACTAATCACAACCCCATTATGAGATGCTGATAGACACGTATCCTGGACAACCACAACCTTCTACCCAAATTGAGGGTAAACCCACTGATCTGCTGTAACACCCAAATCCTTATTTTGGAAGTTGTCACACCCGGTTTTGGAAGGTAAACCGAATGTGAACCATGTACGTGCCAGGACAGAAACTCACGTACAGAGCGATTACATAATTGGACATCATCACACAATGCTCAAATTAAATAGCGGAAAGGTACTTTAATTACATCAAGATGTCCAAGACATCCACAGAGTCTAATACATAAACATTGTCTTTAACATTAATATCAAAGTGCGGAAAACGAAACATAGAAGATAAGCCTACACAGGCAGCTAACTGGGGGTTTGCCACTAAGAAAAACTAGAACTCGTCGAAGTCCTAGAACTCCTCAAAGTCCTCCATGTTGCCAGCATCACCTCCTGAGCACTGAGTACAGTGCGGACAACCTGGGGTGGGGCTGGTTTGTAAAGCAAGGGTGAGTACACATCAACGTACTCAGTAAATGTCCTGTTTGGCTAAAGTGGGCTAGCTGTATGTGGAGTTGAGGTTAAGCAGTTGCTTTTAGTTAGTCAAACATTTATTACTATTAGTAGAGCCAAGTTTTAGTAATAAACCTAGTTATTACCCAAAAGTACTCCCTCCAAGAGGAAATACCAGAGATCAGAATTATGACCAACATTATGAACCATTATCATAAAAGTAACCAAAGTTCTTCTAATCAAAGAAGATCCCAAGGCTGCTCTTAACCGTGAGCTCGGCTGATATACCAGTTTCTAACACTCTGCAGAGGTTGCACACTTTACCCACAAGTTGTGATACTTTTATGCCTTGGGTTGATCAAACCCTCAAACACTACCAAGGTGAGTCGGTAAGGTTTCACTACGTAGCCTTTACAAAGACTCCCCTGGTGCATAGCTGCTCGTTAGGTTTCGCCAGTCGTACAAATGCAGTACACCTCCCCAAGGTGGGTGACTAACAAAACCAAATCGAATGAACCTCTGCACCCCCCTTAGCACAGCGAGCACTACGCCACGGCCCCCATTGACGGCCCTCAGGCAAAGCCAACTACACCCCCAGGTTCATCTAATTAATCAGCTAAGGGCGTCCCATTCCACCCTCATGGTTGCACTGTTATCCTGGGTGGTCACTCCACGAACAGGTCCTTACGGAGAGGTACTCAGGAAAAAGGCCTGAGCCCCCTAGAGTATCACAATATCATCATCGGGATAACATCATCGTATCATAAATAATCACATCATGTTCATTTATTAAGTTAAAGCAATAGCATAAAGCTAACCATGATTAACCCAAAAAGGTAAACAAGGATAAGGTAAATACAGACTAGTCAGGGAGGTCTTCAGCAACACACTCAGGAACCACGGACTGCTCGTTGTCTAAATAAAGCGATCATACATTTAATACATTTGGAAAGTACAAATGAATAACACACCAAACACGTACAAACATTGGAATACATCTTAAAAAGGCACAATACTAAATAAGGAAGAATGAGATTAAAGTATCACATGAACTAATTTCATTTAGAAGTAGGTTATTCTTTAAGTGTTGTCCATAATTACATAACCTAGTTCTATTCATTTTACTGTGACCTAAAAGTTAGACCAGAGATGAATTCATGTAATACATATTATTAATCTCACAAGACTAAATATACTTTAACCTCTAGGGTTTTCCTTTTATTTATTTTATTAAATAAATAAATCCACACATATACTAGTTTATAGTTAACCATAAAATTAGAAAGTACACACAGTAGATGGAACTAATTTATTTAAACAGAGAATATTCCTATGAGCATTTTGCAATTTGAATCACTAAATTTGGAGTTCATATCAAAAGATATGAAATAAACAAGTTTGGGAATTTAAAAATATGAAAATAGGTCTAATTATGTAAATATTTAAAAGCCTAGGGTTCAATCTGCAAGATCACAGGGGCCTGCGCGCGAAAACCAGGGACGATGGGTTGATTTCCTAAAACCCGAGGGTCTCTTAAGCAAAACTACACACGAAGGGGTATCGGACGATCTCAACCATCGGATTAGTGATCGATGGACAAGATTAGATCCGCGAGCGAGGGCACGCGCGGGGGCAAGCGAGGCGCTGATAGGCGGGCCAGCGGCATCAGCGACCGAGGGGGAGGGGGCGCGCTGACCGATCGGACCTAGTGCCAGGGGGCGCAGGTGCTGACCGATGGGCCCGGACACAGGACGTGCGGGCGCGAAGCGGTATCCCCCGATCTCGGCCGTGCGATCAAGATCAGACGGGGAAGATCAAAGCCGGGAGGACTGGTTAGCTATGGGTGGTGCCGCTCCTCCTCACGGCGGTGAGGTCACCGGAGTTGGGGCGGGTGCGTGCTACGGTGGTTCAAGGGTCGTCGGAGTTGGCTAGAAAAGAAGGGGATGACTCGACTAGCTTGTTGGCGGGGTCGTGGCCACGAGACCGGGGTCAGAGAGGGGAGAACGACAGGGAAAAGACTCCGGGCGGGTCGGGACAATTCCGGTGAGGAATTCTGGCCGCTAGGAGAGGCAATCGACCGCGATAGGGCTCGGTCTAGATTCAGTGGAGGTGGGGGAGCACTATGGACCTACATCGAGGCACTGGACGGGGTTGGGTTGGCCGGACACCGTGCGGGCACGGCGAGCAAGCGCGACCGCACACCGGTGAGGCCAAATTGGCTACAGGCAAGCGCAAATAGGGAAAACCAAGCACGAGAATGGATGTCTCACCTCGGGGCGGAGCTCGGGGTCGCTTGGCGTGGCCTCCGGCGAGCTAGAAGACCGACACGGCGCGCGCGGGTCTCCGGCGAAGCTGAGCGGCATGGGCAAAGCGCGAGAGGGAGCAGGGCTATGTGAAATGAGATGGGGAAGTGAGTGCGGGCGTGGGCGGTGCTCAAAAAGGGGCTGGGGCGTGGGTCGGCGATGTGGCCGAGGATTCCGGTGATGTGCGCGAGTGTGCGCGCGCTGGTCCACGGTGGGGCGCGGGGAAGGCGGAACTGACAGGGGAGGCCCACGGCACAGCGAGGGAGAGAGCGAGCGCGTGGGGGCAACGGTTTGGTGTCTGACAGAGCGAGCCCGCAAAGCAGAGAGGGAAGAGGGGCGCGCGGGCGAAGGGAACCGGCATCGACAGCCTGGCCCCACTGGGCAGAGAGAGGGAGAGGGTGAGCGCGCGGGGGAGGAAACCGCCGCTGACAGGTGGCGCGGGCGCGCGGCCCCGCTGGGCTGGATGGGTCGGCTTGGGCTACTTTGCCTTTTTCTTTTTCCCTGGATTTTCTAATTGCTTTTTCCATTTCTTTTTCTCTAGGGTTTTCAATTCAAATTCAAATCAAGTTTCAAATTCAAACTAATTCAACCATGTGCAACAATTCAAAGGGTATTTGAGCTTAGCATGATGCAACATGTCATAACTCATAATGTTTTGGCAAAAATAAATAATTAATCCCTCCTTAATTAAGCTATATCTACTCAAAAGGAAAGAGAGAGAGAGAGAGAATCTAGGGAGAGATAGAACCTAGGGTGAGAGAGAGAAGAGTAACACCTGAATTTGGATGATAATAAGAAAGAAATTTTATACCCCCAAATTCAGGGTGTTACAGACCTATCCCCCTTAAAAAGAATCTCGCCCTCAAGATTCAAGGCTGGCTAGAAAAGAGCTCAAGGTACTTGGCTTTCAAATCATCTTCTCTTTCACAGGTTGCTTCTTCTTCTGAGTGATGGCCCCATTTGATTTTGCACATCCTGATGGTACTTCTCCGAGTGACCCGATCTGCTGTCTCCAGAATCTGAGTTGGCTTCTCAATATATGTCAGATCTTCTTGAACTTCAAGGTCCTCTATTGGCAACTGCTCTTCTAGCACTCTCAAGCATTTCTTCAGTTGAGACACATGGAATACATCATGCACGACAGACAGATTCTCTGGTAAGCTGAGTTGATAAGCCACTTCCTCACGCCTTGCTTGAATTTGGTACGGTCCGATGTATCGAGGTGCTAGCTTGCCTTTGACTCCAAACCTTTTGGTTCCACTAATGGGTGACACTTTTAGGTAAACATAGTATCCTACTTCAAAGCTCAGTTCTCTTTTTTGGGTGTCAGCATAGCTTCGTTGTCTGGACTGCGCTGCCTTCAGATTCTCTCAGACCATTCTGATGTTCTCTTGGGCTTCATGCAAAATATCTGGACCAAACACCTGTCTTTCGCCGGGTTGGTCCCAATGCAATGGAGTCCTGCAATTCCTCACATACAGCGCTTCGAATGATGACATCTTCAGACTGTCTTGATCGCTGTTGTTGTAAGAGAATTCTGCATACGGTATCCTCTTGTCCCAACTTATCTTGTCTTGCAAAGCACAAGCCCTCAACATGTCTTCAAGAATCTGGTTGGTTCTCTCTGTTTGACCATCTATCTGCGGGTGATAAGCTGAGCTGAACTTCAAGTGTGTGCCCAAAGCTTCATGCAACTGCTGCAAAAAATGAGAAGTGAATTGAGTGCCTCTATCTGATGCTATCTTCTTTGGAACGCCGTGCAATCACACAATCCGAGACATGTATAGTTTGACCAACACTGCACTGTTGTAGGTGGTCTTGACTGGTATGAAATGGGCCGTCTTTGTCAAACGATCCACTACTACCCAGATGGAGTCATAACTAGTACAAGTGCGAGGCAAACCGACTATAAAGTCCATCCCGATCTCATCCCATTTCCACTGAGCGATCTGCAACGGTTGCAACAAACCTGCAGGCCTTTGATGTTCTGCTTTAATCCTCTGACAACTGTCACATACAGCCACAGACTCTGCTATCTCCCTTTTCGTACCGTACCACCAGAATCGTTTCTTGAGGTCTTGGTACATCTTCTCGCTACCAGGATGTAGAGAATATGCTGTCTCATGAGCTTCCTTGAGAATCAGTTCCCGGATCGATTTGATGTCGGGAACACACAGTCTATCCTTGAACCATACCACTCCTTCTACGCCTTCACGGAAATCCTTGTCTTTTCCATCTATGATCAGCTATCGGATCTCGTTGATCTTCTCATCATCCTTTTGACCCTTCCTGATGTCTTGCTCTAGAGTGGGTTCCAACTCAATTGTCACCCCTTGGGTGTTATTCAGAAATCCGAGACTCAATCTGTCGAATTCCTTCGCTAGCTCATATGACATGGGGTGGGTAGCCAACATATTAACTTGACTCTTTCTACTCGGAGCATCTGCAACCACATTTGCTTTGCCTCGGTGATAATGAATCTCTAGCTCATAATCTTTTATCAGCTCTAGCCATCTTCACTGTCTCATGTTTATCTCTGACTGAGTGAATATATATTTGATACTCTTGTGGTCTGTGTAGATATCACACTTCTGCCCATACAAATAATGCCTCCAGGTCTTCATTGCATGAACCACGACTGCTAATTCTAGATCATGAGTAGGATAATTCTTCTCATGAATCTTCAGCTGGTGGGACAAGTATGCCAATAATCTCCCTTCCTGCATTAACACACATCCCAGTTCGGTGTACGAAGCATCACAATATACTGAGAATGGCTTGTGAACATCTCGCAGAGTCAATACTAGTGCCGTTGTCAACTTCTCCTTCAATGTCTCAAAGGACTTTTGGCATGTTGGGGTCCACTTGAACTCAACCTTCTTTACCAGCAAGGCTGTCATTGGCCTGGCAATCTTGGAGAAACCTTCAATGAAACGTCGATAATAACCGGCCATTCCAATGAAACTCTTGATTCCTCGGATGTCTTTTGGTGCTTTCCAGTCCAGAATTGTTGCTACCTTCTTTGGATCTACAACCAATCCCTCTCGGTTTATTATATGACCCAAGAACAGGACTTCACTTATCCAGAACTCGCACTTGCTGAGCTTGGCATATAGCTGACAATCTCGTAGCCTCTGAAGTACTTTCCTCAAATGTTCCTCATGCTCTTGCTCATTCTGGGAATATATAAGAATATCGTCAATGAACACCACTACGAACTTGTCGAGGTAGTCCATGAACACACTATTCATCAAGTACATGAAATAAGATGGCACATTCGTCAAACCGAATGACATAACCGTGAACTCATACAATCCATACTTGGTGATGAATGATGTCTTCGGTATGTCCGAAGGCCGGATTCTGAGCTGATGGTAACCTGACCTCAGATCTATCTTTGAGAACACACTGGCTCCTCTCAACTGATCGAATAGGTCTTCAATTCGAGGTAGGGCGTACTTATTCTTGATAGTAACCTCATTCAAGGATCTGTAGTCAATGCACATTCTCTTTGTTTCGTCCTTCTTCTCCACAAATAGCACTAGGGCTGCCCAAGGCGAGGTACTTGGTCTGATGTAGCCCTTCTCTAGCAACTCATTAATCTGCTCCTTGAGTTCCACCAATTCTGGTCCGGACACTCGATAGGCTCTCTTGGAAATAGGGGCAGTGTCTAGTATAAGCTTTATGGCAAATTCAACTTTCCTTTCAGGTGGCATACCTAGTAACTCCTTGGGAAACACATCTGGGAATTCTGATACTACATTGATAGCCTCTGATGGTTCAATCTCCTCAATATGGGCGGTGACTTGGTGACAGCTTCCTTTCCTTGGTCCAGACAAGACCAACTCCACTAACACTTCTTCTCCTGATAGGGACACTAACTTCACTGTTCTCTTGTCACATCTAAGATCGGCTTGATACTTGGTTAGCCAGTTCATCCCTAGGATGACATCTATAGTTGCATCCTGGTTACCCATAACTATTAGATCAACGGGGAACTCTATCCCCTGATTTGAACTCTTGCACTAGGGCAAAATATATCTGTTTGGGTTCTTCCACCAATTGAACTAACCCTCATAGGTGGGTACATGGGTGCTATTGGTATATTATGTGATTCTACCCAAGATGCAGTCATAAAAGAATGTGCTGCTCCAGTATCAAATAACACATTTGCAGAATGGTACTCGACTGAAAATGTACCTAGTGCCACTCCTGGAGTCTCCCGGACTGTGTCAGCCTCCAAGTGGTTCACCTTTTCATACTGGGCACGAGGCTGCCCATGGTTGTTGCCTCCTTGCTGCATTGCATTCTGCCTGACTGGGGCATTGGGAGCTGGTTGCTGCTGAGCTGCTTTCTTTGGGTAATGATTCGCCCAATGGCCTTGTTCCCCATAGTGGAAACATGCACGACTTCCTCCTTGCGCTGGCACTGCTTGGTTGTTCTGGTTGGTTGCTGGGGCAGGAAGACGGGGTGCCTGGTTGCTCTGACGCTGATATTGATTTCCTCCCTGTTGGTTGTTCTGACGGTACTGCTGCTACTGGGGAACTGCCTCTGGTACTGCTATTGCTAGTTCTGACACTAATGCTGATACTGGTGCTGGTGACCTTGCTTGAATGGCTGAGGTGGGTTGCTTGAGTAGCGGGGATGGCGGCTACTCCCGACCTGAGATCCACCAATCTTGTGTTTCCTGTCCTCCATCTCTCGATGCTTCCTTTCAGTCATGATTGCTCTGTCGATCAGATGTTGGAAGGTAGGGAAGGTGTGGTTCATCAGCTGGTAGTGGAGGGGATCAACCAATCCTCTCAGGAAGTGGTACTGCCTCTTAGCATCCGTGTTGACATCTTCTGGGGCATAACGTGACAGCTGCAGAAACTTGTCCCTGTAATCACTGACAGATAGGGACCTTGCTTCAAGGCGTGAAACTCCTCCTTCCTCACTATCATCAGTCCCTCGGGCACGTGATGGCGATGGAAGTTGTCCCTGAATTCCTCCTAGGTGATGGCTTCAGGGTTGGCATGGGTGGCGAGGTAAGACTCCCACCAAGACTGTGTTGCTCCCCTCAGCTGTCGGGGACCAACAACACCTTCTCACGATCGCTGCACTGGGCAGTGTGCAACTCACGTTCCACGGTACGCAGCCAATCTTCAGTGTCCATGGGATCAACAGAATGCGTAAAGACAGGGGATGGCCCCTCATGAATTCTGCCCGCTTGTCTCTGGGCACCTATGGCATCTGGACTTGCATTGGAGGCTGAGGTGGGGTGGTTGCTGCTGCACCTGCTGCATCGCTGCTAAGGTCTGACCAATTGCTTGGACTACTTGGGTCTGCATCGGGAACATCTGCTCAATGGTCATTGGGGGTGGTGGTGGTAACTGCTGCTGAGCTATATCTTCCTAGGGTGCCTGCTGCTCTGGCTAAGCACGCCTTACACCTCTGCGCCTGTTCTCAGACATTTGTAGAAATCACACACATATCAGATCTGACTCTGCAGTCTTTCAGCATAAGAAAAGATGTATGGAAAATCTTTATAATACTGAACAATTGATCATCTTCACTGACAACTTCTCAGATAAAGAGGAAAGTGGAAATAAAGAGATTACTCAGCTAAATAACTGACTTTATTAATAACTACACCAAGTTGCAGGGAATACCCACACCTTGATGACAATGATTACAAAGATCCAACTTCATTACATGTTCATCATGACAAGCATTCCAACATATGATAAGCAAACTAACTCTAACTAAGACTGACTAAACTAAGACACTGATTTAAGCATTATTATAGACTCCGACTCTGTCGATCTATGGATCCAAATCTATCCGGGTCCTGCAGTCTGGGGTACCATAGTCGAAGCGACCATGGGGTGGTGAACGGTAAGGGTGCTGAATCCCGGCAGGGGCGGGAGAACCACCATCCAGATAGTGGCGTGCTTCGCACTCAGCACGCAATTCCGCAACCTCCGCCCGAACCTTGCCCAACTCGTCAAGGGCGTGGTCCAGCTCTATGTTGAGCATGGTGGCTAGGTTGACCATGCTGTTCAGCCTAGGATTGCCCTCACCAATAGGCGAGACAATCACACCTCCAGCACTGCCGGTCGAGAGCGTCGTGGAAGTGACACCCGTGAGCGGCGTCACGAGTGATGGGTCTAGCAATCCACCCTTTCGGCTCTAGCTCCTCCGAGAGCTCCGTACCGTGGCTCGAACTGCCACCAGCGTCGTCGTCGTGTCCATCTCCGTCAGGGTCTCCTCCAGCAGTCGGGATGCCCTGTGGTGGTGCAGGGGGCATCTCTAGCTGAGGTGCAGGGGAAGGCTGCCTCCCAGACTCCACCTCATACTGAGGCGATGGAGAAGAGTCCTGCTGCTCTTGGTCCTGGTCCTGCTCCTGGCGTCGGCGCTCCTGCTCCTCGTGCTCTAGGTGACTGGACTGACCTGGCACCATGCGACGCAGTGGACGCTCCGCCAGGCGAGAAGGCAAAAAGGGGATCACAGACTTACGTGCAGTGCACCTAATACGGGCCATCTACAAAAACATCGTAAGCATAAGAGTGAGAGTAGAACTATAAGACCAGAAAGTAAACAGAAAGAAAAGTGAGACAAAACTTTTGAGATAAGTAAATAACATAGAGTTGGTCAAGATGACCAACTTTTGAAATGACTCTAAAGATCAAGGTAAGAGTGGAGGTCTATAGTCCTTAGGGCGACCATTCTAGTCTAGGTTAGCGGTCCTACAGTCAGCAAGGCTTTGATACCACTTATGTCACACCCGGTTTTGGAAGGTAAACCGAATGCAAACCATGTACGTGCCAGGATCAGAAACTCACGTACAGAGCGATTACATAATTGGACATCATCACATAATGCTCAAAATAAATAGCGGAAAGGTACTTTAATTACATCAAGATGTCCAAGACATCCACAGAGTCTAATACATAACCATTGTCTTTAACATTAATATCAAAGTGCGGAAAACGAAACGTAGAAGATAAGCCTACACAGGCAGCTGACTGGGGGTTTGCCACTAAGACTAAGAAAAACTAGAACTCGTCATAGTCCTGCAACTCCTCAAAGTCCTCCATGTTGCCAGCATCACCTCCTGAGCACTGAGTACAGTGGGGACAACCTGGGGTGGGGGTGGCTTGTAAAGCAAGGGTGAGTACACATCAACGTACTCAGCAAATGTCCCATTTTGCTAAAGTGGACTAGATGTATGTGGGGTTGAGGTTAAGCAGTTGCTTTTAGTTAGTCAAACATTTATTACTATTAGTAGAGCCAAGTTTTAGTAATAAACCCAGTTATCACCCAAAAGTACTCCCTCTAAGAGGAAATACCAGAGATCAGAATTATGACCAACATTATTAACCATCATCATAAAAGTAACCAAAGTTTTTCTAATCAAAGATGATCCCAAGGCTGCTCTTAACCGTGAGCTCGACTGATATACCAATTTCTAACACTCTGCAGAGGTTGCACACTTTACCCACAAGTCATGATCCCTTTATGCCTCGGGTCGATCAAACCCTCAAACACTACCAAGGTGAGTCGGCAAGGTTTCACTACATAGGCTTTACAAAGACTCCCCTGGTGCATAGCTGCTCGTTAGGTTTCACCAGTCGTACAAACGCAGTACACCTCCCCAAGGTGGGTGACTAACAAAACCAAATCGAATGAACCTTTGTACCCCCCTGGCAGAGCGAGCACTACGCCCCAGCCCCCAATGACGGCCCTCAGGCAAAGTCAACTACACCCCCAGGTTCATCTAATTAATCAGCTAAGGGAGTCCCATTCTACTCTCATGGTTGCACTGTTATCCCGGGTGGTCACTCCACGAACAGGTCCTTACGGAGAGGTACTCAGGAAAAAGGCCTGAGCCCCCTAGAGTATCATAATATCATCATCAGGACAACATCATCATATCATAAATAATCAAATCATGTTAATTGATTAAGTTAAAGCAATAGCATAAAGCTAACCATGATTAACCCAAAAAGGTAAACAAGGATAAGGTAAATACAGACTAGTCAATCCTTAGGTTTAAATAATGTAATGCGGGACAATGAATTATAAAGTATGTAGGACATAATGGGTCAGAGGACACTTGCCTTCACCAGGTTGTTGCTCAGGGATGTCTTCAACAACACACTCAGGAACCACGGACTGCTCGTTGTCTAAATAAAGCGATCATACATTCAATACATTTGGAAAGTACAAATGAACAACACACCAAACATGTACAAACATTGGAATACATCTTAAAAAGGCACAATACTAAACAAGGAAGAATGAGATTAAAGTATCACATGAACTAATTTCATTTAGAAGTAGGTTATTCTTTCAGTGTTGTCCATAATTACATAACCTAGTTCTATTCATTTTACTATGACCTAAAAGTTAGACCAGAGATGAATTCATGTAATACATATTATTAATCTCACAAGACTAAATATACTTTAACCTCTAGGGTTTTACTTTTATTTATTTTATTAAATAAATAAATCCACACATATACTAGTTTATAGTTAACCATAAAATTAGAGTGGACAGACAGTAGATGGAACTAATTTATTTAAACAGAGAATATTCCTATGAACATTTTGCAATTTGAATCACTAAATTTGGAGTTCATATGCAAAAGATATGAAATAAACAAGTTTGAGAATTTAAAATATGAAAATAGGTCTAATTCTGTAAATATTTAAAAGCCTAGGGTTCAATTTGCAAGATCGTAGGGGCCTGCGCGTGAAATCCAGGGACGGCGAGTTGATTTCCTAAAACCCGAGGGTCTCTTAAGCAAAACTACACACAAAGGGGTATGAGACGATCTCAACCATCAGATCAGAGATCGATGGACAGGATTAGATCTGTGGGCGAGGGCGTGCACGCGGGCAAGCGAGGCGCTGACATGCGGGCCAGCGGCGTCAGCGACCGAGGGGGAGGGGGCGCGCTGACTGGCCGGACCCAGCGTCAGGGGGCGCAGGTGCTGACCGATGGGCCCGGACACAGGACGCGCGGGCGCGAAGCAGTATCCCGCGATCTCGGCCGTGCGATCAAGATCGGACAGGGAAGATCAAAGCCAGGAGGTGTAACGCCCTGAATTTGGGGGTATAATTTCTTCTTCTTTATACTCACCAAATTCAGGCGTTACTCTCTTTTCTCTTCCCGTTTCACTCCTTCTTCCCAATTTCAAAGCGGTGTAGCGACTGGTGTCCGTATTACGTATAAACAAAACCTAAGTTGTCATGGGTGTTGCATCATGCCGAATCATATTTCTTTGTCTGATGTCGTGCTTAATCGCGTGTTTTGCTTAGTCTCGTTCCGCGATTTGGATTCCGATCTATGGTCGCGTGTGTTGTGGGCTTCTGTCCCAGCCCGTGACCCAGCCCGACCCAGCCCAGCCCAGCCGGCCTGCTCTAGCCCGTGCGCCCCCGGCGCCCTGCCCCTCCCCCATGCGCCCCTCCCTTCTCTCCCTTTCTCTCATTTGATTTTCCCGCGCAGCAACCTCCTCTCCTCCACCTCTCTCTCTCCCCCCGTGGAGCCCTAGGTTTTGGAGACGGTGATCGCCGGATTTGGACCCCGAGGTGAGCTCCCCTCCCCTCTCCCTCTCCCTCTCTCTCTTCCCCTCCCCTTCTTCTCCCCTGCGCGCGACCCCTCCCCCCCGCCCCCTCGCGCGTGCGGCCCTTGCGTGCGGCTCCCCTGGCGCGCGCGGCGGCGCCCCTCCCCCCGGCTCCCAGCGCGCGGCGGCACCCCTCCCCCGCCCCTGGCACGCCGTGGCGGCCCCTTCCCCGGCACCCAGCGCGGCGGCGCCCCTCCCCTGCCCCCTGGCGCGGCGCGCAGCCCCTCCCCCGTCCCCAGCGCGCGGCGGCGCCCCCCCGGCTCCCCTGGCGCGGTGGCAACCCCTCCCCCCGCCCCCTCGCGCGCACGCGGCCCCTACGCACGGCTCCCCTGGAGCGCGGCGCGACCCCCTCCCCCGGCCCCCTCGCACGCGGCGACGCCCCTCCCCCGGCCCCCTCGCGCGCGGCGGCGGCCCTCCCCCGGCCCCAGCGCGCGGCGGCGCCCCCTCCCCCGGCCCCCTCGCGCTGCAGCGGCCCCTCCCCCTGGCACCCCTGGCACAGTGGCGGCGACCTCCTCCACCCCCTCGCGCGGCGGCACCCCCTCCCCCAGCCCCCTGGCCCGGCGCGGCCCCTCCCCCTGCTCCCCTCGCGTGGCGCGGCCCCGCCCGGCCCCCAGCCCCTCAGGCGCGGCTCCCTGGCGCCCCTGCGCGCGGCCTCGGCCCCCGGCGTGGCCCCCGGCACGCGGCTCCTGGCTCCTGGCAGCGCGGCCCCTCGCGGCTCGCCCAGCGCATTCCGGCGCACGCAGCCCCAGCACGCGTGGCGATCGAATCTCAGCTTAATTAGTTTTTAAATTTAGTTTAATGAACGTGTTGTGTCGCGTGCTTTGTCGCGCGGCAAATTAGTTGATTTCAGATTCTATTGACGTGTTGCGTCGTGCGCTTCGTCGTGCGACGATTCATCCTAATTTCAGATTATTTAATGTGTGGCGTCACGCGTCCAGTCGCGCGACGTTTCATTTTAAATTCAGTCTAGATGGCGTATGCCGTCGTGCGTTTCTTCACGCGACGCTTAACGTCTCTTTATAATTAATGCAAGTGTCTCGTTGCGCCCTCCGTCGCACGACGAGTTGTTTATTTCTTAATTCAATTTAAATGTTGTGTCGCGCATTTTGCCGCGCGACAATCCTTTTAATTTACCTTTATCTGTTCATAATAATTAAACATAGAACATGAATTTACCCTATGCTAAACGCGATGGCTAAATTAATACTGTTCTGTTTAGACGAGTATTTTAATTTATAATCGTGTGACGTGATCACTCGTCGGCCGTACCCTCGTCCGTTACTTTCCCTTCCTCGCTTAGTCGTAGGTGTGAGCCTTGCGTCGAACGTCTGTTTATTTACTACATTCTATTGTTTGGTGTACTATTCTTTTGTATTAAATTTGTGGAATGTATGTTTGAAACTCGTATAGATAACGATCAGTTGGTGGAGTCCGAAGGAGTTGCAGGTGAAGACCCTGAGCAGCAGTCGGTTGGTGAAGGCAAGTGTCCCTTGACCCATCTATGTCCTACTCATTCTTATAATTCATTCCCCGCATTGACATAGTTGATACCTAAGGATTGACTAGCTTTTGTTTGTCTTGTCCTTGTTTACCTATTTTGGTTGGGTTATCCTGGTTTAGCTATATGCTAGTGCTTCACATTAATCAATGAACATGATGAGATTATCTATGATACGCTGTTTTCTCTTTTGACTATGATGATGGTATTGTGACATTAAGGGGGCTCGAGCTGTTTCTTGAGTGCCTCTCCGTAAGGACTGGTTCGTTGGATGACCGCCCGGGAAAAAGTGCAACCATGAGGGTGGAGTGGGACGCCCTTAGCTGAGTAATTAGAGGAACTAGGGTGTAGTTCGCTTCACTGTCGTGCCGTTAATGGGGCTCGGTATATGCAGCTCGCTCTGCCAAGGTTGGTTCGCCCCTTGAGGAGGAGTGCAGTGCATTTAGGAAACCTAACGGGCGGCTACAGCCCCAAGAAATCTTTGTAAAGGCTACATAGTGAGACCCTGCCTATTCACCTTGGTAGTGTTTAAGGGTTTGATCGGCCCGAGGCAAGAGGGAATCACGGCTTGTGGGTAAAGTGCGCAACCTCTGCAGAGTGTTATGAAACTGATATATCAGCCGTGCTCACAGTTATGAGTGTCCAAGGGAGCTCCATTGATTAGAGATACTTGATCAGAGATGTATGGTTTACAGGTGGTGACGAGGATGATGGTTTTGGTTATGCCTATGGTAATGGTAAGTGGTATTCTTTCCGTTTGGAAAGGGTACATTGGGTTAATAACTTGGGTTAATACTAAAACCTGGCTTTCTACTAGTAATAATAACCTGACCAACTAAAAGCAACTGCTTGGCTTAACTCCACATAAAGCTAGTCCACTACAGCTAAACGAGACATTTTGCTGAGTATGTTGATATGTACTCACCCTTGCTTTACACACCAAACCCCCCAGGTTGTCCGTGTTGCAACCACTGCTCAGGTGAGGATGAAGTCGTGGAAGAGGACTTCCAGGAGTTCCAAGAGTACGATGAGTTCTAGGCGTGGGTTAGTGGCAAACCCACAGTCGGCTGTCTGTGTAGGCCGTGTGTATCTACGTTTCTTTTCCGCACTTTGATTATTGTTAAAGACTATGTGGATGTATCGAACATCATGATGTAATCGACTATTATACCCTCTTTTATGTCAATATTTTAGCACTGTGTGATGATGTCTAGTTATGTAACTGCTGTGTACGTGAATTGCTGATCCTGGCACGTACATGGTTCGCATTCGGTTTGCCTTCTAAAACCGGGTGTGACATAGGTGGTATCAAAGCCGTGCTGACTGTAGGACCGCTAACCTAGAGTAGAATGGTCGTTCTAAGGATTATAGACCCCTATTATCACCTTGACTTTGGTTCCCCTTCAAAAAGTTGGTCATATCGACCAAACCTATGTTCTACTATATATTATTATACCTTGCTGAAAATTTTGTTTTATTCTAATTCCTCATTTATTTATGGTCTACTTGCTGGTCCTATTAGTTCTGTTGTCACTTTTATACTTACGGTGTCTTTTGTAGATGGCTCATCTTAGACACACTGCACGGAAGTCAGTCATTCCTTTCTTGCCCTCTCGTCTCGCTGAGCGTCCGCTTCGCCGTCCAGTGAATGGTCAGTCTAGCCACTTGGAGAGGCTGCACCACCGCCTGCACGAGGAGCCGGAGCGTCGACGAAAGGAACTAGAGTAGCATGGCTCTTCTTTCTCGCTTCAGCAGGAGATAGAGTCTGTGAGGAGCTGCTCCCCTATGCTTCCGCTGGAGGCACCCCCTACACCACCACTGAGCGCCCCAACCGCTGGAGTAGCTGCTAGAGGAGACCTAGACGACAGAGGTGGCGACAGCAGCTCGAGCCACAGCACTGACCTTTCAGAGGAGCAGGAGCTGGAAGGATGGGTTGCTCGACCCATCACTCGCGACGCCACTCGCGGGTGTCACTTCCACGATGCGCTCGACACCTTGCTACGCCAGGCACTCGACCGGCGCGCTTGGTCTATCGAGTATCGTTGTGTTGTCTTTCAGCATCTTTGCGGGGTTTACCCGGACCGTTGGGAGGCGACCTACTTGGTGCCGTCTTGAGAACAGTCTCTGGGGAGCAGAGGTTTGTTCAGAGCACTATTCTATCTCTAAGCGGGATTCAGCTGAGGCGGCCATGCAATATGCCACACGGCGTGCGCTTTCGCACTACTGCTTAGTGCTTGGTGGGGTAGCCGATGGTCTTTACCTGAAGTATTACCCCCGATGTCCATCTGGCAGCACAGGAGGCATGGTTGTCTCACCTGTCGGTGAGGACAAACCTAGTTTGAGCAGCACAGTCAACCTAGCCGCCGTGCTAAACACGGAGCTGGACCATGCATTAGATGATCTGAGTAGGGCGTGTGCTGAGATCGCCCAGCTGCGGGATGAGCGCGCGGAGCATCGTCACCTGGAGGATGGCTCCCTCGCTCCTGTCAGGACTCAGCACCCGTACCGCTCACCTCAGTGTGGACACCATGCTTATGTTAACCCCGACTACAGGACCAAGATAAATTTAGAACCATAGATCGTCAGCGTCAGATCTTGTAATTAATGCAATATATATATATATATATATATATATATATATATATATATAGAAGCTATAGTCTTAGCATTAGTCTTACTCTTAGTTAGTCTTAGTTAGACATGGTAGTTTGCTTATCCTATGCCTTTATGTTTGTCATGATGAACTATGTTGGATTTGGATCTTTGTAATGACTGTCGCCAGGGTGTGGGTATCCCCTTCACTTTGGTTTACCTGTTAAATGTTAATAAAAATTAGTTATTTAGTTGGGAAGCCCTTTTGTTCTACTTTCCTCTTTATCTGAGAAGCTGTGTTTGCCTATGTTGGAAGTCAGTGAAGATGTTCATCTGTTCAGTATTGTGGAAGAATTCTATACTCCTTTCTTATGCTGCAAGTTGCGAGATCAGTTCTGATGTGAGATTGCATTCTGCAGATGTCAGACAACAGGCGCAGAGGAGGAAGGCGTGCTCAGCAGGAGCAGGTAGCGCCGCAAGATGAGGCACCCCATCAGCAGCTGCCACCACCGCCCCCGATGATGGTCGAGCAGATGTTCTTGATGCAGACTCAGGCAGTTCAAGCCATTGGTCAGACTCTGGCCGCCATTCAGCAGCAGCAGCAGCATCAGCCACCACCTCAGCCTCAGATGCCTCAGATGCCCAGAGACAAGCGTGCTGAATTCATGAGAGGTCATCCCCCAGTGTTTGTTCACTCTTCTGACCCCATGGATGCTGAAGATTGGCTGCACACTATGGGGCGGGAGTTGCACACCGCTCAGTGCGACGACAGGGAGAAGGTTTTGTATGGTCTCTCTCTGTTGAGAGGAGGATCCCAGTCTTGGTGGGAGTCCTATCTCGCCACCCATGCCAACCCCGACACCATTACCTGGGAGGAATTCAGAGACAATTTCCTCCAGTACCATGTTCCCGCAGGTCTGATGACAATAAAGAAGGAGGAGTTCCTGACGCTCAAGCAAGGGCCTATGTCTGTTAGTGAGTATCGAGACAAGTTTCTGCAGCTGTCTCGCTATGCTCCTAAGGATGTCAACACAGATGCCAAGAGGCAGTATCGCTTCTTGAGAGGCTTAGTTGATCCTCTGTAGTATCAGCTGATAAATCATACATTCCCCACATTTCAGCACCTGATCGACAGAGCGATCATGACCGAGAAGAAGCGCAAGGAGATGGAGGATCGCAAGCGCAAGATTGGTGGATCTCAGCCTGGAAGCAGCAATCGCCCTCGTTTCTCAGGTAACCCACCTCAGCAGTTCAGATACAACTAGCGACCACCTCAACAGCAGCAGTTTCAGAGGCAGTACCCCTAGCACCAGCAGTAGAATCGTCAGAACAACCAGTCGGGAGGAGGTCAGTTCCAGAGGCAGAATCAGCAGGCACCTCGCCTCCCCGCCCCAGTAACCAACCAGAGCAGTCAAGCAGCCCCAGTTCAAGGTGGAAGCAGAGCATGTTTCCATTGTGGAGAGCAAGGCCATTGGGTGATGCAATGTCCAAAGAAGGCAGCCCAGCAGCAATCAGGCCCTAGTGCACCAGCAAAGCAGAATGTGTCTCAGCCTGGAGCAGGCAACCGCTCTAGCCACGCTATAACCATGGGAGACTGAATCACTTGGAGGTTGAAGCAGTTCAGGAAACCCCCGGCATGACAGTAGGTATGTTTCCAGTCGACTCCCATATTGCAAAAGTGTTATTTGATACTGGAGTGTCACACCCGGATTTAAGGGACAAATCCGGGTGCATCTCATATGTGCACCAAGGAAGAACAACACACATAATAACAGAATGCATAGAGATAAATGTCATAAATATCATGAATGTACTTATTACATAGCGAAAGTCTTACAAAAATAAATGATAAAGTAAAGAGAACTAAATATTATTCCCTGGTGCCACAAAGCTGACTGGGAGGCGCCACCTAGATCAAGTCGAATGCCTCAGTGTTAGGTGGCTCCTCTTCGACCACCTGTTCTTCTCCTGTGGGGGGGTGTGAGACAGCAAGAGTGAGCTCACATATGTTCATAGCTCAACAAGTTGTGGGGAATAATGTGCATGAACTCAACAAAGGTGAGAGTTCATGTGAAGTGTAAGGCTGATCAACAAAATAGAGGCTGAGGCTGAGCATTGCTTTTATAAGTTGGTCAAAATTTTATTAGCAATTACTAAGTGTAAGTAAATACCAAACCTTAATAATAATAAAGAAAAGTAATAGTAAAATAATCCCAAATGCGATGCAAATGTCCAATTAAATTTAAGTTTCATAAATTAATCATGTGAGGGCCCGAGCCGCTCATGACCGTGAGCACGGCTAGTATACCAGTTTTGCACTCTGCAGAGGTTGCGCATCTTTACCCATAAGTCATGTTACCCATCTGCCAAGAGATGGCCAATCCCATACACCTCTACCGAGGAGGCGAGGCAGGGTAACACTACGAGGCCTTTACAAAGTTCCACTAGCTTCAGAAATCCCGCTACAATTTATAGGAAGCTCCAGTGCAGGAATCCCTCGCCTGACCGCCATCGCAGCAAAATCAACCCAAGGACCTCCCTACACTGACCACTCCCCTACTGCCCTTGCCCCTTTCGGGTAAGGGAGTCATCCACTAGCTTTCCTAGTTAATCAGCCAAGGGCGTCTGTTGGGGGCCTTCGTCCTCCGAAGGTCCTCAAAAACGTAATTTAACAGTGTCTTCCAAGCATGGTTTATATACAGGCACCTTCAGATTCAGGATTAAAGGCATATACAATGAAGGGCATGGGCGAGACGAAGGATGACGCAGCTTCGAAGCTATGCGCAAAGAAGCTTCGGCTCAATCGCGTGAAAAGGAACCGACCTAAAGAGGAAAAGGCTATCCACTCCTCATAGATTTTTCTATAAGACAATAGTAAATGTAAAGGGCATGACTGTAATTTCTCATAGGCTGTGCCCTGTGCTTATAAATAGGTGAACAGTACCCCCGTACTGTTCACTCTGACTGGTACTTGCTTTTTGCGTCACACTTGTACTTTCTTGCCTTCTGTCAAGCCGAAGGTACTTTTGTAATTTAGTATTGTTTCTGTCTTTCCATGATTATATAATGAAGAATGAGTTAATAATGTTATATGATTGTTTATGTTGTCTCCTATATGTCATATGCCTCTTCTTTTATTTGACATATACTACAATGATGAAGGTATGACCTTCATAACCTTTGTCTGAAGATCATTATATCCTAAGGGAAATAATGCTTCGAAGGACGAAGGTCATTAACGTTTAACATCTTGTGTTGCCTTGTTCTTAATTCATAGTATTTGAGAACAAGTCCCCAACATTGGCGCCCACCTCCGGTGAACTCTTTTTCGACCACCTTTGGCAAGCACTGACCTTCTTCATGCCGCCGAAGAAAGTTTCAGCGCCAGGGGCTGCCGCACTACAGCCACTGGACCCAAATCAGGAGACCCTCTCTCTTCAAGAGGCCCGAAGCCAAAAAAGGAAGGCCACCAGTCCAACACTCCAGGAGGAGGAGCTGGACCAAGAAATCAGAAACATGGAGATAATCCATCAACAAGTACAAAGGAAGAAGGAGAAGATGGCCCGACTGTCTGATCTTCAAAGACAGATCGACGAAGCCACTAAAGAAGTACACCATCTTGCTCAAGACGAACAAGATCGAAGGCCCCAACACAGGGAGCTTCATCAAGAAGGCTTATTCAATGAGGATGGATGGTATGATGATTTTAATCATGATACCTTTACCTTTGATGATGCTTCTCCCTTGGCAGCAGAACTGCAAGCTATCCCATAGCCTCCATCATATAAGCCACCTCAACTTCCCATGTATGATAGGCATTCAGATCCGAAGCAGTTTTTGATGAGTTATGAAGCAACTATATCTTCATATGGAGGCAATGCAGCTGTCATGGCCAAGTCCTTCGTCATGGCAGTTCGGAATGTGGCCCAAACATGGTATTCTTCTCTTCAGCCAGGGACTATTACTTCATGGCAGAAGCTCAATGATATGCTAGTGACAAGTTTCCAAGGCTTTCAGACAAAGCCAGTCACAGCTCAGGCCCTGTTTGAATGCACGCAAGATCATGAGGAGTATCTCTAGGCATATGTTTGAAGGTTCTTGCGTCTGAGAGCACAAGCGCCTATAGTGCCTAATGAAATTGTCATTGAGGCCATGATCAAGGGGCTTCGTCCAGGACCTACCGCCCAGTATTTCGCTAGAAAGCCTCCACGGACTCTAGAGAAGCTGCTTCAAAAGATGGATGAGTACATCCGGGCTGACAATGACTTCCGCCAAAGAAGGGAGGAAGCTTATAGGTTCTCTGAGATGACCAGGGGCTTCGGATGAAGAATCCACCCGAGACATGTCAGGTCAATTCACAACTCTACTCAGAGTGATGACAGAGGAAGTCAGCTGCAGAGGCCACAGTATACTTCACAATCTTCGCGACAGCAACAAAGCTCTTTCCGGCCGCCAGCTCCAAGAGGCAAAGGCGCCAGGGGCTTCGAAGGAAGATATGGGGATTAGCCCAGGAAGATCTACTGCCTATTTTGTGGTGAAGACAAGGGCCATACTACAAGAATGTGTCAAATCACCATCCAAAAGCAGAAGGAGATCGTAGAAGCCGAAGCCCGACAAAGTCAACCGAAGCAGGTCCTACACACTGCTTCATGTCACTCACCCTACATACCAGAATATGTGGGTAATCATCCTGCAGCTTCTGTTGCTTCGGCTAGTCAGCCATAGGCTTCTTGGCCACAGCTTCCACCTCCTCCACCACTACAACCTGCCTATTCACGAGGTCAGCAGCCAAAAGGGAGCCAACAGACCCATCAGCAGCGAGATTTCAGGGAGGAATCCGAAGCTCGCACAGTCAACAGTACTGTGCCAGAATCAAAACACATCTATTAAGAGATATCCTACTCTGAAACATTTTTACATTCATTGTCATTTTCTTTTTAATAAGGAACAATCAATGTAAACCTAATTTTATTGTCATTTTTAATTTCCTGTAATAGCTTCGTTCTTGTCATAGTGAAATATATATTCTCCACACACTCACGAAGCTCAAAAATTACTGAAGCTCAAAAGTAGTTCCTAAGGGAATGCAGAGCTAAAAATCGCATTGCAAGTTTCCCCGAAGCTACAAAAAGTCGTTCCTAAGGAGCAGCGTAAGTTTACTGTTGGGGGCCTTCGGCTTCCGAAGGTCCTCAAAAGTACAGTCTGATAATATTTTCCAAGTGTAATATGTGAACAGGCACCTTCGGAGCAGGTACCTTCGGAGTCAGGCCGCGAATGTACAAGAGCATGGTTAAGACGAAGCGCGACTGGAATGAAAAATGATCATGACGAAGGATAAGACGATCACGAAGCTATGTGCAGAAAGGCTTCGGCACAATGACAGAAAAGAAGAACCGACTTAAAGATGAAAAGCCGAATTGGACCTCGAAGAACTACTGTAGTTATTGATAAATATAAAGGGCATCAATGTAATTTTGTACGGGCTGCGTCCCGTGCCTATAAATAGGTGAACAGTACTCCCGTACTGTTCACGCTGACTTGACACACGCCTTTTTGCATCACGATTTGTACCTTTACCTTACATCAGTCTGAAGGTACATTTGTAATTCGTTTTTATGAATTTAATAACGGAAATGTATTGATGATAATGCTGATATTATTACTTGTACATTTTATATATAATTATTCTGTTCACTCATTTATCAACCTAACGAAGGTCTTTTCCTTCATAACCTTCGTCCGGGATTCATTGTACCCAAAGGGATATACTGTTTCTAAGGACGAAGGAGTTTGACATTTAACACTTTTATGTTGTCTTGTTCTTAATTCATAGCATTTGAGAACAAGCCCCCAACATTGGCGCCCACCTCCGGTCAACTCACTTCCACTTTTTGGGTTTTGAAAACCTTCGGCAAACGTCATCTTCGTCATGCCGCCAAAAAAAGCTTCAACGACAGGGGCTGCCACTCTGCAGCCGCTGGACCCCAATTAGGATGTCGTCTCTCTTAGGGAGGCCCGAAGCCAGAAGAGGAAGGCCATCAGTCCAACGCCTCCAGAAGATGACTTGGACCAAGAAATACAAAAAATGGAGATGCTCCATCAACAGGTTCAACGGAAGAAGGAGAAGATGGCTCGTCTAGCTGATCTTCAAAAGCAGATAGATGAAGCCTCTGAAGAGCTTCGACATCTCGCTCAAGATGACCAGAATCAAAGGCCTCCACACAGAGAGCTTCATCAAGAGGGTTTCTACAACGAGGATGACTGGTATGAAGATTTCCATCACGGAAATTTTGCTTTTGATGATGCTTCTCCCTTGTCAACAGAACTGCAGGCTGTTCCTTGGCCACAGTCTTACAAGCCGCCTCAGCTCCCCATGTACGACGGTCATTCAGACCCGAAGCAATTCTTGATGAGCTATGAGGCAACTATATCTTCGTACGGTGGCAACAAGGCGGTCATGGCAAAGTCCTTCGTCATGGCTGTCAGGAGCGTTGCACAAACTTGGTACTCTTCCCATAGGCCAGGGACAATCACCTCATGGCAAAAGTTGAAGGATATGTTGATAACCAGCTTCCAAGGGTTTCAGACGAAGCCAGTCACTGCCCAAGCTTTATTCCAGTGCACCTAGGATCACGAAGAATACCTTCAGGCATATGTCCGAAGGTTCCTACGTCTGAGGGCACAGGCACCAACAGTGCCCAATGAAATTGTCATTGAAGCCATGATCAAGGGGCTTCGGCCAGGACCTGCAGCTCAGTACTTTGCTAGGAAGCCTCCTCAAACTCTGGAGAAGCTGCTCCAGAAGATGGACGACTACATTCGAGCTGACAATGATTTTCGCCAAAGAAGGGAGGAAGCTCTCAGATTCTCTGAAATGACTAGGGGCTTCGGAGGAAGATTTTATCCAAGGCACGTCAGGTCAATTCACAATTCTACTCAAAATGACGACAAAGGCAGTCAACAGCAAAGGCCACAGTGCTCCTCGCAAGCTTCGGGGCAACAGCAAAGCTCCTTCCGGCTGCCAGCGCCAAGAGGCAGAGGCGCCAGGGGCTTCGGGGGAAGATTTGGGGATCAATCAAGAAAAATGTACTGCCTATTCTATGGTGAAGGTAAGGGCCACACCACCAGGATGTGTCACATTACCATCCAGAAGCAGAAGGAGCTAGCAGAAGCTGCTGCACAACAGAATCAGCCGAAGCAGGTCATGCATACTGCTTCGTACCATTCGCCTTACATTCCAGAATATGTAGGCAATCACCCTGCAGCCTCTGTTGCTTCGGCAAGCCAACCCCAAGCTTCCTGGCAACAACTTCCACCGCCACCACCAATACAACGAGCTTCGCAGCCAGAAGGGAGCCAGCACTCTCACCCCCAGAGGGACTTCAGAGAAGAATCCGAAGCTCGCACAGTCAATAGCACCGTGCCAGAGTCGAAGCACATTTACTGACAAAATATCCTACCAAAACAGCAGTTTTTTTGCATTTTTACATTCAGTATTACTTTTTTGTTAATAAGGAACAATTATGGGAAGTTTAAGTGTCTTTTATTGTTTTTCAATTTCTTGTAACGCTTTCTCCATAGGCTTGAGTTGCCAAAGCATACGAGTTTATGGTGGCATGAAGGACCGTTGTATTGTCAAAAGTTTTTTTATAACGGACATAGTGCAAATTGTTTGAAACAGTGAAAAGTCGTTCCTAAAGGAGCGCAGAGTAAGTTTTCTGAGCTTACAGCGAAAAGTTAGCACTGATTCCGCCGAAAGTAAAAGGCGAAGAAGCTCCTAAGGGAGGCTTACAGCGAAAAATAAACGCTGATTCCGCTGAAAGTAAAAGGCGAAGAAGCTCCTAAGGGAGGCTTACAGCGAAAAGTCAACGTTGATATAAAAAGTGTGTGTGCTCTATTACAAGGATATGTATCTGTGGCAGAAATGTCATTTTGCATAACATAACATCATCACATCATTCTGCATAACATAAGCATCATACAACATATTGCATGTGGAACAAGAAGGGGGTACAGTATTGATCTTTGGAGAATATTTTGGAAAAGAGAAAATCGTACTAAAGCACAAGACAAGTCGAGAAGAAGTGTAGCTTCATTAGAGAGGCAACAAAAAACTTTTCTATAGCGTCGGAGAATATTTCACGAAGCTTGGATAATCTTCACCAGCCAAGTATGCAATTTCTTGTGATATAAGATTTTCTTCACGAAGCATGAAAAGAAGGGAAGGTGTTTTTTTCGCCGAAGGCTCAAAAAATGGTATGTATGCAAGATTTCATGCATCGTAAAGAATTAAAACTGTACATGGATTATATATTACAAAGTTACAATATATTACATACGTTACGTTCCAAATGTTTTTACAGTAGCATTTAATCCTCTTTAAGAACTATTTCTGCAGCTTCGTTCAGTAGCTGGTCGACAACCTTGTCCATAATGGCTTCAGCCATTTTTCTAATTTCATCGTCCCCCTTCGGGTGGGGGCCCGGAGATGCCTCAGCAGGTTCTGAGCGAAGAGAAGATACGGCTATATTACTATTACAAACTGTGAACAAAGTCTGGAATAAAAAATTACAACATAATAAAAATCACTAATTAATACCTATTTGCCCTTCGGGCTCTGTACTTTTTTCGGCAGCCGCCGCTACTTTTCTAGCATCATGGATGCCTTTTTCAGTCTTTTGAATAATTTCTTGCGCCATTTCTCGGCCACCGTTGTCCCAGATATCGGTGAAAAATTTTCCGCCGATCATGCTTGCTTCGGCTGAGGGGTCTTTAATGTCTTCGGAGGACAAAGTAGCTTCGGATTGCGCTAAAGATTTTACATGCTCACAACCTTTCTTCTCCAAAATAGTAGCAATTCCTCTAGCACCCGAAAAAGCACATATGTCTCCGCGGCTATTCAGGATTTCTTCGAAGGCCTCAGCTTCGTTACTGATCCATTCCATCGGACCTTCGGGATTGCCCCTTGAGAAATTCTCTTCGCTAGAGAATGCGCCAACGTTAGCAAAGCTGGACTTTATCTTTTTAACGCACTCTATGGATTTAACATAGCATCTTCTCTGAGAAGCACGAAGCTCTTTAACATTAACTTCCAAATGATCTGCCCATTGATCGCTTAATTCTCGTCTTGTTTCTTCAAGAGTGCGTTCTTCTTTGGCTCGGGCTAGTTGTTTACGAAGATCTTCAATTTCACGCTTCTGAGCTTCAGCTTGAGTTTTAGAGTTAGCCTCGTTTTCCTTCATTTTTTCCACTAGTGTAAGCAGAACTTTGTCCTTCTCCAAGGCTTCGTTTCTTAGTCTGATAACCTCTGTTCGAAGGTTGTTGAGAGCAATGGTGCAGCTCTCGTCTTCAGCATTCTTTTGTGCCCTTAAGGCATTGCTAAGAATTAAGCCCTATTCAAAAAGAAATAATAGATTAACACAACAGT
The DNA here is from genome assembly GCA_029449295.1 of Zea luxurians. NCBI lineage: Eukaryota > Viridiplantae > Streptophyta > Magnoliopsida > Poales > Poaceae > Zea > Zea luxurians. The sequence continues at coordinate 19,863,081 of JAOPSE010000042.1, forward strand.
AAAGGACTCATTCAAAATCCACAAAATTCAAAATTTACAATCTTCGTACCTTCAGATTGTTATATGCAAGACTATCCGCAAGATCCTCCTTCGTCATGGCGCAAAGGCCAGCTTCAAGCTTCGGGAATCCCATGCTTCTAGACATCTCCCGGCAGATGGATAGTTCTTTATTGTCTGGGAGGCAATACAAGAAGTCATCTTCGTCTGTCCCATTGAACACTACGGCCCCCTTCGGATACTTCAGTTCTCGGGCATAGTGATTAGCTTTGAAAATCTCTTCTTCAGATAGTTTCTTCCCCGAAGAATGTCGCACAATATAATCATGTATTCTAGAAGATGCTTCGGGGGTGGCAGTCCCAATTTCCTCAATCAGAATCGGTTCTGTTATTTTTGCTTTTTCAGTTTCTAAACTTGCCTTCGACATTTTTTTCGACCTCCAAAGGTTGTATCTTGGTGGATTCCGAAGGCCCAGCTTCAGTTTCAAATTGCTGCCTCGAAGCTTCACCAGCAAAGGCTTCAGTGGACACTTCAACAGTTTTCTTTGGAGTTATGCTTGAAGATTTAATTGTCTCCAAAACATCCAGCACATTAACCATCCTTTTTCTTTTCGGGGTTGCTGCTGGCCCCTTCTGGCTTTTAGCTGTCTCAACTTTTGACGAAGGGCTTAAAACATCTAGTGTTTTTCTTTCTTCAGATTTCTCTGTTTTTTCTATTGTCGGTGCTTCGGCCATTTCTTCGGATTTTGGCGCTGCAGTTGGTTCTCTGGCCTCGGTGGCCGAAGAGGCCTCGCCAATGAACTCGGGCACTGTGGCCGGCTCAATACAGCGTGGAGGGTGTGTGGACACTTTTACTTTCTTCCTCTTCGGTGCTGGCTCCCCAGGAGCAGCCGAAGCAGTGTCTTTCGCAAGAGAAGTATTTTTTTCTCTTTTGACCTCGCATTGGATAATAGTAATCAGGATAGATAAATCCAATTGCATCAAATACTCGGTTGAGTCTCTTCTTTTTTCGGCCTCCGAAAGCCGCTGATAATGCAGTGTTTTCGGCCTTTGAGTATGCCCCAAGCAATTCATCACTTACATTTTCAATGCTTTTCAGCCAATCATCATCCGGTTCAACAAACTTATCTCCATACTTGAATGTATATTTCAGCCTGATTAGACCACCCTCGTCAGTTTCTTTAACGGTCTCCTTCGGCATTTCCCAGTTATCTACAAGTGGCCACACTCTGAAGGCAATGTGCTCTTGCATTAAATCCCTGGTCCCAACAAAAGAGCAGACCACGCCGAAGGCCCTCTGACATTCCTCAGCTGCTTCGTCCATTTCTACCTTTGGTTTCCGGAGTCCGAAGCGCTGCCAGATAGGGCGCATGATGATGTCTTTGATATCTTCCCGAACCTTCAAATCATTCTTCACGTAGAACCATTCCTTCATCCATTCCCCGGGCCATCTCTTCCGAAAGGTTGGCACGGGACAGCTTGACCCAGAGCGGGCACTGAAGCTATAGCAACCAAAATTATTATGATATTGCTCCTTACCCCAGGGTTTCGTCTCATATACTAGCTCGTGTATATTGCAAAAGCTTTTTGCACTTGGTTCCAGGCCCTGGCTCCTCACAGCCCAGACAAAGATTCCCAATCTTATCACTGCTTCGGGGGTAAGTTGATGAAGGTAAATTTGATATATTTTCAAAACTTCTACCACAAACCTGCTTAGAGGGAATCGTAACCCAGCCTTTAAGAAGCTTCGGAAGATCACCACCTCATTATCTTCGGGGGTCGGCGTAGTTTTTTCTCCGTCGTCTGCCCTCACCATGGATATATCTCGGAAATATCTCCCCCTCATATTTTCAAGGTGACTCTGCTTAATAGTTGATTTTCCGAAGTTTGAGTGACTAGGCCGCCACGGGCGATCTTCGGAGTCCTCCCCACCACTATCCACATCATAGCTGTCACTGTCGCCAGTATCTTCAGATAAACCCTCCAAAGTTTCCTTGACAATCTTTTCCGTATTGGTCTTCGACATTGACTCAAGAAAACCTAGGTGCATCTCCTCCGAAAGGCTTAGCTTCGAAGCACCAGCAACTATCTTATCCTCAGACATTTTCGCGAATGCCGACAAATCAGACTTGATACCGAAGCTTAAAAATCTAAGACCGAGCAAATGCTGACGCGCGCAGGCTGAAAGCTGGGTGCGTAGGCTAATAGCTGGGTGAGAAAAAAGCAGGTGGCAAAAGGGCGTGCCAAATAAACTCGCGGTGAGCTTGTATTTATACACCCAGTATGTCGAAAACTGGAGGGCCCCGCTTGTCAATGTCTGTTGCTACTCTAGCAAAAGGGAGGTGTTTTTTCAGACCTTCGGCTTAAAGCCTTCGTCCATGTCGCAATATGAATTTATCTTTACAATAAATTGACATTGCGAGGGGCTACTGTTGGGGGCCTTCGGCTTCCGAAGGTCCTCAAAAGTATAGTCTGATAATATTTTCCAAGTGTAATATGTGAACAGGCACCTTCAGAGCAGGTACCTTCGGAGTCAGGCCGCGAATGTACAAGAGCATGGTTAAGACGAAGCGCGACTGGAATGAAAAATGATCATGACGAAGGATAAGACGATCACGAAGCTATGTGCAGAAAGGCTTCGGCACAATGACAGAAAAGAAGAACCGACTTAAAGATGAAAAGCCGAATTGGACCTCGAAGAACTACTGTAGTTATTGATAAATATAAAGGGCATCAATGTAATTTTGTACGGGCTGCGTCCCGTGCCTATAAATAGGTGAACAGTACTCCCGTACTGTTCACGCTGACTTGACACACGCCTTTTTGCATCACGATTTGTACCTTTACCTTACATCAGTCTGAAGGTACATTTGTAATTCGTTTTTATGAATTTAATAACGGAAATGTATTGATGATAATGCTGATATTATTACTTGTACATTTTATATATAATTATTCTGTTCACTCATTTATCAACCTAACGAAGGTCTTTTCCTTCATAACCTTCGTCCGGGATTCATTATACCCAAAGGGATATACTGTTTCTAAGGACGAAGGAGTTTGACATTTAACACTTTTATGTTGTCTTGTTCTTAATTCATAGCATTTGAGAACAAGCCCCCAACATTTGCTGAAGCTACAAAAAGTCGTTCCTAAGGGAGCGCAGTGTAAGTTTTCTGCTCAAAAATCGTTCTAATGGGAATGCAGAGCCAAATACCGCCGAAATATAAGGCGAAGCGCAAAAAGTCAACGCGAATACCACTGAAATAGAAGGCGAAGAAGTTCAAAAGATGTTCCTAAGGGGATGCAGAACTTACACCGAAAAAAGCGGTGAAGCCGAAAAATAAACGGCAAAGAGATTTTGATCGTTCCTAAGGGGACGCAGAGATTGTGTTTCAGCGTGGGTATGTGTCTTCGGCATTAGCATCATTCTTTGCATCATATCATCGCATCATGTCGCATAGCATCACATCATACATCATATCACATCAATGACACGAATTGGAAACGAAGCCGATCTTCGAAGAATGCTTTACAAAAATGAAAAGGTGCTAAGGCACAAAGCAAGCTGAGAATTGCAGCTTCATCAGTTCTGATGTGGAAGACGAGATCTATTATTTACGAAGCATCAATGTTTTTACGAAGTATGGGAGTTCTCACGAAGCATATAATTTCTTCTTTACGAAGCATGAAAAGAAGGGAAGGTGTTTTTTCGCCGAAGGCTCAAAAACGGTATGTACATAAAATTTCATGCATCGCAAAGAATTGAATTACAAACAACTTACATATTAGATTCAAAATTATAAACATCAAATATTACAGACTTAGTTCAGCAAATGTTACATTAGTATCCTAGAAATGTTTTTACAATAACTACTATTCTTCCTTCAAAACATTTCCTGCAGCTTCATTAAGCAGTTTGGTAACAACTTCGTCGACAATAGCTTCAGCCGTATTAATGATCTCTATCGCTTTCTTTGTCTCCGGATCGGCTAGGGGGTCGAACGGCTCCGGTGGAGGAGGTAGCTCAGCTGCGATAGAAAAAATCAATCAGTTCGAAGCCACGAAAATAAACGGCGAAGGTGCAAGCCATTAAACAATACCTATCTGTCTCTCAAGTTCTGCAGCTTTCTCAGCTTTCTTCGCTGCTTCTCGAGAGTCGTGGATATCTTTTTCGCTCTTCTTCATTATTTCATGAGCCATTTCTCGGCCACCATTTTCCCAAATATCAGTGAAAAATTTTCCGCCTATTAAACTTGCTTCGGCCGTGGGGTCCTTCGTGTCATCCACGGAGAAGGCAGCTTCGGCCTGGGCCAAGGTTTTAACATGATCACAACCCGCCTTCTCCATAACGGCTGCAACTCCTCTCGCACCAGAGAACGCACAGACGTCCCCACGATCACTCAAGATTTCCTCAAAAGCTTCGGCTTCACCACTGATCCACTCGATAACGCCCTAGGGGTCGCCTCGTATGAAGTTGTCTTCATTTGAATATGCGCCCACGTTGGCGAAGCTAGTTTTCATCTTTTTCACGCATCCCATAGATTTTTCAAAACACCTTTCCTTGGATGCGCGAAGCTCTGCAACTGTCTTTTCTAAATAATTTTTCCAATATTCGCTGGCATCTCGATTAGCTTCAGCAACAGCGCATTTTTCTTTGGCCTTAGCTAATTGCCTCCGAAGGTCTTCAATTTCACTCTTTTGGGCCTTAGCTTGAGCTTTGGAACTAGCTTCGTCTTCTTTTATTTTGTTTACCAATGAAATTAATATTTTATCCTTTTTAAGGCCTTCGTTCCTTAGTTCAATCACCTCTGAATGAAGGTTGTTCAGAGCCATTGTACACCCTTCATCTTCGATGTTTTTCTGTGCTCTGAGGGCATTGCTAAGGATCAAGCCCTGCAACACGAAGTACAACATTAAGTATAAACAAATGAAGTAATTCATTTTCAAATACAAAATTTATTTTCATACCTTTATACTATTATATGCTAAACTGTCAGCCAATTCATACTTTGACAATACCGAGAGGCCATCTTCTAGCTTCGGAAATCCGAAGCTTCTTCCTATCTCCTGGCTGACAGATATCTCTTTGTTATCCGGGAGACAGTACAAAAAATCTTCTTCTCCGCTACCATTAAATACCAATGCCCCCTTCGGGTATTTCAGTTTTTGGGCATAATGTTGAGCTTCTCGTTTTTCTTCCTTAGAAAGCGTTTTTCTCGAAGCATGGCGGATGATGTAATCAGTGCTCTCTTTTAAAGCTTCGGGAGCAGGAGTAGCAACCTTTTTAGGCGAAGTTTGCTCTGAGGCCTTTTCTTTTATTGCCTTTTCTTCAATTTCCGAAGGTTTTTTCTCGGCGAGCTCTGAAGGCCTAGCTTCGGCACTAGCTTGGCTTACTGCAGCTTCAATTTTGGTCGGCTTTGTTTCAGCTTCGGTTTGCATTTTCGAAGCCTCGGCGATTTTTCCTGAAGGAGTAGAGCTTAAAGCCTTTACTGTTTCTAGCAGATCTAGTACATTTGCCATCCTTCTTCTTTTGGGAGTTGCTGCAAAGCTTTTTTGTGCCTTCGGTTCTGTTACTTCTGCCGAAGGGCTTAAAATTTCTAACATTTTTGTTCCTTCAATTTTTGGCTCTTCGGCCTTATCTTTATTAGTCTTTGACTCAGCTAGCTTGGCTGAGGGTGCCTTCGGCATGATAGCCGGATCTTCAGCCTTCTGTGTAGGAGGAATGGGCTCCTTTGGTTCAGCAGCTGAAGAAGTCTCCCCGCCAAACTCAGGCACCACGACCGGTTCAATATAACGTGGCCGGTGGGTAAGGACTTTCAACTTTTTGCTCTTCGGCACAGGCTCATCTAGAGTGGCCGAAGCAGTAGTCTTGGCCGAAGCAGCAGTTTTCCTCTTCTTTCCCCACCCCCACAGCGGGTAGCAGTAGTCGGGGTAAGCAAAACCAATGGCATCAAAAACTCTATTTAGCCTCTTTTTTCCCCGGCCCCCGAAGGATGTGGATAATGCATTATCTTCTGCTTTGGAATACGACCCAAGCAGTTCATCACTTATAGCTTCGATACATTTCAGCTAGTCGTCATTTGGTTCATCAAATTTATCTCCATATCTGAAGGTGTATTTCAATCGAACCAGCTCACCTTCGCTAGACTCGGTGATAATCTCCTTCGGCATTTCTCAGTTCCCTACAAGCGGCCATACTCTGAAGGCTATATGCTCTTGGATTAAATCTCTTGTACTAATAAAAAAGCAAATAGTACCAAAAGCCTTTTGGCATGCTTCGGCGGCTTCGTCAATCTCAACCTTCGGCCTTCGGAGGCCAAAGCGGGACCAAATGGGGCGCATAATAACCTCCTTGACATCCTTCCTTACTACCAAATCGTTCTTCACATAAAACCATTCCACCATCCAATTTCTCGGCCATCTTTTCCGAAATGTTGGCACTGGGTAGCTTGAGTTGGGATGGGCGACAAATCCATAACAACTGAAGTTGTTGTAATATTGTTCTTTTCCAGTTGCCTTCGTTTCATACATAAGTTCGTGCATGCTGCAGAAGCATTTTGCGCTTAGGTCTATACCTTGGCTCCTTGTTGCCCAGACAAAGACTCCCATCCTCAATAAAGCTTCGGGGGTCAGTTGATGAAGGAAAATTTAGAAGGTTTTCAACACTTCAACTACAAACCTGCACAGCGGGAACCGAAGCCCAGCTTTAAAGAAGCTTCGGAAAATCACAACTTCATTTTCCTCAGGCGCAGGAGTGTTATTGTCTTCGCCAGCCCTCACAATAGACATAACTTGAAAGTATCTCCCCCTCATGCTCTCAAGGTGACTTTGCTTGATGGTCGACTTTCCAAAAATTGTATGGATTGGCCTCCACGGTCGATCTTCGGAATCTTCACCCCCACTTTCTGCATCATAATTGTCACTGTCACCAGTGTCTTGAAATAGGCCCTCCAATATCTCTCTTGTGATCTTCTCTGTATTTGATTTTGCCATTGATTCTAAAAACCCAGCTATTTAAGGATTTGCAGCCTTCTTCTGCTCAAAGAGCTTCTCCTCTTCGGTTAGCTTCGTCTCAGCAGCAACCTTCTTGTCTTGAGACATCTTTTCTTCGGAAATGACAAAAACGTGTCCTTCAAACCGAAGCTTAGAAAGCTTGAGAAACTAAGCAAGCGTTGGTGAGCAAGAGCTATAAAATTGAGCAAATAAAGCAAGTGGCACAAACAGCGTACCAAATGTGGTCAGGGTGAGTTCTTATTTATACGCTCAGCACGCCCCGAGTTGGAGGGTCTCGTCTATCATTGACTGTTACTATTCTAGCAAAGGGAAGGTGTTTTTTTTGGACTTTCGGCTTAAGGCCTTCATCCATGTCACAGTCTGAATTCATTATCTTAAACAAATTAATACTGTGATGGGCTACTGTTGGGGGCCTTCGTCCTTCGAAGGTCCTCAAAAACATAATTTAACAGTGTCTTCCAAGCATGGTTTATATACAGACACCTTCGGATTCAGGATTAAAGGCATATACGATGAAGGGCATGGGCGAGACGAAGGATGACGCAACTTCGAAGCTATGAAAGGCATATTTCTAGATTTGTTTTTGTATTAAAAACAAATTTCTATAGTTATTTCTCTGTTTTTAATCATCTCTGAACTGGGCCTCAATTTTCAGAAAGGCCAGGGATCTCGGGGCTAAAAATACTAAGACACAGGGCACAGGAATGTGGACTATGGGTTGTTTTTAAATAAACAGAGGGGCCCCTTTGTGAAAAGGCTGGCCGAAGGGGTATGGCTGTTTACTGACCGTCCGATCACACGTGTGCGGCGCAGATTAGATCGCACAACACCGCGAACCTGTACGTAATCTGGTCCATCGGATCAACGACCAAGGGTGACGATTTTAAATGGGCTCGATCCGATCATTCCCCTGCGTTGACGATCCGATAGCCAGGATCTCCTTAAGCCGAAACGGTACCTTGACTCTAATCCCCACCGTCTGCCCCGAATCAGACGGTCCTGATTCGCCACACCCCGCCGTGAGCTAGCACAGCGGCGCTACTGGCCCAGACGTCGGAGAGATGGCCGGAATTCGGCCATCCCGTCCAGGAGGGCCCTAGCTTCAAATCTAAAACGCAATTCATGCAATTCCAGGTACGGCGAACGCAAGGAAAGGGCACTCACCAAAGACGGCTGCCGAGACGACGCTGGCCACGACGAGGGGTGCTTCCGCTGTGGAGGAGGAACACTGACGAGGAATTGCCCACGTGTGAGGCGATTTCCCACACCCGAGGCTCTCGGTTTGAGTACCGCGACCCAAGACGGTGGTCCGAGACACTTCGACGGAGTTGATTTGGCGAGGGACCGTGGTTTGACAGGTGTCGATGTCGCCCTCCCGCACGGTGGCAGCAGTAGTTCACGCGACGTGGCCTGGCGAATGGAGCAGATGGGTCTCGAGAGGTTGGCCCTAGTGCCCCTTTACCTCAGTCAGCGGAGGTTGGTGCATGCCCGCATGCGCCGCGCGCAACAGCTACGCCCAATTCACCCGGCGTCACCGCAAGCCTGCACGCCATGGTGAGAAGAAAGGAGAAGTGGAGACACTCCTCCTAGGGTCCCACATGGCGGTGTAATCGGGTCGCGAGCGTAGGCGCCACGGCTGCTGACAACGCGGGGCCACGAGTCGGTGAGTAATGCGCGGGGAGCTCACGCCGCCCGCTGACGATCCGGCCCCACATGTCGGCGCAAGGTATAGCTTGGGCTGGCGCGAGTGGGAGCCAAGTTGGCCGAAAATGACGCAGGAACGGCCCATGAACCCACTTATTCTTTTCTATTTATGCTCTAATTTCTTCTCTCCATTTCCAAGTTAAATTTGAACTTCGAATTTTGAATTCAAACTTGTGCCACATTATTCTCTATTACTTTTGTGAAGTTAAAAATACCAATTTTAGAAATATAATTATATTATTTATATTTTTATACCATTTCTATTCTTCTTATTTTCAAAAACACTAATTTTAATTTAGGGTTTACTTCAACCTTTAGAATTATTATTTTATTATCATTATCCCTATTATTTTATTTAATGCACAAGCATATAAAACTCCAACAAGATGCACTTTATTTTATTTTAGTATCACTTGTTTTAATTAATCCCTCATAATTATATGTATGCTCTTTTTATGATGCAAATGTGGCACATAAAATAAGGAATTTCAATATAGTATTCACTATATACATTTTGGGTATTACAAATCCTACCCCCTTACAAAGAATCTCGTCCTCGAGATTTAAGATCTAAGGAATAGATGTGGAAAATCTATGTGAAGCTCTTCTTCTCTCTCCCAAGTAGCTTCATCTTTTCCGTGGTGGCTCCATTGCACTTTGCACATCTTTATAACCTTATTTCTTGTAACCCGAGTCAGTGTATCAAGAATCTTGATGGGGTACTCTGGATAAGTCAGATCATCTTGAACACTAAGGTCCTCCATTGGTAGCTACTCTTCAGGTACCCTGAAACATTTCTTCAGCTGTGATACGTGAAAGACATCATGCACATCCGCAAGATGATTAGGTAACTCCAATTGATATGCAACTTCTCCTACTCGCTTTAAGATTAAGAAGGGTCCAATAAAGCGAGGGGACAACTTTCCTTTGACTTTAAATCTTCTCATACCCCTAAGTGGTGACACTTTCAAATAGACATAATCACCCTCCTTAAACTCTAGCTATCTTCTTCGGGTCTCGGCATAACTTTTCTGCCTTGACTGTGCAGTTCTCAAATTCTCCCTTATTTGCTGGACTTGCTCCTTAGCCTCTTGTATAATTTCAGGTCCAAATAACTGTCTTTCACCAGTTTGATCCCAATATAGTGGAGTCCTACACTTCCTTCCATACAAAGCCTCAAACGGGGACATCTTCAAACTGGCCTGGTAGCTATTATTGTAAGAGAACTCCGCATAAGGCAAACTCTTATCCCAACTTTCACCATGTTTAAGAGCACAATCTCTTAACATATCCTCTAGCACTTGGTTGGTCCTCTCAGTCTGCCCATCAGTCTATGGATGGTAAGCCAAACTAAAATTCAATCTTGTATCCAAGGACTCGTGCAACTTCTTCTAGTACCAAGAAGTAAACTGTGATCTCCGGTGTGGCGGAACTGCCTAAATTATTTCAGCTTAAGTGCCTAAGTCATGCCTTAGGGGCCATAACACACTTAAATCAGAATAACCCGTCAGTCCCTCAGATCTAGTCTGATAGAGCCACTTACTAGGATCAAATTCCACAATCTCACTCGAAGGTGAGTCACAGAAGAATTACAATAAAGCAGGAAACCTCAATTTAAGTACTAAAGTTATTACATGAATCGGAGTTTTTCAAGTAGCGAATAAAGTTCTCAAAATAAAATGCAGCGGATAATCGACGTCGTCTGTAGCGTGGAAATGGGCAAGGCCTAGCCCACTACTCCTCGTGCTCCTCTCTTGTTGGAGCAGCATCCCACACGACTGTCCAACCCGGTGGCAGGGTGGTAGGCCAAGTCACACCATCAACCACATCCTGCAGCGTACCTGCAAAATTATGCCACAAGCAAGGCTGAGTATACTAATACTAAGCTAGACTTACCCGGTGCGAGGAATCTACTCCTCTACCTCTAGACCATGCAACTGTTTGGCTGAGGGGTTTGGTTTGCCAAAAGCACTAGCTGTTTCTAAAATCAAGTTTTAGCTTTTCCATTTTTAGCATCATTAGCTTTACTAAGTTTGCTTTTTCTAAGCATACATGGTAACAAGCATTTAGTGCAATCAACAAATTGTCTCATGTATCCTCATTTCACTTCTTACTCAATGTAGTACAAGGGGTCAAGCAGTCTCATTAGCTACGAGAAGCAGACGATTCGAATCGAGTTTTATCCTTGCAAGGTAAACCTAAACACACGACATGTCATGGTACTCCGACCCCACACATGTCAACCGTCCCCATCGATTCCCCATTCGCGTCCAGGCCTCACCGCCTTGGCATACAATGCTCCACTGACCCCGGCTGCCGCCGTGCAGTGACCGCACTTGTACCCACCATAGCTAGCATGGGAGACCCAGTCTCAGGTCGCGTGAGGGATAAAGTCCGCGCCCGGCTTCACTCAGGTACTAGGTTTACCGGTTACCATATTTCCCGACATGTTCTTAGTACGTTCAAAGCTTGACTCAGATATCCACACATTAATCCTTAGTTCCTTTTTCCCGTCTCATGGACAAGGAATCCTCCCTGGATCCAAGTCAATAGACTAACATAGATTCCGTTATCAAGATGAATACAATCAATTCCTGACCTCGCGCGAGTGCTAGAAAAATCACTCGACTTCTACTGAGATCCTGATTAGCATAGCAGCTACTCGACCTAGCATACTAGTATTCATCTCAAAAAGGTATACTAAGTTCATGCAACTAGAGGTTTCAAGCAACTCCTACACTTAAGTGCACATTACAATCCTACAAGCATTAAGTGTAGTAAAGTAGCATATAATGATACGGTTATGCATAAAAATCGGGGCTTGCCTTCAATAGCTAGGGCTGCGGGGAGATCCTCGATAGCAGCCTCGGGAGCTTGCTGCTGGTCCTCCTCTTGGACAGTTCCTTGCTCGGGGATGAGCACGTACTCTCCGTCAGCGAGATTACAATCTAATGAATGCAATGAGTAAGATACATGCATGATATGATATGTGCTTTAGCAATTAAACTTTGATGGTGAATGATCTACTTAAATTAGATAGAGTTAAATCGTGTTACACAAGATTTTTGGTGGTATACTTAGTAATTTGGATCACACTCAGTTAAACTAAGTGGTAAGTTCATTTTGGTGTTCCACTGAATTCTTTTTAAAGTCTTAGTGAGAATTGTCAAGAATTCAAATTGGACTTATTGGGGCGAGGTTTATCTTTCCTTTCTTTCCCTTGATTTCCTTTATGTTTTTAGACTGGGTTTGAACTACAAGTTACCTTAATAAATTTCCAAAAATTCTGTAAAAATTACAGTGGCTTATTACTGGTGTATGATTCTCTGTCTCAAAATTTGGGGTTCAAAAAGTGAATAGTTTTCTCTGGACAAAATTACCAAATTTTAGGGCAGAAGGGGTGATTTGAACTACAACTACCATTTAATAGTGGGAAGTTTTCTAATACTTATTTTGCTGGCATTTAGATGTTATAACATGACTTGGCAAAATTTTCTAGCCATTAATACTTACCAGTTATTTTATTATGTTTTTCCCAAGTTTCTAGCCAAAGGGGTGCTTTCTACTACCACTATATTTGAAAAATATCAAACAACAGATTTCTGATTTTTCCTAGCTTCTATTTTGCGCAAGAGCAATCATTCTGAAGTTTGGTATCCCTTTGCTTAAAGGAAGGGATGGTAGGAATTATTTGGATTAAATGGCCTTTTTCATGAAGTATTGGTAATAGGCATTACTGTGCATCTTTTAAATGGGTTTGCATTTTTCTCTGGTGGCCTATCTCATTAGTGATCTAGCAAAATTTTATTTACCCATTATTGCATTATTTGGGTTACTAATGATTTATTCAAAATATGACTCATTATCATGTTCTATTTATCTACCCTACTTAAAATGATGGGCTGGGGTGTTTATTATTTTTGCAGTGGGGTTTTGTTGATCACAAGTTCACTGAATTTTTATTAATAACTTTGGGTCTGGTTTTATAATTCTAATAATTGTTTTCTAGTTGGAATAATGCTAAATGAAACATTTCACTTTGAATCTGTTCTGGACTAGGGGTCCCTTTATTTTTCCTAGGTTCTTTGTTACTTAAGTAGACTAGGAAAAATAATTTCATCCACTGGTCACTAATTTCTAAGGTCTTTCTGATTTTCCTAAGTTTTGGGCAAAATGGCTTTTAATAGGTATCCCCACTAAATTTTTCAATACTGGGATTTGAACATCTACAAATTTTCTTAAGTTCAGCACAGAAGCATAACTAATTTTCCTTAATTAAACAAGATTTGGTCAGTTTCTGTATTTAATTATAAACTCTAAAATTTAGAACAGAAAGCATAAGGTTTAGCATTTTTAATTGGTAGTCCATAATATTTACAATCTAGCAAAATTGGTTTGACAGTTTTTGGTTAAGTATTTTTCAAGTTATGAATTTTCTAATTTCTCTGTTCATTAAAAAGATTAAACAGAAATGATTAAATGGAAAACTACTTTGCAACGGGGTCCCTAGCGGGTGTTTTCAACTTTCCTTACAGACTAGTCCTTGGGCTACTATTCAATTGAGTCACTGACAATTCAGAAAACCCCCTGGGTTCTTCTAATCCTAACCCGAGGTCCTTCCCCCAATTTAAACAGTACCCGTGGCGGAAGAAAGGGCAGAGGGGCTTACCGACGGCGAGACTGCTCCAGTGAGGTGGCCGAGGGTGTAGGGGAGGTCCTGAGGGTCACGGCGATGTGTGGGTCGCCACCGGGGATGGTCGGAGTCGGCCGGTCCACGTGCGCAGGCGGGGGAGCTCGTCGGCGGCGAGGAGTCCGGCCTATCCAGGGCACAATTGACCAATCAAACGGGTCAGAGAGCTTCACTAGGGATCAAGGAGGGTGTGTGCGAGAGGAATTGAAGAACGGCTCATCGGGTTGCTTGGTCTACGCGCGCAGGCGGGCGGCCGAAGTCCGGTGAGGGCGATCTTGGCCTTCCGGTGAAGTTTTGCTGGGTCCGAGGGCTGGGAAAGCTTCAAAAGCTAATGGCGAAGCTAACCGAGTGGCTGGCACGGCTTGGAAGTGACTGGAGTGGGCTGGCCACGGCGGCCGAGGCTCTTGTGGCAATGGCGGGCGGAAAAGAGCTCGCCGGAGCTAAGGAGGGGCGTCTGGCCGGCGAAGGTGAGCACGGGGTGAGGTGAGGCACGCCCGGGGAGGCTTTATAGGCGAGGGCGAGCACGGCCGAGGGCAAGGGCGCGCGACGGACTTGACTGAACGCTGGGGCGAGCGCGCGCGGGTTGGGCGAGCGCCGGCATGCCGACCAGGGTCGAACACGTGTGCCCGTTCGTTCTGCCCAAGTTCTGGCGCGTGTGGTCACTCATTCGAGCCTGCTCTCACCTTGGTCAGTGCACAAAACCTCTTCTCCTCCCTACAAGCTATCGATCTTGTGTGGGGGTCATAGGATTTTGCCTACTGGTTTCAGAGATTTGGAGCCCGGAAATCCGGTCTGTCTCTCTGCTCAAACCCGAGGCAAATCCAGGGTTTTGTCGTGTCTAGGGCTCGCGTCCCAATGCCATCTTCTGGCATGTGACAGAGGGGTTAGTTAGACACGTTTTTGTCAATGGGGTCATTAGGATTTGAGCTAGGGATCAAGGTGAACACGCTTGATCTTTGGCTCAAGGTCTGAAATTCAGAATTCCCTATTGAGTCTCCACTTGAGAAGCTTGCTTGGGGTTTTATTTAAATTATTTTGGCCAAGCTTCCTTAATCTTTATTGTTGCTTATTAAATATACTTTAATGTTTATATTTGGCTTAAGCCATGGTTCTATATTTTTCATACTCTTTTGCCTTTTCTCTTAAATTTTACTTGTAGAGCTCAATTAGGGTTGTTATTAGGGTTTCAACATTTGGCCCTTTTTGAAGGACTCATTTGTTTTGAACATGATGCTTTTAAGTATAACTTAGTGGATCCTTTATTTTTAAGTCAATTTGATGCTCATGCTCAATTTGATTCACATAAAATGATGGTTCTTGGGTTAGCACTTGAGAGAAACCGTAGGTGACACTGGGGTGTCACAGCCTTCCCCCCTTAAAGGAATCTCGTCCTGAGATTCGGGTCAGAGTCCTCCTGGGGTGAAGCGAAGGAGAGACTTACATGAAGTGGGTGCTTATTATTATTAGGGCAAACTGCTCTTCGAATGTCATTCTCTTTGCAACTTCAGAAGGAAGTCCTTTTTAAATTTTGTTTCATGATTACTTCATTCTGATTTAAGGTTATATTTTTGAAATTTAGATTCGAAGGGCAGGAGGAGGGGTTGGGTGTAATTACGTACCAATTTCCTTAGGTAGGCAATCAGGAAAGTTGGATCGCAAGAATTCCTTAGTCTCCCAAGTAGCCTCTTCCTCTAAGTGATTACTCCACTGGACCTTATACATCTTGATCGATTTAGCCCGAGTTGATCTTTCTTTGCAATCCAGAATCTTGGAAGGGTACTCTTGGTATGATAGATCTGGCTCTATCTCCAATTCTGGCTCTGCTATGATCTCGGTTGGCAATCGAACACACTTCTTCAGCTGAGATACATGGAACACATTGTGAACGACAGACATTTTTGGAGGTAACTTTAGTTTATATGCCATGGGTCCATAGGCTTCTATGATCTCATAAGGTCCAATGTAGCGAGGGGCTAGCTTGCCTTTGATTCCAAACCTCTACACTCCTTTGGTGGGTGATACCTTGAGATAAACAAAATCTCCCACCTCGAACTAGAGAGTTTCCTTCTTTTATCATGGTAACTCTTCTGCCTGGCCTGAGCAGCTTCTAGATTCTTCCTGATTAGTTTGACCTTCCTTTTGGCTTCAGTCACTAAGTCAGGTCCAAAAACTTCTCTTTCTCGAGGCTGAGACCAATTGAGCGGTGTTCTACACCTTCTTCCATAGAGGGCTTCAAAAGGTGCCATCCTTAGGCTGGATTGATAACTGTTGTTGTAAGCAAACTCTGCCAAGGAGAGGTGCTTATCCCAGTTCTTGCCACAATCGATTGCACAAGCTCTCAGCATATCTTCAAGAATTTGGTTTACCCTTTGAGTCTGACCATCAGTCTGTGGGTGGTAAGCTGAACTTCTAATTAGCTTGGTTCCCAAGGACTCCTGCAGTTGTTCCCATTATCTGGCAACAAATTGGGCTCCTCGGTCAGAAACAATGGTCCAAGGCAATCCGTGCAAACACACGATCTAGTCAATGTACAACTTTGCATACTTTTGAGCCTTATCAGTGGTGTGCACAGGGAGAAAATGTGCCACTTTCGTCAGTCGGTCCACAATAACCCAAATCGAATCATGATGGCGAGAGGTGTTGGGCAGACCCACGATGAAATCCATGCTGATGTCATCCCATTTCCACGAAGGTATAGACAAGGGTTGCAAAGCTCCAGCCGATTTCAAGTGGCTAGCCTTTATCCTCTGACAGGTGTCACATTCCGATACATATTGGGCTATCTCCCTCTTCATTCTGGTCCACCAATACAAAGGCTTCAGATCATGCTACATTTTGGTGCTTCCCGGATGCATAGAGAATTTGGAGAGATGGGCCTCGTCCAAGATTTTCTTCTTGAGATCCTTGTTTTTAGGAATCACCAATCTGCTTTTAAACCATAATACACCCTTTTCATCTTGGCGGAAACATTTATACTTCTCACCCTTATGATGGAGATTCTCCTTGATAATCTGTACTCCCTTGTCACTAAGCTGGGCCATGATGATCTGGTCTTGCAAAGCTGGCTCAATAGAAATGTGAGACAAAGCACCAGAAGGAATCACTTCAATCTGCATCTTGCTCAACACATCACACAAGGTGTTGATACGAGAATCCATCAGAATACAATTGCATTGCAACTTCCGACTCAAGGCATCTGCTACCACATTGGCTTTTCCTGGGTGATAATGTACCTACAGGTCATAGTCCTTGATCAGCTCTAGCCATCTTCTCTGCCTCATGTTGAGATCAGCCTGAGTAAAGATATACTTGAGGCTCTTATGATCAGTGAAGATGTTGCAGTGGGTTCCCATTAAATAGTGCCTCCACATTTTTAATGCATGAACCACTGCTGCCAACTCAAGGTCATGAGTGAGATAATTCTGCTCATGAGGCCTGAGTGCTCTTGAGGCGTAAGCAATGACTCGGTTGTCTTGCATCAAGACACAACCTAGTCCAGTGCCAGAGGCATCACAATACACATCAAAAGGCTTGCTGCTGTCGGGTTGCGCTAACACTGGTGTTGCGGTTAGATGTTGCCTCAATGCATGGAAGGCATCTTCGCACTTCTGATTCCAAACCAACTTGGCTTCTTTCTTCAGCAGCTCAGTTATAGGCTTCACAATTTGAGAGAAATCCGGAATAAATCTTCGGTAATAACCAGCTAATCCCAGAAAACTCCGAATCTGATGGACAGTCATTGGTGGCTTCCAGTTCATCACTTCTTGCACCTTATCAGGATCAACAGCTATTCCTGCCTAAGAGATAGTGTGAACCAAGAATTTGATCTCCTTTAGCCAAAAATCACATTTTGACAACTTGGCATAAAGGTGGTGCTCTCGCAGACGTTGAAGTACTACATGCAAATGCCCGACATGTTCTTCTTTGTTTTTCGAGTACACCAAGATATCATCGATGAAAACCACTATGAATTTGTCCAATTCAGGGATGAAAACAGAATTCATCAGATACATGAAATATGCTGGTGCATTAGTCAGCCCAAAAGACATCACCAAGAATTCATATAGCCCATATCTTGTTGAGAAAGCCGTCTTCGGAATATCGCTTGCTCGTATCTTGATCTGATGGTAGCTGGAGCGAAGGTCTATCTTGGAGAACACTTTAGCCCCGATCAACTGGTCAAAAAGAACATCAATACGAGGCAAAGGATACTTGTTCTTGATAGTAACCGCATTAAGAGGGCGGTAATCTATACATAGCCTCAAGCTTTCATCTTTCTTCTTCACAAACAGGACTGGACATTCCCAAGCAGAAGTACTTGGGCGAATAAATCCCTTATCCAGCAACTCCTGCAATTGCTTCTTCAATTCTGCCAACTCAGCGGGTGGCATTCGGTAAGGCCTCTTGGAAATTGGTGTCGTTCCCAGTTGCAACTCGATGGTGAATTCAATATCCCGATCTGGTGGCATTCCCGGCAATTCATCCAGAAAGACATCTGCATACTCACAGACCACTGGAATCTTCTTCAGAGGTAACTCCGTCATAGAGAAAGCACATGACTGAGTAGAACCTTGACTGGGCAGAATTAAGGTGAAGTTTCCACAGAACGGGGAATTGATTTCCACGATGCGGCTGGCTACATCAAGCACTACTTGGTGCAGGGTCATCCAATTAGCGCCCAGAATAATGTCCACATTTTCCAAACCCAACACAAGAAGGGTGGTTTTGACAATGTGGCTTCCCAGTTGAATAGGCACACTTTGGTTTAATTGATTAGTTGCAATTTTACCCCCAGGTGTGGCTATCATAAATGACCCTTTTGAGTGAGAGAATGGCAGTTGACACTTAGCACTAAACTTTTGGCTAATGAAACTATGAGATGCACTAGAATCAAACAGAATTAAAGCAGGTTGATTATAAACGGAAAAGATACCAGTCATGATGGGAGCTCCCTCAGGTACTTCCTCTAGAGTAGTGAAGTTGAGCTTCCCTTGCCTGACTTGTACCTTTTGCTTTCTTCCCTCGTCTTGATTTGGTGCTGGCATCTGCCTCTGCTGGTTTCTTGGGCAATTCTTGGCATAGTGGCCCACATTGCCACAAGTGAAGCACTTGTTACCATTTCCCTGGTGGAACTGCTGTTGTTGCTGCGGAGGCTGATTGTTCCTTGGAGCGGGAGCTGGAAAGCGGTTGGGTGTCGGCTGCTGCTGCTAAGGTGGCCTGATCACCCATCTGCCTGCCTGCTACTGAAAACCCCTGCTCTGATTGTGAGAAACAATCCTAAACCTCTGGACCTGAGCGGATGGTGCTGCCATTGGTGCCTTTCTCTTCTTCTCTGCCCGGTGAGCTACAATACAGTCCTCCTGGGAGATGGCCAGGTTGACCAACTCATTGAAGCTATTAGCTTGAATAGTGTTGAGTCGTTCCCACAGCTTGGTGTTAAGACCCCTACGGAAGCGGTCTCTTTTCTTCTCATCAGAATCAGCATGGTAACCTGCATACTAGCATAGGTCATTGAAGGCCTGAGCGTACTGCAAGACCATGCGGGTTCCTTGATTAAGTGCCAGAAATTCATTCAGCTTGCGATCAAGAATGCCAGCTGGGATGTGGTGCCCTCTGAAAGCAGTCTTGAATTCCTCCCAAGACACTTCACGATCAGCTGGGAGCATAGCACGGAAGTGGTCCCACCAAGTCTGAGCAGGGCCACAAAGCTGCTGCACGGCGAAGCGAGCCTTGGCTTCATCTGGGCAGTCTCCCATGAGGAGGGGAAACTTGGACTCAACGACGCGGAGCCATACGTCGGTGTCCAACGGATCCTCTGCCTTGGTGAACAAGGGTGGCTGCGTGCTCAGGAACTCCTGGTAGGTTGCCGCTGCCGGAGGTCGCTGATGCTGGCCTCCACCATGCTGCTGAGGGTGGGGCTAGCGCTGCAAGAGCTGTCGCAGAATCTCATTCTGCTGAGCCATCAGCTCCTGCACTGTGGGAGCTGGAGGAGGTGGCGGGGGAACCTGCTCGTTATGCCCGCGACGCTGCCTAACTGCCATATGAAAACAGAGATTGTCGTTGTTGTTATCCCATCTCATAATCTCAAACGATAAGCCATTATCTCATATGGAAGGAAATAATGCCATAATCATAATATGAGGTTCAAAATGAAGATAACATGGTTACAAAACATCCCACAGATTTCAAAAGTTCACAGGGTTACATCAATTAGGGGAAAGTACCCGTAAGCCTATTTCAAAATCTGATATTAACTAAGCTCGCGTAGTTTTCTATCCGCCTAAAGCGTCAAAGTGATTGATCAACCCTGAGCGGTGGAAGCGACACTGGATGCGGGTGAAGGGGGCATTGCGGAGGTAGTCCCATTGGCACCAGGGGCTGGTCCTAACTCCTCGGGAGCCTCTTCTCCCTCACTTCCGGCCTCATTGGCCTCCATTTCCAAGTGGTGCATGTCCAGGTGGTCATTAGCTTCTTCGAGTTCCCGCTGCACATCATGGAGTTGGTTCTCCAAGACATCAATAGTGCTGTCTCGGATCTCCACCTGCTGCTCCAAGGTGGTAATGCACTAGCTCAGCCTTTCCACCAACAGATCCTTCTCCACCAACTTGGAGGATAAGTCGACCACAAAATCTTCTCGATTGTCGAGGGTGAGCTTGGTGGTTTGAGCGATGTTAGCAAGATGTGCCATAGCGTCGCTCTGCAGGGCCTGGAGGCGGTACAACGCACTCATGCACTGAACAGTGACCCTCCCAACCAAGTCAGGATACATTGCCCACACATCTTTCACATGGCTCACAAGGTTACACCACATGGGGTTATCCTTATTCTTAGCAGGGAAGAGTCCCAAGGGGTGCATCACCATCTCCAGGGGATGGTAGCCACAGAAGGTCGTCAGAGTCTTCATGGCTGCTGCCTCACTGGTGTCGTCCGTCCTGAATCCAATCGTCTCGGAGTCAAGAGAACGCCAACCCGGCTAAAGGGGATGAGCCTCCAAAGTCAGCCAGAACCGACAACAAGGTATCCGATGCTCCTCATACAACTGCATCATGTACAAAGGGGGCGTAGGGTAACCGGCGGAGTTAAGCACTTCCCATAAGATGGAAGGAAAGCCATCGTGAGAAAGGAAGTCAGAGCTGAAACGAGTGTCTCCTCCACTGGCGGGGGTGGGTGAATTCATCTGCGGAAGGGTATCAAAGGCAAAGATTATGGTGGAAGGAAGAAAAAAATAAAAGAGCCTGGATGGTTCTTAAAGGAAGCGGGTTAGCTCAAGTTTTAATTCTTTTTAGATTTTATAATGCATGCATGCCGGAAGTAACGTCTCCTCTCCGAATAATAGGGTGCTTCTAGGGCATCCTTAAAAGTCTAAGTACTGGCCCATTGAAACATCCCCAATCCTCTGGGACTCAAATGTGATACAATTACTAGTCTTAGGAAGCTAGTAAACACATTTATACATCAGATGATACCAAATCTGTTTAAACGAGACAAACCTACAAAGGTGGCGAACAACTTTAAGAGTTGGTCCACAACTCGGGACATATCATCAGAGTGGGGCTGAAGCAGCCCGATATACGCAGCAAAGCAAGTCAGCGGTCCAACAGCCACAGGCAAGGTTGGGAACAGTCGTAACTCTTACCCGATCTCCTTTTTCTGAAAAACAACAAATAAGCAAGGGTGAGTACAAACGTACTCAACAGCCCACCTTCAACCGCGGAATGGGGAAATCAGATATAATGCATGGAATATGTGGAGCTCAGGATATTTTGCAGAAACAACAATATTTTATGCAGGGTTGTTATGAAAAACATTTTGTATTTTTGCAAAGCGCATCCTCTCCAAAAGGAGCAGGAAGTTTTTCAATATTAGAACAAAATCCCCTAGACTAAACCATCCAGGTATCTCAGCAGTTTCCCACTGGTTTTCATTTTCAAAAACAGCTACTGGACTTCCTGTCCACCATAGCTCACGGCTCAACCGCCGGACCTTTTAAAAACCACTTTTCTCAAAAGCACCTCTTTTTTTGAAAACAAAACACTAATTGCCATACCACACTAGACTCATCCATTCCTGTGGACACAGACTATTCGAATAGGTTTTCAAACTCTGCGCAGAGGTGTACACTTTACCCACTAGTCCAGCTCTGCGATCTCATGATCAATGAGATCCGAATCCGAATCTCTTTCTTTCCTCGCACGTCCTAATCTTAACGGTTATACCGGAAGGAGTCAGGCCACCGCCATGTCCAAACCGGACAAAACATTCCCCCTTCTTATCCTCCCGGTGCTCCCCAGCCTTCATAACCCTGGGGTTGGACCGTACGAGTTCAGATTGAGTGACTGCCCACACAGTCTCGAGTGGTTGTACTTATCATGAGTACAGGTAGTGAAAGATAACAAACCGGTCCTTATAAGAGGGGACAATCCTTCTGCTCACGCCTAAACCAGCTGAACCTTCACCTTAGGCCCTCCCCTAAACCAGGGTGTCCCTGATCATCCCTACTCAAAGGTGATAAGGGTGAAAACCCTTCATCATACACATTTTGAAAAGCATTTTCTTTTGAAAACTCACACCTTTTCTCAAATCATTTGGAACAAATATGTGACAGCCCTCCCAAGTTATTAGGCCCACATGCACCAATCCTTGCCTTACTGGCCTCAGATGGCTGTGCACGTGTACCGGGTAACTTAACAAGGCTATCGAGTTCGCCAACTAGAACTCATCATCCCAAGGATCTCCCACATAACAGGTATATTATAGTAATCACATTTGATACACACACATTGGAGATAGAGCGGAAGACTTTTACAAAGTACACTTTACATTCCAGAACTCAAGTTTTACATTGTAGAATGAGATGTATTTATTACAAGTCCTGATAGTACTCGAAGTGCATAACTTATTACAATAATTGGAAGGGTGAAGCCTTTCCATAAGATATATACATAAACATTCTAAGCTTCAAGTCATCCACATGATGTAACTAACCCAAAGATAAGGGAATAAACCTTCTCCTACAAAAACAACAAGGGATAAAACCCTGAGTACGCAATTACTCAGCAAGACTTATCCGACTAAAGAAAAGACTCTCAAGGGTATGCTGTCTTTTGGGAATCAAGGTAAAGCTCATCAAAGTTCAAGGACTCATTTTGCAGAAAAGCTTACTAGAAGTGGGTCCTTAAGCCAAGTTTTATTTCACAAGTTAGTTTATTACCCGAATCTTCTAGCCTGAATCTAGCATTTTCCTAATCTAGATCATTCACTTGACCTAAACTAGGTTCCTTTTAAAATCCAAATTTTTGTTTCACTTGTTATCTACGATGAAGGGCAGCGATCCAGTCTTCATATCCGAGAAGTAACGGCGATCCGAATCGATTAATACCCAGCTGGGGATCTCCAACCACACGACATATGCCTCCCTTAACTGTTTTGCACATGTCTACCATTCCCACGGATCCTCCACCACATGAACAGGTCCACGCCACCCGAGAGCACACCACCCCTTTTAGGCGGTCCTTTGCTAGGAGGGTACGTGCCACTCTCGCCATCTCTCCACTCCCAGTGCACGATTGTCTTTTCATGTATGGAATAGCCGAGTTCAGGCTTGCCCATGACGAGGTATGTGGCTAGATAAAAGGTCCTAGATCAGCAGGACAACAATCGGTACGGTCCTTAATCGACACAGACGGGCGACCTTTCCTGCTCAGCGTCTGGTCCCATTTTAAACTATTTCAAAATTTTTGCGCCTGGCAGAGGGGCCATGCCTGGATAATGAATTTATCAACGTCTTGATGCCTTCATTATCCGAAGCCCATTTTCCTTTTTTGTAAATACATGAGTCATAGATCAAAAACATTTTTCTTAGTCTATCAGCATGACTAAGCATCTCTAGCTTTTATAAAAACAAGTGACAAGGTATGGTAATCAATCTTTCAAGGATGGTAATGCATCAAGTGTTTAATCAATCAACTTCTATCACCTAATGCAGCATATAAGTGATAAAATTTTGTAAACACAAGGGAGGTGGCAAATGCACCGGGGCTTGCCTTTGTTGCAGAGAAGATCCAAAATCCTTCTACTAGATAACTAGTTAGATGGAACCCCACCAATGGGTATTCAGGTACTGGAGCAAATTTCTCTTTGATGTCCACTTCTTCAGGGAGCTCTACATGAGATAACATGCTTATGAATGCTTGTGTAATGCCATGAAAATACAACTTGCCTAGAGAGTAATAAAGAATACATCTAGAATACACCTACAAGCTATCATCACAAGCTACAAGTCACTAGAGAGCCAATCCTTTTAAGACTTCACCCAAACACCTCAAACTTAATAAGCAACTTCATCCCATCACTAAGACACTAGATGCCCTAATTACCCAAGGATGAAATCCTTTCTTATATTTTGAGCAACAATTAGTTTGCTAAGCAAACATTGCCCAAACAGGTCAAACTTTACCCAAGAGCTAATATGCCCAAGATAAGCTTACATAAATTTTCCTACATTTTTTAGTACTCTATTTTTTAACACTCCTAGCACACAATCTGTCGGGGACCATAATTAGGGGTACCCTCAAGACTCCTAATTCTCAGCTGGTAACCCCCATCAGCATAAAGCTGCTAAGGCCTGATGGGTGCGATTAAGTCAGGGATCAGTCCATTCGAACGACTCGATCACGCCTTGCCCGAGCCTAGCCTCGGACAAGGGCAGCCGACCCCGGAGGATTTCCGTCTCGCCCGTGGCCCCCCTCCAACGGCAGACATATTTTCGGCTCGCCCGAGGCCCTGCCTTCGCTAAGAAGCAACCCTGACTAAATCGCCGCACCGACCGACCAAGTCGCAGGAGCATTTAATGCAAAGGTGACCTGACACCTTTGTCCTGACGCGTGCCCCCCGGCAGAGCCGAAGTGACCGCCGTCACTTCACCGCTCCACTGACCGGCCTGACAGAAGGACAGCGCCGCCTGCGCCACTCCGACCGCAGTGCCACTTGACCGAGTGAGACTGACAGGTAGTCAGGCCCTGCCAAAGGCACCATAGGAAGCTCCGCCCGACCCAGGGCTCGGACTCGGGCTAAGCCTCGGAAGACAGCGAACTCCGCTCCGCCCGACCCAGGGCTCGGACTCGGGCTAAGTCCCGGAAGACGGCGAACTCCGCTCCGCCCGACCCAGGGCTCGGACTCGGGCTAAGCCCCAGAAGACGGCGAACTCCGCTCCGCCCGACCCAGGGCTCGGACTCGGGCTAAGTCCCGGAAGACGGCGAACTCCGCTCCGCCCGACCCAGGGCTCGGACTCGGGCTAAGTCCCGGAAGACGACGAACTCCGCTTCGCCCGACCCCAGGGCTCGGACTCGGGCTTAGCCCCAGAAGACGACGAACTCCGCTTCGCCCGACCCCAGGGCTTGGACTCCACCCTGGCCTCTGCCGAACGACCTCCGCCTCGCCCGACCCAGGGGCTCGGACTCGGCCTCGGCCATGAAAGACAGACTCGACCTCGGCTTCAGAGGAGCCTCCACGTCGCCCAACCTAGGGCGCAGGCCAGCCACGTCAACAGGAAGCGCCATCATCACCCTACCCCGAGCTGACTCGGGCCACAGAGAACAAGACCGGTGTCCCATCTGGCTAGCTCCGCCGGATAGGCAATAATGGCGCCCCGCATGCTCTGTGACGACGACGGCTCTCAGCTCTCTTACGGAAGCAGGAGGAGTCAGCAAGGACTCAACCGCTCCGACAGCTGTCCCTCCGCCAGGCTCCGTCGCTCCTCCGACGGCCACGACATCACGCCAGCTGGGTGCCAAGATCTCTCCGGCTGCCACATCGGCATGTACTTAGGGCGCTAGCTCTCCCCCGCTAGACACGTAGCACTCTGCTACACCCCCATTGTACACTTGGATCCTCTCCTTACGCCTATAAAAGGAAGGACCAGGGCCCTCTTAGAGAAGGTTGGCCGCGCGGGGACGAGGACGGGACAGGCGCTCTCTTGGGGCCGCTCGCTTCCCTCTCCCGCGTGGACGCTTGTAACCCCCTACTGCAAGCGCACCCGACATGGGCGCGGGACGAACACGAAGGCCGCGGGATTTCCACCTCTCTCACGCCCATCTCCGGCCACCTCACTTCCCCCCTTCGCGCTCGGCCTCGCGTCGACCCATCTGGGCTGGGGCACGCGGCGACATTCACTCGTCGGCTTAGGGACCCCCCGGTCTCGAAACGCCGACAGCTGGCGCGCCAGGTAGGGGCCTGCTGCGTGTTGACGAACAGCTTCCCGTCAAGCTCCAGATGGGCAGTCTCCAGCAACCTCTCCAACCTGGGACGGTGCTCCGTTTCAGGAGTCTTGAGTTCATGTCCTTCGACGGCAGCTACGACATGATACTCCTTCCACCGCCGCGCGACGACGACAATGGCGGCCGACAGCTCGCCCGCAGGCGGCGGAATCGACGACGTCTTCCCCGTGTGGTGGATGAACAACATTCGAGCTCGCCCCGTCCTCTCCCCCGCCAACGGAGGAGGAGGCGGGGCAACCAAGGCCAAGCGGGAGGCCGCGCCTCGTCGGCTGTCGAGCGAATCGACGTCCCTAGCGCCCCAACGGGGGGCGCATCGGGCGACGACCTCGCGTTTGAGACGAAGGCGAGCGCCGTCTCCCCGCGACATGCCAATCCCGAGCAAGCGGACGACGCCAGCACGCTCGCGGAAGGCTTGCTGGGCGTCACCCTCGTACCTGAGATGACGGTGCAGTCAGTCCCCGACGTGACTTCATCGCCGTTCGTCGACCAAAAGGTACCGACCGATTCCCATCCTACGTCATTTAGATTCAGCCTCAACCCGCCTAGCGACCTTGCTTTGGCGGGCACTCTCGTAGAGGCGAATTCAAACCCTCTGGGGTTTCGCACGCGGTCGCCTTGGAACCGGCTGACGGACGTCTCGACCTATGGGCCCTCCGGGTCCGAGGAAGACGACGACCCCAGCATCTGTTGGGATTTCTCTGGACTTGGCAACCCTAGTGCCATGCGGGACTTCATGACCGCATGTGACTACTGCCTCTCCGACTGTTCCGACGGTAGCCGCAGCCTCGACGACGAGGACTGCGGCCCAAGCCGCGAATGTTTCCACGTCGATCTAGGGGGTCCCTCCGAAGGCAATCATCTCGGCATGCCGGAGGATGGTGATCTCCCTTGGCCGGTGCCCCGCGCTGACATCCCGCGGGAGCTAGCTGTGGTCCCCGTTCCGGCGGGGGGTCACGACCCACAGCTCGAGCAAGTCCGCTGGGCGCAGGCCAGGCTCGACGAGGGAGCAGGAGCGCTTGAGCCGATCCGCCGGGACGTCGGGCAGGCATGGGCGGGCCAACCCCCGGCCAGAGAAATACGTCACCTGCCCTAGGGTCTCCAGCTCCACGTCGCCAACGACGTCAGGGTCAGGCCGCCACCCGCATCCAGTGGGGTCGGTCAGAACCTGGCTGCAGCAGCGACGCTTCTCCGCGCAATGCCGGAGCCATCAACCACCGAGGGTCGGCGAATCCAAGGAGAGCTCAAGAATCTCTTGGAAGGCGCTGCGGTCCGACGGGCCGAGAGCTCTGCCTCCCGAAGGCAAGGATACCCCTCGGAACCTCATGCCGCGACTTCCCGATTCATGCGGGAAGCCTCGGTCTACACCGGGCGGACGCGCAACACCGCGCCTGCGGCCCCGGGCCACCTCGGCAACGAGCACCATCATCGCGACCATCGGGCCCACCTCGACGAGAGGGTGCGCCGAGGCTATCACCCCAAGCGTGGGGGACGCTACGACAGCAGGGAGGATCGGAGTCCCTCGCCCGAACCACCCGGTCCGCAGGCCTTCAGCCGGGCCATCCGGCGGGCACCGTTCCCGACCCGGTTCCGACCCCCGACTACTATCACAAAGTACTCGGGGGAAATGAGACCGGAATTGTGGCTCGCGGACTACCGCCTGGCCTGCCAGCTGGGTGGAACGGACGACGACAACCTCATCATCCGCAACCTCCCCCTGTTCCTCTCTGACACCGCTCGCGCCTGGTTGGAGCACCTGCCTCCGGGGCAGATCTCCAACTGGGATGACCTGGTCCAAGCCTTCGCCGGCAATTTCCAGGGCACGTATGTGCGCCCCGGGAATTTCTGGGACCTCCGAAGCTGCCGACAGCAGCCGGGAGAGTCTCTCCGGGACTACATCCGGCGATTCTCGAAGCAGCGCACCGAGCTGCCCAACATCACCGACTCGGATGTCATCGGCGCGTTCCTTGCCGGCACCACCTGCCACGACCTGGTGAGCAAGTTGGGTCGCAAGACCCCCACCAGGGCGAGCGAGCTGATGGACATCGCCACCAAGTTCGCCTCTGGCCAGGAGGCGGTCGAGGCTATCTTCCGAAAGGACAAGCAGCCCCAGGGCCGCCCACCGGAAGATGCTCCTGAGGCGTCTACTCAGCGCGGCGCCAAGAAGAAAGGCAAGAAGAAGTCGCAAGCGAAACGCGACGCCGCCGCTGAGCACAAGAACCCTCGGAAGCCCCCCGGAGGTGCCAACCTTTTCGACAAGATGCTCAAGGAGCCGTGCCCCTATCATCAGGGGCCCGTCAAGCACACCCTTGAGGAGTGCGTCATGCTTCGGCGCCACTTCCAAAGGGCCGGGCCACCCGTGGAGGGTGGCAGGGCCCGCGACGACGACAAGAAGGAAGATTACCAAGCAGGAGAGTTCCCCGAGGTCTGCGACTGCTTCATGATCTACGGTGGGCAAGCGGCGAATGCCTCGGCTCGGCACCGCAAGCAAGAGCGCCGGGAGGTCTGCTCGGTCAAGGTGGCGGCGCCGGTCTATCTAGACTGGTCCGACAAGCCCATCACCTTCGACCAAGACGATCACCCCGACCACGTGCCGAGCCCGGGGAAATACCCGCTCGTCGTCGACCCCGTCATCGGCGACGTCAGGCTCACCAAGGTCCTTATGGACGGGGGCAGCAGCCTCAACATCATCTACGCCGAGACCCTCAGGCTCCTGCGCATCGATCTGTCCTCCGTCCGAGCAGGCGCTGCGCCCTTCCACGGGATCATTCCCGGGAAGCGCGTCCAGCCCCTCGGACGACTCGACCTTCCTGTCTGCTTTGGAACGCCCTCCAACTTCCGAAGGGAGACTCTGACGTTCGAGGTGGTCGGGTCCCGAGGAACCTACCACGCGGTACTGGGGAGGCCATGCTACGCAAAGTTCATGGCCGTCCCCAACTACACCTACCTGAAGCTCAAGATGCCGGGCCCCAACGGGGTCATCACCGTCGGCCCCACGTACAAACACGCGTTCAAATGCGACGTGGAGTGCGTGGAGTACGTCGAGGCCCTCGCCGAGTCCGAGGCCCTCATCGCCGACCTGGAAAGCCTCTCCAAAGAGGTGCCAGACGTGAAGCGTCATGCCGGCAACTTCGAGCCAGTGGAGATGGTTAAGGTCGTCCCCCTCGACCCCAGTGGTGACGCCTCCAAGCAGGTCCGGATCGGTTCCGGGCTCGACCCCAAATAGGAAACAGTGCTCGTCGACTTTCTCCGCGCGAACGCCGATGTCTTTGCGTGGAGTCCCTCGGACATGCCCGGCATACCGAGGGATGTCGCCGAGCACTCACTAGATATTCGGGCCGGAGCCCGACCCGTCAAGCAGCCACTACGCCGATTCGACGAGGAGAAGCGCAGAGCGATAGGCGAGGAGATCCACAAGCTAATGGCAGCCGGGTTCATCAAAGAGGTATTCCATCCCGAATGGCTTGCCAACCCTGTGCTTGTGAGAAAGAAAGGGGGGAAATGGCGGATGTGTGTAGACTACACTGGTCTCAACAAAGCATGTCCGAAGGTTCCCTACCCTCTGCCTCGCATCGATCAAATCGTGGATTCCACTGCTGGGTGTGAAGCCCTGTCTTTCCTCGACGCCACGGGCTGAGTCTTCTCCAACACGCTCCAAGGCCCTCCCCTGCGGCGCGGGGGCTGGGTCCCGCATGTCATGCAAACCGGCTCAGAGCAGAAGAAGCCAAACCACCGCGCGTGGTGCACACAACCGCCCAGCGGTTACAAGTGACCCTCCACTTTTGCCCAGACCAACGGGCGAAAGAGGCGGGCAGCCATGCAGGCGGCATGCAACCGCGCCAAGTGGACGCGCTTCTCCGACTCCCAACACGCCGGCATGGAGGCCCAGGCCCACGCGTCACGCAACCGGCGCGCCGGATGCTACATGCAAGCAACTGCATCGCCACTTGCGCCACCACCGTGCCTCCTCGATTGCGGAACCAATACCGCGACTCGAGGCGACCAGGCGCACGACCCAGCAGTGCCAGCCTGACGCGGCGGTCAATGCGGCCAAAAGTGGGCCGGCAGTAATGACGGTGGCAGGCGGGCGGGAGCAGCGGTCACGTCGTCAGCCAAGCTCACGTCCCATCCGGGGGCAGCAAGAGAACCCCCTCTCACGGCGTGAAGACAACGCGCCCGTAATCCGTTCCTCGAACAGCTCGCGCACGCGCAACAGCCGCCCCGCCAACCGCTCGCCCCGTCGCATTAACTCCGCGGCAGGACAGGCGGCGCTTCCAGCGGAGCAGTGGGCGACGCTTCGCCTTCGCCGTAATAACTGCGACAAAAAAAAGGTACGCTGCGTCGTTCGATTTCGTATCCTTTTCCTTTTTTCCTCTTTCTCTATCTCTTGCAGCAGGGACCGGGAAAGGGGGATACCCCGAAAAGGATCCTTCCCCGTGAAGGAACCAGGCTCCGAGCCTCCTTACTGATCAGGGTTCGAAGGCTGGCCCCCCGAAGGGTTTCAACAGCCGCCTCAGATCGCGTGGGCCCTACACCCACTACTGGTCAGAGGTTCGAAGGCCGGCCCCCCGAAGGGTTCCACGGCCGCCTCAGGCTACTCGGGCTCCGCGCCCATTACTGATTAGGGGTTCGAAGGCTGGCCCCCGAAGGGTTCACAGCCGCCTCAGACGCCGAGCGAGGGATGACCAGGGGTACGTTCGATACATAACCAAGGCTCGGGCTGCGCTCCCGAGGTACCCTAGGACATTTCCGAGACCAGCGGGAGCGATCTTGTAACGGAATCCCACCGGAGGGAGGCATCGAGCCCTCGGACCCCGTCGCCAGGGGACCGGGTCCGGCAGATCACCCGCAGGTACTTTTGGGCGTGCCTCTGGGCCCCTAGCCGACCCCTAACGAACGGGGCACGAACGTCCACTCGGATTACCCGCTTGCAGCTCACCGGAGACACCATGTTCGGCGCCCATCGAGGGTAACATGGCGCTTTCCCCCCTCCTCCTTGCGGAAAGGCGACGCAGGGGCGTATGTAAAAAAGCCGAGTCTGTCCCTGATCGCCCTCTCGCCCTGTGCGGAGGCTCGGGGGCTGCTCTTGCAAACCCGGCTCCGGCCGAACCGTTGACAGCGTCAACATACCAGCCCGAGAGCTTGGGCCCCGACCGTACACCCGGGCTACGGCCAGTTCGCATGAGGGAACAACCAGACCAGCCGAAGCAATACGCGAGGCATTAAGACCTCGAAGGAGTGAAAGCACTCCTCCGAGGCCTCGGGGGCTACACCTGGCGGGTGCGCTCGCGCGCACCCACCGGAACAAAATGCAACTGAGAAAGGCTGGTCCCCTTGCAAAAAAGTGCGACGAAAGCCTCCAAGCGAGTGCTAACACTCCCTTCGAGGCTCGGGGTCTACTATCGGGGACCATAATTAGGGGTACCATCAAGACTCCTAATTCTCAGCTGGTAACCCCCATCAGCATAAAGCTGCTAAGGCCTGATGGGTGCGATTAAGTCAGGGATCAGTCCATTCGAACGACTCGATCACGCCTCGCCCGAGCCTAGCCTCGGACAAGGGCAGCCGACCCCGGAGGATTTCCGTCTCGCCCGAGCCCCCCCTCCAACGGCGGACATATTTCCGGATCGCCCGAGGCCCTGCCTTCGCTAAGAAGCAACCCTGACTAAATCGCCGCACCGACCGACCAAGTCGCAGGAGCATTTAATGCAAAGGTGACCTGACACCTTTGTCCTGACGCGCGCCCCCCGGCAGAGCCGAAGTGACCGCCGTCACTTCACCGCTCCACTGACCGGCCTGACAGAAGGACAGCGCCGCCTGCGCCACTCCGACCGCAGTGCCACTTGACAGAGTGAGACTGACAGACAGTCAGGCCCTGCCAAAGGCACCATAGGAAGCTCCGCCCGACCCAGGGCTCGGACTCGGGCTAAGTCCCGGAAGACGGCGAACTCCGCTCCGCACGACCCAGGGCTCGGACTCGGGCTAAGTCCCGGAAGACGGCGAACTCCGCTCCGCCCGACCCAGGGCTCGGACTCGGGCTAAGCCCCAGAAGACGGCGAACTCCGCTCCGCCCGACCCAGGGCTCGGACTCGGGCTAAGTCCTGGAAGACAGCGAACTCCGCTCCGCCCGACCCAGGGCTCGGACTCGGGCTAAGTCCCAGAAGACGACGAACTCCGCTTCGCCCGACCCTAGGGCTCGGACTCGGGCTCAGCCCCAGAAGACGACGAATTCCGCTTCGCCCGACCCCAGGGCTCGGACTCCGCTCTGGCCTCTGCCGAACGACCTCCGCCTCACCCGACCCAGGGGCTCGGACTCGGCCTCGGCCATGGAAGACAGACTCGACCTTAGCTTCGAAGGAGCCTCCATGTCGGCGAGAACACGACGATGATGTCATGGCGCGCCAAGAGCTCAGCGACAACGAGAGCACCGGTGCTGCTGCGATGAGGTCGAGGGATACGACGCTGAAACAGCAGGACGACGACGAGGTGGAGCTCGGACGGCTGGAGAACGGTGCTGAAGTACGCAGGACTGGACAGGCTGAGAGCGAGCTATTGGGGAAGAACTACAAAGAAGCTCGCTGGAGCACAGCTTGGAAACGAGCAAGTACAGTGTGGCTGCCGGGGCTAGGAAAGAAACCTCACCCGATATGGTTGGCCACGGAAGGGGGAGCGCTGGCGTACGGCAACTGAGAGAAGAGCAGAGGAAAAGCAAGGTCCAGGTTTAGAAGGGTGAAAGAAACCTCGACCACCAGCACAACCTATCTGCACAATTGAAGCAAACACGCAGGCAGCTGCGTGGCAAACTCACGCATGAGCCCTGGCTACAGCTGAACGGTGGCAAGCAGCTGCGTGTCCTGCACACACTGACGGCTGCTGTTCACTTTCTCAAAAAAAACAAGGGTCGAGAAGGTGCAGGGGTGAATTCAAATATCTGCTACCGGTCCCACGCCCACTGCTACAAGCCCACACAAACCTTGGCACAAGTTGAATAAGCACTACGGTCAGGCACACAGGAACTAGTTTGATGTCCACATTCAGGTTGAGCACGGCTCCCATCAGTCCACTGATCCCAGTTCAGTGCCGAACGTGTCGGACAGCTCGACTTCGAGCAAAGTTTTTCCTAGATCGAAATAA
Source organism: Zea luxurians (assembly GCA_029449295.1). Lineage (NCBI taxonomy): Eukaryota > Viridiplantae > Streptophyta > Magnoliopsida > Poales > Poaceae > Zea > Zea luxurians. The sequence continues at coordinate 19,895,894 of JAOPSE010000042.1, forward strand.
GGACATGGAAATCCTTCTTAACCGAAATTGTTTCTCAACAACAGATCTTCAGGTTTGATATAATGATTACCCACCAAAAGTTCGAAAATTTAGAAACTAAAGAGGTCCAAAATTGAGAAGAACCTGCTGCTTTCTAAACTCTTTAGTGAACTGAATCAAACTTCAGATTCTAAACTGAATTCGACACCAGACTGAACCCACATCTTCCCCTTCTTGCATCACATGATTCCAAATGATAACAGAGAAACGACCTAAATACAAATTGCTCTCCAATAAACCTTTAACTCTTTTCTATATAGACTGCAGCTCGAAACTCCATGGACTAGGTACAGGGGAGCTTCAAAACCCAATGGAAAACACTGAATTTCAGATTCAATTTACTGAACCTATTGCTAAAATTCCAGTTTGACAGCACAGCTACAAGCAATCTTTCTTCCAGTTCTTAGTAACAACAAGCCAACCTTGGTTCACAAAACATGTTCACAAAACCAAACTCTACAAGTATTCTGCAGAAGCCCTAAGCCAAATACTCACAGATCAAGAGTTATAGTGCTTCGAAGTTGGGTAAAACACTAGAATTCAGCTGCAGCTAACTGAACAAGAAACTGAATACATATGCCCGACAAAGAATGTTTGGGCACAGTTTACTCCATTTTTGTGCAGCACCAAACAAAATTTTCTTAAGAAGATTTGATCACCATTATATGGTCTTCAACTTTGCTGCAGAGATATACCCCAGAACTCCATGGATCAGTCACAAAGAAGCTCCAAAGTTGCGCCAAAAACACTAAAATTCAGATTTAGTAAGCTGCACTAAGTCTGAAATCTAATTCTGTCAGCTCCACTTTAGACCACCTTTTCTCCAAGTTCCAAGTAGCTTTATGGGTATGACCTTTAACCAAACTTGCACACCAACATATGATCTTCAAACTTGCTACAGGAATTTCAGTCCAAAACCATATAGATTAATCACAACAGAGCTCCAAACTAAGCACTAAAATACTGATTTCAGACTTGGGCTATTATTCAGAATCTGAAAACTCAGAATTCAAACAGCTCTACTTTGAGCCACTTTTACTCCAAGCTGCATATGGTTTTAGGGGCATATCACTTAATAAGGTATGTTCTCCTATGTTCATGCTACAGGTTTTTCATAGTAACCATAATGTATAACTCTATGGATAGGGCAGTAGAGAGCTCCAAAGTTGCCCCAAAACACACCAATTCAGAATCTGAAACTACACTAAGCCTGAAACCCAACAATACAACTATTCAACTTTGCACCAGTTTTACACATAGTTCCACATGACTTTAGAGACATATTACTTCAGTAAACATGTACCACAAATATTGTTCTACAACTTTTCTACAGTGATCAGCACAAAAATTTCTAAAAACCAAAAGTTATTACAACCCAAAGTTAGCTAATTGATATTATTTTCAGCAAATTCCAAATTGCACCAAAACTGAATTTTTGCGGTTTACTCCAAGTTTTCCTATAAAACTTGGAAATCTCCACACATGGAAGTTGTTCAACTTTCCAAAATATACAACTTTGATATATGGACATCTAGCAAATTCTCTCTAGATTCAAAACTCCCCTTTTGGGCTAGTTCAAGGTTTCAATTGGGATTGCATTTCTCCAACAATCTCACAACTTTGGGTTCATCACTTAAGAGTAGAGTTACTCCTTAATCTAAGATCCAACTTTGGTGTATAGAGCTCATGTCCAAAATGACACTGGTTTAGAAGTGGTGCACTTAAACTTGATTGCAAACAGGGTTTTTTAATCTTCTCCGCTCCTAACAACACAACACACCACATTTGAGTTGAACTTTTGACCTAGTAAAATGCATTCTAGGGATATCAAGCAAGATGATGCGGATGCATATGATGTCATGCCAAAGTTTTAGTTCTCGTAACACCAGGGGTGTTACATCCTTCCCCCCTAAAAAGGAATCTCATCTCGAGATTAAAATTCTAGGCCAAGTAATGGAAAAGGAAATGCGTCACCGGTTTATTTCCCAGTTACTCCTTCAAGGCAGGGGATGTGCCCCCATCGAAAGACAACTTATACAAACCTAGGGTTTACAAGACACTAGGGACTCAGGAATATACTTTTCCAAAAACTTCTCTGACTACTACGTGACTTTATCTTCCGGGTGTTAGTTCCACTGTATTTCGTAAAACTCAATAACTTTTCTTCGAGTGACCTGATCCTTTTGATCTAACACATTTATGGGATATTTTGTGGAGGTTAAACCTAGTTTATGGTTAACATCTAAAATCTCAATACCATATTTGGGGACTCGAAGATATTTCCTCCATTGGGACACGTGGAACACGTCGTGCACTGTTGAAGATCCTTTTGGTAACTGTACCTTATAAGGTATAGGTCCACCAAAATCTCTGTTTCAAACCTTGGTACCTATTGCTACCTTCAGGGTGAATGGAGTCCTAGACTGCAACCCATTCATAATTCCACATCCCTTTCTGGAGGCAACTAGACAAATCTTCAGGGAACACATCCGAGAACTCCCTCACATTAGGTATATCCTTTACTTCTTTCACTTAAACTCCTGATGTAGACGAATCTTATTATTTCCTAGAATAGCCTGATTGACCATCTCCTTATATCCTTCAACCAAACTAATTGCCATCAGGAGCTAAAGATTCACATTAAGATCACGTAGGATGTATTACTTTTTTTTTCACTGGCATCCACATAATCCAAAAAATACTAGGATAGGCGAGTAAACTTCTCAAATAGTCCATTACACTCGCATCTTCACCTTGCTTTAGATCCAAAAATGCTTTGAACTTTATTTACATAGGGGCTTTTGAAATATGATGTGCCCGAAATACCTCACGGAACTCAACCCGAGAACTTAACGTCCTTATGGCTGCAACGCAAGGTATTCTGCCCACCAACTAAACTTGGCTTCCAGTCTTCAAAAATAGGGAAAGGTAGCATAGAAAGGCAAAGACAGGTAGCATGAACAGGGTAGATGAAACACGTACTAAAGTTACTACATAGGGGGTTTAACTGAAAGTTATATGTCATGATGCATGCTCGTTCTATTCGTCCTCACAATCTTGCCAGCATATAGTGGCTTGCACGCTCTATGGCGGTGGCATACCTACTCACTCCGGAGTTAACTAGTCGTAATTTCCTAGAGTTTAGTTAGTGTACCTGCAGAAAATTCCATTACAGCCCAAACCCCATGATGCAATTCACACATTTGGTCACAGTTTATACTCCATATATTTCTATATGGAGGCTAGCTCCTCATTAAGCGCCAAGCCACGCATAGGCGCCGCTGCCACACTTTTAACCACAGGGCAGCCCATTGTGGTAACTTACTTTCTTACCTGCGCGTAGATGCGTCGTTATAAGTACATTACACTTTTCAGTATTCCCATGTATGTATACCCATACACATCCATGGGGTACTAATTCCCAGAAAAATAATTACTCCACAATGCAACCTTCATATATACATATGTAGAATATGTATATAGTCTAGTGCCACATTTAAACACTCCCCTAGACCAATGTTTGTTCGGTCATGCTCTCACAACTCACCTTTACCTGAGCGTCGATCCATTCAAAACTGAATGACACTAAAAATAACATTACACATGTATGGATTACCCATCCCAGGTTGTGGGTTAGTGGTTAGCATCTTAAACTAAGCCACCTGATAGTCCTTAGTTTTAACCACATATTATTTGCACTTCTACTATCAGGCCTTGATTATAGATTCTTAAGTTTATAAAAATCATTTTGAAGTTTATCAAAGGATTACTTTAATATCCATGCTAATGGGGGATCGCTCCGATACCACGCTGTGACAGCCCTCCCAAGTTATTAGGCCCACATGCACCAATCCTTGCCTTACTGGCCTCAGATGGCTGTGCACGTGTACCGGGTAACTTAACAAGGCTATCGAGTTCGCCAACTAGAACTCATCATCCCAAGGATCTCCCACATAACAGGTATATTACAGTAATCACATTTGATACACACACATTGGAGATAGAGCGGAAGACTTTTACAAAGTACACTTTACATTCCAGAACTCAAGTTTTACATTGTAGAATGAGATGTATTTATTACAAGTCCTGATAGTACTCGAAGTGCATAACTTATTACAATAATTGGAAGGGTGAAGCCTTTCCATAAGATATATACATAAACATTCTAAGCTTCAAGTCATCCACATGATGTAACTAACCCAAAGATAAGGGAATAAACCTTCTCCTACAAAAACAACAAGGGATAAAACCCTGAGTACGCAATTACTCAGCAAGAATTATCCGACTAAAGAAAAGACTCTCAAGGGTATGCTGTCTTTTGGGAATCAAGGTAAAGCTCATCAAAGTTCAAGGACTCATTTTGCAGAAAAGCTTACTAGAAGTGGGTCCTTAAGCCAAGTTTTATTTCACAAGTTAGTTTATTACCCGAATCTTCTAGCCTGAATCTAGCATTTTCCTAATCTAGATCATTCACTTGACCTAAACTAGGTTCCTTTTAAAATCCAAATTTTGTCTCACTTGTTATCTACGATGAAGGGCAGCGATCCAGTCTTCATATCCGAGAAGTAACGGCGATCCGAATCGATTAATACCCAGTTGGGGATCTCCAACCACACGACATATGCCTCCCTTAACTGTTTTGCACATGTCTACCATTCCCACGGATCCTCCACCACATGAACAGGTCCGCGCCACCCGAGAGCACACCACCCCTTTTAGGCGGTCCTTTGCTAGGAGGGTACGTGCCACTCTTGCCATCTCTCCACTCCAGTGCGCGATTGTCTTTTCATGTATGGAATAGCCGAGTTCAGGCGTGCCCATGACGAGGTATGTGGCCAGATAAAAGGTCCTAGATCAGCAGGCCAACAATCGGTACGGTCCTTAATCGACACAGACGGGCGACCTTTCCTGCTCAGCGTCTGGTCCCATTTTAAACTATTTCAAAATTTTGGCGCCTGGCAGAGGGGCCATGCCTGGATAATGAATTTATCAACGTCTTGATGCCTTCATTATCCGAAGCCCATTTTCCTTTTTTGTAAATACATGAGTCATAGATCAAAAACAATTTTCTTAGTCTATCAGCATGACTAAGCATCTCTAGCTTTTATAAAAACAAGTAACAAGGTATGGTAATCAATCTTTCAAGGATGGTAATGCATCAAGTGTTTAATCAATCAACTCCTATCACCTAATGCAGCATATAAGTGATAAAATTTTGTAAACACAAGGGAGGTGGCAAATGCACCGGGGCTTGCCTTTGTTGCAGAGAAGATCCAAAATCCTTCTACTAGATAACTAGTTAGATGGAACCCCACCAATGGGTATTCAGGTACTGGAGCAAATTTCTCTTTGATGTCCACTTCTTCAGGGAGCTCTACATGAGATAACATGCTTATGAATGCTTGTGCAATGCCATGAAAATACAACTTGCCTAGAGGGTAATAAAGAATACATCTAGAATACACCTACAAGCTATCATCACAAGCTACAAGTCACTAGAGAGCCAATCCTTTTAAGACTTCACCCAAACACCTCAAACTTAATAACCAACTTCATCCCATCACTAAGACACTAGATGCCCTAATTACCCAAGGATGAAATCCTTTCTTCTATTTTGAGCAACAATTAGTTTGCTAAGCAAACATTGCCCAAACAGCTCAAACTTTACCCAAGAGCTAATATGCCCAAGATAAGCTTACATAAATTTTCCTACAATTTTTAGTACTCTATTTTTAAACACTCCTAGCACACAATCTAAATCCTTTCTTCTCCAATAATCACGCATAAACACGGGATAAGGATGATGGCGCTAACCATAGCCGACCACAATCACATAAGAACCAATTCTTTTGGACTTTCTCTTAAATTTACACATATATCCGAACCATACCTTCTCTAACACACGACAAGCCGATGAAGCGAGAGGAACCTGTAAGGCCACACGGAGAAAACACGTCGAGCACGACGGCTTGCTAGGTGTGAGAGCACGAAGTGCGATGAGGTTGGAGCAGAGGCTGCGGGTTGTCGAAGACGACGACACAAAGGAGCTGTGTGTCGAGCGCGGTCATGGCGCGCCAAGAGCTCAGCGACAACGAGAGCACCGGTGCTGCTGCGATGTGGTCGAGGGATACGACACTGAAACAGCAGGACGACGACGAGGTGGAGCTCGGACGGCTGGAGAATGGTGCTGAAGTACGCAGGACCGGACAGGCTGAGAGCGAGCTGTTGGGGAAGAACTACAAAGAAGCTCGCTGGAGCACAGCTTGGAAACGAGCAAGTACAGTGTGGCTGCCGGGGCTAGGAAAGAAACCTCACCCGATATGGTTGGCCACGGAAGGGGGAGCGCTGGCGTACGGCAACTGAGAGAAGAGCAGAGGAAAAGCAAGGTCCAGGTTTAGAAGGGTGAAAGAAACCTCGACCACCAGCACAACCTATCTGCACAGTTGAAGCAAACACGCAGGCAGCTGTGTGGCAAACTCACGCATGAGCCCTGGCTACAGCTGAACGGTGGCAAGCAGTTGCGTGGCCTGCACACACTGACGGCTGCTGTTCACTTTCTCAAAAAAACAAGGGTCGAGAAGGTGCAGGGGTGAATTCAAATATCTGCTACCGGTCCCTCGCCCACTGCTACAAGCCCGCACAAACCTTGGCACACGTTGAATAAGCACTACGGTCAGGCACCCAGGAACTAGTTTGATGTCCACATTCAGGTTGAGCACGGCTCCCATCAATCCACTGATCCCAGTTCAGTGCCGAACATGTCGGACAGCTCGACTTCGAGCAAAGTTTTTCCTTGATCGAAATAAGGACATGGAAATCCTTCTTAACAGAAATTGTTTCTCAACAACAGATCTTCAGGTTTGATATAATGATTACCCACCAAAAGTTCGAAAATTTAGAAACTAAAGAGGTCCAAAATTGAGAAGAAGCTGCTGCTTTCTAAACTCTTTAGTGAACTGAATCAAACTTCAGATTCTAACCAGACTGAACCCACATCTTCCCCTCCTTGCATCACATGATTCCAAATGATAACAGAGAAACGACCTAAATACAAATTGCTCTCCAATAAACCCTTTAACTCTTTTCTATATAGACTGCAGCTCGAAACTCCATGGACTAGGTACAGGGGAGCTTCAAAACCCAATGGAAAACACTGAATTTCAGATTCAATTTACTGAACCTATTGCTAAAATTCCAGTTTGACAGCACAGCTACAAGCAATCTTTCTCCCAGTTCTTAGTAACAACAAGCCAACCTTGGTTCACAAAACATGTTCACAAAACCAAACTCTACAAGTATTCTGCAGAAGCCCTAAGCCAAATACTCACAGATCAAGAGTTATAGTGCTTCGAAGTTGGGTAAAACACTAGAATTCAGCTGCAGCTAACTAAACAAGAAACTGAATACATATGCCCGACAAAGAATGTTTGGGCACAGTTTACTCCATCTTTGTGCAGCACCAAACAAAATTTTCTTAAGAAGATTTGATCACCATTATATGGTCTTCAACTTTGCTGCAGAGATATACCCCAGAACTCCATGGATAAGTCACAAAGAAGCTCCAAAGTTGCGCCAAAAACACTAAAATTCAGATTTAGTAAGCTGCACTAAGTCTGAAATCTAATTCTGTCAGCTCCACTCTAGACCACCTTTTCTCCAAGTTCCAAGTAGCTTTATGGGTATGACCTTTAACCAAACTTGCACACCAACATATGGTCTTAAAACTTGCTACAGGAATTTCAGTCCAAAACCCTATAAATTAATCACAACAGAGCTCCAAACTAAGCACTAAAATACTGATTTCAGACTTGGGCTATTATTCAGAATCTGAAAACTCAGAATTCAAACAGCTCTACTTTGAGCCACTTTTACTCCAAGCTGCATATGGTTTTAGAGCCATACCACCTAATAAGGTATGTTCTCCTATGTTCATGCTACAGGTTTTTCATAGTAATCATAATGTATAACTCTATGGATAGGGCAGTAGAGAGCTCCAAAGTTGCCCCAAAACACACCAATTCAGAATCTGAAACTACACTAAGCCTGAAACCCAACAATACAACTATTCAACTTTGCACCAGTTTTACACATAGTTCCACATGACTTTAGAGACATATTACTTCAGTAAACATGTACCACAAATATAGTTCTACAACTTTTCTACAGTGATCAGCACAAAAATTTCTAAAAACCGAAGTTATTACAACCCAAAGTTAGCTAATTGATATTATTTTCAGCAAATTCCAAATTGCACCAAAACTGAATTTTTGCGGTTTACTCCATGTTTTCCTATAAAACATGGAAATCTCCACACATGGAAGTTGTTCAACTTTCCAAAATATACAACTTTGATATATGGACATCTAGCAAATTCTCTCTAGATTCAAAACTCCCCTTTTGGGCTAGTTCAAGGTTTCAATTGGGATTGCATTTCTCCAACAATCTCACAACTTTGGGTTCATCACTTAAGAGTAGAGTTACTCCTTAATCTAAGATCCAACTTTGGTGTATAGAGCTCATGTCCAAAATGACACTGGTTTAGAAGTGGTGCACTTAAACTTGATTGCAAACAGGGTTTTTTAATCTTCTCCAGCTCCCAACAACACAACACACCACATTTGAGTTGAACTTTTGACCTAGTAAAATGCATTCTAGGGATATCAAGCAAGATGATGCGGATGCATATGATGTCATGCCAAAGTTTTAGTTCTCGTAACACCAGGGGTGTTACAAAATATATCAAGGATTGATTGCGGCAAGCGGCTGGGTGGCCATAATAACTTGTCTCAAAATCATATCATGCATAAAATAACAGGCTGAGGGTGGTGGTTGAAAAATCATAGGTAATTTATGCATCAAAGGGATCCAGTGAGCTTGCCGTGCTTATTCGGCGAAGGGGAAGGGGAGCTCGCGGAACTGGCTTCTAGCTCCAATGCCTGGCGTAGACTTGCAGATCTGGCCTCCACGAGGCGGCACGAACGCTCCGATAACTATGCAACATGAACAAGCAAACATACAAACCAGCAAGTATACCAACAAATATTTAGTATAGTGGTCAGAATAGCGATATATGGATGGGTAGTGTCTTGAGTAGAATCTGTGTCATGTGGTGTTGTGATATTACTGGTGGTGGAGCGAAGGTGCTTACCAGGAGGGTGGACTGGAGGCGAAGCGACACTATGCGTGTAGCCGGCAGAGCGGAGTAAATGAGTGGGTGGGGTGTTTGCCTTGGCTGAGGGTGTTGAGTGTGTGTGGAGAGGGGGAGGGTAGCTGGGTGTATTTATAGCTGAGTGTATGTGGTGTAGCACAGTGAAGTTCACTGTTGGTGAGAATAGTGACGAATGAATCGTCAGACTTAGTATGAATAGGCAGAATATGGGACAAGAGTATTTTGGGAGTTTTCTGGAATATGAGCCATGCTTAAGGAATGACATGGTTGGATAGGGAATAGATTGATAAGAATTTAGAAACAAGAATTATTGGAATCGGAGTTTGGAAGCCTGGTTCGAAGGAATCTCAAAGTTAAGCGTGCTCAACTTGGAGAAACCTGGGATGGGTGACCAGATGGGAAGTTCCCACTGGAAGGAAAATCACAGTCACCGGAGTTCGTATGAATGGAATATGGGTCTAGCTGGTCTTAGGTAGACTGGACAACATGATGGATGAGTAGTTGAAATTCGGGGTGATCGGATGATCGATGAATAGTAACGATGAATAGTGACGACGAAAAGTTACCATAGATATCATCGATGAATAGTAACGATTAATAGCGACGACGAAAAAGTTACCATAGATATCATCGATGAATAGTAACGATGATGAATAGCGTCGATAAATAGTAACGATAAATAGTAATGGTGAATAGTGATGGTGAATAGTTGTATGAACGAACGATGAACGATGAATAGGAACTATGAACGAACGGACGAACGATCGAATGATCGGACGAACAAACGATCAGAGTTTCAGCAGCATAATGGCAGGAAAAAGAGTATTTGGACGAACGAACGGACGAACGATCGAATGATCGGACGAACGAACGATCGGAATTTCAGCAGCATAACGGCAGGACAAAGATTATCTGAAAGAACGATGAATAGGGACTATAAACGAACGATGATCGATGAATAGGAACTATGAACGATCGAATGATCGAACGAACGAACGATCGGAATTTCGGCAGCATAACGGCAGGACAAGGATTATTTGGAAGAATGATGAATAGGGACTATGAACGAACGATGAACGATGAATAGGAACTATGAACGAACGATGAACGATCGAATGATCGAACGAACGAACGATCGGAATTTCGGCAGCATAACGGCAGGAAAAATATTATTTGGACGAACGAATGGACGAACGATCGAACGAACGGACGAACGGATGAACGAGCCATGAACGATCGGACGAACGATCGAACGATCGGACGAACGAACGAACAAACTAAGAACAGGGGGACGAACGATCGAAGAACGACCGAACGATCCTTGTGCTAGTGTGTGCTTGTGTGGAACATGGAGTGGGTGTGGGGGGGGAAGAGAGTTGCCATGAAATGGATGGGGTGGGATGAGAGGAGGCCCTTGCCCCTCTATTTATAGCCATGGTGGGGGGATTAGGGGGAGGGATGAGAGGATTAGTGGGAGGATGAGATGATTAGTGGGAGATTAGCATGTATTTGTCTTGTATGAGTGTAATTAGCTTGTAGAGCTCATCGTATGACACTAGAGGCATACGTATACGTATGGGCATGAGGAAAGTTATGAAGAAAATATTTGTAGGGACTTGAAAAAATGATTCTGAAGGTATTTCTCAAGAGGAAAATATCTGGAGATATATCGGTGGAATATTTGGGCAGTATTTCTAGAAAGAACTCGAAGGGGATCACTAGGGAAATATCAGGGAAGTATTTCTGGAAAGAATTTGAGGGGGATCACTCGGGAAATATTTGTAGGATATTTTGAGGAGGATTTTGGAGATAATATAGACCACTATATTTTATTTGTTGATATCAACTCGCAAACAAACATTTTGAAATGAAACTTGAAATTCATTTTGAATTTAGGGCGAGTTTGAGAAAATTTCTGGATTTGAATTTTTGGGATGCTACAAATCTACCCCACTTAAAAGGAATCTCGTCCTCGAGATTCGGCTTAGAAGGGTTATGGGTATAGCTTTACTTCAGCTACATATCTTCACTTTGCAACTCTTCGAGGAGATGGAACTTCAAGAAAATCTGGCCCTTGCGGAGCATCCGGCTGCTGATTGCAAATGCTGATTCTAGCTACTCAAGATCATCTTCAGGCTTCTAGCTTTCGCTTGGCAACTAGCTTATTGAAGAAGCATCGATACCAACACGCAAACCTTTCTCTTGCGAACTCCCACATGGATTCCTTCCTTGATTGGTCTTCTGGTGCTTCATCAACGGAACTTGGGTGACCACTTCTCATCCAGAAACTTATAAGCTTCGGTAATCTGGTCCTCCACAAGCTTGCTACAGGCCTTCTTCTTTTTCTCCATAGCAGGAACCTTACTGGAACACTACCCCACTTAAAAAGAATGAGGGTAGAACTCTTGAATCTCGGGGATTTGAACTCCTTGAAGTACCTCATAACAAGGGTGTTATGGGGCCTTCTTCTGCTGTTGCTGCTTGAGCAGGCTACGGAGAATTGACTGACACAGGGTAGATTTTGGGACAACCTTCTTCTTATCTTCTCTTCACTATCTTCTTTTCACTTTTCACTGCCTCTTTCTTTCTCTTTGCTCTTCCCACTGGAGGATTCTATCAAAGAGTATTACCATCATACAGAGAAGGAAACCGAAGATGTTGAACCATGTACAACAGTCTTCAACCCAAGAATCACCAAGCATTGTGATCTTAGGGGCGAGGGACTGGAAACTGGAGTTGCTTGCGATTTGGCAGAGGGGATTTTATTGGGAGCGTTTTGCTTTGAGCGAGATGAGAGTTGAGGGAGCTGGGGGGATTTATCGGCGAGCGGGGGTGCTCAGAGGGGTGTGGAGTGGTAGTGATGGAGCAGGTGACACGAGGCAGCAGGTGCGACAAGGGGAAGGGGGGCCTGTTGCCGGCGACGATGGCGGTGGGTGCACTGCAAAAGGGGGCGTGGGTGGCGGTAGTGCGCTGCAAAGGGGGCGTGGGGCGGTGGTAGTGCGCATGGAGGCGGGCACGTGTGCGAGGGGCACGAGTGAGTGGTGGGGTCAATGACCCTGATGTTTGTGGTCTCTAGTTCCAAGAATCTTTGCCTCTCTATATGGTAATAACTCCTTCTGTCCTCTTTTTTTGTTTACTTTGACTCAGGGGCAGTGCTTTGATTCTCACGGTCGGTCCTTTTGATTGAGCGACTGGATAGGTTCCTCTGTAGCTTATTCCATGCTTCAAGGGTAAGCTTCCCGGTATCTTCTTGGGTAAGGCACTTTTCTCTTGAGATGGGTTAAGATGAGAATGGAAGCATAAGGTGAGGATTAGCTCTAATTTGTTATCTATGTTTTTAGGGAAAACCTTTTTTAAGAAGAACGGAAAGAAAACGCACAAGCTCAGCAATGATAAGCACAAACAAATCAAATGTTTTGAATAAGGGAAGAATAGAGTTTTTCCAAAGCACGGACTACTCAGATTCGGGGGCTAAGCATAACTACTATTGCTTGGCTCCTGAATTGAGAACTATGCTAAATGCAACTTAGGAGCACTAACGTTAAAGCATCACATATGCACTCAAAGGGGGAGAAAACATCAAGCGAAATTCATTTTGAAATGCCCTAGGAGGCCACACAATTAGAGTATTGCAAAACTCGAGTCTACACGATTACCTCTCATACATGCAGGGCTCTAGCCAAAGTGAAGAAAAACTTCACTACCCAATGCATGCAGAGGACTGGGCATAACTAACTTCAGATCTGGCAGCTTCTCTTTTGGCGAGGCTAGCACAACTTCAATCTGAGATATCTCCTGGATGGGTCAAGAGGGAGCTGATGTTGATGACTTCTTCTGGTGGCGACTGAGATGGCAAGACGGGGTCGAACTCTTCTTTAAGCGGGACTGGCACTTGTAGCTCCTCAGAGGGCGGCGGTGCTGGCAGGGTGCTTGCAGCTTCTTCCTTGACTTCAAGGGATGGTGCTGGAATCTTCTTCATGGTGAGGGGCTCAAAGAACTCTGGTGGGGGATCTTGGGAGGATTCAGGATACTCTTGCTTGTCCATAGCCTTAGGGGAGACTAGAATTCCTTCCAAGACTATGGCTCCTTCCGGGAGTTCCCAAGCCTTCTTTTCTCCTCTGGTAGAGACCGGGTTACCTTCAAGAATTTGGGGATCTTCGGCTCTCATGGGTTGAACAAGGTTGGATGAAGCGGGCTCTTGGATCCGCAGGGCTCTACGTTGGTTATGGGTTACCAAGTAGGCCTCCATCAACTTCTAGACGTGCTCATCCTTAGCTTGCTTCAGGGCTTCAACAACAATGATTTCACGACTTTCCAAGGCAGCTACACGGGCTTGAGTTGAGGTGCGATCCACATGGAGCTGACGGTTGCGCTTCTCTGCATCTTCTGCTCGGGCAATCATCTGACGGTGGTGCCGAGCCAAGAAATCATACTGTGCATCCAGGGTGAGCAGGTATGCAGTGAGGTACGCGACTATGGGGTCGTCCTCAAGCAGCTGCTGCCCTTCCAAGGCACGCATCCTGGCCATCCAAACTGGATGGTCTCTCTGAAAGGGCGGAAAGAATCTGAGCGGTGTGTCGGCCACTTCTTCTTCATAGATCTGACATAGGTCCCTCAATGCCTTGCAGGCGACGACTTGGCAGGTGTCTTTGAATCTGTGCCCAGCAGCAGTGACACTCCATTCCACATGGTGCGGACTGGATCCAATGTATACAGTCACGACACACTTCTCTATGCCATGCTCGATGAATTCACGACCATCATACTCTGACTGGCTCCTGATTCCGAGGCGAACTGTGCATGCTCTCAGCAACTTGGGGAAACCATCTTCATTCTGGCAAAAGCTGGTTTGGCAGCGAACCTCCATCTGACTTCTGAGAGAAGGAAAGGGGAAAGCATTTTTGAAATGAAGGGATGAGAGCAAGATTTTTTTTAAGAAAATAGTTTTGACTCAAAAACTTTTGGATCAGGCTAAGGGTTATGTCCTGCGGCCAGCCTAACAGCTCCGATACCACCTGAAACGTCCCCAATCCTTTGGGACTCAAATGTGATACAATTACTATTCCCAGGAGGCTAGTAAACACATTAATACATTAGATGAAACCAAATCTGCTTAAACGAGACAAACCTACAAAGGTGGCGAACAACTTTAAGAGTTGGTCCACAACTCGGGACATATCATCGGAGTGGGGCTGAAGCAGCCCGATATACGCAGCGAAGCAAGTCAGCGGCCCAACAGCCACAGACAAGGTTGGGAACAGTCGTAACTCTTACCCGATCTCCTTTTTCTAAAAAACAACAAATAAGCAAGGATGAGTACAAACGTACTCAGCAGCCCACCTTCACCCGCGGAATGGGGAAATTAGATATAATGCATGGAATATGTGGAGCTCAGGATATTTTGCAGAAACAACAATATTTTATGCAGGGTTGTTTTGAAAAAACATTTTGTATTTTTGCAAAGCGCATCCTCTCCAAAAGGAGCAGGAAGTTTTTCAATATTAGAACAAAATCCCCTGGACTAAACCATCCAGGTATCTCAGCAACTTCCCACTGGTTTTCATTTTCAAAAATAGCTACTGGACTTCCCGTCCACCATAGCTCACGGCTCAACCGCCGGACCTTTTAAAAACCACTTTTCTCAAAAGCACCTCTTTTTTTAAAACAAAACACTAATTGCCATACCACACCAGACTCGTCCATTCCTGTGGACACAAACTATTCGAATAGGTTTTCAAACTCTGCACAGAGGTGTACACTTTACCCACTAGTCCAGCTCTGTGATCTCATGATCAATGAGATCCGAATCCGAATCTCTTTCTTTCCTCGCACGTCCTAATCTTAACGGTTATACCGGAAGGAGTAGGGCCACCGCCATGTCCAAACCGGACAAAACATTGCCCCTCCTTATCCTCTCGGTGCTCCCCAGCCTTCATAACCCTGGGGTTGGACCGTACGAGTTCAGATTGAGTGATTGCCCACACAGTCTCGAGTGGTTGTACTTATCATGAGTACAGGTAGTGAAAGATAACAAACCGGTCCTTATAAGAGGGGACAATCCTTCTGCTCACGCCTAAACCAGCTGAGCCATCACCTTAGGCCCTCCCCTAAACCAGGGAGTCCCAGATCATCCCTACTCAAAGGTGATAAGGGTGAAAACCCTTCATCATACACATTTTGAAAAGCATTTTCTTTTGAAAACTCACACCTTTTCTCAAATCATTTGGAACAAATATATCAAGGATTGATTGCGGCAAGCGACTGGGTGGCCATAATAACTTGTCTCAAAATCATATCATGCATAAAATAATAGGCTGAGGGTTGTGGTTGAAAAATCATAGGTAATTTATGCATCAAAGGGATCCAGTGAGCTTGCCGTGCTTATTCGGCGAAGGGGGAAGGGGAGCTCACGGAACTGGCTTTTAGCTCCACTGCCTGGCATAGACTTGCAGATCTAGCCTCCACGAGACGACATGAACACTCCAATAACTATGCAACATGAACAAGCAAACATACAAACCAGCAAGTATACCAACAAATATTTAGTATAGTGGTCAGAATAGCGATATATGGACGGGTAGAGTCTTGAGTAGAATCTGTGTCATGTGGTGTTGTGATATTACTGGTGGTGGAGCGGAGGTGCTTACCAGGAGGGTGGACTGGAGGCGAAGCGACACTGTGCGTGTAGCCGGCAGAGCGGAGTAAATGAGTGGGTGGGGTGTTTGCCTTGGCTGAGGGTGTTGAGTGTGTGTGGAGAGGGAGAGGGTAGCTGGGTGTATTTATAGCTGAGTGTATGTGGTGTAGCACAGTGAAGTTCACTGTTGGTGAGAATAGTGACGAATGAATCGTCAGACTTAGTATGAATAGGCAGAATATGGGACAAGGGTATTTTAGGAGTTTTCTGGAATATGAACCATGCTTAAGGAATGACATGGTTGGATAGGGAATAGTTTGATAAGAATTTAGAAACAAGAATTATTGGAATCGGAGTTTGGAAGCCTGGTTCGAAGGAATCTCAAAGTTAAGCGTGCTCAACTTGGAGAAACCTGGGATGGGTGACCAGATGGGAAGTTCCCACTGGAAGGAAAATCACAGTCACCGGAGTTCGTATGAATGGAATATGGGTCTGGCTGGTCTTAGGTGGACTGGACAACATGATGGATGAGTAGTTGAAATTCGGGGTGATCGGATGATCGATGAATAGTAACGATGAATAGTGATGACGAAAAGTTACCATAGATATCATCGATGAATAGTAACGATGAATAGCGACGACGAAAAAGTTACCATAGATATCATCGATGAATAGCAACGGTGATGAATAGTGTCGATGAATAGTAATGATGAATAGTAATGGTGAATAGTTTGTATGAACGAACGATGAACGATGAATAGGAACTATGAACGAACGGACGAACGATCGGACGAACAAAGGATCGGAATTTCGGCAGCATAACGGTAGGAAAAAGAGTATTTGGACGAACGAACGGACGAACGATCGAATGATCGGACGAACGAACGATCAGAATTTCGGCAGCATAACAGCAGGACAAAGATTATCTGAAAGAACGATGAATAGGGACTATGAACGAACGATGAACGATGAATGGGAACTATGAACGAATGATGAACGATCGAATGATCGAACGAATGAACGATCGGAATTTCGGCAGCATAACGGCAGGACAAGGATTATCTGGAAGAATGATGAATAGGGACTATGAACGAACGATGAACGATGAATAGGAACTATGAACGAACGATGAACGATCAAATGATCGAAAGAACGAACGATCGGAATTTCGGCAGCATAACGACAGGAAAAAGATTATTTGGACGAACGAACGGACGAACGATCGAACGAACGGACCAACGGACGAACGAACCATGAACGATCGGACGAACAATCGAACGATCGGACGAACGAACGAACAAACTAAGAACAGGGGGACAAACGATCGAAGAACGACCGAACGATCCTTGTGCTAGTGTGTGCTTGTGTGGAACATGGAGTGGGTGTGTGTGGGGGGGGGGGAAGAGAGTTGCCATGAAATAGCTTAGGGTGGGATGAGAGGAGGCCCTTGCCCCTCTATTTATAGCCATGGTGGGGGGATTAGGGGGAGGGATGAGAGGATTAGTGGGAGGATGAGATGATTAGTGGGAGATTAGCATGTATTTGTCTTGTATGAGTGTAATTAGCTTGTAGAGCTCACCGTATGACACTGGAGGCATACGTATACGTATGGGCATGAGGAAAGTTATGAAGAAAATATTTGTAGGGACTTGAAAAAATGATTCTGAAGGTATTTCTCAAGAGGAAAATATCTGGAGATATATCGGTGGAATATTTGGGCAGTATTTCTGGAAAGAACTCGAAGGGGATCACTAGGGAAATATCTGGGCAGTATTTCTGGAAAGAATTTGAGGGGGATCACTCGGGAAATATTTGTAGAATATTTTGAGGAGGATTTTGGAGATAATATAGACCACTATATTTTATTTATTGATATCAACTCGCAAACAAACATTTTGAAATGAAACTTGAAATTCATTTTGAATTTAGGGCGAGTTTGAGAAAATTTTAGGATTTGAATTTTTGGGATGCTACACCCATGGGGCCTACTTAATTAGCCACCTATTTACCCCTTTATGCCTAAGGCCTTTCGTCCTAGGTCTAGCGGTCTAGTCCTGACGATTCGTAGCAGTTTCTAGGCAAGTTTTAGATTTTGAAAATTGGTATTCATGGTTTATTGTCCTTCTCTATGGTGGAATTTGCTCCAATACCAGCTGTGGCGGAACCGTCCGAATTATTCCAGCTTAAGTGCCTAAGTCACGCCTCAGGGGCCATAACACACTTAAATCGGAATAACCCGTCAGTCCCTCAGATCTAGTCTGGTAGAGCAACTTACCAGGATCAAATTCCACAATCTCACTCGAAGGTGAGTCACAGAAGAATTACAATAAAGCAGGAAACCTCAATTTAAGTACTGAAGTTATTAAATGAATCAGAGTTTTTCAAGTAGCGAATAAAGTTCTCAAAATAAAATGCAGCGGATAATCGACGTCATCTGTAGCGAGGAAATGGGCAAGGCCTAGCCCACTACTCCTCGTGCTCCTCTCCTGCCGGAGCAGCATCCCACTCGACCGTCCAACCCGGTGGCAGGGTGGTAGGCCAAGTCACACCATCAACCACATCCTACAGCGTACCTACAAAATTATGCCACAAGCAAGACTGAGTATACTAATACTCAGCTAGACTTACCCGGTGCGAGGAATCTACTCCTCTACCTCTAGACCATGCAACTGTTTGGCTGAGGGGTTTGGTTTGCCAAAAGCACCAGCTGTTTCTAAAATCAAGTTTTAGCTTTTCCATTTTTAGCATCATTAGCTTTACTATGTTTGCTTTTTCTAAGCATACATGGTAACAAGCATTTAGTGCAATCAACAAATTGTCTCATGTATCCTCATTTCACTTCTTACTCAATGTAGTACAAGGGGTCAAGCAGTCTCATTAGCTGCGAGAAACAGACGATTCGAATCGAGTTTTATCCTTGCAAGGTAAACCTAAACACACGACATGTCAGGGTAGTCCGACCCCACACATGTCAACCATCCCCATCGATTCCCCGTTCGCATCAAGGTCTCACCGCCTTGGCATACAATGCTCCACTGACCCCGGCTGCCGTCGTGCAGTGACCGCACTTGTACCCACCATAGCTAGCATGGGAGACCCAGTCTTAGGTCGCGTGAGGGATAAAGTCCACACCCGGCTTCACTCAGGTACTAGGTTTACCGGTTACCATATTTCCCGATATGTGCTTAGTACGTTCAAAGCTTGACTCAGGTATCCACATATTAATCCTTAGTTCCTTTTTCCTGTCTCATGGACAAGGCATCCTCCCTGGATCCAAGTCCATAGACTAACATAGATCCCGTTATCAAGATGAATACAATCAATTCCTGACCTCGCATGAGTGTTAGAAAAATCACTCGACTTCTACCGAGATCCTGATTAGCATAGCAGCTACTCGACCTAGCATACTAGTATTTATCTCAAAAAGGTATCCTAAGTTCATGCAACTAGATGTTTCAAGCAACTCCTACACTTAAGTGCATATTACAATCCTACAAGCATTAAGTGTAGTAAAGTAGCATATAATGATACGGTTATGCATAAAAACCGGGGCTTGCCTTCAATAGCTGGGGCTACGGGAAGATCCTCGATAGCAGCCTCGGGAGCTTGCTCCTGGTCCTCCTCTTGGATAGTTCCTTGCTCGGGGATGAGCACGTACTCTCCGTCAGCGATATTACAATCTAATGAATGTAATGATTAAGATACATGCATGATATGTTATGTGCTTTAGCAATTAAACTTTGATGGTGAATGATCTACTTAAATTAGATAGAGTTAAATCGTGTTACACAAGATTTTTGGTGGTATACTTAGTAATTTGGATCACACTCAGTTAAACTAAGTGATAAGTTCATTTTGGTGTTCCACTGAATTCTTTTTCAAGTCTTAGTGAAAATTGTCAAGAATTCAAGTTGGACATATTGGGGCGAGGTTTATCTTTCCTTTCTTTCCCTTGATTTCCTTTATGTTTTTAGAGTGGGTTTGAACTACAAGTTACCTTAATAAATTTCCAAAAATTCTGTAAAAATTACAGTGGCTTATTACTGGTGCATGATTCTCTGTCTCAAAATTTGGGGTTCAAAAACTGAATAGTTTTCTCTGGACAAAATTACCAAATTTTAGGGCAGAAGGGGTGATTTGAACTACAACTACCATTTAATAGTGGGAAGTTTTCTAATACTTATTTTTGCTGGCATTTAGATGTTATAACATGACTTGGCAAAATTTTATAGCCATTAATACTTACCAGTTATTTTATTATGTTTTTCCCAAGTTTCTAGCCAAAGGGGTGCTTTCTACTACCACTATATTTGAAAAATATCAAACAATAAATTTCTGATTTTTCCTAGCTTGTATTTTGCACAAAAGCAATCATTCTGAAGTTTGGCATCCTTTTGCTTAAAGGAAGGGGTGGTAGGAATTATTTGGATTAAATGGCCTTTTTCATGAAGTAATTGTAATAGGCATTATTGTGCATCTTTTAAATGGGTTTGCATTTTTCTCTGGTTGCCTATCTCATTAGTGATCTAGCAAAATTTTATTTGCCCATTATTGCATTATTTGGGTTACTAATGATTTATTCAAAATATGACTCATTATCATGTTCTATTTATCTACCCTACTTAAAATGATGGGCTGGGGTGTTTATTATTTTTGCAGTGGGGTTTTGGTGATCACAAGTTCACTGAATTTTTATTAATTACTTTGGGTCTAGTTTTATAATTCTAATAATTGTTTTCTAGTTGGAATAATGCTAAATGAAACATTTCACTTTGAATCTATTCTGGACTAGGGGTCCCTTTATTTTTTCCTAGGTTCTTTGTTACTTAAGTAGACTAGGAAAAATAATTTCATCCACTTGTCACTAATTTCTAAGGTCTTTCTGATTTTCCTAAGTTTTGGGCAAAATGGCTTTTAATAGGTATCCCCACTAAATTTTTCAATACTGGGGTTCTCACTATTTTTAAACAGTGTTTAAATGGGGTTTGAACATCTACAAATTTTCTTAAGTTTAGCACAGAAGCATAACTAATTTTCCTTAATTAAACAAGGTTTGGTCAGTTTCTGTAGTTAATTCTAAACTCTAAAATTTAGAACAGAAAGCATGGGGTTTAGCATTTTTAGTTGGTAGTCCATAATATTTACAATCCAGCAAAATTGGCTTGACAGTTTTTGGTTAAGTATTTTTCAAGTTATGAATTTTCTAATTTCTCTGTTCATTAAAAAGATTAAACAGAATTGATTAAATGGAAAACTACTTTGCAACGGGGTCCCTGGCGGGTGTTTTCAAGTTTCCTTACAGACTAGTCCTTGGGCTACTATTCAATTGAGTCACTGACAATTCAAAAAACCCCTGGGTTCTTCTAATCCTAACCCGAGGTCCTTCCCCTAATTTAAACAGTACCCGTGATGGAAGAAAGGGTAGAGGGACTTACCGGCGGCGAGACTGCTCCGGTGAGGTGGCCGAGGGTGTAGGGGAGGTCCTGAGGGTCACGGCGATGTGCGGGTCGTCGTCGGGGATGGTCGGAGTCGGCCGGTCCACGTGCGTAGGCGGGGGAGCTCGTCGGCGGCGAGGAGTCCGGCCTATCCAGGGCACAATTGACCAATCAAACGGGTCAGAGAGCTTCACCAGGGATCAAGGAGGGTGTGCGCGCGAGGAATTAAAGAACGGCTCACCGGATTGCTTGGTCTACGTGCGCAGACGGGCGGCCGAAGTCCGGTGAGGGCGATCTTGGCCTTCCGGTGAAGTTTTGCCGGGTCCGAGGGCTGGGAATGCTTCACAAGCTGATGGCGAAGCTAACCGAGCGGCTGGCGTGGCTTGGAAGTGACTGGAGTGGGCTGGCCACGGCGGCCGAGGCTCTGGCGGCATTGGCGGGCGGAAAAGAGCTCGCTGGAGCTAAGGAGGGGCATCTGGCCGGCGAAGGTGAGCACGGGGTGAGGTGAGGCGCGCCCGGTGAGGCTTTATAGGCGCGGGCGAGCACGACCAAGGGCAAGGGCGCGCGGCGGACTTGACTGAACGCTGGGGCGAGCGCGCGCGGGTTGGGAGAGCGTCGGCGTGCCGACCAGGGTCGAACACGTGTGCCCGTTCATTCTGCCCAAGTTCTAGCGCGTGTGGTCACTCATCCGAGCCTGCTCTCGCCTTGGTCAGTGCACAAAACCTCTTCTCCTCCCTACAAGCTACCGATCTTGTGTGGTGGTCATAGGATTTTGCCTACTGGTTTCAGAGATTTGGAGCCCAGAAATCCGGTCTGTCTCTCTGCTCAAACCCAAGGCAAATCCAGGGTTTTGTCGTGTCTAGGGCTCGTGTCCCAATGCCATCTTCTGGCATGTGACAGAGGGGTTAGTTAGACACATTTTTGTCAATGGGGTCATTAGGATTTGGGCTAGGGATCAAGGTGAACACGCTTGATCTTTGGCTCAAGGTCTGAAATTCAGAATTCTGAAATTCTGATTCCCTATTGAGCCCCCACTTGAGAAGCTTGCTTGGGGTTTTATTTAAATTATTTTGGCCAAGCTTCCTTAATCTTTATTGTTGCTTATTAAATATACTTCAATGTTTATATTTGGCTTAAGCCATGGTTCTATATTTTTCATACTCTTTTTCCCTTTCTCTTAAATTTTACTTGTAGAGCTCAATTAGGGTTGTTATTAGGGTTTCAACATTTGGCCCTTTTTGAAAGACTCATTTGTTTTGAACATGATGCTTTTAAGTTTAACTTAGTGGATCCTTTATTCTTAAGTCAATTTGATGCTCATGCTCAATTTGATTCACATAAAATGATGGTTCTTGGGTTAGCACTTGAGAGAAACCTAGGTGACACTGAGGTGTCACACCCGGTCTGACACAATCTTCTTTGGCACACCATGTAGGCATACAATCCGTGCCATGTACAATTCTGCTAACTTGGCTCCTGAATATGTGGTCTTCACTGGAATAAAGTGGGCTACTTTGGTTAGCCTATCCACAATCACCCATATAGAATCATACCCAGCAGATGTGCGGGGTAACCCAACAATGAAGTCCATGCCAATCTCTTCCCATTTCCACTTAGGTATCTTAAGCGGGTGTAGTAAACCAGCAGGTCTTTGATGTTCCGCTTTCACCCTCTGGCAAACATCACACAGTGCAACATGTGCAGCAACATCCTTCTTTAATCCATACCACCAATACTTCTGCTTCAGGTCCTGGTACATCTTAGTACTACCAGGGTGGATAGAATAAACTGAGTCATGTGCCTCCTTCAATATGGTTTCCCGAAGACTATCGATATCGGGAACACAGATCTGATTCTTAAACCATATCGTGCCTTGCTCATCCTCTGTGAATTCTGGGCCTCTACCTTCTGTAATCAGATCCTTAATCTCTTGAATTTTAGCATCACCAACCTGACCTTTACGGATTTCTTGTTCCAAAGTAGATTCCACATCAATAATAACTCCTTCAGTGTGAGCAACTATCCCCAGGTTAAGTCTTCTAAAATTCTCAACAATCTCATCGGGTAGCTGGGCAATAACAGCTGAACGAACGTGCTCCTTTCGACTCAAGGCATCTGCAACCAAATTCGCCTTGCCCGGGTGATAGTGAATTTCCAAATCATAATCCTTAATAAGCTCCAACCAACGGCATTGCCTAAGGTTGAGATCCTTCTGAGTGAATATGTACTTCAAACTCTTATGATTCGTGTATACTTGACACTTGGTTCCCATAATATAATGTCTCCAAATCCTAAGCGCATGTACAACGGCTGCCAATTCCAAGTCATGAGTGGGATAGTTCAATTCATGTTTCCGTAACTGGCGAGACGCATAGGCAATCACATGTCCTTCTTGCATAAGCACACATCCAAAGCCTTAGCCACATGCATCACAATAAATGTCAAATCCCTTCTGTAGATCTGGCATAACCAACACTAGGGCGACATCAATCTCTTCTTTAATTGATCAAAGCTTTCTTGGCACTTCTTGTCCCACTTAAACTCTCTTCCCTTCTCCATAAGTGAGGTCATGGGCTTAGCAATCTTAGAAAATCCTTCAATAAATCTCCGATAGTATCCTACAAGCCCCAAAAAACTCCGAATCTCCGTAACTGTAGTGGGTATGCTCCACGCCACTATCTCCTTGACTTTAGCAGGATCCACCGATATCCCTCCATTAGAAATGATATGTCCAAGGAATGGCACCTCGCCAATCCAAAACTCGCATTTGCTATACTTGGCGTAGAGTTGATTATCCCTTAGCTTTTGTAGCACCAATCTCAGGTGTTCCTCATGATCACTTTCACTCTTAGAATAGATAAGAATATCATCGATAAATACTACAACAAATCTGTCCAAATACTCCATGAACACCTTATTCATCAAATTCATAAAATAAGCTGGTGCATTAGTTAATTTAAACGACATAACAGTGAACTCATATAATCCATATCGGGTTGAGAAAGTTGTCTTGGGAATATCTGATGGCCTAATCTTCATTTGGTGATAACCCGATCGGAGATCAATCTTCGAGAATACCCTTGCACCTCTCATCTGATCAAATAAATCTTCAATGCGGGGTAATGGATACTTGTTCTTCATAGTGACACCATTAAGGGACCTTTAATCCACGCACATCCCTTGCAATCCATCTTTCTTCTGTACAAACAAAACCGGTGCTCTCCAAGGTGAAGACTCGGACGAATGTACCCAACCTCTTGCAACTCTGTTAAGTGCTTCTTGAGTTCTTTTAACTCTTCTACAAACATCCTATATGGCCATTTAGAAATAGGAGCAGTTCCAGGTAAGAGATCTATGACAAACTCAACTTCTGTATCTGGTTGCATCCCTGGTAACTCCTCTGGAAAGACATCCAGAAAATCCTTAACCACACGGATGTTGTCACCAACAAACTTCCCATCGACTAAGAATGTCATTAGTTTGGTGGTGGTAGTTACTGCAATTCCAACTTCAAATCTTTCTCCTTTGGAACTGGTGAGTTCTATGGTTCCTTTAGCACAGTGTATAAACTACCTTTACCTTTCTTAACCACGACATACCATGGATCACATCTATAGTGTTCTCTTCTAACACTATAGGGGTAGCCCATCTAGGTTAGAAACACAGGGGACGAAAGAAAGGATTGTAGACAAGGCAGTGATTACGAAGCATGTTACTTTGGGGGATTCATTAGCTAAGTGTGTTGCTTACTAAAGCAATTCATTACCTTATGGTGGTACATGCTAAGATGCCCGTCTATACTATTTCAATCAATCAAAGAAGCAAATCAGGCATTGATCATCAGAACAATCAACCAACATTTTTAATAGAGAAAATAATTTTAATTTTTTGTCTTAGGTCTCCTATCTCTTAAAAAGGTCATGGGTAGGATTCCAAGGTGTGAAATCCATCTTGTATTAGAGTAGAAAAGGTAAGAATGATCAAAGTAGAACAGTAGAAGGTGAGACAGGATCAAGAAAAGCATATATAGAATCAGAGTGAGATAAGTATAGAATGAATCAGAGTAAGGTAAGTAGGTAAGGGTTTTGTCCATTTCTATCTAGGTTTCGTCCTACAGTCAACATTTCCTCTGATACCACTTCTGCCACACTCGGATTTAAGGGACAAATCCGGGTGCATCTCATATGTGCACCAAGGAAGAACAACACACATAATAACAGAGTGCATAGAGATAAATGTCATAAATATCATAAATGTACTTATTACATAGCGGAAGTCTTACAAAAATAAATGATAAAGTAAAGAGAACTAAATATTATTCCCTGGCGCCACAAAGCTGACTGAGAGACGCCACCTAGATCAAGTCGAATGTCTCAGTGTTAGGTGGCTCCTCTTCGACCACCTGTTCTTCTCCTGTGGGGGTTGTGAGACAGCAAGAGTGAGCTCACATGCGTTCATAGCTCAACAAGTCGTAGGGAATAATGTGCATGAACTCACCAAAGGTGGGAGTTCATGTGAAGTGTAAGGCTGATCAACAAAATAGAGGCTGAGGCTGAGCATTGCTTTTATAAGTTGGTCAAAATTTTATTAGCAATTACTAAGTGTAAGTAAATACCAAACCTTAATAATAATAAAGAAAAGTAATAGTAAAATAATCCCAAATGCGATGCAAATGTCCAATTAAATTTAAGTTCCATAAATTAATCATGTGAGGATCCGAGCCGCTCATGACCGTGAGCACGGCTAGTATACCAGTTTTACACTCTGCAGAGGTTGCACATCTTTACCCATAAGTCATGTTACCCATCTGCCAAGAGATGGCCAATCCTATACACCTCTACCGAGGAGGCGAGGCAGGGTAACACTATGAGGCCTTTACAAAGTTCCACTAGCTTCAGAAATCCCGCTACAGTTTATAGGAAGCTCCAGTGTAGGAATCCCTCGCCTGACCGCCATCGCAGCAAAATTAACCCAAGGACCTCCCTACACTGACCACTCCCCTACTGCCCTTGCCCCTTTTGGGTAACGAAGTTATCCACTAGCTTTCCTAGTTAATCAGCCAAGGGCGTCCCATTAAACCCTTGTGGTAGCACTGTTTTCCCGGGTGGTCGCTCCATGTTCCCATTAACATAATGATCTTATCATGAACAGTAATAATAAACAGATAATAAAAGTGTAGTAACGAATAGTGTATCTCCATACCCAAAACCACAATAAGTGATAGCAAGTACTACCCAAAAATATTCAGTGGCAAAACAAGGTATAGATAGCCAAAACTGGGGTAACCTATTGGGTCCCATCAAAATTAACCTATGCAGATCATTATAATTAACAAGAACATGGCTGGAAAAAAGTAAGTGATCAAGGGCACAACTTGCCTTCAATGAGCTCCTGCTCAGCTACTTCTATCTGCTGGTCACCAGGATCCTCGGTCACAGGCTCCTCTACTCACCACAATACAAACAAGCACAGTATATAGAAAAAATTAACATCACACCAAACATATAAACAAAATACATAGTAATAATCTACACATTAAAATAAAATCCTAGGAACATGAATCATAATTTTTGGAGTTATAGATTTTAAGATATGAATTTCCAAAGGTTTTATGTGTTTTGTACAAGATTAAATAGGATATAAATTTTAACGTGACATTCATGTCAAAGAAGAGATACTATGTGATAAACAATAATATTATAGAATTATAGAAATTGAAATAGATTAATTTGGATCAAAAATGAATTTTCTATGCATTTTACAAGCTTCTAGATTTGTTTTTGTATTAAAAACGAATTTCTATAGTTATTTCTCTGTTTTTAATCATCTCTGGACTGGGCCTCAATTTTCAGAAAGGCCAGGGATCTCGGGGCTAAAAATACTAAGACACAGGGCACATGAATGTGGACTGCGGGTTGTTTTTAAATAAACAGAGGGGCCCCTTTGCGAAAAGGCTGGCCGAAGGGGTATGGCTGTTTACTGAAAGTCCGATCACACGTGTGCGGCGCAGATTAGATCGCACAACACCGTGAACCGGTACATAATCTGGTCCATCGGATCAACGACCAAGGGTGACGATTTTAAATGGGCTCGATCCGATCATGCCCCTGCGTTGACGATCCGACGGCCAGGATCTCCTTAAGCCGAAACGGTACCTTGACTCTAATCCCCACCGTCTGCCCCGAATCAGACGGTCCTGATTCACCACACCCCGCCGCGAGCTAGCACGGCGGCGCTGCTGGCCCAGACGACGGAGAGATGGTCGGAATTCGGCCATCCCGTCCAGGAGGGCCCTAGCTTCAAATCTAAAACGCGATTCATGCAATTCCAGGTACGACGAACGCAAGGAAAGGGCACTCACCGAAGACGGCTGCCGAGACGACGCTGGCCACGACGAGGGGTGCTTCCGCTGCGGAGGAGGAACGCCGACGAGGAATTGCCCACGTGTGAGGTCATTTCCCACAACCGAGGCTCTCGGTTTGAGTACCGCGACCCAAGACGGTGGTTCGAGACACTTCGAAGGAGTTGATTTGGCGAGGGACCGTGGTTTGATAGGTGCCGATGTCGCCCTCCCGCACGGCGGTAGCAGTAGTTCGCGCGGCGCGGCCTGGCGAATGGAGCAGATGGGTCTCGAGAGGTTGGCCCCGATGCCCCTTTATCTCGGTCAGCGGAGGTTGGTGCATGCCCGCATGCGCCGCGCGCAATAGCTACGCCCGATTCACCCGGCGTCACCGCAAGCCCGCACGCCATGGCGAGAAGAAAGGAGAAGTGGAGACACTGCTCCTAGGGTCCCACATGGCGGTGTAGTCGGGTCGCGAGCGCAGGCGCCGCGGCTGCTGACAACGCGGAGCCACGAGTCGGTGAGTAATGCGCGGGGAGCTCACGCCGCCCGCTGACGATCCGGTCCCACATGTCGACGCAAGGTATAGCTTGGGCTGGCGCGAGTGGGAGCCAAGTGGGCCGAAAATGACGCAGGAACGGCCCATGAACCCACTTATTCTTTTCTATTTATGCTCTAATTTCTTCTCTCCATTTCTAAGTTAAATTTGAACTTCGAATTTTGAATTCAAACTTGTGCCACATTATTCTCTATTACTTTTGTGAAGTTAAAAATACCAATTTTAGAAATATAATTATATTATTTATATTTTTATACCATTTCTATTCTTCTTATTTTCAAAACACTAATTTTAATTTAGGGTTTACTTCAACCTTTAGAATTATTATTTTATTATCATTATTCCTATTATTTTATTTAATGCACAAGCATATAAAACTCCAACAAGATGCACTTTATTTTATTTTAGTATCATTTGTTTTAATTAATCCCTCATAATTATATGTATGCTCTTTTTATGATGCAAATGTGGCACATAAAATAAGGAATTCCAATATAGTATTCACTGTATACATTTTGGGTATTACATGGAGCAACACATTCATTTATTACTGCATCATGGGTAGAAGCACATAATCTTCCAATCACTACCATGTCAACCCCCATCCAAATTGACTAAGTCGGTGGTAGAATTCGAGCTGATAGCATTTGCTTGAATGTAAGTGTGGAAATAAGGGGGATAGTGTTTCCCGCTAATCTCATAGTAATGGGTACTCATGGAATAGATGTCATCCTAGGGATGAATTGGCTAGATAAGTACCAAGCAATTATCAGTTGTGATAAGAGGACAGTTAAGTTGGTGTCCCCACTAGGAGAAGAAGTGGTAGCCGAGTTAATCTCACCTGAGCCAAGGAAAGGAAGTTGCCATCAGATGGCTATTGATAGTAAAGAGCCAGATTCACTCGAGATTATCAAAGTGGTGTCCGAATTCCCACATGTGTTCCTAGAAGACTTACCAGGTATGCCACCTGAGCGGAAAGTTGAGTTTGCCATAGAGCTTCTTCCTAGCATCGCCCCCATCTCTAAAAGAGCCTATAGGGTATCTGGACCAGAGTTGGTTGAACTCAAGAAGCAGATCGATGAGCTGTCAGAGAAAGGTTATATAAGGCCAAGCACCTCGCCTTGGGCCGCCCCTGTCCTGTTTGTGGAGAAGAAAGATGGCACCAGAAGGATGTGCATCAATTATCAAGCTCTGAATGAGGTCACGATTAAGAACAAGTACCCCTTGCCTAGAATAGAAGATCTGTTTGACCAGTTGAGAGGAGCCAGCGTGTTCTTAAAGGTAGATCTGAGGTCCGGTTATCATCAGCTCAGGATTTGACCCTCAGACATTCCAAAGACGACATTCATTACCAAGTATGGGTTGTATGAGTTCACTGTTATGTCTTTTGGTCTAACGAATGCACCAGGCTTCTTCATGAATCTGATGAACAGTGTATTCATGGATTATCTTGACAAGTTTGTGGTGGTATTTATTGATGATATTCTTATATATTCTCAAAGTGAAGAAGAGCATGTGAATCATTTGAAGATGGTATTGCAGAGATTGCGAGAGCACCAGCTGTATGCAAAGTTGAGTAAGTGTGAGTTCTGGATCAATGAGGTCCTATTCTTGGGTCACATAATTAACAAAGATGGATTAGCTGTGGATCCGAAGAAAGTGGTAGATATTCTAAACTGGAAAGCGCCAACAGATGCCCGAGGAATCAAGAGCTTCATTGGAATGGTCGGATATTATCGGCGATTCATTGAAGGGTTTTCGAAGATCACGAAACCAATGACAGCTTTGCTAGGCAACAAAGTGGAGTTCAAGTGGACCCAGAAATGCCAAGAAGCCTTCGAAGCGCTGAAAGAGAAGTTGACTACAACACCTGTCTTAGTCTTACCTAATGTGCACAAGCCCTTCTCAGTGTATTGCAACGCTTGTTACACTGGTTTGGGGTGTGTGTTGATGCAAGAGGGAAGAGTTGTGGCTTACTCATCCCGATAGCTGAAGGTTCATGAGAAGAATTACCCAATCCATGACCTAGAGTTGGCAGCAGTGGTTCATGCACTGAAGACATGGAGACACTATCTATATGGGCAGAAATGCGATGTTTACACAGATCACAAGAGTCTGAAGTACATATTCACTCGGTCGAAGCTGCATATAAGGCAACGAAGATGGTTAGAGTTGATCAAAGACTATGAATTGGAGATTCATTACCATCTAGGCAAAGCGAACGTAGTGGTAGACGGTTTGAGCAGTAAAAGTCAGGTCAATATGATGGTCGCTCATCCGATGCCTTATGAGTTGGCTAAAGAGTTTGATAGGTTGAGCCTCGGATTTTTGAACAGTATGCAAGGAGTGATGTCACACCCGGTTTTAGAAAGCAAACCGAATGCGAACCATGTACGTGCCAGGATCAGCAACTCACGTACACAGCAGTTACATAACATGGACATCATCACACATTGCTCAAATAGTATTAAAAAGGGAAATAGTCGATTACATCATATGTCTGAGACATCCACATAGTCTTTACAATAAATCAAAGTGCGGAAAAGAAACGTAGATAAACGCGGCCTTCACAGGCAGCCGACTGGGGGGGGGGTTGCCGCTAACCCACGCCTAGAACTCGTCTTAGTCTTGGAACTCCTGGAAGTCTCCTTCCACAGCTTCATCTTCTCCTAAGCAATGGTGGCAATGCTGACAAACTGGGGATGGGGGGGGGGTTTGGTGTGTAGAGCAAGGGTGAGTACACATCAACATACTCAGCAAGTATCCTGTTTGGCTGTAGTGGACTAGCTTTATGTGGGGTTAAGTCAAGCAGTTGCTTTTAGTTGGTCAGATTATTATTTACTAGTAGAAAGCCAGGTTTTAGTATTAACCCAAGTTATTATCCCGGTGTACCCTTTCCAAACGGAAAGAATACCACTTACCAACACCATAGTCATAACCAAAACCATCAGTCTCATTGCCACCTGTAAACCAAAGTGTCTCTGATCAAGTACCACTAATCACTGGAGCTCCCTTGGCCGCTCATAACCGCGAGCACGGCTGATATATCAGTTTTCAAACACTCTGCAGAGGTTGCGCACTTTACCCATGAGCCGTGATTCCCTTTTTGCCTCGAGTTGTACGGACCCTTGAACACTCCCAAGGTGAGTAGGCAGGGTCTCACTACGTAGCCTTTACAAAGATTCCCCGGTGCTGTAGCCGCCCGTTAGTTTTCCTAAATATACCACACTCCTCCCCAAGGGACAAATCAACCTTGGCAGAGCGAGCCACATACACCGAGCCCCATTGACGGCATGACGACGAAGCGAACTACACCCCGGATCCTCTAATTATTCAGCTAAGGGCACCCCATTCCACCCTCATGGTTGCACTGTTTTCCCGGGCGGTCATCCATAGAACAGGTCCTTACGGAGAGGCACTCGAGAAACCGCTCGAGCCCCCTTAAAGGCCACAAGTACAACATCATAATAAGAGAAGGGAAAACAGCGTATCATAGATAATCTCATCATGTTCATTGATTAGAGTTGAGCAATAGCATAAAGCTAAACAATAATAATCCAACCCAAATAGGTGAACAAGGATATGGATAACAAGAGCTAGTCAATCCTTAAGTATAAATGTGTAATGCGGGAGGTGAATTAAAGAATGAATAGGACAGAGATAGGTCAAAGGACACTTGCCTCCACCAACCGACTGCTGCTCAGGGGCTTCTCCCGCGAGTTCTTCGGGCTCCTCGACCGAATCGTTCTCTATGCGATTGCAAGCATACATACATCCATCCATTCAAATTAGGAAACAAATAGCACACCATATAAGAGAACAAATAAAGTAAATATGCATAGAATATCACATACGATAATGAATTTTACCATGGTTAGAAAGAGGCGGGGAAAGGTCTCGCGAGGGTTAAAGCTTATGCCCGAGACGCACTACGGGTAAACGAATAACTAAACGTTACGTGCTCTAGTTCTGCTTAGCTTCAATAATAAGGATTAGCTACATGCACTAATATAAACGTGACCACTTTTAGTAGATTAACATTGAATGAGATAGACGATTAGCTATACAAATTAACTAACGTAACCAATTTCCAAATTGAGACTCCTATCTTATTAATATAAACAACGTGATTAGCGCGTATAGAATACAGGGGGGGGGGGGTAGACGGGGACGTCTGGGGGCTAGACGAAGGCACGACGGGCCACGCCAAGGCACTGCGCATCACGCGGGCACGCGCGCGAGGCCGCACGCACGCGCCGCGAGCTAACCATGCGCACGTCGGGGCCGCGCGCCATAGGCACGCTGGGCCGAGCTCGAGGCCGCGCCGAGGCCGTCACGACGCGAGCGAGGCACGGCGGGGCGAGCGGGCAAGCACGCTGGGGCAAGCGAGCACGGGCGAGCGAGGACGCCGCGGACCACGGCGGGCGAGGCACGGGCGGGGCGAGGACACGGCCGGCCACCACGCCGGGGCGGGGACGGCGCGGCCGAGCCGGGGCGGGGCGGGGGCGGCCGAGCCGGGGCGGGGCTCGCCAGGGACGGGCGCAGCGGGGGCGGCCGAGCTGGGCACGGGACGGGGCGGGCGGGTCGCCGGGGGGGCGGCCGAGCCGGGCACGGGGCGGGGCGGGGCGGCGGAGGGCACGGGGCAGGGCGGGGCGGCACGGGCGCGGAGCTCGCCGGGGATGGCCGAGCCGGGGCGCGGCGAGGCGGGGCCGGCCGAGGACGGCGCGGGGGCCGGGGACGCCGGGGGCGGCCAGGCGGGCGAGGGCCGGCGCGGCCGGCGTGGCCGCGGCGGGACCGGGGCGAGCGCGCCCACGGAGCGGGGGAGGGCACCGACGAGAGGGGGAAGGAGGAGGAAAGGGAGGGAGAAGAGGGGAGGGGGAGGGAGGGCCTCACCGTGGGCGAGGCGAGCGGCGGCGGCGCGGGGGAAGGGGCGGCGGCGGTTAGGGTTTAGGGAGAGGGAGAGAGGGAGGGAGAATGACAGGCGGGGCCTGCGGGGAGGGAAATTTTGGAAAAAAGAAAAGGGAGGGGGGCGGCTGGGCCGCTTGGGCCCAAAGGGGGAGGGAGGCGCGGCTGGGCTGCCGCGGGGCCCACGCGGGAAGGGGGGGGGGGAAGGCCGGCTGGGCCGAAATGGGGAAGGAGGGGGAGGGGAGAGAGGAAAAGGTTTTTCCTTTTCTTTAATTTTAGATGAATGATTTTCACAATTTCAACCAATCAAAATAAATGCATAGTTCGGCATGGTGCGGCAAACAAAATAAAGCATTTTAGGGTTTTGCTTTACACAAGATCTAAAGCCAAAACCCGCTATAACTTTGGAGAAGATCAAGGTTTAGCGAGGAGAAAAGGGAAAAGGAAAGGGTAACGTCCGAATTTGGTGAGAGAAAAGAAGAAAAAAATTCTACCCCCAAATTCAGGGCGTTACAAACCTATCCCCCTTAAAAGAATCTCGCCCTTGAGATTCAGGGTTGGCTAGCAAAGAGCTCAGGGTATTTAGCCATCAGATCATCTTCACGCTCCCAGGTTGCCTCTTCCTCTGAATGATGATTCCACCTGACTTTGCACATTCTTATGGTCTTCCTTCGGGTGACTCTGTCTGCGGTTTCAAGGATCTGCGCTGGCTTCTCAACATAGGTCAAGTCCTCCTGGACCTCAAGACTTTCAACGGGCAACTGCTCCTCTAGCACTCGCAAACACTTCTTCAATTGAGACACAAGAAATACATCATGCACGGCAGACAAATTTTCTGGCAAACCGAGCTGATAGGCCACTTCTCCACGCCTTGAGAGAATTTGGTACGGACCAATGTAGCGGGGTGCTAGCTTGCCTTTGACTCCAAACCTTCTGACTCCTCTGATCGGTGACACTTTCAGATAGACGAAGTCTCCGACTTCAAAACTCAGCTCTCTTCTTCTTGTGTGTGCATAGCTTCGCTGCCTTGATTGCGCTATCTTCAAATTTTCTCGGACCATCTTGATGTTCTCTTCAGCTTCAAGCAGAATGTCTGGCCCAAACACTTGCTTTTCTCCAGGCTGATCCCATTGCAACGGAGTTCTACAACTCCTTCCATAGAGCGCCTGAAATGGTGACATCTTCAAACTGGCCTGGTAACTGTTGTTATAGGAAAACTCTGCATAAGGCAATCTCTTGTCCCATCCGGACTGATCTTGCAACGCACAGGCCCTCAACACGTCTTCAAGAATTTGATTGGTCCTTTCGGTCTGGCCATCTGTCTACGGATGATAGGCTGAACTGAAATTCAGATGCGTGCCCAAGGCTTCATGCAACTGCTGCCAGAAATGAGAGGTGAACTGCGTTCCTCTGTCTGACACTATCTTCTTTGGCACACCATGAAGACAAATGATCCGAGACATGTACAACTCTGCCAATACTGCACTGCTGTAGTTGGTCTTGACTGGTATGAAGTGGGCTGATGTTGGGGGCTTGTTCTCAAATGCTAAGAGTTAAGAACAAGGCAACACAGAAAATGTTAAATATTAAGGTCCTTCGTCCTCCACTACATTATATCCCTTCAGGATATAAGGAATTTCGGACGAAGATTACGAAGGACATACCTTCGTAAACATAATAGCAAGGGATGAAGCATTCATATAAATCATGAGGTATAAAATAGACATCCAAATGTTAACATAGAATCATTTCCATTTCTACTAATATGAAAGAATACAAATGACTTCAAATTACAAATGTACCTTCGGTCCTGAGGAAGGCAAGAGAGCAAGTGTGATGCGAAGGCAAAAGACAGGTTCGCATGAACAGTACAGAGGTACTGTTCATCTATTTATAGGCACAGGTCGCAGCCTGTGACAAATTACAATTATGCCCCTTACAAATGTTTACAACATTGACTCAGACCTATATGTATAAAAAGGTCATTCTATCTCTATGTCGGTTTGAAACGCCGAAGCTCCATGAAAAGGAACCTTCGGCCATCTCTTGGAGACAACTTCAGCCGAAGCTGCTTCTTCGTGTGAGACCTTCGGCGCACTGAAGCACGACCCCAACAGTAGCCCCTTTCGCGGTGCTAGATCGTTTTTCGTAACGAGCTTGACCCGTGAAAAAAAAAACCTCTTCAGCTTCGGGAAGCCGAAGGTCCAAAAAACACCTTCCCTGAGCTCGTTGCGGAGAAACGATCCGGCTTCCGAGCGCGTGCCAGGCCCACCTTGCAGAGTTACTGTTTGATCTTTGCGGTCCACTGCACAGCGAGTACAAGTGACCGCCCGTCTGGTGTAAAAATCCTGCCGCTTCGCCTTCTTACCTGCAGCACTATATAAACAAACGGGTAGATGTAAAATTACCACAGCATTCATTGCTATTTGCACTGTTTTGCTGCCAAAATTTTCCATCATAGCCGAAGCTTGACTCTCAGAATCGAACGAAGGTCCGTCTCGACGTCTGCTTCGTCAAAAAGGAGAGCTTCGGAGAAAAGAAAAAAAAAAGTTTCTGACTTCCCCAAACTCAGAATCAAATGGCGAGAGTGCGATCTACTGCCAAAGTTGTACGTGAGGGAGACGAAGCCGAAGGTTCGGACACTGTGCCCATCTCCGAAGCGATGCAGCATTCCGGTCTAGTGACTGCGGAAAAAATGCCTGCTGCTGAAGCAAACCCGACAACTGCCGAAGGAGAAGAGGAAAACATTGAAGGGACTGACCCCGAAGATGACTACCACATTGCTATGCCCAGCAAGCCCAGTCACCTGGATTTTGGGAAATCAACTGTTTCAAAAGCTGATCTTTCGAAGATGGTGAAAGCAGGTTATTTCAATGAAGATCAGAAGAAGCTACTCCGCTTCGGGGAAGAAGAAACCACCCCGAAGCCAGGGAAGGATGAGATTGTTATCTTCAAGAGCTTTTTAAAGGCTGGGCTTAGATTCCCTCTTCACAATATTATTGCGGAGATACTGAAGAGGTTTGGTATCTACTTTCATCAATTGACTCCTAACGCCATCGTTAGGCTCAATGTTTATATCTGGGCCCTCCGAAGCCAAGCTGTGGAACCGTTTGCCGACAGCTTCTGCCGAGTTCACGAACTACATTACCAAACAAAGGCCAGAAAAGATGGGCTACACGATAATTTCGGTTGCTATAATTTTGCCTATCGGAAGACAACAAAGTGCCCTGTCATCAGCTACCGAAGCAAATGGCCAGCAGGCTGGAAATCTGAATGGTTCTATGTAAAAGTTGATGAAGACAAAGAAAAATTGGTACAGAGCCCTCTGGATTTAATCTTCGGAGAGACGAGGCCACGGTGCCGCATCGGCGATCTAAAAGGTCCCACCTGGGCTGCTCTGGGTGAATTTGAAATTATTTCAGAACATATTGGCACCAGGGATCTAGTTCAGGAATTTTTGGCATTCAGAGTTTTCCCTACTCTAAAAGAGTGGGAAATGCCGAAGCTGGAGGGAGAGAAGAAGAAGGGGGAGCTTGTCCGGCTGCCCTACCACTTCAAGTTTAAGAAGTACTTTAAAAAACCCTGCAAAGAATGGTTAGACACAGTTGAGGTGACGTGCAACGAAATTCTGGGAAATTACTCCAAAAAAGAGGATCAACTAATGACAGCGGCCTTCGGCGCCCGACCGAAACGAAGGCTGAACCGAGTGCTTGATGCCCTGGGCTTCGAGTACCCAGACTATGAGCAGTTGAACAAGGGTGCCGAGGGCCACAAAAGAAAAAGAGTGGCCGAAACTCTGATCAAAGATGAAGAAAGACCAGCAAAGGAAAAGAAAATTCCCAAGAAAAGAAAAATATCCACTCCGAAGCGCAAATCACCCGAAGAAGAAGGGACCCCCACACCGCCTTCTGCCAGCGACGTGGAGGAAATTTTAAAGGTAATGACTGAACCCATGCCCACGAAGCTAAGTCCATTAGGGCTCCAACTGACGAAGCTTTTTCAAAAGGTGGACGTGCCGGATCAGACGAAGATAAGCAAACCCAAGCGGCAAAGAATTATTGCGGTAACTGAAGTTATCGACAAGACGCCGCCTAGAGCGTCAATTCAGAAAACACCAGCTGTCGAAGACACCATAAACGTCGAAGCCGCACCTTCGGAGATCGCGGCTACCGAAGCCGCTACAGCCGAAGATGTGAATTTAGAAACAACCATTGAGGACATTGACAAAATTTTGGAAGACATGGCAGCAGAAGAAGCTGGTGCTACTACTGAAAAAACCATGGCCAGAGTGCCTGAAAAAGGAAAAGAAATAGCCGAAGACACTTCGGACGACGAAGCCTACTCTTTTCAAAATTTAATTGGGCAAAAACTGACGAAGGACGAAATAGAAGAACTCAAGGACTATGCCAAATCTTGCGGCTACAAACCAGGAGCCCTTCTATTTGGAGGCATTGATGACGAAAGATTGGGCTGTATTCGAGACCAGACTGGAGCTAAGGTAATCGGTACTCTATCAAAGAGTATCGGTTTTCCGAAGCTAGAGACAGACATCAGCCGCTACCGACGACAACATATCGTCGGCAGCTTATTTTACTCCAACTTCAAGGTAAACAACCTTTTCTCTGGTTTTTATTGCTGTTAATAATGAAAAAGTTACCAACGTAAATTTTTCTATGCAGAGCATGCTACTGAGCAAAGCTCTGAAGATGCAACAAGATCTGGAGGACAGAAAACACGAAGCTATAATTGAAAACTTAGAAAACAAGATAAAAGAACAATCTGCCATCATTGAAAAGAAAGACTTCGAGCTCCAATCGGCCGAAGGCTTGCTGGCTGAGACTGAGGCTAAAGTATCAGAGTTGAACTCGAAGCTTATCAGTCAATCAAAACAATTCGATCAGGAGAAGCTAGAGCTTAATTCGAAGCTTGAAGCCGAAGTCCAGACCAGCTCAGAGTTGAAGAAATCGCTAGCAAGCCTTCAAGACAAATGCTTAAAATTTAGCAACAATTGTATTGGACGATTAAAAAAGATATTTTACTCTGTTGGAGCCAGCAGCGGGAAATTTAACCCTTCGGCGGAAAATTTACCACAGGCCTTCGATCATATTGAAGCCGAAATTGAAGAACTTGACGAAGTTATAGCCGGGCACGGCGACTTCTGTGCCTGGGTAGCTTCTCGGGGTACCGCTGCTGCATTCCTGAAGGCCGGGTGCGAACATGGAAAAATAGTCAACAGGCCCAACTTCACCCTATCTCCATCAATCCTGGATGATATACCTGACCTCGCCCGAAGTATCTCAAATAGATTTGTAAAAATGATATGGACAAAAGGCGGGCGGGAGAAGGCTGGAGACGAAGCCCGAAGTCATCTTGAACCAGTAAGAAATGACACTTCGTACTTACCTTTTCCTTTGCACTTGATTTTTACTCACGATTCCTTGATTTATGTAGGATGACGAGGGTGAAGATGATGCCTAAGATATGTCGCCGAAGCTGTCGCCGAAGCTGTCGCCGAAGCTGAAGCTTAATGAAGATCATTAGAAGTATACTATAAAAAAAACTCAGGATAGTTTTGTAACGACTCTTGTAAATACAATTAGACTGTTCTCAAGAAACTTTGTACATACCTTGTAATATATTCTTACCCTTCGATTGAGGCGCTTTGATGTGGACGAAATCAGTATTTTGAGCCGAAGGCGAAAAAACACCTTCCCTTCTTTTCGTACACAACGAAGCATAAAAGCAATTCTTCTTTTTGCCGAGCAACGAAGCTTTTCTCTTTTATATACAACATAGCATAACGAATCATAAAAAACCACTTCTCCGAAACTTTTCTTTTACACAATGATTCATAAAAAGCCAACTCTCCCTTCTGCCGAAGCAACCACTTTGGTTCACAAATGCTATGAATGAATGCTTATGCATGCAAATGTTATGATGTAATGTAATGCGCGAATGAATGTCCGAAGCATATGTCCGAAGCCACATTCTCAGCCATTACTTCCTTAGAAACCACATATTAGCTCTGCATTCCCTTAGGAACGACTTTGGAGCCTCTTCGCCTTTTACTTAGGCAGTTTCAGCGTTGACTTTTCGCTGTAAGCTCTGCATCCCCTTAGGGACGTCTTTGGAGCTTCTTCGCCTTTTACTTAGGCGGAATCAGCGTTGACTTTTCGCTGTGAGCTCTGCATCCCCTTAGGGACGTCTTCGGAGCTTTTTCTCTTTTTCAGTTTCGGCACTCGATGGTGCGCTCTCAGCTTTTACATTTACATTCTTTGGGGGATTTTGCTCTTATAAAACTAAAAAGGAAGATTACATATGGTGGCCCCATTAAAAACCTTTCTCCCCCTTTAGAAAGGAAAAGGGTGCCATGAAAAAGAAAAGAAAAAACATAACAAATTACATCGAGTTATACATAAAATCGCCGAAGCTCATCCGCATTCCAAGATCTTGGAATTTCATTGCCATCCATGTCCTTCAGTCTGTACGAACCAGGCCTTGACGAAGATGCTACTAAGAAAGGCCCTTCCCATTTCAATTGTAGCTTGCCCACTGTATCTGGGTTGGCCACTCTCCGAAGCACCAAGTGTCCCGGCTCAATATTTTTTAGCCGGACCTTTCTATCTCGCCATTTAACTGTTTCAGCCTGGTATTTATTGATATTTTCCACGGCTTGAAGCCTGATCCCTTCTAAGGCATCTTTTTCCACGAGACAAGTATCTTCGGG
This sequence comes from Zea luxurians, assembly GCA_029449295.1. Lineage (NCBI taxonomy): Eukaryota > Viridiplantae > Streptophyta > Magnoliopsida > Poales > Poaceae > Zea > Zea luxurians. Next base: position 19,935,702 of record JAOPSE010000042.1, read on the forward strand.
GCCTGATTCTGCCGAAGCTACCACTCTTATTGATCCAGCTTTGGCTTCTTCCGGGGTTATTGCTTCGTCACCAAATAACAACTTAAATGGGGTAAAGCCTGTAGACCTTGATGTTGTTGTATTGTGGCTCCACACCACTTTGGTCAACTGATCTGGCCACTTTCCCCTGGGTTGATTAAAGATTAGCTTCATTATTCCTGTCATTATGATGCCGTTGGCCCTTTCAACAAGCCCATTCGACTCCGGATGCCTGACTGATGCAAAATGGATCTTCGTTCCAATTTGATCACAGAAATTTCTGAAATCTTCGGAGTCGAACTGCGTTCCATTATCCACAGTGATGGCCTTCGGTACTCCGAAGCGACAGACGATGTTCTGCCAGAAAAACTTTTGGACAGTGGCCGAAGTTATTGTTGCTAATGGCTTCGCTTCAATCCACTTAGAAAAATACTCCACAGCTACTATAACATATTTTAGATTCCCTTGGGCCGGTGGTAATGGACCCAACAAGTCAAGGCCCCACCTTTGCAATGGCCAGATGGGTTGTATCAGCTGTGTCAAAGACGAAGGTTGCTTTTGATCTCTTGCACATTTTTGACAACCTTCGCACTTTTGAACTAACTCCGCTGCATCCGAAGCTGCCTTCGGCCAGTAAAATCCTTGGCGGAACACTTTTCCAAGTAACGGCCTGGATCCGATGTGGGATCCGCACAGGCCTGCATGTATCTCCTTCATCAACTCTATACCTTCGGCCCTGGACAAGCACTTGAGCAGCGGGGCACAAACTCCATGCTTGTATAACTCTCCTTCTATCATGACATAGGGACGAGCTCTTGCTTCTATCCTTTTATTATAAGCTTCGTCATCTGATAGGAAGTTTCCCTGAAGGTAAGAGATTATTTCAGTTCTCCAATCTTCACTGTAAACAGGAGAAATGTTAAGGACTGCTCTTTCAAGTAGCTCCACTGAAGGTGCCTTTATTGTTTCGAAGAACACATCCGAAGGTAGCGGCAGCCCCTGTGCTGCAGACTTGGCTAACGAATCAGCATGCTCATTTTGTCCTCGAGGGATATTCTTAACAGAAAATCCTTCGAAGGAAGCTTCGATCCTTCGGACCGTGTCTAGGTATTTTTCAAGCTTCGGGTCTTTAACCTTGCAACTTTTGTCAATATGACCCGAAACAACCTGGGAATCAGTTTTAAGAATCGCCCTTCTGATCCCCATTGCCTTTAGTTTCCGAAGACCCAGGAGCAAAGCTTCGTACTCAGCGATATTATTTGTGCAGCTGAAGTCAAGTCTTGCTGCATAGCAAGTTTTAACCTTGGACGGTGAAACCAAAACAGCAGCTGCACCTGCTCCGAAGGTTCCCCAAGAACCATCACAAAACACTGTCCATGCTTCGGCATCTTTATTCGCTTCTTCGTCCTGAGCCCCTGGCGTCCAGTCGGCAATGAAATCTGCCAATGCTTGAGACTGGATTGAGGATCTATGCACATAATCAATGTAAAATTCATTGAGCTCCGCAGCCCACTTTCCAATCCGGCCAGTAGCTTCTCTATTTCTCATGATATCCTTCAACGGCTGCGAAGAAGGAACAATGATATTGTATGCCTGAAAATAATGCCGAAGCTTCCTGGATGCCATTAAAACAGCATACAACACCTTCTCCAGCTCTGTATAATTTTTCTTTGAGACACTAAGGACCTCAGATACAAAATATACTGGAACCTGCTTCTTGACTTGTCCATCAAACTTCTCCTGAACAAGTGCCGCACTTACTGCTGAGTGCGAAGCTGCCACATACAACAACAGAGGAGCCCCTGGCGTTGGTGGAGTTAATGTTGTGAGATCTATTAAGTATTGCTTGAGCTCTTCGAAGGCTTTTTGTTGACTCGGGCCCCATTGAAAGACTTCAGCTAACTTCAGCACCTCGAAGAATGGTAAGTTTCTTTCTGCTGATCTGGATATAAATCTGTTGAGAGATGCCAGCCTTCCTGTCAATCTTTGGGCCCCTTTTCTTGTGGTTGGTGGCTCCATTCGAAGTATAGCTTCGATTTTATTTGGATTAGCTTCGATTCCTTTTGTCGAAACCAAGCATCCAAGAAATTTGCCCTTCTTCACTCCGAAGACACATTTTTCTGGATTCAGCTTCAGACCAGCTTGTCTGAAGCTGGCGAAGGTCTCCTGCAGATCAGCAATATGATTTTCTTGCTTCGTGCTTTTTACAATGATGTCATCGACATAAGTCAACACATTTCTGCCTATCTGAGATTGGAGAACCTTCGCAGTCATTCTGCTAAAACTCCCTCCAGCATTCTTGAGCCCCTCGGGCATCCGAAGATAGCAATATGTACCACTAGGGGTGATGAAACTAGTCTTCGGCTCATCTTCCTTCTTCATCCAGATTTGATGATAGCCTGAGTAGCAGTCCAGGAGACTCATGAGCTCTGAAGAAGCTGCTGCATCAACTAAAGAGTCTATCCTTGGCAGCGGGAATTCATCCTTCGGACAAGCCTTGTTGAGATCTGTGAAATCAATACACATTCTCCACTTGCCATTGGCCTTCTTCACCATAACAGTGTTAGCTAGCCACTCTGGATACTTCACTTCTCTGATAACTCCTGCACTGAGGAGTCTTTTTACTTCATTGCGAGCCCCTTCGGCCTTGTCATCAGACATTTTCCGAAGCCTCTGCTTTCGGGGTCTGAAGGATGGGTCAACATTGAGCGAATGTTCAATAACATCCCGATTTACTCCACAGAGATCATTAGCTGACCATGCAAAGACATCTTTGTTGTTGAATAAAAACCTTATCAAGGTTTTCTCCTGGTCTTCAGATAATTGCGAGCCCAACAACACCTTCTGCTCTGCTACATCTTCACACAATAACATAGGCTTCGGCTGATCCGCTGAAGCTGCCTTCTCCCTCCTGAATTTGTACTGTTCACAAGCTTCAGCTCCATCTATATTATGGATTGCCTTGGAGTCAGTCCAGCTTCCTTCGGCCCTTCTAGCAGCTTCCTGGCTTCCATGAATAGCAATAGGTCCTTGGTCCGAAGGTATCTTCATGCAGAGATAAGCTGGGTGAAGAATTGCTTCGAAGGCATTAAGAGTGCCACGGCCGATGATAGCATTGTAAGGATACTCCATGTCAACAATGTCAAACACAATTTGCTCAGTTCTTGTGTTGTTAACAAACCCGAAGGTTACCGGCATGGTAATCTTCCCAAGTGCTACAATCTGCCGCCCTCCGAAGCCACAAAGAGGGTGCGTAGCATCATGAATCTTGTCTTCGGGCTCTTGCATTTGTCTGAAGGCTTTAGCAAATATAATATCAGCTGCACTGCCTGTATCAACTAGGACATTGTGGACCAGAAATCCTTTGATCACGCAAGAGATAACCATGGCATCATTGTGGGGATAATCCTTAAGCTGAAGGTCTTCCTGAGAGAAGGTAATTGGAATATGGGACCATTTTGACTTGATGAAGGGTCCCTGCACTCCAACATGCTGCACCCTTCTCTGAGCCTCCTTCTTCTGCTTCTTGTTAGCCGGCTCTGAGCAAGAACCGCCTGTTATCGGGAGCACCAGCTTCGAAGCCGAAGCAGCTCCAGCTTGGTTGTTGAACGAAGCCATCAGCTCAGAAAAGTGGAAGTGAGTTCACCGGAGGTGGGCGCCAATGTTGGGGGCTTGTTCTCAAATGCTAAGAGTTAAGAACAAGGCAACACAGAAAATGTTAAATATTAAGGTCCTTCGTCCTCCACTACATTATATCCCTTCAGGATATAAGGAATTTCGGACGAAGATTACGAAGGACATACCTTCGTAAACATAATAGCAAGGGATGAAGCATTCATATAAATCATGAGGTATAAAATAGACATCCAAATGTTAACATAGAATCATTTCCATTTCTACTAATATGAAAGAATACAAATGACTTCAAATTACAAATGTACCTTCGGTCCTGAGGAAGGCAAGAGAGCAAGTGTGATGCGAAGGCAAAAGACAGGTTCGCATGAACAGTACAGAGGTACTGTTCATCTATTTATAGGCACAGGTCGCAGCCTGTGACAAATTACAATTATGCCCCTTACAAATGTTTACAACATTGACTCAGACCTATATGTATAAAAAGGTCATTCTATCTCTATGTCGGTTTGAAACGCCGAAGCTCCATGAAAAGGAACCTTCGGCCATCTCTTGGAGACAACTTCAGCCGAAGCTGCTTCTTCGTGTGAGACCTTCGGCGCACCGAAGCACGACCCCAACAGCTGACTTGGTCAAACGGTCCACTACTACCCAAATGGAATCGTAGCCGACTCGAGTGTGAGGCAATCCGACTATGAAATCCATACCGATTTCATCCCATTTCCACTGAGGGATTTGCAACGGTTGCAACAATCCAGCTAGTCTCTGGTGCTCTGCCTTGATCCGTCGACAACTATCACACATTTCCACATGCTCTGCGATTTCTCTCTTCATTCCGTACCACCAGAATTTCTTCTTCAGATCTTGATACATCTTCTCACTGCCAGGGTGAATCGAATAGGCTGTCTCATGAGCTTCCTTGAGGATCAACTCCTGAATAGATTGGACATTGGGAACGCACAAGCGGTCCTTGAACCATATCACACCTTCTGCATCTTCCCAAAAATCTTTGCCTCTGCCGTCTAGAATCAGTCACCGGATCTCACTGATTTTCTCATCATTCTTCTGTGCTTCTTTGATTTCTCGCTCCAGGGTAGGTTCCAACTCAATTGTGACTCCTCGCGCGTTGTTCAGAAACCCAAGACTCAACCTATCAAACTCTTTGGCCAACTCATAAGGCATCTGACGAGCGACCATCAGATTGACTTGACTCTTCCTGCTCAGAGCATCTGCCACTACGTACGCTTTACCTGGATGGTAATGGATCTCCAACTCATAGTCTTTGATCAGCACTAACCATCTTCGCTGCCTCATATTCAACTCTGACTGAGTGAATATATACTTCAGACTCTTGTGGTCTGTGAAAACATCACATTTCTGTCCATACAGATAGTGCCTCCATGTCTTCAGTGCGTGAACCACTGCTGCCAACTCTAGATCATGGATTGGGTAATTCTTCTCATGAACCTTCAGTTGTCGGGACGAGTAAGCCACAACTCTTCCCTCTTGCATCAACATGCATCCCAAACCGGTGTAACAAGCATCACAATATACCGAGAAGGGCTTGTGCACATCAGGCAAGACTAGGACAGGCGCTGTAGTCAACTTCTCTTTCAGCACTTCAAAGGCCTCTTGACATTTCTGGGTCCACTTGAACTCAACCTTGTTGCCTAGCAACGCTGTCATTGGTTTCGCAATCTTTGAAAACCCTTCAATGAATCGCCGATAATATCTGGCCATTCCAATGAAGCTCTTGATTCCTCGAGCATCTGTTGGCGCTTTCCAGTTCAGAATGTCTGCCACTTTCTTCGGATCCACAGCCAATCCTTCTTTGTTGATTATGTGACCCAAGAATAGGACTTCACTGATCCAAAATTCACACTTGCTCAACATTGCATACAATTGGTGCTCTCGCAATCTCTGCAATACCATCCTCAAATGATCTGCATGCTCTTCTTCGCTTTCAGAATAAACCAGAATGTCATCGATGAATACCACCACAAACTTGTCGAGATAGTCCATGAATACACTGTTCATCAAGTTCATAAAGAAGGCTGGCGCATTGGTCAAACCAAAAGACATCACAGTGAACTCATACAACCCATACTTGGTAACGAATGCCGTCTTAAGAATGTCTGAGGGTCGGATCCTAAGCTGATGATAACCTGACCTCAGATCAATCTTGGAGAACACACTGGCTCCTCTCAACTGGTCGAACAGATCTTCTATTCTGGGCAAGGGGTACTTGTTCTTAATTGTGACTTCATTCAGAGCTCGATAATCGATACACATCCTTTTGGTGCCATCTTTCTTCTCCACAAATAGGACAGGGGTGGCCCAAGGCGAGGTGCTTGGCCAGACGTAACCTTTCTCTGACAGCTCATCAATCTGCTTCTTAAGTTCAACCAACTCTGGTCCAGATATTCTGTAAGCTCTCTTAAAGATAGAGGCGGTTCCGGGAAGAAGCTCTATGGCAAACTCAACTTTCCGCTCTGGTGGCATACCCGGTAAGTCCTTTGGAAACACATCTAGGAACTCAAACACAACCTTGATACTCTCAATTGGGTTTGCTTCACTGCTATCAACGGCCATCTTATAACAACTTCCTTTCTTTGGCTCAGGCGGGACTAACTCGGTCACCACTTCCTCTCCTAGTGGGGACACCAACTTGATTGTCCTCTTATCACAACTGATAACTGCCTGATACTTATCTAGCCAATTCATCCCTAGGATGACATCTATTCCCTGAGTACCCATTACTATGAGGTTGGCGGGAAACGCTATCCCCCTTATTTCCACACTTACATTCAAACAAATGCTATCGGCTCGAATTCTACCACCGGCTGAGTCAATTTGAATGGGGGTTGACATGGTAGTAATTGGAAGATTATGTGCTTCTACCCATGATGCAGTAATGAAAGAATGTGTTGCTCCAGTATCAAATAACACTTCTGCAATATGGGAGTCGACTGGGAACATACCTACTATCATGCCGGGGGTCTCCTGAACTGCTTCAGCCTCCAAGTGGTTCAGTCTTCCATGATTGTAACGCGGCTGAGAGCGATTGCCTGCTCCAGGTTGAGACACATTCTGCTTTGCTGGGGCATTGGGGCCTGACTGCTGCTGGGCTGCCTTCTTCGGACATTGCATCACCCAGTGGCCTTGCTCTCCATAGTGGAAACATGCTCTGTTTCCAACCTGAGCTGGTGCTGCCTGACTGTTCTGCTGGTTTGCTGGGACAGGAAGACGAGGTGCTTGCTGATTCTGCCTCTGAAACTGACCTCCTGACTGATTGCTCTGACGGTTCTGATACTGGTGCTGGGGATACTGCCTTTGGAACTGCTGATGCTGCTGAGGTGGACGCTGGTTCTGCCTGAACTGCTGAGGTTGGTTGCCTGAGAAACGAGGACGATTGCTGCTTCCAGGCTGGGGTCCACTGATCTTGCGCTTACGATCCTCCATCTCCTTACGCTTCCTCTCTGTCATGATTGCTCTGTCAATCAGGTGCTGGAATGTCGGGAAGGTATGATTCATCAGTTGGTACTGAAGAGGGTCAACCAAGCCTCTCCGGAAACGGTACTGTCGCTTGGCGTCGGTGTTGACATCTTCAGGAGCATAGCGAGACAACTGCAGAAACCTGTCCCGGTACTCACTGACAGACGATGGCCCTTGCTTGAGGGCCAGGAACTCCTCCTTTTTCACTGTCATCAGACCTGCAGGCACATGGTACTGACGAAAGCTACCTCTGAACTCTTCCCAAGTGATGGCGTCGGGGTTGGCATGGGTGGCTAGATAAGACTCCCACCATGATTGGGCTGCTCCTCTCAACAGACGGGGACCATACAGGACTTTCTCCCTGTCATCACACTGAGCGGTGTGCAACTCCTGCTCCACAGTGCGCAGCCAGTCTTCAGCATCCATGGGGTCAGAAGAATGAGCGAACGTTGGTGGATGACCTCTCATGAATTCAGCATGCTTGTCTCTGGGCATCTGAGGCATCTGAGGCTGAGGTGGGGCCTGCTGTTGTTGTTGTTGCTGCTGCTGCTGAATGGCGGCCAGAGTTGACCGATGGCTTGAACTGCCTGAGTCTGCATCAGAAACATCTACTCGATCGACATCGGGGGCGGGGGTGGCAGGTGCTATTGCGGAGGCACCTCATCCTGCTGAGTGGCTCGCTCCTGCTGAGCACGCCTTCCTCCTCTGCGCCTGTTCTCTGACATCTTCAGAATGCAATCGCACATCAGAACTGATCTTGCAAATCTTGCAGCATAAGAAAAGAGTATAGAATTCTCCACCACACTGAACAGATGAGCATCTTCACTGATCTCCAACATAGACCATACAGCTTCTCAGATAAAGAGGAAAGTGGAATAAAAGGTTTCCCAACTATATAACTAACTCCATTAACATAATAGGTAAACCAAAATGCAGGGGATACCCACACTCTGGTGACAGTCATTACAAAGATCCAAACCAAACATAGTTCATCATGACAAACATAAATGCACAAGATATAGCAAACTACCCTATCTAACTATGACTAACTAAGAGCGAGACAAACGCTAAGACTCTAGCTTCTACGTATATATTTTGTATTAATTACAAGATCCGACTCTAACGATCTATGGTTCTAGATTTATCTTGGTCTTGCAGTCGGGATTGCCATAAGACTGGCGTCCACGCCGAGGTGAGCGGTACGGGTGCTTAGTCCCGATGGGAGCGGGGGAACCATCATCCAGGTGACGACGCTCCGCGCGCTCAGCCCGTAGCAGGGCGATCTCAGCACGAGCCCTACTCAGCTCGTCTAGTGCGTGGTCCAGCTCTGTGTTTAGCACGGCGGCTAGGTTGACTGTGCTGCTGAACCTAGGATTGTCCTCACCAACAGGTGAGACAATCACGCCTCCTATGCTGCCAGATGGATGGCGGGGGTAATACTTCAAGTTGAGACCATCAGCTACCCCACCGAGAATCGAGCAGTAGTGCGAAAGCGCACGCCGTGCAGCATTTTGCATGGCCGCCTCAGCTGAGTCCCGCTCAGAGATAGAATAGTGCTCCGAGCAGACCTCAGCACCTTGGAGACTGTTCTCCGGACGGCGCACCAAGCAGGTCGCCTCCCAGCGGTCCGGGTAGACCCTGCGACTATGCTGGTAGACCACACAGCGATACTCGATGGACCAAGTACACCGGTTAAGTGCCCGACGTAGCAGGGTGTCGAGCGCATCGTGGAAGTGACACCCGCGAGCAGCGTCGCGAGTGATGGGTCGAGCAACCCATCCTTCCGGCTCCTGGTCAGTAGAGAAGTCGGTGTCGTGGCTCGAGCTGTCGTCGCCACCTCCGTCGTCTGGGTCTCCTCCAGCAGCTACTCCAGAGGCTGGGGCGCCTAGTGGTGGTGCAGGGGGCGCCTCCAGAGGAAGCACAGGGGAGCAGCTCCTCACGGACTCTATCTCTTGTTGGAGCGAGAAAGAAGAGCCCTGCTGCTCCTGCTCCTGTCGTCGACATTCCTGCTCCTCATGCAGGTGGTGGTGCAGCCTCTCCAAGTGGCTGGACTGTCCGGCCACGGGACGGCGAAGCGGACGCTCAGCAAGGCGGGAGGGTAAGAAGGGGATGACGGACTTTCGTGCAGTGTGTCTAAGTCGAGCCATCTACAAAAGACACCACAAGCAAAAGAGTGAGAACAGAATTAATATGACCAGCAAATAATGAACCATAAGTAAATGAAGGATTAGAATAAAACACAATTTTCAGCAAGGTATATTATATATTAGAACATAGGTTTGGTCGGTATGACCAACTTTTGAAGGGATGTCAAAGTCAAGGCAGGGACAGAGGTCTATAGTCCTTAGAACGACCATTCTACTCTAGGTTAGCGGTCCTACAGTCAGCACGGCTTTGATACCACTTATGTCACACCCGGTTTTAGAAAGCAAATCGAATGCGAACCATGTACGTGCCAGGATCAGCAACTCACGTACACAGCAGTTACATAACATGGACATCATCACACAGTGCTCAAATAGTATTAAAAAGGGAAATAGTCGATTACATCATATGTCTGAGACATCCACATAGTCTTTACAATAAATCAAAGTGCGGAAAAGAAACGTAGATAAACGCGGCCTTCACAGGCAGCCGACTGGGGGTGTTGCCGCTAACCCATGCCTAGAACTCGTCGTAGTCTTGGAACTCCTGGAAGTCTCCTTCCACAGCTTCATCTTCTCCTGAGCAATGGTGGCAATGCTGACAACCTGGGGATGGGGGGGTTTGGTGTGTAGAGCAAGGGTGAGTACACATCAAAATATTCAGCAAGTATCATGTTTGGCTGTAGTGGACTAGCTTTATGTGGGGTTAAGTCAAGCAGTTGCTTTTAGTTGGTCAGATTATTATTTACTAGTAGAAAGCCAGGTTTTAGTATTAACCCAAGTTATTATCCCGGTGTACCCTTTCCAAACAGAAAGAATACCACTTACCAACACCATAGTCATAACCAAAACCATTAGTCTCATTGCCACCTGTAAACCAAAGTGTCTCTGATCAAGTACCACTAATCACTGGAGCTCCCTTGGCCGCTCATAACCGCGAGCACGGCTGATATATCAGTTATCAAACACTCTGCAGAGGTTGCGCACTTTACCCATGAGCCGTGATTCCCTTTTTGCCTTGGGTTGTACGGACCCTTGAACACTCCCAAGGTGAGTAGGCAGGGTCTCACTACGTAGCCTTTACAAAGATTCCCCAGGGCTGTAGCCGCCCGTTAGGTTTCCTAAATGTACCGCACTCCTCCCCAAGGGACAAATTAAACTTGGCAGAGCGAACCGTATACACCGAGCCCCATTGACGGCACGACGGCGAAGCGAACTACACCCCGGATCCTCTAATTATTCAGCTAAGGGCACCCCATTCCACCCTCATGGTTGCACTATTTTCCCAGGCGGTCATCCATAGAACAAGTCCTTACGGAGAGGCACTCGAGAAACCGCTCGAGCCCCCTTAAAGGCCACAAGTACAACATCATAATAAGAGAAGGGAAAACAGCGTATCATAGATAATCTCATCATGTTCATTGATTAGAGTTGAGCAATAGCATAAAGCTAAACAATAATAATCCAACCCAAATAGGTGAACAAGGATATGGATAACAAGAGCTAGTCAATCCTTAAGTATAAATGTGTAATGCGGGAGGTGAATTAAAGAATGAATAGGACAGAGATAGGTCAAAGGACACTTGCCTCCACCAACCGACTGCTGCTCAGGGGCTTCTCTCGCGAGTTCTTCAGGCTCCTCGACCGAATCGTTCTCTATGTGATTGCAAGCATACATACATCCATCCATTCAAATTAGGAAACAAACAGTACACCATATAAGAGAACAAATAAAGTAAATATGCATAGAATATCACATACGATAATGAATTTTACCATGGTTAGAAAGAGGCGGGGAAAGGTCTCGCGAGGGTTAAAGCTTATGCCCGAGACGCACTACGGGTAAACGAATAACTAAACGTTACGTGCTCTAGTTCTGCTTAGCTTCAATAATAAGGATTAGCTACATGCACTAATGTAAACGTGACCACTTTTAGTAGATTAACATTGAATGAGATAGACGATTAGCTATACAAATTAACTAACGTAACCAATTTCCAAATTGAGACTCCTATCTTATTAATATAAACAATGTGATTAGCGCGCATAGGATACGGGGGGGGGGGTAGACGGGGACGTCTGGGGGGTAGACGAAGGCACGACGGGCCGTGCCAAGGCACTGCGCATCACGCGGGCACGCACGCGCCGCGAGCTAACCATGCGCACGTCGGAGCCGCGCGCTAGCCGAGCTTAAGGCCGCGCGCCATAGGCACGCTGGGCCGAGCTCGAGGTCGCGCCGAGGCCGTCACGACGCGAGCGAGGCACGGCGGGGCGAGCGGGCAAGCACGCCGGGGCAAGCGAGCACGGGCGAGCGAGGACGCCGCGGACCACGGCTGGCGAGGTACGGGCGGGGCGAGGACACGGCCGGCCACCACGCCGGGGCGGGGATGGCGCGGCCGAGCCGGGGCGGGGCGGGGGCGGCCGAGCCGAGGCGGGGCTCACCGGGGACGGGCGCGGCGGGGGCGGCCGAGCCGGGCACTGGGGCGGGCGGGTCGCTGGGGGGCGGCCAAGCCGGGCACGGGGCAGGGCGGGGCGGCTCGTCGGAGGGGCGGCCGCGGCTGGGGCGGCCGATCCAGGCACGGAGCTCGCTAGGGACGGCCGAGCCGGGGCGCGGCGAGGCGGGGCCGGCCGAGGACGGCGCGGGGGCGGGGGACGCCGGGGGCGACCGAGCCGGGCGGCCGGGCGGGCGAGTGTGGGCGCGGCCGGCGTGGCCGCGGCGGGACCGAGGCGAGCGCGCCCACGGCGCGGGGGAGGGCGCCGACGAGAGGGGGAAGGAGGAGGAAGGGGAGGGAGAAGAGGGGAGGGGAGGGAGGGCCTCACCGTGGGCGAGGCGGGCGGCGGCGGCGCGGGGGAAGTGGCGGCGACGGTTAGGGTTTAGGGAGAGGGAGAGAGGGAGGGAGAATGACGGGCAGGGCTCGTGGGGAGGGAAATTTTGGAAAAAAGAAAAGGGAGAGGGGCGGCTGGGCCGCTTGGGCCGAAAGGGGGAGGGAGGCGCGGCTGGGCCGCCGCGGGGCCCACGCGGGAAGGGGGGGGAAAGGCCGGCTGGGCCGAAATGGGGAAGGAGGGGGGAGGGGAGAGAGGAAAAGATTTTTCCTTTTCTTTAATTTTAGATGAATGATTTTCACAATTTCAACCAATCAAAATAAATGCATAGTTCGGCATGGTGCGGCAAACAAAATAAAGCATTTTAGGGTTTTGCTTTACACGAGATCTAAAGCCAAAACCCGCTATAACTTTGGAAAAGATCAAGGTTTAGCGAGGAGAAAAGGGAAAAGGAAAGGGTAACGCCCGAATTTGGTGAGAGAAAAGAAGAAAAAAAATTCTACCCCCAAATTCAGGGCGTTACAAGTGACAGTCGACTTAGAGCCCACCCTAGAGCGGGAAATCAAAGAAGCACAAAAGAATGATGAGAAGATCAGTGAAATCCGGAAGCTAATTCTAGAGGGCAGAGGCAAAGATTTTCGGGAAGATGCAGAAGGTGTGATATGGTTCAAGGACCGCTTGTGTGTTCCCAATGTCTAGTCTATTCGGGAGTTGATCCTCAAGGAAGCTCATGAGTCAGCTTATTCTATACACCCTAGAAGTGAGAAGATGTATCAGGATCTGAAGAAGAAATTCTGGTGGTACGGAATGAAAAGGGAGATCGCAGAGCATGTGGCAATATGTGACAGTTGTCAAAGGATCAAGGCAGAGCATCAGAGGCCAGCTGGACTATTGCAACCATTGCGAATTCCTCAGTGGAAATGGGATGAAATCGGGATGGATTTCATAGTCGGATTGCTTCGCACTCGTGCTGGCTACGATTCCATTTGGGTAGTGGTGGACCTCTTAACCAAGTCAGCCCACTTCATACCTGTCAATACTAACTACAGCAGTGCACTGTTGGCGGAGTTGTACATGTCCCGGATCATTTGTCTTCACGGTGTGCCAAAGAAGATAGTGTCAGATGGAGGAACGCAGTTCACCTCTCATTTTTGGCAGCAGTTGCATGAAGCTTTGGGTACACATTTGAATTTCAGTTCAACCTACCATCCGCAGACAGACGGTCAGACTGAAAGAACCAATCAAATCCTTGAATATATGTTGAGAGCTTATGCGCTGAAAGATCAGTCCGGATGGGACAAGAGATTGCCTTATGCAGAATTCTCCTATGACAACAGTTACCAGGCCAGCTTGAAGATGTCACCATTTTAGGCGCTTTATGGAAGGAGTTGTAGAACTCCATTGCAATGGGATCAGCCTGGAGAAAAGCAAGTGTTTGGGCTAGACATTTTGCTTGAAGTTGAAGAGAATATCAAGATGGTTCGAGAGAACCTAAAGACAGCGCAATCAAGGCAGCGTAGCTATGCAGACACAAGAAGGAGAGAGAGCTAAGTTTCGAAGTCGGAGATTTTGTCTACCTGAAAGTATCACCGATCAAAGGAGTCAGAAGATTCGGAGTCAAAGGCAAGCTAGCACCCCGCTATGTTGGTCTGTATCAGATTCTCGCAAAGCGTGGAGAAGTGGCCTATCAGCTCAGTCTGCCCGAAGGTTTGTCCGCAGTGCATGATGTCTTCCATGTGTCTCAGTTGAAGAAGTGTCTGTGTGTGCCACAAGAGCAATTGCCAGTGGAAGGTCTCGAGGTCTAGGAGGACTTGACCTACATAGAGAAGACAGTGCAGATTCTTGAGACTGCAGACAGGGTCACCCGAAGGAAAACAATCAGAATGTGCAAGGTCAGATGGGATCATCACTCTAAGGAAGAGGCAACCCGCCAAATACCCTGAACTCTTTGCTAGCCAACCTTGAATCTCGAGGGTGAGATAATTTTAAGGGGGATAGGTTTGTAACACCCTAAATTTGGAGGTAGAATTTCTTCTTCTTTTTACTCACAAAATTCAGGCGTTACTCTCTTTTCTCTTCCCGTTTCGCTAGCTCCTTCTTCCCAATTTCAAAGCGGTGTAGCGACTGGTGTCCGTATTATGTATAAACAAAACCTAAGTTGTCATGGGTGTCGCATCATGCCGAATCATATTTCTTTGTCTGATGTTGTGCTTAATCACGTGTTTTGCTCAGTCTCGTTCCGCGATTTGGATTCCGATCTATGGTCAAGTGTGTTGTGGGCTTCTGTCCAAGCCCGCGACCCAGCCCGACCCAGCCCGACCCAGCCGCCCTGCTCTGGCCCGCGTGCGCCTGGTGCCCTTCCCCTCTCCCATGCACGCCCCCTCCCTTCTCTCCCTTTCTCTCATTTGATTTTCCCGCGCAGCAACCTCCTCTCCTCCACCTCCCTCTCTCTCCCCGTGGTGCCCTTGGTTTTCGAGACGGTGATTGCCGGATTTGGACTGCGAGGTGAGCTCCACTCTCCCTCTCCCTCTCTCTTCCCCTCCCCTTCTTCTCCCCTACGCGCGACCCCTCCCCCTGCCACCTCACGCGCGCGGCCCCCTCCCCCGGCCCCCCTGGCACGCGACGGCGCCCCTCCCCCGCCCCCTGGCACGGCCCCTCCCCCGTCCCCTGGCGCGCGGCAGCGGCCCCTTCCCTGGCCCCCAGCGCGTGGCGGCGGCCCTCCCCCGGCCCCCTTGCGCGGCGGCGCCCCCTCCCCTGGCCCCCTCGCGCGGCGGCGGCTCCTCCCCTCAGCTCCCCTGGTGTGGTGGCGGCCCCCTCCCCTGCCCCCCTCACGCGGCGGTGCCCCCTCCCCCAGCCCCCTGGCGCGGCGTGGCCCCTCCCTCTGCTCCCCTCGCGCGGCGCAGCCTCCCCCGACCCCCCATCGCACGGCGGCGCGGCCCCGCCCGGCCCCCTGCCCCTCAGGCGCGGCTCCCTGGCGCCCCTGCGCATGGCCCCTCGGCCTCGGCCCCCGGCATGGCCCCCGGCGCGCGGCCCCTGTCCGGTGCGTGGCCCCTCGCGGCTCGCCCAGCGCATTCCCGCGCACGCAGCCCCAGCGCGCGTGGTGATCGAATCTCGGCTTAATTAGTTTTTAAATTTAGTTTAATGAACGTGCTGCGTCGCACGCTTATTCGCGCGGCGAATTAGTTGATTTCAGATTCTATTGACGTGTTGCATCATGCGCTTCGTCGCACGACGATTCATCCTAATTTTAGATTATTTAATGTGTGGCGTCGCGCATCTAGTCGCACGATGTTTCATTTTAAATTCAGTCTAGATGGCGTATGCCGTCATGCGTTTCGTTGCGTGATGCTTAACGTCTCTTTATAATTAATGCAAGTGTCTCATTGTGCACTCTGTCGCGCGATGAGTCGTTTATTTCTTAATTCAATTTAAATGTTCGCGCGACACTCCTTTTAATTTACCTTTATCTGTTCATAATAATTAAACATGGAACATGACTTTACCCTATGCTAAACGCGATGGCTAAATTAATACCGTTCTGTTTAGACGAGTATTTTAATTTATAATCGTGTGACGTGATCGCTCGTTAGACGTAGCCTCGACCGTTACTTTCACTTCCTCGCTTAGTCGTAGGTGTGAGCCCTGCGTCAAACGTCTGTTTATTTACTACATTCTATTGTTTGGTGTACTGTTCTTTTATATTAAATTTGTGGAATATATGTTTGAAACTCGTATAGATAACGGTCAGTTGGTGGAGTCCGAAGGAGTTGCAAGTGAAGACCCTGAGCAGCAGTCGGTTGGTGAAGGCAAGTGCCCCTTGACCCATCTATGTCCTACTCATTCTTATAATTCATTCCCCACATTTACACAGTTGATACCTAAGGATTGACTAGCTTTTGTTTATCTTGTCCTTGTTTACCTATTCTGGTTGGGTTATCCTGGTTTAGCTATATGCTAGTGCTTCACATTAATCAATGAACATGATGAGATTATCTATGATATGATGTTTTCCCTTTTGACTATGATGGTGGTATTGTGACATTTAAGGGGGCTCGAGCTATTTCTCGAGTGCCTCTCCGTAATGACTGGTTCGTTGGATGACCGCCCAGGAAAACTGTGAAACCATAAGGGTGGAGTGGGACACCCTTAGCTGAGTAATTAGAGGAACTAGGGTGTTGTTTGCTTCGCCGTCGTGCCGTTAATGGGGCTCGGTGTATGCGGCTCGCTCTACCAAGGTTGGTTCGCCCCTTGGGGAGGAGTGTGGTGCATTTAGGAAACCTAACGGGCGGCTACAGCCCCAGGAAATCTTTGTAAAGGCTACGTAGTGAGACCCTGCCTATTCACCTTGGTAGTGTTTAAGGGTTTGATCAGCCCGAGGCAAGAGGGAATCATGACTTGTGGGTAAAGTGCGCAACCTCTGTAGAGTGTTATGAAACTGATATATCAGCCGTGCTCGCAGTTATGAGCGGCCAAGGGAGCTCCATTTATTAGAGATACTTGATCAGAGATGTATGGTGTCAGAGAGGGAATTCTCCGGCCGGGTGGCGGAATGCACCCACCCTAAATCCTGAGTAGAGGAGGGGGCCGAAGCGTTTTGCCTGTTGCTAGATGGACGATGAACACAACAATACACAAGGGTTTAGAGTGGTTCGGGCCGCCGGAGCGTAATACCCTACTCCACTGTGTGCTGTATTGAGCTTGAGTCTTGTATGAACTTGTGAGTGTGAGTCTAAGTGTATATGAGTGAGCTTGAGTCTTGTATGAACTTGTGAGTGTGAGAGTCTAAGTGTATCTGAGTGAGCTTGAGTCTGTTCTTTCTGTAACATTGCGTGCCTCCCCTTTTATAGCTCAAGGGGGGCACGTACAAGGAAGCTAAGCCCCGACATGTGGGCCCAGGGACATAATGGACGTAATACTTGGAGCAACTAATGCTAGGCCAGGTGCAATCTCCTTCTGCCCTATTATCTGCGATCCGCACAGCATTGTCGTGCTAAGGAAGCTTGCCTGGTGACGTACGAGTCATGATGAGTGCAGCGCATGCGGCAGCATGGGCATACTGCCTGCCAACAGAATGGATAGGCACGCCGCCTGCTGGATGGCCTGGTCGCTGCCCGTTAGCAGAGTGGACAGGGCACATTAAATGCTGGGGCGGCACATCGCCCGTTAGTGGATTGGACAGGGCTCATTAAATGCTGAGGTGGCACATCGCCTATCAGCGGGAGGGACAGGCGGTGTGCCTTGTCTGCAATAAATGCCGCGCCGCGCATCCCAGAGACCTGACGTCAGGCTCCGCCCGTTGGCTTACATCACGCATGGTAGGCCACGTGGCAGCATCGGGTCCACCTGAGCGAGGAGCGGATGTGTAAAGAACAAGGCCCGGACACGTGTCAGCTCCGGACCCATGCCTGACCGTGACCCAGGGCAGAGTATTTTCTGCCCTAGAATCCCGGGAGCTCGTTGTGAGCGGCCCGGACCTCATTCGGAGGGATCCTGATCCCATCCAAGGGGTCCAGCTCGCTTGCTCAGGGAGCCTCGGGCCGTACCCGGAGGTCCGGGTTGTATGTACAGGGGTCCGGCACTCTCCCATGGAAGTACGGACCCACTGACGATGTCCTAGAGTGCATCACCTCTTCTGGCCACATGGCGTCCCTGGAGCCGACCACGCGGCGGAGCCGGGTGCTGCCGTGGGTCCCGTGTAGCCGCCCGTGCTTGGGGCGAGCTGCGGCTTGGTCCCACATATGGCACCCCTACCACACGACTAGGAGATAGCGGCATGGGTTCTTTGTCTTTGTATGATAGCAGGGGGTACCCTAGTTTCAAGGTACCGATAGTGGCCCCCAGGCCCACCTCAGGGGAGGATACGAGCCTGCGGGTGGGGCCAAAGTCTGACTGGAGATTGGCGCGCTGCTTTCGGGCATTTGCTGACGTAGTCGTCGCCAACCCGCCGTTTGCCACTACCGAGGCAGCGCCATCGGGCGCCCAGGTTCCAGCTGGGGGTCCGAAGGCAGTAGCGCCGCCGACGGCCACTACAGACTCAACAACGACGATGTCGTCGAATACACCGTCGGCACAAGCGGGAGACGTGGGGGGCGCGTCCAGCTCCATCCCGCCGCCCACTCCGGAGGAGCCGGAGGTTATTCTTGGACGGTGGCTCCGGTCCGGTGCTGAGCCAGAAGCGGCACTGACTCCCCTCCCTCGGGTGCTATCCCGCGCTCATCAGGCTCTCCGGGAGACCGAGGCGGCGATCCTGCGGGAGTGGGAGGCTCTCGAGACCGAGCACCAGCGCCTCGGTGATTGGCACACCCAACTGGAGGAGCGCACCAAGGCAGTGTCCCACCAATTCACCTTGGAGCGGTCCGAGCTTGAGTGGGAGCGCGAGGACTATAAGGAGGACCTCCAGAAGGTGTTTGGCCGGGAGGAGGAGGTGACCTGGAAGGAGAAGAGGCTGGCAAGAAGGAGGAGCACCTGGACCAGAGGGAGGAGGTCATCACGGCGCTCCAGGAAAAGCTGAAGGCCTATAATGTGATGCTGGAAAAGCAGCGAGACGAGCAGACCGCGACTGTGGCGAGTCTGCAAAAGCTGCAGCGAGAGCTCGATGACAGGGCCAGCAACATCGCTCTCGTCGAGGAGAACTTCAAGGCAAAGGATGCCTCCCTGGAGGAGCGGGCAACAGATCTCATCTATTGGGAGAAGGACCTCGCCTTTAGGGAGGAGATGTGGGAAAGGCGGGACAAGTTGCTAGCCGATCATGAGCTCGAGGCAGAGGAGAAGGAGAAGAAACTGGAGGAGAAGGAGCGGACACTGGAGGAGCGGGTCTGTCGGTTTCAGGCGATGCAGGTAGCCCAGGCGGCGCAGGCGGCTCCGGGCTCCCAGGCGGTGGAGGCGATGAAGAAGACCCTTGAAGATCTCCGGGCGAAGCATCGCACCGGGGTCCAGTGTATCACTGCATGGGCCGACGAGGCGAGCTCGGCGCTGGTGCCGCTGGGGGTGAGCCCCATCCCAGTGTTGAAGCAGTCGGTGTCCATCTCCGATGCGCTCCCGGTGCTGGATTCCGCCGCCGACCTCCTCCGACGCCTGGACTAGATCCTTGACGCCCACCTGGAGGCTGAGGGCAGCAGACTCTGCCGGGCGGTAATAGAGTACATCCTAACGTGCTTCCGGAGCCACGACCCGGGTATCTCCTTGGAGCCGGTGATCGCAGGTCCGGTGGACGACACTGAAGACGTCGCCCGGGGGAGCGTACAAGATGATGTAGATGCAGTGGCCGAGCGCTTCCAGCAGGATCTCGCTGATGATGAGTAGTCGGATCTGCATGCTACTTTCCCTGTCGCGTGTGGCGTTGTCGACTCCTCCCTGGTACCTGGCCCCCCTGGGATGTAGGCTCGACGTGTCGAGGCTAGATACCAGCATACCTAAAAGAGTTGGCAATGGCCCCCAGGAGGCTGCCTCGACTGGGGCCTGGGCCTGAACACAGCTTCGGCTAGGGAGCGTTAGTAGCACACCCATAGGCCCACCGCATGATACTAGCCATCCTTTGATACAGGCACGGGACCTGCAGGATTTTGTCTGAGAAGCCAAGTTGTGTGCCCGGACCCCCTGGACCACGGTTCTAGATACTAGGACACCCGTCGTAGGGTGGTGGAGTGTGCAGGCTTATGGTACGGGACTAGGCTAAGCGGCTACATGGCTCCGAGCCACCCCAGGAGCAAGCGACCATTCTCTAGGACCGGACCCTAGGTTACCGGACCCACAGGACTGTAGCTCCAAATACTAGGGTACCCGTCATAGAGTGGTGGAGTGTGCAGGCCTAGGGTACAGAACCGGACTAAGCGGCTACACAGCTCTGGACCACTCCATGGAATGAGCTCCCGTTCTCCAGAGCCGGCTCCCAGGCTGCCGGACCCTCCTGCTTTCGCAGAGGGGTCCTAACCTGCAGGCCTGGCTATTCAATTCGGATGTCATCATGTCAGCAGCGGTGGGAGACCGTATGGGTGGGTTAGATAAAAATAATAATATCTGGAATCTGTAGCATAATAAAATCATCACAGGGGCACATCTAAGGGGGTAAATTCTTTCCTTATAACTTGGCGTGCATGAGTGCAGACCAACAGGCTGGGCTTATGAGGGCGGACCTCACTAGGCTGGCGTACCCGTATGCACAACCTAGTTAACAGAAAAAATTATAACCCCTCGGACTTGCTTTTGTGGGTAGGACTTACAGGAATACTCTATATTCTGAGGATTGGGAAGAGGCACCCTTTCAGTTGTGGCGAGGCGGGCACTCCCGGGTCAGCATACTTCCGTCACCTTGAAGGGTCCTTCCCAACTGGGGGAGAGTTTGTGGAGCCCTTCTCAGTTCAGTACTCACCATAGGACTAGGTCCCAGACCCCGAGCTCCCTACTATGCACGACCCGCTAGCGGTGGCGCTCGAGCGATTGGTTGTACCGTACATTTCAGGTCGCCGCTTGCCAACTACGTTCGTTGATGAAGTCTACGTCCTCACGCTGCAGCTATCCCTGCATAGACTTGTTAATATATTGGACCCGTGAGGAGCCCATAAGGGTTTCTAGGGGAAGGCAGGCTTCAGCCCCGTAGACCAGGAAGGACGAGGTCTCCCCAATGGCCTAGCTAGTTGTCATCACCGGAGTTGGAGTCTCCGGTGAAAACGTCCTTCAGGACCCCCTTGGGTGACTGATACCCAAGGTCCGGTTCTCCCGCGGCCACCTCGCCGCTGTCGACCCTTTCCTTGCTAGGCCGGCGGCGAGGAGGGGAGTCGTCCTTGGAGGTCTGCTCGCGCTGTTCGCTGACGCGCTTCGCGAGTTTGATGATCTCGCGACACTCCGCGGTGCTTTGGCGACTATTGGGGTGTACAGGGCATGAGCCGCTGTTACCCCTCTATGGCCGTGGGCGCTTGTTGCGCTCGTTTCGGCCCCCAGTCGCAGCTGCGACGACCGGAGCAGCAGACGTGGCCTCTCGGAGCCGCGGTTCTTCTTCTTTTTCTTTTTGCCGTCCTGAGAGGCGGCACCCAAGCCACCCGTCTAGGCAACCACGGTCTATGGTGCCGAGTGCCATGCACGACCCTCGGCAGCCCTGGCACACTTGTCGGCTAGAGCGAAGAGCGTGGTGACAGTTTCCACGTCATGCGTGGCCAACTTCTCCAACATTTTTTCATCATGCACCCCCTGGCAGAAGGCGGTGATGATGGAAGCATCGGAGATACGGGGTATAGTACCTCATACCCTGGTGAAGCGGGAGATGAAGGTCCGGAGAGTTTCCCCGGGCTCCTGCCTCACTGCATGGAGGTGAGCCTCCACACCATGCCGCTGGTAAGCAGTGGCGAAGTTCGCTGTGAACCTCGCGCAGAGCTCTTCCTAGGAGTAGATTGATCCTGGGGTAAGGTTCATGAGCCAAGTCCGGGCAGGCCCAGACAGGGCAACATGAAAATATGTTGCCATTACGGCGGTGTCTCCACCGGTTGTCGTAATGGCGGTGACGTACACCTGCAAGAATTCCGACGGGTTGGTCGTACCGTCGTACTTTTCCGGCAGGTGCGGCCAGAACTTGGGTGGCTAGGTCGCCGCACGAAGATGATCCGTGAGCGCGGCGCAGCCCATGCCGGCCAATGGGACACTCGCCTGGATCGGGGCACCCGCTGGGGTCTGTGGTGCTACCGTAGCAAAATCTTGATCGAGGTTGTGACCCTCGATATTTTGTCGGTGCTCCCGCTCCCTCTCCAGGGACACCCGAGCATCCTCTCCCACACGCCTGTGGTTGAGCTCTGCCCGGAGGTCGTCGGTCTGTGCACCCCTCACCGAGGGTGAGCGCACAGAGGCCATCGCCTCATGTTGGCGCCAGGATGACCGCGGCCTTGACCTGGTCGAGCCGGAGTGCGCCATGCCGAGCAGTCGGTCGACGTCGTCACACCACTGCTTCATGGCCCCTGGTGAGGCCGTGGAGCTTGGGGTGGCGCAGCAACTCCCTGGCCATAGACAACGCCCCCGGAGCTGCCCTTGACGGAGTCCGGGATGTCTGCGCAGCTGTATGCTGCTGCGCAGTGCGCACAGCAGCAGTGCCCGTGAAGCGTCCCCAATCCTCTGGGACTCAAATGTGATACAATTACTAGTCCCAGGAGGCTAGTAAACACATTTATACATCAGATAGTTCCAGATATGCTTAAAAGACAAACCTATAAAGGTGGCGAACAACTTTAAGAGTTGGTCCACAACTCAGGACATGTCATAAGAGTGGGGCTGAAGCAGACCGATATACGCAGCAAAGCAAATCAGCGGTCCAACAGCCACAGGCAAGGTTGGGAACAGTCGTAACTCTTACCCGATCTCCTTTTCTAAAAGCAACAAATAAGCAAGGGTGAGTACAAACGTACTCAGCAGCCCACCTTCACCCGCGGAATGGGGAAATCAGATATAATGCATGGAATATGTGGAGCTCAGGATACTTTGCAGAAACAACAATATTTTATGCAGGGTTGTTTTGTAAAACATTTTGCATTTTGCAAAGCGCATCCTCTCCCAAAGGAGCAGGAAGTTTTTCAATATTAGAACAAAATCCCCTGGACTAAACCGTCCAGGTATCTCAGCAGTTTCCCAATGGTTTTCATTTTCAAAAATAGCTACTGGACTTTCCGTCCTCCATAGTTCACGGCTCAATCACCGGACCTTTTGAAAACCACTTTTCTCAAACGCACCCCTTTTTTACAACAAAACACTAATTGTCATACCACACCAGACTCATCCATTCCTGTGGACATAGACTATTCGAATAGGTTTGAACTCTGCGCACAGGGGTACACTTTACCCACTAGTCCGGTTTCTGCGATCTCACCGTCGTGAGATCCGAATACCGAATCTCTTTCTTTCCTCGCACGTCCTTACCTTAACGGTTATACCGGAAGGAGTCAGGCCACCGCCATGTCCAAACCGAACAAAACATTCCCCCTCCTTATCCTCCCGGTGCTCCCCAGCCTTCATAACCCTAAGGTTTGGACCGTACGAGTTTAGATTGAGTGACTGCCCATACAGTCTCGAGTGGTTGTACTTATCATGAGTACAGGTAGTGAAGGATGACAAACCGATCCTTATATGAGGGGACAATCCTTCTGCTCACACCTAAACTAGTTGAGCCATCACCTTAGGCCCTCCCCTAAACCAGGGAGTCCCTGATCACCCCTACTCAAAGGTGATAAGGGTGAAAACCCTTCATCATACACATTTTGAAAAACATTTTCTTTTGAAAACTCACACCTTTTCTCAAATCATTTGTAACAAATATATCAAGGATTGATTGTGGCAAGCGGCTGGGTGGCCATAATAACTTGTCTCAAAATCATATCAAGCATAAAATAACAGGTTGAGGGTTGTGGTTGAAAAATCATAGGTAATTTATGCATCAAAGGGATCCAGTGAGCTTGCCGTGCTTATCCGACAAAGGGGGAAGGGGAGCTCGCGGAACTGGCTTCTAGCTCCACTGCCTGGCGTAGACTTGTGAAAGGGAAATGTGCCCTTAGGCAATTTCTATTATGTTTTGGTGATTAAGTGCCCAACACATTTAAATAGGCTCTCATGTGCTAAATAAAGAGAGAAGTAATAATCAAGGCAAAGGTATGGTTCTAGACTTAGTACATTGGTTTTTGTGTGTACTAATATAATTGTCTAAGTGCTAGAATCAGAGAAAAGAGAAGAATAAAAGGACCTGGCTGGAGCAGCCAAGACTCAGCTTGGTCTGGCACACCGGACTGTTCGGTGGTGCACCGGACAGTGTCTGGTGGTGTACCGAACAGTGTCCGGTGCACCAGACGGGTCCAAGGTGAATAGGCCGCTCTCGGGACTTGACGGCGGCGTACGGCTATAATTCACCAGACTGTCCGGTGGTGCACCGGACTGTCTGGTGCGTCGTCCGCGGCGAAGTCGTCGCTCTCGGGAAAAGTTCAACGGCGTACGGCTAAAATTCACCGGACTGTCTGGTGAGGCACCGGACTGTCCGATGAGCCAACGGTCAACTTCGCAACGGTCGGCAGCGTGATCTGAGGGTGACACGTGGCCCGCACCAACGGTCGGAAGGGGCACCGAACAGTGTCCGGTGCGATAACCGATCCCAGAGTTGCAACAGTCGGCTGCGCCAATTTAGGAAGGAGATCCGCACCGGACATCCTACAGTGCCTGTCCGGTGGTGCACCGGACTGTCCGGTGCGCCACCCGACAGAAGGAAAGATTAGCCTTCCAAGATTGCCTCCAACGGCTCCTAGCTGCCATGGGGCTATAAAAGGGACCCCTAGGTGCATGAAGGGGTCACCCAAGCATTCTTTGATCATTCCTAAGCACCAAGACTCCATTCTCGCGCATTCGATTCTTTGAGATAGTGACTTGAGCTCCAATTGAGTAGAGAACTCCTTGAGTTGTGTTTTGAGCTCAAGTTGTGGCTTGTGTGCATGATTGTGCTCTGGTTTTGAGTCTTGTGTGTGTTGCTCTTCCCTCCCTTACTTTCGTGCTTCTTTGTGATCATCAATTGTAAGGGCGAGAGGCTCCAAGTTGTAGAGATTCCTCGCAAACGGGAGAAAGTATAAGAAAGAAGAACAACGTGGTATTCAAGTTGATCATTGGATCACTTGAAAGGGGTTGAGTGCAACCCTCATCCATTGGGACGCCACAACGTGGAAGTAGGCAAGTGTTATACTTGGCCAAACCACGGGATAACTCGCGTGTCTCTTGTGATTGCTTTTCTGTGTGATTATTGTGACTTGCAAGAGCTCGATCTATAGCCACTTGGTTTTATCATTCTAACATTTAACCAAGTTTTGTGGCTATTAGTTGTTGAATTTTACAGGATCACCTATTCACCCCCCTCTAGGTGCTCTCAATTGGTATCAGAGTCATTCTCTTCACGAAAGGGACTAATCGCCCGAAGAGATGGATCCTAAGGGAAAGGGGATGGTGGTCAACGACAAAGAGAAGGAGTCCTTCCTCAACGAGCCGAGGGACGATAAGCCCACTAACTCTGGCTCAAGTCATAAGAAGAAGGACAGGAAGAAGAAGAGGCGCATCAAGAAGATCGTCTACTACGACAGCGACGAGTCTTCTTCTTCCCCAAGAGACGATGACTACGACGAGAAAAAGAAACCGGTTAACTCAAACTATTCATTTGATTATTCTCGTATTCCTTTTAATTCCAATGCTTATTTACTTTCAATTCCACTTGGGAAACCTCCGCACTTTGATGGAGAAGACTACTCATTTTGGAGTCACAAAATGTGTAGTCAACTATTTTCTCTCCATCCAAGTATTTGGGAGATTGTTGAAAACGGAATGCATTTTGATAGTACTGACAACCCCGTTTTTATTAATGAGCAAATCCATAAAAATGCACAAGCGACCACTGTTTTGCTAGCATCCTTGTGCAGGGACGAGTACAATAAAGTGAGCGGCTTGGACAACGCCAAGCAAATCTGGGACACCCTCAAGATTTCTCATGAGGGGAACGACGCCACCATGATCACCAAGATGGAGTTGGTGGAAGGAAAGCTAGGAAGGTTCGCAATGATGAGGGGAGAGGAGCCAACACAAACGTACAACAGGCTCAAGACCCTGGTCAACAAGATCAGGAGCTATGGAAGCATGAGATGGACGGACCACGATGTCGTCCGACTTATGCTCAGGTCTTTTACTGTCATTGACCCTCATCTTGTGAACCTCATCCGTGAAAATCCCAAGTACACAAAGATGACTCCCGAGGAGATTCTTGGGAAATTTGTGAGCGGGCGGATGATGGTGAAGGAAGCGCGATACGTTGATGATGCTCTCAATGGCCCTCTACCCGTCTACGAGCCTCAACCCGTTGCTCTCAAAGCAACAAGCAGCAGGGAGGCGCTACCTAGTAAGGTGGCACAAGTTGAGGCGGGTGGGCTAAACGAGGATGAGATGGCCCTAATCATAAAGCGCTTCAAGACCACATTGAAAGGACGCAAGGAGTACCCTAACAAGAACAAAGCAAAGGGAAAGCGCTCCTGCTTCAAGTGCGGTAAGACTGGTCATTTTATAGCAAATTATCCCGATAACTCTAGTGACCCGGAACAAGGAAAGGTCGGGAAGAAAGAGAAGAAAAAGAGCTATAGGAAGGCAAAGGGCGAGGCACACATCGGAAAGGAGTGGGACTCGGACTGCTCGTCTTCCGATTCTAACGACGAAGGACTCGCTGCCTCAGCCTTCAACGAGTCCTCTCTCTTCCCCAACAAATGCCACACCTGCCTCATGGCAAAGGAGAAAAAGGTAAGCGTTCGTGAAACCCCTAAGTATGCTACTTCAAGCGATGATGAATCTAGTGATGATGAAGTAGACTATACTAAATTATTTAAGGGTTTAGATAGATCAAAAGTAGATAATATTAATGAGTTAATTGATGCTTTAAATGAAAAGGATAGACATTTAGAAAAGCAAGAAGACATTTTGTATGAAGAGCATGATAAATTTGTTAGTGTACAAAAATCTCTTGCTTTAGAAACTAAAAGGAATGAAATTCTATCCTCTGAATTATCTGTGTGCCATGAATCCATTTCTAGTTTAAAGATTTTGAATGACGATTTATATGCTAAGTTAGAAGTAGCAAATAAATCTAGTTCATGTGTGGAACATGTCGTAATCTGTAATAGGTGCAAGGATTTTGATATTAATTCTTGTAACAAACATCTTGCATCCATTACTAAATTAAATGATGAAGTTGCAAGTCTTAATGCTCAACTTAAGACTTGCAAGGTTGATTTTTACAAGCTAAAATTTGCAAGGGATGCCTACACTGTTGGTAGACACCCCTCTATTAAGAATGGGCTTGGCTTTTGAAAGGAAGCCAAGAACTTAACAAGCCAAAGGGCTCCCATTCCTGCCAAGGAGAAAGGGAAGGCCCTTATGGCAAATAGTGCTCAAAAGAATCATGCTTTCATCTATGGTGATAGAAAATTTTCTAGAAATGCTCATAGGAGTTATGCTTATGGTTCACATGCTATGATCGCTTCAAGTTCTTCTTTTGTGCATGGTAGAAATATGCCTAAGAAAAATGTTGTTCATGTGCCTAGGAAAGTATGTTATGAACCTACTACAATTTACCATGCTTGCAATACTTCTTTTGCAATTTGTTGTAAGAATAAGAAAGTGATTGCTAGGAAGTTGGGGGCCAAGTGCAAGAGAGACAAGACTTGCATTTGGGTCCCAAAGACTATTGTGACTAACCTTGTAGGACCCAACAAGAGTTGGGTACCTAAAACCCAAGCGTAAATTGTCTTGCAGGTTTATGCATCCGGGGGCTCAAGCTGGATTATCGACAACGGATGCACAAACCACATGACAGGGGAGAAGAAGATGTTCACCTCCTACGTCAAGAATAAGGATTCCCAAGATACGATTATCATTGGAGATGGGACCCAAGGCGAGGTCAAAGGCTTGGGCAAGATAGCCATCACAAATGAGCACTCTATCTCTAATGTATTTTTAGTAGAGTCGCTAGGCTACAATCTTTTGTCTGTTAGTCAATTGTGCCACATGGGCTACAATTGTCTATTTACAAATGTTGATGTGTCTGTCTTTAGGAGTGATGGTTCACTAGCATTTTAGGGTGTATTAGATGGCAAACTCTACTTAGTTGATTTTTCAAAATAGGAGGCCGATCTAGATGCATGCCTAACAGCTAAGACTAGCATGGGCTGGCTGTGGCATCGCCGTCTAGCACATATTTGGGATGAAGAACCTCCACAAACTTCTAAAGGAAGAACATGTGTTAGGACTAACAAATGTGTGTTTCGAAAAAGATAGACCTTGTGCAGCTTGTAAGGCAGGAAAACAAGTGTGGAGCACTCATCACAACAAGAATGTGATGACAACATCAAGACCTATGGAGCTACTACATATGGACCTCTTCGGACCGGTTGCTTACCTTAGCATCGGGGGAAGTAAGTATGGTCTTGTTATTGTTGATGATTTTTCCCGCTTCACTTGGGTATTCTTTTTGTAGGATAAATCAGAAACCTTTCTAAGGAGAGCTCAAAACGAATCTGAGCTCAAGGTGAAAAAAGATAAGAAGCGACAACGGGTCCGAGTTCAAGAATCTTCAAGTGGAGGAGTACCTTGAGGAGGAAGGAATCAAGCACGAGTTCTCCGCTCCCTACACACCACAGCAAAATGGTGTGGTAGAGAGGAAGAACAGGACGCTCATAGACATGGCGAGGACGATGCTTGGAGAATTCAAGACGCCCAAGCGGTTTTGGTCGGAAGATGTGAACACAGCTTGCCACGCCATAAACCGGCTCTACCTTCATCGCCTCCTCAAGAAGACCTCGTATGAACTTCTGACTGGTAACAAACCCAACGTCTCATACTTTCGTGTATTTGGGAGTAAATGTTAAATTCTAGTGAAGAAAGGTAGAAATTCTAAATTTGCTCCCAAAGCTGTAGAAGGGTTTTTGCTAGGTTATGACTCAAATACAAAGGCGTATAGAGTCTTCAACAAATCATCGAGTTTGGTTGAAGTCTCTAGCGATGTTGTATTTGATGAGACTAATGGCTCTCCAAGACAGCAAGTTGATCTTGATGATGTAGATGAAGATGACGTTCCAACGGCCGCAAATCGCACCATGGCAATTGGAGATGTGCGACCACAGGAACAACAAGAGCAAGATCAACCTTCTTCCTCAACGATGGTGCATCCCTCAACTCAAGACGATGAATAGGTTCCTCAAGAGGAGGAGTGTGATCAAGGGGGAGCACAAGAAGACCAAGTTATGGAGGAAGAAGCACCACGGGCCCCTCCAACTCAAGTCCGAGCGACGATTCAAAGGAATCATCCCGTCGACCAGATTTTGGGTGATATAAGCAAGGGAGTAACCACTCGCTCTAGATTATCTAATTTTTGTGAGCATTACTCGTTTGTCTCTTCTATTGAGCCTTTCAGGGTAGAAGAGGCCTTGCTAGATCCGGACTGGGTGTTGCCCATGCAGGAGGAGCTCAACAACTTCAAGCGAAATGAAGTTTGGAGCCTGGTGCCACGTCCAAAGCAAAACATTGTGGGAACCAAGTGGGTGTTCCACAACAAGCAAGACGAGCACGGTGTGGTGACAAGAAACAAGGCTCGACTTATGGCAAAAGGTTATGCCCAAGTCGCAGGTTTGGATTTTGAGGAGACTTTTGCTCCTGTGGCTAGGCTAGAGTCTATTCGCATTTTGTTAGCCTATGCCGCTCACCATTCTTTCAGGTTGTTTCAAATGGACGTAAAGAGCGCTTTCCTTAATGGGTCAATCAAGGAGGAGGTGTACGTGGAACAACCCCCTGGCTTTGAGGATGAACGGTACCCTGACTATGTGTGTAAGCTCTCTAAGGCGCTCTATGGACTTAAGCAAGCCCCAAGAGCATGGTACGAATGCCTTAGAGATTTTCTAATTGCTAATGCTTTCAGGTTGGGAAAGCCGATCCAACTCTTTTCACTAAGACTTGTGATGGTGACCTATTTGTGTGCCAAATTTATGTCGATGACATAATATTTGGTTCTACTAATCAAAAGTCTTGTGAGGAGTTTAGCAGGGTAATGACACAGAAATTTGAGATGTCGATGATGGGCGAGTTGAACTACTTCCTTGGGTTCCAAGTGAAGCAACTCAAGGATGGCACCTTCATCTCTCAAATGAAGTACACTCAAGATCTTCTCAAGCGGTTTGGGATGAAGGACGCCAAGCTCGCGAAGACGCCAATGGGAACCGATGGACATGTCGACCTCAACAAAGGAGGTAAGTCCGTTGATCAAAAGGCATACCGGTCTATGATAGGATCCTTGCTTTATTTGTGTGCTAGTAGACCGGATATTTTGCTAAGCGTATGCATGTGTGCTAGATTTCAATCTGATCCAAGGGAGTGTCACCTTATGGCCGTTAAGCGAATTCTTAGATATTTAGTTGCTACGCCTTGCTTCGGGATCTGGTATCCAAAGGGGTCTACCTTTGACTTAATTGGATACTCAGACTCCGATTATGCTGGATGTAAGGTTGATAGGAAGAGTACATCAGGGACGTGCCAATTCCTAGGAAGGTCCCTAGTGTCTTGGAGTTCTAAGAAACAAACCTCTGTTTCCCTATCCACCACTGAGGCTGAGTATGTTGCCGTAGGACAGTGTTGCGTGCAACTACTTTGGATGAGGCAAACCCTCTGGGACTTTGGCTACAATCTGAGCAAAGTCCCACACCTATGTGACAATGAGAGTGCAATCCGCATGGTGGATAATCCTATTGAACACAGCCGCACTAAGCACATAGACATCCGACATCACTTTTTGAGAGACCACCAGCAAAAGGGAGATATCGAAGTGTTCTATGTTAGCACCGAGAACCAGCTAGCTGATATCTTTACCAAGCCTTTAGATGAGAAAAACTTTTGTAGGCTGCGTAGTGAGCTAAATGTCTTAGATTCGCGTAACTTGGATTGATCTATAGCATACATGTGTTTTATGCCTTTGATCATGTTACCTTATGCATTTATATGATTTAGTGCTTATTTATGGTGCTCAAGTTGTGCAAGGGATCCCCGGACCTCACAAGTCTGTGTGTGAATGATGCACATATTTAGGGGGAGAAATGCTACAACTTGACCCTTTGAGACTAATCCATGTGTTTGAGTTACTAGATATAGTCTCAAAAGTGTATTGAAAGGGAAAGGTGAACTTGGACCATGCAAGACTTCCACTGCACTCCGATGAGAGGGTAATCAACTCCAAGTTCTTATCTATGCTCTTATTGCCTTTTTTGCTCTTAATTGACAATTTTGATGAGGCAATAGGGTTAAAGGGCCAATAATGATCCTGTTTTGGTGCTTAATGCCAAAGGGGGAGAAATTAAGGCCAAAGCAAATGGATCAGCTACCACTTGAGAACTTTGAAAATAGAAGAGTTAGAACTTTTGATTTGTCAAAATACTCTTATTGTCAAAATTTGGTCTCTTGTGGGGAGAATTAATGATTATGAGAAAAAGCGGGAGTTTTTGGCACTCGATCATTTTTTCAATTGGAATATCTCTCTTTGTGCCTAAACATGTGTGTTTGACTTAGAGATAGGAAAATGATTTTGATTTGCAAAAACAAACCAAGTGGTGGCAAAGAATGATCCAAATATGCCAAATTAGAGTTTAAAACAATTTGGTCTTCAATTTGAATCGATGTTGCATGTTTTGCATTGCTTTTGGATGTGTTGGCATAAATCACCAAAAATGGGGAGATTGAAAGGGAAATGTGCCCTTAGGCAATTTCTATTATGTTTTGGTGATTAAGTGCCCAACACATTTAAATAGGCTCTCATGTGCTAAATAAAGAGAGAAGTAATAATCAAGGCAAAGGTATGGTTCTAGACTTAGTACATTGGTTTTTGTGTGTACTAATATATTTGTCTAAGTGCTAGAATCAGAGAAAAGAGAAGAAGAAAAGGACTTGGCTGGAGCAGCTAAGACTCAGCTCGGTCTGGCACACCGGACTGTCTGGTGGTGCACCGGACAGTGTCTGGTGCGCCAGACGGGTCCAAGGTGAATAGGCTGCTCTCGGGACTCGACGGCGGCGTACGGCTATAATTCACCGGACTGTCCGGTGGTGCACCGGACTGTCCGATGGGTCGTCCGCGGTGAAGTCGTCGCTCTCGGGAAAAGTTCAACGGCATACGGCTAAAATTCACCGGACTGTCCGCTGAGGCACTCGACTGTCCGGTGAGCCAACGGTCAACTTCGCAAACGTCGGCAACATGATCTGAGGGCGACACGTGGCCCGCACCAACGGTCGGAAGGGGCACCGGACTGTCCGGTGTGCACCGGACGGTGTCTGATGCGCCAACCGACGCCAGAGTTGCAACAGTCGGCTGCGCCAATTTAGGAAGGAGATCCGCACCGGACATCCTACAGTGCCTGTCCGGTGGTGCACCGGACTGTCCGGTGCGCCACCCGACAGAAGGCAAGATTAGCCTTCCAAGATTGCCTCCAACGGCTCATAGCTGCCATGGGGCTATAAAGGGGACCCCTAGGCGCATGAAGGAGTCACCCAAGCATTCTTTGATCATTCCTAAGCACCAAGACTCCATTCTCGTGCATTCGATTCTTTGAGATAGTGACTTGAGCTCCAATTGAGTAGAGAACTCATTGAGTTGTGTTTTGAACTCAAGTTGTGGCTTGTGTGCTTGATTGTGCTCTGGTTTTGAGTCTTGTGTGTGTTGCTCTTCCCTCCCTTACTTCCGTGCTTCTTTGTGATCATCAATTGTAAGGGCGAGAGGCTCCAAGTTGTGGAGATTCCTCGCAAACGGGAGAAAGTATAAGAAAGAAGAACAACGTGGTATTCAAGTTGATCATTGGATCACTTGAAAAGGGTTGAGTGCAACCCTCATCCATTGGGACGCCACAACGTGGAAGTAGGCAAGTGTTATACTTGGCCGAACCACGGGATAACTCGCGTGTCTCTTGTGATTGCTTTTCTGTGTGATTATTGTGACTTGCAAGATCTCGATCTATAGCCACTTGGTTTTATCATTCTAACACTTAACCAAGTTTTGTGGCTATTAGTTGTTGAATTTTACAGGATCACCTATTCACCCCCCTCTAGGTGCTCTCAACTTGCAGATCTGGCCTCCACGAGACGGCACGAACGCTATGATAACTATGCAACATGAATAAGCAAACATACAAACCAACAAGTATACCAACAAATATTTTGTATAGTGGTCAGAATAGCGATATATGGATGGGTAGAGTCTTGAGTAGAATCTGTGACATGTGGTGTTGAGATACTACTAGTGGTGGAGCGGAGGTGCTTACCAGGAGGGTGGACTAGAGGCGAAGCGACACTATGCGTGTAGCCGATAGAGCAGAGTAACTGAGTGGGTGGGGTGTTTGCCTTAGCTGAGGGTGTGGAGTGTGTGTGGAGAGGGAGAGGGTAGCTAGGTGTATTTATAGCTGGGTGTATGTGGTGTAGCACAGTGAAGTTCACTGTTGGTGAGAATAGTGACGAATGAATCATCTGACTTAGTATGAATAGGAGTTATAGGCAGAATATGGGACAAGAGTATTTTGGGAGTTCTTCTAGAACATGAACCATGCTTAAGGGATGACATGGTTGCATAGGGAATAATTCAATAAGAATTTAGAAACAAGAATTATTGGAATTGGAGTTTGGAAGCCTGGTTCGAAGGAATCTCAAAGTTAAGCGTGCTCAACTTGGAGAAACCTGGGATGGGTGACCAAATGGGAAGTTCCCTACTGGAAGGAAAATCATAGTCACCGGAGTTCGTATGACTAGAATATGGGTCTGGCTGGTCTTAGGTGGACTGGACAGCATGATGGATGAGTAGTTGAAATTTGGGGTGATCGGATGATCGATAAATAGTAACGATGAATAATAACGATAAATAGTGACGACAAAAAAGTTACCATAGATATCAGCGATGAATACTAATGATGATGAATAGTAACAATGATGAATAGTAACGATGGTGAATAGTGTCGATGAATAGTAACGATGCTGAATAGTAACGGTGAATAGTAATGATGAATAGTAATGGTGAATAGTGATGGCGAATAGTTCGTATGAACGAACGATGAACGATGAATAGTAACGATGAACGAACAATGAATGATGAATAGGAACTATGAACGAACGGACAAACGATCGAATGATCGGACGAACGAATGATCGAAATTTCGGCAGCACAACGGTAGGACAAAGATTATCTGGAAGAACGATGAATAGGGACTATGTCGAACGAATGAACGATCGGAATTTCGGCAGCATAACGGCAGAAAAAAGATTATTTGGACGAACGAACGATCAAATGATCAGACGAACGGACGAACGAACCATGAACGATCGGACGAACGAACGAACAAACTAAGAACAGGGGGACGAACGATCGAAGAACGACCGAACGATCCTTGTGCTAGTGTGTGCTTGTGTGGGAGGTGGAGTGGGCGTGTGTGGGGGGAGAGGGTTGCCATGAAATGGCTTGGGGTGGGATGAGAGGAGGCCCTTGCCCCGCTATTTATAGCCATGGTGGGGGGATTAGGGGGAGGGATGAGAGGATTAGTGGGAGGATGAGAGGATTAGTGGGAGATTAGCATGGATTTGTCTTATATGAGTGTAATTAGCTTGTAGAGCTCACCGTATGACACTGGAGGCATACGTATACGTATGAGCATGAGGAAACTTATGGAGGAAATATTTGTAGGGACTTGAAAAATGATTCTGAAGGTATTTCTTAGGAGGAAAATACTTGGAGATATATCGGTGGAATATCTGACCAATATTTCTGGAAAGAACTTGAAGGGGATCACTAGGGAAAATATTTGTAGGATATTTTGAGGAGGATTTTAGAGAGAATATAGACCACTATTCTTTATTTGTTGATATCAACTCGCAAACAAACATTTTGAAATGAAATTTGAAATTCATATTGAATTTAGAGCGAGTTTGAGAAAATTTCAAGATTTGAATTTTT
Organism: Zea luxurians; assembly: GCA_029449295.1. Classification (NCBI taxonomy): domain Eukaryota; kingdom Viridiplantae; phylum Streptophyta; class Magnoliopsida; order Poales; family Poaceae; genus Zea; species Zea luxurians. Next base: position 19,970,316 of record JAOPSE010000042.1, read on the forward strand.
GGGATGCTAGAAATCTACCCCACTTAAAATGAATCTCGTCCTCGAGATTCGGCTTAGAAGGGTGATGGGTATAGCTTTACTTCAGCTACATATCTTCACTTTGCAGACGCTTCGAGGAGATGGAGCTTCAACAAAATCTGGCCTTTGAGGAGCATCTGGTTGCCGATTGCAAACGCTAATTCTGGATACTCAAAGATCATCTTCAGGCTTCTAGGTTTCGCTTGGCAGCTAGCTTATTGAAGAAGCATCGCTGCCAACACGCAAACCTTCCTCTTGCGAACTCCCACATGGATTCCTTCCTTGATTAGTCTTCTGGTGCTTCATCAACAAAACTTGGGTGACCACTTCTCATCAAGAAACTTATATGCTTGGATGATCTGGTCCTCCACAAGCTTGCTATAGGCCTTCTTATTTTCCTCCATAGCAGGGACCTTACTAGAACACTACCCCACTTAAAAGAATGAGGGTAGAACTCTTGAATCTTGGGGATTTGAACTCCTTGAAGTACATCATAACAAGGGTGTTACGGGGCCTTCTTCTGCTATTGCTGCTTGACTAGGCTGTGGAGAAATGACTGACACGGGGTTGATTCTAGGAGAACCTTCTTCACATCTTCTCTTCACTATCTTCTTTTCACTGACCCTTTCTTTCTCTTTGCTCTTCCCATTGGAGGATTCTATCAAAGAGTATTACCATCATACAGAGGAGGAAACCAAAGACAATGAACCATGTGCAACAGTCTTCAACCCAAGAATCACCAAGCATTGTGATCTTAGGGGCGAAGGAGTGGAAAATGGAGTTGCTTGCTATTTGGCAGTGGGATTTTATCTGGTGTGTTTTGCTTTCAGCGGAATAGGAACTGAGGGAGCTGGTGGGGGTTTTATAGGCGAGCGGCACTGATGGTGGTGCTCGGGGGGTGTGGAGTGGTGTTGATGGAGCAGGTGACACGAGGCAGCGGGTGCGACATGGGGAAGGGGGTGGTGTTGCTGGCGATAATGGTGGTGGGTGCGCTGCACAAAGGGAGTATGGGTGGCGGTAGTGCGCTGCAAAGGGGGTGTGGGGCGGCAGTAGTGCGCATGGAGGCAGGGCACGCGTGTGGGGGGCACGGGTGAGTGGTGGGTCAATGACCCTGATGTTTGTGGTCTCTGGTTCCAAGAATCTTTGCCTCTCTGTATGGTAATAACTCCTTTTGTCCTCTTTTTCTGTTTACTTTGACTCAGGGGCAGTGCTTTGATTCTCACGATCGATCCTTTTGACTGAGCGGCTGGACTGGTTTCTTCTGTAGCTTGTTCCAGGCTTCAAGGGTGTAACATCCCAAAATTCTAACCCAGGTTTAAAAACCCTAATCTACCCCCCTCCCCTCTTTTCATCTTCTATTCCAATACTCCCTTAGAACTTTCCCATCATATGCATACACTTTGTTTGATCACAAGCACCTCACTTAGATTTTATTTTCCAACACCTAGAATATCCACTAAATAATTTTGTGCAAAAAGAAAAAGAAACAAAAATGAAATGAGTTTTAGAAAGTAAAAAGGAAAAAAAAGGGAAAGGAGCTCCCCCCCTCTGCTGGGCCGACTTTGGCCCATGTCGCGGCCGCCTCCCCTCCCGCGCGCCCGCGCGTTCCCCTCCCCCGGCCCATTAGCCGGCCTGCTCACGCGCGAAGCCGCCCGCGCGCTCCCCTCACCCGCTCTCGCTGACACGCCAGCCCCTCTCGCTCGCGCGTTTTCCCTCACTGGCAGACCGGTCCCACCGGTCAGCCGCATCGTCTTCCCCGCGTACGACGCTCCGCCGTCCCCTCACCGTCGTCCCCTCCATTGCCGTCCCCTCGCCGCACAGGAAGAGATCGGCACCACCCGTGCTCCCCGCTTGACCAACGTCCTTGCCCGGTACCGCCCCGCCGTAGAGTCTCATCGGCGGCACTGTGCGGCATTAATGCCGGCGCTGTGCACCTCACCGGCGCCCGCCGAGCTCCGTCGCTCCCCTTTCCCCGGGCACCTATAAAAAGGCCGCCCCGGGCACCTCCTTCCCCGCACTGGCCTCAGCCACTACATTCCTCCCCTCGCCCGAGCGCAATTCGCAGAGCACCGCCGTCTCCCCCCTCTCCGGTGAGTCCCTTCCCCCTCCTTTCTCTCCCTCTCCGTTGGTCCAGCGAGCAATTGAGTGAACCGAGCAGCTCCCTCACAAAGCCATGAACCCGAAACACCACTTCCCAGCCCTCGTCCCTCACCTAAAGCCCACCGGCGGCGATCCCCGCCGCGGAGCTCCGCCACCTCCCCGCGGACAGCCCCCTCCCAACCCCCTCTAGCCAAATTAAGCCTACCCCTAGAATCGCTAGCCTCTGCCCATGCTAAGCCACCTCCCCATGGACCAAGAACCGGGCCACCGGCGGCAAATCGTCGTCGAGCCCACTGGCGACCGGCCTTTCTCCCCCGCTCGGCCGGTTCGCCCGCGCCGTCAAACCATAGCGCCGTTTTCCCCCCTCCGCTGTCGCTGACGAGTGGGCCCACAGCGACGCCGTCACCCCCGCGCGCCCGCGCCGTCTCCCCCGCCTGTGGGCCGCAGCTGGGCCGCAAGCGCGCCCGCGCGCGCGCGCTCGCGCCCGGGTGGGCCAAAAACCTCCCCCCGGCCCATCAGAGTGGAAATCCCTTTTCTTTTTCTTTTTCTTCACCTTTTTCTCATTTAATTAGTTTTCCTTAATATTTTATGCACCAAAATTATCCAAATAATTTCTAAAAACCCTAAGTAATAATAATGTTGGTAAAAGACACACTGCACTTAATAGACTGCTGTTGATGTATTGTTTATTGACTGTTTTACTAGAAGAAGCGGGGACTACGGATCCGGAAACCGTAGCCCCGGAAGAAGGGTCGGAGCCCGATCTCCCGGAAGTAGATCTTTTGTGCCAGGAAAGCTTCGACGAAGGCAAGTCCATCCTTCCCTTGATGCATAAATTACCTATTCTCTCTACCACTGCCTAAGCCGGGAATTCCGGGGGAAAAATTGCATGGTGAGTAAGAGATGGCCCGCATGAACACATATATTCTGGATACGAAATGTGGGTTGGGAAAAAGGGCAGTTTGTTTCTTCAAATAAGGTCTCTTTTTAAAAGGTTATGCGATGAAGGGTATTCACCCTCATCACCTTGGGAGTGGGATGATCAAGGACTCCCTGGTTTAGGGGAGGGCCTAAGGTGTTGGCTCAGCTGGTTTAGGCGTGAGCAGAAGGATTGTCCCCTCATATAAGGACCGACTTGTCATTTTCACTACCTGTACTCCTTATTAGTACAACCACTCGAGGCTGTGTGGGCAGTCACTCAATCCGAACTCGTGCGGTCCAACCCCAGGGTTATGAAGGCTGAGGAGCACCGGGTGGATAAGTAGGGGGAAAGTTTTGTCCAGTTTGGACATGGTGGTGGCCTGACTCCTCCCGAATAACCGTTAAGGTTAGGACATGCGAGGAAAGAAAGAGTTTCGACATTCGGGTCTCGCGACGGTGAGATCGCAGAAACCGGACTAGTGGGTAAAGTGTACACCTCTGCGCAGAGTTTGAAACCTATTCAAATAGTCCGTGTCCACTGGTATGGACGAGTCTGGTGTGGTATGACAATTAGAGATTTTTCTATGAGTTCCATGAGCAGGGAAATGGATGGGTAAGTAGGTGTTGAGAAAGAAACTAAGGCCACGGGAGCGGGAAGCTCAGTGGTGGTTGAGTTTTTGGATACTTTTAAGACTTTGGGGAAAACCATACAGTAACTGTCTTTCTCTAAGGAAATGATGAGTGACTTCAACTCCACCAAATAAAGCATGTATATTATAGGTCTCTTTCTCTCTACGGGAGCGGGGTGGGCTTGCGGAATACCTAGTGTATTCACCCAGATTTATTTATGTTTTTCAGTAGCCGAAGATTTCTTTTCTGCTATGCTTGATTGAGAGGGCTGTGTCTGCACCCAGTTCTGCCTGTGGCTTGGGCTAGTATGCTTTCCCACTGCGCTTCTTATTTTAGCTCTCTCTCGAGCTTGTACCCCGGTATTGTAATAACCTTTATCTAAACTCTGTACTATTTGAAGTAAGGAATGTGTTTACTAGCCTCCTGGGACTAGTAATTGTATCACATTTGAGTCCCAAAGGTTCGGGACGCTTCAGGTGGTATCAAAGCCATAAGACTGGCCGTAGGTCGCAGCCCTGACCCTAAAACTTGCCTTAAAGGAAAATACCTCTTACCCCAAGAAAAATCTTCTCTCCTCTTCCTCGATTTTAACAGACCCTTCTTTTCCTATTCCAGATGGAAGACTCCCTGGCCATTAGGACATCCTACTGCTCAGAGGTGGAAGGGTTCCCACATCTTTTGCGAAGTTGTGCGCTTCGCATGGGAATCCGCAAGAAGCCAGAATACGTCTGGAAGGAGTATTTCGAGGGCGGAATGGAGAAATGCTCTATGGCAGTCTACCTGGGAGAAAGCCAAAACTATCCGAACCATCCTTCCTTCCAAGTCACTTTTACCGCTTTCCAGATACTTGCCAGAATGTTGCCCGATCAGCCCTCCGACGACTATGCCAGATCTACAACAAGGTGATCTTTGAAACCCCCCTTCGCTACTTTCCACCCAGCAACAAGAATACCCCCACCTGGAGGAAAAGACTTCAGGCCCTATCAGGAGGAGATCCTATTGAGGATGATCCCACCATCGTCTGGATACCCTCACACCCTTGATAACCAATATGATGACCTCACCCTCCACTGCACCTACCTAACCTCCCGGGTGGAAAGCCTGGAGCAAAAAGTCAGGGAACTCTTAGGGGAAAAGGTGTCCCTTCAAGAGAGCCTCGCAATAGCAGAAGGCGAGGAAGCCAATACCCGTGAGGCCTACCGCACCCTAAAGATGGACTATGACAAGAAGCTGAAGAAGTTCGCCCCTGTAAGAAAAATCCGCAAGAAGACCAAAAGCCAAGGATGTCAGACTGAGCAGAAGGAAGAAGCCCCTCCAACTCTACCCCCTGCCGGGTTAAGGAACTCATCCGACACCGAGGAGATGTCCCTAGCCAGCCTTGATGACCTTCTCAAGGAATTTGGGGACACTTTAGAGAAGGAGTTCGGGAGTACCCTAGATAGCACTCGCGTGTAATGAACTTATGGTAGCTGTGTGCTGTATTATGTAATGGCTTGATGTAATGAATAAAATAATTAGTAAAAAAATGGCATGTGCATGGTAGTAACTCTTTTCCCCTGCCAGATGGCTTCGGATAAAACCACGCCTACCGCCTCCGGGATTGGAGCAGGTTTTCCCCTAGGAGCAGCAGGAGAAGCTGGCAGAGAAGGGGATGGAACCCACCTCCCCGCACCTCCGGAGCTACCACTAGATCTGGCCCAAGTTCTAGCCAATCAAACTCGACTCATTGAAGTCCTCACTAGAAGTCTAGAAAACCAGCGCCCAGGTGGTGGAAGGCCACAGGATAGGATGGGAGAATTTTTGAGACTAAAGCCTCCCACGTTCGCGGGGTCCAGCAATCCCCTCGATGCAGATGACTGGCTTTGCATGATCAAGAGGAAGCTGGAAGCCATCGGATGCCCCGAAAATCAGCGTGTCCAACTGGCCGCTCATTAGCTTTCAGGAATGGCTTTAGCATGGTGGGACACCTTCAGTGAGGCTGTCAGAGACGCTACCTGGGCAGAATTCGAAACAGCTTTCCGTGAGCACCATGTACCCCAGGGGATAGTTCAACTCAAGGAGGATGAATTCCGGGAGCTAACTCAAGGCGGCAGAACAGTCAATGAGTATGTGCACAAGTTCACAGAGTTGGCCCGTTACACGCCTGACGATGTCAGCACCGAGTCCAGAAAGATGGCACGTTTCCTGAAAGGACTAAGACCCGAGCTTAAGACCATCCTCGCCAGCCAAGACTTCCTCAACTTTTCTCACCTCTCCAACAAAGCTATCCAAGTGGAAAGGGCGAAAGAGGAAGAAAAAGGGCACCTCAAGAGGAAATTCCAAGTTCTCCGAGCTCAACAGCAAGAACGTCATCAGAGAGCTCGACCCTTTGGGCTTCCACCTAGGGGACCAAGCTTCAATAAATCATCTGGACCCACTCCATCACGCTACAGTCAGCAGAGTCAGAGCTCCCTTCAGGCACCCTCCGTTGCAAGCAATCAACCGCCAGCAAATGCCTGTTGGCACTGCGGAGACCCCAGTCACTTCAAGAATAACTGCCCCCAGTTGAAGGCACCTGGACCTACCTACTCCAACTCGGTGAATGGCCCCAAGATTCCCTTGGAACCTACCTCCAAGGCACCTCCTTCCAACAGCCAGCAGAGCAGGACTCAGTACCAGGGCAGGGCACGAGTCAACCACGTCGACGCTCAAGAAGCCCAGCAGGCCACGGGAGTAGTGCTCGGTGAGTTCCTTGTTGAATTTACTCCCACTACTGTGCTTTTTGATTCAGGAGCATCCCATTCTTTTATAGCCACTAAGTTTGTGGAAAAGCATGGCATCCCCTCTACGCCCCTAGCTATCCCTTTGGTCACCCGAACCCCAGGGTCAGACCTCCTATGCCAACTCAAGTGCTCCCAAGTCAGAATTCTCTTAAGTGGGGTAGTGTTCCTGGCAGACTTAACCGTCTTGCCATCCCAAGGGATTGATGTAATCCTAGGAATGGATTGGCTAACTAAGCACAAGGGTATCATCAGCTGTGCAAGTAAGACCGTCCTTCTCACCGATCACCAAGGGAAAGCAATTTCCTGTCAAGCCCAGCCGCCCGCCAACGACCCAATGATGTTTAATCTGGCAGCAGAAAACATGTCCGTAATCGAAGAGTTTGGGGATGTATTTCCGGAGGAATTGCCTAGAATGCCACCAGAAAGAGGAGTGGAGTTCTATATAGATCTCATTCCTAGCACTGCGCCCATCGCAAAGAGACCTTACTACATGGCCCCCATAGAGTTGGTAGAATTAAAACTCTAGATTGCAGAGCTACAACAAAAAGGGTACATCCGTCCCAGTTCGTCTCCCTGGGGATCACCTGTCCTTTTCGTTACAAAAAAGGATGGAAGTATGAGAATGTGTATTGATTATCGATCCTTGAACGAAGTTACAATCAAGAATAAGTACCCTCTCCCTCGGATCGATGACCTCTTTGACCAGCTGCAGGGAGCCAAATACTTCTCCAAGATAGACCTCAGGTCAGGATATCACCAACTGAGGATCAAGGAAGCAGACATTCAGAAGACTGCATTCGTCACTAGATACGGGCAATATGAATTCACAGTGATGCCATTTGGGCTGACAAACGCACCCGCCTTTTTCATGAACCTCATGAATAAGGTATTTATGGAAGAATTGGATAAGTTTGTCGTGGTTTTTATCGATGATATCCTCATCTATTCCAAGAATCGCAAGGACCATGAGCATCACCTTAGAATCGTCCTCGGAAGACTCAGGGCACATCAACTTTATGCTAAGCTCAGCAAGTGTGAGTTCTGGTTAGAAAAGATAGCCTTCCTAGGGCATATTTTGACTGCAGAAGGGATAGAAGTGGACCCATCCAAGGTGGAAGCCATTTCCAAATGGAAACAGCCATCCAACGTCAGTGAAGTACGAAGCTTTCTGGGAATGGCGGGGTATTACCGCTGCTTCATTAAAGGATTCTCCAGCATGGCAAAACCTATGACCGAACTTCTCAAAAAGGACAATATGTTTGTGTGGACTCCGAAGTGTGAAGAAAGTTTCCAGATCATCAAGGAAAAGCTTACAACCGCGCCCGTTTTGACACTACTAGATATACAACAGGATTTCGTCATCTTCTGTGATGCTTCAAGGCAAGGCTTAGGGTGTGTCTTGATGCAAAATGAGAAAGTTATTGCCTATGCATCCTGCTTACTCAAGCCCCACGAGCAGAACTACCCTACCCACGACTTGGAATTGGCAGCCATAGTTCATGCCCTGAAAATATGGAGGCACTATCTGATTGGGAACAAATGCCACATCTTCACCGATCACAAGAGTCTGAAGTACATCTTCACTCAGCCAGACCTCAACCTCCGTCAAAGAAGATGGCTTGAATTGATCAAGGATTATAACCTCGAAATTCACTACCACCCCGGGAAGGCCAATGTGGTAGCAGACGCCCTCAGCCGAAAACCTTTCGGGATTAAAGGGACCAACTTTTCAGAAGATTGGAAGGAAGAATCAGCTCAGCTAAATGCATGTCTGGGAGGCAACGGTAGCCTGGAAGTCAAGCCAATTCTAGAAGATCTCATATGTAAGGCTCAACGCCTGGACGCAGAGACAGCCAGACTTATGGAAAGAGCTCGCAAGGAGCAACTCCCGGATCTTAGGACAGATGAGCAAGGAGTCCTCTGGTTCAAGAACCGCCTGTGTGTACCAATGGGAGAGGCACGGGAAGTCCTGCTCAATGAAGCCCACAACTCAGCTTACTCCATCCACCCAGGAACCACCAAGATGTACCTGGACCTCAAAGCCAGATATTTTTGGAAAGGGATGAAGAAGGAAATAGCACAGTATGTGGCCCGGTGTGACGCCTGTCAGCGAACGAAGGTCGAACATTAGAAGCCTGCAGGCCTGCTGCAACCCCTCCCAGTACCTGAATGGAAGTGGGAAGAAATAGGCATGGATTTTGTGACCGGACTGCCCCGAACGCAGAAAGGAAATGATTCTATCTGGGTGATAATCGATCGTCTCACCAAGGTGGCCCACTTCGTTCCAGTAAAAACCACTCTTGGAGGAGCCACCCTTGCCCGAATATACCTTAAGGAGATAGTCAGGCTCCATGGCATTCCGTGGAAGATAGTGTCAGACAGAGGAACACAGTTCACCTCAAAATTTTGGAAAGGCCTCCAGCAAGCAATGGGCACCAAGTTAGATTTCAGCACCGCTTACCACCCCCAGTCAGATGGTCAAACGGAAAGAGTCAACAAGATCCTCGAAGATTTACTAAGAGCCTGTGTGTTAACATTCGACAGGGATTGGGAGTCCAGTTTGCCGTACGCCGAATTCTCATACAACAACAGCCATCAGGCCAGCATCAAAATGTCACCGTTTGAAGCACTTTATGGAAGAAAATGCCAGACTCCCCTAATGTGGTCCAATGTAGGGGAAAGGACACTAGAAGGACCCGCCTTTGTTAAAGAAGCCGAAGAGAAAGTTGCCTTGATCCACAAGAGGTTACTTGAAGCTTAGAGTCGACAGAAGAGTTACGCAGACAACAGACGAAGAGAACTCAGATTTGAGGAGGGAGATTTCGTTTATCTCAAGGTCTCCCTGATGCATGGTGTCAAAAGGTTCCAAATGAAAGGAAAGCTAGCACCACGTTTCGTCAGTCCCTACCCCATCATTAGCCGAGTGGGACCCGCAGCATACCGTCTTGAGCTACCAGAATCCATGTCAGATATTCACAATGTGTTCCATGTATCTCAGCTCCGCAAATGCCTAAAAGTACCAGAAAACCACATCGAGGCAGAGGCAATTCAGATTCAAAAGGATCTCTAGTACCGGGAAAAGCTAGTGAAGATTCTCGACTCAGCAGTCAGAAGGACCCGCAACTCAGAAGTGAGACTCTGTAAGGTTCAGTGGAGCAGAGATGGAGAAGAGGAAGCCACCTGGGAAAGTGAGGACTCTCTGAGGAAGGAATACCCTTACCTTTTCTCGAGCCCCGTCTGAATCTCGAGGGCGAGATTCCCTTAAGTGGGGTAGGTTTGTAACATCCCAAAATTCTAACTCAGGTTTAAAAACCCTAATCTACCCCCTCCCCTCTTTTCATCTTCTATTCCAATACTACCTTAGAACTTTCCCATCATATGCATACACTTTGTTTGATCACAAAAACCTCACTTAGATTTTATTTTCCAACACCTAGAATATCCACTAAATAATTTTGTGCAAAAAGAAAAAGAAACAAAAATGAAATGAGTTTTAGAAAGTAAAAAGGAAAAAAAAGGGAAAGGAGCTCCCCCCTCTGCTGGGCCGACTCTGGCCCATGTCGCAGCCACCTCCCCTCCCGCGCGCCCACGCGTTCCCCTCCCCCGGCCCATTAGCCGGCCTGCTCACGCGCGAAGTCGCCCGCGCGCTCCCCTCACCCGCTCTCGCTGACACGCCAACCCCACCCGCCAGCCCCTCTCGCTCGCGCGTTTTCCCTCACTGGCCGACCGGTCCCACCGGTCAGCCACGTCGTCTTCCCCGCGTACGACGCTCCGCCGTCCCATCACCGCCATCCCCTCCATCGCCGTCCCCTCGCCACACAGGAAGAGTTCGGCACCGCCCCGTCCTCCCCGCTTGACCAACGTCCTTGCCCGGTACCGCCCTGCCGTAGAGTCTCATCGGCGGCGCTGTGCGGCATTAATGCCGGCGCTGTGCACCTCACCGGCGCCTGCCGAGCTCCGCCACTCCCCTTTCCCCGGGCGCCTATAAAAAGGCCGCCCCGGGCACCTCCTTCCCCGCACCGGCCTTGGCCACTACCTTCCTCCCCTCGCCCGAGCAATTCGCAGAGCACCGCCGTCTCCCCCCTCTCCGGTGAGTCCCTTCCCCCTCCTTCCTCTCCCGCTCCGTTGGTCCAGCGAGCAATTGAGTGAACCGAGCAGCTCCCTCGCAAAGCCACGAACCCGAAACACCACTTCCCAGCCCCCGTCCCTCACCCAAAGCCCACCGGCGGCGATCCCCGCCGCGGAGCTCCGCCACCTCCCCGCGGACAGCCCCCTCCCAACCCCTCTAGCCAAATTAAGCCTACCCCTAGAATCGCCAGCCTCTGCCCGTGCTAAGCCACCTCCCCGTGGACCAAGAACCGGGCCACCGGCGGCAAACCGCCGTCGAGCCCACCGGCGACTGGCCTTTCTCCCCCGCTCGGCCGGTTCGCCCGCGCCATTAGACCATAGCGCCGTTTCCCCCCCCCCCCCCTTCGCTCTCGCTGATGAGTGGGCCCGCAGCGATGCCGTCACCCCCGCGCGCCCGCGCCGTCTCCCCCGCCCGTGGGCCGCAAGCGCGCTCGCGCCCGGGTGGGCCAAAAACCTCCCCCCCAGCCCATCAGAGTGGAAATCCCTTTTCTTTTTCTTTTTCTTCACCTCTTTCTCATTTAATTAGTTTTATTTAATATTTTATGCACCAAAATTATCCAAATAATTTCTAAAAACCCTAAGTAATAATAATGTTGGTAAAAGACACACTGCACTTAATAGACTGCTGTTGATGTATTGTTTATTGACTGTTTTACTAGAAGAAGCGGGGACTACGGATCCAGAAACCGTAGCCCCGGAAGAAGGGCCGGAGCCCGATCTCCCGAAAGTAGATCTTTTGTGCAAGGAAAGCTTCGACGAAGGCAAGTCCATCCTTCCCTTGATGCATAAATTACCTATTCTCTCTACCACTGCCTAAGCCAGGAATTCCGGGGGAAAAATTGCATGGTGAGTAAGAGATGGCCCGCATGAACACATATATTCTGGATGTGAAATGTGGGTTGGGAAAAAGGGCAGTTTGTTTCTTCAAATAAGGTCTCTTTTTAAAAGGTTATGCGATGAAGGGTATTCACCCTCATCACCTTGGGAGTGGGATGATCAAGGACTCCCTGGTTTAGGGGAGGGCCTAAGGTGTTGGCTCAGCTGGTTTAGGCGTGAGCAGAAGGATTGTCCCCTCATATAAGGACCAGCTTGTCATTTTCACTACCTGTACTCCTTATTAGTACAACCACTCGAGACTATGTGGGCAGTCACTCAATCCGAACTCGTGCGGTCCAACCCCAGGGTTATGAAGGCTGGGGAGCACCGGGAGGATAAGGAGGGGGAAAGTTTTGTCTGGTTTGGACATGGTGGTGGCCTGACTCCTCTCGGATAACCGTTAAGGTTAGGACGTGCGAGGAAAGAAAGAGTTTCGGCATTGGGGTCTCGCGACGGTGAGATCGCAGAAACCGGACTAGTGGGTAAAGTGTACACCTCTGCGCAGAGTTTGAAACCTATTCGAATAGTCCGTGTCCACTGGTATGGACGAGTCTGGTATGGTACAACAATTAGAGATTTTTCTATGAGTTCCATGAGCAGGGAAATGGATGGGCAAGTAGGTGTTGAGAAAGAAACTAAGGCCACGGGAGCGGGAAGCTCAGTGGTGGTTGAGTTTTTGGATACTTTTAAGACTTTGGGGAAAACCTTACAGTAACTGTCTTTCTCTAAGGAAATGATGAGTGACTTCAACTCCACCAAATAAAGCATGTATATTATAGGTCTCTTTCTCTCTACGGCAGCGGGGTGGGCTTGTGGAATACCTAGTGTATTCACCCAGATTTATTTATGTTTTTCAGCAGCCGAAGATTTCTTTTCTGCTATGCTTGATTGAGAGGGCTGTGTCTGCACCCAGTTCTGCCTGTGGCTTGGGCTAGTATACTTTCCCACTGCGCTTCTTATTTTGGCTCTCTCTCGAGCTTGTACCCCGGTATTGTAATAACCTTTATCTAAACTCTGTACTATTTGAAGTAAGGAATGTGTTTACTAGCCTCCTGGGACTAGTAATTGTATCACATTTGAGTCCCAAAGGTTCGGGACGCTTCAAAGGGTAAGCTTCCCGGTATCTTCTTGGGTAAGGTGCTTTTCTTTGAGATGGGTTAAGATGTGAATGGAAGCATAAGGTGAGGATTAGCTCTAATTTTTGATCTATGTTTTTAGAGAAAACCTTTATTAAAAAGAAAGAAAACACACAAGCTCAGCAATGATAAGCACAAACAAATCAAAGGTTTTGAATAAGGGAAGAATAGAGTTTTTCCAAAGCACGGACTACTCAGATTCGAGGGCTAAGCATAACTACTATTGCTTGGCTCCTAAATTGAGAACTATGCTAAATGCAACTTATGAGCACTAACGTTAAAGCATCACATATGCACTCAAAAGGGGAGAAAACATCAAGCGAAATTCATTTTGAAATGCCCTAGGGGGCCAAACAATTAGACTTTTGTAAAACACGAGTCTACACGATTACCTCTCATACATGCAGGGCTCTAGCCAAAGTGAAGAAAAACTTCACTACCCAACGCATGCAGAGGACTGGGCATAACTAACTTCAGACCAGACAGCTTCTCTTCTGGCGGGGCTTGCACACAACTTCAATCTGAGATATCTCCTGGATGGATCAACAGGGAGCTGATGTTGATGACTTCTTCTGGCGGCAACTGAGATGGCAAGACGGGGTCGAAGTCTTCTTCAAGTGGGACTGGCTCTCGTAGCTCCTCAGAGGGCGGCAATGCTGGCGGGGTGCTTGCAGCTTCTTCTTTGACTTCAGGGGATGGTGCTGGAATCTTCTTCATGGTGAGGGGCTCAAACAACTCTGGCGAGGGATCTTGGGAGGACTCGGGGCACTCTTGTTTATTCATAGCCTGAGGGAAGACTGGAATTCCTTCCAAGACTATGGCTCCTTCCGAGAGTTCCCAAGTCTTCTTCTCTCCTCTGATAGAGATTGGGTGACCTTCAAGAATCTGGGGATCTTCCGCTCTCATGGGTAGAACTAGGTTGGATGAAGTGGGATCTTGGATCCACAGGGCTCTACGTTGGTTATGGGTTACCAAGTAGGCCTCCATCAGCTTCTGGACATGCTCATCCTTGGCTTGCTTTAGGGCTTCAACTGCAATGACTTCACGACTTTCCAAGGCAGCTACACGGGCTTGAGTTGTGGTGAGATCCACATGGAGCTTACGGTTGCGCTTCTCTGCATCTTCTGCTCGGGCAATCATCTGACGATGGTGCCGAGCCAAGAAATCATACTGCGCATCTAGGGTGAGCAGGTATGCGGTGAGATACACGACTGAGGGGTCGTCCTCAAGCAGCTGCTGCCCTACCAATGCATGCATCCTGGCCATCCAAACGGGACGGTTTCTCTGAAAGGGCGGAAAGAATCTGAGCGGGGTGTCGGCCACTTCTTCTTCATAGATCTGACACAGGGCCCTCAATGCCTTGCGAGCGACGACTTGGCAGGTGTCTTTGAATCGGTGCCCCGCAGTAGTGACACTCCATTCCACATGGTGCGGACTGGATCCAATGTATACCGTCACGACACACTTCTCTGTGCCATGCTCGACGAATTCACGACCATCATACTCTGGCTGGCTCTTGATTACGAGGCGGACTGTGCATGCTCTCAGCAACTTGGGGAAACCATCTTCATTCTGGCAAAAGCTGGTTTGGCAACAGACCTCCATCTGACTTCTGAGAGAAGGAAAGGGGGAAAGCATTTTTGAAATGAAGGGATGAGAGCAAGATTTTTTAAGAAAATAGTTTTGACTCAAAAACTTTTGGATCAGGCTAAGGGTTACGTCCTGCGGCCAACCTAACAGCTCTGATACCACCTGAAGCATCCCCAATCTTCTGGGACTCAAATGTGATACAATTACTAGTCTCAGGAGGCTAGTAAACACATTTATACATCAGATAGTTCCAGATATGCTTAAACGAGACAAACCTATAAAGGTGGCGAACAACTTTAAGAGTTGGTCCACAACTCGGGACATGTCATCAGAGTGGGGCTGAAGCAACCCGATATACGCAGCGAAGCAAATCAGCGGTGCAACAGCCACAGGCAAGGTTGGGAACAGTCGTAACTCTTACCTGATCTCCTTTTCTGAAAAACAACAAATAAGCAAGGGTGAGTACAAACATACTCAGCAGCCCACCTTCATCCGCGGAATGGGGAAATCAGATATAATGCATGGAATATGTGGAGCTCAGGATATTTTGCACAAACAGCAATATTTTATGCAGGGTTGTTTTGTAAAACATTTTGCATTTTGCAAAGCGCATCCTCTCCCAAAGGAGCAGGAAGTTTTTCAATATTAGAACAAAATCCCCTTTACTAAACCATCCAGGTATCTTAGCAGTTTCCCAATGGTTTTCATTTTCAAAAATAGCTACTGGACTTCCCGTCCACCATAGCTCACGGCTCAACCGCCGGACCTTTTAAAAACCACTTTTCTCAAACGCACCCTTTTTTTTAAAACAAAACACTAATTGTCATACCACATCAGACTCTTCCATTCCTGTGGACACAGACTATTCGAATAGGTTTGAACTCTGGGCAGAGGGGTACACTTTACCCACTAGTCCGGTTTCTACGATCTCAACGTCGTGAGATCCGAATGCTGAATCTCTTTCTTTCCTCGCACGTCCTTACCTTAACGGTTATACCGGAAGGAGTCAAGCCACCGCCATGTCCAAACCAGACAAAACATTCCCCCTCCTTATCCTCCCGGTGCTCCCTAGCCTTCATAACCCTGAGGTTTGGACCGTACGAGTTCAGATTGAGTGACTGCCCATACAGTCTCGAGTGGTTGAACTTATCATGAGTATAGGTAGTGAAGGATGACAAACTGGTCCTTATATGAGGGGACAATCCTTCTGCTCACACCTAAACCAGTTGAGCCATCACCTTAGGCCCTCCCCTAAACCAGGGAGTCCCTGATCATCCCTACTCAAAGGTGATAAGGGTGAAAACCCTTCATCATATACATTTTGAAAAACACTTTCTTTTGAAAACTCACACCTTTTCTCAAATCATTTGTAACAAATATATCAAGGATTGATTGCGGCAAGCGACTGGGTGGCCATAATAACTTGTCTCAAAATCATATCATGCATAAAATAACAGGCTGAGGGTTATGGTTGAAAAATCATAGGTAATTTATGCATCAAAGGGATCCAGTGAGCTTGCCGTGCTTATCCGGTGAAGGGGGAAGGGGAGCTCGTGGAACTGGCTTCTAGCTCCACTGCCTAGCGTAGACTTGCAGATCTGGCCTCCACGAGACGGCACGAACACTCTGATAACTATGCAACATGAATAAGCAAACATACAAACCAACAAGTATACCAACAAATATTTAGTATAGTGGTCAGAATAGCGATATATGGATGGGTAGAGTCTTGAGTAGAATCTGTGTCATGTGGTGTTGAGATACTACTAGTGGTGGAGCGGAGGTGCTTACCAGGAGGGTGGACTGGAGGCGAAGCGACACTATGCGTGTAGCCGGCAGAGCGGAGTAACTGAGTGGGTGAGGTGTTTGCCTTGGCTGAGGGTGTGGAGTGTGTGTGGAGAGGGAGAGGGTAGCTGGGTGTATTTATAGCTGGGTGTATGTGGTGTAGCACAGTGAAGTTCACTGTTGGTGAGAATAGTGACGAATGAATCATCTGACTTAGTATGAACAGGAGAGTTATAGGCAGAATATGGGACAAGAGTATTTTGGGAGTTTTCTGGAACATGAACCATGCTTAAGGGATGACATGGTTGGATAGGGAATAATTCAATAAGAATTTAGAAACAAGAATTATTGGAATCGGAGTTTGGAAGCCTGGTTCGAAGGAATCTAAAAGTTAAGCATGCTCAACTTGGAGAAACCTAGGATGGGTGACCAGATGGGAAGTTTCCTACTGGAAGGAAAATCACAGTCACCGGAGTTCGTATGACTGGAATATGGGTCTTGCTGGTCTTAGGTGGACTGGACAGCATGATGGATGAGTAGTTGAAATTTGGGGTGATCGGATGATCGATGAATAGTAACGATGAATAGTAACGATAAATAGTGACGACGAAAAAGGTACCATAGATATCATCGATGAATAGTAACGATGATGAATAGTAACAATGAATAGTAACGATGATGAATAGTAACGATGTTGCATAGTAACGATGAATAGTAATGATGAATAGTAATGGTGAATAGTGATGGCGAATAGTTCGTATGAATGAACGATGAACGATGAGTAGTGACGATGAACGAACGAATGAACGATCAGAATTTCGGCAGCATAACGGCAGAAAAAATATTATTTAGACGAACGAACGGACGAACGATCGAACGATCGGATGAGCGGACGAACGAACCATGAACGATCGGACGAACGATCGAACGATCGGACGAACGAACCAACCAACTAAGAACAGGGGGACGAACGATCGAAGAACGACCGAACGATCCTTGTGCTAGTGTGTGCTTGTGTGGGAGGTGGAGTGGGCGTGTGGGGGGGAGAGAGTTGCCATGAAATGGCTTGGGGTGGGATGAGAAGAGGCCCTTGCCCCTCTATTTATAGCCATGGTGGGGGGATTAGGGGGAGGGATGAGAGGATTAGTGGGAGGATGAGAGGATTAGTGGGAGATTAGCATGGATTTGCCTTATATGAGTGTAATTAGCTTGTAGAGCTCACCGTATGACACAGGAGGCATACATATACTTATGAGCATGAGGAAACTTTTGGAGGAAATATTTGTAGGGACTTGAAAAATGATTCTGAAGGTATTTCTCAGGAGGAAAATACTTGGAGATATATCGGTGGAATATTTGGGCAATATTTCTGGAAAGAACTTGAAGGGGATCACTAGGGAAATATCTGGGCAGTATTTCTGGAAACAATTTGAGGGGGATCACTGGGAAAATATTTGTAGGATATTTTGAGGAGGATTTTAGAGAGAATATAGACCACTATACTTTATTTGTTGATATAAACTCGCAAACAAACATTTTGAAAGGAAATTTGAAATTCATATTGAATTTAGAGCGAGTTTGAGAAAATTTCAAGATTTGAATTTTTAGGATGCTACAGCCCGGCACTGTGCGGTTGGGAACCAGTGGCGTGGAAGAAGTAGCTTCTTCCTCCACCAGGATATCCACCAAAGTCTCGGTGCGGTGCTCAATGATTTGCACCATCATGCTGAGCAAGAAAACAAGCAAAAACCTAAAGCCTAATCCCCTACCTGGCGCGCCAAATGTCAGAGAGGGAATTCTCCGGTCGGGTGGCGGAATGCACCCGCCCTAAATCCTGAGATGAGGAGGGGGCCTAAGAGTTTTGCCTGTTGCTAGATGGACGATGAACACAAGAACACACAAGGGTTTAGAGTGGCTCGGGCCATCGGAGCGTAATACCCTACTCCACTGTGTGCTGTATTGAGCTTGAGTCTTGTATGAACTTGTGAGTGTGAGAGTCTAAGTGTATCTGAGTGAGCTTGAGTCTTGTATGAACTTGTGAGTGTGAGAGTCTAAGTGTATCTGAGTGAGCTTGAGTCTGTTCTTTCTGTAACGTTGCGTGCCTCCCCTTTTATAGCTCAAGGGGGGCACGTACAAGGATGCTGAGCCCCGACATGTGGGCCCAGGGACATAACTGACGTAATACTTGGAGCAACTAATGCTGGGCCGAGTGCAATCTCCTTCTGCCATGTTATCTGTGATCCATGCAGCATTGTTGTGCTGAGGAAGCTTGCCTGGCGACGTACGAGTCATGATGAGTGCAGCGCATGCGGTAGCATGGGCGTACTGCCTGCCAACGGAACGGATAGGCACGCCACCTGCTGGATGGCTTGGTCGCTTCCCGTCAGCAGAGTGGACAGGGCACATTAAACGCTGGGGCGGCAAATTGTGACACCCCAGGTGTCAATTTCGCGTTACGTCGGAAGATTAACCCTAATCTCGGATGCTCAGTAAAAATTCCTATTTCTCGATCGTGCCTATCTCTGTCTATCAGGCTTTCTCATGGAAGTTCACCGAATTTAGAGTTAATCGATCGCGAGAAACAGCCAATTTCGGAGCGTGTTAAAACTTTTAATTCTCGAAACTCATGCAGACTCGAAGATCATTCTCGAATTTTAAATCTCATCTGAAGCTCTTTAAATCAAACTCTCGATGACTATTATCTGATCTGAGCCTGAATCTAATTCCTGAACTTCGATCAATGTCCGACTATTTTATCTGGATCCATACTCGCAAACGAAATGCTCAATATGTCGTCCTCTAATCAATTTTATCTGACTTGGCCAAATATCTCATGTCCGAACCGAAGTCAAAACCCCGTATCGACAGCAATTTTTAAATATAACGATTCGCCTTCTCCGACTAAAAATCCAAAGCCGATCGAATCTCAGGACGATTTATTTTCGAATCACGAGTAGGTAACTATTTTCGAGCGAAATCAAATTAGACTCTCGACCGAATTAATCGCTCAACCTTCCGTTCGTCCGAACTCTTTTCGCTCTATTTCTCCGTAGCGACGAACTCCGCGAGAGCATTTTTTATTCGGAAAAATAATTCAGCACAGCCCGATTTCGTGTTTGGGCTAGCCCAACCTAGCCCATTAGGCCCACTAAGGAAACCCTAACCCTAGGGCTTCTTCTATAAATAGGGGTGCTCACTTGGCAATTTTTGCACTCCCACCCCTAGCCGCCCAAACCAGCCCTCTCCTTTCTCCTTCTCTTACACGATAGAACAGCAGGCGTCAGCTTCTTCCTCCCTGGTTCCCCACGGCGGCTAGCTGGGAGCAACCCAACAGCCATGGCGTCCATCCCTTCCTCCCTCCTCTGCGCAAGCCTGCTCCAGCCGCTCCTAGCAGCCATGGCGTGGCGCCCCCTTGCTCCTTCCTCGCGCAGCGGCAGCCAGCGTCTGTTTATCTTCCTCCCTGCTTGCCCCTAGCCGAACTCCCCTACAGAAGCTCCCCACGGCAGCAGGCATGGAGGTCGGCTCGAGCACAACCTCCTTGCTCCCTTCCATGTCCGTCCGTGGCACCTCCCCCTGCTTTTCTAGTTGGGCGCACAGGAATCCGGCAACCTTGCACGTCCCCTCCAATGGCGCCCTCCCTGTCTTCACAGCCGTGCAGCAGCCTGCACACTTCCCTGTCCATGGCGTCCGAGTTCCCTGCGCCCAGTTCTTCGATCCGAAAAATAGCAGCTCTGTGCAGCATCTCCCTCCCCCAAGCCCTTGCGCGCGCACAGCAGCGGATCCCCGGCGCCCTCCCCTGCTCCTCCTCTGTTCCCCACAAAACAGCGGCAGCTCGCCCCACCTCCCCTCGCTGCGCAGCCCCTCGGCGAAACGCCGCTGTTCCTGCAGCCCCGACACCTTCCCTGGCTTCCACGCTACTAGCGCTGCGCGCGTGCCACGTGTTCGGCGATCTGTCCAAGTGGGGTGTTGAGCAATGAGCAGCACGCCGTCGACGCCCGCCGTGTGCTCACTGTTTTGCGCAGCCCATTCGCGACGCCGTCGAAAACCGTGGTGAGAAACCCCCGCTGTTTTCGATGTTTATTTTCCGATGTGTGTGATGTTCGATGAACTGCCGCCAACAAATTGTGTGTTTTCGCAGCTAGTGGTCGACGTTGTGCCTTGCCCGTTCGACGAAATACCGAGCCATGTGGATAGCCCACATGCCTAGTCACGACTCGTTCAGGTTGATTGATTTATAGTTTATAATACGTATGCTTTGATTGATGTCGGGTAGTGCATGTATATATGTGGACGTGTGTAATATGTTTTGGCTATACACGTTGGTAGGATCGTGTTTGCGATTGGAGAACAAAGGTTATGTGATGTATGCGATTTGTTTTTTTTTTGAAGGATCAGGAGGGGGGAACCCCTACTGTGCATTTTATTAGAAAGAGAAAAGTAAAGGTTAGGACCTGGTACTTTTACATTCAATAAAAAGAAGAGAAAAAGAAAGAAAGAACTATTCCTATGTTTGCCACAAACTTAGCCAATTCGGGATTGAGGTGTCAAATTCTCCCCGCGCTCTGTGAATGATCAGTCGCAATTCTCTACTAAATTCCTGAGTACAGCGGAGCACGGAGGGATCTTTGTTTGAAAACAGCCACTCGTTTCGGCTTTTCCAGATGCTCCAATTCATAAGAATAATGATCTCCATAGAGAAGGGAACGTTGAGCTGGTGCTTGAGGTTCACTGATGCCTCTTCAGGATTAGAAATTCTGGGCGGGGTAATGCCAATTGAGTTCCAGCAGGCTTTCGCGAAGTTGCATCTGAGGAAAAGGTGGTAAAGGGTCTCCTCTCTTTGCCAAAGGCAGTTTTCGCAAGCGTAGGAATCTAGCTCCATGTTTCTCCTTCTCAACATATTTCTGGTGTTTAGCCTGTTTTTGAGCCACAGCCAGTAGAAGACTCTATGCTTAGGCTGACATTTACTTTTCCAAACTAGTCTGTAGATAGGATGAGTCTGTATCTGGCCCATGAAAGATCTGTAAGCTTTTTGGGGTGAGAATTTGTCCGACCCCCAAATGTACTTCCATCGGTCGTGAGCATCATTAAGAACAATTTGCTCCCAGGACCCCTTGAGCACCAGAAATTGATCAAACGCTTGATCAGAGACAGGTAAATGAAAAAGACCATGGAACTGCTCTTGATCCTTGGCCTCTTTGATAGTCATTTTTGAGTTTTTGGCAAAGGAAAAAAGCTCTGGGAAAATATGCCTCGGGATGCCCTGACTCCACTGATCATCCCAGAACGAAATTGATCTACCATTGCCAATAACGGGGATAGCCAGTCCTTTGAAGTTTGGCAGAAGCTTTACAATGCTCTTCCACCAGAAAGATCCAACGCTTCTATTGCCAGGGAGACCTCGAGTAAGATAGTAATTGTTCCAGATCAGATGGACCCAAGGTAAGTCGCTGTGGTTGAAAAATTTATGCAAGAATTTAATTAGAAGAGCCTCGTTCTGTGATTCTAAGCGAAGAACTCCCAGCCCACCATTCACTTTCCTCTGAGTGACCGAATTCCAAGCAATCAAAGGTGGCTTCTTGGAGTTGATGTCATTCCCTCTCCACAGACAGTGCTTTCTGAAAATATCAATTTCCTTAATGATGGTTTTAGGAATCTTGAGCGTGCACATGAAGAACATTGGTAGGGCTGAGAAGACTGAATTTACCAATTCCAATCGCCCAGCCTGGGACAAAAAGTTTGAAGAGCAAGACAGCCTCCTCTGAATCCTTTGAATAAGAGGTAAATAGTGTTCCTTTCTAGGTCTCGCCAGGCCCAAAGGCAAGCCAAGATAGGTGAATGGCATCTCGCCAATCTGACAATTGAAGGTTCGGGACAAGATCACCATTTTATCCGGAGACACGTTAATAGGGAACATGTTTGACTTGTTGTAGTTAACCTTCAGGCCAGTAGAAGAGGCAAAAGAGTTGAGGATTGCCTTGAGGAAAAAAAGTTGCTTAGGGCATGCTTCCAAAATCAGGAGAGTGTCGTCTGCATATTGAATAATCGGGAAATCCTGTTCACCAATATCTGGCAAAGGTAGCTTGAGAAGATTCCGCATCCTAGCTTTATTGATGATGCTCTGAAGAAGATCAGCTGCCAGGACAAACAACAGGGGTGAAAGAGGGTCGCCCTGCCTAACCCCTCTCCTGCACTGAAAAGGCTTACCAGGAACTCCATTAAGTAACACCGAGGAAGTGCCGGAGTGAAGGATGCTCCGAATCCAGTTGACCCACTTATGGCTGAAACCTTTGTGGATCAGAACCTGGATAATCAACTCATGCTCAATCATGTCAAAGGCTTTCTCGAAATCGAGCTTGAGCACAATGATCTCTTTTTTTGAGGAGTGACAAAGGTGAATATATTCCAAGGCCCATGCCAAGCAGTCTTGAATGGACCTTCCCTTGATGAAACCATACTGATTCTTGTGAATTAACTGGGGCATGAACGGTTGCAGACGGTTTGCCAACAGCTTCGTTAAGATTTTCATACTATTGTTTAGAAGAGAAATTGGCCTGTAATCCCCCACCTTCATAGGACTCTCTATCTTTGGGATCAAAACAATGAATGACCCGTTAATACTTCTGAGGCAAACCTGCTCATGGAAGAATTTATCACATAGATCATAGAAATCGGGGGCAATGACATGCCAGCACTTCTTGATGAAGTTTGTATTAAAACCATCTGGCCCCGGGGATTTATCTGAAGGTAAGAGTTTTATGATGCTATCAATTTCCAGCTTAGAAAACGGATGATCTAGCCCCTGTAATTGCTCATTGGTAGTTAAAAGTTCTGAAAGGTCAAACCCGATATCCGAAAAGTCGGACGACCCAAGTCTGCACTTGAAGGCCTCCCAGAGAAGATCAGACTTATGTTCATGCTCAAAGAACATGGTCCCATTGTCATCAGTCAAAGTAGGGATTGAATTTTTCCTGTGCTTAATGGTGGCATGGGCGTGAAAGAAGCGAGAGCAAATGTCTCCATCAGTAACCCACCGAATGGCCGCACGCTGCTTCCAATAAATTTTTTGAATATTAAGCAACTCAGCCACCTTTTGTTGCAGAATTTCCCTGAAATTCCACTCCTCAACAGAAAGATCCCGGTGCTCTTCCATGATGTCAATAAGCTCAATTAGCAACTTAATGTTCTTCACCGTTATATCAATTTTCGGCAGCGATCTCTGCCATTCTTTCAGAACCTTCCTAACAAATTTGAACTTGGCAGTCAGATTCTTGGCCTTGTCGGGAATGCTAGGGATCCCATTCCAAGTAGTTTGAAAAAGGTTCATGAAACCCTCCAATTCAAGCCAGAAGTTCTCAAACCGAAATATCGTAGGTTTAGGAATTTTGGACTTAAATGAAACCAAGCAAGGAACATGATCGGAGATGTCCTGCGGCATTGTCTTAGCATAGGAGTCCGGGAAGACTGTCGACCATTCTTGCGAGATGAAAAACCAATCAAGCCTCTGAAGCAGTGGTTCCTGCTTCCTGTTCGACCAAGTGTACGTGAGCCCGTGAAGAGGGATTTCAATCAAGTCTAAATTGCTTATCGCTTCATTGAACTTCAGCATAAGGTTAATATCCCCCCCAATTCTATTTCTGTTCTCCGGCCGACGGATTAAATTGAAATCACCCACGAGGAGCCAAAGTTTGTCAGGAGGCATAGAAATATTATGCAGCCAGTTGAGGAAATCAATTTTCCCATGATGGGTACAAGGAGCATAAACATTGGTAATAATCCAGGAGCAAGCCGACAATTTTGAAGTGAATTCCACCGACTGGGCATAATTATTTTGAAAGATAACATTTCCGGTAAGCCTAGAGCTCTTCCAAATGATAACAGATCCGCCCGAGTTCCCCATCGAGGGAACAAAAGCAAAAGAATCAAAAGGAGCAGGGCAAAAGTTTTTAAGATAGGCCAAATCAAAGAACTCCTTTTTTGTTTCCTGCAAACAAACAACCTCACAACCCGCATCTCGAATAGAACAACGAATAGCATTCCATTTGGCGATAGAGTTAATTCCTCTAACGTTGTGGCTCAGCACAGACCACTCCATGCAGTTAACAGAATTGGGATTACTCATTGAGGACACCAGAAGTTTTTGGGACATACCCACACCAGTGGATAAAGTCCAAGTCAGTCCACAAGCCACATATTAACAGAATAATAAAACAGGCACGCCCAGGTGCTAGCCCAGAGTCCAAAGGACCTGCAAGAACCAAAAGTAAAACCAAGTTCATCCAAAAGTTGATGGGGCCCACACACAATCCCAGAACCCCCACCATCCGCCTAAAGATTGTCTTGTTGATCCTCATCAGAAGAGTCATCAGTTTTCTCATCTGCCAGGTCCTTCCTGTCAACCTTCCGCGGTCCAACAGGTCCCACAGACGATTTTTTTTGCTTCAACCTCTGCTTAGACAGGTCATCCTCAGACATGTTGCAAAGCCTGGTGCCCAGATTCCGCAGCACCTTGGAGGATAGCGGGGGTGGGCCACCGAAGTTATGTTGGCACATGAGGCAGTTCCTTTTTGGACATGCCCCATGCCTGAACCCATCACGTGATTCCTTCAATCGTTTGCTTCTCATGAGTCCTGACTCCACAATGATTGGAGTCAGCCCATCATAACCAACGGAATCCTTGGTGACCCCAGAGGTGACATCCCCCAGGGAGGGGTCAACTGGGCAATCCTTAGGAACCACAAAAGGGATGGAACTCATTCCTTGCTCCTGCAACTTCGAAGGGATATCTGACAGAAGAAAAGTCCTGGACCAGTTGAAAGACTCCGGCTGAAGAAGATTCGAAAGAAAAAAAGGTGCCCACTTCTCAGGGACGCCTACCGAGTGATCAGTCGATCCAGCCGGGGCAAAGAATTTGACCCAGAGCCTAGAGAACTGGACAGCTCTATTTCTCTCCTCAATCATCTGAAAGACGGGGTCAGGCTGCCAATCCTGATGTAGCATGAAATTCATCTCCAAATTCTGATGGTGATTATTGTTAGGCACATCAACATGGGCCTGAAGGGGCACAACCTCTAAATCCTGGGCCTGATCCACCTGAGGTGTCGGTCCGTCAACCTCCTGTGGCCCATTGAAAGGGGCAGCATTGATTTCCATTCCATTCCCAATCAAAGCATGACCATTCATCGCAAAATGACCAGCACCAATGGAGCTATCAGACGACAAGCCAGAATGCTGATTGCTGTGTTGCAGCTCTTCCTGCTGAATGTGTTGCTCTTCTGGCAAAGGGGGTTGAAGGTCTTGCTGAATGGGCTGCTCATTCACAATCCACTGATCCCACTCTCCATGGCCCAAGTCATCCTGCTGAGCCGGCAACACTCCACCCTCAGGCTCCGGAGGAAAGTTTAGGTCAAGCCCTGCCGGAGGCAAAGGCTGGCCCAGCCCGAAGAAGGCCAGGGGGAGCTGATGTCCATCCTCGGGGGCCGGAGGGATGGGGTCCTCATCCTGAGCCTGACCTCCAAGCATGAGCTGCTGGATAATTTCACATTGCACCGTCCAGGAGTCCCCAGCAAAACCCTCGGCCTCCGAAAAAACAATAAATTGGGGGACCTCCTCAAGCGAAGTGACTCGAACACGGAGCAGGGTTCTAGAGATATTACTTCGGTCCTCCTCCCACAGAATCAACCTCCCAAACGACCCAATGGCGGCCTGCAGATACTCTGAAGAACGATAATCCAAGGGAAACCCCAGAAGCATAAGCCAACACTCATGGTTGAAGAGAAGGGCACGGTGGTTCCAGGCATCATTGTGACGGACCGCAGTGAAAGTAGCGTCCAAATACTGCTGGGGACCAAGCAGAACCAAGTTATCTCGCTCCAGCACACTACGGAATTGCACCAACACTTGTCCCAAATGCGAGCGCTGAATGGCACGGACACCAACCCTATGGTGCTCAACAAGGTACTCCCTGACCACATCCCTAACCGCAGGGAACAAGACCTCGTGCTCCGATAAAGGATGAATATTTATAATCGCCCAGTCCTCGTGAAATGGCGGCAAACGCTGTGAAACTGACTTGACCATAATCCCACGATGCTGGACCACCGTGGCGCTGAACCCATGAGGGAGGAACGGCCCCGGGTCCACGCGCCGGTACGCCATTGACAGATTCACAGACGATCGCCGGAGAGCTAAGGGTGGAGAAGCGGGTTGGGGTTTTGTTGAAGTGACACCCAACGCGAGCTCCAAGGACGTTTCTGGCGCCTGTTCGGTTTTTTTTAATAATGAAACCGCCTTGGCGAACTCACCGAAGGAGGCAAATGAAGGGGGAGACCCACCCGTCAGGGTCCGGGAGGACGAGCGGAACCAGGACCCGAAGTCCAAGAGACGGGGTGACCCTTCCAAAGGGCAGAGACTTTCGAAGGAAGGGAACGAGGAGAGAGGGAAACCAAATTCTGATTTTTTACGTTTGCAGAACAATTCCAAATGTCCCCTGGCCTTACAAAAAAGGCAGCGAAAGGCTGAAGAAGCCGAGCCCGACAAATCCATCCTTCCAAGTTCAAGCCCAGGCCTGAGGGGCCCATTACGCAGAATGGGCCGCCACTGCAACCTACGAGACCAAGGCCGCCCAACAGTCGAATTTGAAATTGACTTTGAATTTGAAAAGGAGCAATCACCACAGCCCCGTCTCTTGTATGCGATTTGTAGTTGTCTAATTATGTTTTGGTCGATGTGGTGCATGTTTAAAAATTGTGTTGGTATGAATTGAATTTTGTGGTGAAAGAAAAAGAAGTAGAGAAGAACTTGGATGTTTTTATATCTTGGTAGGAAAAATATGCGATGCTTTATTTGATGCGAAAAACTAAGTTACAAAATGCGGCTTTTGTTTTGGGAAATGTATCGATATGTGGTTATGCGAAAAGTGTAATTGTTTTATGCAATGTGATGGAATTCATGATTATATAGGGAGTATATTTATTGATGTGACGAGTAGTTAGAAAATGCTAGTTGCGTAGAGGATGAATTATTAAAACATGAGTATCGGAGTTCATATATTAGTGGTCGCGCCACATTGGTTGAAGTGTCTCGAGTGCACGCCACAACATGGTTGTATGCGAGACAAGGTAACATAAGGTGTGCTCGACACGAATGTTCAGTCGTTGTAGGTGGAAATTGTATTTGCTTAAATAGAGAGGTGGTGACATGCCGAAGTAGTCATCGCTTCCTCTATGTTTATATGTCGAGTCAAAATGTGGGGTACTCGTGGTACGCTAGGCGATGTCCAAATAAATTAACCGGTCGATGTGGTAGTGGTCGTGCGTGATTTATTGTTAGTGAGTAGTTGGAATTCCGAGCTATATGAGGATTGTGTTAAAAACTAGTAGGCGGCGTGTAACTGCGTTCGTATGGTAAATAATAGGTCGGTAGATATTGTTGATGCCAGTAGCAAATATAGTCTTATGGAGTTTTACGCCGTGTGTAAATGCCTCCACGATAGACCCCAAAAATGAGCTATTTAGGTGACTTGTGTGTTAACTAGTTCAAGTTGAGCAATGGTTGAGACACACTGATCAATCGGCTCCAACCCATGTTCTTGAGTTACGATGTCTAAAATGGTTCGCTAGGTCTTCTACTGTGATTAGCCAACTCATGTTAAACAAGAGTCGATTTTGTTAAGTGTTTGTTATATATGTGTTGTCTCGGATTGCGATAGTAATAGACAAGCCGACGTGTATGCTGTCGAGCGGACCGTGTCCTTGCTCTAGTTAGCCAAATTGTTCGATGAATTGGTTAAGGTCGTAGCCACGATAATTTACTTGTTGTATTCTAAATGCGTATGGTTACGGTCGCGGATGAAAAGTAGTAGCGCTCATGTGATGTCTAATTTAAAACGCAAATTGTTGGGTGATTATCGTGAAGAACGCGTTGTTAATTGGTTGTAGTAATTTTAGTGCACTAAATGATTTGGATAAAATTTGTAAGCCTACTTGCTAGTCCTCATGTAATTAATTTAACTCTAAGAAGTGGTAAAGTGCTAGAATGATTCAAGTCTCTAGAATGCTGCAATTCTTGAATTATATAGAAACTGGAATTTATTGATTGCTGTTTTGGGCTGCACACATTGTTTTCGTTGTGCTGTTTGTTTGATAAACCAAATCATGTTTTCTGTAGAAAAGTCATATAGAAGAGTTGTAGATAACATGATTATCTTGCTTGTACAAAAATTTGACAGCCATAAACCTGATTGTTTAGTAGTTGTGCCTTTCACAAGCCCAGCACCTAAATCTGTCGAATTTCTGAACAGATTTCGGAGATTGCAATGGTTACTTAAATTAATCTTGGAATTAGTTATTGGTGGTCAGAAGAAAGTTATAGATAACTTTATTATCTTACTTGTGTTAAAATTTGACAGCCATAGGTCTGACAGTTTAGGAGTTATGCTTTTTACAAATTCAGAAACTGAATCTGTCCAAATTCTGTACAGATTTCAGAAACTGTATTGTTTGTTCAATTTAATATTGCAATCTGTTCATGGTCATTATAAGAAAGTTGTAGATGCTTTTCTTATCTTGCCTGTGTTAAAATTTCATAACCAAAGGCCTGACGGTTTAAGAGTTATGAATTTTACAACTTGGTTGCTGTGTTCTGTCCACTGTCAGAACAGATTTTGAAAACTGTAAGTGTTGATTTGATTAAACCTGGAATCACTTCTTGGTGACTATAAAAGTTATGTAGTGCTTTTTCCAAGCTTTCCAAAAAGTCTTGGATCACTCTTTTTGGTGATCTGAAGATTAAGTTATGGATGTTTAAAGTCTGAAGACTGAATCTGTCCAATTCTGGACAGCAAAGCCTTCTAGTGTATTTTATCCTTAGTTAAATATTGAATCACCTTAAGATGTTTATAAGTGATATGTAGACAATTTTATTACCTTTCCAGAAAGTCTAAGATCACCTTGTTTGGATGCCTGAAATTCAGTTATGAATTTTTAAAGTCATAAGTCTGAATCTGTCCAAATCTGGACAGCGCTGTTGTGTTAACACCTTTTGACCTTGCTAAGTGTTTAATCATGCTGTGATAACAATATCAAAGTTATAAAGCACTTTTCAAGCTTTCTAGAAAGTCCTAGTTTACTATTTTTGGTTAAATATCTTGTGGGTTATGACTGAAACAAGTGACTGCTGTATTGCTGTCCAAAAATTCTGCTAGTGCGCTTTTGATTGTTTAGTTCACCCTTGTCGCTAAAAATAGTTGGTTTGCTCTTAAGTAATGTAGACTTGCCATGGTTAAGCTAAAAATGATATGTGTGTCTTGTTTTATATGTTTCTTCTTTAGTTGATTGCGATATAGAATTTACATAGCCATTGATGCCTATGTCATCGGTTAAACTTGTGTTGGATGCTTTTGTGTGATAAGTAGAAGAACTAATGAAAAGCCGTAGCAAATTAAATAAACGCTTGTACTTATGGGGTCGTATTTGCGTTGCGTAAGTATACAAAATGTTTGTCTTCTTTTAGTGGTGTTACTATTGTGCGCTCGATGATGCGTAGTTAGCTGACACTAGTGTGTACGGTTATTTATGATGTCTCGCTACTTAGTATTTAATTCGCTAGCATGTACTTAAAGTATCTTGTGCTACTTTCATTATATTCATACATATGCATCTTGCATCTTATTTAGGACCGAGAGATGAGGATCGAGACAGTGATGTGGTGACAACCACAAGATGCAGTTGGTGGACGACCTGAAGAATGGTGGACATGACCAGTAGATGCTCGCCAAGCGAGTACCTCCCCCAGCAAACACTCTCTATGTGTTAAATTAAAGGCAAGCCCCGGTTTTATGCATAACCGTTTATTTATGCTATTTTACTACACTTATTGTTTGTAGGCTTGTACTGTGCACTTAAGTGTAGGAATTGTTTGAAACCCTAGTTGCATGATCTCAGGAATCCTTTTGAGATGAATACTAGTATGATAGGTCGAGTAGTTGCTTTATTTAATTAGGATCTCGGTAGAAGACGAGTGATTTTTCTAGCACTCGCGCGAGATCAGGTTTTGGTTGTACCCACTTTCATACTATTATGATACTAGTGGTAGACATCAATCCATGGGGATTGGTTGTCTTTGAGATGGAAAAATGGAATAAGGATTAAGGTGTGGTACCGTGAGTCAAGCGTTTGAACGTACTAAACACATACCGAGAAATATGGTAAATCGGTAAGCCTAGTACCTGATTGAACCTGGCAGTAGACTTTGCCACTCACGTGACCTGAGATGTAGTCTCCCATTCCGGTTATGGTGGGTACAAGTGCGGTCACTGCACGATGGCCAGTCGGGGTCAGTGAGGCATTGTACGCCAAGGCGGTGAGCCCTGATCTGCTGACGGGGAATCGATGGGGACGGTTGATATGTGTGGGGACAGAGTGTCTCGCCATGTCGTGTGTTTAGGTTTACCTTGCAAGGTTTAAAAACTCGATTCGAATCGTCTGCTTCTCGCAACTAATGAGACTGCTTGATCCATGCTGCTACATTGAGTAATAAGTGGAAATGAGGTGACTGGCAAAAGATGTTGATTGTTTAAAAATGTTTGATATCATGTATGAGTAGCTAGGTACATATCTAGTTTTAAAGGATCATACTAAAACTTGAAAAGCTAAAACTTGATTTTAGACTCAGCTAGTGCTTTTGGCAAACCAAACCCCTCAGCCAAACAGCTGCATGTCTAGAGGTAGAGGAGTAGACTCCTCACACCGGGTAAGTCTAGCTGAGTATTAGTATACTCAGCCTTGCTTGTGGCACAATTTTTGCAGGTACTCCTAGGATGATTTGTTGCTGGTATGACTTGGCCTCCATCCCTGCCACCGGGATAGATGGTCGAGTGAGTTATTGCTTCCGCAGGAGAGAACCAGGAGGAGTAGCATGGCCAGGCTTCGCCATGTTACTCGGTTTTCTCCGTTAGTTATTTCCGCTGCATTAAAATTTATGGTTATTATTTTTGAAACTCCGATAATGTAATCACTAATGATACTTATTAAATTTGTGGTATTATGTTTTATTGTATTTCTCTGTGCCTCACCTTCGTGTGAGCTAGTGGTATTCAATCCTGGATAAGTGGCCTCGTCGGACTAGATCCGAGGGACTGACGTCTTATTCCTATTTAAGTGTGGTCTAGCCTTTAAGGTGGGACTTGGACACTTAAGTTGGAATAATTCGGTGGACTAGATCTGAGGGACTAATGTCTTATTCCTATTTAAGTGTGGTCTAGCCTTTAAGGTGGGACTTGGACACTTAAGTTGGAATAATTCGGGCGGTTCCGTCACACAAATCGCCCGCTAGTGGATTGGACAGGGCTCATTAAATGCTGAGGCGGCACATCGCCTATCAGCGGGAGGGACAGGCGGCGCGCCTTGTCTGCAATAAATGTCGCGCCGCGCATCCCAGAGACCTGACGTCAGGCTCCGCCCGTTGGCTTACATCACGCATGGTAGGCCATGTGGCAGCATCGGGTCTCCGCCTGAGCGAGGAGCGGATGTGTAAAGGATAAGGCCCGGACATGTGTCAGCTCTGAACCCATGCCTGACTGTGACCCAGGGCAGGGTATTTTTGCCCTAGAATCCCGGGAGCTCGTTGTGAGCGGCCCGGACCTCATTCGGAGGGATATTGATCCCATCCAAGGGGTCCGGCTCGCTTGCTCTAGGAGCCCCGGGCCATACCCGGAGGTTCGGGTTGTATGTACAGGGGTCCGGCACTCTCCCATGGAAGTCCGGACCCACTGACGATGTCCTGGAGTGCATCGCCTCTTCTGGCCACGTGGCATCCCTGGAGCCGACCACGTGGCGGAGCCAGGTGCTACCGTGGGTCCCAAGTAGCCACCCATGCCTGGGGCGAGCTGTGGCTTGGTCTCACATATGGCGCCCCCACCACGCGACTAGGAGATAGCGGCGTGGGTTCTTTGTCTTTGTACGTTAGTAGGGGGTACCCTAGTTTCAGGGTACCGACATATGGTTTACAGGTGGTGACGAGGATGATGGTTTTGGTTATGCCTATGGTAATGGTAAGTGGTATTCTTTCCGTTTGGAAAGGGTACATTGGATTAATAACTTGGGTTAATACTAAAACCTGGCTTTCTACTAGTAATAATAACCGGACCAACTAAAAGCAACTGCTTGGCTTAACTCCACATAAAGCTAGTCCACTACAGTCAAACGAGACATTTTGCTGAGTATGTTGATGTGTACTCACCCTTGCTTTACACACCAAACCTCCCCCAGGTTGTCCGCATTGCAACCACTGCTCAAGTGAAGATGAAGTCGTGGAGGAGGACTTCCAGGAGTTCCAAGAGTACGATGAGTTCTAGGCATGGTTTAGCGGCAAACCCCCAGTTGGCTGCCTGTGTAGGCCATGTGTATCTACGTTTCTTTTCCACACTTTGATTATTGTTAAAGACTATGTGGATGTCTCGGACATCATGATGTAATCGACTATTATACCCTCTTTTATGTCATTATTTTAGCACTGTGTGATGATGTACAGTTATGTAACTGCTGTGTACGTGAATTGCTGATCCTGGCACGTACATGGTTCGCATTCGGTTTGCCTTCTAAAACTGGGTGTGACAGGAGGGCTGATTAGCTGCGAGCGGCACTACTCCTCCTCGTGGCGATGAGGTCGCTGGAGTTGGGGCGGGTGCATGCTACGGTGGTTGCGGGGTCATCGGAGTTGGCTAGAAATGAAGGGGACGACTTGGCTAGCTTGTTGGCGGGGTCGTGGCCACGAGACTAGGGCCAGAGAGGGGAGAACGGTGAGGAAAAGACTCCGGGCGGGTCGGGACAATTCCGGTGAGGAATTCCGACCGCTAGGAGAGGTAATCGACCGCGATAGGGCTCGGTCTAGATTCAGTGAAGGTGGGGGAGCACTATGGACCTACGTCGGGGCACTAGATGGGGTTGGGTTGGCCGGACACCGTGCGGGCGTGGCGAGCAAGCGCGGTCGCACACCGGCGAGGCCAAATTGGCTACAGGCAGGCATAAATAGGGAAAACCAAGCACGGGAACGGATGTCTCACCTCGGGGCGGAGCTCGGGGTCGCTTGGTGTGGCCTCCGGCGAGCTAGAAGACTGGCACGGCGGGCGCGGGTCTCCGGCGAAGCTGAGCGGCATGGGCATAGCGCGGCTGTGTGAAATGGGACGGGGAAGTGAGTGCGGGCACGGGTGGTGCTCAAAAAGGGGTTGGGGGCATGGGCCGGCGATGTGACCGAGGATTCTGGCGACGTGCGCGAGTGCGCGCGCGCTGGTTCATGACGGGGCGCGGGGAAGGCGGACCTAACAGGGGAGGCCCACGGTGCAGCGAGGGAGAGAGCGAGCGCGCGGGGGCAACGGTTCGGCGTCTGGTAGAGCAGGCCCGCAAAGCGAAGAGGGAAGAGGGGCGAAGGGAACCGGCGCCGACAGCCTGGCCCCACTGGGCAGAGAGAGGGAGAGAGTGAGCGCGCGAGGGAGGAAACCGCCGCTGACAGGTGTCGCCCACCTGTCAGGCGGTCCGGGCGCGCGGGCGCGCGGCCCCGCTGGGTTGGATGGGCCGGCTTGGGCTACTTTGCCTTTTTCTTTTTCCCTAGATTTTCTAATTGCTTTTCCATTTCTTTTTCTCTAGGGTTTTCAATTCAAATTCAAATCAAGTTTCAAATTCAAACTAATTCAACCATGTGCAACAATTCAAAGGGTATTTAAGCTCAGCATGATGCAACATGTCATAACTCATAATGTTTTGGCAAAAATAAATAATTAATCCCTCCTTAATTAAGCTATATCTACTCAAAAGTAAAAAGAGTGAGAGAATCTAGGGAGAGATAGAACCTAGGGTGAGAGAGAGAAGTGTAACACCTGAATTTGGATGATAATAAGAAAGAAATTTTATACCCCCAAATTCAGGGTGTTACAGAAGTTTAGTAAGATTTTTCGAAGGTTATGATTAGAAAAATATTTTTTCATAAGAATTGTCTTAACCTTTGAAACTACTTTTCCTAAAACAATGTTTTCTAATATAAAAAGGGTAAATAAAGAAAGGATCTCAATAATAACTTTGTTACTTTGACAAATCATATATTTCTAAATTTTTCTCTTAAGGATTTTATAAACTAGAACTATTTTAATATTGTACATTTAAAAGTATTGGCATAAATACATGTGATGATAAAGGATATTTTTTTAAAAAATCCATGCTTGGTCTTTATTTTATTGTGCATTCAAATTTAAAATTTGAATCCTGAATCAAATCTGAATTTGAAACAAATTTGGAAATGAATTAACAAAAAAAAGAAAAGAAAGACCACTCGCGTCAAATGTCATGACTACGGCCCAACACCACCCCATTCAGCCAATTTCTTCTTCAGCCCGCGCACCCTGGCTCGCTGCCGGGCGGGGCCCACGCCTCAGTCCTCGCACTACGTGCCAGCTCGCTCCCACCTGTGCCTGTGTTCCCTTGTCGTCGCTACCAAGTGGGGTCAGGTCACTAGGGTTCTTCTCCACGCTGCTAACTATTGGACCCACTTGGGCAGACTCACCGTTCACTTGCCTTGGCTAGCCACCTCTGGCGTGTGGGCCCTTGACGTCATAACTCCCTTCAACCTCCTTCACCGAACCCTAGTCATTCTCAAACCTATGATCTCGTAGTGGCGTGTAGAATATTCCTACGCAGTTTGTTCTCATGTTTGGTGTAATGTTATTTTTATATAGTCCTTTTCCATTTGTATGTATTACTACCGCGAGGTCACGAGAAACTCGAAGACCAACTTAGTAAAGTACCTGGAATCTCAAGTCACAGGCAAGTTGTGCCCTTGATCACTCTTCTTTACCCAATAATAATCTTATTAATCACTATGACATACTCAGGTTAATTTTATGAAACTACGATAGAGATGTATAAGATTTGTGCATATTGTTAGAACCATTATGTGAGATGAACAAATGACCAAACAACCAAAATAAACTTTGTAGATCTTGAGAAGTTATAAAATTTTGTAGTTGCCAACGTTTTCATATAAGGTCATCTTGTCAACGAAAACTACGTCTCAATTTAATAAATTTAAAATTTGAGTTTTAAAAACGACCTCGAAAAAAAAACCACCAACATGAAAGTTGTAGGTATTGAAGAGTTATTAAACATTGTAGTTGACAATGTTTTGGTTTGAAATCATCTTGTCATGTAAAACTATGTTTGAATTTTAAAATTTAAAATTTTCAACTACCTCAAATGGAAAAACCACTAACATAAAAGTTGTAGGTCTTGAAATGTAATGAAACTTTGTAATTGACAATTTTTTATTTGAAATCATTTTATCATTGAAAAATTCGTGTGAACTATTCAAATTTAAAATTCAAATTTTGTAAACGGTCTCGGATGTAGAAACTATCAAAATAGAACTTGTAGATCTTGAAAAGTTATGCAACTTTATAGTTGATCACATTTTCAAATTAATTCATTTAGCGAATCAAATAATTAAATCACTCTCGGTTTGTTATAGTACATGAGAAATAAAAACATAATATAGACATAATTGATGTAGTAGTTTAGTGGTAGAGGAGGGTATGCGTAGAGGGATGGTGCGAGTTCGAATCTCACCATTCATAAAACATGTAAATTTGATTCAAAATAATAGTGAATTAATTTGATGGCTTATTCCCCGTCGAACTTAAAAACGCACGTTCTTAATGTTAAATTCGACGGTACCCACGTTCTTAATGTTAAGTTCGTCGGGGCCGTCGAACTTACTTTTCTAAGTTCGTCCAAAAATCGTCGTCGGCTATATTCGTCGGTAAACCCACGTTCTTACGGTAAGTTTGACAGCTTATTACATTAAGTTCGACGGTTTGTCACCCACGTTCTTTAACCAGTTTTCTGTAGTGGATGTATATATGTGATATCTGTGAAATATCTTTTGTTTGTTCGGATGGAATAGGAAAAACAAATAAAAAGGTGTGTACTGGTCACTTTGCCGAGTGTAACACTCGGCAAAGAGGTACTTTGCCGAGTGTCAGGACCATAGCACTCGGCAAAGAACCAAGACCTGGGCACCGCTATAGGTTCTTTGCCGAGTGTAGTGGCTCTGGCACTCGGCAAAGAACCTGACAT
Source organism: Zea luxurians (assembly GCA_029449295.1). Classification (NCBI taxonomy): domain Eukaryota; kingdom Viridiplantae; phylum Streptophyta; class Magnoliopsida; order Poales; family Poaceae; genus Zea; species Zea luxurians. The sequence goes on from JAOPSE010000042.1 coordinate 20,006,379, forward strand.
GGAGACCCCGCTGATGGATGCTTTGCCGAGTGCTGGCCGGCAGACACTCGGCAAAGGTAACTCCTTTACCGAGTGTCAACTAGGACACTCGGCAAAAACGCCGTCTCCGTCACCCGGCGCCGTGACGGCTGCTTTTCTTTGCCGAGTACTTCCTGGCACTCCCGAGAAAAAGTACTCGGCAAAGAAGACTTTGCCGATGCACTATGTGCCGAGCCCTATTTGCCGAGTGCAACACTCGTCAAAGACTTTGCCGAATGTTTTTGAGGCTTTGCCGAGTGCTTCAGGCACTCGGCAAAGCCATCGATTCCGGTAGTGGGGCCCATCCCCGCCCCCATTTACACGCCGGTGAATAATTTGCTCTCGTTTACATCTTTGTCTGGGAAGAAACTCTCTCATCCTCTAATGGAGGAATATCATGCGGAGAATCAGGGATCGGTCCCCATTGCCATCTCTACTGGCCACTTGCTATATATTTCTCGTAGACCATTTGGGTGATGACCTATTTCAGTCAACAAGGAGTCCTCTTAATTTTTTTTTAAAAAATTCGTCCGCGCGCCGTGTGGACTTGTTCACTGCCTCTCACAGGTACAGGACGTTCGCGCTCTTTTCTTTCTTTCTGATAACGACCCATGCATGCATTAACGCGCCACGCCGCGTGTTGGACACTCCAAACAGTCCCCATGCTTTTCAGAAGTCAGCAATACACATACTACTACGCGCTATTACTGGATGGAATGGATGCATGGATGGGGTTTTTTCATGGACCTGGTCATGGTCCTCGTCGCTTGACTGTAATGTCTCAACTGGAACGTAACGGACGTGCCAGGTGTGGTGTTATGATTTATGAACGTAGAGGGTTATTCTTCGTCGGTCTACACGCGCACGACACTCTCGATCAGCAGTAGACCTCTCTTGAATTTTGTGGAATTTCGGTTACAAGCGTCGACCGGACTCGGCAGCTCGTAGTACTAAAACCCTAGCTAGACTGCCGTGCATGAATCGACCAAAAAAAGGCTAGCACACACTTGTCCAGTATATAAATAGGGGCGGCCGGCCAGACACAGGCCCATTGTTAAAAGACGATCGAATTGGCAATTAGCTTGATTACTTAATAGCTAGCTCTAGAGCGAGATGGCCTGCTTCTTCCGGCTACCGCCGCCGGCCCCGTATTGCCTGCTCATCGTCATCATCATATGCTCGCCGCTGCTCTCCACCTGCTCCCACGCGAAACCTTGCACCGAATGTTGCGACGACGACGACGACCAGGATCTTGCGGTGCTCAAGAGCTTCGTCTCCGACCCTGGCGCCGAACGACACATGGTCTTCGTCCTCGCTCCGCAAACCATGCAGGAGCCATCCTTATTCGTCTCCCCAAGGATACCACCAAAGCTATCCGTAGAGCCCTCTAGTCCCACATGGACGACTATAACCTACAGCGTGGCTGTGCTGGCCATGTGCAGATATATTTTGTTTGCTATATAGATATAACATTATGTATATTTCTAATGATAGATAGCCTTGTTCCCCCCTTGTAGTTAAGGGTATATATAAGCTGATCTATATATTTATCTTTTTGCAGTGCACTTTGTTAGTTGCCATTCTTATGTGTAAACAAGCGTTTTTTAAGCTGGTGCCCTCAGTTTTGCTTCTCATTTTTACCCTTAGTCGTGTTTTTTTTGCTCAGTTTTGTCCTTCTGTTGTATAGCACTAGAACGGATAATATATACATATTATTTACTGGTGCTTTTGTCGCAACAAGTCCTGTCATTTGTCACCATCATGCATCTTTCTTAATGCATGTCAAGACTTGAAAAGCCACTGCTCACTAGCGACACAACTGCTTTGCTAAGTGCTTCAGGCACTCGGCAAAGCCTCAAAAACACTCAGCAAAATCTTTGTCGAGTGTGATGCTCGGTAAAAAGTATCGACGAACTGTATATCGACAATGACTTCTTTGTCGAGTACTTTTTATCGGACACTCGGCAAAGAAACGTCGCCCACAAACAAGTGACCGTGACGGAGACTTTGCCGAGTGTCGTCGTGACACTCGGCAAAAGGCTTTCTCTTTGCCAAGTATCTTCTATACCAACCCTCGGCAACGGGAGTACTAGTGCCGCCCCTTTGATAGCCTCTTTGTTGAGTGCATTATGAGGTATTCGGCCAATGTTGATTCTTTGCCGAGTGCCAGCTGGACTAGCTCTCGACAACGGGACCACCAGTAGACCCCTTTGACAGTCTCTTTGCCCAATGTATTAGGAGACACTCGTTTGCCGAATACTTTTTTATCGAACGTTATAGTCATAACACTCGGTAAAGTATAATTTTATCAATAGTTTCATCTTCGACACCTGGTCCACGTCCTCGCGCGCGCAAACCATGCAGGAGCCATCCTTATTCTTCTCCCCAAGGATACCACCAAAGCGATCCGTAGAGCCCTCTAGTCCCACATGGACGACTATAACCTATAGCGTGGCTGTGCTGGCCATGTGCAGATATATTTTGTTTGCTATGCGTAGTAGTTAGTTTCACAATAGATAGGTGTAAAATAGAAGATTTACATTATAGATGATACTGTTTATAAAATAAAGTTTAAAAGAAAAAAGAAAAAGGATGAGCGATATAAGATCATAGGAGAGCTGCTGGTTGTAACATTATTATATATTGTTTCCCCACGTAGTTAACGGCCGGTATAGAAGCTGATCTATATTTTCATTTTTTTCAGTGCACTCTGCTGGTTGCCAATCGCCATGGTTGGTGTGTAAACAATAATATATATTATTTACTGATGCTTTTGAAAGCAGGATTGTATTCATATAATCATGCGATATTTAGATTGGTGGCCGAGACTCAATATATAGCAGTCATACAGGCCGGTTTATAGAAGTAGGAACCGGTCAATATCAATCACTGCTATATTAGGAACCAATCATATCAATCACTGCTATACAGCCAATACCGTGAAGGCGGAAGGCTAGGATGGCATTCCATCTATAACTCTAACACTCCCTTGCAGTCTGAGCGGCAGTAGAACAACCGTTTAGGCTGGATCGAAATTCACAAAACACCGAAGATGGAAGACCTTTGGTGAAGATATCGGCATACTACAATGTTGTCGACACATGGAGGATATGAATACTTCCTGCAGCAACTTTAATTTGTCTCTGACGAAGTGCAAGTCGATCTCAATGTGTTTAGTGCGTTGGTGCTGAACCGGATTGGTAGAGAGATAGACGGCACTGATGTTGTTGCAGTATACAAGTGTTGCCTTCTGAATGGGTTGGTGAAGTTCTTGGAGTAACTGACGCAACCAGGAAGTTTCAGCGACTGCATTGGCGACGGCCCGATATTCGGCCTCAGCGCTAGACCGAGAAACAGTGTGTTGCTGCTTGGACGACCAAGACACCAAATTATTGCCAAGGAAGACACCAAATCCGGATGTGGAACGACGAGTGTCGGGACAACCGGCCCAGTCCGCATCAAAGTAAGCCACAAGACTATTTACTGGAGAACGATGTAGCTGGAGACCATGGTTGAGAGTGCCCTTGAGATAGCGAAGAATACGCTTCACGGGAGCATAGTGAGGCTCCCGAGGATCATGCATGCATGAACAGACAGACTTGTTGAACAGCGTATGCGATGTCTGGTCGAGTGAAGGTGAGATACTGGAGAGCACCTACGAGACCACGATAATGAGTGGTGTTCTCAACCGGAGGACCATCAGAGGAAAGCTTGGCGCATGTGTTGACTGGTGTAGCACATGGCTTGCAATCTTCCATCCCAACGCGCGTAAGAATATCTAGAGTGTACTGCCTCTGACACAAGAACAATCCATCATTGCGACAAGTAACAGAAAGCCCTAGAAAATGATGATCACCAAGGTCCTTCATACGAATCAATAATGTGACGTAGCAGGACATCAGACGAGGCAGTGAGCACAATATCGTCAACATAAAGCAGCAGATATGCAGTATCAACACCATGTTGGTAGATGAACAAAGAAGTATCTGAGCGAGCACCAACAAAACCGATGGAAGTAATATAAGAGGCAAAACGATTGTACCAGGCACGAGGGGCTTGCTTCAACCCATATATGGATTTGTTGAGACGGCAGACATAGTCCGGGTGAGAGGAATCAATGAAACCAGAAGGTTGCTCGCAATAAACTGTCTCTGTCAGAGTGCCATGGAGAAAAGCATTTTTTTACATCCATCTGATGAATAGGCCAGGTGTAAGAGAGTGCAACAAAGAGAACCGTATGGATAGTGGCTGGTTTGATGACAGGACTGAAAGTCTCACCATAATCAACCCCATGTTGTTGAGTAAACCCGCGAAGAACCTAGTGAGCCTTGTAGCGGTCAAGGGCACCGTCAGGAAGAAACTTGTGCCGAAAAACCCATTTTCCAGTAACAACATTAGTACCAGCTGGCCGGGGGACAAGAGACCAAGTGTCATTAGCCTGCAAACCTACAAATTCTTCACACATAGCATCACGCCAATTAGGATCGGCAAGAGCACCACGATATGTCTTGGGCAGAGGTGATAAAGTGGCTGCATGGAGGTTGAGGCGTTCCTTGGGCTGGCGAAAACCATGTTTGCCCCTTGTGACCATGGCGTGGTCATTCTGCATAGAAGGGATGCGCAGCACACCAGGAATAGCCGGTGCTGCCAGACTCAGTCGTCATTGTCGCAGACCCGGAAGGCGTGCCAGGACCAGTAGCCACTAGTCCGACTGCATCAGGCACGGACTCATCAGGGTCGGTGTGCAGGTCCATAGGAAGCGTCCCAGGTGGAGATCCCCTCGAGGCTGGAGGTAGCTCACCCAACCAGGTGACACGGGGCCAGGGTCTTTGCTGGGTAGAAGCGCCTGTGAGACAGGTACATCAGCCGGTCTTGGGCACGTGGCAATGCCAGAGGCGGTGGGAGTTGAAGCCGTAGTGGAGCCTGTTCCTGCACAATCACGAGAAGAAAAACAGGGCCCAATGGGGAGTGGCATGGCATGAGACTCCGAAAGAAAGTCAAAGTTAGATGATGGAAGTGAATTAGATGTCTCAGCAAAAGGGAAAGAGGACTCATCAAATATGACATGGCGAGAAATGATAAGACAATTAGAATCAAGGTCTAAACAACGATATCCTTTGTGATTTTCTGAGTAGCCAAGAAACACACAAAGAGAAGAACGTGAAGCTAGTTTGTGAGTAGATGTGAAGGAAGTATTAGGATAACACTTGCAACCAAAAACACGTAAATGGTCATAAGAGGGTGGAGAACCATGGAGCGCGACATAGGGAGTGTGTTGAGCTAGTGTTTTGGAGGACCTCCGATTAAGCAAATAAGTGGCAGTGTAAAGGGCTTCAACCCAATAGGAAGGCGGAAGGCTAGCTTGAAATAATAAGGACCGAGTGATATTGTTAAGTGTTCGAAGAATGCGTTCGGCTTTACCATTTTGCTAAGAGGTGTAAGGACAATACATGCGGAGAGTGACACCATGGGTGAGGAAGAATGTGTGAGAGATGGAGTTGTCAAACTCACGACCATTATCGCATTGGACACTCTTGATGGTGCGGCTAAACTGGGTGGAAACAAAGGAAAAAAGTTAGCGAGAGTGGAAAACGTGTCCGACTTAAATTTAAGAGGAAACGTCCACGCAAAGTGAGAGCAATCATCAAGAATGACAAGATAATATTTGTAACCAGAAATGCTTGCCACAAGAGATGTCCATAAATCATAGTGTATTAAGTCAAAATTCTGAGATGCTCGAGAGCTAGAAGTAGAAAAAGGTAAACGGGTATGATGATCTAACTGACAAGCATGACAGAGTGGTAAATGATCAAACTTATTACAGGAGATAGCAGAGCTACGAGCTAGTATGGAAAAAGCATCATCATTAAGATGACAGAGATGACGATGCCATATCGTTGATGACTCGGCAGTCGTGAGAAAGGATTGAGGAGTTGATGTGTCTGCCGAAGGGAAGAGGGGGTACAACTGTCCGGAGCTATTGCACCTGGCGATCATGTTCTTAGTTTGGAGGTCCTTCATGGAGAGACCAAATGGGTCAAATTCAATAGAAACAAGATTATCAGTTGTAAGCGACGAACAGATATAAGATCCTTGATAATATCATGGGAAACTAAGACATCATAAAGAAAAAGAAGACGATCAGTAGATGGAAAATAAGTATGGCCAGTGGAGGTGATGGGCATCAAGGACCCATTACTGACTATGATACTAGAAGGGGTAGAAGAATTAGGAGAAAAACACGGGAGAGAATACCAAAGTTGGATGCCATGTGTGAGGAAGCCCCTTGAAAGTCGCCTAGAGGGGGTGAATAGGCGGAATCTGAAATTTACAACTTAAAACACAATCTATAAGCCGGGGTTAGCGTTAGAATAAAACCTGAGTCCGAGAGAGAGGAGAAAAACAAATCAAAAGCAAATGAAGCGGATGACACGGTGGTTTGTTTCACCGAGGTTCGGTTCTTGAAAACCTACTCCCCGTTGAGGTGGTCACAAAGACCGGGTCTCTTTCAACCCTTTTACTCTCTCAAACGGTCACCTAGACCGAGTGAGCTTTCTCCTTAATCAAACAGGTCACTTAGACCCCGCAAGGACCACCACACAATTGGTGTCTCTTGCTTTGATTACAAGTTGCTTGAAGAACAAGAATGAGGAAGAAGAAAGCGATCCAAGAACAAGAGCTCAAAGAACACGAGCAAAAACACTCTCTAGTCACTAGGTGTTTGGAGTGAATTTGGGACTTGGAGAGTGTAACACCCCGGGCTTTAAGGAACAAAGCCGGGTGCATCTCATACATGCACCAAAGAAGACAACATATATAATAACAGAGTGTATAGAGATAAATGTCATAATAACATCAGAGTACTTATTACATAGCGGAAGACTTACAAAAATAAAAGATAAATATAACAGGATCTAAAATCTATCCTTGGCGCCAGAAAGTCAACTGGGAGACACCACCTAGATCGAATTGAACTCCTCGCTGTGGCTCCTCTTGAACCACCTGTTCTTCTCCTGTGGGGGGGGGTGTGAGACAGCAAGGGTGAGCTCACACATGTTCATCGCTCAACAAGTTGTGGGGAATAATGTGGCATGAACTCACCAAAGATGGGAGTTCATGAAGTGTAAGGCTTACCAAAGAGAATGGTTAAAGCTGAGCATTGCTTTTAAAGTTGGTCAAAATTTTATTAGCAATTACTAGGTGTAAGTAAATACCAAACCATAATAAATAATAGAACAAAATTAATAACAAATCCCATGCAATGCAAATGACAAATTGAATTTAAGTTTCGTAAATTAATCATGTGAGGGTCCGAGCCGCTCATGACCGTGAGCACGGCTAGTATACTAGTTTTACACTCTACAGAGGTTGCGCATCTTTACCCACAAGCCGTGTTACCCATCTGCCAAGGGGTCATGAATCCCATACACCTCTACCAAGGAAGCGAGGTAGGGTAACACTATGAGGCCTTTACAAAGTTCCACTAGCTTCAGAAAACCCGCTACAGTTTATAGGAAGCTCCAGTGCAGGAATCCCTTGCCTGACCGCCATCGCAGCAAATCAACCCAAGGACCTCCCTACACTGACCACTCCCCTACTGCCCTTGCCCCTTTCGGATAAGGTAGTCATCCACTAGCTTTCCTAGTTAATCAGCCAAGGGCGTCCCATTAAACCCTTGTGGTAGCACTGTTTTCCCAGGTGGTCGCTCCATGTTCCAATTAACATAATGATCTTATCATGAACATAAATAACATAACAGAATAATTGGAACATGGATATAATAAAATATTAATCCCAGAACCATATAGAGCAATAGCATAACTATCCAGGTGATTCATGGATAAACAAGGTAAAAAGGATAATCAATCTAGGGTGACCTATTGGGTCCCATCAAAATTATACCTATGCATTGAATAGTGATAATAAAGAATATTATTGGGTAAATGAAAGTGATCAAGGGCACAACTTGCCTGGTACTTGAGATTCCAGTTACCAGGGTGATTCTTCAGATCCTCGAAACCTCGCGCTAGTCGTAGCAATACAAACAAACATGGTATAGATAAAATTAACATTACACCAAACATAAGAACAACTACATAATAATAATCTACGCGTTGCTACGAGATCGCGGAATCGAGAACTACTAAGATCGGGGTCGTGGTTAAGAAGTTATAATTTTATAGAGAATTTATGTGATTAAAATGTTAAACTATATTATAAATTGGTTAATATAAATCATGAGATGTTATTTTCTAAATAACTATCTACACTTTATTCCACATTATAAATTGAGCTTAGATCATATTTTAGTAAATTATAATGATAAGCAAATTATCAAAACTAACCAACATAAGTTAAATAAAAATCTAATTATAAAAGAATGAAATATGGTATAATCAATGTTGTTACTGCGTAGTAAATATTTATACGAGGCTAACGCAACTTGAACGGATCAAATCGGAGTTAGAATGAAGAAGTTATGAATTTATAAAGTTTTAAGTGTTGGATAAAAGATTAATTAGGATATTAATTTTAATGTGATATTCATGTCAAAACTGAGGTACTAATTGATAAACAATAATATTATAAAATTATAGAAATTGAAATGAATAAATTTGGACTAAGTATGCATTTTCTATGAACTAAACACATTCTAGTATTTATTTTTACGCTAAAATTCAATTTCTATAACATTTTTCTGATTTTATCAATACTCTGGACTGCGCGCCAAAATTTAGGAAATGCAGGGGCCCTGACGCAAAATAACTAATACACAGCACACAGTTCAATGGACTGCAGGTTGATTACTTTATTCTACAGGGGCTCTTTAGCCTATATGCCAAGGCGAAGGGGTATCTAGTGTTTTCGGCCGTTGGATTTCTGTTCCACGCTTAGGATTAGATCCGAACCACCCCCAAACCAGACGCCATCGCATCCGTTGGATCATAGATCCACGGTTCTGCGCACTACTACAGCAGGACCCCAATCTGCACCACACGTCACAGATCCGACCGCGCGTATTCAATGCAACGAAGGGGGTATACGGCGCTGAATCCAGGCCACACAACCTTGATCTGACGGCCGTGATCTCCTGCCGCGCTCCCCGACCTTGCCAGCCGCCGAAGTTGAGTTCTTCCACGGCGGTGCCATGACCGGTAACCTGCCCACCCGAGTTCTAGCGCCCAATCCCGACGCACTACGCAGTGTCACGATTACAACGAAAAGGATGGACGGCTACATGTCTCACACCCGCCACAGAACCAAACCGCGGTGGCCACTGCACCTCTAGCGCGGCGGAGCGCTATGGCAGGGACATTCGATTCGTGGCCTGGGCACCGCAACATCCTAAATTGAGCTGGCTACGCGATGCTACGGATTCCACGAATCCAACAAAGGACTTACCAGAGCGAGAGACGACCCACCGACGAGTGTCCACGGTGGACAGCGGCCCGCGGCGTGGAGAAGTTTTGCGACGGCGGTGTTTCGACGGCGAGCAACTCCACTGCATCCAGTCATCCCTGGCGCACGAGGAAGCGCCAGATCCATGCGGTATAAACTGGTGAAGATCCCTGACCGCAAGACGAGGCCAAAACGGCGACCAGGTCGTGAATCCATGGCGGCGGCGGCGGATCTCACTTCAACGGAGCCCTCGGGGCGGCACTCGGTTCTCTCTCCCCGTGAAGGCTACGGGCAGCAATCCGACGGCGCGGCAAAGCTTACCGACCTGCCAGCAAGGCCTCCACGGCGGCAATGGCAGGCGACAGCGACATCCCCTTTTTTTCCCCATCCTCCTCTGCTGGCTGTGCTCGGCTAGGGCGCTCGCTGCTGGTGATGGTCGAGATAATGCGAGGAGTGGGGAGGTCACGGCTAGGCCCTTTATGCCGAGGTGGGCGGAGGTACAGAGGTTGGTTGGGAAGGCGATGGGAGGGGAGGGTCCGCGACGGTTACAGCTGAACGCGGAATTCGCGCGGCGGCACATACGGAGCTTCACGGTTGACGGGGGAGCTCCAGTCCACACGGGCCCACGTGTAAGCGAAAGGATAGGCATGAGGCACACGCAGTGGGCGGCTGACGGGTGGGTCCCGTTGTCAGCGCCAAGAGCAGTGCACGCCCGAGGCTGGGTGAGAATGGCCGAGCGGATGCGGAAAGTGGAGATGGGCTGACAGCAGAGAAATCGGCCCATGGGGCGGTTTCCTTTAATTTTCTGTTTTCCTTTTAATCCTTATTTTCCAATCTTCTATTTTAAATTCAAATCCAATTTCAAGTTTGAATTCCAAACTTTTACCTTGAGATGCATAAACAAAGATTCACATGATGCAAGTTTATTCATTCTTTATTTCTAAGCAATAATAATAAGAATAATAATAATAATAATAATAATAATAATAATACTTCTAACTATGAAATGTACACACATGATTTCATTTAAGAAAAGGTGATTATGAATGGGTAGCTAAAATGGGTTGCTCAATCAGATATTTGTATATATATACATATAGATATTCAAAAGTTAATACTTATTTACTAAAGGAGAGGTTAATGTATAGTTTTCATCATGACTTCATATGTATATTTTTGTAGAGGGTGCTTTAAGGGAATAATTTGAAAACCCCCTTTTTCTGTATTGAATTTCCGATTCCCGTTCTTAAATATAAAATTAATGTGAATATATGTTCTACTGTTTATAATATTATTATTTATTCTTTTCTCCATTATTTATTTATGAAAATGTCTTAAATGACGTCATTAAAATTTCTTTCCTCATATGTGGTTATTACCATGTGATGATGAGTACAAGGCAATACATGGGTTGAGATGTACTCGCTTATTTTTATTTTTATTTTACCTGCAAATTGGGTGTTACAAATCCTACCCCCTTAACAGAAATCTTGTCCTCGAGATTTGTAAGGAAAGGGATGTATAACCATATTGTCTCACGCATATGCACAACCAAAAATCTCAGCATGATGCATAATTTATTAGCAACACATAGGGTCAATTAGACCTTATTATTCCTCCTAAAATAGTATTATATCAACTAGTAACATTTAGGTCTTACAAATAGTAATAATATATATATATATATTTATGTAGCTTGGTGGAGCCGGTGGTTAGGAAAGCATGGGTGTATGTGCATTTGATTATGTAGGATAGAAGATGCCTTTAAAGCATAGATAGGTTTGGGCAAGAAAGGGTGGGGTAAGGAAATACTCCATCCAAGATTGTGGATCTTGATTCCTTTGAAGATTTGGCTTGAACCTTCCTTCCTTGATTTGATGAGGTCGATCATCTTCGATCTTCATTCTTGAAGTTGTTATCCGAAGTTGGGACATGTAGTTAAGGCAGATTCTTAGGTAAACGAAATAGGTTAATAGGTGGTTATGAGTTAAATAAGTTTAAGCAGAGTATGTCTTGTTGTTTTGCTTCTAGATTGGTTGGATAAGTTATGTAACCTGTTATATCGGTGAAGTTTGGTGTTATCATCAAGGATAATAGGTATTGGTGTTACCATACTAGGGACATAGTTGAGACAGGTGTGGGTACATGGGGTAGGTAGATTGAACAGAGTTTTTTTGCTTGCAAGATAAATGGGTTGGGCAACCTATAATATAGGCTGGGTCATGGTTTCTCGGACAAGTTGGTCGAAGACACAAGTTTAGGTTTAGAATCCATTCGTATGAAGATGGTTTAGTTAATACTTGAGGTAGATCAGAATTTATCGTTTAAATTAAAATAGAGGAGTTATGCAACCATCGGATGGTTCAGGTAGTTGCATAAGGCCGAGTTGGTCGGTTATTCTTAATTTAGTGTCGATTGAATCACGTTAGAACAGGTGGATAGGGTCTAATCCATGTTACAAGTATTAACTAACCTGTTTGAGTGGGTCACATTAGGTTAGTTCAGATTAGATAGAAACTAGATTAGTTTAGCATAACTAGATTTGACTAAATAAGACCTAATTAATTTTGGATCAATTTAGGTTGAATGAGGTCTAGGCATGACCAAATTAATCTAGATAAGATCTACTTATTTTATTTTAGAATAGATTATTTCGGTCACACCATTATGAGATAAGCAAAGTGGTGGAGATAAGTATGCTTATTAGGACAAGATGAGTCTCTAAGAATAAAATAGAATCTTTTGAGATTGGTTAGATCTATTGGGATAAGATGAGAATCCTTTCAAGATGAGATGAATCTATTAAGGTAAGCGAGACCTATATATAATAGATATATTTTAATGGAGGATAATCCAAGTTGTTTAGTTATCTCATAAATTTTATTTATTTATTTTTATGCCTTTACGTATATGTAATTTAATTATGGACGTTACTCCACCACTAATCACACTCAATCAAAGATCCAAATCAAAAAAGTATCATAAGAACAAGCATTCAAACATATAGATACCTATAAAAAAATAGTTTTGTTTTTGTTCCTAATATTAGGTCTCCTATTCCTAAAGGTCTCTTTAGGTGCAGGATTTCAAAGTGTGAAATCTACATTTGTCTTTTAGAAAGAACAGGTAAGAATAATCAGAGTAAAGCAGAAATAGATGAGAAAAAAATAAGATAAGTTTAGAAAAGAATTAGAGTAGCAAAGGTAAGGTTAATCAGAGTAGAACAGTAGAAGGTGAGACAGGATCAAGATAAGTATAGTAAGAATCAGAGTAAGGAAAGTAGCAAAGGTAAGGTTAATCAGAGTAGAACAGTAGAAGGTGAGACAGGATCAAGATAAGTATAGTAAGAATCAGAGTAAGGAAAGTAGATAAGGGTTTTGTCCATTTCTATCTAGGTTTCATCCTACAGTCAACATTCCTCTTATACCACTTCTGTAACACCCCGGGCTTTAAGGAACAAAGCCGGGTGCATCTCATACATGCGCCAAAGAAGACAACATATATAATAATAGAGTGTATAGAGATAAATGTCATAATAACATCAGAGTACTTATTACATAGCGGAAGACTTACAAAAATAAAAGATAAATATAACAGGATCTAAAATCTATCCTTGGCGCCAGAAAGTCAACTGGGAGACACCACCTAGATCGAATTGAACTCCTCGCTGTGGCTCCTCTTGAACCACCTGTTCTTCTCCTGTGGGGGGGTGTGAGACAGCAAGGATGAGCTCACACATGTTCATCGCTCAACAAGTTGTGGGGAATAATGTGGCATGAACTCACCAAAGGTGGGAGTTCATGAAGTGTAAGGCTTACCAAAGAGAATGGTTAAAGTTGAGCATTGCTTTTAAAGTTGGTCAAAATTTTATTAGCAATTACTAGGTATAAGTAAATACCAAACCATAATAAATAATAGAACAAAATTAATAACAAATCCCATGCAATGCAAATGACAAATTGAATTTAAGTTCCATAAATTAATCATGTGAGGGTCCGAGCCGCTCATGATCGTGAGCACGGCTAGTATACTAGTTTTACACTCTGCAGAGATTGCGCATCTTTACCCACAAGCCGTGTTACCCATCTGCCAAGGGGTCATGAATCCCATACACCTCTACCAAGGAAGCGAGGCAGGGTAACACTACGAGGCCTTTACAAAGTTCCACTAGCTTCAGAAAACCCGCTACAGTTTATAGGAAGCTCCAGTGCAGGAATCCCTCGCCTGACCTCCATCACAGCAAATTAACCCAAGGACCTCCCTACACTGACCACTCCCCTACTGCCCTTGCCCCTTTTGGGTAAGGTAGTCATCCACTAGCTTTCCTAGTTAATCAGCCAAGGGCGTCCCATTAAACCCTTGTGGTAGCACTGTTTTCCTGGGTGGTCGCTCCATGTTCCAATTAACATAATGATCTTATCATGAATATAAATAACATAACAGAATAATTGGAACATGGATATAATAAAATATTAATCCTAGAACCATATAGAGCAATAGCATAACTACCCAGGTGATTCATGGATAAACAAGGTAAAAAGGATAATCAATCTAGGGTGACCTATTGGGTCCCATCAAAATTATACCTATGCATTGAATAGTGATAATAAAGAATATTATTGGGTAAATGAAAGTGATCAAGGGCACAACTTGCCTGGCACTTGAGATTCCAGTTACCAGGGTGATTCTTCAGATCCTCAAAACCTCGCGCTAGTCATAGCAATACAAACAAACATGGTATAGATAAAATTAACATTACACCAAACATAAGAACAACTGCATAATAATAATCTACGCGTTGCTACGAGATCGCTGAATCGAGAACTACTAAGATCGGGGTCGTGGTTAAGAAGTTATGATTTTATAGAGGATTTATGTGATTAAAATGTTAAACTATATTATAAATTGGTTAATATAAATCATATGAGAGGTTATTTTCTAAATAACTATCTACACTTTATTCCACATTATAAATTGAGCTTAGATCATATTTTAGTAAATTATAATGATAAGCAAATTATCAAAACTAACCAACATAAGTTAAATAAAGATCTAATTATAAAAGAATGAAATATGGTATAATCAATGTTGTTACTGCGTAGTAAATATTTATACGAGGCTAACGCAACTTGAATGGATCAAATCGGAGTTAGAATGAAGAAGTTATGAATTTATAAAGTTTTAAGTGTTGGATAAAAGATTAATTAGGATATTAATTTTAATGTGATATTCATGTCAAAACAGAGGTACTAATTGATAAACAATAATATTATAAAATTATAGAAATTGAAATGAATAAATTTGGACTAAGTATGCATTTTCTATGAACTAAACACATTCTAGTATTTATTTTTACGCTGAAATTCAATTTCTATAACATTTTTCTGATTTTATCAATACTCTGGACTACGCGCCAAAATTTAGGAAATGCAGGGGCCCTGACGCAAAATAACTAAGACACAGCGCACAGTTCAATGGACTGCGGGTTGATTACTTTATTCGACAGGGGCTCTTTAGCCTATATGCCAAGGCGAAGGGGTATCTAGTGTTTTCGGCCGTTGGATTTCTGTTCCACGCTTAGGATTAGATCCGAACCACCCCCAAACCAGACGCCATCGCAACCACTGGATCATAGATCCACGGTTCTGCGCACTACTACAGCAGGACCCCAATCCGCACCACACGTCACAGATCCGACCGCGCATATTCAATGCAATGAAGGGGGTATACGGCGCTGAATCTAGGCCACACAACCTTGATCTGACGGCCGCGATCTCCTGCCGCGCTCCCCGACCTTGCTAGCCGCCGAAGTTGAGTTCTTCCACGGCGGCGCCATGACCGGTAACCTGCCCACCCGAGTTCTAGCGCCCAATTCCGACGCACTACGCAGTGTCACGATTACAACGAAAAGGATGGACGACTACATGTCTCACACCCGCCATGGAACCAAACCACGGTGGCCACTGCACCTCGAGCGCGGCGGAGAGCCATGGCAGGGACATTCGATTCGTGGCCTGGGCACTGCAACATCCTAAGTTGAGCTGGTTATGCGATGCTACGGATTCCACGAATCCAACAAAGGACTTACTAGAGCAGGAGACGACCCACCGACGAGTGTCCACGGCGGACAGCGGCCCGCGGCGTGGAGAAGTTCTGCGACGACGGTGTTTCGACGGCGAGCAACTCCACTGCATCCAGTCATCCCTGGCGCACGAGGAAGCGCCAGATCCATGCGGTATTGTGGCGGAACCACCCGAATTATTCCAGCTTAAGTGCCTAAGTCACGCCTCAGGGGCCGCAACACACTTAAATCGGAATAACCTGTTAGTCCCTTAGATCTAGTCTGATAGAGCCACTTAACCAGGATCAAATTCCACAATCTCACTCAAAGGTGAGTTACAGAAGAATTACAATAAAACAGGAAACCTCAAATTAAGTACCGAATTATTACATAGATCAGAGTTTTTCAAGTAGCAAATAAGAGTTCACGAAATAAAATGCAGCGGATAATCGATGTCGTCGGTATCGAGGAAATGGGCAAGGCCTAGCCCACTACTCCTCGTGCTCCTCTCCTGCCGGAGCAACATCCCACTCGACCGTCCAACCCAGTGGCAGGGTGGTAGGCCAAGTCACACTGTCAACCATATCCTGAATCGTACCTGCAAAAATTATGCCACAAGCAAGGCTGAGTATACTAATACTCAGCTAGACTTACCCGGTGTGAGGAATCTACTCCTCTACCTCTAGACTATGCAGCTGTTTGGCTAAGGGGTTTGGTTTGCCAAAAGTACTAGCTGTTTCTAAAATCCATTTTTAACTTTTCAATTTCTAGCATCATTACTTTAGCTATATTTGCTCCTTCTAAGCATACATGGTAACAAGCATTTAGTTCAATCAACAAATTGTCTTATGTAACCTCATTTCACTTTTTACTCGATGTAGTACAAGGGGTCAAGCAGTCTCATTAGCTGCAAGAAGCAGACGATTCGAATCAAGTTTTTATCCTTGCAAGGTAAACCTAAACACACGACATGTCAGGGTACACTGACCCCACACATGTCAACCGTCCCCATCGATTCCCCGTTCGCGTCCAGGCCTCACCGCCTTGGCATACAATGCTCCACTGACCCCGGCTGCCGCCGTGCAGTGACCGCACTTGTACCCACCATAGCTAGCATGGGAGACCCAGTCTCAGGTCGCATGAGGGATAAAGTCCGCGCCTGGCTTCACTCAGGTACTAGGTTTATCGGTTACCATATTTCCCGACATGTGCTTAGTACGTTCAAAAGCTTGACTCAGGTATCCACACATAAATCCTTAATTCCTTTTTCCCGTCTCATGGACAAGGCATCCTCCCTGGATCCAAGTTCATAGACTAACATAAATCCTGTTATCAAGATGAATACAATCAATTCCTGACCTCGCGCGAGTGCTAGAAAAATCACTTGACTTCTACCGAGATCCTGATTAGCAAGCAACTACTCGACCTAGCATACTAGTATTCATCTCAAAAAGGAATTCTAAGTTCATGCATCTAGAGGTTTCAAGCAACTCCTACACTTAAGTGCACATTACAAACCTACAAACATTAAGTGTAGTAAAATAGCATATACAAACGGTTATGCATAAAACCGGGGCTTGCCTTCAATAGCTGGGGCTGCGGGGAGATCCTCGATAGCAGCCTCGGGAGCTTGCTCCTGGTCTTCCTCTTGGACAGATCCTTGCTCGGGGATGAGCACGTACTCTCCGTTAGCTAGATTACAATCTAATGAATGCAATGCGTAAGATATATGCAGGATATGATATGTGCATTAGTAATTTAAACTCTTGATGGTGTATGATCTACGTGAGTTAGATAGAACTAAATCTTGCTTATACGAGGATTCAATAGTAGGTAATTCCCTAGAACTTATTTTTGTTGGCATTTAGAGGCTATAACATGACTTGGTACAAATTCCTAGCCATTAATACTCATTAGTTATTTTATTAGGATTTTCTAAAGTTTCTAGCCAAAGGGGTGCTTTCTACTACCACTATATTTGAAAAATATCAAACAACAGATTTCTGATTTTTCCTAGCTTCTTCTTTGCACAAGAGCAATCATTCTGAAGTTTGGCATCTTTTTGCTTAAGGGAAGGGGTGGTGTGCATTATTTGGATTAAATGGTCTTTCTTACAAATATTAACAATAGGTATTATTCTGCATCTTTCCACTAGGTCTGTATTTTTCTCTGGTGGCTTATCTCATTATTGGTCTAGCAAAATTTTATTTACCCATTATTGCATTATTTTGGGGTTCTCATAATTTAATTGAACTATGGCTCATTATCATGTTTTATTTATTTACCTTACTTAAAATGATGGGCTGGGGTGTTTATTATTTTTGCAGTGGGGTTTTGGTGGTTACAAGTCCACTGGATTTTTATTAACAATTTTGGATCTGGTTTTGTAATTTTAATAATTGATTTCTAGTTGGAATAATGCTAAATAAAACATTTCTCTTTGAATCTGATCTAGACTAGAGGTTCCTTTATTTTTCCTAGGTTCTTTGTTACTTAAGCAAACTAGGTAAAATAATTTCATCTATTGGTCATTAATTTCTAAGGCCTTTCTGATTTTCCTAAGGTTTGGGCAGAAATGGCTTTTAATGGATATTTAACTAAATTTTTAAATATTGGGGTTCTTACTATTTTTAAACAGTGTTTAAGTGGGATTTGAGCATCTACAAATTTTCTTAGGTTCAGCACAGGAATATAACTAATTTTCCTTAATTAAACAAGGTTTGGTCAGTTTCTGTATTTAATTTTTAACTCTAAAAATTAGAACAGAAAGCATAGGATTCAGTATTTTTACTTGGTAGTTCATAATATTTAAAATTTAGCAAAATTAGTTTGACAATTTTTGGTTAAGTATTCATCAAGTTATGAATTTCCTAAGTTCTCTGTTTATTAAAAAGATTAAACAGAAATGATTAAATGGAAAACTAGTTTGCAACGGGGTCCCTGGCGGGTGTTTTAAGTTTCCCTTACAGACTAGTCCCTGGGCTACTATTCAATTGAGTCACTAACATCTCAGAAAACCCCCTGGATTCTTCAAATCCTAACCCGAGGTCCTTCCCCCAAATTAAACAGTACCCGCGGCGGAAGAAAGGGCAGAGGGGCTTACCGGCGACGAGATTGCTCCGATGTGGTGGCCGAGGGTGTAGGGGAGGTCCTGAGGATCACGGCGATGTGCGGGTCGCCGTCGGGAATGGTCAGAGTCGGCCGGTCCGCGTGCGCAGGCGGGGGAGCTCGTCGGCGGCGAGGAGTCCGGCCTATCCAGGGCACAATTGACCAATCAAACGGGTCAGGGAGCTTCACCAGGGGTCAAGGAAGGTGTGAGCGCAAGTAATTGAAGAATGGTTTACCGGAGAGCTCGGTCCACGCATGCAGGCGGGTGGCCGAAGTCCGGTGAGGTCGATCTTCGCCTTCCAGTGAGGTTCTACCAAGTCCGAGGGCTTGGAAAGCTTTATGGGCCAATAGCGAAGCTAACCGAAGCGCTGGCGCGACTTGGGGGTGACTGGAGTGGGCTGGCCACGGTGGCCGAAGCTCTAGCGGCAATGGCGGGCGGGAAAGAGCTCGCCGGAGCTAAGGAGGGGCGTTGGGCCGGTGATGGTGAGCACGGGGTGAAGTGAGGCGCGCCTGGGAAGGCTTTATAGGCGCGGGCGAGCACGACCGAGGGCGGGGCTCTGACTAGCGCTCGGGGCGTGCGCGACGAACGCCACTGCACGCTCTGGCGCCTGGCGCAGCGTCGAGCACGAGGCAGCGCAGAGAGAGGCCGAGTTCAAGCGCGGATTGGCTCCAAATCTTTGAGATTTTGGCCATAATCTCGTTGAGAGATCTCTTCCTCTCAGGTCCCTTTGTCGTTTATGTGTGGAGGCTAGCAGGTTTGGTTGACTGGATTAGGAGATAGAGAGGGAAGAAATCTGGTGTGTCTCACTGCCGCACCCAGGGAGAAGATCTCTGGTTTGACGTGTCTGAGGCACGCGTCCCAATGCCATCTTCTAGCACAAGACAGAGAGGTTAGTTAGGCATGTTTTTGTTAATGGGGCCATTAGGATTTGAGTTAGGGATCAAGGTGAACACGCCTGATCTTTGGCTCAAGGTCTGGAATTTAGAATTCTGAATTTCAGAATTTCCTAATGAACTCCCACTTGAGAGGTTTGTTTAGGGTTCTATTTAAATTGTTTTGGCCAAGCTTCCATAATCTTTGTTGTTGCTTATTTAGTATACTTTAATGTTTATAATTGGCCCAAGTCATGTTTTTATATTTTTCATACCCTTTTCCCCTTTCTCTTGAAATTGGTTTATAGGGTTCAATTAGGGTTTTTATTGGGGTTGCACATTTTTGCCTTTTTGAAAAACCCATTTGTTTTGAACATGATACTTTTAAGTATAGGCTTAGTGGGTCTTTTATTCTTAAGTGAATTTGATGTTCATGCTCAAATTGGTTCACATAAAATGATGGTTCTTGGGCTAGCATTTTTTAGAAGAACCCTAGGTGACACTGGGGTGTCACAGCCTTCCCCCCTTAAAGGAATCTCGTCCTGAGATTCGGGTCAGAGTCCTCCCGGGGTGAAGCGAAGGGTGAGACTTATAGGAAGTGGGTGCTCTTATTATTAGGGCAATTTGCTCTTCGAATGTCATTCTCTTTGTAACTTTAGAAGGAAGTCCTTTTTGAATCTTGTTTTATGGTTACTTCATTCTGATTAAGATCATATTTCTGAATTTTAGATTCGAAGGGCAGGAGGAGGGGTTGGGTGTGATTACGTACCAGATTCCTTAGGTAGGTAATCGGGGAAGTTGGATCTCAAGAATTCTTCAGTCTCCCAAGTAGCTTCTTCCTCTGAGTGATTACTCCACTGGACCTTGTACATCTTGATCGATTTAGCCCGAGTTGATCTTTCTTTGCAATCCAAAATTTTGCAAGGGTACTCTTGGTAAGATAGATCTGGTTCTATCTCCAATTCTGGCTCTACTATGATCTCGGTCGGCAATCGAACACACTTCTTTAGCTGAGATACATGGAACACACTGTGAATGGCAGACATTTTTGAAGGTAAGCTTATATGCCACGGGTCCACAGGTTTCTATGATCTCATAAGGTCCAATGTAACGAGGGGCTAGCTTGCCTTTGATTCCAAACCTCTGCACTCCCTTAGTGGGTGATACCTTGAGGTACACGAAATCTCCCACCCTGAATTGGAGAGGTTTCCTTCTTTTATCATGGTAACTCTTCTGCCTGGCCTGAGCAGCTTCTAGATTCTTCCTGATTAGTTTGACCTTCCTTTCGACTTCGGTCACTAAGTCAGGTCCGAAAACTCCTCTTTCTCCAGGCAGAGACCAATTGAGTGGTGTCCTGCACCTTCTTCCATAGAGAGCTTCGAAGGGTGCCATCCTTAGGCTGGATTGATAACTGTTGTTATAAGCAAACTCTGCCAAAGAGAGGTGCTTATCCCAGTTCTTGCCACAATCGATCGCACAAGCTCTCAGCATATCTTCCAGAATTTGGTTTACCCTTTCCGTCTGACCATCAGTCTGTGGGTGGTAAGCTGAACTCCTGATTAGCTTGGTTCCCAAAGACTCCTGCAACTGTTCCCAAAATCTGGCAACAAATTGGGCTCCTCGGTCAGAAACAATGGTCCGAGGTAATCCATGCAAACACACGATCCGGTCAATGTACAACTCTGCATACTTTTGAGCCTTATTAGTGGTGTGCACAGGGAGAAAATGTGCCACTTTCGTCAGTCGGTCCACAATTACCCAAATCGAATCATGATGACGAGAGGTGCTGGGCAGACCTACGATGAAATCCATGCTGATGTCGTCCCATTTCCACGAAGGTATAGATAGGGGTTGCAAAACTCCAGCTGATTTCAAGTGGCTTGCCTTTACCCTCTGACAGGTGTCACATTCTGATACGTAATGGTCTATCTCCCTCTTCATTCTGGTCCACCAATACAAAGGCTTCAGATCATGGTACATTTTGGTGCTTCCCGGATGCATAGAGAATTTGGAGAGATGAGCCTCGTCCAAGATTCTCTTCTTGAGGTCCTTGTTTTTAGGAATCACCAATCTGCTTTTAAACCATAATACACCCTTTTCATCTTGGCGAAAACATTTATACTTCTCAACCTTCTGATGGAGATTCTCCTTGATAATCTGCACTCCCTTGTCATTGAGCTAGGCCATGATGATCTGGTCTTGCAAGGCTGGCTCGACAGAAAGGTGAGATAGAGCACCAGAAGGAATCACTTCAATTTACATCTTGCTCAACTCATCACACAAGGTGTTAATGCAAGAATCCATCAGAATACAATTGCACTGCAACTTCCGACTCAAGGCATCTGCTACCACATTGGCTTTCCCTAGGTGATAATGTACCTCCAGGTCATAATCCTTGATCAGCTCTAGCCATCTTCTCTGCCTCATGTTGAGATCAGCCTGAGTAAAGATGTACTTAAGGCTCTTATGATCAGTGAAGATGTTGCAGTGGGTTCCCATCAAATAGTGCCACCACATTTTTAATGCATGAACCACTGTTGCCAACTTGAGGTCATGAGTGGGATAATTTTGCTCATGAGGCCTGAGTGCTCTTGAGGCGTAGGCAATGACTCGGTTGTCTTGCATTAAGACACAACCTAGTCCAGTGCCAGAGGCATCACAATACACATCAAAAGGCTTGCTGTTGTCGGGTTGCGCCAATACTGGTGCTGTGGTCAGATGCTTCCTTAATGCATGGAAGGCATCTTCGCACTTTTGACTCCAAACAAACTTGGCTTCTTTCTTCAGTAGCTCAGTTATAGGCTTCACAATTCGAGAGAAATCCAGAATAAATCTTCGGTAATAACCAGCTAATCCTAGAAAACTCTGAATCTGACAGACATTCGTTGGTGGCTTCCAGTTCATTACTTCTTGCACCTTATCAGGATCAACAACTATTCCATCCTGAGAGATAGTGTGACTCAATAATTTGATTTCCTTTAGCCAAAAATCACATTTGGACAACTTGGCATAAAGGTGGTGCTCTCGCAGACGTTGAAGCACTACATGGAAATGCCCGGCATGTTCTTCTTCGTTCTTAGAGTACACCAAGATATCATCGATGAACACCACTACGAACTTGTCCAATTCAGGCATGAAAACAGAATTCATCAGATACATGAAATATGCTGGTGCATTAGTCAGCCCGAAAGACATCACCAAGAATTCATATAGCCCATATCTGGTTGAGAATGCTGTCTTTGGAATATCGCTTGCTCGTATCTTGATCTGATGGTAGCCGGAGCGAAGGTCTATTTTGGAAAACACCTTAGCCCCGACCAACTGGTCAAAAAGGACATCAATACGAGGCAAAGGATACTTGTTCTTGATAGTTACCGCATTAAGAGGGCGGTAATCTATACACAGCCTCAAGCTTTCTTCCTTCTTCACAAACAGTGCTGGACATCCCCAAGGCAAAGTACTTGGGCGAATAAATCCCTTATCCAGCAACTCCTGCAATTGCTTCTTCAATTCTGCCAACTCAGCGGGTGGCATTCGGTAAGGCCTCTTGGAAATTGGTGGCGTTCCCGGTTGCAACTCGATGGCAAATTCAATATCCCGGTCGGGTGGCATTCCTGGCAATTCATCAGGAAAGACATCTGCATACTCACAGACCACTGGGATCTTCTTCAGAGGTAACTCTGTCATAGAGAAAGCACATGACTGAGTAGAACCCTGATTGGGCAGAATCAAGGTGAAGTTCCCACAGAACGGAGAATTGATTTCCACGATACGGCTCGCTACATCAAGCACAACTTGGTGCAAGGTCATCCAATTAGCTCCCAGAATAAGGTCCACATTTTCCAAACTCAAAACAAGAAGGGTGGTTTTGACAATGTGGCTTCCCAGTTGAATAGGCACACTTTGGTTTAATTGATTAGTTGAAATTTTACCCCCAGGTGTGACTATCATAAATGACCCTTTTGAGTGAGAGAATGGTAGTTCACATTTAACACTGAATTTCTGGCTAATGAAACTATGAGATGCACCAGAATCAAATAGAATTAAAGCAGGTTGATTATAAACTGAAAAGATACCGGTCATGATGGGAGCTCCCTCAGGTACTTCCTCCAGGGTAGTGAAGTTGAGCTTCCCTTGCTTAACCTGTACCTTCTGCTTTCTTACCTTGTCTTGATTTGGTGCTGGCACCTGCCTTTGCTGGTTCCTAGGACAATTCTTGGCATAATGGCCCACATTGCCACAAGTGAAACATTTGTTCCCATTGCCCTGGCGGAACTACTGCTGCTGCGGAGGCTGATTGTTTCTTGGAGCGGGAGCTGGAAAGCGGTTGGGTGCCGGCTGCTGCTGCTGAGGTGGCCTGATCACGCATCTACCTGCCTGCTGCTGAAAACCCCTGCTCTGATTGTGAGAAACAATCCTGAACCTCTGGGCCTGGGTGGATGGTGCTGCCATTGGTGCCTTTCTCTTCTTCTCTGCCTGGTGAGCTACAATGCAATCCTCCTGGGAGATGGCCAGGTTGACCAACTCATTGAAGCTATCAGCCCGGACAGTGTTGAGTCGTTCCTGCAGCTTGGTGTTAAGACCCCTACGGAAGCGGTCTCTCTTCTTCTCATCAGAATCAGCATGGTAGCCTGCATACTAACATAGGTCGTTGAAGGCCTGCGCATACTGCAGTACCGTGCGAGTTCCTTGATTAAGTGCCAGAAACTCATTCAGCTTACGATCAAGAATGCCAGCTGGGATGTGGTGCCCTCTGAAAGCAGTCTTGAATTCCTCCCATGACACTTCACGATCAGCGGGGAGCATAGCACGGAAGTGGTCCCACCAAGTCCGAGCAGATCCGCGAAGCTTCTGCGCGGCGAAACGAGTCTTGGTAGCATCAGGGCAGTCTCCCGTGAGGAGGGGAAACTTGGACTCAACGACGCGGAGCCACACGTCGGCGTCCAACGGATCCTCTGCCTTGGTGAACAAGGGTGGCTGCGTGCTCAGGAACTCCTGGTAGGTTGCTACTGCCGGAGGCGCTGAGGCTGGCCTCCACCATGCTGTTGAGGGTGGGGCTAGCGCTGCAAGAGCTGTCGCAGAATCTCATTCTGCTGGGCCATCAGCTCCTGCACTGTGGGAGCTGGAGGAGGTGGCAGGGGAACCTGCTTGTTATGCCCGCGACGCTGCCTAGCTGCCATCTAAAAACAGAGATTGTCGCCATTGTTATCCCAACTCACAATTTCGAACGACAAGATATTATCTCATATGGAAAGAAAAAGGCCATAATCATAATATTAGGTCCGAAATGAAGATAACATGGTTACAAACTTCCCACAGATTTCAAAAGTTCACAGGGTTACATCAACCAGGGGAAAGTACCCGTAAGCCTAGTCCAAAATCTGATATTAACTAAGCTCACATAGGTTTCTATCCGCCCAAAAGCGTCGAAGTGACTAATCAACCCTAAGCGGTGGAAGCGACACTAGATACGGGCGAAGGAGGCATCACGGAGGTAGTCCCATTGGCACCAGGGGCTGGTCCTAGCTCCTCGGGAGCCTCTTCTCCCTCGCTTCCAGCTTCATCGGCCTCCATCTCCATGTGGTGCATGTCCAAGTGGTCATTTGCTTCTTCAAATTCCCTCTGCACATCGTGGAGCTGGTTTTCCAAGATATCAATAGTGTTGTCTCGGATCTCCACCTGCTGCTCCAAGGTGGTAATGCGCTAGCTCAGCCTTTCTACCTGCAGATCCTTCTCCACTAACTCGAAGGATAAATCGACCACAAACTCTTCTCGGCTATCGAGAGTGAGCTTGGTGGTTTGAGCGATGTTAGCAAGGTGTGCCATAGCGTCGCTCTGAAGGGCCTGAAGGCGGTACAGCGCACTCATGCACTGAACGGTGACCCTCCCAACCAAGTCAGGATACATTGCCCACACATCCTTCACATGGCTCGTGCGGTTACACCAAATGGGGTCATCCTTCTTCTCAGCAGGGAAAAGTCCCAAGGGGTGCATCACCATCTCCAGGGGATGGTAGCCACAGAAAGTCGTCAGAGTCTTCATGGATGCCGCCTCAATGGTGTCGTTCGTCCTGAATCCAACTATTTCGGAATCAAGAGAACGCCAACCTGGCTGAAGGGGATGAGCCTCCAAAGTCAGCCAGACCCGACAACGAGGTACCCGATGCTCCTCATACAACTGCATCATGTACAAGGGGGCGTAGGGTAACCGGTGGAGTTAAGCACTTCCCACAAGATGGAAGGAAAGCCGTCGCGAGAAAGGAAGTCAGAACTGAAACGGGTGTCTCCTCCACTGGCGGGGGTGGGTGAATTCATCTGCAGAAGGGTATCAAGGGTAAAGATTATGGTGGAAGGAATAAAATAAAAGAGCCTGAATGGGTTTAAAAGGAAGTGGGTTAGCTCATGTTTTAAATTCCCTTTTGTGTTTATAATGCATGCATGCAGGAAATAGCGTCTCCTCTCCAGATAATAGGGTGCTCTTAGGGCATCCTTAAAAATCTAAGTACTGGCCCATGGGGCCTACTTAATTAGCCACCTATTTCTCCCTCTATGCCTAGGGCCTTTCGTCCTAGGTCTAGCGGTCTAGTCCTGATGATTCTTAGCAGTTTCTAGGCAAGTTTTAAATTTTTGAAAATGGGATTCATGGTTTATTGTCCTTCTATGTGGTGAAATTTGCTCCGATACCAGCTGTGGCGGAACCACCCGAATTATTCCAGCTTAAGTGCCTAAGTCACGCCTTAGGGGCCGCAACACACTTAAATCGGAATAACCCGTTAGTCCCTCAGATCTAGTCTGATAGAGCCACTTAACCAGGATCAAATTCCACAATCTCACTCGAAGGTGAGTCACAGAAGAAATAAAACAGGAAACCTCAAATTAAGTACTGAATTATTACATAGATCAGAGTTTTTCAAGTAGCAAATAAGAGTTCACGAAATAAAATGCAGCGGATAATCGATGTCGTCGGTATCGAGGAAATGGGCAAGGCCTAGCCCACTACTCCTCGAGCTCCTCTCTTGCCGGAGCAACATCCCACTCGACCGTCCAACCCGGTGGCAGGGTGGTAGGCCAAGTCACACTGTAAACCATATCCTGAATCGTACCTGCAAAAATTATGCCACAAGCAAGGCTGAGTATACTAATACTCAGCTAGACTTACCCGGTGTGAGGAATCTACTCCTCTACCTCTAGACTATGCAGCTGTTTGGCTAAGGGATTTGGTTTACTAAAAGCACTAGCTGTTTCTAAAATCCATTTTTAACTTTTCAATTTCTAGCATCATTACTTTAGCTATATTTGCTCCTTCTAAGCATACATGGTAATAAGCATTTAGTTCAATCAACAAATTGTCTTATGTAACCTCATTTCACTTTTTACTCGATGTAGTACAAGGGGTCAAGCAGTCTCATTAGCTACGAGAAGCAGATGATTCGAATCGAGTTTTTATCCTTGCAAGGTAAACCTAAACACACGACATGTCAGGGTACTCCGACCCCACACATGTCAACCATCCCCATCGATTCCCCGTTCGCGTCCAGGCCTCACCGCCTTGGCATACAATGCTTCACTGACCCCGGCTGCCGCCGTGCAGTGACCGCACTTGTACCCACCATAGCTAGCATGGGAGACCCAGTCTCAAGTCGCATGAGGGATAAAGTCCGCGCCCGGCTTCACTCAGGTACTAGGTTTATCGGTTACCATATTTCCTGACATGTGCTTAGTACGTTCAAAAGCTTGACTCAGGTATCCACACATAAATCCTTAATTCCTTTTTCCTGTCTCATGGACAAGGCATCCTCCCTGGATCCAAGTCCATAGACTAACATAGATCCCGTTATCAAGATGAATACAATCAATTCCTGACCTCGCGCGAGTGCTAGAAAAATCACTCGACTTCTACCGAGATCCTGATTAGCAAGCAGCTACTCGACCTAGCATACTAGTATTCATCTCAAAAAGGAATCCTAAGTTCATGCATCTAGAGGTTTCAAGCAACTCCTACACTTAAGTGCACATTACAAACCTACAAACATTAAGTGTAGTAAAATAGCATATATAAATGGTTATGCATAAAACCGGGGCTTGCCTTCAATAGCTGGGGCTGCGGGGAGATCCTCGATAGCAGCCTCGGGAGCTTGCTCCTGATCTTCCTCTTGGACAGATCCTTGCTCGGGGATGAGCACGTACTCTCCATCAGCTAGATTACAATCTAATGAATGCAATGCGTAAGATATATGCAGGATATGATATGTGCATTAGTAATTTAAACTCTTGATGGTGTATGATCTACGTGAGTTAGATAGAACTAAATCTTGCTTATACGAGATTTTTGGTGGTATACTTGGTAAATTAAGTGGTAGGTTTATTCTTGGGGTTCCACTGAATTCTTTTTGAGGTCTTTAGTGAGAATTGTCAAGAACTCAAGTTGGACTTATTGGAGTGAGGTTTATTTCTCGTTTCTTTTTCTTTATTCTCTTTAAGTTTTTGGAGTGGGTTTGAACTACAAGTCACCCTAATAAATTTCCAAAAATTCTGCAAAAATTACAGTGGCTTGTTATTGATGTGTGATTCTCTGTCTCAAAATTTGGGGTTCAAAAAGTGAATATTTTCTCTGGACAAAATTGCCAAATTTTAGGGCAGAAGGGGTGATTTGAACTACAACTATCATTCAATTGTAGGTAATTCCCTAGGACTTATTTTTGCTGGCATTTAGAGGCTATAACATGACTTGGTACAAATTCCTAGCTATTAATGCTCATTAGTTATTTTATTAGGATTTTCTAAAGTTTCTAGCCAAAGGGGTGCTTTCTACTACCACTATATTTGAAAAATATCAAATAACAAATTTCTAATTTTTCCTAGCTTCTTCTTTGCGTAAGAGCAATCATTCTGAAGTTTGGCATCTTTTTGCTTAAGGGAAGAGGTGGTGTGCATTATTTGGATTAAATGGCCTTTCTTACAAATATTGACAATAGGTATTATTCTGCATCTTTCCACTGGGTCCGTATTTTTCTCTGGTGGCTTATCTCATTATTGGTCTAGCAAAATTTTATTTACCCATTATTGCATTATTTTGGGGTTCTCATAATTTAATTGAACTATGGCTCATTATCATGTTTTATTTATTTACCTTACTTAAAATGATGGGCTAGGGTGTTTATTATTTTTGCAGTGGGGTTTTGGTGGTTACAAGTCCACTGGATTTTTATTATCAATTTTGGATCTGGTTTTGTAATTTTAATAATTGATTTCTAGTTGGAATAATGCTAAATAAAACATTTCTCTTTGAATCTGATCTAGACTACAGGTTCCTTTATTTTTCCTAGGTTCTTTGTTACTTAAGCAAACTAGGAAAAATAAATTCATACATTGGTCATTAATTTCTAAGGCTTTTCTGATTTTCCTAAGGTTTGGGTAGAAATGGATTTTAATGAATATTTACACTAAATTTTTAAATACTGGGGTTCTTACTATTTTTAAACAGTGTTTAAGTGGGGTTTGAGCATCTACAAATTTTCTTAGGTTCAGCACAGGAATATAACTAATTTTCCTTAATTAAACAAGGTTTGGTCAGTTTCTGTATTTAATTTTTAACTCTAAAAATTAGAACAGAAAGCATTGGGTTCAGTATTTTTACTTGGTAGTTCATAATATTTAAAATTTAGCAAAATTGGTTTGACAATTTTTGGTTAAGTATTCATCAAGTTATGAATTTCCTAAGTTCTCTGTTTATTAAAAAGATTAAACAGAAATGATTAAATGGAAAACTACTTTGCAACAGGGTCCCTGGCGGGTGTTTTAAGTTTCCCTTACAGACTAGTCCCTGGGCTACTATTCAATTGAGTCACTGACATCTCAGAAAACCCCCTGGATTCTTCAAATCCTAACCCGAGGTCCTTCCCCCAAATTAAACAGTACCCGCGGTGGAAGAAAGGGCAGAGGGGCTTATCGGCGACGAGATTGCTCTGGTGAGGTGGCCGAGGGTGTAGGGGAGGCCCTGAGGATCACGGCGTTGTGCGGGTCGCCGTCGGGGATGGTCGGAGTCGGCCGGTCCGCGTGCGCAGGCGGGGGAGCTCGTCGGCGGCGAGGAGTCCGGCCTATCCAGGGCACAATTGACCAATCAAACGGGTCAGGGAGCTTCACCAGGGGTCAAGGAAGGTGTGAGCGCAAGTAATTGAAGAATGGTTTACCGGAGAGCTCGGTCCATGCGTGCAGGCGGGTGGCCGAAGTCCGGTGAGGTCGATCTTCACCTTCCGGTGAGGTTCTGCCAGGTCCGAGGGCTTGGAAAGCTTTACAGGCCAATGGTAAAGCTAACCGAAGCGCTGGCGCGACTTGGGGGTGACTGGAGTGGGCTGGCCACGGTGGCCGAAGCTCTGGCGGCAATGGCGGGCAGGAAAGAGCTCGCCGGAGCTAAGGAGGGGCGTTGGGCCGGTGATGGTGAGCACAGGGTGAAGTGAGGCGCGCCTGGGAAGGCTTTATAGGCGTGGGCGAGCACGACCGAGGGCGGGGCTCTGACAAGCGCTTGGGGCGTGCGCGGCGAACGCCAGTGCGTGCTTTGGTGCCTGGCACAGCGTCGAGCACGAGGCAGCGCAGAGAGAGGTCGAGTTCAAGCGCGGATTGGCTCCAAATCTTTGAGATTTTGGCCATAATCCCGTTGAGAGATCTCTTCCTCTCAGGTCCCTTTGTCGTTTATGTGTGGAGGCTAGCAGGTTTGGTTGACTGGATTAGGAGATAGAGAGGGAAGAAATCTGGTTTGTCTCACTGCCGCACACAGGGAGAACTCTGGTTTGACGTGTCCGAGGCACGCGTCCCAATGCCAACTTCTGGCACAAGATAGAGAGGTTAGTTAGGCACGTTTTTGTTAATGGGGCCATTAGGATTTGAGTTAGGGATCAAGGTGAACACGCCTGATCTTTGGCTCAAGGTCTGAAATTCAGAATTCTGAATTTCAGAATTTCCTAATGAACTCCCACTTGAGAGGCTTGTTTAGGGTTCTATTTAAATTGTTTTGGCCAAGCTTCCATAATCTTTGTTGTTGCTTATTTAGTATACTTTAATGTTTATAATTGGCCCAAGTCATGATTTTATATTTTTCATACCCTTTTCCCCTTTCTCTTGAAATTGGTTTATAGGGTTCAATTAGGGTTTTTATTGGGGTTGCACATTTTTGCCTTTTTAAAAAACCCATTTGTTTTGAACATGATACTTTTAAGTATAGGCTTAGTGGTGTTTTATTCTTAAGTGAATTTTATGTTCATGCTCAAATTGGTTCACATAAAATGATGGTTCTTGGGCTAGCATTTTTGAGAAGAACCCTAGGTGACACTGGGGTGTCACAGGTATAAACTGGTGAAGATCCCTGACCGCAAGACGAGGCCGAAACGGCGACCAGGTCACGAATCCATGGCGGCGGATCTCACTTCAACGGAGCCCTCGAGGCGGCACTCGGTTCTCTCTCCCCATGAAGGCTACGGGCAGCAATCCGACGGCGCGGCAAAGCTTACTGGCCTACCAGCAAGGCCTCCACGGCGGCAATGGTAGGCGACAACGACATCCCCTTTTTTCCCCATCCTCCTCTGCTGGCTGTGCTCGGCTAGGGCGCTCGCTGCTGGTGATGGTCGAGATAATGCGAGGAGTGGGGAGGTCGCGGCTAGGCCCTTTATGCCGAGGTGGGCGGAGGTACGGAGGTTAGTTGGGAAGGCGATGGGAGGGGAGGGTCCGTGGCGGTTGCAGCTGAACGCGGAATTCGTGCGGCGGCACATACGGAGCTTCACGGTTGACGGGGGAGCTCCAGTCCACACAGGCCCACGTGTAAGCGAAAGGATAGGCATGAGGCACACGCAGTGGGCAGCTAACGGGTGGGTCCCGTTGTCAGCGCCAAGAGCAGTGCACGCCCGAGGCTGGGTGAGAATGGCCGAGCGGATGCGGAAAGTGGAGATGGGCCGACAGCAGAGAAATCGGCCCATGGGGCGGTTTCCTTTAATTTTCTGTTTTCCTTTTAATCCTTATTTTCCAATCTTCTATTTTAAATTCAAATCCAATTTCAAGTTTGAATTCCAAACTTTTACCTTGAGATGCACAAACAAAGATTCACATGATGCAAGTTTATTCATTCTTTATTTCAAAGCAATAATAATAATAATAATAATAATAATAATAATAATAATAATACTTCTAACTATGAAATGTACACACATGATTTCATTTAAGAAAAGGTGAATATGAATGGGTAGCTAAAATGGGTTGCTCAATCAGATATTTGTATATATATACATATAGATATTCAAAAGTTAATACTTATTTACTAAAGGAGAGGTTAATGTATAGTTTTCATCATGACTTCATATGTATATTTTTGTAGAGGGTGCTTTAAGGGAATAATTCGAAAACCCCCTTTTTTCTGTATTGAATTTCCGATTCCCATTCTTAAATATAAAATTAATGTGAATATATGTTCTACTGTTTATAATATTATTATTTATTCTTTTCTCCATTATTTATTTATGAAAAGGTCTTAAATGACTTCATTAAAATTTCTTTCCTCATATGTGGTTATTACCATGTGATGATGAGTACAAGGCAATACATGGGTTGAGATGTACTCGCTTATTTTTATTTTTATTTTACCAGCAAATTGGGTGTTACAGAGAGGCTTTGATTCTTTTGAATTGTGTCTTGTATTGATTGCACTAGCTCTTGTATTGAATGAGATGTCTGAAAAACTTGGATTCTTGGAGTGGTGGTGGTTGGGGGGTATTTATAGCCCTCAACCACCACATAGCCGTTGGGGAGGCTGTCTGTCGATGGGCGCACCGGATAGTCCGGTGCGCCAGCCACGTCACCCAACGGTTAGGGTTCTGAAGATTCTGACTGTTGGAGCGCTGTCTTCATGTCGCACCAGACAGTCCGGTGCTACACCGGACAGGTCCTGTTCACTGTTCGGTGTGCCTCTGACGCCTGCTCTGATTTCTGCGCGCACTGTTTACGCACTGTTCACACTTTTGCAGACGATCGTTGCGCTGTTAGTCGTTGCTCCGCTTGGTGCACCGGACAGTCCTGTGGCACACCGGATAGCCCAGTGAATTATAGTGGAGCGCGGCCTCAGAAACCCGAAGGTGAAGAGTTTGGAGTCGATCGCCCCTGGTGCACCGGATACTGTCCGGTGCACCAAACCAGGGTTCTCTTCGGTTTCTTTTGCTCCTTTCTTTTGAACCCTAACTTTATCTTTTTATTGGTTTGTGTTGAACCTTTATGCACCTGTAGAATACATAATCTAGAGCAAACTAGTTAGTCCAATATTTGTGTTGGGCATTCAACCACCAAAATCATTTGTAGGAAAAGGTTTGACCCTATTTCTCTTTCATTCTCCCCCTTTTTGGTGATTGATGCCAACACAAACCAAAGCAAATATATAAGTGCAGAATTGAACTAGTTTGCATAATGTAAGTGCATAGGTTACTTAGAATTAAACCAATTCATAATTTCACTAGATATGCATGGATTGCTTTCTTTTATTTAAAATTTTGGACCATGCTTGCACCACTTGTTTTGTTTTTGCAAATTCTTTTCAAAGTCATTTGCAAATAGTCTAAGGCATATGAGTAAGATTGTAAGAAGCATTTTCAAGATTTTGAAATTTCTCCCCCCATTTCAAAATGCTTTTCCTTTGACTACAACAAAACTCCCCCTGAATGAAATTCTCCCCTTAGTGTTCAAGAGGGTGTTTCAAATTTTTAAAAACACTAATAACTTTCTCCCCCTTTTGAAAACACATTAAGATACTAATTTGAAATTTTCTTTTAAAATTTGGTGGTGGTGCGGTCCTTTTGCTTGGGGCTAATACTTTCTCCCCCTTTGGCATTAATCGCCAAAAACAGAGACTTTGAGAGCCCTTCAACATTTTCTCCCCCTTTGGTAACCAATATATGAGTGAAAGATTATACCAAATTGGAGTGATGTGGAGTAATGATGAAGTGTAAATGATACCAATAGAGTGGAGTGGAAGCCTTGTCTTCGTCGAGTACTCCATTTCCCTTTCAATCTACGACTTAGCATATAAACACACTTGGAAACACATTAGTCATAGCAAATGAAAGAGATAAGATCAAATGTATATAAATGAGCTATGTGTGCAATGTTTCAATCAAAATTCTGAGAATCAAGAATATTTAGCTCATTCCTAAGTTTGCTAAAGGTTTTCTCATCTAAAGGCTTGGTAAAGATATCGGCTAATTGGTCTTTGGTGTTAATGTAAGCTATCTCGATATCCCCCTTTGTTGGTGATCCCTCAAAAAGTGATACCGAATGTCTATGTGGTTAGTGCGGCTGTGTTCAACGGGATTCTCCGCCATGTGGATAGCACTCTTATTGTCACATAAGAGAGGGACTTTTCTCAATTTGTAGCCATAGTCCCTGAGGGTTTGCCTCATCCGAAGCAATTGCGCACAACAATGGCCTACGACAATATACTCGGCTTTGGCGGTAGATATGGCTACTGAATTTTGTTTCTTTGAAGCCTAAGACACCAAGGATCTCCCTAGCAACTGACAAGTCCCTGATGTGCTCTTCTTATCAATTTTACACCCTGCCCAATCGACATCGGAATATCCTGTCAAATCAAAGGTTGATCCCCTGGGGTACCAAAGCCCAAACTTAGGAGTGTAAACTAAATATCTCATGATTCTTTTCATGGCCCTAAGGTGAACTTCGTTAGGATCGGCTTGGAACCTTGCACACATGCATACAGAAAGCATAATATCCGGTCAAGATGCACATAAATAGAGTAAAGATCCTATCATCGACCGGTATACCTTTTGATCTACGGATTTACCTCCCGTGTCGAGGTCGAGATGCCCATTGGTTCCCATGGATCTCTTGATGGGCTTGGCATCCTTCATTCCAAACTTCTTAAGAATGTCTTGAATATACTTCGTTTAGCTGATGAAGGTGCCCTCTTGGAGTTGCATAGGCAAGTAATATTCGAATTGACTCAAGCCTAGCCACGGGTGCATAAGTTTCATCAAAATCCAATCCTTCGACTTGTGAATAACCCTTGGCCACAAGTTGGGCTTTGTTCGTTATCACCACACCATGCTCATCTTATTTGTTGTGGAATACCCATTTGGTACCTAAAACATTTTGATTAGGACGTGGAACTAAATGCCATACCTCATTCCTCGTGAAGTTGTTGAGCTCCTCTTGCATTGCCAGCACCCAATCCAAATCTCTTAGTGCATCCTCAATCCTGTAAGGCTCAATAGAGGAAACAAAAGAGTAATGCTCATAGAAATGTGCAACACGAGATCTTGTGGTTACCCCCTTATGAATGTCGCCGAGGATGGAGTTCATGGGGTGATCTCGTTGGATTGCTTGGTTGACTCTTGCTCATCTTCCTTGTCTTGATTATCTTCATCTCCCCCTAGATCATTGCCCTCTTCTTAAGGTGGCTCATCTTCTTGATCTTCTTCTTCATCATCTTGAGTCTGTTCCTCATCTTGAGTTGGTGGAGATGCTTGTATGGAAGATGATGGTTGATCTTGTGCTTGAGTTGGCTCTTCGGATTCCTTAGGACACACATCCCCAATGGACATGTTCCTTAGCACGATGCACGGAGCCTCTTCATCATCTAGCTCATCAAGATCAACTTGCCCCACTTGGGAGCCATTAGTCTCATCAAACACAATGTCACAAGAAACCTCAACTAATCCAGTGGATTTGTTGAAGAGTCTATATGCCCTTGTGTTTGAGTCATAACCAAGTAAAAGCCTTCTACAGCCTTAGGAGCAAATTTGGATTTTCTACCTCTTTTAACAAGAATAAAACACTTGCTACCAAAGACTCTAAAATATGAAACATTAGGCTTTTTACCGGTGAGGAGTTCATAAGATGTCTTCTTGAGGATTCGGTGTAGATATAACCGGTTGATGGAGTAGCAGGCGGTGTTAATCGCCTTGGCCCAAAACCGGTCCGGTGTCTTGTACTCATCAAGCATGGTCCTCGCCATGTCAAGTAGAGTTCTATTCTTCCTCTCCACTACACCATTTTGTTGAGGTGTGTAGGGAGAAGAGAATTCATGCTTGATGCCCTCCTCCTCAAGGAAGCCTTCAATTTGTGAATTCTTGAACTCCATCCCATTGTCGCTTCTAATCTTTTTGATCCTTAAGCCGAATTCATTTTGAGCTCATCTCAAGAATTTCTTTAAGGTCTCTTGGGTTTGTGATTTATCCTGCAAAAAGAACACCCAAGTGAAGTGAGAATAATCATCCACAATAACTAGACAGTACTTATTCCCGCCGATGCTTATGTAAGCGATTGGGCCGAATAGATCCACATGGAGTAGCTCGAGCGGCCTGTCCGTTGTCATTATGTTCTTGTGTGGATGGTGGGCGCCAACTTGCTTTCCTGTTTGACATGCGCTACAAACCCTGTCTTTTTCAAAATGAACATTGGTTAGTCCTAAAATGTGCTCTCCCTTTAGAAGTTTGTGAAGATTCTTCATTCCAACATAGGCTAGTCGGCGATGCCAGAGCCAACCCATATAAGTCTTAGCAATTAAGCAAGTGTCAAGTTCAGCTCCATTAAAATCAACTAAGTATAGCTGACCCTCTAACACTCCCTTAAATGCTACTGAATCATCACTTCTTCTAAAGACAGTAACACCTACAACTGTAAATAGACAGTTGTAGCCCATATTGCATAATTGAGAAACAAAAAGCAAATTGTAATCTAAAGAATCTACAAGAAAAACATTGGAAATAGAATGGTCAGGCGATATAACAATTTTACCAAGTCCTTTGACCAAACCCTAATTTCCATCCCTGAATGTGATAGCTCTTTGGGGATCCTTGTTTTTCTCGTAAGAGGAGAACATCCTTTTCTCCCCTGTCATGTGGTTTGTGCATCCGCTATCAATGATCCAACTTGAGCCCCCGGATACATAAACCTGCAAAACAATTTAGGCCTTGTTCTTAGGTACCCAAACAGTCTTAGGTCCTTTGATGTTAGAAACAAGCACCTTGGGCACCCAAACACAAGTCTTTGAGCCCTTGTGTTTGGCCCCAACATATTTGACAACTACTTTGCCTGATTTGTTAGTTAAAACATAAGATGCTTCAAAAGTCTTAAATGAAATAATTGGCTCATTTGATGCAGTAGGAGTTTTCTTTTTAGGCAATTTAATATGGGTTGATTGACTAGAGCTAGAAGCCTCATTCTTATACATAAAGGCATGATGAGAAACATTATGAGGTTTCCTAGCATGAATTCTCCTAATCTTGTGCTCAGGATAACCAGCAGGATATAAAATGTAACCCTCGTTATCCTGAACCATGGGAGCTTTGCCCTTAACTGTAACACCCCTGGTGTTACTATTACTAAAACTTGAGCATAACATCATCAGCATTAGCATTACATATGTTTGATACACCTAGAGTGCATTCACTAGGCAAAATTCTCAAACAAGTTGTATTGCTATGGCATTTTGCAAATAAAACCCTGGAGTAGGGTACTTAACCCTAAATGAGGTTCAGAAGGGTAAAACAAAACCTAAATAGAGAAAACCCTAAAGCTTAAGTGAAATAGTTACAAAATTTTACCAAGAATGAATCTAAGTTGCATTCACACCCCTGTAATACCTAGAACCCTAATTGGAACCCTGGAAAACCCTAAACCTAAACCCTAGGGGGCTAAGTGCAAAATTAGGGCACTTTTGGACTAAAGTGCAAAAACTAGTAAAGTAAGGTGTTTTAAGTCATATGGTTCACAATCATGAAGATTTGCAAGCTAAACCCTGAATTTTGGACCTGTTTGCAAAAAGACCCTATTGGTGTTCTAAAGGCTAAGTCTGAAATTCAGTGTTTGAGCTCATCTTTGAGGCTTTGTAACTTTCAAATTATAAGGTTTTTGCCCTAGGTCACCACATCAACTTTGTAGCCCTATAGAAGGAGAATAACTTTGCTTAAGAGTGTAAGCATGGTTGTTATGAAGAAATTGGAGAAAAATGCACCCAAAAATGGGCTGTCAGGCTGTTGAAGTCTGAATTTCAGACTGACAGTGCAACTGCAGGAACTTTGGGCATAAATTCAAACATGATTTAGTAGGAATTTGGCTATACTTGTTATGGCAAGATTGTAGCTGAATTATTGGACTACAACTTTGCTGCAGAACTTTGGACAAGTTGCCATAGAAATTTGAGAGAAATTTGGCTCTAAACTTTGACTGTCAGGTGCATTGAATGGGCTTCGCCATGGTACAGTATCTGAATAATATCAGATCAACCGTTCGCCGCCGACGATCTCCGCCGTTATTCACACCATCGCTGCGATTCGTGTTTGCGGGTAAGATCACTATGGATTGAAATCTTGGCACTGGATTAGCTCAGGCACAGGCGCAGATAAGGTCGCTCGGGATGAATCTCACCGCGGTTGATCCATCACTGTCGTTCGCCGCGTGTCCAGACACTTTACCACGTCACGGCTAACCGTGCTATGCATATCCGATGATCGCCGGAGGAGTTAACCCAGTAAAGGCCACGTTGAGCGGCCATCGGTGACTCATCCTGTTTCTTACTGATCACCACCCGCCGCTCAAAATTCGTGGCGCTCGCGGTCGAACGCTATAAATTGAAGCCACCGTGAGCTCCGTAAGATCATCGTGCACCTAGCCACCCAGTATTGCCCCCAGTCGATCACAAGTGAGCTCCAATTTTGAATTTCCCCCAAACACACTCAAGAACACCGCAGAACCGACCTCGTCGTGGCCAGCGTGATACAGGTCAGCTCATCCTCTCTGCTCTCTCGTTTGAGTGCTCTCATGAACCTGTGATGCTCGTCGACCCACCCGATTGAACTAGACCGCCACCAATCACCGGGAACGCATCGTTCTTTGGAGTATCCACACTGTCACCGTGGCCAGAGACATTTGGGTAGCCATTCATGAAATTGATTTAGGGGAAACGTTCACTAGGTCCCGAATTTGGTTTAGGCCAAAGAAGGGCGCCGGTCCTTGCGTGAATCGGCTGATACGCGAGCTCGCCGGAGCTCTGCCGTGCCGCTCACCGTCGTGGTCTTAGCACGGTAAAGGAATAGAAATCCAGGGGCTTTTCTGCATCTGTCAGCGACTCAGTCAAATAGTGCCGTGACCCCGCTTCCAGTTATTCAATAAGCCAAGGGCCTTTCTGCAAGTCTGCCGCGCAGGCACGCGCGCGGGCAGCTTCCTTCGGGCGTGGGCTGGCTTGGGCTGCTTCCGGCCCAGCACTGTTCAAGCTTTTCCCTTTTTCTTTTTCAGTGAAATTTGGAAATCTGTAAGAAATTGTAGAAAAATGGTAAAAATGTCAAACCAATTTTCTTAGGTTCCTTATTTTCCATAGTATTTAATAAATATACTTTTATGGTTTTTAGGTCAAATAGGGAATTTTGGAGCATTTAAAATATCCTAAAACATTGTTTCTGGATTTTTAGAAAATATAGAATGATTCCCAAAATTCCCCAAACTTTTTAGATGACCTTTATACATCATTTAGAAGCCTTGGGTAGAGTTTGGTATGATTTGGACCTTGTTTGATACTTAGAGCCCAAAATCCTACCCCTGCCCTTTGAATTCCTTTACTGACTCCGGAAACCTTAGGTTCTCGGAGAACCGTGAAGGAAAATTGTACTCAAGACTTTAGATAATAAACTCTTATTATCTTTGCACTCTCATGAGCATTACATGGGCATTCATTATTATGTATGGTTATCTTTAGAAAACGAAGAAGAAGTTGAAGTAGAAGGAGAGAAGACTTCACCACCACCACCTCAGGAACATCAGGCAGACAGCTGTTTTTATTTTGACATCTGTGGAAATGAGCCTGAATCACCTGTAAACCAAGGCAAGCCCCGATGCATTTGCCACCTCCTTGATTCTTTTAAACTCTCTCTCACTTGCTTGATGCATTAAGTGATAGGAGTTGATTGCTAAAACAATTCCTGCATTTCCTTCCTTGAATATGATTACCTTCCTTTGAATCCCTGTTTTACAAAGATTTTTCCTATGCTTAGTTTTGTTTTAGCAAACAAAATGTTTTGTTTTTACAAAAGATGATGTTGCAAAGAGGGAGGGATGTTTTTGAAAAGAAAACTTGATGGTGGATCCATCATGGCCATGATGGGTTCAACATCGGAAAAGATGTACCTCTGTCAGGTACCAAACTTTGGGATTGAAATGATTAAGATGAGACCAGGCGGGTGACTTGCACAAGAAGAGAGTCTCGGTGTAGTGTCTCCGTCTGAGTCGATTAAGGACCGTCTCGATGTAGGCTTGATGACCGAGGACCCTTTAACTGGTCACATGCCTCGTCATGGGTAAGCTTTGCCTCGGGCAGACTAAGGCCAGAATAAGATACCACACAATGGGAGTGGAGAGATGGCGAGAGTAGCGTGTACCCTCCGTGGCAAGAGGATGGACGGTGGTGTATATGTGCTCTCGGTTGGCGTGAACCTGATCTGGTCTTAAGAACCCTGGTGGCGAGTTGACATATGCAAGGGTTAAGTGCTACATATGTCGTGTGATTGGAGATCCTTAGCTGCGTATAATCGATTCGGATCGCCGTACCTTCACGGTTATGAAGACTTGGTCACTGACCTATACGTAGAACTCCAGTAAAGATGAAGGATTGTTAAGAAATTGGCTAGTGTAGGTTAAATGTTTGAACTAGGGTAGAAAGAACCCTAGATACAGGTAATCTGACTTAACCTGACAAGTAAAATTTGATTTTTAAGGATCCACTTTTAGTAAGCATTTTTGCAAACAGAGTCTTTGATTATTGTTAAGCCTTACCTTGACTCCCTCAGGCCAGCATACCCTTGAGAGCCTTTTCTTTAGTCGGGTAAGCCTTGCTGAGTAATTCCATACTCAGGGTTTTATTCCCTATTGTTTTTAGGTGAAGAAGCGACAAACTTTTGTTGTTTCTGTTCCATGGTGGTCTCAAAAGAAGAAAATCAAGAGTAAAGCTGCAGGAGGAAGGGTTCCTCCATAAAAACTTTTTGTATGATACTTATCGGGAGGGGTTTTTGCCTCCCTTGGATTGTAATAATTTTACTCTGCACTCGTATGTTATATTCTGGTCTGTAATAATATAACCTTGTCTTACTTTTAAATAAAGGTAAGTTTATGTAACCGTTCCGCATTTTCGTATCTCCGATGATTTGTAATGTCTGCGTGACAGGTAAAACGCTCTTGGGAAAGGTAAAGCAGATATCGAACTTGTCAAGTGATATAGGAACACCTGCAGGGTTGTCTGAGGTCCGTAGGACAAAGACAACTGTAGGTGGGCCTAATGACTTGGTAGGTTCCGTCACAGCTGGTATCGGAGCGAAGCCCATCTCTGCAGATATTATGAGGCATCTTCAAAAAGAATTTTCTAAGACTCATCTAGAAAATTTCTTCCCTTCTTACCTAAGTATCTCTGAAGAGTTTATTTTAAAGACCAGATAGGAAGAGTGCAATGTATAGAAGGTTGAATCAACTAAGGTTGATTCTGTAATTACGCATGCATCATGCTAAAAACTATGCTAATAAGATTTACCCCTTAGAAAAATGCCGCCACGTACAAGAAAGACTGCATGCAAGTCAACCGGGCCGATTGGCGTACCTCGTCGCCAACTTGCCCCGAGACATGACGACAGCAGTAGCGGTAGTAACGATCCAATCGGGGACTTAGAAGCTCAAGTTAATCAGCTTCGAACAGAACTCCGACGCAGGAACGAAATATGGGTCGCGGATGGCGAAAGAATCAATGAATTAAGAAGAGACATCCGCCAACAGCAAGACCAGCTAGCGGATCGAGATCTAGCGCTCGACTGGGTGGTGAACTCTCGTTCACTAGCTTGGGCAAAGGAAGCTAGAGCTCGAGCTCGAGTGGAAGAGCTTAGCTCAACCATGGATAGCTTGCAGGTTTATTGCAACACACTACATGAAGAGGTTCATGTACTGTACTCGCAACTGCACCCGAACGTCCCTGCGGATCCTGTCAGGATGGAAGCCGGACCTTCTAGAATAGCGGGAGAAGCACTTGGCGGTGAGCTGGACCTTTTTAGGCCTCCTCCCTCTATGAAGTTGGTCGACGAATGGTCTCCGACGCCTGATAGCGAGGCTACCCAGAGTGACAAAAAGCAGGAATAGTATAGTATATAAGTAGTACTATTGTGTAATAGGTGGTGTAATCCTATTGTAAAGTACGAGTTTGTAACATTACCTTTTTAAGTAATGTGAAATGGATGGTTTTTATGGCATATCATATTGCTCCAAATGTTATTTGCCTCAGATGCCTTCCAGGACTCGCGCTCAGGATGGGGCTGGTACCTCCCGTGGGAGGGAAGCAACCCCGAATCCACCTCTAGTACCTCCAACACTTGCCGAGGCCATCGCTGCCTTGGTAAATGCTACAGCAGATAATACCCGCTTTCTGCGGGAGATGGCAGGTCAACAACTCCAACAACAAGGCAGGCGGGCCTATCCGCAAGGCCCCCGTGAGACATCTTATCTGGACTTCTCCAAGACGCGCCCTCCATTGTTCGTCAAAGCAGAAGATCCTTTAGAGGCAGATGAATGGATCTGCGTCATTGAACAAAAATCCGGGCTTCTTTGGTGTTTAGAAACTCAAAAGCCCCTGTTTGCAGCCCAACAACTACGAGGCCCTGCCAGTACGTGGTGGGGAAACTTTGTGGCCGTTCAGCCGGCCGGTCATCAGATCACATGGGATGAATTCAAGTTGGCCTTCAGAGAGCATTATATACCTGAGGGAGTTCTTCACATGAAGCAAGAGGAGTTCATGAAATTGAAGCAAGGCGGAGATACTGTCACCCAGTATCTCAATAAATTTAATCACTTATCCCAATACGCAATCGATCAAGTCAACACAGACATAAAGAAGAAGAATTGTTTCATGAGAGGCTTGAATGATCGGATGTAAAGAAATATGGCCACCTGCATCGACCTTACTTATGGAAGGGCTGTCAGCACAGCATTGGCAGTCGAAGCTAAATATGTAGGATCCAGAAAATCCAAGGGGAATGGAGGCAACAGGCCCAATCAAGGCCCCGAGAAAAGGCAAAGATTGGTTATCCGACCTTTCAATCAGAATCGTTCTTCGTTACGCCCACCCTCCTTCCCTTTCAAGCAACCAGTGTTTATCCATCCAACCACTGCCCCCACTACTACAAATCAGCCAGGTGCCCCTGGCACTCGTTTCCCTGCTCTTCCAAGCTCATCCACTGGCTGCTTCAACTGTGGAAAGTCCGGGCATTTCATTAAGGACTGTCCATATCCGAGGCAGAATCAATCAAATAATCAGCAAAGCTCCGGAGGTTCTAAGGGAAATGTGGCAACCAATACCACGGGCAAGAATACAAGGAAAACGGGACGGGTTTATTACACTCAAGTGGCTACAACACCGGAAGGTGAACCGGTGATGATGGGTACGTTCCTCGTAGCCAACCACCCTGCACTTATTCTCTTTGATTCTGGTGCTTCACATACTTTCATAAGAAAAAAGTTTGTGGAGAAACACCGCATTCCATATACTGAATCAAGGGAAGGGTTTAAAATACATTCGCCTGGGGGACAAATATTTACCAAAGAAGTGGCTTACCAAGTGCCTGTAACATTGGTTGGACGGGACTTTCCTACTAGTATGATTCTTCTGAAAGGCCAAGACAGATGTTATTCTGGGCATGAATTGGTTGGCCCAACATAAAGCAGTCCTCAACACTGATCTGAGAACAATCAGGTTGAGTTATGGCCAAGAAGAAATTCTTTTGTCTATCCCCATAGCTATTCCAGCTAAACCAATTGGCAGAATCTATGAAGCCATTATACCGGAGATCAAAGATATTCCGGTAGTATGTGAGTTCCTAGATGTCTTTCTAGAAGATTTGCCTGGATTGCCACCCGAAAGAGATGTAGAATTTGTAATTGAGTTGAAGCCCGGTACGGCTCCAATTTCTAGAAGATCGTACCGAATGCCTCCAAATGAGCTGGCAGAACTCAAGACCCAATTGCAAGATCTACTTGAGAAGGGATTCATCCAGCCAAGCTCGTCACCATGGGGTTGTCCATCCATCTTCGTCAAGAAGAAGGATCAAACATTGTGGATGTGTGTGAATTATCGACCCCTTAATGAGGTCACTATCAAGAATAAGTATCCTCTTCCTCGGATTGATATTTTGTTTGATCAACTGACTAGAGCGAGGGTATTCTCCAAGATTGACCTCAGATCGGGCTACCATCAGATCCGTATTAGACCTGAGGATATACCAAAGACCGCATTCACTACGCGGTATGGATTATTTGAATACCTGGTAATGTCTTTCGGACTGACGAATGCTCCTGCCCACTTCACTTATCTGATGAACTTAGTATTCATGCCCGAGTTGGACAAATTTGTGGTGGTCTTCATAGATGATATCTTGATATACTCCAAGAATGAAGAGGAGCATGCTCAACACTTACGGATCGTATTGACACGCTTAAGGGAACACCAATTATATGCTTAGTTCAGTATGTGCGCATTTTGGCTGGAGGAAATCCAATTTCTAGGAGATGTGTTATCTGCCAAAGGGATTGCGGTGGATCCCAGCAAGGTCAAGGATATTTTGGAGTGGAAACCCCCAACCACTGTTCATCAAGTCCGAAGTTTCCTTGGACTAGCTGGCTATTACCGCCGATTTATACCAGATTT
Source organism: Zea luxurians (assembly GCA_029449295.1). NCBI lineage: Eukaryota > Viridiplantae > Streptophyta > Magnoliopsida > Poales > Poaceae > Zea > Zea luxurians. Next base: position 20,050,552 of record JAOPSE010000042.1, read on the forward strand.
TTCTAAGCTTGTGAAACCCATCACAAGTTTATTGAAGAATGATACTAAATTCAATTGGTCTTCAAAATGTAATGAAGCCTTTGAGAAATTGAAGGTATTATTAACCACTGCTCCGGTATTGGCTCAACCGGATATTAATAAGCCCTTTGATGTGTATTGTGACACATCAGGCAGTGGTCTCGCTGGTGTATTAATGCAAGAAGGCCAAGTAATAGCTTATGCTTCAAGGCAGTTGCGCCAGCATGAGGAACATTATCCCACTCATGACCTGGAGTTAGCTGCTGTGGTTCATGCCCTGAAGATATGGCGTCATTATCTGCTAGGAAATGTCTGTCATATTTATACAGACCACAAAAGTTTGAAGTATATCTTTACCCAGTCCGAGCTCAATATGAGACAAAGGAGATGGCTCGAGCTTATTAAGGATTATGAACTAGAAATCCATTATCACCCATACAAAGCTAATGTAGTGGCAGATGCACTCAGTCGCAAGGCCTCCTGCCATTGTTTAACAATGAGGACTTCTGACATTACATTATGCTAGGAGATGGAGAATCTGAACCTGGGAATGTTCAGCATGGGACTTCAAATCACTTGAAGCTTGAGTCAGTCATCTTACAAAGGATAATTGATGCACAAAAGAATGATGAGGGTATGAAACATATCCATAAGAAGATAAAGGCTGGAAAAGCCAACTGCTTCAGAGAAGACGATCAAGGTGTCGTATGGTTCAACAACCGCATAGTTGTGCCAAAGAATGAAGAAGTCCGCCAGCAAATTCTAGATGAAGCACATCTTAATCACTATTCTATTCATCCCAGAAGCACTAAAATGTATCAAGATCTGAAACAGAATTATTGGTGGACGAAGATGAAGGTTGAAATCGCACGCTATGTGGCAAGATGTGACACTTGTAAACGTGTCAAGGCCATACACCTGAAAGCTGCTGGTCCATTACAATCTTTACCAATACCAACATGGAAATGGGAAGATATTAGTATGGACTTTATTATGGGATTGCCCAGAACCGCGAAAGGGTATGATTCTATCTGGGTTATTGTTGATCAGCTTACGAAAATTGCTCATTTTCTACCAGTCAAGACATATTACTCGGTTCTCACCTATGCGGAATTATACATTGCTCGCATTCTCAGTTTGCACGGTGTTCTGAAGACTATAGTGTCGGATCGTGGACCTCAATTTGTATCCAAATTCTGGGAAGAACTTCATAAATCCCTGGGTACCAAATTACTCCACAGTTCGACCTATCATCCTCATACCAATGGGCAGACTAAGAGGGTAAACCAAATACTTGAAGATATGCTGCGGGCTTGTGTTCTGGAGTTCCCACAGAAATGGGATGAATGTGTACCGTTAGCGGAGTTCTCATATAATAATAGCTATCAATAAAGCATTAAGATGGCACCCTTCGAAGCTTTATATGGACGACGATGTCGTACTCCGCTAAATTGGTCTGAACCAGGTGAAAGGTACTTTTTCAGGCCTGATATAGTGAAAGAGACCAAAGAAAAGGTTCAGAGAATAATTCATAATTTGAAGAAAGCTCAAGTTCGTCAGAAGAGTTATGCAGACAAGCGACGACAACCCTTGTACTTTCTCGTGGGAGATTATGTCTACCTGAAAGTTTCACCGATGAAGGGTGTATCACGTTTTGGGGTTAAAGGGAAGCTTGCACCACGATATATTGGTCCTTTTCTCATTCTTGAAAGATATAGGCCAGTGGTGTATCGACATCAACTACCTGAAACCTTGTCTGCTGTACATAATGTGTTCCACGTGTCTCAGTTGAAGAAGTGTCTTCGGGTTCCAGATCGAACCATTGAAGTAACAGATGTTGTCCTAGAGCCAGACTTGACATATTCAGAACACCCTTTTTGAGTCTTGGATCAAAAGGACAGGGTTACCTAGAGAAAGACTCTCAAGTTTTATAAGATACAGTGGAGCCAACATTCCGAAAATGAGGCTACATGGGAAACTCAAGACTTTTTAGAAAAGAATTTCTCAGGCTTTTTAGCCTCCTGTAATTTGGAAAGTGTATAAAAATGTGAAGCATTTTCTTTTCCATTACTTACCCTAGGACTTTTAATCTCGGGACGAGATTCTTTTATGGGGGCAAGGATGTAACACCCCTGGCGTTACTGTTACTAAAACTTGAGCATAACATTATCAGCATTAGCATTGCATATGTTTGATACACCTAGAGTGCATTCACTAGGCAAAATTCTCAAACAAGTTGTATTGCTATGGCATTTTGCAAATAAAACCCTGGAGTAGGGTACTTAACCCTAAATGAGGTTCAGAAGGGTAAAACAAAACCCAAATAGAGAAAACCCTAAAGCTTAAGTGAAATAGTTACAAAATGTTACCAAGAATGAATCTAAGTTGCATTCACACCTCTGAAATACCAAGAACCCTAATTGGAACCCTGGAAAACCCTAAACCTAAACCCTAGGGGGCTAAGTGCAAAATTAGGGCACTTTTGGACTAAAGTGCAAAAACTAGTAAAGTAAGGTGTTTTAAGTCATATGGTTCACAATCATGAAGATTTGCAAGCTAAACCCTGAATTTTGGACCTATTTGCAAAAAGACCCTATTGGTGTTCTAAAGGCTAAGTCTGAAATTCAGTGTTTGAGCTCATCTTTGAGGCTTTGTAACTTTCAAATTATAAGGTTTTTGCCCTAGGTCACCACATCAACTTTGTAGCTCTATAGAAGGAGAATAACTTTTCTTAAGAGTGTAAGCATGGTTGTTATGAAGAAATTGGAGAAAAATGCACCCAAAAATGGGTTGTCAGGCTGTTGAAGTCTGAATTTCAGACTGATAGTGCAACTGCAGGAACTTTGGGCATAAATTCAAACATGATTTAGTAGGAATTTGGCTATACTTGTTATGGCAAGATTGTAGCTGAATTATTGGACTACAACTTTGCTGCAGAACTTTGGATAAGTTGCCATAGAAATTTGAGAGAAATTTGGCTCTAAACTTTGACTGTCAGGTGCACTGAATGGGCTTCGCCATGGTACAGTATCTGAATAAGATCAGATCAACCGTTTGCCACCGACGATCTCTGCCATTATTCACACCGTCGCTGCGATTCGTGTTCGCGGGTAAGATCACTATGGATTGAAATCTTGGCACTGGATTAGCTCGGGCATAGGTGCAAATAAGGTTCACCGTACCCCCTTGCTCATAGATCGCTCGGGATGAATCTCGCCGCCGTTGATCCATCACTGCCGTCTGCCGCGTGTCCAGACACTTTACCACGTCGCGGCTAACCGTGCTATGCATATACGGTGATCGTCGGAGGAGTTAACCCAATAAAGGCCACGTTGAGCAGCCATCGATGACTCATCCTGTTTCTCATTGATCACCACCCGCCGCTCAAATTCGTGGTGCTCGTGGTCGAACGCTATAAATTGAAGCCACCGTGAGCTCCATAAGATCATCGTGCACCCAGCCACCCAGTATTTCCCCTAGTTGACCACCAGTGAGCTCCAATTTTGAATTTCTCCCAAACACACTTAAGAACACCGCAGAACCAACCTCGCCGTGGCCAGCGTGATACAGGTCAACTCATCCTCTCTGCTCTCTCGTTTGAGTGCTCTCATGAACCCGTGATGCTCGTCGACCCACCCGATTGAACTAGACCGCCACCAATCACCGGGAACGCATCGTTCTTTGGAGTATCCGCACTGTCACCGTGGCCAGAGACATTTGGGTAGCCATTCATGAAATTGATTTAGGAGAAACGTTCACTAGGTCCCGAATTTGGTTTAGGCCAAAGAAGGGCGTCGGTCCTTGCGTGAATCGGCCGTTACGCGAGCTCGCCGGAGCTCTACCGTGCCGCTCACCGTCGTGGTCTTAGCACGGTAAAGGAATAGAAATCCAGGGGCTTTTCTGCATCTGTCAGCGACTCAGTCAAATAGTGTCATGACCCCGCTTCCAGTTATTCAATAAGCCAAGGGCCTTTCTGCAAGTCTGCCGCGCAGGCGCGCGCGGGGGCAGCTTCCTTCGGGCGTGGGCTGACTTGGGCTACTTCCGGCCCAGCACTGTTCAAGCTTTTCCCTTTTTCTTTTTAATGAAACTTTGGAAATCTATAAGAAATTGTAGAAAAATGGTAAAAATGTCAAACCAATTTTCTTAGGTTCCTTATTTTCCATAGTATTTAATAAAAATAGTTTTATGGTTTTTAAGTCAAATAGGGAATTTTGGAGCATTTAAAATAGCCTCAAACTTTGTTTCTAGATTTTTAGAAAATATAGAATGATTCCCAAAATTCCCCAAACTTTTTAGATGACCTTTATACATCATTTAGAAGAAGCCTTGGGTAGAGTTTGGTATGATTTGGACCTTGTTTGATACTTAGAGCCCAAAATCCTACCCCCTGCCCTTTGAATTCCTTTACTGACTCCGGAAACCCTAGGTTCTCGGAGAACCGTGAAGGAAAATTGTACTCAAGACTTTAGATAATAAACTCTTATTATCTTTGCAATCTCATGAGCATTACATGGGCATTCATTATTATGTATGGTTATATTTAGAAAACGAAGAAGAAGTTGAAGTAGAAGGAGAGAAGACTTCACCACCACCACCTCAGGAACATCAGGCAGATAGCTGTTTTTATTTTGACATCTGTGGAACTGAGTCTGAATCACCTGTAAACCAAGGCAAGCCCCGGTGCATTTGCCACCTCCTTGATTCTTTTAAACTCTCCCTCACTTGCTTGATGCATTAAGTGATAGGAGTTGATTGCTAAAACAATTCCTGCATTTCCTTCCTTGAATATGATTACCTTCCTTTCAATCCCTGTTTTACAAAGATTTTTCCTATGCTTAGTTTTGTTTTAGCAAACAAAATGTTTTGTTTTTACAAAAGATGATGTTGCAAAGAGGGAGGGATGTTTTTGAAAAGAAAACTTGATGGTGGATCCATCATGGCCATGATGGGTTCAACATCGGAAAAGATGTACCTCTGTCAGGTACCAAACTTTGGGATTGAAATGATTAAGATGAGACCGGGCGGGTGACTTGCACGAGAAGAGAGTCTCGGTGTAGTGTCTCCGTCTGAGTCGATTAAGGACCATCTCGATGTAGGCTTGATGACCGAGGACCCTTTAACTGGTCACATGCCTCGTCATGGGTAAGCTTTGCCTCGGGCAGACTAAGGCCAGAATAAGATACCATGCAGTGGGAGTGGAGAGATGGCGAGAGTAGCGTGTACCCTCCATGGCAAGAGGCTGGACGGTGGTGTATCTGTGCTCTCGGTTGGCGTGAACCTGATCTGGTCTTAAGAACCCCGGTGGCGAGTTGACATATGCAAGGGTTAAGTGCTACATATGTCGTGTGATTAGAGATCCTCAGCTGAGTATAATCGATTCAGATCGCCGTACCTTCGCGGTTATGAAGACTTGGTCACTGACCTATACGAAGAACTCCAGTAAAGATGAAGGATTGTTAAGAAATTGGCTAGTGCAGGTTAAGTGTTTGGACTAGGGTAGAAAGAACCCTAGATACAGGTAATCTGACTTAACCTGACAAGTAAAATTTGATTTTTAAGGATCCACTTTTAGTAAGCATTTTTGCAAACAGAGTCTTTGATTATTGTTAAGCCTTACCTTGACTCCCTCAGGCCAGCATACCCTTGAGAGTCTTTTCTTTAGTCGGGTAAGCCTTGCTGAGTAATTCCATACTCAGGGTTTTATTCCCTATTGTGTTTAGGTGAAGAAGCGACAAACTTTTGTTGTTTCTGTTCCAAGGTGGTCTCAAAAGAAGAAAATCAAGAGTAAAGCTACAGGAGGAAGGGTTCCTCCATAAAAACTTTTTGTTTGATACTTATCAGGAGGGGTTTTTGCCTCCCTTGGCTTGTAATAATATTACTCTGCACTCGTATGTTATATTCTGGTCTGCAATAATATAACCTTGTCTTACTTTTAAATAAAGGTAAGTTTATGTAACCGCTTCTGCATTTTCGTATCTCCGATGATTTATAATATCTGCGTGACGGGTAAAACACTCTTGGGAAAGGTAAAGCAGATACCAAACTTGTCAAGTGATACAGGAACACCTGCAAGGTTGTCTGAGGTCCGTAGGACAAAAACAACTGTAGGTGCGCCTAATGACTTGGGTGGTTCCGTCACATTAACAAAGTTAGACAATTTCTTAGGGGCATTAATTTTGATATTGCTTCCCTGTTGGAAACCAATGCCATCCTTAATGCCAGGGCGTCTCCCACTATGGAGCATGCTACGAGCAAATTTAAATTTTTCATTCTCTAGTTCTTGCTCGGCAATTTTAGCATCTAGTTTAGCTATATGATCATTTTGTTGTTTAATCATAGCAATGTGATCATGAATAGCATCAATATTAATATCTCTACATCTAGTACAAATAGAAACATGATCAACACTAGATGTAGAGGGTTTGCAAGCATTAAATTCATCAATCTTAGCATGTAAAATGGCATTCTCATTTTTAAGATTGGAAATAGAAACATTGCAAACATTTAAATCTTTAGCCTTAGAAACTAATTCATCATTCTTAATTTTAAGGCTAGAAAGTGATGCATTCAATTTATCAATCTTAGCAATTAAACTATCATTTTCATTTCTAAGACTGACCATTGAATTATTACAAGCATTTAATTTTTCCACATTAGCAATTAAACTAGCATTCTCATTTCTAAGGTTGGAAATAGTGTCATGGCATATGCTAAGCTCATTAGTCAATTTTTCACATTTTTCTATTTCCTGAGCATAAGCATTCTTTACCTTAACATGCGTTTTATTTTCCTTAATAAGGAATTCCTCTTGGCTATCCAAGAGTTCATCCTTCTCATAAATAGCACCTATCAGTTCATTCAATTTTTCCTTTTGTTGCATGTTAAGATTGGCAAAAAGTGTAAGCAAATTATCTTCATCTTCACTAGAGCTACCTTCATCACTAGATGTTGTATATTTAGTGGAGGCTCTAGATTTTACCTTCTTCTTCTTGCCGTCCTTTGCCATGAAGCATTTGTGGCCGACATTGGGGAAGAGGAGGCCCTTGTTGACGGTGATGTTGGCCGCGTCCTTGTCGGAGGAGTAGTCAGTGGAGCTCATGTCGGAGTCCCAATTCCGACACACGTGGGCATCGTCGCCCTTCTTCTTGTAGTATCTCTTCTTCTCCTTCCTCTTTCCCTTCTTGTTGTCGCCCCTGTCACTATCACTAGATATAGGACATTTAGCGATAAAATAACCGGGCTTACCATATTTGTAGCGCACCCTTTTGGAACAGGGCTTGTAGTCCTTCCCCTTCCTTTGTTTGAGGATTTGACGGAAACTCTTGATGATGAGTGTCATCTTGTAGCACCCCAGGTATTTATATTCCGCTCGATAATGAGTACTATTTTAAGCACGTGATCGGTGGATAAAACAGATGTTAAATTTTAATATCACATCCATTCTGCTTGTCGCGAGTTCGACTTTGTTTTTATCTGTCCAAGCTCTTCCGAAATTTTCGTGATATTTGGAACATCGTCATTCCGAAAATCGGTGCGTCCGGTGATTATTTCAATCCATCACTCGCGCGAATACAAAATTCGGAAGTCCGACCCACTTGGACGATTTTTATTCCGATCAAATTAGTTTAAACTCGACCACTAAAATACTCGGTGCAAAATAATCCGAATCGTACGTCGTCTGAGTGAAATCGTGTGCGAGGATATAATTCAATTTATTCTTCGGCACGCTGTTTGGTGACGAAATCACGTATGCATTGCGGATCTGGTTTCGGCTAATTTCGGTCGAATCACGCAGAATAAATTGTTTGTACCGAAATCAGTTTATTTCGGTCTGTTGTTTCTCGTCGGATCCAAATCTTCAGATATAAACAATTATGAAACAATTCGGTACCCACTCGTCAACCGAGACAGCTCGTCCGAGAAATTTTAAGTGAGCTACAATTCACTGGTAAATTATCCGTGGCTGTGGAACCAGGTGTTCAGACACGAATGAAATTATTGATTTTAAATTAAATAGAATATAGTCCGAAATACTGTTCGGAATTGTTCCGATTACGTCTCGCTCCGATCTGAGAATCTTGATCCAAAATATCTTTCTCTCTTATCCGGGTATGAATATTTTGCTGAAAAATTGATTCACGTCATCTTCCTTCCACCGTTCCTATACTGAGCATGCACTTTTCTTTGAAAAAAATCTGGTTTCTTTCTTATCCAATCAGATGACGCTTGCTTCCTGGATATTTAGCTTCCACCGCTCTCTCTCTGATATTTTCTGTTGTCGTGCGTCCTGGTGCAGCTCACGCTGGCTTTTCCTCGCCACGGTCTCCACCTCCTGCACACAGCCGAGTTCGTCTGCGCGCAGTAGCGTCTACTCCCTGCTCTCAACTCCCTGGTCGGCGTTCTGCCTTTGGCTCTAGTGGCCACGCGCTCTTCGTGCGCACCTCTCTGACCCCGATGCCGTCGTCTCCCACCTTTGTCCAAACCACTGCGACGAGCTCCTTGCTCCCCATGCGCCTTTCCTTGAAGCTGGGCTCTTCATTGACACACATGTCTTGCTCCAGCTCACGGTGTTTTCCCCAGTCGCGCCCATGCCGAGTCCCTCTCTGTCCGTGTCATAACGCTCGCTCGGCCGCTCTTACTTCCTTCCTGCTGCAGCTTGCACATGGCGTCTAGCCCTGTCGGCCTCTTTGATGCTCGGCACCCAGCCCCAGCTTGGATCCGCTGTGAGCTCACCGGACCACCATCGCTGTGTGTGTGGTTTTGAAGTTTACGCAGACTCGGTCGCGTTTGCTCGTCATCACTGCGGCGCGCTCGCTCCTTGTCCATCGGGCTTCGGCGTGCTCGCGTTTACCGTTGAGTCGTCGAACCCCATCCTTGCTCGACTCCCAAGCAAAATCCCTGATCCGCATCCTACTCGCCGTCGATTTCCCCCGCCTATGACCGCGGCGCTCGCGCCTCAGATCCCCGTCGCCACGCCATTATTTTCGTCAAATAGAATTGTGGTGCTGACACGTCAATGTCATGATTTGCCTTCGCATTATGGCTGGTTGGCTATCTTGTTGTCGTCATGTTCACTCCAACTCTGCCTCTACGTGCTCGCCTCCGATCACCGCTGCAATTTTAGAAGTTCGAGTGAAGAAGTGGAACTCGCAGGGCACTTGCCAGGAACTCGACTGGAGGCATGAACAAGAATCACAGTTGCTTGGAATTTTAATTGAATCGGTAACCGTTCTCTAGTTCGCTATTTCTTTAATTGATTGAGTCGATGGATTGAATAAATTAATGTGTTAGTGCGAGGCTTATTAAGGTGCTCGATAAATTGCGTGAGTCACGAAACTCTCATCGACTTCGCAGTTCTTGCGATTATCGAGCCAGATTCAGCTATAGCGAATTATTTCGCTATTCCGGTCACTTAGCTGAATTAGTGGAAAGAGTAGAATTTTAGTAGGCATGTGTGTTGATGAAATAATTTAATCACTTATAAAGATGTAGTATAATTTATAAGGCAAGGGATTAGTTTAGAATTAAATTAATTAACTGATAAGTTATGATTAGGCTAATTGTATTTTGTGTGTATAGTTTGTTGTTCGTGATGTTTGTGTTAGGTTCGAGAAGCGTAATTATTGCGCTTAGTCATACGTATGTAACTAGTGTTTCCGTATAAAATTATACAACGCCACGCCGATATGCGTTTAATTCGCTATCGCGTAGTACTATTTAGGTTTGAAATATTCCTGTCTATATGCATTCATATGCATAATGCATTTCATTCAGGTACGTTAATTAATTGCGCGATGCGGAAGACAAGCCAAGTCGACCCCAAGCACGGGCTACTCTGCATGGTGAAGCTAATGGACGAATTTGAAGATGGGCAGACTGAACAAATGCCAAGCCAAAGGATGGTCGTCAAGTGATCGACGTCTAACCAACACTAACCTAGTGTTTATCCCAGGCAAGCCCCGGTGCATGCAACCCCTTCCTTGTGTTTTTAAATAATTTTTGCACACTTTAAGTCTAGTGAAATGTGCACTAGGTTTATAGGAGTTGCTTGGAAACCCTTTGATGCATTGCCTTCCTTGATATACATACCTTTATAGATACTTCTGATGAAGTATCAAAATATGATTTACAAAAATGCATAGCTCTGCTTAGATCTTGTGGATAGAAGTTGTCTTTCGCAATAAGGCCTTGCTCAGGGGTTATCCTGAGGAAAGGTGGCTTCTACCTGCAAGATTATTTTCATTGGGAGCAATGGTGGGATCTTACTGCAAAGTTCCCTATAATGCTCTTTTCATCCTAAGGAACACAAACAATCCTAAGGATGGAAGTATTTAAATCAGGACTTGGGCTAGGAACAGGTGATGTTCTACCCAGGTTGATTAAGGATTGGATGCGTATGTAGGCCTGCTGATCGAGGACCCTTTAACTGGTCACATGCCTCGTCATGGGTAAGCCTTGCCTCGGGCAGACTAAGGCCAGAATAAGATAACACGAAATGGGCGTGGAGCGGTGGCGAGAGTAGCGTGTACCCTCCGTAGCAAGAGGCTAGACGGTGGTGTATCTGTGCTCTCGGTTTGCGTGAACCTGATCTGGTCTTAAGAACCCCGGTGGTGGGTTGACATATGCAAGGGTTAAGTGCTACATATGTCGTGTGATCGGAGATCCTCAGCTGAGTATAATCGATTCGGATCGCCGTACCTTCGCGGTTATGAAGACTTGGTCACTGACCTACAACCTAAGTCTGGATGTGAACATTATGAATAAAAATGATGTTGTATTGATGAGATGGTGAAATTAGACCAGCTGCAAACAGAGTCTATTAATACTTAATTTGGCGTTAAAATATTGAAAGTAAGGACTCACTTTAGTAAGCTATTTCTGCAAAAGTATCTAAGTTGATTCTTGCTAAAGCCTCTCCTTGATTCCCAATTCCAGCATACCCTTGAGAGTCTTTTCTTTAGTCGGGTAAGTCTTGCTGAGTAATTCCATACTCAGGGTTTTATTCCCTATTGTTTTTCAGGTTCTAACCTTGTGCTGCTGTGATGGTGTTAAGTGCCGGTGGGCTCGGCCTTCTTATAAGTCTAAGTAATTCTTCTATACTTCTTATTGAGGATGGTCATTTGAGCTAGCATATATTTCAAACTTATACTTTTGTAACCACTCTGATAAAATAATATAAAATTTTTGTAACTTGTAAAATTTAGTAATAAGATTTCCGCTGCAAAAATATTGGTGTGTGTGATTTGTGTTACTTAATCCCGCGGTTCTGGTTGTAAGTGGTTTATCCGATGTCCTTGGGGCAATCGGACAGATCCTATTAAGTTATCTGGTGCACATGCATAGCCGTCTGAAGTCTTTGGGACAAGGACAGGTGCATGTGGGCCCAATAACTTGGAGGTTCTGCCACAGCTGGTATCGGAGCTGGATTAAGTATATACGGTCACATACATATTTTCAAAACAAATGTTTTGGTTTTGAAAAACCTATTTTCAACTAAACACATTGTTTGGCTTTGAAAAACCGCTTTGAAAACTATAATGCTAGCGACATCCTCTGTTAAGCCCTAAGTTAAGGACTACCAGGTGGCTTATTTGAAAACCACTAACCCACAACCGGGGGTATTGCATACATGTGTATTGTTATTTTTGATGCCATTCAGTTTTGAATGGATCGACGCTCAAGGTAAGGTGAGATGGGAGAGCATGACCGAACAACCGTCGGTCTAGGGAAGAGTGTAAAAAGCGCTTGATTATATACATGTTCCACATATGTATATATGAAAGCTGCGATGTGGAGTATTTACTTTTCTGGGAATCAGTATCCCATGAATGTGTATGGGTATACAGACATGGGAATACTGAGAAGTGTAATGTACTTGTAACGACGCACCTACGCTCAGGTAAGAAGGTGAGTTACCATAATGAGTTGCCCTATGGTTAAAGTGTGGCAACGGCGCCTATGCGTGGCTCGGCGCTTAATGATGAGCTGGCCACCATATAGCAATATATGGAGTATAAACTGTGATAAACTGTCATGTTTGAATTGCATCATTAGGAAAATGGGTTGTAATGAAATTTTCTGCAGGTACACTAACCTCGAAAACGTATGTGTAGTGACGACTAGCAAAATACCGTGAGAGTCGTTAGTATGCCACCGATATAGAACGCTATTGCCACATGATGTTGGCAAAAATCAGTGAGGACGAATAAGACGAGCATGCATCCTGATTGTTGCATTATGTTTGTCATCTATACACCCAAGATGCTTCTCTGATCTTTATTCCAGTAACCAGTGATTGTAGATAATGTGGTGTAATGTTGTATTATGGACTTCAATGAAATAGTTGTCCTCCGTTCCTTAGGTAATATGTTTAGGTGTTATAGGTGTTTGCTCTTGTGCTTGATGTGCCGATAGACTGTTGGTGACTTGTTTGCCTAAACCCAGAACTAGGCCATGTTCTTATTTAGTGAACCATGACCCCAAAGTTGAATTCTCCATTATCACTCCATGACAAAGCCCATACAAATAAATGCGTAGACAATTTCCTTATTGGACATAAAATGTACCTAAGCTTAAAACAAGAATCTCAAGTCATGCCTCTTTCTAGAACCATTCCCTTGTTCAGTTGATGCAGGTTGAGGTCCCTATTGTATTCGGCCTCTCCTTGTTGATCATCTTGTCGCCTTATCAACCTAACTTAGGAAAGTCATACCTAATCATTTTCCTTTGTTTGATGCCTTTAGTTTCCCCATCTTTCTCGAAGGCATACCAACTTAATTTTATGATTGTTTTCCCTTTGTATCTAATCAGATACTAATCCTTGGCTTGTAATCTGTGTGATGGGCATAGAAATATGCTTGGGGCTGAATTAACAGTCTCCCATCGTACTTGTTCATCAGTTTAGGTTATGGCCATGCCTTGTTCATTTCATTGGGCCATGATCTATTTGGTTCTCTACTTGTAACCGTTTTGACAGGTAGAGTATCTTTGTATATTGTCACCCTTGCCCAATTCATTGTGTTGCGTGAGATTTCTTATTGGTTACGTCTGGTATTGGCGTTATGACTAAAATTGATGATGCCACGCCAAAACCGAGGGCCTCCTGTGGGTATACACACAAGGTTGTGCTGCTTGATACACGCTAGTATCACAGTTAGTAGTCATAATCCATTACGAGATTATATTAATAAGTTATCTCTACACAAATTGTTCTTACCACGTGAGATTCATTATTGGTGCCAGTTTTGTAATGGTGTCATGGTTAAGGACTTATGGTACCGCAGCGAAACTGAGAGCCTCCTGTGAATGCGCACACAGGATTTTGCTGCTTGGCGCATGCCGATATCGAAGTCTCTAGTCATGATCCATTGTGGAACTACACTGATGTGTTATCTTCCGTCTATCTTCTCTTGAAACAATTTCTATGTTGTTTGTGAAGTGATCAAGCAACATCTATCATCTCTATTGGATCCAAAGGGCATACCACTTTCATGTGTGGTCTTATTTCTTGTGATCTTTGTAGTGACTACTCATACAAGTTCCCTTTACATCCTTTGTGTAAAGGCGAAGCCCTAGAGCTTTTTAGTGTTGGAAAAACAGCTAATCATCTCTCAAAACGGAAATTGGATTTCCCCTGCTGCTGAGATGCAGGAGTTTGTTCATTCGCTCCCTTATTTAATCCATATATTCCCTAACCAAGTCTGTTCATCTTGCATGAAAAAAAACGGGTGAACAACCTGACCAAATGGATTTCTACCCAACTACATGCTCAACTGTTAATATGAGTGAACTCTCGACCATTGGCTTACTGATGGTACTGAGAGGACATGCCCAATGTCAAAAGTGGTTCAACAAGTTGGTTTTGACTAACTTGTAACTGCCTAGTGAACAAAGGTTCAGTTTAGAGATCGTTTTATCGAGTTGTCTAAACTCACTCTGGTTTAACCCACCCTGAAGAAAGCAGTTATAAGAATCGAGATTAAGTTGACTAGTAACCACCTAATTATCGCTCTAGTTATGCCTCGATCGCCTCACGTGTGTTTTCCTAGCATATGTGATCAAGTCGAGCCATGCCTAGTGCTTGATAAAATGGACTGGTCGTAAAGTCCATATCTACAGATCCCTTCACTGGTGATTCTCTAGAATATATACCATCTTTCGTGGACTTGAATTCTCGGGTTAGCCACATGTTAACCACGGCAGTATTCGACATCCACACCCGTCCCCTGTGCTATGAATTTCCTGTAACCACTTGTTGGTAAACCTCTTTCTGTAGGTTTTACCCAAGATGGTGCATCTGGTTCTGTTTGGGTAAAATCGCGTATTTGCCACTCGCTCAACAGACTCAGATAGTACAGTGTTATCAGAAAAAGCAAACTGCACACATGGAACCTTATGTGTTCCTCTGGCAGACATTATCTCTATTGGTGGACATCTCTAAATTAGCCTAAGGCGATACACGTTACGTCCACTAGAGAAACGACATCCTGAGACATTTGCCTTCGCTCAGAATTGCCTTATATTTACTGCCGATATGGACGTGGGTTACATGCTTCTCTACTCTTAAAAGTCTTTCGCTCCGAATCTCGGGACGAGATTCTTTTAAGGGGGGAGGGCTGTAACACCCCAGGTATTTATATTCTGCTCGATAATGAGTACTATTTTAAGCACGTGATCAGCGGATAAAACAGATGTTAAATTTTAAACATCTTCGCCTATCGAGATTTTAATATCACATCCATTCTGCTTGTCGCGAGTTCGACTTTGTTTTTATCTGTCCAAGCTCTTCCGAAATTTTCGTGATATTCGGAACATCGTCATTCCGAAAATCGGTGCATCCGGTGATTATTTAAATCCATCACTCGCGCGAATACAAAATTCGGAAGTCCGACCCACTTGGACGATTTTTATTCCGAGCAAATTAGTTTAAACTCGACCACTAAAATACTCAGTGCAAAATAATCCGAATCGTACGTCGTCTAAGTGAAATCGTGTGCGAGGATATAATTCAATTTATTCTTCGGCACGCTGTTTGGCGACGAAATCACGTATGCATTGCGGATCTGGTTTCGGCTAATTTCGGTCGAATCACACAGAATAAATTGTCTGTACCGAAATCAGTTTATTTCGGTCTGTTGTTTCTCGTCGAATCCAAATCTTCAGATATAAACAATTATGAAACAATTCGGTTCCCACTCGTCAACCGAGACAGCTCGTCCGAGAAATTTTAAGTGAGCTACAATTCACTGGTAAATTATCCGTGGCTGTGGAACCAGGTGTTCAGACACGGATGAAATTATTGATTTTAAATCAAATAGAATATAGTCCGAAATACTGTTCGGAATTGTTCCGATTACGTCTCGCTCCGATCTGAGAATTTTGATCCAAAATATCTTTCTCTCTTATCCGGGTATGAATATTTTGCTGAAAAATTGATTCACGCCATCTTCCTTCCACCGTTCTTATCCTGAGCATGCACTTTTCTTTGAAAAAATCTGGTTTCTTTCTTATCCAATCAGATGACGCTTGCTTCCTCGATATTTAGCTTCCACCGCTCTCTCTCTCTCTCTGATATTTTCTGTTGTCGTGCGTCCTGGTGCAGCTCACGCTGGCTTTTCCTCGCCACGGTCTCCACCAGCTGCATTTTTCTCAGCGTCTCCCTTTGGTCTGATCCTCAACGTGCCTGGATTTTTATCGTGGAAAATATCTCACTCCCTTATTCCCTATCGCAGCCACAATATTTCTCTGTAAGCCACAAAATCACGCATAACAGACCTCATCTCCTTCACAATAATGCATTTCTGTGATTTCGAAAAAAAAGAAAGAAAACAAAAAAACTCGCTAGCCCTATCCTCTAGCCGTCCGCTGCTGGGATTTTTTTACCAGCCGCCGCCCGCTGTTCTTTTTATACGCGCGGTCTTCTGCTTTCATCTGCGCGCTGCTTCTTCTCCACCGGTCGCGTCCTCTGCTGTGAGCTCGGAATTAGCTCCCAGCCGCGCGTAGCTCCCATGGCATGCATCCTCCCGCGCCCGGTCCCCAACATCGCCGGTCGTCTTCGGCTCGTCGCGCGAACCTGCTTCCTTGGCCGGCGCGTCTCATCCCTCCGGCTGCTCGGCGTCCAGGCGAACTCGCTCCCTGCTGCTTCTTCCTTCCCTGACCGCGCCCTGAAGCTTCCCTATAGCCACGCCCTCACAGTCCATGGACGTCGCCGTGGAACTCCTAGCTCGTGCTCACCATCCCCATCGCCTATGCATCCGCTCCAGCATCTCCCTCGTGCGTCCTCAGCGTGAGCGAGTCCGTCTTGGTCCGGTGGTCCTCTCTGCCTCGGCTCGGCGTTGCCCCGGCCTCCCTCCGAGCTCGCCCAGCTCCCTCCTCCGGCGCGCGTCCAGCCATGGCGCCCCAGCTCGCGGCGTCCCTGTTTTTTTCCTGCCGTCGGCGCTCTGCTCGCTCTCTGGTCTCCCTGCGCGCGCTCCACTCGGCCTCTGCTTATTCCAATGCCGCGCATGGTGCTTCGGCTAGCCGTGGCCGCGCGCTGTGAAGCTCCCAGCGTCGCGTCCCCTTCCCTCTGCTCGCTCGGCGCCCATTCCCCTGTGCTCACCATGGCCGTCGCGCCTGCTTCCCTGCTGGGATTTGGTCCGTGTCCCGGGCCCTCATAGCGTGCCCGACTCCAGCTCCTGCACACAGCCGAGTTCCTCTGCGCGCAGTAGAGTCTACTCCCTGCTCTCAACTCCCTGGTCGGCGTTCTGCCTTCGGCTCTAGTGGCCACGTGCTCTTCGTGCGCACCTCTCTGACCCCGATGTCGTCTTCTCCCACCTTTGTCCAAACCACTGCGACGAGCTCCTTGCTCCCCGCGCGCCTTTCCTTGAAGCTGGGCTCTTCATTGGCGCGCACGTCTTGCTCCAGCTCACGCTGTTTTCCCCAGTCGCGCCCATGCCGAGTCCCTCTCTGTCCGTGTCATAACGCTCGCTCGGCCACTCTTACTTCCTTCCTGCTGCAGCTTGCTCATGGCGTCTAGCCCTGTCGGCCTCTTTGATGCTCGGCACCCAGCCCTAGCTTGGATCCGCTGTGAGCTCACCGGACCACCATCGCTGTGTGCGTGGTTTTGAAGTTTATGCAGACTCGGTCGCGTTTGCTCGTCATCACTGCGGCGCGCTCGCTCCTTGTCCATCGGGCTTCGGCGTGCTCGCGTTTACCGTTGAGTCGTTGAACCCCATCCTTGTACGACTCCCAAGCAAAATCCCTGATCCACATCCTACTCGCCGTCGATTTCCCCCGCCTATGACCGCGGCGCTCGCGCCTCAGATCCCCGTCGCCACGCCATTATTTTCGTCAAATAGAATTGTCGTGCTGACACGTCAATGTCATGATTTGCCTTTGCATTGCGGCTGGTTGGCTATCTTGTTGTCGTCATGTTCACTCCAATCTGCCACTACGTGCTCGCCTCCGATCACCGCTGCAATTTTAGAAGTTCGAGTGAAGAAGTGGAACTCGCGGGGTGCTTGCCAGGAACTCGACTGGAGGCATGAACAAGAATCACGGTTGCTTGGAATTTTAATTGAATTGGTAACCGTTCTCTAGTTCGCTATTTCTTTAATTGATTGAGTCGATGGATTGAATAAATTAATGTGTTAGTGCGAGGCTTATTAAGGTGCTCGATAAATTGCGTGAGTCACGAAACTCTCATCGACTTCGCAGTTCTTGCGATTATCGAGCCAGATTCAGCTATAGCGAATTATTTCGCTATTCCGGTCACTTAGCTGAATTAGTGGATCAAGTAGAATTTTAGTAGGCATGTGTGTTGATGAAATAATTTAATCACTTATAAAGATGTAGTATAATTTATAAGTGTCGGCGTTTCGAGACCGGGGGGTCCCTAAGCCGACGAGTGAATGTCGCCGCGTGCCCCAGCCCAGATGGGTCGACGCGAGGCCGAACGCAAAGGGGGGAAGTGAGGTGGCCGGAGATGGGCGTGAGAGAGGTGGAAATCCCGTGGCCTTCGTGTTCGTCCCGCGCCCAGGTCGGGTGCGCTTGCAGTAGGGGATTACAAGCGTCCACGCGGGAGAGGGAAGCGAGCGGCCCCAAGAGAGCGCCTGTCCCGTCCTCGTCCCCGCGCGGCCAACCCTCTCTAAGAGGGCCCTGGTCCTTCCTTTTATAGGCGTAAGGAGAGGATCCAGGTGTACAATGGGGGTGTAGCAGAGTGCTACGTGTCTAGCGGGGGAGAGCTAGCGCCCTAAGTACATGCCGATGTGGCAACCGGAGAGATTTTGGCACCCAGCTGGTGTGATGTCGTGGCCGTCGGAGGAGCGACGGAGCCTGGCGGAGGGACAGCTGTCGGGGCGGTTGAGTCCTTGCTGACGTCCTCCTGCTTCCGTAAGAGAGCTGAGAGCCGTCGTCGTCACAGAGCATGCGGGGCGCCATCATTGCCTATCCGGCGGAGCTAGCCAGATGGGACACCGGTCTTGTTCTCTGCGGCCCGAGTCAGCTCGGGGTAGGGTGATGATGGCGCTCCCTGTTGACGTGGCTGGCCTGCGCCCTAGGTTGGGCGACGTGGAGGCTCCTCCGAAGCCGAGGTCGAGTCTGTCTTCCATGGTCGAGGCCGAGTCCGAGCCCCTGGGTCGGGCGAGGCGGAGGTCGTTCGGCAGAGGCCAGGGCGGAGTCCGAGCCTTGGGGTCGGGCGGAGCGGAGTTCGTCGTCTTCTGGGGCTGAGCCCGAGTCCGAGCCCTGGGGTCGGGCGAAGCGGAGTTCGTCGTCTTCCGGGACTTAGCCCGAGTCCGAGCCCTGGGTCAGGCGGAGCGGAGTTCGCCGTCTTCCGGGGCTGAGCCCGAGTCCGAGCCCTGGGGTCGGGCGAAGCGGAGTTCGTCGTCTTCCGGGACTTAGCCCGAGTCCGAGCCCTGGGTCGGGCGGAGCGGAGTTCGCCGTCTTCCGGGATTTAGCCCGAGTCCGAGCCCTGGGTCGGGCGGAGCGGAGTTCGCCGTCTTCCGGGGCTTAGCCCGAGTCCGAGCCCTGGGTCGGGCGGAGCGGAGTTCGCCGTCTTCCGGGGCTTAGCCCGAGTCCGAGCCCTGGGTCGGGCGGAGCGGAGTTCGCCCTCTTCCGGGGCTTAGCCCGAGTCCGAGCCCTGGGTCGGGCGGAGCGGAGTTCGCCGTCTTCCGGGGCTTAGCCCGAGTCCGAGCCCTGGGTCGGGCGGAGCGGAGTTCGCCGTCTTCCGGGGCTTAGCCCGAGTCCGAGCCCTGGGTCGGGCGGAGCTTCCTATGGTGCCTTTGGCAGGGCCTGACTGCCTGTCAGTCTCACTCTGCCAAGCGGCACTGCGGTCGGAGTGGCGCAGGCGGCGCTGTCCTTCTGTCAGGCCGGTCAGTGGAGCGGTGAAGTGACGGCGGTCACTTCGGCTCTGCCGGGGGGCGCGCGTCAGGATAAAGGTGTCAGGTCACCTTTGCATTAAATGCTCCTGCGACTTGGTCGGTCGGTGCGGCGATTTAGTCAGGGTTGCTTCTTAGCGAAGGCAGGGCCTCGGGCGAGCCGGAAATATGTCCGCCGTTGGAGGGGGGCCTCGGGCGAGACGGAAATCCTCCGGGGTCGGCTGCCCTTGTCCGAGGCTAGGCTCGGGCGAGGCGTGATCGAGTCGCTCGAATGGACTGATCCCTAACTTAATCGCACCCATCAGGCCTTAGCAGCTTTATGCTGATGGGGGTTACCAGCTGAGAATTAGGAGTCTTGAGGGTACCCCTAATTATGGTCCCCGACAGTAGCCCCCGAGCCTCGAAGGGAGTGTTAGCACTCGCTTGGAGGCTTTCGTCGCACTTTTTTGCAAGGGGACCAGCCTTTCTCGGTTGCATTTTGATCCGGTGGGTGCGAGCGAGCGCACCCGCCGGGTGTAGCCCCCGAGGCCTCGGAGGAGTGGTTTCACTCCTTTGAGGTCTTATTGCCTCGCGTAATGCTTCGGCCGGTCTGGTTGTTCCCTCATGCGAACTGGCCGTAGCCCGGGTGTACGGTCGGGGCCCAAGCTCTCGGGCTGGTATGTTGACGCTGTCAACGGTTCGGCCGGAGCCGGGTTTGCGAGAGCAGCCCCCGAGCCTCCGCACAGGGCGAGAGGGCGATCAGGGACAGACTCGGCTTTTTTACATACGCCCCTGCGTCGCCTTTCCGCAAGGAGGAGGGGGAAAGCGCCATGTTACCCTCGATGGGCGCCGAACATGGTGTCTCCGGTGAGCTGCAAGCGGGTAATCCGAGTGGACGTCCGTGCCCCGTTCGTTAGGGGTTGGCTAGGGGCCCAGAGGCACTCCCAAAAGTACCTGCGGGTGATCTGCCGGACCTGGTCCCCTGGCGACGGGATCCGAGGGCTCGATGCCTCCCTCTGATGGGATTCCGTTACAAGATCGCTCCCGCTGGTCTCGGAAATGTCCTAGGGTACCTCGGGAGCGCAGCCCGAGCCTTGGTTATGTATCGAACGTACCCCTGGTCATCCCTCGCTCGGCGTCTGAGGCGACTGTGAACCCTTCGGGGGCCAGCCTTTGAACCCCTGATCAGTAATGGGCGCGGAGCCCGAGTAGCCCGAGGCGGCCGTGGAACCCTTCGAGGGGCCGGCCTTCGAACCTCTGACCAGTAGTGGGTGTAGGGCCCACGCGATCTGAGGCGGCTGTTGAAACCCTTCGGGGGGCCAGCCTTCGAACCTCTGATCAATAAGGAGGCTCGGAGCCTGGTTCCTTCACGGGGAAGGATCCTTTTCGGGGTATCCCCCTTTCCCGGTCCCTGTTGCAAGAGATAGAGAAAGAGGAAAAAAGGAAAAGGATACGAAATCGAACGACGTGGCGTACCTTTTTTGGCGCGGTTTTTACGGCGAAGGCGAAGCGTCGCCTGCTTCTCCTGCCAGAAGCGCCGTCTGTCCCTCCACGGAGTTAATGCGACGGGGCGAGTTGTTGGCAGGGCGGCCGTTGCGCGTGCGCGAGCCGTTCGAGGAACGGCTGTTTCGCTTCGCGTTTTTTGAATCCCGCATCCGGTCCGGGCGGAACGTCGGAAACAGCCTCGCCTTGGTCTTTATATACCTGGGAGAGGGTCCGGTGACGGTTCTTCGCTCTGCTTCCTGCCTCCTTCTTGGGTTTTCGCAACCCGAGAGACTTTAGCCAGAGAAGAGAAAACCGTCCTTCCAGCCCCTTGCGCCGCCATCCCTTCCGTCTGGTGATGGCCGACCGGGTGACCATCGTCTCGCCGCGCGATCCATGGCCCTCTTCCACGGTGACGGCGAGCGATCTGGAGGATCTGGTCGGCGAGGGTTTGCTTCGCCCACTCACCGATGAGCAGCGACCGGAATGGATACCTCCCGCGGGCGGAGCCGCTCCATCCCCTCCGCCAGGGTACGTCGTGAGCTTCGTCTCCTTCCACGAGCGGGGATTCGGTGCGCCAGCGGGCCGCTTTATGCGGGCGATCCTGTACCACTATGGGGTGGAGTTGCACAACCTCACCCCCAACTCCATCTCGCAGGCCGCTATCTTCGTAGCGGTGTGCGAGGGGTATTTGGGGATCGCCCCCCATTGGGATTTGTGGACCCATCTCTTTTTCGCGGAGCTTTTTGCCTCACCGACGGGGGAGAGGAAGGTCCGCGCGGTGGTGCGGGCCGGCGGCTGCACCCTCCTGCTGAGGCAGTCGTGGGCGTCGCAGTATATTCCTGCCATCCTCGCGTCCTCGAACAAGGGGTGGCAGCGCCGGTGGTTCTACCTCCGGAATGACGGTGAATTGCTTCCGCCGTTCTCCCATCGAGTAGTCACCACCGCCACCGACGCTTGGCGCCATGGGACCCCGCACGAAAGACAGAAGAACCTCGAACCCCTTCTTCAGGCCTTGGAGGCGTTGCGGGAGGGAGGACTCACCGCTGCGGGAGTGATTGCCGCCATCCACCGTCGGAGGGTGCTTCCCTTGGCGGAGCGACGGCTGTTGCTTTGGGAAATGACCCCGGAGGCCGACTGGGAGGGCTCGCGGATGTCCCCTGATCCTCTTCCCTTCGACGCCCTCCAATGGCGGGTGTCGGCTGCGTTGGGGAAGCCGGACCTCCACGCCTTCTCCCAGCTTCTGATGCGCCCCGACCAGGGGTGCGTGACTCTGGTGAGTGTTCGCTCCCTCCTTCTTCATACATTGGGTTGCTTCTGGTTCTTACGATCGGGTTTCCTTCCCCCCCTTCTTCAGGAGGTGGGGTGGCACAAGCCTTCCCTGCCACGGGTTCCGTAGGATGCGGTGGCCCGAACAGCGCGGCGGGTCGCCGCGGAGGAGAAGAAGAGGAAGAAGGACGCGGGGAAGGCCCGGGCCCGTGAGCGGAGGCGGGCTCGAGACGCCTTGGAAAAGCACCGTCGCCAGCAGGAGAGGGAGGGACTCCCGAGGGAGCCGTCGCCGGAAACGCCCGACGACGACGACGACGATGATGATGATGATGAGGAGGACGACATGGCTGCCCGCCTCGGCCTCAGCCCCGGCTTGGGGTGTGGCCAGGAGTCGTCGAGCCAGCCCCCGAGTGGGCCGACGCCGTCAGTCCCCGGAGTCGGGGCGTCGGGGTCCCGGCCCGAGGTACGAGGGCAACCCGAGAGGGCACCTGACCCCTCGGCTGGAGGAGCTGAGGTGACTTCGGGGGGCCAGGCCAGGGCGTCTGCTCTCCGAGAGCCGCCGCTCGCGCCAGCAGCGCATGGAGGTGACTCTCAAGTCACCGTGACAGTGCCTGGGCAATCTGCTCCCCGGGTATCCAAAGCAAGGGTGGCGCCGAAGTTGCCGGCGAAGCAGACCTTGGTGGCTGTTCCGGGAGCTGGGATCCAGGAGACTTCCCCCCAGGCGCGGTGGATCATGGCCCGGAGCGGGTAGGTAGCTCGGAATGTCCTCGTCTTGGCTTTCCATTCATATGTCTCAGCCGTGATTTTCCTTCTTCCTTCAGCAAGCGGAGCCATGGCCAGACCAACCTGGCACCCCGGAAGGCCCTTAAGACAGCGCTGGCCTGTGCGGCCAGCGCTGCTGCGGGCCTTGTCGTTCAGCCGACCCTCTCTCAAGGCATCCCGCCGCAGGGGGCTCGGGCGGCACCTGTCGTTGTGGAGCAGGTTCCCGAGGCTGGCTCTTCTGCCGAGGCGGCCATCGTGATAGGGGAGGCAGGCGACGCTGGCGTGGTCCCGAGCCCACCTGTCGTGCCGGCCATGCCGGCGCCTGCCGCTACCGAAGTCGCCGCCGTCCCAGTCGGGGAGCGACCGGTTGCTGCCGGCGTCGAGACGGCTGATGCGTCGGTGCCCAGTGCCACGGAAGAGGTGGGCGTGGAGGCGCGATCCATCCCGCCGGGCGGCAGCCTCATCGCTGTGCGGCGGAGCCCCGGGGCCCGGCGCCAGTTGCTCCGGTTTCGGACCCGCGAGGCCTCGGACCCTGTTTTCATTCTCGACGATGAACAGGAGGACCAGTCCTGGGGTGAGCTCCGCGAGTGTGCTGAAGCAACGGTGGGGTCGCTCCAGTCGTCGCTGGAGGTTTTCTGCAGGGACGTCCCCAAAATCCTCCAGGTAACGGTTTCAGGCATACCTTTTCTCTTCTGTGAATGAGGCATTCTTCGTGACGCCCCGTTTCCTTCCCCCAGGATCTAACGGATCGGAGCGCCACCAAGTCGTCGTTCATCCGCCGCGAGGCCGATGTCTGGGGCTCGCTGCGATCCCTGAGGACCTCGCTCGCCGGGGCTACTGCGCGCCTTTCTCAGCAGGATGCCAAGGTAGCGGACCTCCAGTTGCTCTGCACTGACCTGAGAGCCGAGGCGGCAGCGGCGCGCGCGGAGGCGGCAGCGGCGCGCGCAGAGGTGCAATGGCAGCGGTCGGAGTTCGTCCAGGTCGTCGAGGAGCGGGACCAATCTCGGAGCCGGGCTGCCGAGGACGAAAGCCGGGCTGAAACCCTCGCGGCCGACTTAGCCGCAGCCCAGGTCGCGGCCTCGGAGCAACGTGCCCGAGCCGGAGGTACGCCTTGGCCGTCCTTGGTTCTTGTTCTTGTCTGTTTCCTCTGCTTGTGTTTGAGATCTTTCTTCTGGCTGTTCGCAGAGCTCGAGTCCGCCCTTGGCGAGTCCGCCAAGGCGCTTGCCGAGGCGCTTGCCGGAGCTGCCGAGCAGCGGGAGGCCGATCTTGCGGCCATGTCCGAGGCCGTCTCGGACGTTTATCGAACCCTTGGCTCCGGCGACGTCCCTTCAGGAAGCTCCCCTCAAAGCCGCCTTCAAGCCTTGGGTGATCACACGCGCGGCAGAGTCCGCGAGGCGCTACACCACGGCGTCAGGCGGGCCTTCGCCGTGCTCGCTTCCCACTACGTTGTGGACCTGGAGCGGGTTAGCGAGGGGTATTGTCTTCCTGATGAAGACGATGCTGCCCTGGCAGAAGTTCAGCGGCTCGACGCAGTCGCCGCGGGTCCGAGCGCAGTGCTGGCGACCACCTTTGAGGCGGAGATCCTTCCCCCTGCGCCATCGCCGGAAGCTGAGATGGTCCTCACCGAAGGCGGGGACGGAGCTGAAGGCGCGGCTCCTTCCCGAGGCGACGCCTAACTCTTGTTGGGACAGTTTCTGTTGGATGTGCGTGTGTCCTACTGCGGCCGCTGAGGCCTGAACACTTTGTTTTCATTGCATGAAGTCGCACTCTTCTTCCTTTTATTTTGCGTGTCCGGCTTAGCCTGTCAACCATAGGGTGACTTCCCGAGCAGGGTCATTTTTCGTGGCGGGTGATGAGTGAGGTGTCCCTAACCCGGAGGCATAGGAGCTCCTCGGCTCAGTCGACCTTGCCATTTACATGCACCCACTTTCGCTCCTCGGGGCCCTGCTTCTGACATAGCCGGGAGAACGCAAAAGCCTTTTTGATCGAAAATTTTGGATGCGGAGAGGTACACCCAATCTTGACGCAGAGGGGTTCCCCCTTTTTAGCCCCCGAGGGAAGGTCGGGCTCTGCCGAGGCGAGGCCGATCCTCCCTTGACGACTGAGACTTGCGTGGGAGCGAGGAATACGAACAGCTTGAAAACATCTTAAGGGTAGAAGCGACGTAGCTGTCGGACGTTCCAAGCGTTGCCGTAGACCTCGCCCTGACCACCGGCCAGCTTGTACGTTCCGGGCTCCAGAACGTCGGTGGTGACAAGCGGCCTTTCCCGGGGGTGTGTGCAGCCCCCGGGTACTCCCAGCAAGGGCTCGGGGTGCTGTGCGATGGTCGGGGTCTTCTCCTGGTTGGCTTCGATGCCCCGTTTGGAGATAACGAACTCCAAGACCATGCCCTGGGGCGCCCCGAGGACCCACCTTTCAGGGTTGAGCTTAACGCCTTTCGCTTCTTTTCGCTTGTGGATCTCCTCGCCTATCGCTCTGCGCTTCTCCCCGTTGAATCAGCGCAGAGGCTATTTGACGGGTCGGGCTCCGGCCCGAATATCCAACGAGTGCTCGGCGACATCCCTCGGTATGCCGGTCATGTCCGAGGGACTCCACGCAAAGACGTCGGCGTTTGCGCGGAGAAAGTCGACGAGCACTGCTTCCTATTTGGGGTCGAGCCCGGGACCGATCTGGATCTGCTTGGAGGCGTCGCCACTGGGGTCGAGGGGGACGGCCTTAACCGTCTCCACTGGCTCGAAGTTGCCGGCATGACGCTTCACGTCTGGCACCTCTTTAGAGAGGCTTTCCAGGTCGGCGATGAGGGCCTCGGATTTGGCGAGGGCCTCGGCGTACTCCACGCACTCCACGTCGCTTTCGAACGCGTGTCTGTACGTGGGGCCGACGGTGATGACCCCGTTGGGGCCCGGCATCTTGAGCTTCAGGTAGGTGTAGTTGGGGACGGCCATGAACTTCGCGTAGCATGGCCTCCCCAGTACCGCATGGTAGGTTCCTCGGAACCCGACCACCTCGAACGTCAGGGTCTCCCTTCAGAAATTGGAGGGCGTCCCGAAGCAGACGGGAAGGTCGAGTCGTCCGAGGGGCTGGACGCGCTTCCCAGGAATGATCCCGTGGAAGGGCGCAGCGCCTGCTCGGACGGAGGACAGATCGACGCGCAGGAGCCTGAGGGTCTTGGCGTAGATGATGTTGAGACTGCTGCCCCCGTCCATAAGGACCTTGGTGAGCCTGACGTCGCCGATGACGGGGTCGACGACGAGCGGGTATTTCCCCGGGCTCGGCACGTGGTCGGGGTGATCGTCTTGGTCGAAGGTGATGGGCTTGTCGGACCAGTCTAGATAGACCGGCGCCGCCACCTTGACCGAGCAG
Organism: Zea luxurians; assembly: GCA_029449295.1. Classification (NCBI taxonomy): domain Eukaryota; kingdom Viridiplantae; phylum Streptophyta; class Magnoliopsida; order Poales; family Poaceae; genus Zea; species Zea luxurians. The sequence continues at coordinate 20,076,777 of JAOPSE010000042.1, forward strand.
ACCTCCCGGCGCTCTTGCTTGCGGTGCCGAGCCGAGGCATTCGCAGCTTGCCCACCGTAGATCATGAAGCAGTCGCGGACCTCGGGGAACTCTCCTGCTTGGTAATCTTCCTTCTTGTCGTCGTCGCGGGCCCTGCCACCCTCCGCGGGTGGCCCGGCCCTGTGGAAGTGGCGCCGAAGCATGACGCACTCCTCAAGGGTGTGCTTGACGGGCCCCTGATGATAGGGGCACGGCTCCTTGAGCATCTTGTCGAAGAGGTTGGCACCTCCGGGGGGCTTCCAAGGGTTCTTGTGCTCGGCGGCGGCGACAAGGTCCGCGTCGGCGGCGTCGCGTTTCGCTTGCGACTTCTTCTTGCCTTTCTTCTTGGCGCTGCGCTGAGTAGACGCCTCGGGTGCATCTTCCGGTGGGCGGCCCTGGGGCTGCTTGTCCTTTCGGAAGATAGCCTCGACCGCCTCCTGGCCAGAGGCGAACTTGGTGGCGATGTCCATCAGCTCACTCGCCCTGGTGGAGGTCTTGCGACCCAACTTGCTCACCAGGTCGCGGCAGGTGGTGCCGGCAAGGAACGCGCCGATGACATCCGAGTCGGTGATGTTGGGCAGCTCGGTGCGCTGCTTTGAGAATCGCTAGATGTAGTCCCGGAGAGACTCTCCCGGCTGCTGTCGGCAGCTTCGGAGGTCCCAGGAATTCCTGGAGCGCACATATGTGCCCTGGAAATTGACGGCGAAGGCTTGGACCAAGTCATCCCAGTTGGAGATATGCCCCGGAGGCAGGTGCTCCAACCAGGCGCGAGCGGTGTCGGAGAGGAACAGGGGGAGGTTGCGGATGATGAGGTTGTCGTCGTCCGTTCCACCCAGCTGGCAGGCCAGGCGGTAGTCCACGAGCCACAATTCCGGTCTCGTTTCCCCCGAGTACTTTGTGATAGTAGTCGGGGGTCGGAACCGGGTCGGGAACGGTGCCTGCCGGATGGCCTGGCTGAAGGCCTGCAGACCGGGTGGTTCGGGCGAGGGACTCCGATCCTCCCCGCTGTCGTAGCGTCCCCCACGCTTGGGGTGATAGCCTCGGCGCACCCCCTCGTCGGGGTGGGCCCGATGGTCGCGATGATGGTGCTCGTCGCCGAGGTGGCCCGGGGCCGCAGGCGCGGTGTTGCGCGTGCGCCCGGTGTAGACCGAGGCTTCCCGCATGAATCGGGAAGTCGCGGCATGAGGTTCCGAGGGGTATCCTTGCCTTCGGGAGGCAGAGCTCTCGGCCCGTCGGACCGCAGCGCCTTCCAGGAGATTCTTGAGCTCTCCTTGGATTCGCCGACCCTTGGTGGTTGATGGCTCCGGCATTGCGCGGAGAAGCATCGCTGCTGCAGCCAGGTTCTGACCGACCCCACTGGATGCGGGTGGCGGCCTGACCCTGACATCGTTGGCGACGCGGAGCGGGAGACCCTGGGGCAGGTGACGTATTTCTCCGGCCGGGGGTTGGCCCGCCCATGCCTGCCCGACGTCCCGGCGGATCGGCTCAAGCGCTCCTGCTCCCTCGTCGAGCCTGGCCTGCGCCCCGCGGACTTGCTCGAGCTGTGGGTCGCGACCCCCCGCCGGAACGGGGACCACAGCTAGCTCCAGCAGGATGTCAGCGCGGGGCACCGGCCTAGGGAGATCACCATCCTCCGGCATGCCGAGATGATTGCCTTCGGAGGGACCCCCTAGATCGACGTGGAAACATTCGCGGCTTGGGCCGCAGTCCTCGTTGTCGAGGCTGCGGCTACCGTCGGAACAGTCGGAGAGGCAGTAGTCACATGCGGTCATGAAGTCCCGCATGGCACTAGGGTTGCCAAGTCCAGAGAAATCCCAACAGATGCTGGGGTCGTCGTCTTCCTCGGACCCAGAGGGCCCATAGGTCGAGACGTCCGTCAGCCGGTCCCAAGGCGACCGCGTGTGAAACCCCAGAGGGTTTGAATTCGCCTCTACGAGAGTGCCCGCCAAAGCAAGGTCGCTAGGCGGGTTGAGGCTGAATCTAAATGACGTAGGATGGGAATCGGTCGGTACCTTTTGGTCGACGAACGGTGATGAAGTCGCGTTGGGGACTGACTGCACCGTCATCTCAGGTACAAGGGTGACGCCCAGCAAGCCTTCCGCGAGCATGCTGGTGTCGTCCGCTTGCTCGGGATTGGCGTGTTGCGGGGAGACGGCGCTCGCCTTCGTCTCAAACGCGAGGTCGTCGCCCGACACGCCCCCCGTTGGAGCGCTAGGGACGTCGATTCGCTCGACAGCCGACGAGGCGCGGCCTCCCGCTTGGCCTTGGTTGCCCCGCCTCCTCCTCCGTTGGCGGGGGAGAGGACAGGGCGAGCTCGAATGTTGTTCTTCCACCATGCGGGGAAGACGTCGTCGATTCCACCGCCGGCGGGCGGGCTGTCGGCCGCCATTGTCGTCGTCGCGCGGCGGTGGAAGGAGTATCATGTCGTAGCTGCCGTCGAAGGACATGAACTCAAGACTCCCGAAACGGAGCACCGTCCCGGGTTGGAGAGGTTGCTGGAGACTGCCCATCTGGAGCTTGACGGGGAGCTGTTCGTCAACACGCAGCAGGCCCCTACCTGGCGCGCCAACTGTCGGCGTTTCGAGACCGGGGGGTCCCTAAGCCGACGAGTGAATGTCGCCGCGTGCCCTAGCCCAGATGGGTCGACGCGAGGCCGAGCGCAAAGGGGGGAAGTGAGGTGGCCGGAGATGGGCGTGAGAGAGGTGGAAATCCCGCGGCCTTCGTGTTCGTCCCGCGCCCAGGTCGGGTGCGCTTGTAGTAGGGGATTACAAGCGTCCACGCGGGAGAGGGAAGCGAGCGGCCCCAAGAGAGCGCCTGTCCCGTCCTTGTCCCCGCGCGGCCAACCCTCTCTAAGAGGGCCCTGGTCCTTCCTTTTATAGGCGTAAGGAGAGGATCCAGGTGTACAATGGGGGTGTAGCAGAGTGCTACGTGTCTAGCGGGGGAGAGCTAGCGCCCTAAGTACATGCCGATGTGGCAACCGGAGAGATTTTGGCACCCAGCTGGTGTGATGTCGTGGCCGTCGGAGGAGCGACGGAGCCTGGCGGAGGGACAGCTGTCGGGGCGGTTGAGTCCTTGCTGACGTCCTCCTGCTTCCGTAAGAGAGCTGAGAGCCGTCGTCGTCACAGAGCATGCGAGGCGCCATCATTGCCTATCCGGCGGAGCTAGCCAGATGGGACACCGGTCTTGTTCTCTGCGGCCCGAGTCAGCTCGGGGTAGGGTGATGATGGCGCTCCCTGTTGACGTGGCTGGCCTGCGCCCTAGGTTGGGCGACGTGGAGGCTCCTCCGAAGCCGAGGTCGAGTCTGTCTTCCAGGGCCGAGGCCGAGTCCGAGCCCCTGGGTCGGGCAAGGCGGAGGTCGTTCGGCAGAGGCCACGGCGGAGTCCGAGCCCTGGGGTCGGGCGGAGCGGAGTTCGTCGTCTTCTGGGGCTGAGCCCGAGTCCAAGCCCTGGGGTCGGGCGAAGCGGAGTTCGTCGTCTTCCGGGACTTAGCCCGAGTCCGAGCCCTGGGTCGGGCGGAGCGGAGTTCGCCGTCTTCTGGGGCTGAGCCCGAGTCCGAGCCCTGGGGTCGGGCGGAGCGGAGTTCGTCGTCTTCCGGGACTTAGCCCGAGTCCGAGCCCTGGGTCGGGCGGAGCGGAGTTCGCCGTCTTCCGGGACTTAGCCTGAGTCCAAGCCCTGGGTCGGGCGAAGCGGAGTTCGCCGTCTTCCGGGGCTTAGCCCGAGTCCGAGCCCTGGGTCGGGCGGAGCGGAGTTCGCCGTCTTCCGGGACTTAGCCCGAGTCCGAGCCCTGGGTCGGGCGGAGCGGAGTTCGCCGTCTTCCGGGGCTTAGCCCGAGTCCGAGCCCTGGGTCGGGCGGAGCGAAGTTCGCCGTCTTCCGGGGCTTAGCCCGAGTCCGAGCCCTGGGTCGGGCGGAGCGGAGTTCGCCGTCTTCCAGGGCTTAGCCCGAGTCCGAGCCCTGGGTCGGGCGGAGCTTCCTATGGTGCCTTTGGCAGGGCCTGACTGCCTGTCAGTCTCACTCTGCCAAGCGGCACTGCGGTCGGAGTGGCGCAGGCGGCGCTGTCCTTCTATCAGGCCGGTCAGTGGAGCGGTGAAGTGACGGCGGTCACTTCGGCTCTGCCGGGGGGCGCGCGTCAGGATAAAGGTGTCAGGTCACCTTTGCATTAAATGCTCCTGCGACTTGGTCGGTCGGTGCGGCGATTTAGTCAGGGTTGCTTCTTAGCGAAGGCAGGGCCTCGGGCGAGCCGGAAATATGTCCGCCGTTGGAGGGGGCCTCGGGCGAGACGGAAATCCTCCGGGGTCGGCTGCCCTTGTCCGAGGCTAGGCTCGGGCGAGGCGTGATCGAGTCGCTCGAATGGACTGATCCCTGACTTAATCGCACCCATCAGGCCTTAGTAGCTTTATGCTGATGGGGGTTACCAGCTGAGAATTAGGAGTCTTGAGGGTACCCCTAATTATGGTCCCCGACAATAAGGCAAGGGATTAGTTTAGAATTAAATTAATTAACTGATAAGTTATGATTAGTCTAATTGTATTTTGTGTGTATAGTTTGTTGTTCGTGATGTTTGTGTTAGGTTCGAGAAGCGTAATTATTGCGCTTAGTCGTACGTCTGTAACTAGTGTTTCCGTATAAAATTATACAACGCCACGCCGATAGGCGTTTAATTCGCTATCGCGTAGTACTATTTAGGTTTGAAATATTCCTGTCTATATGCATTCATATGCATAATGCATTTCATTCAGGTACGTTAATTAATCGCGCGATGCGGAAGACAAGCCAAGTCGACCCCAAGCATGGGCTACTCTGCATAGTGAAGCTGATGGACGAATCTGAAGATGGGCAGACTGAACAAATGCCAAGCCAAAGGATGGTCGTCAAGTGATCGACGTCTAACCAACACTAACCTAGTGTTTATCCCAGGCAAGCCCCGGTGCACGCAACCCCTTCCTTGTGTTTTTAAATAATTTTTGCACACTTTAAGTCTAGTGAAATGTGCACTAGGTTTATAGGAGTTGCTTGGAAACCCTTTGATGCATTGCCTTCCTTGATATACATACCTTTATAGATACTTCTGATGAAGTATCAAAATATGATTTACAAAAATGCTTAGCTCTGCTTAGATCTTGTGGATAGAAGTTGTCTTTCGCAATAAGGCCTTGCTCAGGGGTTATCCTGAGGAAAGGTGGCTTCTACCTGCAAGATTATTTTCATTGGGAGCAATGGTGGGATCTTACTGCAAAGTTCCCTATAATGCTCTTTTCATCCTAAGGAACACAAACAATCCTAAGGATGGAAGTATTTAAATCGGGACTTGGGCTAGGAACAGGTGATGTTCTACCCAGGTTGATTAAGGATTGGATGCGTATGTAGGCCTGCTGATCGAGGACCCTTTAACTGGTCACATGCCTCGTCATGGGTAAGCCTTGCCTCGGGCAGACTAAGGCCGGAATAAGATAACACGAAATGGGCGTGGAGCGGTGGCGAGAGTAGCGTGTACCCTCCGTAGCAAGAGGCTGGACGGTGGTGTATCTGTGCTCTCGGTTTGCGTGAACCTGATCTGGTCTTAAGAACCCCGGTGGCGGGTTGACATATGCAAGGGTTAAGTGCTACATATGTCGTGTGATCGGAGATCCTCAGCTGAGTATAATCGATTCGGATTGCCGTACCTTCGCGGTTATGAAGACTTGGTCACTGACCTACAACCTAAGTCTGGATGTGAACATTATGAATAAAAATGATGTTGTATTGATGAGATGGTGAAATTAGACCAGCTGCAAACAGAGTCTATTAATACTTAATTTGGCGTTAAAATATTGAAAGTAAGGACTCACTTTAGTAAGCTATTTCTGCAAAAGTATCTAAGTTGATTCTTGCTAAAGCCTCTCCTTGATTCCCAATTCCAGCATACCCTTGAGAGTCTTTTCTTTAGTCGGGTAAGTCTTGCTGAGTAATTCCATACTCAGGGTTTTATTCCCTGTTGTTTTTCAGGTTCTAACCTTGTGCTGCTGTGATGGTGTTAAGTGTCGGTGGGCTCGGCCTTCTTATAAGTCTAAGTAATTCTTCTATACTTCTTATTGAGGATGGTCATTTGAGCTAGCATATATTTCAAACTTATACTTTTGTAACCACTCTGATAAAATAATATAAAATTTTTGTAACTTGTAAAATTTGGTAATAAGATTTCCGCTGCAAAAATATTGGTGTGTGTGATTTGTGTTACTTAATCCCGCGGTTCTGGTTGTAAGTGGTTTATCCGATGTCCTTGGGGCAATCAGACAGATCCTGTTAAGTTATCTGGTGCACATGCATAGCCGTCTGAAGTCTTTGGGACAAGGACAGGTGCATGTGGGCCCAATAACTTGGAGGTTCTGCCACACATCTCCTCATTGTCAAGCTTGGAGGGATCGATGGGGATCCTACTTGGTGTAGAATCCTTATTTTCTTCTTCCGTCGCCTTGAATGCGGCGGGTTGCACCTCGGGTGTGGAGGTGCCGCCTTGCTCCAAGTTGATGATTTGTTTAGAGCCTTTGATCATCAATTCAAAGCTTACAAACTTTCATATAACCTCCTCGGGAGACATTAGCTTATATCTAGGATCACCACGTATTAATTGAACTTGAGTAGGATTGCGAAAAACGAGTGATCTTAGAATAACCTTGACCATTTCATGGTCATCCCATTTGGTGCTCCAGAGGTTGCGCACTTGGTTCACCAAGGTCTTGAGCCGGTTGTACATCGCTTGTGGCTCCTCTCCTTGGTTGAGGACGAATCGACCGAGCTCCCCCTCGATCGTCTCTCGCTTGGTGATCTTGGTCACCTCATCTTCTTCGTGCGCGGTTTTGAGTATGTCCCAAATCTCCTTGGCACTCTTCAACACTTGCACCTTATTGTACTCCTCTCGACATAGAGAGGCGAGGAGTATAGTAGTTGCTTGGGAATCAAAGTGCTTGATTTGGGCGACCTCGTCCAAGTCGTAGCTCTCGTCCCCCGACGATGGTACCAGCGCTCCAAATTCAACAATGTCCCATATGCTAGCGTGGAGTGAGGTTAGATGATGCCTCATTTTATCACTCCACATATTATAATCTTCACAATCAAAAACCGGTGGTTTGCCTAGTGGGACGGAAAGTAAAGGAGTGCGTTTAGAAATACGGGGATAATGAAGTGGCATCCTACTATACTTCTTGCGCTCATGGCGCTTAGAAGTGACGGACGGCGCGTCAGAGCCGGAGGTGGATGGCGATGAAGAGTCGGTCTCGTAGTAGACCACCTTCTTCATCTTTTTTTTCTTGTCGCCACTCCAATGTGACTTGTGGGGAGGTGATCCCTCCTTTAGCTTGTTGCCAGACTCCCTCGATGGAGCCTTCCCGTGGCTTGTGGACTTGTCGCCGGTCACGATCTCCCTCTTGGCGTGTTCTCCCGACATCACTTCGAGTGGTTAGACTCTAATGAAGAACCGAGCTTTGATACCAATTGAAAGTCACCTAGAGGGGGGTGAATAGGCGGAATCTGAAATTTACAACTTAAAACACAATCTACAAGCTTGGGTTAGCGTTAGAATAAAATCTGAGTCCGAGAGAGAGGAGAAAAACAAATCAAAAGCAAATGAAGCGTATGACACGGTGATTTCTTTTACCGAGGTTCAGTTCTTGAAAACCTACTCCCCATTGAGGTGGTCATAAAGACCGGGTCCCTTTCAACCCTTTCCCTCTCTCAAACGGTCACCTAGACCGAGTGAGCTTTCTCCTTAATCAAACGGGTCACTTAGACCCCGCAAGGACCACCACACAATTGGTGTCTCTTGCTTTGATTACAAGTTGCTTGAAGAACAAGAATGAGGAAGAAGAAAGCGATCCAAGAACAAGAGCTCAAATAACACGAGCAAAAACACTCTCTCTAGTCACTAGGTGTTGGAGTAAATTTGGGACTTGGAGAGGCTTTGATTCTTTTGAATTATGTCTTGTATTGATTGCACTAGCTCTTGTATTGAATGAGATGTCTGAAAAACTTGGATTCTTGGAGTGGTGGTGGTTGGGGGGTATTTATAGCCCTCAACCACCACATAGCCGTTGGGGAGGCTGTCTGTCGATGGACGCACCGGATAGTCCGGTGCACCACCAGACACTATCCGGTGCGCTAGCCACGTCACCCAACCATTAGGGTTCTGAAGATTTTGACCATTGGAGTGTTGTCTTCATGTCGCACCGGACAGTCCGGTGCTGCACCGGACAGGTCCTGTTCACTGTCTGGTGCGCCTCTGACGCCTGCTCTAACTTCTGCGCGCACTGTTTATGCACTGTTCACACTTTTGCAGACGACCGTTGCGCTATTAGCTGTTGCTCCGCTTGGTGCACCGGACAGTCTGGTGAATTATAGTAGAGCGCGGCCTCAGAAACCCGAAGGTGAAGAGTTTGGAGTCGATCGCCCCTGGTGCACCAGACACTGTCCGGTGGTGCACTGGACAGTCCGATGCGCCAGACTAGGGTTCTCTTCGGTTTCTTTTGCTCCTTTCTTTTGAACCCTAACTTTATCTTTTTATTGGTTTGTGTTGAACCTTTATGCACCTGTAGAATACATAATCTAGAGCAAACTAGTTAGTCCAATATTTGTGTTGGGCATTCAACCACCAAAATCATTTATAGGAAAAGGTTTGACCCTATTTCCCTTTCAGCCCTGCGTCCATGTACCATTCTATGGTCGGCGGAGGAGTTAATGTCATCGTGTGGAAGTTGTGGGAGAGTTCGGCTTGATCCCACATAGTGCCGGACGGAGGCTGTAGAAGACCTAGAGATGACCACATGGGTGGTGCAGGCATCCTAGGAAGCAGTGCACCGAATGCATCAGTCTGTGTGGGCAGGAGACCGGTCTGGCTTGGCAATAGCCCACCATGGCCAGTGAAGGAAGGCCCAACTGGCCCACCGAGGAAGGATGATTGAGGTCCTGGCTAGAGCATCGAAACAGCACCCCGTGGCGACTGCTGCACGGGGCCAGGGGAGCGGTAGCCAGGAAGCAGCCCACGAGGCGCCCCTAGAGACATCAGAATGAGCCCAGTCCATGCATTGTAAAATGAAGGCCAAGCTGGTGCACTTTTATGTTTTTTGTTTTTGTTTTCTTCTTGGGCCTAGGATGATGAGATGAAGCAGGGGTACCGTGAGCCGGTCCGGCAGAAGAACGAGGAGCAGTGGCGACGAGTGCCTACAAGGGCACCGAAGGTTTGGCCATGGAGATCTCTTCAACCAGGAGATCATTCTTGACCTCAGTGAAGGAGGGGAACGACTTCTGTTGCTTGAGAATGGCGCCCATGTACACGAACTTCTCATTCAGACCCGCATAGTACAGACAGAACAAGAGTTCGGTCAAGGACATGCTCGCCCAAATTACCCAGGGAGTCCACCATAGACTTGAGCTTGCGGCAGTACTCCGAGACACAGAGGTCGCCTTGCTCAAAGTTGTGGAACTCGGCGTCGAGGATGAGTGCACGTGTCTCCTTGTTGCCAACGAACTGATCTTCAATGGTGATCCAGACGTGACACGTGGATGCGCCGGGCGTCATGAGATTACTGAGAAGCTCGGGGTGATGGAGGCGTACAGCCAGGAGCGCACAGTGCACTCCATGGTGTCCCAGTCGCCGGTGGCTGCCGGCACGGCATCGAGGTGGACGTGATCAGTGTTGGGGGCCTTCGGCTTCCGAAGGTCCTCAAAAACATGATTTGACAATATTTTCCAAGTGAAACATGTGAACAGGTATCTTTGGAGTCAGGTTGCGGGTGTACAAAAGCATGGTTAAGACGAAGCTTGACCGGGGTGGAAAGCGACCACAACGAAGGATAAGACGATCACGAAGCTACGTGCAGAAAAGCTTCGACATGATGGTAGAAAAGAGGAACTAACTTAAAGATGAAAAGTCAAATTAAACCCCGAAGGATTGCTATAAAGTTATTGTCAAATGTAAAGGGCATCAATGTAATTTTACACAGGCTGTGTCTCGTGCCTATAAATAGATGAACAGTATTCCCGTACTGTTCACGTGGACCTGTCATACGCTTTTTCGCATCACGTCTGTACCTTTACTTTTCATCAATCCGAAGGTACATTTATAATTTGTTTTTATGAGTTTGATAATAAAAATAAGTTGATGATAATACTCATATCATTGCTCGTACTTTATGTATATGTGTTCTTTTTTACCATCTATCAATCTTACGAAGGTCTTTTCCTTTGTTATCTTCGTCCAAGATTCATTATATCCGAAGGGGTATAATGTTTATAAGGACGAAGGAGTTTAACATTTAACACTTTTTATGTTGCCTTGTTCTTAATTCGAAGCATTTGAGAACAAGTCCCCAACATTGGCGCCCACCTCCGGTGAACTCACGTCCATTTTTTGAGTTTTGAATACCTTCGGCAAGCGTCACCTTCGTCATGCCGCCGAAAAAAGCTTCAACGACAGGGGCTGCCACTCTGCAGCCGCTAGACCCCAATCAAGATGTCGTTTCTCTTAAGGAGGCCCGGAGCCAGAAGAGGAAGGTCACCAGTCCAACGCCTCCAGAGGATGACTTGGATCAAGAAATCCAAAATTTGGAGATGATCAATCAACAGGTCCAGCGGAAGAAGGAGAAAATGGCTCGCCTAGCTGATCTTCAAAGGCAGATAGACGAAGCCTCTGAAGAGCTTCGACATCTTGCTCAAGATGACCAGAACCAAAGGCCCCCGCGCAGAGAGCTTCATCAAGGGCTTCTACAACGAGGGCGACTGGTATGAAGATTTCCATCACGGAAATTTTGCTTTTGATGATACTTCTCCCCTGTCAACAGAACTGCAGGCTACTCCTTGGCCACAATCCTACAAGCCACCCCAGCTCCCCATGTACGACGGTCATTCAGATCCGAAATAATTCCTGATGAGCTATGAGGCAACCATATCTTCGTATGGTGGCAACACAGCGGTCATGGCAAAGTCTTTCGTCATGGCTGTCAGGAGTGTTGCACAAACCTGGTACTCCTCTCTTAGGCCAGGAACAATCACCTCATGGCAAAAGCTAAAGGATATGTTGATAACCAGCTTCCAAGGGTTTCAGACGAAGTCACACTGCTCAAGCTTTATTCCAGTGCACCCAGGATCACGAAGAATACCTTCAGGCATATGTCCTAAGGTTCCTACGTCTGAGGGCACAGGCACCAACAGTGCCCAATGAAATTGTCATTGAGGCCATGATCAATGGGCTTCGACCAGGACCTTCAGCCCAGTACTTTGCCAGGAAGCCTCCTCAAACTTTGGAGAAGCTGCTCCAGAAGATGGACGAGTATATTCGAGCCGACAATGATTTTCGCCAAAGAAGGGAGGAAGCTTTCAGGTTCTCTAAAATGACCAGGGGCTTTGGAGGAAGATTTTATTCGAGGCACGTCAGGTCAATTCACAATTCTACTCAAAATGATGACAAAGGGAGTCAACAGCAAAGGCCACAGTGCTCCTCGCAAGCTTCGGGGCAACAGCAAAGCTCTTTCCGGCCGCCAGCGCCAAGGGGCAGAGGCGCCAGGGGCTTCGGGGGAAGATTTGGAGATCAATCAAGAAAAATTTACTGCCTATTCTGTGGTGAAGGCAAGGGCCATACCACCAGGATGTGCCATATTACCATCAAGAAGCAAAAGGAGCTAGCAGAAGCTACAGCGCAACAGAGCCAGTCGAAGCAGGTTATGCATACTGCTTCGTACCATTCGCCTTACATTCCAGAATATGTAGGCAATCACCCTGCAGCCTCTGTTGCTTCGGCAAGCCAACCCCAAGCTTCCTGGCAACAGCTTCCACCGCCACCACCAATACAACGAGCTCCGCAGCCAGAAGGGAGCCAGCACTCTCATCCCCAGAGGGACTTCAGAGAGGAATCCGAAGCTCGCACAGTCAATAGCACTGTGCCAGAGTCGAAGCACATTTATTGACAAAATATCCTACCTTGACTGTAGCTTTTTGCATTCAGTTTTACTTTCTTTGTAGTAAAGAACAATTATGGGAAGTTTAAGTGTCTTTTATTGTTTTTTCAAATTCTTGTAACAGTTTAGCTTATTATCATAATGAAAATATATTTTCTCCATAGGCTTGAGTTGCCGAAGGACAAGAATTTATGGTGGCACGGAGAACCTTCGAATTATCAAAAACTTGTTCTAAGGAACGCACCGTAACTTCTTCGAAGTAGTAAAAAGTTGTTCCTAAAGGAGCGCAGTGTAAGTTTTCTGCTCAAAAGTCGTTCCGAAGGGAATGCAGAGCTTACAGCGAAAAATAAACGCTGATTCCGCTGAAAGTAAAAGGCGAAGAAGCTCCTAAGGGAGGCTTACAGCAAAAAATAAACGCTGATTCTGCTGAAAGTAAAAGGCGAAGAAGCTCCTAAGGGAGGCTTACAGCGAAAAATAAACGCTGATTCCGCTGAAAGTAAAAGGCGAAAAAAGCTCCTAAGGGAGGCTTACAGCGAAAAGTCAGCGCTGAGATAAAAAGATTGTGTGCTCTATTGCAGGGATGTGTGTATCTTCGGCATAAATATCATTTTGCATAGCATAACATCATCACATCATTTTGCATGACATAAGCATCATACATCATATCGCATGCAGAACAAGAAGGGGACACAGTATTGATCTTCGAAGAATGTTTTAAAAAAGAGAAAATCGTGTTAAAGCACAAGATAAATTGAGAAGAAGTATAGCTTCATTAGAGAGGCAACATAAAACTTTTTTATAGCTTCGAAGAATGTTTTCACGAAGCTTGGATATTCTGCATCAGAGAAGTATGGAAATTCTTGTGATACAAAAAAGATTTTCTTCACGAAGCATGAAAAGAAGGGAAGGTGTTTTTTCGCTGAAGGCTCAAAAAACGGTATGTATGCAAAATTTCATGCATTGTAAAGAATTGAACCATAAATAGATTATATATTACATTCAGAGTTACAAAGTTTTATACATGTCACGTTCCAAATATTTTTACAATAGCACTTAATCTTCCCTAAGAACTACTTCTGCAGCTTCGTTCAGTAGCTGATTGACAACTTTGTCCATGATGGCTTCGGCCATCTGTCTAATTTCGTCGTCCCCCTTCGGGGGGGGGGCCCGGAGATGCCTCAGCAGGTTCTGAGGGAGGAGAGGACACGGCTATATTACTATTACAAACTGCGAACAAAGTTCAAAATCAAAAATCACAACAGAATAAAAACCACTAGTTAATACCTATTTGCCCTTCGGGCCCTGCGCTTTTTTCAGTAGCCTCCGCTACCTTCCTAGCGTCATGGATGCCTTTTTCGCTTCTTTGAATGATTTCTTGAGCCATTTCTCGGCCGCCATTGTCCCAAATGTCGGTGAAAAATTTTCCACCGACCTGGCTTGCTTCGGCTGAAGGGTCTTTAATATCTTCAGAGGATAAAGCAGCTTCAGATTGCGCTAAAGATTTCACATGCTCGCACCCTTTCTTCTCCAAAATAGTAACAATCCCCCTGGCGCCCGAAAAAGCACAAATGTCCCCGCAACTATTCAAGATTTCCTCGAAGGCCTTAGCTTCGTGACTGATCCATTCAATCGGGCCTTCTGGATTTCCCCTTGTGAAATTTTCTTCACTGGAGAACGCGCCAACGCTGGCGAAGCTGGATTTTATTTTCTTAACACACTCTATGGATTTATCATAGCACCTTTTCTTAGAAGCACGAAGCTCTTCAACATTTACTTCCAAATGATTTGCCCATTGGTCACTTAGTTCTCGTTTTGTTTCCTCAAGAATGCGTTCTTCTTTAGCTCGGGCTAATTGTTTCCGAAGATCTTCGATTTCGCGCTTCTGAGCTTCGGCTTGAGTTTTAGAATTAGGTTCGTCTTCCTTTATCTTATCCACCAATGTAAGAAGAATTTTGTCCTTTTCCAAAGCTTCGTTTCTTAGTCTGATAACCTCTGTTCGAAGGTTGTTAAGAGCAATGGTGCAGCTCTCATCTTCAGCATTCTTTTGTGCCCTTAAGGCATTGCTGAGTATTAAGCCCTATTCAAAAGAATGAATGGATTAACATAAGAACAAAAGACTAATTCAAAATTCATAAACTTCAAAATTCACAATTTTTGTACCTTCAGACTATTGTATGCAAGGCTATCTGCAAGATCGTCCTTCGTCATGGCGCAAAGGCCAGCTTCAAGTTTCGGGAACCCCATGCTTCTAGCCATCTCCCGGCAGACGGATAATTCTTTATTGTCTGGGAAGCAGTATAGGAAGTCATCTTCGTCTGTTCCATTGAACACTACGGCCCCCTTCGGATACTTCAGTTCTCGGGCATAGTGATTAGCTTCAAAAATCTCTTCTTCAGATAGTTTCTTCCCCGAAGCATGTCGCACAATATAATCACATATTTTGGAAGATGCTTCGGGGGCGGCAGTGTCAATTTCTTCAATCAAAATCGGCTCTGTCATTTTTGTTTTTTCAGTTTCCAAAGTTGCCTCTGTCAATTTTGTTTCTTCAGCTTTCAAAGGTTTCACCTTGGTGGGTTCTGAAGGCCCAGCTTCAGTTTCAAATTGTTGTTTCAAAGCTTCAGCAACAAAGGCTTCAGTAGACACTTCAGAAGCTTCAACAGTTTTCTTCGGAGTTATGCTTGAAGATTTAATTGTTTCCAAAACATCCAGCACATTAACCATCCTTTTTCTTTTCGGGGTCGCTGCTGGACCCTTCTGGCTTTTTGTTGCCTCAATTTTTGTTAAAGGACTTAAAATTTCTAATGTTTTTGTTTCTCTAATCCTCGGTTCTTCTGCTTTCTATGTTGCTGGTACTTCGGCCATTTCTTTGATTTTTGGCATTGGAGTTGGTTCTCTAGCTTCGGTGGCCGAAGAGGCCTCGCCAATAAACTCAGGCACGGTGGCCGGTTCAATATAACATGGCCGGTGTGTGAGCACCTTTTCCTTTTTCCTCTTCGGCGATGGCTCGCTAGGAGCAGCTGAAGCAATTTCCTTTGCAGGAGAAGTATTTTTCCTTTTTTGGCCTCGCACTGGGTAATGGTAGTCGGGGTAGACAAACCCAATTGCATCGAATACTCGGTTAAGTCTTTTCTTCTTTCGGCCTCCGAAGGCCGCTGACAATGCAGTATCTTCTGCTTTCGAGTATACCCCAAGCAACTCATCACTTATCGCCTCAATACTTTTTAACCAGTCATCATCTGGTTCAACAAACTTATCTCCGTATTTGAATGTGTATTTTAGTCTAACTAGTCCACCTTCGTCAGGTTCCTTGACGGTATCCTTCGGCATTTCCCACTTTTCTACAAGTGGCCAAACTCTGAAAGCAATATGCTCTTGGACCAAATCCCTTGTCCCAATAAAAGAGCAAACCACGTCGAAGGCTCTCTGGCATTCTTCGGCTGCTTCATCCATTTCTACCTTCGGCTTCCGGAGGCCGAAGCATTGCCAGATAGGGCGCATAATGATACCTTTGATATCTTCACGCGATTTTAAGTCATTTTTCACGTAAAACCATTCTGTCATCCAGTCGCCGGGCCACCTCTTTCGAAAGGTTGGCACAGGGCAGCTTGACCCGGACCGAGCGCCGAAGCTGTAGCAGCCAAAGTTGTTGTGATACTGCTCGTGTATGTTACAGAAGCTTTTTGCGTTAGGTTCCAAACCTTGGCTTCTCACGGCCCACACAAAGATGTTCATCCGTATGATTGCTTCGGGGATAAGTTGGTGAAGGTAGATTTTGAATGTCTTCAATACTTCCACAACAAAACTGCTCAAGGGAAATCGTAATCCATCTTTCAAGAAGCTTCGGAATATCACGACCTCATTTTCCTCGGGACTCGGACAAGTCTTCTCTCCTTCGTCAGCCCTCACAACAGACAAGTCCCGAAAGTATCTCCCTCTCATATTGACAAGATGATTTTCCTTAATACTGGACTTACCAAAAACTGCATGGCTTGGTCGCCAGGGTCGATCTTCGGAATCTTCACCACCACTATCCACATCGTAACTTTCACTATCGTCAGTATCTTCAGATAAACCCTCCAAAATCTCCTTGGTAATCTTCTCCATGTTAGTCTTTGACATTGATTCAAGAAAGCCCAGGTGCATTTCCTCAGAAAGGCTTAGCTTCGAAGCACCAACAACTTTCTTATCCTCAGGCATCTTCGCAAATGCTGACAAAACACACTCGAAACAGAAGCTTAAAAATTTAAAACCGAGCAAGTGCTGTCGTGCGCAGGCTGAAAAGCTGGGTGAGTAAAAGCAGATGGCAAAAGAGCGTGCCAAATAAACTTGCGGTGAGCTCTTATTTGTACACCCGGTGTGTCAAAAACTAGAGGGCCCCGTTTGTCAATGACTGTTGCTATTCTAGCAAAAGGAAGGTGTTTTTTCGGACCTTCGGCTTAAAGCCTTCGTCCATGTCGCAATATGAATTTATCATTACAGTAAATTAATATTGCGAGGGGCTACTGTTGGGGGCCTTCGGCTTCCGAAGGTCCTCAAAAACATGATTTGACAATATTTTCCGAGTGAAACATGTGAACAGGTATCTTCGGAGTCAGGTTGCGGGTGTACAAAAGCATGGTTAAGACGAAGCTTGACCGGGGTGGAAAGCGACCACAACGAAGGATAAGACGATCACGAAGCTACGTGCAGAAAAGCTTCGGCATGATGGCAGAAAAGAGGAACTAACTTAAAGATGAAAAGTCAAATTAAACCCCGAAGGATTGCTATAAAGTTATTGTCAAATGTAAAGGGCATCAATGTAATTTTACACGGGCTGTGTCCCGTGCCTATAAATAGATGAACAGTATTTCCGTACTGTTCACGTGGACCTGTCATACACTTTTTCGCATCACGTCTGTACCTTTACTTTTCATCAATCCGAAGGTACATTTATAATTTGTTTTTATGAGTTTGATAATAAAAATAAGTTGATGATAATACTCATATCATTGCTCGTACTTTATGTATATGTGTTCTTTTTTACCATCTATCAATCTTACGAAGGTCTTTTCCTTTGTTATCTTCGTCCAAGATTCATTATATTCGAAGGGGTATAATGTTTATAAGGACGAAGGAGTTTAACATTTAACACTTTTTATGTTGCCTTGTTCTTAATTCGAAGCATTTGAGAACAAGTCCCAACAATCAGCGAGGGCATACTTGCCTAGGGTGTTGGGGAAGAGTCCGCACCACTGGCTGTATTGCATCGAGTGGTGTTCGAGGATGATGGGCACCAGAGCATGGATGTTCCAGACCGTGACAGCTTGAGCATGGAGAGAAGCGGCGAGAGCTTGAGCGTTGGCGACGACGAGCGCGCGCTCGGCCTGACGTGCGCGTTCAACCTCTGCGTCGGTGGTAGCCTTCTCTCGTTGCTCCTTAGCGACGTGTGCTGCATCGGTCTCAACCATGGCGAGTTGGTGTATGTGGCGACTAGGAGCTACAACGAAAATAGAAAGGTCGCAGGAGCGACGGCTGATACCATGAAAGCAGGATTGTATTCATATAATCATGCGATATTTAGATTGGTGGCCGAGACTCAATATATATAGCATTCATATAGGCCGGTTTATAGAAGTAGGAATCGGTCAATATCAATCACTGCTATATTAGGAACCAATCATATCAATCACTGTTATACAGCCAATACCGTGAAGGCAGAAGGCTAGGATGGCATTCCATCTATAACTCTAACAGCTTTTGTCGCAACAAGTCCTGTCATTTGTCACTGCCACTACAGCGGTTTTTATTCCCATGATCCCATCTAGCTTGTATCTTGCTTATAATGCGTGCTACGACTCGAAAAGTCACTGCTAGAGAAGTTTTACATTGGATCGTATAGCCAAAGTGGAACACTGCTGACTCCAAAAATTGAGTTGAGGGCGGCCATATATGAATAACCGGTAGTGAAACATCACATTGTACAAAATAGTGTTAACGTGGTGGTTCTCACCTCCCATAGTTGCATGATTATAGAGATGTCCAAACAAGCGGCGTCCAGCCCGAGCATGTTTCAGCCCGGCCCGTTTGAGCCCGGTACGGATAAGCCCAAACCATTAATCGTGCTGGGTTGTGCTGTCCGATGGGCTAATATAATCAGCGAGCACAACACTGTTCCGGCCCAACCATGTCGGGCTGGCCCGGAAAGCACGGCCCATGAAGGATCCCGTGCCAGCCCGAGCACGACCAATACCAGAACCTTAAACCCATTATCCATTCACACACATTCACACAGTTTACACACACACATATATATGTATATACAAATATGAAATATACAGATCAGAAGTATACACAAATTCACACTTGCACATTCACACAGTTGAGATAAAGAGTAGATCCTAAATAAAGGATTAGAGCTGTTCGTGCAATGGCTGCCTCATTAAAAATCTTTCTAGGTAAAAACTTGTCACACCCGCATTCAAGGGGTAAAGCCGGGTGCGTCTCATATGTGCGCCAAAGAACAACACATATAATGACTAAGTGTATAGAGATAAATGTCACAAACGTTATTACATCGCGGAAGTGTCTTACAAAAATAAATGATAACAATAAAGCGAACCAATATTAATCCTTGATGTCATTAAGCTAACTAGGAGACGCCACCTAAACTTTCTCGTACTCCTCGTAGTAGTCCTCCTCCTGGACTACCTGCTCTTCACCTGTGGGGGTTATATATCGCAAGGGTGAGCTCACAAAAGATCATAGCTGAGAGCACCTAGAGGGAGGTGAATAAGTGATCCTGTAAAATTCAAGACTAAACAACACAAACTTGGTTTATAATATGTTAGTGAAGTCAAAACCAAAGTGTTATGAATAGAGAGGGAGGGAACTCTTCACTTGATTGTTCCTTTAAAATGTGTATTAAACTTTGGTTAGATGAATAGAGAGGGAGGGAACAATAGCGCAAGTGATTAGATGAGAACTCTAAGCAATCGCAGTAGAAAATAGCAAGTGACACATCAATTTTATCCTATGGTTTGGCCAAGTAGAATACTTGCCTACTTCCACGTTGTGACGTCCCAATGGACGAGGGTTGCACTTAACCCCTTTCAAGTGATCCACAGATTAACTTGAATACCACGATTTTCTTCCTTATACAGATGTTTCCCTTTGTGAGGAATCTCCACAAGTTGGAGCCTCTCACCCTTACAAGATTAATCACAAATACACCACAAGAGTAAGGTGGGAATAGCAACACATACAAAATCAAGAGTCGCAGCACTAACACGCACACAAGACAAGAGTGAGCAAACGAAAGCAACACAGCGGAGTTACAGCTCAGAGAAGTGCTCAAATCTCTAACACAATGAATCAAATGCATGAATGCGAGTTCTCGACGTCTTAGGATGTTCAATAGGTGCTTGGTGTTCTGCTCCATGCGCCTAGGGGTCCCTTTTATAGCCCCAAGGCAGCTAGGAACCGTTGGAGCTCCATTTGGTAGGCAATTCTTGCCTTCTATCCGTGGGTGCACCGGACAGTCTGGTGCACCACTAGACATGAACAGTGCGCGATCTTCTTCCTAATTTGGCGAAGCCGACTGTTGCAGCCGAGGTCCCCTTGGTACACCGGACAGTCCGGTGCGGCCTAGTGATCATTGGCTCTGGCCACGCGTCGCCCGTTGATTGCGCGCTGATTTCGCTACCGACCGTTGGCATGGGCACTGTTGGCTCACTGGACAATCCGGTGCACACCAGACAGTCTAGTGAATTTTAGTCGCAGCGTCCCCAGCAATTCCTGAGAGCAGCGAGTTCGTCGACGTGCCAGCCTAGGCACCGGACAGTGTCTGGTGCACCCGCAGGCTGGTGAAGTCTAGCTGGGCACTGCCAACCTTCTCCAAACCAATCTCATTTTGTTTGACAAGGTTCCTAGCACTTAGAGGAATATGTTAGTACCAAAAGCAATTCACTAAGGCTAGAGACATACCTTGATTCTTTATTTGCATCTCTTTAGCACTTCAGCACATATTCACTAAAACAATATGTGTCGAGCATCTAGTCACCAAAACATTTATAGAAATGGCCCAAGGGCACATTTCCCTTTCAATTAGGATTAGTCCATTTTTATAACTTGACCTCATTCCTCTGTACTTAATATTGTACCTTCTTGAGTTGTGTGCCAATATTTGTACATGTGTGATGTGATGTTCATTTTTACCTTCCAAATGTATTGAATGTATGCTCGCTTTACTTAGACAACGAGTAGCTCGTGGTTCCTGAGTTTGTTGCCGAAGATCCCTTTGAGCAACAACCTGGTGAAGGCAAGTGTCCTCAGACCTATCATGTCCTACTTTACTTTATAATTCATTGTCCCGCATTACTTTATTGAAACCTAAGGATTGACTAGTTCGTATTTCCCTTACCCTTGTTTACCTTTTTGGGTTAATCATGGTTAGCTTATGCTATTGCTTAAACTTAATCAATGAAGATGATGTGATCTTTTATGATACGATGATGTTATCCGGTTGGGGTCCTTGTGATTATTTTAGGGGGCTCAGGCTCTTTCCTGAGTACCTCTCCGTAAGGACCTGTTTGGGGAGTGACAACCCGAGATAATAGTGCAACCATGAGGGTGGAATGGGACGCCCTTAGCTGATTAATTAGAGGAATCAGAGGAGTAGTTGGCTTAGCCGTAGGGCCGTCAATGGGGTCTGGGCACAGTACTTGCTCTGCCGAGGTTGGTTGCAGAGGTTCTTTGATTTGGTTTTGTTAGTCACCCTTCCTTTGGGGAGATGTACTGTGTTTATCAAATTGGAGAAACCTAACAGGTGGCTATGACCTCTAGGAAATCTTTGTAAAGGCTACGTAGTGAGACCCTGCTAGGTCACCTTGGTAGTGATCAATGGGGAGGCTAGAACCCCGGACAGAATGGGAATCACGGCTTGTGGGTAAAGTGTGCAACCTCTACAGAGTGTTAGAAACTGGTATATCAGCCGTGCTCACGGTTATGAGCAGCCTTGGGATCCTCTTCGATTAGAAGAACAATGGTTACTTTTATGATGATGATTAACAATGGTGATTATAATCCTGATCTCTGGTATTTCCTCTTGGAGGCAGTGCCTCTAGGTAATAACTGGGTTATTACTAAAATTTGGCTCTACTTATAATAATAAAACTTGACCAACTAAAAGCAACTGCTTAACCTTAACTCCACATACCGCTAGTCCACCTTAGCCAAATGGGACATTTGCTGAGTACGTTGATGTGTACTCACCCTTGCTTTACAAACCACCCCACCCCAGGTTGTCCCCACTGTTCTCAGTTCTCAGGAGGTGAAGTTGGCAACATGGATGACTTCGAGGAGTTCTAGGAATATGACAAGTTCTAGTTTACTTTAGTGGCAAACCCTCAGTTAGCTGCCTGTGTAGGCTTATCTTCTATGTTTAGATACTCCACGCTTTGATTTAATGTTGAACACTATGTTTATGTAATAGACTCTATGGATGTCTCAGACATCTTGATGTAACTAAGTACATTTCCGCTATTTAATTCAAGCATTGTGTGATGATGTCCAATTATGTAATCGCTATGTACGTGAGTTCTGATCCTGGCACGTACATGGTTCGCATTTGGTTTACCTTCCAAAACCGGGTGTGACAGTAAGTCCTTTCTTTGTCCAAGTTCACCATTCCCAAAGTAAGATTCCCTTTCAATGCAACTTTGAGACTATATCCAAAGTACTCAACAAATAAGTTAGTCTCAAAGGACTCAAGTCGTAGTACATCCTCCCCCTAAACATGTGCTTCATTTGCATAAGGACTTGTGAGGTCCGGGGATGACTTGTACAACTTGAGCACTAAAAATAAGCAATTAAAGACATGAATGCTTAAAGTAATGTGATCAAAGGCATAAAACACATGTGTGTTATAGATCAATCCAAGTTACGTGAATCTAAGACATTGAGCTCACTACGCAACCTGCAAAACCTTTTCTCATCTAAAGGCTTGGTTAAGATATCGGCTAACTGGTTCTCGGTGCTAATATGGTAAATATCGATATCTCCCCTTTGTTGGTGGTCTCTCAAAAAGTAATGCTGGATGTCTATGTGCTTAGTGTGGCTGTGTTCAAAAGGATTATCTGCCAAGCAGATTGCACTCTCATTATCACATAGGAGTGGGACTTTGCTCATATTGTAGCCCAAGTCCCGGAGGGTTTGCCTCATCCAAAGTACTTGCGAGCAACACTGTCCTGCGACAACATACTCAGCCTCAGCGGTGGATAGGGCAATGGAAGTTTGTTTCTTAGAGCTCCAAGACACCAGGGACCTTCCTAGAAAATGACAAGCCTCTGATGTGCTCTTCCTATCAACCTTGCACCCGGCATAGTCAGAATCTAAGTATCTGATTAAGTCAAAGGTAGACTCCTTTGGATACCAGATCCCGAAGCAAGGCGTAGAAACCAAATATCTAAGAATTTGCTTAACGGCCACAAGGTGACATTCCTTGGGGTCGGATTGAAATCTAGCACACATGGATACGCTTAGCATAATATCCGGTCTACTAGCACAAAGATAAAAGCAAAGATCCTATCATAGACCGGTATGCCTTTTGATCGATGGACTTACCTCCTTTGTTGAGATCCAAGTGCTCGTCCGTTCCCATCGGTGCCTTTGTGGACTTTGCATCCTTCATCCCAAACCTCTTGAGCAAATCTTGAGTGTAGTTCGTTTGGGAGATGAAGGTTCCTTCCTTGAGTTGCTTCACTTGAAATCCAAGGAAGTAGTTCAACTCTCCCATCATAAACATCTCGAATTTCTGCATCATCACCCTGCTAAAATCCTCACAAGACTTTTGATTAGTAGAACCAAATATTATGTCATCGACATATATTTGGCATACAAAAATATCACCATTACAAGTCTTAGTAAAGAGAATAGGATCAGCTTTCCCAACCTTGAAAGCGTTAGAAATATGGAAATCTCTAAAGCATTCATACATGCTCTTGGGGCTTGCTTAAGTCCATAGAGCACCTTAGAGAGCCTGTAGACGTGGTTGGGATACCTGTCATCCTCAAAGCCAGGGGGTTGTTCCACATACACTTCCTCCTTAATTGGTCCATTAAAGAAGGCGCTCTTCACGTCCATTTGAAACAACTTAAAGGAATGGTGAGCAACATAGGCCAATAATATGCGAATTGATTCTAGCCTAGCTACAGGAGCAAAATTCTCCTCAAAATCCAAACCTACAACTTGGACATAACCTTTTGCTACAAGTCGAGCCTTGTTTCTTATCACCACACCGTGTTCATCTTGCTTGTTGTGGAACACCCACTTGGTTCCCACAATATTTTGCTTTGGATGTGGCACTAGGCTCCAAACTTCATTTCTCTTGAAGTTGTTGAGCTCTTCCTGCATGGCCAACACCCAGTCCGGATCTTGCAAGGCTTCTTCTACCCTGAACGCTCAATAGAAGAAACAAACGAGTAATGCTCACAAAAATTAGCTAAAAGTGAGCGAGTGATTACTCCCTTGTTGATATCACCTAGAATCTGATCCACTGGATGATTTCTTTGAATTGTCGCCCGGACTTGAGTTGGAGGAGCTTGTGGTGCTTCTTCCTCCTTATCCTATTCTTCATGTACTCCCCCTTTATCCAGCCCTTCATCTTGAGGTACCTGTTCCTCATCTTGAGTTGGGGGATGCACCAATGTAGAGGAAGAAGGTTGATCTTGCTCTTGTTGGTCCTGTGGTCGCACATCACCTATCGCCATCGTTCGTATTGCGGTTGTCGAAACCTCATCCTCATCTAAATCATCAACTTGCTCTCTTAGAGAGCCATTAGTCCCATCAAATACAACGTTGCTAGAGAATTCAACTAATCATGATGATTTGTTGAAGACCCTATACGACTTTGTATTTGAGTCATAACCTAGTAAAAACCCTTCTATAGCTTTGGGAGCAAATTTCGAATGTCTATCTTTCTTTACCAAGATGTACCATTTGCTCCCAAATACACGAAAATAGGAAACATTGGGTTTGTTACCGGTTAGGAGTTCATATGATGTCATCTTGAGGAGGCGATGCAGATAGAGCTGGTTTATGGCATGGCGAGTTGTATTCACAGCTTCCGACCAAAACTGCTAAGGCATCTTGTACTCTCCAACCATTGTCCTCGCCATGTCAATTAGCGTCATGTTCTTCCTCTCTACTACACCATTTTGCTATGGTGTGTAGGGAGCGGAGAACTCATGCTTGATGCCTTCCTCCTCAAGATATTCTTCGACTTGAAGGTTCTTGAACTCAGATCCATTATCGCTCCTTATCAATTTCACTTTTAGTTCAAACTCATTTTGAGCTCTCCTTAGGAAGCGCTTTAGTGTTCCTTGGGTTTTAAATTTATCCTGCAAGAAGAACACCCAAGTGAAGCGGGAAAAATCATCAACAATAACAAGACCATACTTCCCCCGATGATAAGATAAGCTACGGGCCCGAAGAGATCCATATGTAGGAGTTCCAGTGGTCTTGATGTTGACATCACGTTCTTGCTTTGATGAGTACTTCCCACTTGCTTTCCTACCTGGCACGCTACACAAGGTCTGTCTTTCTCAAAACAGACATTGATTAGTCCTAACACATGTTCTCCCTTTAGAAGCTTATGAAGGTTCTTCATCCCAACATGTGCTAGACGGCAGTGCTAGAGCCATCCCATATTAGTCTTAGCGATTAAGCATGCATCTAGATCGGCATTCTCATTTGAGAATTTAACTAAGTAGAGCTTGTCATCTAATACACCCTTAAAAGCTAATGAACCATCACTTCTTCTAAAGACAGATACATCAGTATTTGTAAATAAGCAATTATAACCCATATGACATAATTGGCTTACAGACAACAAATTGTACCCGAGCGATTCTACTAGAAACACATTTGAAATCGAATGCTTGGCAGTGATGGCTATTTTGCCCAAACCATTGACCTTGCCTTGGTTCCCATCTCCAAAGATGATAGTGTCTTAGGAATCCCTGTTCTTGACGTAGGAGGTGAACATTTTCTTCTCCCCCGTCATGTGGTTTGTGCATCTGCTATCAATGATCCAGCTTGAGCCCCTAGATGCATAAACCTGCAAGGTAATTAAGCTTTGGTTTTAGGTACCCAACTCTTGTTGGGTCCTACAAGGTTAGTCACAGTAGACTTTGGAACCCAGATGCAAGTTTTGTCTCTCTTGCACTTAGGTCCCAAACTTCTAGCAACTACTTTATCATTTTTTCATAACAGTACAAATGAAGCATCACATATTTGATAAAGCATATTTGGTCTAGTTGGTGCCTTTCTAGGTGCATGAGAGGCAACATGATGGTGCCTAGATCTATTCCTACGATGAACATGTGAGGAACTTCATGCAAACATGGCATGAAAATTAAAAGTAGCATCATGACATACAGGTAAAGCAGCATGATTATTACACCTATCATGATGAGCAATACTGGAAACTTTCTTATCATGAGTATAAAGATAAGGATGGTTCTTTTGAGAGCTACCAACCAAAGGAGCCTTCCCTTTCTCCTTGTTGAGAGTGGAGGTCTTTTGGCTTGTTAAGTTCTTGGTTCCCTTTAGGAAACCAAGTCCATCCTTAATTGAGGGATGTCTACCAATGGTGTAGGCATCCCTGGCAAATTTTAGTTTCTCATAATTATCCTTGCAAGTCTTAAGTTGAGCATTAAGACTTGCAACATCATTATTCAAATTAAGAATGGTAGAGACATGTTTATTACAAGCATCCATATCAAAATCTTTACACCTATTGTAGATAACAACATGCTCTACACATGAACTAGCCATATTAACTTTTCTAGCTTAGTATTTAAATCAGCATTCAAATTCTTAAGACTAGAAATAGAACCATGGCAAGTAGACAGCTCAGAAGACAATAGTTCATTTTTCTTAATTTCTAGAGCAAGAGATTTTTGAACATTAATAAATTTATCATGCTCCTCATAAAGAATATCTTCTTGCTTTTCTAGTAACCTATCTTTTTCATTAAGAGCATCAATCAATTCATTTATTTTATCTACTTTAGATCTATCTAATCCCTTAAATAGATCAATATAATCTACTTCATCATCAGAGGATTCCTCATCACTAGAAGAAGTGTACTTAGGTGTATCTCATGTACGTACCTTCTTCTCCTTAGCCATGAGGCACTTGTGGTGTTCGTTGGGGAAGAGGAAGGATTTGTCGAAGGCCGAGACAGCTAGTCCTTCATCGTCAGAGTCAGATGAAGAACAGCCAAAGTCCCATTCTTTTCCAATGTGCGCCTCGCCCTTTGTCTTCCTGTAGTTCTTCTTTCTTTCCTTCTTCCCTTTCTTTTCTTGTGCCTGGTCATTGTCATTATCGGAACATTGGGCTATAAAATGACCAAACTTACTACACTTGAAGCAGGAGCGCTTTCCCCTTGATTTTTTCTTGTTGGGATACTCCTTGCGTCCCTTCAAGGCGGTCTTCAAGCGCTTGATTATAAGCGTCGTTTCGTCCTCATTGAGCACAACAGCCTCCACTTGTGCTACCTTGCTAGATAGCGCCTCCGCGCTGCTTGTTGCTTTGAGAGCAACGGGCTGTGGTTTGTAGAGAGGAAGCGGTCCGTTTGCAGCATTGTCCACATACCTCGCTTCCTTCACCATCATGCACCCGCTCATGAATTTTCCGAGAATTTCCTCGGGTGTCAAATTTGTGTACCTGGGATTCTCACAGATAAGATTTACAAGATGACGATCAATTACGGTAAATGACCATAGAATTAGTTGGACGACGTCGTGATCCGACCATCTTGTGCTTCCATAGCTTCGAATCTTGTTCACCAGGGTCCTGAGCCTGTTGTAAGTTTGAGTTCACTCCTCTCCCCTTATCATGGCGAACCTCCCCTGCTCGCCTTCCACCAGTTCCATCTTGGTAATCATGGTGGCGTCATTACCCTCGTGAGAGATCTTGAGGGTATCCCATATTTGCTTGGCATTGTACAAGCCGCGCTGACTTTGTTGTATTCATCCCTGCATAGAGATGCTAACAAAACTATAGTAGCTTGGGCATTTTTATGTATTTGCTCATTAATAAATACAGGATCGTCAATGCTATCGAAATACATTCCATTTTCAACAATTTCCCAAATACTAGGATGGAGAGAAAATAAGTGACTACACATTTTATGAGTCCAAAATGAATAGTCTTCTCCATCAAAGTGTGGGGGTTTTCCGAGTGGAATATATAATAAATGGTCATTTGAATTATAAGGGTTGCAAGAATAATCAAAAGAATAGTTTTGATTATCCGTTTTCTTTTTCGACGAGGAGTCTTCGTCGTCGTCATCCCTTGGTGCAGAGGAGGAGGCATCGCTGTCGTAGTAGATGATCTTCTTTATGCATCTTTTCTTCTTCCCATCCCTTTTCTTGTGACTCGAGCCTGAGTCAGTGGGCTTATCGCCTTTCGGCTCATCGATGTAGAGGGTCTCCTTCTCCTTGTCGTTGATCACCATCCCCTTACCTTTAGGATCCATCTCTTTGGCCGGTTAGTCCTTTAATGAAGAGTACGGCTCTGATACCAATTGAGAGCACCTAGAGGGGGTGAATAGGTGATCCTGTAAATTTTAAGACTAAACAACACAAACTTGGTTTATAATATGTTAGTGAAGTCAAAACCAAAGTGCTGAATAGAGAGGGAGAGAACTCTTCACTTGATTGTTCCTTTAGAATGTGTATTAAACTTAGGAACAATAGCGCAAGTGATTAAATGAGAACTCTAAGCAATCGCAGTAGAAAATAGCACAAGTGACACAATAATTTTATCCCATGGTTCAGCCAAGTAGAATACTTGCCTACTTCCATGTTGTGGCGTCCCAATGGACGAGGGTTGCACTTAACCCCTTCCAAGTGATCTAAAGATCAACTTGAATACCACGATTTTCTTCCTTATAGCAGATGTTTCCCTTTGTGAGGAATCTCCACAAGTTGGAGCCTCTCACCCTTACAAGATTAATCACAAATACACCACAAGAGTAAGGTGGGAATAGCAACACACACAAAAGCTAGAGTCGTAGCACTAACACGCACACAAGACGAGAGTGAGCACACGAAAGCAACACAGCGGAGTTACAGCTCAGAAAAGTGCTCAAATCTCTAACACAGTGAATCAAATGCGCGAATGTGAGTTCTCAGCGCCTTAGGATGTTCAAGAGGTGCTTGGTGTTCTGCTCCATGCGCCTAGGGGTCCTTTTATAGTCCCAAGTCAGCTAGGAGCCGTTGGAGCTCCATTTGGTAGGTGTCGGGTACCGTAATTAGGGGTACCCCCAACACTCCTAATCACGACTGGTAAACACCCTCAGACCAACTGACGGGCGCGGTTCAAGTCAAGACTTCGTCTACCCAAGGGATGCGACCTCGCCTGAGCCCAGCCTCGGGCAGGAGCAGTAGTCCCGGACGAATTCACGCCTCGCCCGAGGACCTCCTCAGGCAACAGGCACACCCTCGGCTCTCCCGAGGCCCGGCTCGGGCAGGCTTCATTGTGAAGCAACCTTGGCCATACCGCCTCGCCGACCGACCGCTTCGCAGGCGCATTCAATGCAGGGGACGCCTGACGCCGTATCCTAACACACGCGCCTCAATCGGCCAGGCCGAAGTGACCGCAGTCACTTCGCCCCCCTTTTTACAGTCCGATCTGATAGGAAAATAGCGCCGCTCGCCCCGCTCCGACTGCCGTGCGAACCACCCAGGCGAAGCTGACGACAAGTCACGATCAACCACCGAGTTCGGCCTCGGGCGCAGCAGGAAGCTCCACCTCGCCCGACCTCAGGCTCCAGCCTCGGAAGGAAGTCTCCGCCTCGCCCGACCCCCGGACTCGGCCTCGACCTCGGTCTCAGGAGGAATCGCGTCCTCGCCCGACCCCGGCCTCGGCCTCAGGAGAAGTCCCCGCCTCGTCCGACCTTGGGCTCAGACCGACCGCGCCAACAGGGGATACATCATTACCCTATCCCTAGCTAGCTCAGGCTACAAGGAACAAGACCGGCATCCCATCTGGCTTACCCCGGCGACGGATAATGATGGTGCCCTGCGTGCAACCATGACACCGGTGGCTCTCAGCCCCTTACGGCAGCAAGGAGACGTTAGCAGGATCCTTGCTGCACCGCCAGCTGTGCTTTCACAGGGCTCAGGCGCTTCTCCGACGGCCACGTTATCATGTACGCAGGGCTCAAGCTCTCCCCTGACAGCCACGTTGGCATGTACATAGGGCTTAGGCATTTCTCTGCCAGACACGTTAGCGCATTGCTACACCCCCCATTGTACATCTGGACCCTCTCCCTGCATCTATAAAAGGGAGGTCGAGGGCCTTCCCGCGGAAAAAGGAGGGTTCGCGCGGGTGGAAGGAGCGAACGAACAGGCTCCCTCTCCCTCTCACGATGTGATTGTAACCCCTACTACGAGCACCCCGGTGCAGGATAATACAAGGCTCATTCCTCCACTTGTGTTCCATCCCGCGCCAACCCATCTGGGTAGGGGCACGCAGCGATAATTTTACTCGTCGGTCCAGGGACCCCCCGGGTCTGAAACGCCGACAGTTGGCACGCCAGGTAGGGGCCTGCTGCGTGTTAACCAACACTTTCCCATTGAGTTCCAGATGGGGAGTCTTCAGCAACCTCTTCAGCCCGGGACAGTGCTCCACTTCGGGAGTCTCGAGTTCATGTCCCTCGACGGTAGCTACGACATGGTACTCCTCCCTCCGCGGCACAGTGACAATGTAACGCCCCGAATTTTGCAGTTGAATTTTTTCTTTTCTTTACTCGCCAAAATTCGGGCGTTACCTTTTCTTTTTCTTTTTCCCCTCGCTAAACCTTGACCTTTTCCAAAGTTAGCGGGATTCGGTTTGGAATTCCCGTGTAAAGAAAAACCCTAAATTGCTTTATGTTGTTTGATGCACCATGCCGAACTATGCATTCTTTGATTGCTTGAAAGTGCAAATGCATTCATGTAGAAAGATCGGATTTCGAAAACAGGGAAATAATCTTTTCTCTCTCTTTCTCTCTCCTCTTTCTCTCTCTCTCCCGCGCCCTGGGCCGACCCCGGCCGGCCCAGCCGCCCCTGGCGCCCCCCTCTTGGGCCTTGGCAGGCCCAGCCGCCCCCCCCACCTCCTCTTTTCCCCCCAATTCCTCTCTCTCTCCCCTCTCATTTTCCCTCTCCCTCCCCACCCTAGCCGCCGCCCTACCCCTGCCCTAGGCCGCCGCGCCGCCCCCTGCCGCCGGCAGCCCCTCGCCGTCGATCCCCCGACGCCGGTGAGCCCCCCCCTCTCTCCCTCCTCCCTCTCTCCCTCTCCCCTCCCCCTCCTCTCCCCCTCCCTGCCCGGCCATGACTCGGCCGCCCCTGGCCGCGCCGGCCGCCCCCAGCCCCGCCCGGCCGGCCGCTGCCGCGCCGCCCTGGCCCCAGCCGGCCACGGCCGCCCTTGGCCGCGCGCCCCAGCCCCGCCCAGCCGCCCCTGGCCGGCCTCGGCCGCCCCCCAGCCCGCGCGCCTGGCCCCGGCCGCCTAGCCGCGCCTGGCCGCGTGCCCGCCCGGCCGCTGGCCTGGCCGCTGGCCTGGCCGCTGGCCGTGCCCAGCCGGCCGCCGGCCGCCCCCAGCCCGCCCCCGGCCGCCCGCCTGGCCCCTGGCCGCGCCCCCTGCCCAGGGCCGGTTCAACCGCCCCTAGGGCCGGTTCAACCGCCCCCCCTCTGTTTTTTTTATTTTATTTTATTTACTTTCTGTGATCATAATTACTTTATTTTAGGTAGATTGATCATTGTTCATGCCATGGAAAATAGGAAGTTAAATTTAAAATTCCGTTATGCTATTGATTCACGTAGTTAATTGTTTATCCCGTGCAATGTTGATCAACTAAAAATGATTAGGTTCCCATTAGTATATATATAACAGAATTCTTTTGTTAAGAATCAATTGTAACTAATCATTAGTGCATAAGATTTAACCCCCTCCCTGCGAGACCCTTCCCGTTTCTTTCTAACCATAACAAATGCGATATCGAATGTCATACTTGATGCATATTCGCTTCACTTGTTCCCTTGTATGGTGTACTGTTCTTTTGTATTAAATATGTGGATGTATGTATGTTTGCGCTCGCATAGAGAACGATCCGGTCGAAGAGCCCGAGGAATTTGCAGGAGAAGCCCCTGAGCAGCAGTCGGTTGGTGGAGGCAAGTGTCCTTTGACCTATCTCTGTCCTATTCATTCTTTAATTCACCCCCCGCATTACATATTTATACTTAAGGATTGACTAGCTTTTGTTATCCATGTCCTTGTTTACCTATTTGGGTCGGATTATTACTGCTTAGTTTGATGCTATTGCTCAACTCTAATCAATGAACATGATGTGATTATCTATGATACGCTGTTTTCCCTTCTTATTTATGATTATACTTGTGGCATTTAAGGGGACTCGAGCGGTTTCTCGAGTGCCTCTCCGTAAGGACCTGTTCAATGGATGACCGCCCGGGAAAAACAGTGCAACCATGAGGGTGGAATGGGACGCCCTTAGCTGAATAATTAGAGGAACCGGGGTGTAGTTTGCTTAGCCGTTGTGCCGTCAATGGGGCTCGGTGTATGCGGCTCGCTCTGCCAAGGTTGATTTGTCCCTTGGGGAGGAGTGCGGTACATTTAGGAAACCTAACGGGTGGCTACAGCCCCGGGGAATCTTTGTAAAGGCTACGTAGTGAGACCCTGCCTATTCACCTTGGTAGTGTTTAAGGGTTTGATCAGCCCGAGGCAAAAAGGAATCACGGCTTGTGGGTAAAGTGCGCAACCTCTGCAGAGTGTTATGAAACTGATATATCAGCCGTGCTCGCGGTTATGAGCGGCCAAGGGAGCTCCAGAGATTAGTGATACTTGATCAGAGATATTTTGGTACAGGTGGCAATGAGATTGATGGTTCTGATTATGATTATGGTATTGGTAAGTGGTATTCTTTCCGTTTGGAAAGGATACATTGGGCTAATAACTTGGGTTAATGTTAAAACCTGGCTTTCTACTAGTAAGTAATAACCTGACCAACTAAAAGCAACTGCTTGACTTATCCCCACATAAAGCTAGTCCACTACAGCCAAACGGGATACTTGCTGAGTATGTTGATGTGTACTCACCCTTGCTCTACACACCAAACCCCCCCCCAGGTTGTCAGCATTGCAACCACTGCTCAGGAGAAGATGAAGCTGTGGAAGGAGACTTCCAGGAGTTCCAAGACTACGACGAGTTCTAGGTGTGGGTTAGCGGCAACCCCCAGTCGGCTGCCTGTGAAGGCCGTGTTATCTACGTTTCTTTTCCGCACTTTGATTTATTGTAAGAACTATGTGGACGTCTCAGACGTATGATGTAATCGACTATTATTTCCCCTTTTAATACTATTTGAGCACTGTGTGATGATGTCCATGTTATGTAACTGCTGTGTACGTGAATAACTGATCCTGGCACGTACATGGTTCGCATTCGGTTTGCCTTCTAAAAACCGGGTGTGACATAAGTGGTATCAAAGCCGTGCTGACTGTAGGACCGCTAACCTAAAGTAGAATGGTCGTTCTAAGGACTATAGACCTCTGTCCCTGCCTTGACTTTGGTACCCCTTCAAAAGTTGGTCCTACTGACCAAACCTATGTTCTACTATATATTATACCTTGCTGAAAATTTTGTTTTATTCTGATCCTTCATTTATTTATGATTCATTATTATTCTAATCCTTCATTTATTTGTGATTCATTATTTGCTGGTCATATTAATTCTGTTCTCACCCTTTTGCTTGCGATGTCTTTTGTAGATGGCTCGACTTAGACACACTGCACGAAAGTCCGTCATCCCCTTCTTACCCTCCCGCCTTGCTGAGCGTCCGCTTCGCCGTCCTGTGGCCGGACAGTCCAGCCACTTGGAGAGACTGCACCACCGCCTGCATGAGGAGCAGGAACGTCGACGACAGGAGCAGCAGGGCTCTTCCTTCTCGCTCCAGCAGGAGATAGAGTCTGTGAGGAGCTGCTCTCCTGTGCTCCCCCTGGAGGCGCCCCCTGCACCACCACTGGGCGTCCCAGCTTCTAGAGTAGCTGCTGGAGGAGATCCAGACGACGGAGGTGGCGACGACAGCTCGAGCCACGACACCGACCTCGACCTCTCTAGCCATGAGCCGGAAGGATGGGTTGCTCGACCCATCACTCGCGACGCTGCTCGCGGGTGTCACTTCCACGACGCGCTCGACACCCTGCTACGTCGGGCACTTGACCGGCGTACTTGGTCCATCGAGTATCGCTGTGTGGTCTACCAGCATAGTCGCGGGGTCTACCCGGACCGCTGGGAGGCGACCTGTTTGGTGCGCCGTCCGGAGAACAGTCTCCAGGGCGCGGAGGCTTGCTCAGAGCACTATTCTATCTCTGAGCGGGACTCAGCTGAGGCAGCCATGCAGGATGCTGCACGGCGTGCGCTTTCGCACTACTGCTCGGTTCTCGGTGGGGTAGCTGACGGTCTCGACCTGAAGTATTACCCTCGCCGTCCATCTGGCAGCACAGGAGGCGTGATTGTTTCACCTGCTGGTGAGGACAATCCTAGGTTGAGCAGCACAGTCAACCTAGCCGCCGTGCTAAACACGGAGCTGGACCATGCATTAGACGAGTTGAGTAGGGCTCGTGCTGAGATCGGCCTGCTGTGGGCTGAGCGCGCGGAGCGTCGTCACTTGGATGATGGTTCCCCCGCCCCCGTCGGGACTCAGCACCCGTACCGCTCGCCTCGGCGTGGACTCCAATCTTATGGCAATCCCGACTGCAAGACCAAGATAAATCTAGAACCATAGATCGTTAGAGTTGGATCTTGTAATTAATACGAAATATATATACATAGAAGCTTCAGTCTTAGCGTTAGTCTCGGTCTTAGTTAGTCTTAGTTAGACAGGGTAGTTTGCTATATCCTGTGCATTTATGTTTGTCATGATGAACTATGTTTGGTTTGGATCTTTGTAATGACTGTCACCAGAGTGTGGGTATCCCCTGCATTTTGGTTTACATATTATGTTAATGGAGTTAGTTATATAGTTGGGAAAACCTTTATTCTACTTTCCTCTTTATCTGAGAAGCTGTGTGGTCTGTGTTGGAGATCAGTGAAGATGCTCATCTGTTCAGTGCTGTTGGAGAATTCTATACTCTTTTCTTATGCTGCAAGATTTGCCAGATCAGTCCTGATGTGTGGTTGCGTTCTGCAGATGTCAGAGAACAGGCACAGAGGAGGAAGGCGTGCTCAGCAGGAGCAAGCCGCCCCGCAGGATGAGGTGCCCCAGCAGCAGCACCTGCCGCCCCCGCCCCCGATGTCGATCGAGCAGATGTTTTTGATGCAGACTCAAGCAGTTCAGGCCATCGGTCAGACTCTAGCCGCCATTCAGCAGCAGCAGCAGCAGCAGCAAGCACCACCCCAGCCTCAGATGCCCCAGATGCCCAGAGACAAGCGTGCTGAATTCATGAGAGGTCATCCACCAACGTTCGCTCACTCTTCTGACCCCATGGATGCTGAAGATTGGCTGCGCACTGTGGAGCGGGAGTTGCATACTGCTCAGTGTGATGACAGGGAGAAAGTCTTGTATGGTCCCCGTCTGTTGAGAGGAGCAGCCCAATCATGGTGGGAGTCTTACCTCGCCACCCATGCCAACCCCGATGCCATCACCTGGGAAGAATTCAGAGGTAGCTTTCGTCAGTACCATGTGCCTGCAGGTCTGATGACAGTGAAGAAGGAGGAGTTCCTGGCCCTTAAGCAAGGGTCATCATCTGTCAGTGAGTATCAAGACAGGTTTCTGCAGTTGTCTCGCTATGCTCCCGAAGATGTCAACACCGACGCCAAGCGACAGTACCGTTTCTTGAGAGGCTTGGTTGACCCTCTGCAGTACCAACTGATGAATCATACCTTCCCAACATTCCAGCACCTGATTGACAGAGCAATCATGACAGAAAGGAAGCGTAAGGAGATGGAGGATCGTAAGCGCAAGATCAGTGGACCCCAGCCTGGAAGCAGCAGCCGCCCTCGTTTCTCAGGCAATCAACCTCAGCAGAGCAATCAGGCAGCACCAGCTCAGGTTGGAAACAGAGCATGTTTCCACTGTGGAGAGCAAGGCCACTGGGTGATGCAATGTCCGAAGAAGGCAGCCCAGCAGCAGTCAGGCCCCAATGCCCCAGCGAAGCAGAATGCGTCTCAGTCTGGAGCAGGCAACCGCCCTCAGCAGCGTTACAATCATGGAAGATTGAATCACTTGGAGGCTGAAGCAGTTCAGGAGACCCCCGGCATGATAGTAGGTATGTTCCCAGTCGACTCCCATATTGCAGAAGTGTTATTTGATACTGGAGCAACGCATTCTTTCATTACTGCATCATGGGTAGAAGCAAATAATCTTCCAATTACTGCCATGTCAACCCCCATTCAAATTGACTCAGCTGGTGGTAGAATTCGAGCTGATAGCATTTGTTTGGGTGTAAGTGTGGAAATAAGGGGGATAGCGTTTCCCGCTAACCTTATAGTAATGGGTACTCAGGGAATAGATGTCATCCTAGGGATGAATTGGCTAGATAAGTATCAGGCAGTTATCAGTTGTGATAAAAGGACAATCAAGTTGGTGTCCCCACTAGGAGAGGAAGTGGTGACCGAGTTAGTCCCGCCTGAGCCAAAGAAAGGAAGTTGTTATCAGATGGCTGTCGATAGCAGTGAAGCAGACCCAATTGAGAGTATCAAGGTTGTGTCCGAGTTCCCAGATGTGTTTCCAAAGGATTTACCGGGCATGCCACCAGAGCGGAAAGTTGAGTTTGCCATAGAGCTTCTTCCTGGAACTGCCCCTATCTTTAAGAGAGCTTACAGAATATCTGGACCAGAGTTGGTTGAGCTTAAGAAGCAGATTGATGAGTTGGCAGAGTTGTATATGTCTCGGATCGTTTGTCTTCATGGTGTGCCAAAGAAGATAGTGTCAGACAGAGGAACGCAGTTCACCTCTCATTTCTGGCAGCAGTTGCATGAAGCCTTGGGCACGCATCTGAATTTCAGTTCAGCTTATCACCTGCAGACAGATGGTCAGACTGAAAGAACCAATCAAATTCTTGAAGATATGTTGAGAGCCTGTGCGTTGCAAGATCAGTCCGGATGGGACAAGAGATTGCCTTATGTAGAGTTTTCCTATAACAACAGTTACCAGGCCAGTTTGAAGATGTCACCATTTCAAGCGCTCTACGGAAGGAGTTGCAGAACTCCGTTGCAATGGGATCAGCCTGGAGAAAAGCAAGTGTTTGGGCCAGATATTTTGCTTGAAGCCGAAGAGAACATCAAGATGGTCCGAGAGAATCTGAAGATAGCGCAATCGAGGCAGCGAAGCTATGCAGACACAAGAAGAAGAGAGCTGAGTTTCGAAGTCGGAGACTTCGTCTATCTGAAAGTGTCACCGATCAGAGGAGTCAGAAGGTTCGGAATCAAAGGCAAGCTAGCACCCCGCTACATTGGTCCGTATCAAATTCTCTCAAGGCGTGGAGAAGTGGCTTATCAGCTTAGCCTGCCAGAGAATTTGTCTGCTGTGCATGATGTCTTTCATGTGTCTCAGTTGAAGAAGTGCTTGCGTGTGCCAGAAGAGCAGTTGCCAGTGGAAGGTCTTGAAGTCCAAGAGGACTTGACCTATGTTGAGAAGCCAGCTCAGATCCTTGAGGTTGCAGATAGAGTCACTCGAAGGAAGACCATCAGAATGTGCAAAGTCAGATGGAGTCACCACTCTGAGGAAGAAGCAACCTGGGAGCGTGAAGATGATTTGATGGCCAAGTACCCAGAGCTCTTTGCTAGCCAGCCCTGAATCTCGAGGGCGAGATTCTTTTAAGGGGGATAGGTTTGTAACGCCCCGAATTTTGCAGTTGAATTTTTTCTTTTCTTTACTCGCCAAAATTCGGGCGTTACCTTTTCTTTTTCTTTTTCCCCTCGCTAAACCTTGACCTTTTCCAAAGTTAGCGGGATTCGGTTTGGAATTCCCGTGTAAAGAAAAACCCTAAATTGCTTTATGTTGTTTGATGCACCATGCCGAACTATGCATTCTTTGATTGCTTGAAAGTGCAAATGCATTCATGTAGAAAGATCGGATTTCGAAAACAGGGAAATAATCTTTTCTCTCTCTTTCTCTCTCTTTCTCTCTCCTCTTTCTCTCTCTCTCCCGCGCCCTGGGCCGACCCCGGCCGGCCCAGCCGCCCCTGGCGCCCCCCTCTTGGGCCTTGGCAGGCCCGGCCGCCCCCCCCCACCTCCTCTTTTTCCCCCAATTCCTCTCTCTCTCCCCTCTCATTTTCCCTCTCCCTCCCCACCCTAGCCGCCGCCCTACCCCTGCCCTAGGCCGCCGCGCCGCCCCCTGCCGCCGGCAGCCCCTCGCCGTCGATCCCCCGACGCCGGTGAGCCCCCCTCTCTCCCTCCTCCCTCTCTCCCTCTCCCCTCCCCCTCCTCTCCCCCTCCCTGCCCGGCCATGACCCGGCCGCCCCTGGCCGCGCCGGCCGCCCCCAGCCCCGCCCGGCCGGCCGCTGCCGCGCCGCCCTGGCCCCAGCCGGCCACGGCCGCCCTTGGCCGCGGCCCCAGCCCCGCCCAGCCGCCCCTGGCCGGCCTCGGCCGCCCCCCAGCCCGCGCGCCTGGCCCCGGCCGCCTAGCCGCGCCTGGCCGCGTGCCCGCCCGGCCGCTGGCCTGGCCGCTGGCCGCGCCCAGCCGGCCGCCGGCCGCCCCCAGCCCGCCCTCGGCCGCCCGCCTGGCCCCTGGCCGCGCCCCCTGCCCAGGGCCGGTTCAACCGCCCCTAGGGCCGGTTCAACCGCCCCCCCCCCCTCTGTTTTTTTTTATTTTATTTTATTTACTTTCTGTGATCATAATTACTTTATTTTAGGTAGATTGATCATTGTTCATGCCATGGAAAATAGGAAGTTAAATTTAAAATTCCGTTATGCTATTGATTCACGTAGTTAATTGTTTATCCCGTGCAATGTTGATCAACTAAAAATGATTAGGTTCCCATTAGTATATATATAACAGAATTCTTTTGTTAAGAATCAATTGTAACTAATCATTAGTGCATAAGATTTAACCCCCTCCCTGCGAGACCCTTCCCGTTTCTTTCTAACCATAACAAATGCGATATCGAATGTCATACTTGATGCATATTCGCTTCACTTGTTCCCTTGTATGGTGTACTGTTCTTTTGTATTAAATATGTGGATGTATGTATGTTTGCGCTCGCATAGAGAACGATCCGGTCGAAGAGCCCGAGGAATTTGCAGGAGAAGCCCCTGAGCAGCAGTCGGTTGGTGGAGGCAAGTGTCCTTTGACCTATCTCTGTCCTATTCATTCTTTAATTCACCCCCCGCATTACATATTTATACTTAAGGATTGACTAGCTTTTGTTATCCATGTCCTTGTTTACCTATTTGGGTCGGATTATTACTGCTTAGTTTGATGCTATTGCTCAACTCTAATCAATGAACATGATGTGATTATCTATGATACGCTGTTTTCCCTTCTTATTTATGATTATACTTGTGGCATTTAAGGGGACTCGAGCGGTTTCTCGAGTGCCTCTCCGTAAGGACCTGTTCAATGGATGACCGCCCGGGAAAAACAGTGCAACCATGAGGGTGGAATGGGACGCCCTTAGCTGAATAATTAGAGGAACCGGGGTGTAGTTCGCTTAGCCGTTGTGCCGTCAATGGGGCTCGGTGTATGCGGCTCGCTCTGCCAAGGTTGATTTGTCCCTTGGGGAGGAGTGCGGTACATTTAGGAAACCTAACGGGTGGCTACAGCCCCGGGGAATCTTTGTAAAGGCTACGTAGTGAGACCCTGCCTATTCACCTTGGTAGTGTTTAAGGGTTTGATCAGCCCGAGGCAAAAAGGAATCACGGCTTGTGGGTAAAGTGCGCAACCTCTGCAGAGTGTTATGAAACTGATATATCAGCCGTGCTCGCGGTTATGAGCGGCCAAGGGAGCTCCAGAGATTAGTGATACTTGATCAGAGATATTTTGGTACAGGTGGCAATGAGATTGATGGTTCTGATTATGATTATGGTATTGGTAAGTGGTATTCTTTCCGTTTGGAAAGGATACATTGGGCTAATAACTTGGGTTAATGTTAAAACCTGGCTTTCTACTAGTAAGTAATAACCTGACCAACTAAAAGCAACTGCTTGACTTATCCCCACATAAAGCTAGTCCACTACAGCCAAACGGGATACTTGCTGAGTATGTTGATGTGTACTCACCCTTGCTCTACACACCAAACCCCCCCCCCAGGTTGTCAGCATTGCAACCACTGCTCAGGAGAAGATGAAGCTGTGGAAGGAGACTTCCAGGAGTTCCAAGACTACGACGAGTTCTAGGTGTGGGTTAGCGGCAACCCCCAGTCGGCTGCCTGTGAAGGCCGTGTTATCTACGTTTCTTTTCCGCACTTTGATTTATTGTAAGAACTATGTGGACGTCTCAGACGTATGATGTAATCGACTATTATTTCCCCTTTTAATACTATTTGAGCACTGTGTGATGATGTCCATGTTATGTAACTGCTGTGTACGTGAATAACTGATCCTGGCACGTACATGGTTCGCATTCGGTTTGCCTTCTAAAAACCGGGTGTGACAGACAACGACAGTCAACGACTCACCTGGCGGAGGCAACCTCCACGGCGGCATTTCCCTGTGGCGGAAGAGGAGCGCTCTGGTCGTCCCCGCCACCCTCCTCGCCGGAGGAGGCAGAGACAGGGCAACCATGGCCACGCAGGAGGCGGCACCTTATCGGCTGTCGGACCGGATCGAGCCGACGACACCAGCACTCCTCCGGGGGACATGTCGGGTGTTGTCCTCGTGCCTGAGACGATGACGAGCGCCGCTTCCCCGCAACGAGCTAGCCCCAAGCAGACCGACGACGCCAGCACTCTCGCCAAGGACCTGCTGGGCATCACCCTCGTGCCTAAGATGACGGTGTGCTCCGCCCTCGACGTGACTTCACAACCGTCCATCGACCAAGAGGTACCGTCCGTTTTTCATCCCGTTCCCTTTCGATTCAGCTTCGATCCACCTAGCGACCCTGCTACGGTGAGCGCTTTCGTAAAGGCGTATCCAAACCTTCCGGGGTACCATATGTGGTCGACCTGGGACCGTCTAACAGCTGTCTAAACCTTCGGACCGGTGAGTTCCGAGGAAGAGGACGACCCCAACTTCGGTTGGGAATTCTCTGGCCTCAATGACCCCGGTGCCATGCGGGACTTCATGTCCGCATGTGACCACTTCCTCTCCGGTTGTTCTGACGTTGGTCACGGCCTTGACAACGAGGGTTATGGCCCAAGTCGTGAATGTTTCCACGTTGATCAGGGAGATCACAATGAAGGCAACCACCTCGGTATGCCGGAGGTTGACGATCCCCCTGGGCCCGCATCTCGCGTTGACATCCCGCGGGAGCTAGCTGTGGTCCTAGTCCCTGCGGGGGTCGGGACACACAGCTCGAGCAAATTCGTGAGATGCAGGCCCGAGTCGACGAGGAAGCAGGCGGCTTGTGCAGCTCCAACAGAACATCGAACAGGAGTGGGCAGGCCGAACACTTGCCGGAGGAGCCTGTCATCAGGCCCGGGACATCCAGCGCCGCATCGTCGACAATGCCAGGGCAGCACTGCCCCCGGCCGTCAGCGGGTCCAGCCAGGACCTAGCTACAGCGGCGATGCTACTTCGAACCATGCCAAAGCCATCCACCACCGAGGGACGACGTATCCAGGGCGAACTCAAAGATCTCCTGGAAGGTGCTGCAGTTCGACGTGCCGAGAGCTCCGCCTCCCAGAGGCAAGCTGACCACTCGGAGCATCACGCGACGTCCTCCCAACGCATGCGGGAGGCCTCGGTCCATCCCGAGCGCACGCGAGACGAGGCACCCGCCGCCCGGGATCGCCTCGACAACGATCATCACCATCGCGACCATCGAGCCTGCCTCGACGAGAAGGTGTGCCAAGGCTACCATCCCGGGCATGGGGGACGCTGCGACAGCGAGGAGGATCGGAGCCCCTCGCCCGAGCCGCCCGATCCACGAGTCTTCAGCCGGGCCATACGACGAGCGCCGTTCCCCGCCCGTTTCCGAGCCCCGACTACCATCACCAAGTACTCGGGGGAGACGAGGCCGGAGCTGTGGCTCGCGGACT
The DNA here is from genome assembly GCA_029449295.1 of Zea luxurians. Lineage (NCBI taxonomy): Eukaryota > Viridiplantae > Streptophyta > Magnoliopsida > Poales > Poaceae > Zea > Zea luxurians. Next base: position 20,117,892 of record JAOPSE010000042.1, read on the forward strand.
ACCGACTGGCATGCCAGTTGGAAGGGGCGGACGATGACAACCTCATCATCCGTAATCTACCCCTTTTCCTCTCCGACGCCGCCCGGGCCTGGCTGGAGCATCTACCTCCTGCGTAGATCTCTGACTGGGACGACCTGGTCAAGGCTTTCGCGGGAAATTTCCAGGGCACGTACATGCGCCCTAGGAACTCATGGGATCTCCGAAGCTGCCACCAGCAGCCTGGGAAATCCCTCCGAGAGTACATCCGACGGTTTTCGAAGCAGCGCACCAAGCTACCTAACATCACTGACTCGGACGTCATCGGAGCTTTCCTCGCCGGCACCACTTGCCGAGACCTAGTGAGCAAACTGGGGCGCAAGACTCCCACCAGTGCGAGCGAACTGATGGACGTCGCCACCAAGTTCGCCTCGGGTCAGGAGGCGGTCGAGGCCATCTTCCGGAAAGACAAGCAGCCTCAGGGGGAGCCGAAGGAAGACGCCCCCGAGGCGTCCGCCCAGCGTGGCGCGAAGAAGAAGGCCAAGAAGAAGGCGCAAGCGAAGCGCAACAGCGCTGACGCGAATCTTGTCGCTGCTGCCGAGCACAGAAACCCTCGGAAGCCCCCTAGAGGGGTCGACGCGTTCGACAAGATGCTCAAGGAGCTGTGCCCCTATCACCAGGGTCCCGTCAAGCACACCCTCGAAGAATGTGTCATGCTCCGGCGCTACTTCCACAAGGCCGGGCCCCGGTGGAAGATAGCAAAGGCCATGACAACAACAAGAAGGAGGGCGACAAGGAAGAAGAGTTCCCGGAGGTCCACAACTGCTTCATGATCTACGGTGGGCAGGTGGCGAACGCCTCGGCTCGGCACCGCAAGCAGGAGCACCTGGAGGTCTGCTTGGTGAAGGTGGCAGCGCCAGTCTACCTAGACTGGTTCGACAAGCCTATCATCTTCGATCGAGGAGACCACCCTGACTTCGTGCCAAGCCCAGGAAGGTACCCGCTCGTCGTTGATCCGATCATTGGCAACGTTAGGCTCTCCAAAGTCCTTATGGATGGAGGCAGCAGCCTTAACATCATCTACGCCGAGACCCTGGAACTCTTGGGGGTTGATCGGTCCGAGGTCCGAGCCGGTGCGGCGCCCTTTCACGGGATCGCACCTGGAAAGCGTATCCTTCCCCTCGGGCGGATTGACTTGCCCATCTGTTTCGGAACTTCCTTCAACTTCCGAAAGGAAACCCTCACCTTCGAGGTGGTCAGGTTCAGAGGGACCTACCATGCGGTGTTGGGAAGGCCGTGCTACGCCAAGTTCATGGCCGTCCCCAACTACACCTACCTCAAGCTCAAGATGCCGGGCCCCAACGGGATCATCACCGTCGGATCCACGTACCGCCACGCATACGAATGCGATGTGGAATGCGTGGAGTACGCTGAGGCCCTCGCCGAGTCCAAGGCCCTCATCGCCGACCTGGAACGCCTCTCCAAGGAGGTGCCCGATGCGAAGCGGCACGCCGACAACTTTGAATCAATTGAGGCGGTCAAGTCCGTCTCTCTCGACCCTAGCAATGATGCCGGCAAGAAAGTCCGGATCGGCTCCGAGCTCGACCCCAAATAGGAAGCAATGCTCATCGACTTTCTCCACGCAAACGCTGAAGTCTTTGTGTGGAGTCCCTCGGACATGCCCGGCAAACCGAGGGATGTCGCCGAGCACTCACTGGACATCAGAGCTGGAGCCCGACCCGTGAAGCAAGCCCTGCGCCATTTTGACGAAGAAAAGCGCAGGGCCATAGGCGAGGAGATTCACAAGCTACTCGCGGCAGGGTTCATCAAAGAGGTATTCCATCCCGAATGGTTAGCTAACCCTGTTCTTGTAAGGAAGAAGGATAGGAAATGGAGGATGTGCGTAGACTACACTGGTCTAAACAAAGCATGTCCGAAGGTTCCCTACCCTCTACCTCGCATCGATCAAATTGTGGACTCCACTGCTGGGTGCGAAACCCTGTCATTCCTCGACGCCTACTCAGGCTATCATCAAATCAAGATGAAAGAGTCCGACCAGCTCGCGACTTCTTTTATCACGCCTTTTGGCACGTATTGTTACACTACAATGCCATTTGGTTTGAGGAATGCAGGCGCCACATACCAGAGGTGCATGAACCATGTGTTCGGAGAACACATCAGCAGAACGGTCGAGGCTTACGTCGATGACATCGTTGTCAAGATGAAGAAAGCCTCCGACCTCCTCTCTGACCTTGAAACGACATTCAAGTGTCTAAGAGCTAAAGGCGTGAAACTCAACCCCGAGAAGTGTGTCTTCAGAGTCCCCCGAGGCATGCTCCTAGGGTTCATCGTCTTCGAGAGGGGCATTGAGGCCAACCCGGAGAAAATCGCCGCCATCACCAACATGGGGCCGATAAAAGATTTGAAAGGAGTACAGAGGGTCATGGGATGCCTTGCAGCTCTGAGCCGCTTCATTTCACGCCTTGGCAAGAAAGGCTTGCCTCTGTACCGCCTCTTAAGGAAGGCTAAGCGCTTCACTTGGACCCCCGAGGCCGAGGAAGCCCTCGGAAACCTTAAGGCGCTCCTTACAAATGCACCCATCCTGGTGCCCCCCGCTGCGGGAGAAGCCTTCTTGATCTACGTAGCCGCAACCACTCAGGTGGTCAGCGCCGCGGTCATAGTCGAGAGACGAGAAGAAGGGCATACACTGCTCGTCTAGAGGCCATTCTACTTCATCAGCGAAGTGCTATCCGAGACCAAGATCCACTACCCACAGATCCAGAAGCTGCTGTATGCAGTGATACTGACACGGCGAAAGTTGCGACACTACTTCGAGTCTCATCCGGTGATTGTGGTGTCATCCTTCCCCCTGGGGGAGATCATCCAGTGCCGTGAGGCCTCGGGTAGGATAGCAAAGTGGGCAGTGGAGCTCATGGGTGAAACGCTATCATTCGCCCCTCGAAAGGCCATAAAATCCCAAGTCTTGGCTGACTTCCTGGCTGAGTGGACTGACACCCAGTTACCAACAACTCCAATCCAACCCGAGCTTTGGACCATGTACTTCGACGGGTCGCTGATGAAAACTGGAGCAGGCGCGGGCTTGCTCTTCATCTCACCCCTCGGAAAACATCTTCGCTACGTGATCCGCCTTCATTTTTCGGCATCAAAGAACGTGGCCGAGTACGAAGCATTGGTTAATGGGTTGCGCGTCACCGTCGAGCTGGGGGTTCGGCGCCTCGACGCCCGTGGCGACTCGCAGCTTGTCATTGACCAAGTCATGAAGAACTCCCACTGCTATGATCGGAAGATGGAAGCCTACTGCGACGAAGTCCGGTGCCTGGAAGACAAGTTCTACGGGCTGGAGCTCAACCACATCGCCTGACGGTACAACGAAACTGTGGATGAGCTGGCGAAGATAGCCTCGGGGCGGACAATGGTTCCCCCGGACGTCTTCTCCAGAGACCTACATCAACCATCCGTCAAGATCGACGACACGCCCAAGCCCGAGGAAGCCTCGACCCAGCCCGAGGTACCCTCGGCCATCGAGGAGGAGGCCTTGCCCGTCGAGGGGGAACATAATGGGGTCACGCCAGATCCGAACTGGCACACCCCGTACCTGGAATATCTCCTCCGAGGAGAGCTTCCCCTCGACAAGGCCAAAGCTCGGTGACTGGCTCGGCGCGCCAAGTCATTCGTCTTGCTGGGTAATGAAAAGGAGCTCTATCACCGCAGCCCCTCGAGCATCCTCCAACGATGCATATCCATCGCCCAAGGACAAGAGCTGTTACAAGAAATACACTCAGGGGCTTGCGGCCACCATGCAGCACCTCGAGCCCTCGTGGGGAATGCCTTCCGACAAGGTTTCTACTGGTCAACCGCGGTGGCCGACGCCACTAGGATTGTACGCTCCTGCCGAGGGTGTCAATTCTACGCAAAGCAGACACGCCTGTCCGCTTAGGCCCTACAGATGATACCCATCACCTGGCCGTTTGCAGTATGGGGTCTGGACCTCGTCGGTCCCTTGCAAAAGGCACCCGGGGGCTTCTCGCACCTGCTGGTCGCCATCGAAAAATTCTCCAAGTGGATCGAGGTCCGACCCTTGACCAGCATCAGGTCCGAGCAGGCGGTGGCGTTCTTCACCAACATCATCCATCAATTCGGGATCCCAAACTCCATCATCACCGACAATGGCACGCAGTTCACCGGAAAAAGGTTCCTGGACTTCTGCGATGACCACCACATCCGTGTGGACTGGGCCACCGTAGCTCACCCCATGACGAATGGGCAGGTGGAGCGTGCCAACGGTATGATTTTGTAGGGACTCAAACCAAGGATCTACAACAACCTCAACAAGTTCGGCAAGCGGTGGATGAAAGAGCTACCCTCGGTAGTATGGAGTCTGAGGACGACGCCGAGCCGAGCCACGGGTTTCTCGCCGTTTTTTCTAGTCTATGGGGTCAAGGCCGTCCTCCCCACGGACTTAGAATACGGCTCCCCGAGGACCAGGGCGTACGACGACCGAAGCAACCAGACCAGCCGAGAGGACTCACTGGACCAGCTCGAAGAGGCTCGGGACGTTGCCTTACTACATTCGGCACTATACCAGCAGTCGCTGTGACGCTACCACGCCCGAAGCGTTCGGCCCCGAGGCTTCCAAGTGGGAGACTTGGTGCTTTATCTGCGACAGGACGCCCGAGGGCTCCACAAGCTCACTCCTCCCTGGGAAGCGTTCGGCCCCGAGGCTTCCAAGTGGGAGACTTGGTGCTTCGTCTGCGACAGGACGCCCGAGGGCGCCACAAGCTCACTCCTCCCTGGGAAGGGCCCTTCATCATCGCCAAGATTTTGAAGCCCGGAACATTCAAGCTGGCCAACGACCAAGGCGAGGTCTACAGCAACGCTTGGAACATTGAACAGCTACGTCGCTTCTACCCTTAAGATGTTTTAAGTCGTTCATGTACCTCATTTTCTTTACATACATAAAGTCTAACCGTCAAGGAAGGGTCGGCCTTGCCTCAGCAAAGCCTGACCCTCCCTCGGGGGCTAGAAGGGGGGAACCCCCTCTGCGTCAAAATTTTCCTCAGAAAAAGTTTTCTACCAAAACGACCTTTCGTGCTTTCGACTTCTGTATCGATAGCGGGATCCTAAAAACGATGAGAGTACACGTAAGCGGTAAGGCCGACCGAGCCGAGGGACTCCTATGCCTCCAGGATACGGATGCCGCACTCGTCACCTTCCGCGAAAAGTAACTCTCGCTCGGACAAGTGATTCTGCTACCAACGAACAAGTCATGACGCACGAAACAAGAGGAAAGAAAACACAGCTTTATGATACGATGATGAAAGTGTTTGGGCCTTAGTGGCCGCGAAAGGACACACGCATGCTACAAATAAACTGCTCCAGTAGGATCAGGCGTCGGCACGGGAAGCAGCTGCGCCCTCGGCGCCGTTTCCGCCTTCAGCGAGATCTGGCCTAGCCTCAGACGGCGACGCGGGCGGAAGGATCTCCACCTCGAAGGAGGAGGCCAGCACCGCGCTCGGGCCCTCGGCGGCCGCGTCAAGCCTCTGGACCTCGGCTAAGGCAGCCTCGTCTTAGTCGGGAAGACAGTACCCCTCGCTGACCCGCTCCAGATCTACGTCGTAGTGGGAAGCGAGCACGGCGAAGGCCCGCCTAATGCCGTGGTGCAGCACCCCGCGGAGTCTGCTGCGCACACGGCCGCCCAAGGCCCACAGATGAATCTGGGGGGAGCTACCCGAGGGAACGCCATCGAGGTCAAAGGCTCGGCAAAAGGCCGAGATAGCCTCGGACATAGCCACGCGGTCGGCCTCATTCTGCTCAGCCGCCCGGGCGTGCGCCCTGACGGACTCATTAAGAGTCGTCTCGAGCTCTGCAGATAGCCGATCAAAATTCTTCAGACACGAGTCAAAGAATGAAGCTGAATTGAAGTCGCAAAGCAGGCGAAACATACCTTCGACCCGTGCACGCTCCTGCGAGGCCACGACTTGGGCAGATTGGGCAGACCCGACGGCCACGGCCAGGTCCTCCGCAAGGGCCCCGGCCCGAGCAGACACCTTGGCCAGCTGACCCTCAAGGGCCTCAGCCTAGCCCGCGGCCTCGGTGACTTGGCTCCGAGATCGGTCCCACTCGCCGATGACCTAGCCAAGCTCCAGCTGCCGCTGCTGCGCCTCCGTCCGTGCCAATGCCGCCTCTGCTCGTGCCGCTGCCACCTCCGACTTCAGATCATCACAGAGCAGCCGAAGGTCCGCCAGCTCGGTGCTCTGTTGGGCAAGGCGCTCAATATCCTTGGCAAGCGCGGCCCTCTGGGACCGCAGCGAACTCTAGATGCCGCTCTCGCGCCGGATGAACAGCGACTTGGCGGTGCTCACATCCGCCAATTCCTGAGCAAGGAAAACAAGGTATTACAAAGAATGCCCTAGCCACGCAAGTTATGCGCCTGAAATCCTTACCTGGAGGACCCTGGGAACGTCCCTTGAAAGGATCTCCATGGTCGACCAAAGCGACCCCATCGCCGCCTCGGCATACTCACGGAGCTCATCCCGAGACTGCTCCTCTCGCTCATCGTTGAGGACGAGGAGGGGTTCCGAGGCACCGTGGCTCCAGAACCGGAACGCCTGCCCGCACCACTCATTGGGGTTGCGCTGCGCGGGGATGAGGACGCTGCCCCCCAAGATGGGCCGCGGTTTTGCGCACTCCTCCGACAAGGCATCGGGTCCCCCTGCAGTCAACACGTCGGGCACCATCGCCGTTGACGCGCTGGGCTTCCCCTCGGCCAAGGTGGCGGGTCTCTGATCAATGACTTCGGCAACAGCATCCGCCCTCTCCTCATGGCCAGGAACGGGGAGGTCGGGGACGACCGCGAGCGGCGGTGCCTCAACCATCCCGACGTCAGCGGCGATGAGCGGCTCCGCGGGCAAATCGGTGGCGACCTCGGCAGGAGTTGATGCCGGCGTTGGCAACCCATCAGGCGAGCTCGGAGCCACGGCCGCGTCAGCAGCCTCCCCCGGCATGACGACCGCCCCGACGGAGGGGTCGGCCTGGGAGGCTTGCCCCATGGCAGCTCGTGCCGCCTGGGCCCCCCGCTCGAGAGCGTCCTGTGCGGGGGCCAGCCAACCGGTATGGCGTGCCGCGGCACCGGCTGCAGAAGCCGGCACCGTCTTAAGGGCCTTCGTGGGGGCCAGGCCGGTCAGGCCCAGCCTCCACTCGCTGAAAGGAAGAGAGAAGGCAAGTTCAAGACACGTGATGAAAGAAGCCAAAACAGAGGCATTCTCAGGCACTTACCCGCTCCAGACCAAGGCCAATCGTGCCTGCGGGGAGGCCCCTCGGGCCTCGGTTCCCGCAGGCGCTGCCAAGGGTCGCCCCGCTACCGACTTCGGCGCCGCTCCCACCTCGGGCGCCCGAGGCACCGAAGGAGCAGCCTGCCCAGGCGTCGCCGCAGCAGTCGGAGGATCAACCTCCTGCACAGCCGACACGGGCGCTTGCTCTTGGGAGACAGGGGGGTCGACCTGACTCCCCGGAGTCAACGCGGTTACCTCGGCCAAGGGGTCAAGTTCCCCCTCGGCCTGCCTCCGCTCCTCGGATTGGGACCCCGATGTCCCGGCCCTAGGCACTGATGGTACCAGCCCACTTGGAGGCTGGCTCGGCGACCCCTGGCCCGGCCCCGGGTCCAGGCTGAGGCCAAGACGGGCCGCCATATCGTCATCCTCGTCATCATCATCGTCATCATCGTCATTGAGCGTCTCCAGCGACGGCTCCCTCGGGAGCCCGTCTCTCTCATGCCTCCGACGACGCTTCTCCAAGGTGTCCCGAGCTCGCATCCGCTCGCGAGCCCGAGCCTTCTCCGTGTCCTTCTTCTCCTTCTTCTTCCCCGCGGCAACCCTCCACGCGGCTCGGTCCACCGCGTCCTCCGGGACCGGCGGTAGGGCGAGTTTATAAAAACTTAACCCCTGGGGAAGAGCAAAGATCCCAACAGTGGGAATCGAAGGCAACTCGGCGCAATACAGGAGAAGGATCGGATACTTACCAGGGAAACATACCCATGGTCGGGACGCATCGTGGGCTGAGTAAGGGCGCCAGCATCTAGCCTCCCTACCATACCTGCTACCCGCTTGTGGAGGTCGTCGTCAGGGAGGGGGGGTCGAGGACATCTGCGAGCCCTCTAGATCGACCCCCGGTCTCATCTCCAAGGGTTGCAACCGTCGCTCTGCCAAAGGGAGCACCCTCCGGCGATGGATGGCGGCAACAACCCCCGCAGCGGTAAGGCCCCCATCTCGTAACCTCTGCAAAGCCTGCAGAATAGGCTGGAGCTTCTCCTGTCTCTCTCGCGTGGCACCCCAGCGCCAATTTCTGCCGGCGGCGGTCACCACTGGATGAGAAAACGACGAAAGCCTCCCGTCGTCATTCTGGAGATAAAACCATAGGCGCTGCCACCCCTTGTTCGAAGACACAAGGGTGGCGGGGATGTACTGCTGCGTGCGCCCCTGCCTCAGCTGGAGGGTGCAGCCACCAGCCCGCACCGCCATACGGACCTTCTTCGCATCCGCTGTCAAGGCAAAGAGCTCCGCGGAGAAGAGGTGGGTCCACAGATCCCAATGAACCTCGATCCCCAAAAAACCCTCACAAACCGCCACGAAGATGGCTGCTTGCGCAATGGAGTTGGGGTTGAGGTTGTGCAGCTCCACCCCGTAGTGGTGCAGGAGCGCCCACATGAAGCGGCTTGCTGGCACTCCAAACCCCCGCTCATGGAAGGGGATAAAGCTAACCACGTACCCCGGCGGCGGGGAAGGGACGGCCTCGCTCGGGGCCATCCACTTCGGCTACGCCCCAACGGAGAGGGGACGGAGCAGACCATCGGCGACGAGGGCCTCCAGATCCTTCGCAACGATGGTGGAGGAGGGCCACGGGTCGCGCGGCGGGACGACGGTCACCTTGTCAGCCATCACCAAACGGAGGTGGTGGAGGCGGAGGGGATGAGGTGCACGGTTTCCTTTTCCCTGGCTATTCTCTTAGGTTGCGGAAACCAGAGCAGAAGGCAGGCGCAAGTGGCAAAGTAAAGAATCACCGCCGGCCCCTGTCTCGGGTATATAAAGGCCCGGGCGAGAACCGTTCAAAACTTCGCCCAGCCGCAAAATTCAAACTCGAAGGTGAAACGCCTATTCCTCGAACGGCTCGCACGCGCAACGGGCGCCACGCGAATCGCCTGTCCCGTCGCATTAACTCCCCGGCAGAGCAAGCGACACCTCTGGCAGGCGAGGTGGGGATCGTTTCACCTCCGCCATGACGACCGCGTCAAAAAAGGTGTGCCTCATTATTTAAATTCATATCCTTTTCCTCTTCCTCTTTCTCTCTCTCTCTCTTGCTACAGGGACTGGGGAAGGGGATAATTCAGAAAGGATCCTTCTCGGTGAATGAAGCGGGCCCCGAGCCCTCCGACTGATCAGGGGTTCGAAGGCTGGCCCCTCGGAAGGGTTTCGACAGCCGCCCTGGAGCACCCGGGCTCCACGCCCATTACTGATCAGGGGTTCGAAGGCTGGCCCCTCGGAAGGGTTTGACAGCCGCCCCAGAGCACTCGGGCTCCGCGCCCACTACTGATCAGGGGTTCGTAGGCTGGCCCCTCGAAGGGGTTCGACAGTCGCCCCAGAACACGCAGAGTGAGGGATGACCCTGGGTATGTCCGATACATGGCCGAGGCTCGGGCTACGCTCCCGAGGTACCCTAGGACATTTCTGAGACCAGCGGGAGCGACTCGTAATGGAATCCCACTGGAGGGAGGCATCGAGCCCTCGGACCCTGTCGAAAAGGGGCCGGGTCCAGCGAATCACCTGCATGTACTTTTGGAGCGCGCCTCTAGGCCACTATTCGACCCTTAACGAATGGGGCACGGGCGTCCACTCGGATCACCCATTAGCAGCTCATTGGAAACACCATGTTTGGCGCCCTCCGAGGGCAACATGGCACTTTCCCCCCTCCTCCTTGCGGAAAGGCAACACAGGGGCGTATGATAAAAGTCGGGAAAGTCCTTGATCGTCCTCTCGCTCTGTGCAGAGGCTCGGGGGCTGCTCTCGCACCCGGCTACGGCCAAACTGTTGACAGCGTCAACAAACCAGCTTGAAAACTCGGAACCTGACCATGCACCCGGGCTACGGCCAGGCCGCATGAGGGAACGATCAGACCGGCCGAGGCACCACGAAAAGCATTAAGACCTCCGAGGAGTCAAACCACTCCTCCGAGGCCTCGGGGGCTACACCCGGTGGGTGCGCTCACCAAAAATGCGGTAAAAGCCTCCAAGCGAGTACCAACACTCCCTTCGAGGCTCGAGGGCTACTGTCAGGTACCGTAATTAGGGGTACCCCCAACACTCCTAATCACGGCTGGTAAACACCCTCAGACCAACTAACGGGCACGGTTCAAGTCAAGACTTCGTCTACCCAAGGGACGCGACCTCGCCTGAGCCCAGCCTCGGGCAGGAGCAGTAGTCCCGGACGAATTCACGCCTCGCCCGAGGACCTCCTCAGGCAGCAGGCACACCCTCGGCTCTCCCGAGTCCCGGCTCGGGCAGGCTTCGTTGTGAAGCAACCTTGGCCAGACCGCCTCACCGACCGACCGCTTCACAGACCCATTCAATGCAGGGGACGCCTGACGTCGTATCCTGACACACGCGCCTCAGTCGGCCAGGCCAAAGTTATCGCAGTCACTTCGCCCCCCTTTTTACTGTCCGATCTGACAGGAAAACAGCGTCGCTCGCCCTGCTCCGACTGCCGTGCCAACCACCCAGGCGAAGCTGACGACAAGTCACGATCAACCACCGAGTTCAGCCTCAGGTGCAGCAGGAAGCTCTGCCTCGCCCGACCTCAGGCTCCAGCCTCGGAAGGAAGTCTCCGCCTCGCCCGACCCCCGGACTCGGCCTCGACCTCGGTCTCGGGAGGAATCGCGTCCTTGCCCGACCCCGGCCTCGGCCTCAGGAGAAGTCCCCGCCTCGTCCGACCTTGGGCTCGGACCGACCGCGCCAACAGGGGATACATCATTACCCTATCCCTAGCTAGCTCAGGCTACAAGGAACAAGACCGGCGTCCCATCTGGCTTACCCCGACGATAGGTAATGATGGTGCCCCGCGTGCAACCATGACACCGGTGGCTCTCAACCCCTTACGGCAGCAAGGAGACGTCAGCAGGATCCTTGCTGCACCGCCAGCTGTGCTTTCACAGGGCTCAGGCGCTTCTCCGACGGCCACGTTATCATGTACGCAGGGCTCAAGCTCTCCCCCGACAGCCACGTTGGCATGTACATAGGGCTTAGGCATTTCTCTGCCAGACACGTTAGCGCATTGCTACACCCCCATTGTACATCTGGACCCTCTCCCTGCATCTATAAAAGGGAGGTCCAGGGCCTTCCCGCAGAAAAAGGAGGGTTCACGCGGGGGGAAGGAGCGAACGAACAGGCTCCCTCTCCCTCTCCCTGTCGCGACGTGCTTGTAACCCCTACTACGAGCACCCCGATGCAGGATAATACAAGGCTCATTCCTCCACTTGTGTTCCATCCCGCGCCAACCCATCTGGGCAGGGGCACGCAGCGACAATTTTACTCGTCGGTCTAGGGACCCCCCGAGTCCGAAACGCCGACAGTAGGCAATTCTTGTCTTTCGTCCATGGGCGCACCGAACAGTCCGGTGCACCACCGACAAGAACATTGTGCGATCTCCTTCCTTATTTGGCGAAGCCAACCGTTGCAGCCAAGGTCCCCTTGGCACACCAGATAGTCCAGTGGCACACCGGACAGTCCGGTGCAGCCTGGTGACCGTTGGCTCTGGCCACGTGTCGCCCGATGATTGCGCACTGATTTCGCTGCCGACCATTGGCGCGGGCACTGCTGGCTCACCGGACAGTCCGGTGCACACCGGACAGTCTGGTGAATTTTAGTCGCAACGTTCCCAGCAATTCCCGAGAGCAGCAAGTTCATCGACGTGCCAGCCTGGGCACCAGACATTGTCCGGTGCACCCGCAAGCTGGAGAAGTCTGGCTGGGCATTGCCAACCTTCTCCAAACCAATCTCATTTTGTTTGACAAGGTTCCTAGCACTTAGAGGAATATGTTAGTACCAAAAACAATTCACTAAGGCTAGAGACATATCTTGATTCTTTATTTGCATCTCTTTAGCACTTTAGCACATACTCATTAAAACAATATGTGTTGAGCATCAAATCACCAAAACATTTATAGAAATGGCCCAAGGGCACATTTCCCTTTCAATAGCTCAACAAGTTGGGGGAATAATGTGCATGAACTCACCAAAGGTGGGAGCTCATGTGAAGTGTAAGGCTGATCAACAAACAATGGTTAAAGCTGAGCATTGCTTTTAAGAAGTTGGTAAAATTTTATTAGCAGTTACTAAATGTAAGTATATACCAAACTAGATTAATAATAGTTCAAAATTAATAATAAAACCACAATGCAATGCATATGACAAATTAAGTTTAATTCCATAAGTTAATCATGCAAGAGTCCTGAGCTACTCATGACCGCAAGCATGGCTAGTACACCAGTTTTACACTCTATAGAGGTTGTACCCTTTACCCACAAGTCATGCTACCCATTTGCCAAGGGGTCTAGAAGTCCCATTCATCTCTACTGTGGAGATGAGGCAGGGTAACCCTACGAGGTCTTTACAAAGTTCCACTAGCTTCAAAAAACTCGCTACGGTTTCTGAGGAGAGTGGCATAGGAATCCCCCATCTGAAAAGCCATTGCAGCATGATCAACCGGAGAACCTCCCTATACCCCAACTCCCCTACCGCCCTTGCCCCTTTCGGGTAAGATAGACCTCCACTAGCTTTCCTAATTAGTCAGCCAAGGGCATCCCATTCCACCCTTGTTGTGGCACGTTTATCTCAAGATAAGCTCCATGTTCCAATTAACACAATAGTCTTATCATGAACAGAATAGAACAAAAGTAATAAAGCATGATCATGAATAATTATTATCTTAACACCCAAAACCACATATAGCAATAGTGGATACTACCCAAAAAGTTCAGTGGTAAACAAGGTATAAAGATGACCAAACTAGGGTGACCTATTGGGTCCCATCAAAATTAAGACTAAGCATGCCAAAGTGATTATAGAGAACATTATTAGGTAAATAAAAGTGGTCAAGGGCACAACTTGCCTTCAACGAGCTCCTGCTCAGTATTTCCACTTGCTGAGCACCTGGGTCCTCGGTTGCTTGCTCATCTACTCGCAACAATACAAACAAATATGGTATAGGAGAAATTAACATCACACCAAACATCAGAACATACTGCATGATAATATTCTATGCATCGTATCAAGATCATAGGTTCGAGAACCACTAAATTCGGAGTTACGGTTAACAAGTTATGATTTTTCGAAGGATTAAGTGTTAGATATAAAACATTTCAAGTGTATAATTATAATCTATATTTTATAACAAAAGAAAGTTACCAGATGATAAACAATATTAATATGAATCTAATGCAACTGGAATGGGTCAAAAAGGAGTTAAAATGGGTTAGTCATGAATTTCCTAAGATTGGGACATTATTTTTGCACTAAAATGATTTTTGTATTTATTTTAATTGATTTTCTCAGCTATCTGGACTGGGCCATAAATACAGAAGAACTCAGGGTCTAAACTACAAATTCCAGGGACCCGCCAGTGATGATCTAATAACTACTCAGGAACACGGGTTAATTCAGGCGAAGTCCAAGGACTCATACGCAAAACGGATCTAGCGAAGGGGTACTGGTTGACTAGATCTGTCTGATCACTAATCAACCGCCCAGTTTAGATCAAAGCCCCGCGAACTGGTAGGCCAGATCCGTTGGATCAAAAATCATTGGCCTAGATTCAATTAAGATATATCGACCCGTGAGCGCCCATCGAAGGCCATTACCATCCCTCTGACCAAAGCGAAGCCAAAAGGTTAAAACACAGAAGCAGAGACTTCGCTATAGTCGAAGGACAACTCTACAAGGAGGAGATAAGTCAACCCATGTTGAAATGCATAACTGAAGCCGAAGGCATAGAGCTTCTCCGTGAAGTCCACAGGGGTATATGCGGATCACATTCGGGGCCAAGAGCCCTAGCTGCCAAAGTCATACGACAAGGTTTCTATTGGCCAGCAATTGTCTGTGCGACCAACTAGGTGACCCGTTCGTGCGAAGCATGCCAAAAATTCTCACCTCACACGGGTGCTCCTTCGTAGCTCACAAAGCTCATTGCACATACCTGGCCACTGTAGCGTTGGGTACCTTCAGTGATTTAGCGGCGGTGGAGCTGCACCCGGGCCACACGGTGGAATTCGGCGTTTCGAGGATCTCCTCGGTTCGTGTGCAAGACATGCAGCGGTTGGGTTATTTTGGGAATGGAGTTGGACGTGTGCTGGGGGTGGAAGAGATTCCTGAGCCAGAGGGTGAGATGGTTGTGTTTGAGGCGTTTTTCACCGCTGGCCTTCGCCTGCCTGCACATCGTTTTGTGGCGGAGGTCTTGCAGAGATTTGAGGTCTAGGTCCACCAATTGACACTGAAAGCCATGGTGGCCCTGGCGAAGTATGTCTGGGCAACGACTTCTTATGGCAGTCGGCCTTCCGTAGAGGTCTTCGCCAAGAATTACTGTCTGCATTGGCAGAAAAGGAAGATTGGAAACAAGATTGCACAGTTTGGATCGTGCACATTTACGCCGAGGACCGGAAAGACTTCGATGGAAGTCATGGAGTTGGTTCCCTGTGCTCGTAATAAATGGGGCAACTGGTGGGATTTCTGGTTTTATGTTTCCGGGAGCGAAGTCGAAGACCTCCCTGGGCTCCCTATGGCCGTGATGTGCTCTCACTATTATGTGGTGTACCCACAATTCGATGAGGCGGAGGATGATGAGGACGAGGGGGCCCTTCGGTACGCTGCTCGTACGAGCAGTGGGCGTGATTTGGTTGAAGAGTTTATTGGTTATGGAGTGTGGCCCCTGGCGCATGGCTGGGCTCTGGGCGAAGTATGCCCTCACAAGATGCCCTCTTTGAGTCAGCAGTTGGTACGGAGTCCAGCCTTCTCCTTGGATCTGTGCGGCCGAGACCCGGCCGCGTTCGTTTGTGAAGTGGAGGACGGTGCGGCGAGGATAGTGGGGCGCTATGTGCCGAGAACAGAAGGTCTGCAAAGTATGGTGGCTATCCCAGGGATGACGCTGCCACGAACGTCGACCGCTGCGGGAAGAAGCCTGTGGGCATGACTGAGGAGGGCCCTTCGCAGGAGGCTGCACCAGCCACTAAGAAGAGAAAAATAGGTACTGCGGTGAGGGAGTGGGGGTCTCTGAATGTTTTGCCATTGAGTTGATGGGGACTTGCGCGCCCCCCGGGGGAAGGATGTCTACGCCCGAGCTCCGGGAGTCTTCGGCGCGAATACTGAAGGTTACCAGGAGTCGACGGCCAAAGAATGTTCCGATCCCCCGCGTGGCTGGCGAAGACATGTTTACGTCTCATATGGCTTGTGACTTGAAGATTTTTCCTTACGTACGGAATATTGGTGCTGTTGTATCGGCAGTGATGGAGAAGGATCGACAAGACGCTGTGCAGAAACGTCGGGCGGTCGTTAGGATCAGGGATCCTTTCCACGAGGCGAAGAGGCGCAGGGGATCGGAAAAAAGCAGATCCCCACCTCCTCGCAGGTCACGAGAGACGCAGAGGACATGAGGTCCATCACAATGGACAGGAGTGACTCTAGCTCATCCTGCAGCCACCCCAAAAAGCGGATCCCCACCTCCTCCACTGATTTGTCGAAGGGGGCGGTTTGCGCGCCAAGGTCACGGTGCGCATCCACGAAAAGAGTGAGTGCCCGGTCCACCCCAGCATGAGTGGCAGACTCCGTCTTCTCGCGGTGGCCGCACATATTCTTCAACTCTAGCTCCAAGTCAGCAACACACTTGCGGGCAAAGTGGGCCTTCGCGCGAGCATTCTCCACATCCTCTTTTCCATCATTAAGGCGGTAGCCGAGGTCCTATTTTTCCTTTTCCAGCGCCATCACTTTCTCGAGGAGGATTCGTGTAACACCTCGTCCAATCCCTGGACCGGCGGTACTTACTCCTGGCAGCTCTCTAGGATCATATATTGTCCCCATAGACCAACACAAGTCTTTTGTGCACACTTTGTCCTCACTCAAGCACACCCAAGAAAACTTCCCAGTCGGTCACCCATCCCAAATTGCTCCAAGCTAAGCACGCTTAACTTGGAGGTTCTTTCGAGATAGGCTTCCGAAAAAGAAGATGCACCTTGTTGATATGATTACTCTATTAATTCTATTAAGCCTTGTGAAAGGGAAATGTGCCCTTGGGCCATTTCTAAGTATTTTGGTGATCAAGTGCCAACACAAATGGTTTAAGTGTGAAACTATGCCAAATGGTGGATGAAGTGAAAATCAACACAAAGGTATGATTCTAGACTTAGTACATTGGTTTTTGTGTACTAACATATTTGTCTAAGTGCTAGAATCAGAGAAAAAACAATTGGAAAAGACTTGGCTCGAGCAGCCAAGACTCTGCTCAGTCTGGGTACACCGGACTGTCCGGTGGTGCACCGGACAGTGTCCGGTGCGCCAGGCTGGTGTCTGGTCAACTGGCTGCTCTCGGGTTTCGACGGCGGTGTACGGCTATAAATCACCGGACTGTCCGGTGGTGCACCGGACTGTCCGGTGAGACAGCTGCGGCGAAGTCGCCGCTCTCGGGAATCAAGTCAACAGCGTACGGCTATAATTCACCGGACTGTCTGGTGGTGCATCGGACTGTCCGGTGAGCCAACGGTCGGCCGGGCCAACGGTCGACCGCGCAATCCACGCGTGATGCATGGCCGAGCCAACGGTCAGATGGGGGCACCGGACTGTCCGGTGTGCACCGGACTGTCTGGTGTGCACCGGACAGTGTATGGTGCGCCAACGGCTCCAAATCTTCAACGGTCGGCTGCACCAAAATAGGAAAGAAATCAGCACTGGACTGTCCGGTGCACCAACCGACAGAAGGAAAGAATTGCCTTCCTGGATTGCTCTCAACGGCTCCTAGCTGCCTTGGGGCTATAAAAGGGACCCCTAGGCGCATGGAGGAGTACACCAAGCATACTTTGAGCATTCTTGATCATTCACACTCCATCTTTGCGCACTCGTTTGACATTCTTAGTGATTTGAGCTCCGTTCTAGTGAGAACCTTGTGATATTCATTTGAGCTCGAGTCTTGGCCGTGTGTGTGCGTATTGCTGTGGATTTGTGTGTGTTGCTTCTCTCCCTTACTCTAGTGCTTTCACTTTGATCCTTATTGTAAGGGCGAGAGACTCCAAGTTGTGGAGACTCCTCGCAAACGGGAAAGAGTAAAGAAAAGAAGAACACTGTGGTATTCAAGTTGATCATTGGATCACTTGAGAGGAGTTGAGTGCAACTCTCATCCATTGGGACGCCACAACGTGGAGTAGGCAAGTGTTGTACTTGGCCGAACCATGGGATAAATCCTCGTGTCTCTTGTGCTTGTTCTCACTGTGTCTATTGTGCTTCACAAGAGCTCTCCTTAGCCACTTGACTTCATTGTGCTAACTCCTAATCAAGTTTTGTGGCTTTAAGTTTCAAGTTTTTACAGGATCACCTATTCACCCCCCCCCCCTCTAGGTGCTCTCAATTGGTATCGGAGCCGTTCTCTTCACGAAAGGGACTAATCGCCCGAAGAGATGGATCCTAAGGGCAAGGGGATGGTGGTCAACGATAAGGAGAAGGAATCCGTCTTCAACGAGCCGAGGGACGACAAAGCTAATGACTCTGGCTCGAGTCAAAAGAAGGATGGGAAGAAGAAGAGGCGCATCAAGAAGATTGTCTACTACAACAGCGACGAATCCTCTTCTTCCCAAAAGGACGACGAATACGAGAAGAAAAAGAAACCGGTTAATTCGAACTTTTCCTTTGATTATTCTCGTATTCCGCAAAGTTCCAATGCTCATTTGCTTTCCATTCCCCTTGGTAAACCTCCTCACTTTGATGGAGAGGACTATGGATTTTGGAGTCACAAAATGCGTAGTCACTTGTTCTTTCTCCATCCAAGTATATGGGAGATAGTAGAAAATGGAATGCAATTTGATAGTACGGATAGTCCCATGTTCATCAATGAACAAATTCACAAAAATGCACAAGCTACTACTGTTCTTTTAGCGTCATTGTGCAGGGATGAATACCATAAGGTGAGCGGCTTGGATAACGCCAAGCAAATTTGGGACACCCTCAAGATCTCGCATGAGGGGAACGACGTCACCATGCTCACCAAGATGGAGTTAGTGGAAGGCGAACTAGGAAGGTTCGCGATGATCAGGGGGAGGAGCCAACCCAAACGTACAACAGGCTCAAGACCCTCGTCAACAAAATAAGGAGCTATGGAAGCACGCGATGGACGGACCACGACGTCGTCCGACTTATGCTAAGGTCCTTCACCATCCTTGATCCTCATCTTGTTAACTCTATTCGTGAGAATCCTAGGTACACCAAGATGACGCCCGAAGAAATACTTGGGAAGTTTGTGAGCGGGCGAATGATGATCAAGGAGGCGAGATATGTTGATGAGGCGCTAAATGGCCCAATCCATGAGCCTCAAGCCATTGCTCTCAAGGCAACAAGTAGCAGGGAGGCGCTACCTAGCAAGGTGGCGCAAATTGAGGTGGCCGGGCTAAACGAGGATGAAATGGCCCTCATCATCAAGCGCTTTAAGACGGCGCTCAAAGGTCGCAAGGAGCATCCCAACAAAAGCAAGACGAAGGGAAAGCGCTCCTGCTTCAATTGTGGTAAGGTTGGTCACTTTATTGCTAATTGTCCCGATAATGATAGTGACCAGGATCAAGAGAAGAAGAGGGAAAAGAAGAAGACTTACAAGAAAGCGAAGGGCAAGGCACACCATGGCAAAGAATGGGACTCAGATTGCTCTTCATCCGACTCTGACGATGAAGGACTCGCCGCCACCGCCTTCAACAAATCATCCCTCTTCCCAAACGAGCATCACACCTGTCTCATGGCAAAAGAGAAGAAGGTAAGCACTCGTAATACTATTACTTACGCTTCTTCAAGTGATGATGAATCTAGTGATGATGAAGTAGACTATGCTAGTTTATTCAAAGGTTTAGATAGAACTAAAATTGATAAAATCAATGAATTAATTGATGCCTTGAATGAGAAGAACAGATTGTTAGAAAAGCAAGAGGATCTTTTATATGAAGAGCATGATAAATTTGTAGATGTTCAAAAATCTCTTGCTTTAGAAGTTAAAATAAATGAAATGCTTTCATGTGAATTATCTACGTGCCATGAATCTATTTCTAGCTTAAGGAGTATCAATGATGACTTGAAGGCTAAGTTAGAAATAGCTAATAAATCAACCTCTTGTGTAGAACATGTTGTAATTTGCAATAGGTGTAAAGATTTCAATGTTGATGCGTGTAGTGAACACCTAGTTTCCATTTCTAAATTAAATGATGAAGTGGCTAGTCTTAATGCTCAACTTAAGACTAGCAAAAATGAATTTGATAAACTAAGGGCCCGTTTGGCAAAGCTCCAGCTCCTGCTTCTTTAGCTCCAGATCCTGATCCTCGTGAGGAGCTGATCCTCCTGATTCTCCTAGAGAATCAGAATCATTTTTAAAACCGTTTGACAAATAAACTGATTCTTGTCTTCTGAAAGTTGGTGGTATGTGGTGATTGTTTGTTTTACCCTTTGCAGTTCAACTTTGTTACAAACTAACAAGTAGGATGTATATACGGAAAAAATTATGAAACAATAACATATAAAATATTCTGATCATAGTAGTGCATAAAATGGTCTCAAATGTTTAATCCATAAATTGGCTCGTTATGTTTTTGTCCAATGGCAATTGCGGGTAATTTCGATCAAACTTTAAGGGGAGGTCCATATTTGGTTGGTTGAGGAGCTGTTTTAAGGGAGGGTGGAGCAGGTTTTTTTAGATCCCACCTTTCTTCACAAAAACGACTCCTGATCTTTCGGCTCCACACGAGAATCAGTTTAAAAAAATACCCGTTTGGCACGGCTCCTCCAGATCCTCGCTTAGAATCAGGAGCTGAAGTTGTGCCAAACGGGCCCTAAAATTTGCAAGGGATGCCTACACTATTGGTAGACATCCCTCAATTAAGGATGGGCTTGGCTTTAAGAGGGGAGCCAAGAACTTAACAAGTCATAAGGCTCCCATCCCCGCTAAGGAGAAAGGGAAGGCTCCTATGACTAGTAGCAATCAAAAGAATCATGCCTTCATTTATAGCGATAGGAAATTCTCTAGAAATGCTTGTAGGAATTATTCTTATGATTCACATGCTATGATTGCTTCTAGTTCTTCTATGCATGGTAGAAATATGGCTATGAAATATTCTAGAAATGTTAATTATGATAGGAGTTATAATGCTTTTGACTCTCATGCCATGATTGCTTCAAGTTCTAGCATT
Organism: Zea luxurians; assembly: GCA_029449295.1. NCBI lineage: Eukaryota > Viridiplantae > Streptophyta > Magnoliopsida > Poales > Poaceae > Zea > Zea luxurians. The sequence continues at coordinate 20,138,346 of JAOPSE010000042.1, forward strand.
AATGGTAGACTTAGAAGGAATTTTGTGTCTCATGCTCCTAGGAAAGTGTTTAATGGATCTACCACTATCTTTCATGCTTGCAATGCTAAATTCATTCTTTCATGTAAAAATAAAAAAGGTGATTGCTAAAAAGGTGGGAGCCAAATGCAAAGGAGACAAGACTTGCATTTGGGTCCCTAAGGCTATTGTTACTAACCTTGTAGGACCCAACAAGAGTTGGGTACCTAAAACCCAAGCCTAATTTGCCTTGCAGGTTTATGCATCCGGGGGCTCAAGTTGGATTATCGACAGCGGATGCACAAACCACATGACGGGGGAGAAGAAGATGTTCACCTCCTACGTCAGGAACAAAGATTCCCAAGACTCAATCATATTCGGTGACGGGAATCAAGGCAAGGTTAAAGGACTAGGAAAAATAGCTATTTCTTCCGAGCATTCCATCTCTAATGTGTTTTTAGTTGAATCGCTCGGATATAACTTGTTGTCCGTTAGTCAATTATGTAATATGGGATATAATTGCTTATTCACAAATGTAGATGTGTCTGTCTTTAGAAGGAGTGATGGTTCATTAGCTTTTAAGGGTGTACTAGACGGCAAACTCTATTTAGTTGATTTTGCAAAAGAGGAGGCCGATCTAGATGCATGCTTAATTGCTAAGACTAGCATGAGCTGGCTGTGGCATCGCCGTCTAGCACATGTGGGGATGAAGAACCTTCACAAACTTCTAAAGGGAGAACATGTGTTAGGTCTAACAAATGTAACTTTTGAAAAAGATAGACCTTGTGCAGCTTGTCAAGCAGGTAAACAGGTGGGAGGCTCTCATCATATCAAGAATGTGATGACCACGTCAAGACCTTTGGAGTTACTTCATATGGATCTCTTCGGACCCGTCGCCTACCTAAGCATAGGAGGATGTAAGTATGGTCTTGTTATAGTTGATGACTTTTCCCGCTTCACTTGGGTATTCTTTTTGCAGGATAAATCTGAAACCCAAGGGACCCTCAAGCGCTTCCTAAGGAGAGCTCAAAATGAGTTTGAGCTTAAGGTGAAGAAGATAAGGAGCGACAACGGGTCCGAGTTCAAGAACCTTCAAGTGGAGGAGTACCTTGAGGAGGAAGGAATCAAGCACGAGTTCTCCGCTCCCTACACACCACAGCAAAATGGTGTGGTAGAGAGGAAGAACAGGACGCTCATAGACATGGTGAGGACGATGCTTGGAGAATTCATGACGCCCGAGCAGTTTTGGTCGGAAGCTGTGAACACGGCTTGCCATGCCATAAACCGAGTCTACCTTCATCGCCTCCTCAAGAAGACGTCATACGAGCTTCTAACCGGTAACAAACCCAACATTTCTTATTTTCGAGTTTTTGGGAGTAAATGCTACATTCTGGTGAAGAAAGGTAGAAATTCAAAATTTGCTCCCAAAGCTATAGAAGGGTTTTTGTTAGGTTATGACTCAAATACAAAGGCGTATAGAGTCTTCAACAAATCATCGGGTTTGGTTGAAGTCTCTAGCGACGTTGTATTTGATGAGACTAATGGCTCTCTGAGAGAGCAAGTTGATCTTGATGATGTAGATGAGGATGATGTTCCAACGGACGCAATTCGTACCATGGCGATTGGAGACGTGCGACCACAGGAACACAAGGAGCAAGATCAACCTTCTTCCTCAACGACGGTGCACCCCCAACTCAAGATGATGAACAGGTACCTCAAGAGGAGGCGTGTGATCAAGGGGGAGCACAGGATGTCCAAGTTGAAGAGGAAGAAGCACCATAGGCCCCTCCAACTCAAGTTCGAGCGATGATTCAAAGGAACCATCCCATCGACCAGATTTTGGGTGACATTAGCAAGGGAGTAACCACTCGCTCTAGATTAGCTAATTTCTGTGAGCATTACTCTTTTGTCTCTTCTATTGAGCCTTTCAGGGTAGAAGAGGCCTTGCTAGATCCAGACTGGGTGTTGGCCATGCAGGAAGAGCTCAACAACTTGAAGCGAAATGAAGTTTGGACCCTGGTGCCGCGTCCCAAGAAAAATGTTGTGGGAACCAAGTGGGTGTTCCGCAACAAACAGGACGAGCACGGGGTGGTGACAAGGAACAAGGCTCGACTTGTGGCAAAAGGTTATGCCCAAGTCGCAGGTTTGGACTTTGAGGAGACTTTTGCTCCTGTGGCTAGGCTAGAGTCGATTCGTATTTTGTTAGCCTATGCCGCTCACCATTCTTTGAGGTTGTTCCAAATGGACGTGAAGAGCGCTTTTCTCAACGGGCCTATCAAGGAGGAGGTGTACGTGGAGCAATTCCCTGGCTTTGAGGATGAACGATACCCCGACCACGTGTGTAAGCTCTCTAAGGCGCTCTATGGACTTAAGCAAGCCCTAAGAGCATGGTATGAATGCCTTAGAGACTTTTTAATTGCTAATGCTTTCAAGGTTGGGAAAGCCGATCCAACTCTTTTCACTAAGACATGTGACGGTGATCTATTTGTGTGCCAAATTTATGTCGATGACATAATATTTGGTTCTACTAACCAAAAGTCTTGTGAAGAGTTTAGCAGGGTGATGACTCAGAAATTCGAGATGTCAATGATGGGCAAGTTGAACTACTTCCTTGGGTTCCAAGTGAAGCAACTCAAGGACGGCACCTTCATCTCTCAAATGAAGTATACACAAGACTTGCTCAAGCGGTTTGGGATGAAGGACACCAAGCCCACAAAGACACCAATGGGAACCGACGGACATGTCGACCTCAACAAAGGAGGTAAGTCCGTTGATCAAAAGGCATACCGGTCTATGATAGGGTCTTTACTTTATTTATGTGCTAGTAGACCGGATATTATGCTTAACGTATGCATGTGTGCTAGATTTCAAACTGACCCAAGGGAGTGTCACCTTGTGGCCGTTAAGCGAATTCTTAGATATTTAGTTGCTACGCCTTGCTTCGGGATCTGGTATCCAAAGGGGTCTACCTTTGATTAATTGGATATTCAGACTCCGACTATGCTGGATGTAAGGTCGATAGGAAGAGTACATCAGGGACGTGCCAATTTCTAGGAAGGTCCCTGGTGTCGTGGAGTTCTAAGAAACAAACTTTCATTGCCCTATCCACCGCTGAGGCCGAGTACGTTGCCGCAGGACAGTGTTGCGCGCAACTACTTTGGATGAGGCAAACCCTCAGGGACTTTGGCTACAATCTCAGCAAAGTCCCACTCCTATGTGACAATGAGAGTGCAATCCGCATGGCAGACAATCCTGTTGAACACAGCCGCACAAAGCACATAGACATCCGGCATCACTTTTTGAGAGACCACCAGCAAAAGGGAGATATCGAAGTGTTTTATGTTAGCACCGAGAACCAGCTAGCTGATATCTTTACCAAGCCTTTAGATGAAAAGACCTTTTGCAGGCTGCGTAGTGAGCTAAATGTCTTAGATTCGCGTAACTTGGATTGATATAGAGCATACATGTGTTTTATGCCTTTGATCATGTTCCATTATGCATTTTATTGCTTATTTATGGTGCTCAAGTTGTGCAAAAGATCTCTCGGACCTCAAAAGTCCATGTGTGATTGATGCACATATTTAGGGGGAGAAATGCTACAACTTGACCCTTTGAGACTAACCGTGTGCTTGAGTTTTCTTAATTTAGTCTCAAAGGTGGATTGAAAGGGAAAGGTGAACTTGGACCATGCAAGACTTCCACTGCACTCCGATGAGAGGGTAACTCACTCCAAGTTCATCTCCATATTCTTATTGCCTTTTTTACTCTTATTTGAAGATTTTGGTGGGGCAATGGGGTTTAAGGGCCAAGATTGATCCCGTTTTGGTGCTTGATGCCAAAGGGGGAGAAAATAAGGCCAAAGCAAGAAATCGATCAGCTACCACTTGAGAATTTTGAAAATAATAGAATTAGAGCTTTTGGTTTGTCAAAATACTCTTAATGTCTCTTATTGTCAAAAGTTGGTCTCTTGTGGGGAGAATGTTTGATTATGGGAAAAAGGGGGAGTTTTTGAATTCTTGATCAATTTCTCTTGGAATACCTCTCTCTATGCCTCAACAAGTGTGTTTGACTTAGAGATAGGAAATTGAGTTTGATTTGCAAAAACAAACCAAGTGGTGGCAAAGAATGATCCAAATATGCCAGATTTGAATCAAAACAAATTTTTGTTCTCATTTGCATTGATGTTGCACTTCCTTTAGTTGCTTTTTGTTGTGTTGGCATAAATCACCAAAAAGGGGGAGATTGAAAGGGAAATGTGCCCTTGGGCCATTTCTAAGTATTTTGGTGATTAAGTGTGAAAATATGCCAAATGGTGGATGAAGTGAAAATCAACACAAAGGTATGATTCTAGACTTAGTACATTGGTTTTTGTGTACTAACATATTTGTCTAAGTGCTAGAATCAGAGAAAATACAATTGGAAAAGACTTGGCTCGAGCAGCCAAGACTCTGCTCAGTCTGGGTACACCGGACTGTCCAGTGGTGCACCGGACAGTGTCCAGTGCGCTAGGCTGGCGTCTGGTCAACTGGCTGCTCTCGGGTCTCGACGGCGGCGTACGACTATAAATCACCGGACTGTATGGTGGTGCACCGGACTGTCCGGTGAGTCGGCTGCGGCGAAGTCGCCGCTCTCGGGAATCAAGTCAACAGCGTACGACTATAATTCACCGGACTGTCCGGTGGTGCACCGGACTGTCCGATGAGCCAACGGTCGGCCGGGCCAACGGTCGGCCGCGCAATCCGCGCGTGACGCGTGGCCGAGCCAACGGTCAGATGGGGGCACCGGACTGTCTGGTGTGCACCGGACAGTGTCCGGTGCGCCAACGGCTCCAAATCTTCAACAGTCGGCTGCGCTAAAATAGGAAAGAAATCAGCACCGGACAGTGTCCGGTGGTGCACCGGACTGTCCGGTGCACCAACCGACAGAAGGAAAGAATTGCCTTCCTGGATTGCTCTCAACGGCTCCTAGCTGCCTTGGGGCTATAAAAGGGACCCCTAGGCGCATGGAGGAGTACACCAAACATACTTTGAGCATTCTTGATCATTCACACTCCATCTTTGCGCACTCGTTTGACATTCTTAGTGATTTGAGCTCCGTTCTAGTGAGAACCTTGTGATATTCATTTGAGCTCGAGTCTTGGCCGTGTGTGTGCGTATTGCTGTGGATTTGTGTGTGTTGCTTCCCTCCCTTACTCTAGTGCTTTCACTTTGATCCTTATTGTAAGGGCGAGAGACTCCAAGTTGTGGAGATTCCTCGCAAACGGGAAAGAGTAAAGAAAAGAAGAACACTGTGGTATTCAAGTTGATCATTGGATCACTTGAGATGAGTTGAGTGCAACTCTCGTCCATTGACCATTGGGACGCCACAACGTGGAGTAGGCAAGTGTTGTACTTGGCCGAACCACGGGATAAATTCTTGTGTCTCTTGTGCTTGTTCTCACCGTGTCTATTGTGCTTCACAAGAGCTCTCCTTAGCCACTTGACTTCATTGTGCTAACTCCTAATCAAGTTTTGTGGCTTTAAGTTTCAAGTTTTTACAGGATCACCTATTCACCCCCCCCCTCTAGGTGCTCTCACCTTGGACCAGGATATCCCATCCCAGGGGCCAGGATATCACAATCCACCCCCCTTAGAAGACCGACATCCTCATCGGTCAACCCCAATCCAGGAACCTCCCCTCTTAGCCACGTCTGTGTGTCTAGTGTCGTCCCACATGCGCCATATACCCAAACCCCCTAGCCCATAGACGCCCGTGAAACCTCGAGGGTCGGCTCTGATACCACTTGTAACACCCCATCCAATCCCTAGACCAGTGGTACTTACTTCTGGCAGCTCTCTAGGATCATATATCGTCCCCACAGACCAACACGAGTCTTTTGTGCGCACTTTGTCCTCACTCATGCACACCCGAGAAAACTTCCCAGTCGGTCATCCATCCCAAATTGCTCCAAGCCAAGCACGCTTAACTTGGAGGTTCTTTCGAGATAGGCTCCTTAAAAAGAAGATGCACCTTGTTGATATAATTACTCTATTAATTCTATTAAGCCTTGGGCCAGGATATCCCATCCTAGGGGCCAGGATATCACAATTCGGCTCTTATTTTTGTCCGCCGACTTATCCCTAATCGCCTCAGTGTGCTGCGTTCGAAGGCGCTCAATTCTACCCTTGAGCCATTTCCTCTCGGAAACAAACTGAGAGGTCAGCACCCCCGAAGCAACCTGCTCTGCGAAGGCCATCACCTGACATCAAAATTTCCAAACTTAGTACAACAAAACAATATATATATACACATATATATAAATAACTCAATTCAAAAACTCACATATCATAGCTGTTGTACGGCAGACGTAGCTACGCTAGCAGCAGTGGCGGCCGAGGCAAGTTCGCCTCCGCCTTTAGTAATGGCGCAAAATTTCGACCGCGGGTCCAGCAAGGTCCCTGTGTCGCCCTTCACTACACCCATCAGGCCGGTGGGCACAGTAGATGGTACCAGTACCACTGCCAACTACCTAGCCTCCGCCCCTACATCAAAACCAAGTTAGAAAAATAGAATCACCCAGCTAAGAAGAATCAAGTAATTCAACTCACTAGCATGAGGCAGCCAAGTCTGGGTGTTAAACATGGTGACTCCACCCACCAGGTAGTCGTCCGCCGACAACTCCTGGCCCGCCCCACCGGTACCGACACCGCCGTCTCAATCACGCGCGGCGGCGAGGGTAGTTTTGCAACGGCAGCGGCGCCACGGAGTAGGGGTGGGCACTTTTTTACCATATACCAAAAACCGAACCGAACCGTACCGAACCGAACCAAAATTTCGGTTTTTTCGGTAGTTCGGTTTCGGTTTTTGTATCTAAGAAGTTCGGTTTTCGGTATCGTAATCGGTTTTCACCGTATACCGAACCGAAATACCAAAAAAACCGAATACCAAACTTTGTCAATTCTCAAATTTGACTATTCGATTATATGAAATAAATGTGTGATACAATTAAATTGTTATTCACTTATTTGTATGTGATGTATGATGTATCACTAAATATTTGTACCTATATAATTTTTACTTTTTAAAATTATTTGTAATCTATCATGTAAACTTGTTGTATGTATTGTCTTGAGTATAAGTTTTGTATTCGGTTTTTACCGAAAAACCGAAGTAAAAAACAGAAACCAAACTTCTCGGTTTTTCATTTTCTAGAAAACCGATCGGTTTCTAATGTCTGAGAAACCGAAGTTTTTTAAAACCGAAAAACCGAACCGAAGTTTAGAAAAAAACCGAATGCCCAGCCCTACCGCGGAGGAGGCATCGTCGTAGGCGAGGCGTCGGGGCGACATCCTTCACATTGGCTCGCGCCAACTTAGCGTCTTGGCACGGGTCCACCAGCCGAAGGGGGCCTTACACTTCTTCCACTGAGCATCCTGACGATCTTTCCCTATCACTGCTGACACAACAGCACCAATATTCCTCACGTAAGGAAAAATTCTCAGATCACGAGCCAAACGGGATGTAAAAAATCATTGCTAGTGGCCCAAGGTATAGGGTCATTCTTATGCCATCGACCCCTGTCACACCCGAGTTGCGGGGCACCAAGACCCGGGCGCGAACATAATCACCAGGTGTGCTAGGACCAAGTCTCACACATATGATGAATCATGGCACAGAATCGAATGTCACATCTTTACTACATAACAGGAGTTCTATACAAAATAAAGAAATAATTACATCAAAAGGAGACAACGATCCAGCAACCCAAAGTTGACTGGGAGACGACGGCCTAGACCTCTCACAAACTCGTCACAACATCCTCCATGTGCCTCATCCTGCGGTACCTGTTCTTGACCTGTGGGGGTGTGAGACAGCAAGAGTGAGCTCACATACGTTCATCGCTCAACAAGTTGTGGAGAATAATGTGCATGAACTCGCCAAAGGTGGGAGCTCACGTGTAGTGTAAGGCTTACCAAAGAGGATGGTTAGAGCAGAGCATTGCTTTTAAAGTTGGGCAAAATTTTATTAGCAATTACTAAGTATAAGTAAATACCAACCCAATTAAGTAGTAGAACAAAAGTGATAACAATAACACCTGTAATGCAATGCATATGACAAATTGAATTTAGTTCCATAAATTAATCATGTGAGTGTCCGAGCTGCTCATGACCGTGAGCACAGCTAGTATACCAGTTTTACACTCTGCAGAGGTTGCGCATCTTTACCCATAAGTCATGTTATCCATCTGCCACGGGGTTGTACGGGCCCCATACACCTCTACCAAGGAAGTGAGGCAGGGTAACACTACGATGTCTTTACAAAGTTCCACTAGCTTCAGAAAACCCGCTACAGTTTATAGGAAGCTCCAATGCAGGAATCCCTCGCCTGACAGCCATCGCAGCAAAATCAACCCGAGGACCTCCCTACACTGACCACTCCCCTACTGCCCTTGCCCCTTTTGGGTAAGGTAGTCCTCCACTAGCTTTCCTAATTAGTCAGCTAAGGGCATCCCATTCCACCCTTGTGGTAGCACTATTTTCCTGGGTGGTTCTCTATGTTCCAATTAACATAATGATCTTATCATGAATAGTAATTAACAAACTAATAACAGAAGTATGAATAATGTGTATCTCAATGCCCAAATCCACATAAAGCACTAGCAAGTACTACCCAGAAGTTCAGTGGTAAACAAGGCATAAAGATAGACAAACTAGGGTAACCTATTAGGTCCCATTAAAATTAACCTATGCAGATCATTATGATTAATCAGAACACGACTGGGTAAAAGAAGTGAGGGCACAACTTGCCTGGGACTTGAGATTCCAGGTACCAACTTGCTCTTCAGGTGACTCGTAACCTCGCTGCTACTCGTAGCAATACAAACAAACATGGCATAGGCAAAATTAACATCACACCAAACATAAAAACAAACTGCGTAAGAATATTCTACGCGTTGCTACGAGAGCGTAGGTTCGAGAACCACTAGAATCGAGGTTACGATTATAAAGATAGGATTTTCGGATGATTTTCGTGATTAAATAATAACAACTATATTCTATGTTGATTAATGTAAACCATATGAGAAAAGATATTAAAGAAATAACGAATTGAACTTTAATCTAAGTTATAAGTTGATTACAGATAATATTTTATTCAAAGTATTCTTGTAGACAAATTAAAATAATAGCTTTAATTAGCAAGTTTAATCATAAGTTAAACAGGTATTTATCCACTTTTTGGAACATGTGATATGATAAAACAATGTTTTTTAATGCGTAGGTAATTTTTATTACGAAGCTAACGCAATTTGAATGGGTAAATTCGGAGTTAAAATGGGGTTATGAATAAAACAAGATTTTAGGCGTAGTAGATCTAATAGATGTGATCTAACAGATGTTACGTTTAAACCAAGCAAGTATTAAATTGAAACACAGGAATTAGTAATCACATTAAGACTTATTTATAAAAGTGAAGACTAAAAACTATAAATTAGTTTTAATTAGAAAGCTTATCTTAATAACCACTGAATAAACAATTAATTAGAACATGTGTCATATTTAAAGGAACATTATTACTGTGTAGGCAATATTAATACGAATCTAACGCACTCGACACAGATAATTTACACAAAAGATTCTACTTACTTAATGAACCGTGTACTAGTGTGTAATTAATTGTATACTTTAGAAAATGATTTTTTGTAAGAAACATAAAGTAGTTAATTAATCTTGGGAAAGAACGGGGCTCTTACCCAAAAACAAATACAGGTGTGGTCATGGCTTCAATGTGGCATGATTCTATTAGTTGAGGAATCGACCACATGGATGGTCGTGGGGAGCATGGATGTAGAAGATCGACAGGATTGGATCTTATGTGGCCATAACCACCCCACGAACGGATGCTTGCTTGCTTCTTTCTCCACGAAATGATCCCAAGATATCCTTTTAGAAGGACTTGAGTGGCATCAAAACCCTAAAGTGCTAAAAACCCTGAAAAGACCCCTAGAAAACCCTAAACTAGAACCCTAGGGGGCTAAGTGTAAAATGGGTGCACTTTTGGACCCAAGTGTAAAAAACAAAGTATTAGGGCACCACAAATCATATGTTTCACACATTTGAGGATTTTCAAATCAAATTATGAAATTTGGGTCTATTTGCAAAAAGACACCCTATACCTCTCATGTGCCTAAGTCCAAAATCAGATGAATGGGGCTGACTTTGGAGCTCTACATCTCAAGATTCTTGAGGATTTTGCGCTTGGTCAGTACAGCAAATTGGTAGAGCTATGTATGGAGAACAAGTTTGCTTAAGTAATCAAGCACTAGTATTGCATAAAAATGAGAGATAAATGAGGTTGAAAAAGCGTTGTCAGTCGGCCTGATAGGTATATGTTCACTGCATCTGATTTGGGTCAGGGTTTAGTCTTATTGCACCAACTTGAGCGCACTGGCCTGATCAATCCGAGAGGATTTTCGACACGGTCATTATACCAAAATGAAAGAACATTGGTCCAGGTACAACTTTGATGCAGATTCGTTTGCAAGCAACCACATAAAATTTGAAGCAATGGCCCTTTGAATTCGGTATGGCAGGCCCACTGTTCACCATAATTCAGCAAACCTCACCGGGGATAAGAACGCCACCATGGCTGAGGATCGGACTTACGGCCGCGGTAAAAATCTTCTACGACGTGGTGCATAAACCATGAGGTGGCGCTGTCCAGTTAATCGGTGTTCACCGGACGCTCGTCGTGGCCCTCTCTGCGCGGGTGAGCTCGCCAGTGCAATGGAAGATCTTTGAATCTCGTCCACCTCCGGCCATCCCTCTATAAATTGAGCCCGAGCGCTGCTTCTTCACCGCATCACACACACAAGTGCTTGTGCAAACCACCCAAGTTCACCGAGGGACTCAGTTAGGCCATAATCTCCTCCACACCGTTCTTAGCGCCGCCGTGAAGGACCCCTTCGTGGGCAGCCCTCCTCGGGTCAGTACTCACCCAATTGTCTCTTGTTTTAGCTTGTCTTTAGCCTCGTGTTGCTCATGATGTCAGCCAATTGAACTTTACTAAAGCTCAAACTCTAGAACACCCAGTCGTCCCGTAGAACACCGCCGTGGACACCCTCTCTGTCGACCCACTTTCCTATCCCCGTTCAGTCCAAATTCAAACGTGTACATAGTCTCTGGTGAACCCGTGAAGCTTCCCCGAGCTTCAATTTTAGCATCACTACCGTCAGTTGTCCAGGACGCGATCACCAGGGTCAATCGGCCGCTGTGACCACGAACAAGCTCCAATTAGGGCCAAATCTTTCAAATTAAGTGAGGGTTTTTGCTCGGATAGACTTATGCTTCATGTTTATGAGCTTGTTGCTCTTTGTCCGGGTCGCCATCACCGTGAAACAATAGCTTCGGCCAGGTGTTCGGCTTGGTCCCGTCGTGGACCAATAACTATGAAGGAATAGAAGTATAGGGGGGTTCTGTAAGTGTCAGTGACTCAGGTAATAGTGCTTCAAACCCTTTTCAAGCTATTTCAAACGCCAGGGGTCTTTGCGCAAAATCTTCAGCGCGGGCGCGCGGGCGGGGCATTTCGCCTATCGTGGGCCGTCTCAGGCCAGACTGAGCCCAGTACTGTTGGTACTTTTTCCTTTTCTTTTTCTACCAGACTTTGGAAATCCATAGCAAATTCTAGAAAAATGCTAAAAATGTGAGACCATATTTGCTGGACTCCTAAATTTCTATAGTATTTAATAAAAATGGTTCCAAGATTTTTAGTCCAAATAAGGAATTATATAGTATTTAAAAGGGCTTAAACCTATACCTCTGGAATTTTAGAAATTATTTAGTAACTCCAAAAATCACTATACTTTTTGGATAAGCCTAATATGACATTTAGAAACCTTGGGTGAAGTTTGGCATGATTTGGACAATGTTTGATACCTAAACCCCAAAACCCTAATCTTCTAAATAGTGCCTGCCCTATGAATACTGACTTCAAAAACCCTACTTCCCTGAAGAACCGTGAAGGAAAATTGTATTAAAGACATAATATGATGTACCTTTTGTCGGGGACCATAATTAAGGGTACCCCCAAGACTCCTAATCTCAGCTGGTAACCCCCATCAGCACAAAGTTGCAAAGGCCTGATGGGTGCGATTAAGCCAAGGCTCGGTCCACTCAAGGGACACGACCTCGCCTCTCCCGAGCCCCGCCTCGGGCAAGGGCAGCCGACCCCGGAAGATTCACGTCTCGCCCGAAGACCCCCTCAAGTGACGGACACACCTTCGGCTCGCCCGAGGCCCAGTCTTCGCCAAGAAGCAACCTTGGCCAGATCACCACACCGACCGACCGAATCGCAGGAGCATTTAATGCATGGATGGCCTGACACCTCATCTTGTCACGCGCCCTTCAGTCGACAGAGCCGAAAGTGACCGCGGTCACTTTGCCGCTCCACTGACCGGCCTGACAAGAAGACAGCGCCACCTGCGTCGCTCCGACTGCTGTGCCACTCGACAGAGTGAGGTTGACAGCAGCCAAGTCCGGCCTCGGGCGCCATAGGAAACTCCGCCTCGCCCGACCCCTGGGCTCGGACTCGGGCTCGGCCCCGGAAGTTGACGAACTCCGCCTCGCCTGACCCCAGGGCTTGGACTCGGGCTCGGCCCCGGAAGACGACGAACTCCGCCTCGCCCGACCCTAGGGCTCAGGCTCGGCCTTGGCCTCGGACGACAGTCTCTGCCTCGCCCGGCCCGGGGCTCGGACATGACCTCGACCTCGGAAGACCGACTCAACCCCGACCTCGGAGGAGCCTCCGCCTCGCCTGACCCAGGGCTTGGACCGACCATGTCACTGGGGGGGCCATCATTACTGTTGGGGACTTGTTCTCAAATGCTTCGGATTAAGAACAAGGCAACATAAAAAGTGTTAGACGTTAAGGCCCTTCGTCCTATGGAACATTATGTCCCTTCGGGAATAATGAGTTCCGGACGAAGGTCACAAGAGACATACCTTCGTGAATTCAACAAGTAATAACGAAGGATTCATATAAAATATGAGATGTAAATCATAGAAACATTTCTATTTTATTAACACAAAGAAATAGAAATGATTACGAATTACAAATGTACCTTCGGTCCTGAGAGAAGGTAAAAAGTACAAACGTGACGCAAATGCCAATGCTCAGTCAGCATGAACAGTACGGGAGTACTGTTCATCTATTTATAGACGCGGGACGCAGCCCACGTAAAATTACATCCATGTCCATTACATTTGTTAATGGTTTATGAAAATCTGTCGAGGCCCCCGAAGTCTTTTCATCTTTAAGTCGGTTCCCCATTATGTCATCGCGCCGAAGCTTCCCTGCGCATAACTTCGGCTTCCCTCGACCTTCGTCTGGTTCAGGCTTCGTCCTGGTCGTGCTTTATATCCATAATTCTGAATCCGAAAATATCTGTTCACATAATCCACTTGGAAAACATTGTCAAATCATGTTTTTGAGGACCTTCGGAGGACGAAGGCCCCCAACAGTAGCCCCTCGCAATATTAATTTGTAAATGATAAATTTAGATTGCGATATGGACGAAGGCCTTGAGCCGAAGGTCCGAAAAAACACCTTTCCTTTTGCTAGAATAGCAACATTCACTGACAAGCGGGGCCTACCAATTTCCAACGCCCTAGGCGTATAAATAAGATCACATCGCGAACTCATTTGGTACGCACACTTGCCCTTTTGCTTCGGCCCAGTAAAATTTTTAGCGCTTGTTCATTAAGATTTGCTGTTCTTTTTGATTTCGAAGCTTCGGCCTCGGGAACAATTTTTTAGCGTTCCCGAAGATGTCTGAAGGCAAGAAGACCCCTGCTGAGACGAAGCTGAAGATCCCTGCTGAGACGAAGCTGAGTCTCGAGGAGGAGAAGAATCTGGGGTTCCTGATAGCGATGGCCGAGACCAATACAGAGAAAATCACGAAGGAGATTCTCGAAGGTCTGTCCGAAGATACTGATGACAGCGACAGCTATGATGTGGAAAGTGGTGGGGAAGAGGCCGAAGATCGACCGTGGCGACCAAGTCACACAGTTTTTGGAAAAACGACCATCAAGCAGAGTCACATTGATAATATGAGGGGGCGATATTTCCGAGACATATCTATTGTGAGGGCTGATGCCGGGGAAAAGACTTCTCCCACCCCCGAAGAGGATGAAGTTGTGATTTTCCGAAGCTTCCTCAGGGCTGGACTTCGATTCCCCCTGAGCAGTTTTGTTGTTGAGGTACTGAAAACATTCCAAGTCTACCTTCATCAACTCACTCCCGAAGCCATTATAAGAATGGGGATTTTTGTCTGGGCTGTGAGAAGCCAAGGTTTGGAACCGAACGCTAAAAGCTTCTGCCACATTCATGAGTTATTATACGAGACGAAGCCCTGGGGAAAAGAGCAATACCACAACAACTTTGGGTGCTACAGCTTCGGCGCCCGCTCCGGGTCAAGCTGCCCTGTGCCGACCTTTCGGAAGAGATGGCCCGGAGCCTGGATGATTGAATGGTTTTATGTAAAGAATGATCTAACAGCTCAAGAGAATGTGAAGAGTATTATTATGCACCCAATCTGGCAACGCTTCGGTCTCCGAAGGCCGAAGGTCGAAATGGACGAAGCCGCCGAAGAATGCCAAAGAGCCTTCGGAGTGGTTTGCTTGTTTATTGGGACAAGAGACTTGGTCCAAGAACACATTGCCTTCAGGGTATGGCCACTTGCAGAAAAGTGGGAAATGCCGAAGGAAACCATCAAAGAGTCCGACGAAGGCGGACTAGTCAGATTAAAGTACACATTCAAATATGCAGATAAATTTATTGAACCTGATGATGATTGGCTGAAAAGCATTGAAACATTAAGTGATGAATTACTTGGGGCATATTCGAAGGCTGAAAATACCGCACTATCAGCAGCCTTCGGAGGCCGAAAAAAGAAGAGACTCAATCGAGTGTTTGATGCAATTGGGTTCTTCTACCCTGATTATCGTTATCCCATCCGAAGGCAAAAAAGGAAAAACATAACCCCTGAAAAAGAAGAAGCAGGAACTGCTCCTAGTGAGCCAGAACCGAAAGGAAAAAGGTTGAAGGTCCTCACACATCGACCACGCCATATTGAACCAGCTTCGGTGCCTGAGTTCACTGGAGAAACTTCTTCGGCCGCCGAAGCTGAACAGCCAACCTTGCTGCCAGAAATTGCAGAGATGGCCGAAGCACCATCGACAGAAAAAATGGAAGAAGCAAAAAATCCGACTAAAGAAAAAGCATCAGAAATTTTGAGTCCTGTAGTAAATGTCGAAGCAGCAAAAATCCAAAAGGGTCCAATGGTGACTCCAAAAAGGAAGAGAATGGTAAATGTACTAGATGTCTTGGAGACAATTAAGTCTTCAAGCACAACTCCAAAAAAGAGTGTTGAAATCGCTGAAGCTTCTTCTGAAGCTCCGACGCAACAAGCTGAAGTTGAAGCTGGGCCTTCAGAGCCCTTCAGGGAGCAAACTTTGGAAACCGAAACAATAAAAATACCAGAACCGATTTTAATTGAAGAGACTGACACTGCCATCCCCGAAGCGCCTGCCAGCATGTGTGATTACATCATACGACATGCTTCGGGGAAAAAACTATCTGAAGAAGAAACTCACAAAGCTAACCATTATGCAAAGGAGCTAAAATATCCAAAGGGGGCAGTAATATTCAATGGGACAAATGAAGATGATTTCTTATACTGCCTTCCTGACAACAAAGAGCTCTCTGTCTGCCGAGAGATGGCCAGGAGTATTGGTTTCCCGAAGCTTGAATCTGGATTAAGCGCCATGACGAAAGAAGATCTCGCAGACAGTCTTGCGTACAACAGCCTGAAGGTACTGGAATTTAACGCTTGAAAAGAAAACTCCCTTATAATTTTTTATGCAACTCATTCCTTTTTTCTTATATGAATTTTTTATAGGGCTTGATCCTAAGCAACGCGCTAAGAGCGCAAAAGAGCGCCGAAGATGAAAGTTATGAAATTGCGTTTAATAATTTACGCTCTGAAGTTATCAAACTGAGAAACGAAGCTTTGGAAAAAGATAAAATTCTGCTTACACTGGTAGATAAAGTGAAAAAAGACGAAGCTGATTCAAAGGCCCAAGCCGAAGCTCAAAAACGCGAGATAAAAGATCTTCAGAAGCAGCTGGCTAGAGCTAAAGAGGAGCGCGCGCTTGAGGAAACGAAACGAGAACTTAGTGATTTTATGGTCGGCAAATTGGAATCAAGAATTAAGGAGCTTCGCACATCTCAGGGAAAATGCTATGTTAAATCTATAGAATGCGTGAATAAAATTAAAACCAGCTTTGCTAGCGTCGGCGCCTTTTCCAGCGAAGAGAATTTTTCTCGAGGCAATCCCGAAGATCCGCTGGAATGGATTAGCCACGAAGCAGAGGCCTTCGAAGAGATTCTGAACAGCCGCGGCGACATATGCGCTTTTTCGGGCGCCAGAGGAATTGCTTCTGTCTTGGAGAAGAAAGGTTGCGGGCATGTTAAATTCTTAGCTCAGTCTGAAGCTACCTTATCTTCCGAAGATATTAAGGACCCCTCGGCCGAAGCAAGCGTGGTTGGTGGCAAATTTTTTACTGATATTTGGAACAACGGCGGCCGAGAAATGGCGCAAGAGATCATCCAAAGAAGCGAAAAAGGCATTCATGATGCTAGAAGAGTAGCAGAAGCCACCGAAAGGAGTACGGAGCCCGAAAGACAATTAGGTACCAATTAGTCATTCTTGTTGCATTGTAATTTTCATTTCAAACTCTGCACATAGTTTGCAATAGTGATGAAGAAATGTTCTCTTCCCTCAGAAGCTGCTGGGTCAACTGCCGACCCCCATACAAAAGGAGATGAAGAAATCAAACAAATGGCCGAAGCTATCATAAACAAAGTTGTTGATCAACTTCTAAATGAAGTCGCCGAAGCAGTGCTAAGAGAGGACTAGATGCTATTAGAAGAAACATTTAAATTGTGATCTATGTAATATTTTGTACATTTGGATGTAACATATAAGTTTCTTTCCATTGTTCAATTCTTTACGATGCATGAAACTGCACATACATACCATTTTTGAGCCTTCGGCGAAAAAACACCTTCCCTTCTTTTCATGCTTCGTGAAGAAAACATTCTTCGTTGAAATTATTCTGATAAGACACATCCATGCTTCGTAAAAACATCCTCCGAAGCTATTTTCCGAAGATCATCATCATATTCCCTCGTGACTTTACACGATTTGCACTTTCTCAAATCATTCTTTCGAAGGTTAATACTGTGTGCCCTTCTTTTGCCGTATGCAACATGATGTATGATGCTTATGCTATGCGAAATGATGTGATGATGCTATGTTATGCAAATGACGTCTGTTCCGAAGATACACACAAAACACATTCGTAAGCTCTGCATTCCCTTAGGAACGTCTTTGGAGCTTCTTCGTCTTTTACTTAGACGACCTCAGCGTTGACTTTTCGCTGTAAGCCTCCCTTAGGAGCTTCTTCGCCCTTTACTTAGGCGGTATCAGCGTTGACTTTTCGCTGTAAGCCTCCCTTAGGAGCTTCTTCGCCCTTTACTTAGGCGGAATCAGCGTTGACTTTTCGCTGTAGGCTCTGCATTCCTTTAGGAACGACTTCTGAGCAGAAAACTTACACTGCGCTCCCTTTGGAACGGCTTTTTGTGACTTCACAAACTTACTCTGCGTTCCTTAGAACGACTTTCTGTTATTCCGAAGGATTTTTAATTCGAAGGTCCTCCTTGATAACGGAAAAAATTTTAAGCTTCAGCAACTTAGGCTTGTGGAGCAAATAGATCTTCCTCGTGGAAAACAACGAAATTATTACATGGAAACTATCAATGTTTTTTGCTTCACAGAAAATAAAACTGAATAGGAAAGACTGCTATCAAAGGTAGGATATGTGTCAATAAATGTGCTTCGACTCTGGCACAGTGCTGTTGACTGTGCGAGCTTCGGACTGCTCTCTGAAGTCCCTCTGATGTGGAGCATATTGACTCCCTTCTGGCTGTTGACCTTGCTGCAATGGAGGTGGGGGCGGAAGCTGTTGCCAGGAAGCTTGAGGTTGACTTGCCGAAGCTACAGAAGCTGCAGGGTGGTTGTCTATGTATTGTGGGACATAAGGCGGATGATACGAAGCAGTATGCATGACCTGCTTCGGCTGAGCTTGCTGAGATGCAGCTTCGGCAATTTCCTTTTGCTTCTGGATTGTAATATGGCACGACCTAGTGGTATGGCCCTTGCCTTCTCCACAGAACAAGCAAAACAGTCTCCTTGGCTGATCTCCGAATCTTCCGCCGAAGCCCCTGGCGCCTCTGCCTCTTGGAGCTGGTGGCCGGAAGGAAGTTTGTTGTTGCCCCGAAGCCTGTGATGAGCATTGCGGTCTGTTCTGACTCCCCTTATCATCATTCTGAGTGTTGTGGATAGAACGGACATGTCTCGGGTAGTATCTTCCTCCGAAGCCCCTGGTCATTTCAGAAAATCTGAAGGCCTCCTCCCTTCTTTGCCGAAAGTCATTGTCTGCACGAATGTACTCATCCATCTTTTGGAGCAATTTCTCCAAGGTCTGAGGAGGCTTTCTAGCAAAGTATTGAGCTGCAGGCCCAGGACGAAGCCCCTTGATCATGGCTTCGATAACAATTTCATTGGGCACCGTTGGTGCCTGCGCCCTCAATCGTAAAAACCTTCGGACATACGCCTGAAGGTACTCTTCGTGATCCTGAATACACTGGAACAGGGCTTGAGCTGTGACCGGCTTCGTCTGAAATCCTTGAAAGCTGGTCAGTAACATATCCTTCAGCTTCTGCCATGAAGTTATTGTTCCTGGCCGAAGGGAGGAATACCAGGTCTGAGCAACATTCCTGACGGCCATGACGAAAGACTTCGCCATGACTGCAGCATTGCCCCCGTACGAAGACACCGTTGCTTCGTAGCTCATCAAGAATTGCTTCGGGTCGGAGTGACCATCAAACATGGGGAGCTGGGGTGGCTTATAGGATGGAGGCCAAGGTGTAGCCTGCAGCTCAGCAGACAGAGGAGAAGCATCATCAAAAACAAAATTTCCCTGATGGAAATTATCATACCAGTCATCTTCGTTGACGAAGCCCTCCTGATGAAGGTCTTTCTGATGAGGCCTTCTGTTCTGCTCATCGTGAGTAAGATGGCGGACTTCCTCAGAGGCTTCGTCTATCTGCCTTTGCAACTCAGCTAGGCGGGCCATCTTCTCCTTCTTCCTTTGTACTTGTTGGTGTAGCATCTCCATATCCCTGATTTCTTGGTCTAGCTCTTCTTCCTGAAGTGTCGGGCTGACAGCCTTTCTCTTCTGGCTTCGGGCCTCCCGAAGAGAGACGGTCTCCTGGTTGTGGTCCAGCGGTTGCAGTGCTGAAGCCCCAGTCGCTGAAGCTTTCTTCGGCGCCATAGCTTCCGAAGGTGTTCAAAAAAGCTCGAAGTGGAAGTGAGTTCACCGGAGGTGGGCGCCAATGTTGGGGACTTGTTCTCAAATGCTTCGGATTAAGAACAAGGCAACATAAAAAGTGTTAGACGTTAAGGCCCTTCGTCCTATGGAACATTATGTCCCTTCGGGAATAATGAGTTCCGGACGAAGGTCACAAGAGACATACCTTCGTGAATTCAACAAGTAATAACGAAGGATTCATATAAAATATGAGATGTAAATCATAGAAACATTTCTATTTTATTAACACAAAGAAATAGAAATGATTACGAATTACAAATGTACCTTCGGTCCTGAGAGAAGGTAAAAAGTACAAACGTGACGCAAATGCCAATGCTCAGTCAGCATGAACAGTACGGGAGTACTGTTCATCTATTTATAGACGCGGGACGCAGCCCACGTAAAATTACATCCATGTCCATTACATTTGTTAATGGTTTATGAAAATCTGTCGAGGCCCCCGAAGTCTTTTCATCTTTAAGTCGGTTCCCCATTATGTCATCGCGCCGAAGCTTCCCTGCGCATAACTTCGGCTTCCCTCGACCTTCGTCTGGTTCAGGCTTCGTCCTGGTCGTGCTTTATATCCATAATTCTGAATCCGAAAATATCTGTTCACATAATCCACTTGGAAAACATTGTCAAATCATGTTTTTGAGGACCTTCGGAGGACGAAGGCCCCCAACAATTATCCTATCCCTAGCTAGCTCAGGCTACGAGTAACAGGACCGGCGTCCCATCTGGCTCGCCCCGGTAAACAGATAATGATGGTGCCCCGCGTGCTCTATGACGACGGCGGCTCTCAGCCCCTTACGGACGTAAGGAGACGTCAGCAAGGACTCGACAGCCCCGACAGCTGTCCTTCCGCAAGGCTCCAACGCTCCTCCGACGGCCACGACATCACATGAACAGGGTGCCAAAACCTCTCTGGCTGCCACGACGACATGTACTTAGGGCACTAGCTCCTCTCTGCTAGACACGATAGCGCACTGCTACACCCCCCATTGTACACCTGGACCCTCTCCTTACGCCTATAAAAGGAAGGTCTAGGGCTCTCTTACGAAAGGTTTGCCGCGTGGGAGGACGGGACGGCGCGTAGAGTCCCTCGCACTCCCCCCACGCGGACGCTTGTAACCCCCTACTGCAAGCGCACCCGACCTGGGCGCAGGACAACACGGAGGCCGCGGGTTTCCCCTTTTTTCCCTCTCTTCTACCCCCCTTCGTGCTCCGTCTCGCGCCGACCCATCTGGGCTGGGACACGCGGCGACAATTTACTCGTCGGTCCAGGGACCCCCCCCCCCGGGGTCGAAACGCCGACAGTTGGTGCGCCAGGTAGGGGCCTGCTGCGTGTTGACGAACAGCTTCCCATCAAGCTCCAGATGGGTAGTCTCCAGCAACCTTTCCAACCCGGGACGGTGCTCCGTTTCGGGAGTCTTGAGTTCATGTCCCTCGACGGCAGCTACGACATGATACTCCTTCCTCCGCCGCGCGACGGCGACAATGGCGGCCGACAACCCGCCCGCCGGTGGCGGAATCGACGACGTCTTCCCCACGAGGTGGAAGAACAACATCCGAGTTTGTCCCGTCACCTCCCCCGCCGACAGTGGAGGAGGCGGGGCAACTGTGGCCAAGCAGGAGGCGGCACCTCATCGGCTGTCGAGCGAGTCGACGGCGCTGGCGCCCCGACGGGGGACACGTCGGGCGTCGATCTCGCGTCTGAGACGAAGACGAGCGCCGTTTCCCCGCAACACGCCAACTCCAAGCGAACGGACGACGCTAGCACGCTCGCGAAGGACCTGCTGGGCGTCACCCTCATACCTGAGATGACGGTGCAGTCCGCCCCTGACGTGACTTCGTCACCGCCTGTCGACCAAGAGGTACCGACCGATTCCCATCTCATGCCTTTTGGATTCGGCCTCGACCCACCAAGCGACCCCGCTTTGGTGGAAGCCTTCATATGCGGTCACCCTGGGACCGGCTGACGGCCGTCTCGACCTATGGACCCTCGGGTTCCGAGGAAGATGACGAGCCCGACTTTGGTTGGGATTTCTCCGGGCTCGGTAACCCCAGTGCCATGCGGGACTTCATGACCGCATGCGACTACTGCCTTTCCGATTGTTTCGATGGTAGTCGCAGCTTCGGCGACGAAGACTGCGACCCAAGTCGTGAATGTTTCCACGTCGATCTAGGGGGTCCCGACGAAGGCAACCATCTTGGTATACCGGAAAACGATGATCCCCCTAGGCCTGCGCCTCGCGTTGACATCCTTTGGGAGCTAGATGTGGTCCCAGTCCCTGCGGGGGGTCAGGACGCACAGCTCGAGCAAATCCGCGAGATGCAGGCCAGGCTCGACGAGGGAGCAGGAACACTTGAGCCGCTCCGCCGGAACATCGGGCAGGGATGGGTAGACCAAGCTCTGGCCGGAGAAGCGCGTCATCTACCCCAGGGCATCCAGCTCCGCATCACCGACGACGTCAGGGCAAGGCCACCACCGGCTTCCAGTGGGGTCGGCCAGAACCTGGCTGCATCAGCGATACTTCTCCGCGCAATGCCGGAACCATCAACCACCGAAGGGCGGTGGATCCAGGGAGAGCTCAAGAATCTCCTGGAGGATGTCGCGGTCCGTCGGGCTGAGAGCTCTGCCTCCCGAAAGCAGGGATACCCCTCGGAGCATCGCGCCGCGACTTCCCGATTCGTCTGGGAAGCCTCGGTCCACACCGGGCGCACGCGCAACACAGCGCCTGCGGCCCCAGGATGCCTGGGCAACGAGCACTACCACCGCAACCATCGAGCCCACCTCGATGAGAGGGTGCGCCGAGGCTACCACCCCAGGCATGGGGGACGCTACGACAGCGGGGAGGATCGGAGTCCCTCGCCTGAACCACCCGGCCCGCAGGCTTTCAGCCGAGCCATACGACGGGCGCCGTTCCCGACCCGGTTCCGAACCTCGACTACCATCACAAAGTACTCGGGGGAGACAAGGCCGGAACTGTGGCTCGCGGACTACCGACTGGCCTGAAAACTGGGTGGAACGGACAATGACAACCTTGTCATCCGCAACCTCCCCCTGTTCCTCTCCGACTCCGCTCGGGCCTGGCTGGAGCATCTGCCTCCAGGGCAGATCTCCAACTGGGACGACCTGGTCCAAGCCTTCGCCGGTAACTTCCAGGGCACGTACGTGTGCCCTGGGAACTCCTGGGATCTCCGAAGCTGCCGCCAGCAGCCGGGAGAGTCTCTCTGGGACTACATCCGGCGATTCTCAAAGCAGCGCACCGAGCTGCCCAACGTCACCGATTCGGATGTCATCGGCGCGTTCCTCGCCGGCACCACCTACCGCGACCTGGTGAGCAAGCTGGGTCGCAAGACCCCCACCAGGGCGAGCGAGCTGATGGACATCGCCACCAAGTTCGCCTCTGGCCAGGAGGTGGTTGAGGCCATCTTCCGGAAGGACAAGCAGCCCCAGGGCCGCCAGCCGGAAGATGTTCCCGAGGCGTCCGCTCAGCGCGGCACCAAGAAGAAAGGCAAGAAGAAGTCGCAAGCGAAACGCGACGCCGCCGACGCGGACCTTGTCGCCGCCGCTGAGTACAAGAACCCTCGGAAACCTCCCAGAGGCGCCAATCTCTTCGACAAGATGCTCAAGGAGCCGTGCCGCTATCATCAGGGACCCGTCAAGCACACCCTTGAGGAATGCGCCATGCTTCAGCACCACTTTCACAGGGCCGGGCCACCTGTGGAGGGTGGCAGGGCCCACCACGATGACAAGAAGGAGGATCACAAGGTAGAGGAGTTCCTCGAGGTCCGCGACTGCTTCATGATCTACGCTGGGCAAGTGGCGAACGCCTCGGCTCGGCACCGCAAGCAAGAGCGTCGGGAGGTCTGCTCGGTAAAGGTGGCAGCGCCAGTCTACCTAGACTGGTCCGACAAGCCCATCACCTTCGACCAGGGCGATCACCCCAACCGCGTGCCGAGCCCGGAGAAATATCCGCTCGTTGTCAACCCCGTCATCGACAACGTCAGGCTCACCAAGGTCCTCATGGACGAAGGCAGCAGCCTCAACATCATCTACGCCGAGACCCTCGAGCTCCTACAGATCGATCTGTCCTCGGTCCGGGCCAGTGCGGCGCCTTTTCACGGGATCATCCCCGGGAAACGCGTCCAACCCCTCGGACGACTCGATCTGCCCGTCTGCTTCGGGACTCCCTCCAACTTCAGAAGGGAAACCCTCACATTTGAGGTGGTCGGATTCCGAGGAACCTACCATGTAGTGATGGGGAGGCCATGCTACGCCAAGTTCATGGCCGTCCCCAACTACACCTACCTCAAGCTCAAGATGCCGGGCCCCAACGGGGTCATCACCGTCGGCCCCATGTACCGACACACATACGAATGCAACGTAGAGTGCGTGGAGTACGCTGAGGCCCTCACCGAATCCGAGGCCCTCATCGCCGACCTGGAGAGCCTCTCCAAGGAGGCGCCAGACGTGAAGTGCCATGCCGGCAACTTTGAGCCAGCGGAGATGGTCAAGTCCGTCCCTCTCGACCCCAGCAACGACGTCTCCAAGCAGATCCGGATTGGCTCCAAGCTCGACCCCAAATAGGAAGCAGTGCTCGTCGACTTTCTTCGTGCAAACGCCGAAGTTTTCGCGTGGAGTCCCTCGGACATGCCTGGCATACCGAGGGATGTCGCCGAGCACTCTAGATATCCAAGCTGGAGCCCGACCCGTGAAGCAACCTCTACGCCGATTCGACGAAGAAAAGCGCAGAGCCATAGGCGAGGAGATCCATAAGCTGATGGCCGCAGGGTTCATCAAAGAGGTATTCCATCCCGAATGGCTTGCCAACCCCGTGCTTATGAGAAAGAAAGAAGGGAAATGGCGGATGTGTGTAGACTATACTGGTCTAAACAAAGCATGCCCAAAAGTTCCCTATCCTCTGCCTCGCATCGATCAAATCGTGGATTCCACTACGGGATGCGAAACCCTATCTTTCCTTGATGCCTACTCAGGGTATCACCAAATCAGGATGAAAGAGTCCGACTAGCTCGCGACTTCTTTCATCACACCTTTTGGCATGTACTGCTATGTTACCATGCCATTTGGTTTGAGGAATGCAGGTGCAACGTACCAAAGGTGCATGAACCACGTGTTCGGCGAACACATTGGTCGAATGGTCGAGGCTTATGTCGATGACATCGTAGTCAAGACGAGGAAAGCCTCTGACCTCCTTTCCGACCTTGAAACGACATTCCGGTGTCTCAAGGCGAAAGGCGTAAAACTCAATCCCAAGAAGTGTGTCTTCGGAGTCCCCCGAGGCATGCTCTTGGGGTTCATCGTCTCTGAGCGGGGCATCGAGGCCAACCCGGAGAAAATCGCGGCCATCACCAACATGGGGCCCATCAAGGACTTGAAAGGCGTACAGAGGGTCATGGGATGCCTTGCGGCTCTGAGCCGTTTCATCTCGCGCCTCGGTGAAAGAGGCCTACCTCTATACCGCCTCTTAAGACAGACCGAGTGCTTCACTTGGACCTCCGAGGCCGAGGAAGCCCTTGGGAGCCTAAAGGCGCTCCTTACAAACGTGCCCATCTTGGTGCCCCCCGCCGCCGGAGAAGCCCTCTTGATCTACGTCGCCGCTACCACTCAGGTGGTCAGCGCCGCGATCGTGGTTGAGAGACAAGAAGAAGGGCATGCATTGCCCGTCCAGAGGTCGGTTTACTTCATCAGTGAGGTACTATCCGAGACCAAGATCCGCTACCCGCAAATTCAGAAGCTGTTGTACGCGGTGATCTGACGCGGCGGAAGTTGCGACACTACTTCGAGTCTCATCCGGTGACTATGGTGTCATCCTTCCCCCTGGGGGAGATCATCCAGTGCCGAGAGGCCTCGGGTAGGATTGCAAAGTGGGCGGTGGAAATCATGGGCGAGACGATCTCGTTCGCCCCTCGGAAGACCATCAAGTCCCAAGTCTTGGCGGATTTTGTGGCTGAATGGGTCGACACCCAGCTCCCGGCGGCTCCGATCCAGCCGGAACTCTGGACCATGTTTTTAGATGGGTCGCTGATGAAAATAGGGGCAGGCGCGGGCCTGCTCTTCATCTCGCCCCTCGGGAAACACCTACGCTACGTGCTGCGCCTCCATTTCCCGGCGTCCAACAACGTGGCTGAGTACGAAGCTCTGGTCAACGGGTTGCGCATCGCCATTGAGCTAGGGGTCCGACGCCTCGATGCTCGCGGCGACTCGCAGCTCATCATCGACCAAGTTATGAAGAACTCCCACTACCGCGAGCCGAAGATGGAAGCCTACTGCGATGAGGTTTGGCGCCTGGAGGACAAGTTCTACGGGCTCGAGCTCAACCACATCGCCCGACGACACAACGAGACTGCAGACGAGCTGGCTAAGATAGCCTCGGGGCGGACAACGGTTCCCCCGGACGTCTTCTCCCAAGACCTACATCAACCCTCAGTCAAGACCGACGACACGCCCGAGCCCGAGAAGGCCTCGGCCCAGCCCGAGGCACCCTCGGCACAGCCCGAGGCGCCCTCGGCTCGGCCCGAGGCACCCTCGGCCCCCGAGGGTGAGGCACTACGCGTCGAGGAAGAGCGGAGTGGGGTCCAGCCTAATCGAAACTGGCAGACCCCGTACCTGCAATATCTCCACCAAGGAGAGCTGCCCCTCGACCAAGCCGAGGCTCAGCGACTGGCGTGGCGCGCCAAGTCGTTCGTCTTACTGGGTGACGGGAAGGAGCTCTACCACCACAGCCCATCCGGCATCCTCCAGCGGTGCATATCCATCGCCGAAGGCCAGGAGCTCTTACAAGAAATACACTCGGGGGCTTGCGGTCATCAAGCAGTGCCCCGAGCCCTTGTTGGAAACGCCTTCCGACAAGGTTTCTACTGGCCGACCGCAGTGGCTGACGCCACTAGAATTGTCCGCACCTGCCAAGGGTGTCAATTCTACGCGAGGAAGACCCACCTGCCCGCTCAGGCTCTACAGACAATACCCATCACCTGGCCGTTTGCTGTGTGGGGACTGGACCTCGTCGGTCCCTTGCAGAAGGCACCTGGGGGCTACACGCACCTGCTGGTCGCCATCGACAAATTCTCCAAGTGGATCGAGGTCCGACCCCTGAACAGCATCAGGTCCGAACAGGCAGTGGCATTCTTCACCAACATCATCCATTGCTTTGGGGTCCCGAACTCCATCATCACCAACAACGGCACCCAGTTCACCGGTAGAAAGTTCCTGGACTTCTATGAGGATCACCACATCTGGGTGGACTGGGCCGCAAGGCTCACCCCATGACGAATGGGCAAGTGGAACGTGCCAACGGCATGATTCTGCAAGGGCTCAAGCCGAGGATCTACAGCGACCTCCACAAGTTCGGCAGACGATGGATGAAGGAACTCCCCTCGGTGGTCTGGAGTCTGAGGACAACGCCGAGCCGAGCCACGGGCTTCACACCGTTCTTTCTAGTCTATGGGGCCGAGGCCGTCTTGCCCACAGACTTAGAATATGGTTCCCCGAGGACGAGGGCGTATGACGACCGAAGAAACCAGACCAACCGAGAAGACTCACTGGACCAGCTCGAAGAGGCTCGGGACATGGCCTTACTACACTCGGTGCGGTACCAGCAGTCCCTGCGACGCTGCCACGCCCGAGGGGTTCGGTCCCGAGACCTCCAAGTGGGCGACCTGGTGCTTCGGCTGCGACAAGACGCCCGAGGGCGGCACAAGCTCACGCCTCCCTGGGAAGGGCCATTCGTCATCGCTAGGGTTCTGAAGCCAGGGACATACAAGCTGGCCAACAGCCAAGGCGAGGTCTACAACAATGCTTGGAACATCCAACAGCTACGTCGCTTCTACCCTTAAGATGCTTTCAAGTCGTTCGTACACCTCGTTCACACACAAAGTCTAACCATCAAGGAAAGGTCAGCCTTGCCTCGGCATAGCCCGACCCTCCCTCGGGGGCTAGAAGGGGGAAACCCCCTCTGCGTCAAAATTTTCCTTGGAAAAAGTCTTTCTACCAGAATGTCTTTCGTGCTTTTTTACTACTTCAAAAGTAGGGTCCTGAAAATGATGGAGTACACGTAAGCAGCCAAGACCGACCGAGCCGAGGGACTCCTACGCCTCCGGGATACGGATACCTCACTCATCACCTTCTGCGATAAGTAACTCACACTCGGATAAGCGATTCCGCTGACCGAACAAGTCTTAATGCTCGGAGACCTTTCTGCCGAAATGATTTTTCGGGCCTTCTCGACTACATCGTTAGCAGAATCCTATGGACGAATAAGAGTACACGTAAGCGGCAAGGCCGATCGAGCCGAGGGACTCCTACGCCTCCGGGATACGGATACCTCACTCATCACCTTCCGTGAAAAGTAACTCTCGCTCGAACAAACAATTCTGTTACCAATGAATAAGTCTTGATACTCGAAACAAAGGGAAAAAGAAACGCAGCTTTACAACACAACGACAGTATGTTTGGGCCTCGGCGGCCGCAGAAAACATGCGCACACTACAAGGAAAACCGATCCTGCAGGTCCGGACCTCGATGGAGGGGGAGCAGCAGCACCCTCGATGTCAACACCACCTTCGGCGAAGTCCGACCGAGCCTCGGACGGCAACACAGTCGGAGGATCTCCGCTCCGAAGGACGATGTCAGCACCACGCCCAGGCCATCACCGCCAGGGTCTCCTCCAGGAGTCTGGCTCGAGCAGACGGCTCGGCCGGTCGCCCCGAAGCCTCAGCCAGCTGTCCCCCGAGGACATCAGCCCGGCCAATGGCCTCGGCAACTCAACTCCGGCACCGGTCCCACCAGTGGACGGCCTGGTGAGGCTCCGGCCGATGAAGTCTTTTTTTCGAGCCAACTCTGCCTCTGTCCACGCTGATACCGCTGCCTCTGGCTCCGGCTCATCGAAGAGCGGCCGAGGGTTTCCTTTAACTAAGCAAGAGAAGCCTCGGGCGGCAAGGCCGACTGAGCCGAGGGACTCCTACGCCTCCGGGATACGGATACCTCACTCACCTTCGCACGAGGCAACTCACACTTGGTGAAGTGGCTCAGTTAGCTGACAGGCGAGTCCTAGTGCTCGGAATGAGGGAAAAACACGGCTTCACGCCAAAAGATACATACATGTTCAGGCCCCGACAGCCACAATGAACAAACACCGGCACTCAAGGTGCCATTACAAACGGAACTCCGGTTCCACCCCCGCAGGTACGAACAACCCCCCACGTTGGAGGGCCTGCGGGGCAACAAAACCCCCGGTGGCTCGCCGACGCCCGCTCCAAAGTGGCCAAACAGCAGCAGCGATGACCTCAGGGCGGACGCTGCTGCGACGAGCTCCTCGCCCACGCCCCCACTCGAGGGGCGAGGACAAGCTATCAAAGCCAAAGAGCCAGAGGCCCGGAGCGCGGATGGTGGCGGTGACGCCGTCGGCGACGAGGACTTGTTCAGCCGCCGCCACCTTAGCGCCGACGACGGAAGCCATCTGCCCACCGGCAGATTCCCACTCGGATCCTCCCGGACGAGCGAAGCACCGACCTCCGTGCAGAGGCGCCGTACCGGGGCAAAGGCAGGACAGCCCCAGAACACGAACGCCGCCCTAGCAGCGCGCGACGTCTTGGGCGGTCCCCCGGTGCGCGCGGCGCGACAACCGCTCTCACGGCGGGAGGGGACACCGGGAGCCGAACCAGGCTAGCTGAGCCAGCGAGCCCAACGCACTGAAGCTGACGACGCTCGCCGCCGACCAGCCCCGCGTTGTCGAAGTCCGGCCCTCCCGCTAGGCTGGTGAGCGCCCTCTCCCTTGAATGCTGAGGGAGAAGGTGACCCGCCGACCCGTGCAGGAGGTAGAGCTCCGGCTCAACTCGGCCTCCGCCCCAGCTAGGATGACGAGGATCCTTGAAGCTGAGGGCGGGACCAAGATCGCAGCCCGGCTCGCTTCTCCCCACCTCCGAACTGGTGGTCACCATCTTGGGTGATCACCGGCGAGGGGAAGCAGTCGGGCTGCCTGACGAAAATCCTTGAAGCCGAACGATGGCTGAAAGGTACCAACTTCCGCGAAGTTGCATTCCCCCAACGACGACAAGGCGGAAGAACCGCGGGCGCCCCCCATCTGGGGGCTCGAAAGGTGGAAAGACGTGATGCATGAGGAGAGCGCGAAGACATGGTTGCCTTTCAAAGGGGTCACCCTCCTTTTAAAGGCAACTCTCCCCACTTGTGTCCTCAGCCGTCGCGGGCTGAGTCTTCTCCAACACGCTACAAGGTCCTCCCCCTACGACACGGGGGCTGGGCCCCACGCGTCATGCAAGCTGGCGCAGGGCAGACAAAGCCAAACCGCCGCGCACGGTGCGCGCAACTGCCTAGCGGTTACGAGCATTCCTCCACTTTCGCCTAGGCCAGCGGGCGAAAGGGCAGACCGCCATGCAGGCGGCGTGCAACCGCACCCTGGGGGCGCACCCTTTCAACTTCGACGCATCCAGCATGGAGGCCTAGGCCCACACGTCATGTAACCGGCGCGCCGGTTACTATGTGCAAGAAACTGGACCGCCGCTCGCGCCAGTACCGCGCCTTCTCGACTGCGGAACCAGTACCGCGACTCGAGGCGGCCCTGCGCATGACCCGACAGTGCTAACCGAGCACATCGGTCACGGGTCGGTCAGCCGCGGGAGAGGGCGCGACGGTCGATACGGCCAGAAATGGGCCGGCAGTAATGGCGGTGGCAGGCGGGCGGAAGCGGCAGTCGAGTCGTCAGCAAGCTCACGCCCCCTCCTAGGATAGCGAAAGGACCTCCTCCCACGGCGGAAGACGACGCGTCCGCGTTCTGTTCCTCGAACGGCTCGCGCACGCGCAACGGCCGCCCCGTGAACCACTCGTCTCGTCGCATTAACTCTGTGGCAGGACAGGCGGCACCTTTGGCAGGCGAAGCAGGCGATGCTTCACCTCCGCCATAATGACCGCGTCAAAAAAGGTGTGCCACGTCATTCGATTTCGTATCCTTTTCACTTCCTCTTTCTCTCTCTTGCCTCAGGGGTCGGGAAAGGGGATACTCCGAAAGGGATCCTTCTCCGCGAAGGAAGCGGGCCCCGAGCCCCCCTACTGATCAGAGGTTCAAAGGCTGGCCCCTCGGAAGGGTTCAACAGCCGCCTCAGAGCACCTAGGCTCCGCGCCCACTACTGGTCAGAGGTTCGAAGGCCGGCCCCTCGAAAGGGTTCAACGGCCGCCTCAGGCCACTCGGGCTCCGCGCCCACTACTGATCAGGGGTTCGTAGGCTGGCCCCCAAAGGGTTCGATAGCCGCCTCAGACGCAGAGCGAGGGATGACCCTGGGTACGTTCGATACATAACCGAGGCTCGGGCTGCGCTCCCGAGGTACCCTAGGACATTTCCGAGACCAACGGGAACGATTTTGTAACGGAATCCCACCAGAGGGAGGCATCGAGCCCTCGGACCCCGTCAAAAGGGGACCGGGTCCGGCAAGTCACCCGTAGGTACTTTTGGAGCGCGCCTCCGGGCCACTAGCCGACCCCTAACAAATGGGGCACGGGCGTCCACTCGGATTACCCGTTAGCAACTCACTGGAGACACCATGTTCGGCGCCCTCCGAGGGCAACATGGCGCTTTCCCCCCTCCTCCTTGCGGAAAGGTGACGCAGGGGCGTATGTAAAAAGCCGAGTCTGTCCCTGACCGTCCTCTCACCCTGTGCGGAGGCTCGGGGGCTGCTCTCGCAAACTCGGCTCCTGCCAAACCGTTGACAGCGTCAACATACCAGCCCGAGAACTTGGGACTCGACTATGCACCCGGGCTACGGCCAGTTCGCATGAGGGAACAGCCAGACCGGCCGAAGCGTTACAAAATGTACTAAGACCTCGAAGGAGTCAAACTACTCCTCCGAGGCCTTGGGGGCTACACCCGGCGTGTGCGCTCGCGCGCACCCACCGGAACAAAAAGCAATCGAGGAAGGCCGGTCCCCTTGCAAAAAAGTGTGACAAAAGCCTCCAAGCGAGTATCAACACTCCCTTCGAGGCTCGGGGGCTACTGTCGGGGACCATAATTAGGGGTACCCCCAAGACTCCTAATCTCAGCTGGTAACCCCTATCAGCACAAAGCTGCAAAGGCCTGATGGGTGCGATTAAGCCAAGGCTCGGTCCACTCAAGGGACACGACCTCGCCTCTCCCGAGCCCCGCCTCGGGCAAGGGCAACCGACCCCGAAAGATTCACGTCTCGCCCGAAGACCCCCTCAAGCGACGGACACACCTTCGGCTCGCCTGAAGCCCAGTCTTCACCAAGAAGCAACCTTGGCCAGATCGCCACACCGACCGACCGAATCGCAGGAGCATTTAATGCAAGGATGGCCTGACACCATATCCTATCACGCGCCCTTCAGTCGACAGAGCCGAAAGTGACCGCAGTCACTTCGCCGCTCCACTGACCGGCCTGACAAAAAGACAGCGCCGCTTGCGTCGCTCCGACTGTTGTGCCACTCGACAGAGTGAGGTTGACAGCAGCCAAGTCCGGCCTCGGGCGCCATAGGAAACTCCGCCTCGCCCGACCCCTGGGCTCGGACTCGGGCTCGGCCCCGGAAGACGACGAACTCCGCCTCGCCCGACCCTAGGGCTCGGACTCGGCCTTGGCCTCGGACGACAGTCTCCGCCTCGCCCGGCCCGGGGCTCGGACACGACCTCGACCTCGAAAGACCGACTCGACCCCGACCTCGGAGGAGCCTCCGCCTCGCCCGACCCAGGGCTCGGACCGACCACATCACTGGGGGGGCATCATTACCCTATCCCTAGCTAGCTCAGGCTACGGGTAACAGGACCGGCGTCCCATCTGGCTCGCCCCGGTAAACAGATAATGATGGCGCCTCGCGTGCTCTATGACGACGGCGGCTCTCAGCCCCTTACGGAAGCAAGGAGACGTCAGCAAGGACTCGACAGCCCCGACAGCTGTCCTTTTGTAAGGCTCCAACGCTCCTCCGACGGCCACGACATCACATGAACAGGGTGCCAAAACCTCTCTGGCTGCCACAACGGCATATACTTAGGGCACTAGCTCCTCTCTGCTAGACACGATAGCGCACTGCTACACCCCCCATTGTACACCTGGACCCTCTCCTTACGCCTATAAAAGGAAGGTCCAGGGCTCTCTTACGAAAGGTTGGCCGTGCGGGAGGACGGGACGGCGCGTAGAGTCCCTCGCTCTCCCCCCACGCGGACGCTTGTAACCCCCTACTGCAAGCGCACCCGACCTGGGCGCAGGACAACACGGAGGTCGCGGGTTTCCCCTTTTTCCCTCTCTTCTACCCCCCTTCGTGCTCCGTCTCGCGCCGACCCATCTGGGCTGGGACACGCGGCGATAATTTACTCGTCGGTCCAGGGACCCCCCAGGGTCGAAACGCCGACACCTTTATTATCATTGCAGTTTCATAAGCATTACATGAGCGTTCATGATTATATGTGGTTATATATAGAGAACAAAGAAGAAATAGTAGTTGAAGAAGAAAGAGCTACACCACCACCTGAAGACCCACCTACCGGGAACTGCTTTTATTTCGATATTTGTGGAACAGAGCCCAACTCTCCTATAACACAAGGCAAGCCCCGGTGCATTTGCCACCTCCTTGCTATTTTAAAATCTTTCTCACTTGCTTGATGCATTAGGTGATAGGAGTTGTATGCTAAACAATTGCTGCATTTCCTTCCTCGGAAGATTGATTACCTTTCTTTGATCACCTGTTTTATGAAAAGGTTTTTCTAATGCTTAGTCTTGCTCTAGAAAAACAAAATGTTTTGTTTGACAAAAGATGATGCTCCAAGTGGGATGGAATGTTTTCAAAAATAAAAACTTGATGGTGGATCCATCATGGCCATGATGGGTTCAACATCGGAAAAGATGTACCTCTGTCAGGTACCAAACTTTGGGTTGAAATGATAAAGCTGAGACCAAGCGGGTGACTTGCACGAGAAGAGAGTCTCGGTGTAGTGTCTTCATCTGTCTCGATTAAGGACCGTGTCGATGTAGGCTTGCTGATCGAGGACCTTTTAACTGGTCACATGCCTCATCATGGGTAAGCTTTGCCTCGGGCAGACTAATACCAGAATAAGACAACACGCAATGGGAGTGGAGAGATGGCGAGAGTAGTGTGTACCCTCCGTGGTAAGAGGCTGGACGGTTGTGTATCTGTGCTCTCAGTTGGCATGAACCTGATCTGGTCTTAAGAACCCCGATGGCGAGTTGACATATGCAAGGGTTAAGTGCTACATATGTCGTGTGATTGGAGATCCCCAACTGTGTATTAATCAATTTGGATCGCCGTTACTTCTCGGACATGAAGACTTGGTCACTGCCCTACACGTAGCATTCCAGTGAACAAGAAGGGTTAATAAAAGGATGGCTAGTATAGGCCAAGTGCTTGAACTAGGGTAGAAAGAACTCTAGATTCAGGTAAGGACTTAACTTGCTAATGAAACTGGATTTTTAAGGATCCACTATTGTAAGCATTTTTGCAAACAGAGTCTTGATTCTTGATTAAGCTTTACCTTGACTCCCTCAAAGCCAGCATATCCTTGAGAGTCTTTTATTTTGACGGGTAAGACTTGCGAAAGTACACTTCGTACTCAGGGTTTTCGAACCCATGTTGTTGTAGGTGAGGAAGCAGCAAACTTTTGTTGCTTTTGCTCTAAGGTGGTGCCAAAAGAAGAATCTCAAGAGTGAAGACTCGGGAGGATGTGGTCCTCCTTTTGAAAAACTTCTATGCGGGAGGGGTTTTTGCCTCCCAAGTTTGTAATAATAATACTTCCACACTCATATACCACTAGTCTGTAATAATAACACTCTTTCTGTATCTTAATGAATGTAAATTAAGTTACTGTAATTGCTTCCGCTTATTCGTTCCTCCGATGTGTTGTAATATCTGTGTGACGGGTAAAACGCTCTTGGGAAAGGTAAAGGATACAGATACCGAACTTGTCGAGTGATCAGGTGCTTCTACAGGATTGTCCAAAGTCCGTTGGACAAGGACAACTGTAGGTGGGCCTAATGACTTTGGAGGTTCCGTCACAGCTAGTATCGGAGTGAAGCCCATCTCTTCAGATATTATGAGGCATTTCAAAAAGAATTTTCAAATACTTATCCAAGAAAATTTCTTTCGTTCTCACCTTGCCACTTTCTGAAGTACTCATCTCATAAGACCAGGTAACAGAGT
Organism: Zea luxurians; assembly: GCA_029449295.1. Lineage (NCBI taxonomy): Eukaryota > Viridiplantae > Streptophyta > Magnoliopsida > Poales > Poaceae > Zea > Zea luxurians. Next base: position 20,173,005 of record JAOPSE010000042.1, read on the forward strand.
GCAATGTTTAGGAGGCTGGGAATCAACAAAGGTTGATTCCGTAATTATACATGCATCATGTTTAAAAACTATACTAATAAAGTTTTCCCCTTATGGAGGTATGTCGCCGCGCATGAGGAAAACCGCGCGTAAGTCCACTGGACCTATTGGCATTAGTTGGCTCCAAGACATGAAGAGAGCAGCAGCGGCAGCAATGATCCGATCGAAGACCTGGAAGCCCAAGTAGAATAGCTTCGAACGGAGCTACGTCACCGAAACAGGGTGCGGGTAGAAGATGGTCAGTGTATGAATGAGCTGAGAGCTGACGTCAGACATCTGCAAGACCAGCTTGCTGAATGGGATTTGGCAATCGATTGGGCTGTCAATTCACGTTCAATTGCTTGGGACCGGGAAGCCAAAGCTAGTGCTCGTGTGGCAGAGCTTAGTGCGGCCCTTGACAACTTGCAGGTGTATTGCAATACTTTACATGAGGAAGTCCATATACTGTATCCGCGACTGCACCCAAACGTACCTGCCAACCCTGTTGCAATGGGAGTTGGACCCTCAGGAACAGCAGGTGAAGGACTTGGTGGAGAATTGGACCTTTTTAAGCCCCCTCCTTCTATGAACCTGGCTGATGAGCGGTCCCCTACAACAGACAGTGAAGCAACCAAAGACGATAAATACTAGAGTAGTATAGTTTAGATATAATACTAATGTAAAATAAGTAATAAAGTCGTGTTGTACAATTGAGTCTGTATCATTACATTTTGGTAATGTAAAATGATGGTGTATATCGGCATGTTATATTTTTCCCAAATGTTTCTTTGCCTCAGATGCCATCCAGGACTCGTGCGCATGATAGTGCGGGTACTTCCCGTGGTCAGGACGACACGCCCAATCCACCGCCGGTACCGCCAACGTTGGCCGAGGCTATCGCTGCCTTGGTCAATGCGACCATCAACAATACCCGCTTTTTACGTGAAATGGTGGGAAATCAATTTTAGCAACAAGGCAGAAGGGCTTATCCGTAGGGACCCCGTGAGACTTCATACCTAGACTTCTCTGAAACCTGTCCCCCACTCTTCATTAAAGACGAAGACCCTCTAGAAGCCGACGAATGGGTACGGGTTATAGAGCATAAATAGGGCAAATAATTTTTTTGTAAGAAACATAAAGTAGTTAATTAATCTTGGGAAAGAACGGGGCTCTTACCTAAAAACAAATGCAGGTGTGGTCATGGCTTCAATGTGGCATGATTCTATTAATTGAGGAATCGACCACATGGATGGTCGTGGGGAGCATGGATGCATAAGATCGACAGGATTGGATCTTATGTGGCCATAACCACCCCCACGAACGGATGCTTGCTTGCTTCTTTCTCCAACACATGTTGTGCCTGCATCTTTCTTTCATCCTTTGCATGGCACGCATGATAGGAAGAAATAGCACTAGCGAGGCTTGCGAGCGGTCGGGCGAGGGTGGCGGTGCTCGTCGGAGCAGCGAGTGGTGGTGGCCTGCCACCGGAGCAAGCAGCAGTAGACGCATGCTGCGCAGGGACTAGGCTAAGCTCGACACCCGTGGTGCAGGGAGGCGGAGGCCTGCGGTCAGGGCAGCTGCACCATGATAGAGCGTGCAGGCAAGGATGGAGCTCGCTGGCTGCTAGGAGTTTGCTACGTCGTCTCCTTCTTCTCCCTCTCCTACTCGATCGACGATGACCCTCTCTTCCCTCGGTCTGTTTAACTAGGCCACGGTGTAGTTGATAAGGAGGTGCTAGGGTTCCGCTATATACTCCCCAGGAGGAGAGCTCGGTTGGCATCTATTCGGTTGTTAGGATAGGATCGAGTTGGTTACGCTCTGCATGGAAGAAAGATCTAGAGATCTGACGAGGGAATCATAACGTCTGCATGTGTGTCGCTTATGTTTGCAGAGCTGGCTTCGATTAAATCGTGAGAAGAGAACGACCGTCCTGACACTCGGGTCCAAAGAGTCGTCAACGTAGCACAAATGTTAGTTTTATTTGCTAATGTAAGCTTGCTATCATGGTGACACAATCGCGGCTGGAAAAATAAGGAAAAAAATGGAAGTGAAGTGGGCTGCCTGTGTTAGGGAAATTGGGCCGGTGGGTGAGTTTTAGCCTAGGTGGAGATGGGCTCTCTCGTTCTTTTTTTTATTTGGTGTTTTTTCTTATCCCGTTATCAAGTCTTTAGTAAATATTAATGCAGAAAAAAATCATTATGCGATGAAAGTTATTTATTCTTTGGCAAATGTATTGACTACGTAATGTAGATACATACCTTATTTGTTTAAAAACTATTCTTGCATAGTTAAATTTAATTAGCTCATTTAGAAAATCCATACTAATTATTAATTTATTTCAATAGAAAATACCTTTACTCTTTTTTTAGAAGGTTTGTGAACACTTAATCCATAAAGTAATAATATCACCAATTAATTAGTTGGGAACATTTATGTTTATATAATTAAGTTAAATTCTAGGTCTCCGTTTAAATCCAAATGTTGAGCTACCAAGATTCTAATATTACCATTCATCTATTTTATGGAGAATAACTTTCTATAACATAATTATTCATCCAAAGATTCTTTAATTTAATTCTTTTGCAAAACTTTACTAAACCCAAAGCAAGATTTTTTTTAGTGCTACAACCCCCGATAACCTTCAGCATGCGCAAAGATGTTTCCCAGAGCTCAGGCGAAGAGATCACCTCCCCAGGACCCGCACACATCCACATTAACCCCTCAAAAAAATCCCAGAGGCCCTTGGCCCCGTCTCATCGTTACCCGTACCTTGCAGTTCTAATTTCCTTTTTCGAGTGACTGCAACCACAGCCTTCCCCTTCAAGGTGCCCTCTTCAGGCAGGGTTTTCACCTATTTTCTCCGGTCATCACTAGCGTCAGCAGGGTCCTCCTCCGGGTAGGGACCATATGGCAAGCTATTCAACTCAAAAACATGGTTCAACCACACGTTGGAACCGCGGATATCCCAACTCTTTAACATCTCAGTCTTCGGCGCATATTTTCCAACAATCTTAATAGCCTCCGACTCAACCTCCCGCATGAAGGCGGCTGCATCCCGCCCGTGCAAGTCCACAGTGACGGCTGGGCTTCGCACCAGTTTATCCCCCAGTGTCGGCATCCGATGAGGTATAATTTCGCCCAAAACCCACCTGTGTGCCAGAGGCCACACTCCGCAAGCAACAAACTCCTCCACCAAATCACGGTCGTTGCTCAGTCGGGCTGCATAGCGAAGGGCCTGCTCGTCCCGATCCCCTTTCTTCACCTTAAAGTGTGGAAAGGCCACATAGCAATGAGAGCTCAAAATAGCAGGGGCCAAACTAGGCAACCCTTCGACATCCCCGAGCGGCACATAAAACCAAAACTCCCACCAGTTACCCATTTATTCTTTGCACACGGAACAATCTTGACCACCTCAGCCGAAGTCTTTCCAGTCCTCGGCATGAAAGTACAGGACCCAAATTGAGCAATCAAGCCACCTATCTTCCTTTTTCTGCTAGTGTAGGCAATAATTTTTTGCGAAGACCTCAACAGACGGCTCTCCACCATATGAGGATACGGCCTATACATACTTTGCCAGCGCAGCAATACCATTCGGTGACAGTTGATCAATTTGAATTTCAAACTTCTGTAGAACTTCAACTACGAAGCGATGCACCAGCAAGCAAAGACCAGTAGCAAAAAAAGCCTCGAACACAACCAACTCCCCTTCTGGCTCAGGGACATCTTCAGCCCCTAGAGCCCGCCCGACTCCGTTTCCAAAATAACCCAGACGTTGCATCTCTAGCACGCGATTCAAGTAAATCCTCAAGGTCCAAAATTCGACCGTATGCTCGGGCTACATTTCCACCACCGCCACCAAATCACTAAACATCTTCTCAGACGACGGTGTGGTTGAGGACACAGTCACAGCAGACGACGATGAGGAAGAAGACAGCATGGTCTCGTACTCACGTACTGTCAGCAGTGGTGGGCAGTCTGCTTGACGCGGGCCAGATCTATAGTAGAGCGAGAGCAAAAGAAGGCAAGCAAGCAGAGAAGAGTGCTAGGGTTTTTTCAATGCGTGCTCAAATGGGTGAAAAGTTAAAACCCGTGCTCAACCTTTTATAGGCTAGGGGCAGCGCCTCAAGAACCCAACAGTCCCATAGTAAAAAGGCCCATCAACGGTCACATTTCAAAAAAAACCCACAGGACTACTTCGAGCGAGGGTAGCGTTTCAGCCATCTTACAACAGACTTCGACACTAGATGACTTAGTCGAACTGGTCCCTCGGAGGGCAATTGTTGTGGCGAAGGCGCAACACCCCCTCGCTCGATCAACTACACGCCGAAAGGTAGAATGTCAACGATGACTCAAGCGAAGGCTAAAGATCGTGAAGGCTGAAGAGTGGGCTCCGCTACGGAGGGAGTGTACAGAGCGGGCAAAGACCTGGCTGCTCCCTCTGTTTGAACGGGTCAGAACGAGGATCATCAAGAATTTTGAAGGCTGAGCGCGTGGAACGCGAACACCATTTGTTGTAACCTGCTCTTTATTGTAAGAAGGGGCCCATGTATAGCCGGCATGTTGCAGGGTCCCACCTGTAAGCCGCTATGACGGCAGGGTTGTTAATGCGCCTGTCCATGCCTATAATTAATTATGTTGTAATGACCCACCATAACCCCTAAGGAAGAATGTTTCGGGGATAACGTAGGTAACCGATGGTACAATCGTCTTTGACAGGGCAAGGCTAACCCTCGGTTACCTATAATTACCCCTGTATAGCACCATTGTGGGGACAGAAAAAACATTGTTGCCCTAATACTCTGTGTAACTCGGCATCAAACCTTTTTCTGTCTTTCCACTGTTTGAGCTTGACTGACCGTGAGTTAGAGAGTTCCAACACCGGCAAAGACCGTAAATTTCTATTCATTTTTTAATAACAAGCTCAAGGAAGGTGTTTTCGGACCTTTGGCGTTCAGAAGCCTTCATGTTTTTCGCGGATCAAGCTTGTTATGAAAAAAACGACCTAGCACTGCGAATGGGCTACTGTTGGGGTCTCCTTCTCTGTCGAAGGTCCTCAAGACGGAGAAAATGTCTATAAGCAACAAGATTGAATGATAAAGCTACAACAAGCATGCGTAAAGCGCAGAAGGTTGACGACTTCGGCTTAAGGTGGTTACGAAGGTCAAACATGATGTCGAGCCAAAGAGGAAAAGACTAGTTAATCCCTGATGTTTTGTATTAGAATTATGTGTATATGTTAGGGTCATAAATGTATGTTTATCCGGGATGCGTCTCATGCCTATAAATAGGTGAACAGTAACACGTACTATTCACGCTAGAATTGAGATTGCATTCTCATTTTCTCCTTCGATTAAGCCGAAGGTATCCATGTAATGTACATTATACATCAGTTTGTTAATATATGATATGAATATTAATATTGTTTAAGTGTAAGGCCCAAAATGTGTATAAGAATAATAATAATAATAATAATAATAATAATAATAATAATAATAATAATAATAAATAAAAATATGAAGAGATAAATAGTAAATTCAGATACCTTAAATTATACTTAAATGTGAAATTTGAGGACTGAATTTCTAAAACCAAGAAGTATTTTAGAAAAGAGGTAATAGAAAAGTTTTCTATTCAGCCGAATGATTATGCATTTCATTAAATGATGCACCATAAACAATCATTTACATGAATATTTAATTTTGAAGTAACCTCAATTCCTATCCCACAATCAAAATACTATCTTCCTAAAAAAGAAAGGAACAATATGAGAGAGCTTCATATTTCAAACATTTATAGAACAAATTAATTAAAATAAATATATACCTAATGCATCATGTTGGAGTTTATTTGATTGCGCATTGAATAATAACATTAGTACCAATAAAAATATAATAATGATTGAGATTTGAATTGGACCCTCAAATTGAAATTAGGATTTAAAAAAGAAGGAGAAAAATATTACACAATACCAAATAAATTTATAAATAAATAAATTTATTCTATGAGTTGTATGTCCAAGTTATACACTCAAAAGTTGGGTACAAAATTCGCCACAAAAGCTTGAATTCAAGTTTGGAATTCAAAAGGGAATAATAAAAGGAAAATAAAAATAGAAAATAAAAAGAATATCAACTGCGCTGGGCCAAAGATCGTCTCAAGCCAGCCCACCTTACCCCTACCGCACGGCCCAAGTCCTCTCTGCCCCACGCACTCGCGCCACTGACCTATGGGACCGCCCCGTTAGCCTACTCACTTATGGGCACCGACAACAGGGGCCCACTGACCAGCCGCTTAGTGCCCTCGCTCAGCATCGTTGCGCCGACAGGTGGGCCCGCACCGTCGGTCGCTCGCCCGCACACACGTCGGGTGAGTGTATGGCGTCTGGGCCCCGCTTGACAGTCCTCATCTTCAACCTCTCGAGATTACCGTGGATTCACGCCCACGCTGAGAATAGCCACACTCTCCACCTCCGCTCCGAAGACGTCGCCGCCTGATCCACTAATGCACGGGGTGGTTATGCTAGCCCAGCGGTCAGCTCATCCGCACACCCCGCCGCGTCTTCGATCTATGCCTCTGACAAGTGGGACCCTCTCCCTTCCACTGTTTTTCTTCCCCGGCAAACTCGCGCCACGCAACGGAAACCGGGTAATCCGGCGCAGCCAAGTCTCCGTGGACCAATTCCTCCGACCTACATATAAAAGGGCCCCTGCCCTCTGGCACTACTAACTTCGTCGCCGCCTTGCCTTCGTGCAACTCGCGAACGCCGTCGGTTTAGGGCCACCGTGTTGCACACGGGAAGCCACCACGGTCGGTGTTGGGCAAAGCCGTAATGCCAATAGTGTGAAGAAGCAGAGGGAGGTCCTCGAGTGGTGTTGATCCCGTACGGGGCATTGCCTTGCATCGAAGGTGGTCGTAGCATGGGGAATCGCTCACTGGAGGTCTAGGAACGCCGTGGAATGCATCTCACCATAGTCGGGGCCTCTCTGCCACCAAATCTGATAAGTTTGGCCCCTCATTAGTTCGTCGCAACCATAGCATGGTGTAGCGCATGTCGGATTTGAGTTTGGAGCCCTAGGGCATAGTCTTGCATTCCTCCGGCGAGGTCGCCGCCGTGGCCAACGTGGTGGCCGTCGCGGCGTTGGGGGGAAGAAGAAATTAGGGCCCAGGCCGTAGGATTTGAGATGGATGGTAGTGATTAGTTTGGGCGTACCCTTTCAATCCATTGTTTACGGGCCATCGGATCCATATCATGCGGTCCTGATTAGAAGCCACATAGTGTATCCTCCTCTATTAATCTCAATCGTAGATCTAGCATCGGGTGGCTGATACTGGATACTGGTTCATTTAAAGGCCAAACAAATTTGTGTCGTCCAGATCTAATCTAATGACCAGAACGGATCAATACCCCTTCGCCATGCCATTTTGCTGAAGAGACCCCGTGGAAAGACATAATAAACCCGCCATCCAGTTGACTGTTCTCTGAGTCTTAGGATCTTTGCGCAGAGGCCCGTGTCTTCTCTGATAATTGAGGCGCAATCCAGGGAAATAGAAAATCAGAGAAGTTGATTTATAAAATGAATTTCTTATATAAAAACAATTCTAGAATCTTGTTAAATCCATAGAAAATTCATATTAAGTCCAAATGAGCCCATTGCAATTCCTATAATTTTGTAATATTATTGTTTATCACCTAGAGTCTCTGTTTTGACATGAAAGCCCCATTAAAATTTATATCCTATTTAATCTTGTACAAAACACATTAAATCTTTAGAAATTCATAACTTAAAATCTATACCTCCGAATTGACCCATTCCAGTTGTGTTAGCTTCATATGAATATTTACTATGCAATAACAACACTTATTATACCATGTCTCATTCTTCTATAATTAGGTCTTTAGTTAACTTATGTTGGGTAGTCTTGTTAATCTACTTACCATTATAATCTACTAAAATATGATCTATGGTCAATTTATAATTTAGATTAAAGTTGAATTAATTACTACTTTAGGCTATCTTTTCTCTGGAATTATAAAATAAACATAGAACCTGGTGTTAATCATTTAATCACATCATAACTTGATGACCACGACTCCGATCTTAGTAGTTTTCGATCCCACGATCCCGTAGCAACATGTAGATTATTATTATTCAGTTTGTACTTATGGTTGGCGTGATGTTAATTTTGTCTATATCATGTTTGTTTGTATTGCTACAACTAGCAGTGAGGTCACGAGGATATGAAGAATCACTCTGGTACCTGGAATCTCAAGTGTCAGGCAAGTTGTGCCCTTGATCACTTTTATTACCCAATAATATTCTTTATTATCACTATTCAATGCATAGGTTTAATTTTGATGAGACCCAATAGGTCACTCTAGTCTGCTACCCTTTTTTACCTTGTTTATCCTGGAATCATTTGGATAGTTATGCTATTGCTCTACATGGTTTTGGGTTAATATTTCATTATATTCATGTTCCAGCTATTCTATTATTTTACTTATGTTCATGTCAAGATCATTAAATGTTAATTGGAACATGGAGCTTAACTTGAGAAACACGTGCCACCACAAGGGAGGAATGGGACCCCTTGGCTAACTAATTAGGAAAGCTAGTGGAAGACTACCTTACCCGAAAGAGGCAAGGGCAGTAGGGGAGCTGCATGCAAGGAGGTTCTTGGGTTGATTTTGCTGCGATGGCGGTTAGACGGGGGATTCTTGCAAATGCTCTTCCCATAAACTGTAGCGGGTTTTCGGAAGCTAGTGGAACTTTGTAAAGGCCTCGTAGTGGATCCCTAGCCATTCACCTCGATAGTGTCTAAGGGCCTTGCAAACCCTGGCGACATGGGATACACGACTTGTGGGTACAGGGTACAACCTCTGCAGAGTGTAAAACTGGTATACTAGCCAAGCTCACGGTCATGAGCAGCTCAGGACTCTCACATGATTAATTTATGTAACTTAAATTCAATTTGTCATTTCAATTGCCGGGGATTATTTATTAAATTGTTCTATTGTTTATTATGGTTTGGTATTTACTTACATTTAGTAACTGCTAATAAAATTTGACCAACTTATTAAAAGCAATGCTCAGCTTTAACCTTTATTGTTGATCAGCCTTACACATCACATGAACTCTCACCTTTTGTGAGTTCATGCACATCATTCCCCACAACTTGTTGAGCGATGAACATGTGTGAGCTCAACCTTGCTGTCTCACACCCCCCCATAGGAGAAGTACAGGTGGTTCGAGAGGAGCCACACAACGAGGAGTTTGATCTGATCTAGGTGATGTCTCCTAGTTGACCTATTGGCGCCAAGGATGGACTTTAGTTCGATCTATATTTATCTTTTATTTTGTAAGAATTCCACTATGTGATAAGTACTCTGATTATATTGTGACATTTATCTCTATACACTTTGTTATTATATGTTGTCTTCTTTGGCACATGTATGAGATGCACCTGGCTTTGTCCCTTAAATCCGGGTGTGACAGAAGTGGTATCAGAGGAATGTTGACTGTAGGACGAAACCTAGATAACACTGGACAACCAATACTTACTTACCTTACTCTGATGCTTTTCTAAACTTATCCTAATCTTTTCTCATCTATTTCCGCTTGACTCTGATTATTCTTACCTTTTCTTTCTAAAGACAAATGTGAATTCCATACTTTGAAATCATGTGCCTAAAGTGACTCTTAGGAATAGGAGACCTACTCATGGGAACAACAACAAAACTATTTTTATAGGTATCTATACGCTTGAGTGTTTGTTCTTATGATACTTGTCTAATTTGGATCTTTGATTGAGTGTGATTAGTTGTAGAGTAGTGTCCACAATTACATCTGCATATACATATAGGCATAAATAGAATTCACAAGATAACTAAACAACCTAGATTATCCTCCATTAAAGTGTATCTATTTCAGATAGAATCCTTTAAGTTGAAAAACATATATATATTCTATCTTATTCTAATAGGTTTATCTTGTGTAAAAAAATTATATTATCCTCTTAAATTGTTTATAAGATAAACTAGACCAACTAAAAGTACCCCCACTAGAATACATCAAATAGATCCATCTTATCTTGGAAGGTTCTCCCTTATCTTAATAGATCCATCTTATCTTGGAAGATTCTCTCTTATCTTAATAGATCCATTTTATCTTAAAAGATTCTCTCTTTTCTTAAAAGATTCTCTCTTATCTTAAAAGATTCTCTCTTATCTTAATAGATCTATCTTATCTTAAAAGATTCTCTCTTACCTTAATAAATTCATCTTATTTTGAAGAGATTTTATCTTATCCTAATAGATCTAACTGACCTCCAAAGATTCTACCTTATCCTTATGGATTCATCTTATCTTGAAAGATTCGCCTTATCCTAACCACCCTACTTATCTCATCCTAAAGTAACCACCATGATCTGATCCCAATTTATGAGATCTTATCTAGTCTAATCTGATTGCACCAATTTAATTCTGATCCCATCTAATCTGGTTAGATCTAATCAAATGGACAAACATGTTAGATAATACTGGTAAAATAAGATTGGATCCTACTCTTGTAAATATGTTTTAACCTAAATTGGAGTCTTGGTCCAACCTGGCCTTATGCAACTACCTCAACCATTCGATGGTGGCGTAACTCCTCTTTTAATTTAAACAGAAATTCTGATCTACCTACCCATATAATCCATCCCATCTCAAAAGATTCTAACACGTATTAATAATATCTATATCCTACCCTGGTAGATCTATCTAACTCAAACTAGTCTTATCTAGTTATATCCAATCTGATCTAGACCCTACCTAATCTGATATGATCTAATCTAAAGGAAGTTACTTAAACAAGTATTCAATACTGGTAACATAGATTGGATCAAAATTATTATAAACGGGTTTTAAACCTAAATAGGTGTTTTAGACCAACTCGTCCGTAAAACCACGACCTCGCCTATGTTATAGGTTGCCCAACCCATTTACCCAAGAAAGCAAAACTCTGTTTAACCTACCTACCCCATGTAACTGCAATGGTTATCCCAACTTAGATAAAGGCAACCAATATCACAACCGATGGTTCTTAAATCAGATCCAAGAAGAAGGTTAACCTCGACAATGAAAGATACAAGTAGAAACAGATCTTCGGATGAATCAAGACCCACCATCCGGGATAAAAAGTCTCCCTTACCTAACTTTCTTTTACCCCCAAATCTTCCCTACACTCACCAAATAGTTAAGATCTAATGTACCCTTGATTTCTATACTACACTTGTTAATGGCATGAAAATTTAGGTGTATAAAAATACATATTAATTAGAAGTTCCACTGAGAAAAATATATACATATACTAGAATTTCATAAAGTCAGCCTAATATGCTCAACTAAATGGTTTTCTTAAATAAGATTATATAATCTAATGTGGTCTACTTAAACAGATTAATGATACTGGTAGAAGAGGTTGGACCCTACTAGCCAAGTGTTAACTTAACTTAGTACATTAGACCAACTCAACCGTGAGCATAAGAGCTAACCCAATCAATAGTGTCATGATGAATTATATAATCTATCTGTCCCCACATAACATCAAACAAACTTTTGACCTACATCATGTAGTCTATCACACCCATATCCATCTCATCTTGACAGATTCTATCATACCTTTGGACATTCACCTTATACGATTAGTTATGCCAATCTGGACATAAAATAAAGATTAAGCCCTGCTAAAGAATCTTTAGATCATAACGAGCTACTAGCCTATTCATTCTGCTTACCAAATACTTTTCATTATAAAACTATCCCACCATATGTTTCTAACTTCGATGGCCAATACCAGGAAGGGAATATTATCAGGCAACAACAAACAAAAATGAATCCTCCAGACCCTCCACCGGTTGGAATCGATCAAGTGGTTGCCACCCAAATGATGGTAATACAACAAATGGCAAACATGGTTACCGAACTGCAAAATCAGATAAGGCAAGAACGCTAGAAAATATGTCAGGACCGGCTGGAGATACGTCGAGAAATAAGGCAAGCACAGTTGGAAGACAGCAACAACTACGCCCACTATCTCCACCATCACCACCAGCTCCACCAAGCTATATATATATATATATATATATATATATATATATATATATATATATATATATATATATATACTACTATTTGTAAGAACTAAGTGTTACTTTTGTTAGTAGCTGGTATGATACTATTCTAAGAGTAATAATAAGGTCTACTTGACCCCGTGTGTTGCTAATAAATTATGCATCATGCTGAGATTTTTGTTTGTGCATATGTGTTGAGACAATATGAGTATACACCCTTTCCTTACAAATCTCGAGGACGAGATTTCTGTAAAGCGAGGTCGGATTTGTAAGGCCCAAAATGTGTATAAGAAAAATAATAATAATAAAATAAAAATATGAAGAGATAAATAGTAAATCAGATATCTCAAATTATACTTAAGTGTGAAATTTGAGGACTGAATTTGTAAAACCAAGAAGTATTTTAGAAAAGAGGTAATAGAAAAGTTTTCTATTCAGCCGAATGATTATGCATTTCATTAAATGATGTACCATAAACAATCATTTACATGAATATTTAATTTTGAAGTAACCTCAATTCCTATCCCACAATCAAAATATTATCTTCCTAAAAAAGAAAGGAACAATATGAGAGAGCTTCATATTTCAAACATTTATAGAACAAATTAATTGAAATATCTCAGAAATACCTCCCTTTCATAGCATCAATTTGACTTTGCTTAATGGATTATTTTCCGAAGATAGTGTGACTTGGTCGCCAGGGATGATTTTCCGCATCTTCGTCTTCACTTTCCATATCAAAGCTCCCACTATCATCAGAATCTTCAAACAAATTAGCTAGTATCTCATTTGTAATCTTCTCTATGTTTGTTTTTTCCATAGCTTCGTAAAAACCAGCCAGGGTAGGATCAACAACTTTCTTCTCGTCAGCCATTTGGTTGGAATGCCGAAGCTCACAAAACAAGTAAAATCTGGTAGCAAGGAAATTAAAACTTGACAAAACAGCACAAGCAATTGAAATGTCACAGCAGATGTTGTCGCTGTGGGTTTCTATTTATATGCCTAGTGCATTGCAACTTGGCAGGACCCATTTGTCATTGACTTTCACTATTCTAGCGAAGGGAAGGTGTTTTTTCGGACCTTCGGCTAAAAGCCTTCGTCCACATCGCAGTTTGAATTTGTTAGATGTAAGAACAAATTAACACTACGAGGGGCTACTGTTGGGGGCCTTCGTCTTCCGAAGGTCCTCAAAAACACGACTAACATGTTTTTCAGAATAGTATAGTGTCACAGGAAGCTTCGGCTTTGAGATGAAGGTGTAAATGGTATGAAAGGCGTGATCTGGAAGAAGGATGAACCAGTGTCACACCCAGATTTCGGGGCACCAAGACCCGGACGCGGACATAATCACCAGGTATGCTGGGACCAAGTCTCACACATATGATGAATCATGGCATAGGATCGAATGTCACAACTTTACTATATAACAGGAATTCTGTACAAAATAAATAAATAGTTACATTATAAGGAGACAACGGTCCAGCAACCCAAAGTTGACTGGGAGACGACGGCCTAGACCTCTCACGAACACATCACATCATCCTCCATGCGTCTCATCCTGCGGTACCTGCTCTTGACCTATGGGGGTGTGAGACAGCAAGAGTGAGCTCACATACGTTCATAGCTCAACAAGTTGTGGGGAATAATGTGCATGAACTCGCCAAAGGTGGGAGCTCACGTGAAGTGTAAGGCTTACCAAAGAGGATGGTTGAAGCTGAGCATTGCTTTTAAAGTTGGTCAAATTTTATTAGCAATTACTAAGTATAAGTAAATGCCAACCCAATTAAGTAGTAGAACAAAAGTAACAACATCACCTGCGATGCAATTCATATGACAAATTGAATTTAGTTCCATAAATTAATCATGTGAGTGTCCGAGCTGCTCATGACCGTGAGCACGGCTAGTATACCAGTTTTACACTCTGCAGAGGTTGCGCATATTTACCCATAAGTCATGTTACCCATCTGCCAAGAGACGGCCAATCCCATACACCTCTACCGAGGAGGCGAGGCAGGGTAACACTATGAGGCCTTTACAAAGTTCCACTAGCTTCAGAAAACCCGCTACAGTTTATAGGAAGCTCCAATGCAGGAATCCCTCGTCTGACCGCCATCGAAGCAAAATCAACCCAAGGATCTCCCTACACTAACCACTCCCCTACTGCCCTTGCCCCTTTGGGTAAGGTAGTCCTCCACTAGCTTTCCTAATTAGTCAGCCAAGGGCATCCCATTAAACCCTTGTGGTAGCACTGTTTTCCCGGGTGGTTCTCCATGTTCCAATTAACATAATGATCTTAACTTGAACAGTAAATAACAACTGATAATAAATGTATAATCATGAATAATAATGTGTATGTCTATACCCAAAACCACATAAAGCAATAGCAGGTACTACCCAAAGATTCAGTGGTAAACAAGGTATAAAGAAAGTCAAACTAGGGCAACCTATTGGGTCCTATCAAAATTAACCTATGCAGATCATTATGATTAATCAGAACATGACTGGGTAAAAAGAAGTGATCAAGGGCACAACTTGCTTGGGACTTGAGATTCCAGGTACCAGGATGATCTTCAGGTGACTCGTGACCTCACGCTAGTCGTAGCAATACAAACAAACATGGTATAGACAAATTTAACATCACACCAAACATAAGAATAAACTGCATAATAATATTCTATGCTGCGCAATGAGATTGTGGGTTTGAGAACCGCTAAATACGGGGTTACGGTTATGAAGTTATGGTTTTCCGAAGATCCACGTGGTTAAATATAGCATAGACTAAGTGCAACATTTTAACCTATATTTCATGACAAAACAAAGTTACCAGATGATAATAAATATTATTGTGAGACTAATGCAACTAGAATGGATCAAAACGGAGTTATGGTTATTGGGTTACGAATTTCTGAAGTTATTTAGCACCTAGAATAGATTAATTCAAATGAACAATTTTAATTCAAGTTTCATGGCTAACCAAAGGTACTAGGTGATAAAAAAATATTAATACAAAATTATTGCAACTGGAATGACTCAATTTGGAGTTAGAATGAATTAACTATGAATTTCACAAGTTTCTAGAATTATTTTTGTATTAAAAATCAATTTCTGTAATTATTTTTCTAATTCTTTCTGATCTCTGGATTGGGCGCTAAATTCTGAAAAACCCAGGGGCTAATCTACAAATATTCCCTAGACTCAGATTCCCCACAGTGTGGACGAAGGGTTTATTTCAAATAAGTGCAGGGGTTCTTTATGAACTATGCCATGGCCGAAGGGGTATGGGTGCCACAGCTACACGATCAGGATTCAATGGCTCAGATTAGATCTAGCCCATTAATGAATCGGTATGGGCAGAGGACCGTTGGATCGAGATCTGAAGGCCCGGATCCCATATAACCAAACAACTCATCTACGGTCTAATCTTGACGGTTGATTCCAATCCCTACGGCTCAGATCCAACAGAACAAAGAGGTATGCTCCCGATTGATCTCCGCTATCTGGTAACAGATCAATGGTCCACATACATCCTTCCTCCTCCTCCTGAGCCGCGGTGGCGCACAGGCCGTGCTTAAGCGCCGACGTGGCGGCGTCATGGCCAGCGCGCGGCCCACCTACAATTCCGACCTCCAACCTTTGTTCCTGATTGTGCTACGCGAAGAAGGGATTAAGGTGGACTGAATTTGAGGGTTTCTTACCAAAGAGGGTGATGCGGGCAGTGTTGCCCACGAAGAGGGCGGCTCCACGGAAGTGACGGTGCTCTGGCAAGAAATTCACTGGTGCCCGGTTGCTTGTCTAGGTTTAATCTGCTCTGGACACAATCCTTGTATCTAGGCAATCTCCCCAACCACACCACAGACACTACGCAGCAAAGGAGGCAAAGCATGGGTGCGCGGTGGCCTAGATATCTACTATTGCATGCTCTGTCTATTCTGCGAATGGCTGTGAGCTCGGCTTTTATGGCCCCAGAGCCCGTGTGGTTGCGTAGTAGGCGGATGAGGCGGTTGCAACAGCCACCAAGATCACCGGAGGTGGTTATTAAGCCTCGCGCAGATCCAGCGAAGAACACGGAGTCCGTTCAGGTGCGCCCACCGTCATCTATTTGAGTCCGCCCCAAGGAGAACGACGGCCACTAGGCCAGGTCCACCGTGCAGACCATAATGGACGTGCGCGCACGAGCGAGATCGCAGGTCGGCCCGGTGTGGAGGGATCCCAGCGCTTAGGATTGGGGGAAAAAGAAATCTAAGCTGGAGGAAGAACCTGCCATGCAGGCCCCACAAGACAGTCGCAGAGATAAGGAAAACGTGGGGAGGATAAGTGGGCTGCGCGGGGGAAGCAGATGGGCCAATAACAGTCTGGTGGCCCAATATAAGTGGTTCTCTCTTTTCTTTTCTTTTCTTTTTTCCTTCCTTCTCCAAATTTGAAACTCCAATTTAAATCTTGTTTTGAACTTCAGTTATCCAATAAAAATCCCAATATAGAGATAACACTTATTATTTATTTACTTATGATATATTCTTCCTCTTTATAGTGTATATTCTTTTCCTTCCCTTCTTTTCACCTTAATCTTCATATCCTATTTTTTCAAACTTAAATTTGTCTCACAAATTTGAATACCAATGCTAAAATACAAAAGCTTCAGCATGATATGCATATTTCTTTATTCATTTTTTGTTGGATAATTTAATGCCATTAATTGAGTATCCACAAAGAAAAGGAAATCAAATAATTCCCAGAACACTAACATATAAGTATACTTATTTATTTATCTTATTATTTTTCTTTTATACAAATTTTGGGCTTTACAAATCCTACCCCCTTAACAAAAATCTCGTCCTCGAAATTTGTAAGAGTAAGGATGTAGAAGAAATTGTTTGTAGTCTATGGGTTAGTTTCTAATTGATTTTAATACCAAAACTCTCTTTTTTCTATATCGCAATTTATCAGGTGATTAGGAAAGCCTGGGTATATATGGGTATAGCCACTTTATTATGCAGGATAAAAGATATCTTTAAAACATATTTAGGTTTGGGTAAGAAAGAGTAGGGTAAAGAAAGACTCCATCCAAGATTGGGGCTCTTGATTCTTTTGAAGATCTGGCTTGAATCTTATCCTTCCTTGATTTGATGAGGTCGATCATCTTCGATCTTTGTGCTTGAAGTTGTTATTCGAATTAGGGACATATAGTTAAGATAAAGTAGTAGGTGGAGCAGCTAGTTTAGTAGGTGGCTATGAGTTAAATTAGATTAGTCAGAATCTGGTTGGGTTGTTTTGCTTCTGAATGGTTTGGATAGGTTATGTAACCTATTATGTGGGTCAAGTTGTTGGGTATGGCCGAGTCGATCTAAGTCACCAATTTAGGCTTAAATGAATTAGGAGTATGACCTTATCATTTGTACAGGCGTTAAGTAACTCACACTAGATTCGATTGGATATAACTAGATTAAACTAGATAATCTCTAATTACCTTGGATTAGAACATGGTTGTTACTAGTGTGGGGTAAATATGCTTATTAGGGCAAGATGAATCCGTAAGGACAAGGTAGAATCTTTTGAGGTCAGTTAGATTTATTAGGATAAGATAAAATCTTTTCAAGATAAGATGAATCTATTAAGATAAGAGAAAATCTTTTAAGATAAGGTGGATCTATTAAGCTAAATATATTTTAGTGGGGGATAATCTAAGTTGGCTAGTTATTTTATCAACATTTTTTTACTATTTGTATATACAGATGCAATTGTGGATGTTACTCCACAACTCGTCACACTCAATCAAAGATCCAAATCAGACAAGTATCATAAGAACAAACATTCAAGCATACAAATATTTATATAAAAAAATAGTTTTGTTGTGGTTCCTATGAATAGGTCTCTTACTCCTAAAAGTCACTTTAGATATAGGACTTCAAAGTGTGAAATCCACATTTTTCTGTAGAAAGAAAAGGTAAGAGTAATCAAAGTAAAGCAGAAATAGATGAGAAAAGATTAAGAAAAGTTTAGAAAGAATCAGAGTAGCAAAGGTAAGTAGATAATGGTGTCCAATTCTATCTAGGTTTCATCCTACAGTCAACATTCCTCTGCTACCACTTCTGTCACACCTGGATTTCGGGGCACCAAGACCCGGGCGCGCACACAATCACCAGGTGTGCTGGGACCAAGTCTCACACATATGATGAATCATGGCACAGGATCGAATGTCACAACTTTACTATATAACAGGAATTCTGTACAAAATAAATAAATAGTTACATTATAAGGAGACAATGGTCCAGCAACCCAAAGTTGACTGGGAGACGACGGCCTAGACCTCTCACGAACACATCACATCATCCTCCATGCGCCTCATCCTGTGGTACCTGCTCTTGACCTATGGTGGGTGTGAGACAGCAAGAGTGAGCTCACATACGTTCATAGCTCAACAAGTTGTGGGGAATAATGTGCATGAACTCGCCAAAGGTGGGAGCTCACGTGAAGTGTAAGGCTTACCAAAGAGGATGGTTGAAGCTGAGCATTGCTTTTAAAGTTGGTCAAAACTTTATTAGCAATTACTAAGTATAAGTAAATGCCAACCCAATTAAGTAGTAGAACAAAAGTAACAACATCACCTGCGATGCAATGCATATGACAAATTGAATTTAGTTCCATAAATTAATCATGTGAGTGTCCGAGCTGCTCATGACCATGAGCACGGCTAGTATACCAGTTTTACACTCTGCAGAGGTTGCGCATCTTTACCCACAAGTCATGTTACCCATCTGCCAAGAAACGGCCAATCCCATACACCTCTACCGAGGAGGTGAGGCAGGGTAACACTACGAGGCCTTTATAGAGTTCCACGAGCTTCAGAAAACCCGCTACAGTTTATAGGAAGCTCTAATGCAGGAATCCCTCGTCTGACCGCCATCGCAATAAAATCAACCCGAGGACCTCCCTACACTGACCACTCCCCTACTGCCCTTGCCCCTTTCGGGTAAGGTAGTCCTCCACTAGCTTTCCTAATTAGTCAGCCAAGGGTGTCCCATTAAACCCTTGTGGTAGCACTGTTTTCCCGGGTGGTTCTCCATGTTCCAATTAACATAATGATCTTAACATGAACAGTAAATAACAACTGATAATAAATGTATAACATTGAATAATAATGTGTATGTCTATACCCAAAACCACATAAAGCAATAGCAGGTACTACCCAAAGATTCAATGGTAAACAAGGTATAAAGAAAGTCAAACTAGGGCAACCTATTGGGTCCCATCAAAATTAACCTATGCAGATCATTATGATTAATCAGAACATGCCTAGGTAAAAAGAAGTGATCAAGGGCACAACTTGCCTGGGACTTCAGGTGACTCGTGACCTCACGCTAGTCGTAGCAATACAAACAAACATGGTATATACAAATTTAACATCACACCAAACATAAGAATAAACTGCATAATAATATTCTATGCTGCGCAATGAGATCGTGGGTTTGAGAACCGCTAAATACGGGGTTACGGTTATGAAGTTATGGTTTTCCGAAGATCCACGTGGTTAAATATAGCATAGACTAAGTGCAACATTTTAACCTATATTTCATGACAAAACAAAATTACCAGATGATAATAAATATTATTGTGAGACTAATGCAACTAGAATGGATCAAAACGGAGTTATGGTTATTGGGTTACGAATTTCTGAAGTTATTTAGCACCTAGAATAGATTAATTCAAATGAACAATTTTAATTCAAGCTTCATGGCTAACCAAAGGTACTAGGTGAAAAAAATATTAATACAAAATTATTGCAACTGCAATGACTCAATTTGGAGTTAGAATGAATTAACTATGAATTTCACAAGTTTCTAGAATTAGTTTTGTATTAAAAATCAATTTATGTAATTACTTTTCTAATTCTTTCTGATCTCTGGATTGGGCGCTAAATTCTGAAAAACCCAGGGGCTAATCTACAAATATTCCCTAGACTCAGATTCCCCATAGTGTGGACGAAGGGTTTATTTCAAATAAGTGCAAGGGTTCTTTATGAACTATGCCATGGCCGAAGGGATATGGGTGCCACAACCACACGATCAGGATTCAATGGCTCAGATTAGATCTAGCCCATTAATGAATCAGTATGGGCAGAGGACCGTTGGATCGAGATCCGAAGGCCCGGATCCCATATAACCAAACAACTCATCTACGGTCTAATCTTGACGGTTGATTCCAATCCCTACGGCTCAGATCCAACAGAACGAAGAGGTATGCTCCCGATTGATCTCCGTCGTCCGGTAACAGATCAATGGTCCACATACATCCTTCCTCCTCCTCCTCCTGAGCCACGGTGGCGCATAGGCCGTGCTTAAGCGTCAACGTGGCGGTGTCATGGCCAGCACTCGGCCCACCTACAATTCCGACCTCCAACCTTTGTTCCTGATTGTGCTATGCGAAGAAGGGATTAAGGTGGACTCAATTTGAGGGTTTCTTACCGAAGAGGGTGATGCGGGCAGTGTTGCCCATGAAGAGGGCTGCTCCACGGAAGTGACGGCGCTCCGGCAAGAAATTCACTTGTGCCCGGTTGCTTGTCTAGGTTTAATCTGCTCTGGACACGATCCTTGTATCTAGGCAATCTCCCCAACCACACCGCAGACACTACGCAGCAAAGGAGGCAAAGCGTGGGCGCGCGGCAGCCTGGATATCTACTACTGCATGCTCTGTCCGTTCTGCGGATGGCTGTGAGCTCGGCTTTTATGGCCCCAGAGCCCGCGTGGTTGCGTAGCAGGCGGATGAGGCGGTTGCAATAGCCACCAAGATCACTGGAGGGGGTTATTAAGCCTCGCGCAGATCCAGCAAAGAAGATGGAGTCCATTCGGGTGCGCCCACCATCATCTGTTTGAGTCGGCCCCAAGGAGAACGATGGCCACCAGGTCGGGTCCACCTTGCAGACCATAATGGACGTGCGTGCACGAGCGAGGTCGCAGGTCGGCCTGGTGTGGAGGGATCCCAGCGCTTAGGATTGGGGGAAAAATAAATCCGAGCTAGAGGAAGAACCTGCCATGCAGGCCCCATAAGACAGTCGTAGAGATAAGGAAAACATGGGGAGGATAAGTGGGCTGCGTGGGGGAAGCAGATGGGCCAATAACAGTCTGGTGGCCCAATATAAGTGGTTCTCTCTTTTCTTTTCTTTTTTCCTTCCTTCTCCAAATTTGAAACTCCAATTTAAATCTTGTTTTGAACTTCAGTTATCCAATAAAAATCCCAACATAGAGATAACACTTATTATTTATTTACTTATGATATATTCTTCCTCTTTATAGTGTATATTCTTTTCCTTCCCTTCTTTTCACCTTAATCTTCATATCCTATTTTTTTCAAACTTAAATTTGTCTCACAAATTTGAATACCAATGCTAAAATACAAAAGCTTCAGCATGAGATGCATATTTCTTTATTCATTTTTTTGTTGGATAATTTAATGCCATTAATTGAGTATGCACAAAGAAAAGGAAATCAAATAATTCCGAGAACACTAACATATAAGTATACTTATTTATTTATCTTATTATTTTTCTTTTATATAGATTTTGGGCTTTACAACCAGTTCCGAAGCTATGGATGAAGAAGCTTCGGCTTAGCACAAGAATGGTGATGGAGAATGAAACCGACCTAAAGGGGAAAAGACCGCTTAACCCTCGACAGTTTACCTTTTGGCTAATAGTAAATGTCAGGGACATGAATGTAATTTTGCCCAGGCTGCGTCCTGTGTCTACAAATAGATGAACAGTAACGTCATACTGTTCACGCTAACTTGTAATCACTCGCACGTCACTCTTGGACCTTTACCTTCTATCAAGCCGAAGGTACAAATGTAATTTGATATTGTTAATGTTTGTTCATGATTATATAACGTGATATGAATAATCTGATGATTTAATATAGTTATTCATGCTTTTCCTATGTTTCATATAACCCTGTTTATATTCTTACATATTGAAATGATGAAGGTATGTCCTTCATGACCTTCGTCTGAAGATCATTATACCCTAAGGGAGATAATGCTTCGAATGACGAAGGTCTTTGATCATTAATATTTGTGTTGCCTTGTTCTTAACTCATAGCATTTAAGAACGAGTGACCAACAACCCCCAAATTGAAACTGGGATTTAAAATAGAAGGAGAAAAATATTAAATAATACCAAATAATAAATTTATTCTATGAGTTGTATGTCCAAGTTATACACTCAAAAGTTGGGTACAAAATTCGCCACAAAAGCTTGAATTCAAGTTTAGAATTCAAAAGGGAATAATAAAAGGAAAATAAAAACATAAAAGAAAAAGAATATCAACTGCGCTGGGCTAAAGATTGTCTCAAGCTGGCCCACCTTACCCCTACCGCACGGCCCAAGTCCTCTCTGCCTCGCGCACTCGCGCCACTGACCTGTGGGGCCGCCCTGTCAGCCTACGCACTTATGGGCGCCGACAACAGGGGTCCACTGACCAGCCGCTTAGCGCCCTCACTCGGCATCATTGCGCCGACGGGTGGACCCGCACCGTCGGTCGCTCGCCCGCACACGCGTCGGATGAGTGTATGGCGTCTGGGCCCCGCTTGACAGTCCTCGTCTTCATCCTCCCGAGATTACCGTGGATTCGCGTCCACGCTGAGAATAGCCCCACTCTCCACCTCCGCTCCGAAGACGCCACCGCCTGATCCACTAATGCGCGGGGTGGTTACGCCAGCCTAGCGGTCAGCTCATCCGCACACCCCGCCACGTCTTCACTCTACGCCTCTGACCAATGGGACCCTCTCCCTTCCACTGTTTTTCTTCCCCGGCAAACTCGCGCCACGCAACGAAAACCGGGTAATCCGGCGCAGCCAAGTCTCCGTGGACCGATTCCTCCGGCCTATATATAAAAGGGCCCCTGCCCTCTGGCACTGCTAACTTCGTCGCTTCCTTGCCTTCGTGCAACTCGCGAACACCGTCGGTTTAGGGCCACCGTGTTGCGCATGGGAAGCCGCCGCGGTCGGTGTTGGGCAAAGTCGTAACGCCAACAGCGTGAAGAAGCAGAGGGAGGTCCTCGAGTGGTGTTGATCCCGTATGGGGCATTGCCTTGCATCGGAGGTGGCCGTAGTGCGGGGAATCGCTCACCGTAGGTCCAGGAACACCGTGGACTGCATCTCGCCATAGCCGGGGCCTCTCTGCCACCAAATCTGGTAAGTTTGCCCCTCATTAGTTCATCGCAACCATAGCATGGTGTAGCGCCTGTCAGATTTTAGTTTGGAGCCCTGGGGCACAATCTTGCATTCCTCCGGCGAGGTCGCCGCCGTGGCCAATGCGGTGGTCGTCGCGGCGTTGGGGGGAAGAAGAAATTAGGGCCCTAGCCATAGGATTTGAGATAGATGGTAGTGATTAGTTTGGGCGTACCCTTTCGATCCATTGTTTATGCGCCATCGGATCCGTATCCTGCGGTCCTGATTAGAAGCCACGTAGTGTTTCCTCCTCTATTAATCTCGGTCGTAGATCTAGCATCGGGTGGCTGATACTAGATACCAGTTCATTTAAAGGCCAAACAGATCCGTGCCGTCCGGATCTAATCTAACGACCAGAATGGATCGATACCCCTTCGCCATGCCATTTTGCTAAAGAGACCCCAGGGAAAGACATAATAAACTCGCCATCCAGTTGACTGTTCTCTGAGTCTTAGGATCTTTGCGCAGAGGCCCCTGTCTTCTCTGATAATTGAGGCGCGGTCCAGGGAAATGGAAAATCATAGAAGTTGATTTATAAAATGAATTTCTTATATAAAAACAATTCTAGAATCTTGTTAAATCCATAGAAAATTCATATTAAGTCCAAATGAGCCCATTCCAATTCCTATAATTTTGTAATATTATTGTTTATCACCTAGAGTCTCTGTTTTGACATGAAAGTCACATTAAAATTTATATCCTATTTAATATTGTACAAAACACATTAAATCTTTAGAAATTCATAACTTAAAATCTATAACTCCGAATTGACCCATTCCAGTTGTGTTAGCTTCATATGAATATTTACTATGCAATAACAACACTTATTATACCATGTCTCATTCTTTTATAATTAGGTCTTTAGTTAACTTATGTTGGGTAGTCTTGTTAATCTACTTATCATTATAATCTACTAAAATATGATCTATGGTCAATTTATAATTTAGATTAAAGTTGAATTAATTACTACTTTAGGTCATCTTTTCTCTAGAATTATAAAATAAACATAGAACCTGGTGTTAATCATTTAATCACATCATAACTTGATGACCACGACTCCGATCTTAGTAGTTTTCGATCCCACGATCCCATAGCAACGTGTAGATTATTATTATTCGGTTTGTACTTATGGTTGGTGTGATGTTAATTTTATATATACCATGTTTGTTTGTATTGCTACAACTAGCAGTGAGGTCATGAGGATCTGAAGAATCACTCTGGTACCTGGAATCTCTAGTGCCAAGCAAGTTGTGCCCTTGATCACTTTTATTACCCAATAATATTCTTTATTATCACTATTCAATGCATAGGTTTAATTTTGATGGTACCCAATAGGTCACTCTAGTATGCTACCCTTTTTTTACCTTGTTTATCCTAGAATCATTTGGGTAGTTATGCTATTGCTCTACATGGTTTTGGGTTAATATTTCATTATATCCATGTTCCAGCTATTCTGTTATTTTACTTATGTTCAGGTCAAGATCATTAAATGTTAATTGGAACATGGAGCTTAACTTGAGAAACACGTGCCACCATAAGGGAGGAATGGGACCCCTTTGCTAACTAATTAGGAAAGCTAGTGGAAGACTACCTTACCCGAAAGGGGCAAGGGCAGTAAGGGAGCTGCATGCAAGGAGGTTCTCGGGTTGATTTTGCTGCGATGGTGGTCAGACGGGGATTCTTGCAAGTGCTCTTCCCAGAAACTACGGGTTTTCGGAAGCTAGTGGAACTTTGTAAAGGCCTCGTAGTGGATCCTTAGCCATTCACCTCGGTAGTGTCTAAGGGCCTTGCAAACCATGGCGACATGGGATACACGACTTGTGGGTACAGGGTACAACCTCTGCGGAGTGTAAAACTGGTATACTAGCCGAGCTCAAGGTCATGAGTAGCTCAGGACTCTCACATGATTAATTTATGTAATTTAAATTTAATTTGTCATTTGCATTGCAGGGGATTATTTATTAAATTGTTCTATTATTTATTATGGTTTGGTATTTACTTACATTTAGTAACTGCTAATAAAATTTGACCAACTTATTAAAAGTAATGCTCAGCTTTAACCTTTATTGTTGATCAGCCTTACACATCACGTAAACTCCCACCTTTTGTGAGTTCATGCACATCATTCTCCACAACTTGTTGAGCGATGAACATGTGTGAGCTCACCCTTGCTGTCTCACACCCCCCACAGAAGTACAGGTGGTTCGAGAGGAGCCACACAACGAGGAGTTTGATCTGATCTAGGTGGTGTCTCCCTGTTGACTTATTAGCGCCAAGGATGGACTTTAGTTTGATCTATATTTATCTTTTATTTTGTAAGACTTCCGCTATGTAATAAGTACTCTGATTATATTGTAACATTTATCTCTATACACTTCGTTATTATATGTGTTGTCTTCTTTGGCGCATGTATGAGATGCACCCGGCTTTGTCCCTTAAATCCGGGTGTGACATAAGTGGTATCAGAGGAATGTTGACTGTAGGACGAAACCTAGATAGAACTGGACAACCAATGCTTACCTTACTCTGATGCTTTTCTAAACTTATCTTAATCTTTTCTCATCTATTTCCGCTTGACTCTGATTATTCTTACCTTTTCTTTCTAAAGGCAAATGTGGATTCCACACTTTGAAATCCTGTGCCTAAAGTGACTCTTAGGAATAGGAGACCTACTCATGGGAACAAAAACAAAACTATTTTTATAGGTATCTATACGCTTGAGTGTTTGTTCTTATGATATTTATCTGATTTGGATCTTTGATTGAGTGTGATTAGTTGTGGAGTAGTGTCCACAATTACATCTGCATATACATATAGGCATAAATAGAATTCACAAGATAACAACCTAGATTATCCTCCATTAAAGTGTATCTATTTCAGATAGAATCCGTTAAGTTGAAATATATATATATATGTATATTCTATTTTATCCTAATAGGTTTATCTTGTGTAAAAAAATTATCTTATCCTCTTAAATTGTTTATAAGATAAACTAGACCAACTAAAAGTACCCCCACTAGAATATATCAAATAGATCCATCTTGTCTTGGAAAGGTTCTCCCTTATCGTAATAGATCCATCTTATCTTGGAAGGTTCTCTCTTATCTTAATAGATCCATTTTATCTTAAAAGATTCTCTCTTATCTTAAAATATTCTCTCTTATCTTAATAGATCTATCTTATCTTAAAAGATTCTCTCTTACCTTAATAAATTCATCTTATTTTGAAGAGATTTTATCTTATCCTAATAGATCTAACCGACCTCCAAAGATTCTACCTTATCCTTATGGATTCATCTTGTCTTGAAAGATTTGCCTTATCCTAACCACCCTACTTATCTCATCCTAAAGTAACCACCATGATCTGATCCCAATTTATGAGATCTTATCTAGTCTAATCTGATTACACCAATTTAATTCTGATCCCATCTAATATGGTCAGATCTAATCTAATGGACAAACATGTTAGATAATACTGGAAAAATAAGATTGGATCCTACTCTTGTAAATATGTTTTAACCTAAATTGGAGTCTTGGTCCAACCTGGCCTTATGCAACTACCTCAACCATTTGATGGCGGCATAACTCCTCTTTTAATTTAAACAGAAATTCTGATCTACCTACCCATATAATCCATCCCATCCCAAAAGATTATAACATGTATTAATAATATATATCCTACCCTGGTAGATCTATCTAACTCAAACTAGTCTAATCTAGTTATATTCAATCTGATCTAGACCCTACCTAATCTGATATGATCTAATCTAAAGGAAGTTACTTAAACAAGTATTTAATATTGGTAACATAGATTGGACCATATTCTTATAAACGGGTTTTAAACCTAAACAGGTGTTTTAGACCAACTCGTCCGTAAAACCAAGACCTCGCCTATGTTATAGGTTGCCCAACCCATTTATCCAAGAAAGCAAAACTCTGTTTAACCTACCTACCCCATGTAACCGCAATGGTTATCCCAACTCAGATAAAGGCAACCAACACCACAACCGATGGTTCTTAAATCAGATCAAGAAGAAGGTTAACCTCGACAATGAAAGATACAAGTAGAAACAGATCTTCAGATGAATCAAGACCCACCATCCGGGATAAAAAGTCTCCCTTACCTAACTTTCTTTTACCCCTGAATCTTCCCTACACTCACCAAATAGTTAAGATCTGATGTACCCTTGATTTCTATACTACACCTGTTAATGACATGAAAATTTTAGGTGTATAAAAATACATATTAATTGGAAGTTCCACTGAGAAAAAAATATACATATACTAGAATTTCATAAAGATAAAGTTAGCCTGATATGCTCAACTAAATGGTATTCTTAAATAAGATTATATAATCTAATGTGATTTAATCTAATGTGATCTAATCTAATGTGGTCTACTTAAACAGATTAGTGATACTGGTACAAGAGATTGGACCCTACTAGCCAAGTGTTAACTTAACATAGTACATTAGACCAACTCAACCATGAGCATAAGAGCTAACCCAATCAATAGTGTCATGATGAATTGTATAATCTATCTATCCCCACATAACATCAAACAAACTTTTGACCTACATCATGTAGTCTATCAGACCCATATCCATCTCATCTTGACAGATTCTATCATACCTTTGGACATTCACCTTATACGATTAGTTATCCCAATCTAGACATAAAATAATGATTAAGCCCTGCTAAAGAATCTTCAGATCATAACCAGCTACTAGCCTATTCATTCTGCTTACCAAATACTTTTCATTGTAAAAATATCCCACCATATGTTTCTAACTTCGATGGCCAATACTAGGAAGGGAAGATTATCAGGCAACAACAAACAAAAATGAATCCTCCGGACCCTCCACTGGTTGGAATCGATCAAGTGGTTGCCACCCAAATGATGGTAATACAACAAATGGCAAACATGGTTACCGAACTGCAAAATCAGATAAGGCAAGAACGCCAGGAAATACATCAGGACCGGCTGGAGATACGTCGAGAAATAAGACAAGCACAGTTGAAAAGACAACAATAACAACGCCCACTATCTCCACCACCACCACCAGCTCCACCAAGCTACGTAAATATATATATATATATATATATATACTACTATTTGTAAGAACTAAGTGTTACTTTAGTTAGTAGCTAGTATGATACTATTCTAAGAGGAATAATAAGGTCTACTTGACCCCGTGTGTTGCTAATAAATTATGCATCATGCTGAGATTTTTGTTTGTGCATATGTGTTGAGACAATATGAGTATACACCCTTTCCTTACAAATCTTGAGGACGAGATTTC
The DNA here is from genome assembly GCA_029449295.1 of Zea luxurians. NCBI lineage: Eukaryota > Viridiplantae > Streptophyta > Magnoliopsida > Poales > Poaceae > Zea > Zea luxurians. The sequence goes on from JAOPSE010000042.1 coordinate 20,201,652, forward strand.
TGTTAAGCGGGGTCAGATTTGTAAGGCCCAAAATGTGTATAAGAAAAAAAATAATAATAAAATAAAAATATGAAGAGATAAATAGTAAATCAGATATCTCAAATTATACTTAAGTGTGAAATTTGAGGACTGAATTTCTAAAACCAAGAAGTATTTTAGAAAAGAGGTAATAGAAAAGTTTTCTATTCAGCCGAATGATTATGCATTTCATTAAATGATGCACCATAAACAATCATTTACATGAATATTTAATTTTGAAGTAACCTCAATTCCTATCCCACAATCAAAATACTATCTTCCTAAAAAAGAAAGGAACAATATGAGAGAGCTTTATATTTCAAACATTTATAGAACAAAATAATTAGAATAAATATATACCTAATGCATCATGTTGGAGTTTATTTGATTGTGCATTGAATAATAACAAACTAGTCTAATCTAGTTATATCCAATCTGATGTAGACCCTACCTAATCTGATATGATCTAATCTAAAGGAAGTTACTTAAACAAATATTCAATACTGGTAACATAGATTGGACCATACTGGTAACAAGTATTCAATCTTGTTGTGCTTGTAAACCCTATTGCGAGCACTTAGGTGCGAGCAATATAAGTTTCATCCCCTCTCTGCTGGAAGTAGGGCCTTACCTAGCCCGAACCAGGATAAACGACTTGTGTCAACTCGCATCACCGTCTAGGTATGGGACACTCGACGTTATTTCACTAGTTGGTTAGGTCCACGGATCCAAACACCGACACAAGTGATTCTGGTTCTATGAGTAGTTTTGGTCTAAAAATGAAGTATGTGAATTATGGAGTTAGGAGGAGGCTTAAGTCCATAATCTCACATTGTGGGGACAATCATGCATCCTAGCAAGTAGATTGTATATTTTCATCAAAATATTTGTTATATTTGCTTGCTTTGGTTGTGTTGTCATCAATCACCAAAAATGGGGAGATTGTAAGGAAAATGGACCTCGACCCAATTAACTAAATGATTTTGGTGGTTGATGATCAACATAATCTATGGACTAATGTGTTTGCTAGTGTTTGTATCTGTAGTTCACAGGATGACAAAGTGACTTGGACTAAGGCACTAAGGAAGCGACACCTAAAAAACTTTATGAAGACCACAAATAAAGATCAACAAGCATCAAACAAATTCTAAAACTTGAAGAAAGTATAGCCACTCATGGACCGTTCGACTGAGAACAGCGAACTGTCCGGTGCACCAGGGAACAGAAGCCCAACGACTAGTTTCCTGGTGGCACTGTGGAGGAGAGCCACCAGACTGTCCAGTGCAAGGCTAACGCATGATAACGGTCACCTGCAACGGTCATATTCAACGGCTATGGGGCACCAGACAAAGCACTAGATTGCTCGGTGCCTACCACTGGACTGTCCGGTGTGCTGTAGAGAGCAACAACTTTTCTCCAACGACTATATTTGAGTTGGGGCCTATATATACTTCACCCAACCGACCATTTGAAGGTGTGGGAGCCCAAGCAACATTCCAACACATGTTATAGACATTTTCAAGTGCTCATACACCCAAGTGCTTAATAGAATCACTTGGTGATTAGCGTAGGTGCTTTGCGAAGTGATTAGGTTAGTTAGACTGCTTATGCGCTTGCTCTAGGTGATTCCTAGTTAGTTGGGTGAGTTTAGAAAAACCAACAAAACTCCCTAGCTCTTGTGCGAGCCGTTGTAATTATACCGAATGGGGCGAGAGTCTTGCGAGACCGTGACAAACGAGGCTCACTGCGTTTTGGCCAGAAGCTCGATAGTGGAGGCGACAGTGAGCATCCGAGAGGAGCCGAAAGCGGAGCACCACTTGCGCGAGGAGAAGACTCGTGGCTCTCTACGAAGCTACTTGACCATGGTGCTTGGCCCTCGCGTGGGCTACCCTTTACATAGGGCACCATCAAGGATTAGTCGGAACCTTGCGTGGTTCCGGATACCTCGGTAAAAATACTGGCGCCATCCACGACAGTTTGCTTTCTCTACCTTTGCTCTTTACCTTTCACATTTATATTAAGTACTTAAATTTCAATCTCTCCTATTTTAGTTATAATATTTAGGATTGGAACTTAGGTAGCAAAACTCCTTTTGCGGTAGAGATAACATCACTTAGATAAAATACTAGGTATATACTCGTGCGTTGCTACGAGAGACACTTGTGCACACATAGGTCGTTGTTTAGTGATGCTGTCAAGAATCAACTCAACAATTATATCAAATGTGAAAGTCTGCCATTTCTATTGAAGGAGCACCATCTTTTGTTGTCCAGTATTATACAACATTCAGAGCACATTGAGTATACAAATATGAACATAGCAAACATATTCTCTCCATATAAATTATACAGCGAGACACCACAATACATCTCTTGTGCACATCGCAAATGGCAATGGTCATCCAACTCAGAATGGCTTAGACGTGAAGACAAGTGTCGGTGCCAACACCTACGCACGTGCGTCACACCCTACACCACAATCTCCAACGCCCACAGGTATAGATCCTGCTCCAACACAGGCAGGTCGACGAACACGAGTCCAGTGTCAGCGTCGTAAATGAACTCGACTTCCACCGAGTCTAGCAGGCACCTCGCCGGGTCCCACGACTCCAACAATATTGACAAAGCATATATCTTTATCTAATTAAATCATTCTTGATAGACCCACACAAGAATAAAAGAGCACAAAAATAATATAGAACCAGTTTCAGCGAATAACGATTACATGAAAACAAACAATACATATACTATTTTGCCAACAACCAATACAAAAATAAACTTGATTCAAAGCGGTGAAGGGCGCCAACATGTCATGGGTCTACTTCATCCTGCCGCAAATAATTTGAGATGCGAGGGAGTAGTACATAGGTGTTACTGCATTAGAGGCTCACAAGTTACAGTATACGGGTTTGTCATTAGTTTGCTATACTCTCTCATATGTACACAAGTAGCAGGACAACTACATCATTAGCTATGGGCATAGAACTGAGCAGCTTCAAGCAATTTTGCTATGTCGCCACATTTTCATTTTTGTAGTTCTTGCCCTTGCGATCATCCTTGCTTCTGTAAGCTACATAAAGAGTGGTGATGGTCTTTCCTGTCAGATGGGAGGTTGGAAGGCTTGTTCTTGGCCATGTCAGTACCATGGTATGAAGCGAGTAATTTGGATGTGCCAAATTGGTAACAGTACCTTCTATTCTTCTTCGTCTTCCTCTTTCTCTTCCTCCTCACTTTCTGGTGAATATATATATATGCTTCTGGGCTTCCATGGAGTGTTAGATGATCTAGATCCAAGAGTTATGCCTGATATAATTTATGTTTCTACTAAAAATCACAAAATGACAATCGTACCTTTAGCCAGTGTGTTGCCCAACCAAGGCCAGCAGCCCTTCTTTTCCACCACACGTGTCCTGCACCCAACAGAAGCACAAGCACAACCAACAGGTAGGCCAACTGAGGATACAAAACACAATTCCCAGTAATCTTGCATGGGAAATTTTAGATTTTAACAAAAAAAATATGGCTTCAATCGTTTTTTTGGCACATATACATTTGTATTATTTAGTAAGTAGTATATTATTTTCATCTGATTTTCACTTGTACTGGGATAAGACAAAACTGCATTGTAAACATTTCTCCTTTCTCTGCTGTATTTAACTGATCGACATGGAGCTTATTTGTATTATTACTGTTCTAAAAGGTGTGAGCCTCACCTGCTAGGTGTTAGGTTCATTTAGCCCTTCCTTCTATCATGGCTGTCAAGAAACCGAGCTCAGCGAGCCTAGGGTCGCGGGGTCCAAATTGTCACACTATGTTGTCAAGCTCGAGCAGGCCCATTTTAGTTGTTGAGCTTATAGTCCAGCTTGAGCTCGACAGCAATGTTGTAAGGTTGAATCTTGGAGAGGAAGATGAACTCTCAATGGAATCATTGGATTTCAAAAAAAAAGACATCAATCAAAATTCAAGTTTTGGTGCAATGGATGAAGCAGGAAGAAAGGAACAAGAGAAGTGAAAAAATATTCATTGTGATTCTAGATTTCTAGGGAGTGTGCATGATAGTCCAGTACATAGCTAGACAAGGAGTGGAGGAAATGAAGCGTAAGATTTGGTGCTTACTTGACAGTTGCCACTTAGGCCTTGTTCATGATGAGGTCAACGTGGGTAGTGGCATCTCATGGTTCTCTCAGACTCTAGGGGCTATAATTTGCTTATTTGCTTGAGACATAGTCACATAGACAACATTTGTATTATTTAGTAAGTAGTATATTATTTGCATATGATTTTCACTTGTACCGGGATAAGACAAAACTTCACTGTTGTTGGTGTTTCGGACCCGGGGGACCCTCAACCGGACCGACTAGTGAATTTGTTGCTGCGTGTCCCTGTCCAGATGGGTTGATGCAAGATGGAACACAAGCGAGGGGATGAGGCTTATATTATCTTGCACCTTGGGGTGCTTGCAGTAGGGGTTACAAGCGTTGTGGGAGAGTGAGAACGAGAGAGAGAGAAAGAGAGGGTTCGGTCTTGAGGCGAGCTGTCTAAGGCTGCCTCCACCGCATCTCTCCTACTCTGCCTGCCTCCACTCATCTGCGTCGTGCGTCCGTGTGTTCGTACATCGCGCGTTCGTCTCTCCCCTCTCTCCCCCCTCCTCGTGGGGCCCTGGACATCCCCTTTTATAGATACAAGGAGATGCCCAGCTATACAATGGGGGTGTAGCTATGTGCTAACGTGGCTAGCAGGGAAGTGCCTTGAGCCCTGTACAGGTAATAACGTGGCCGTCGGAGAAGTGCCTTGAGCCCTGTAGATGTACCAACGTGACCGTCGGAGAAGTGCCTTGTGCCCTGTAGAAGGATAGCTGGCGGTGCGGCATGGAACGTTTCCTTGCTTCCGTAGGGGGTTTGAGAGCACCCGACGTCATGGGCGCACGCGGGGAACCATCATTACCTATTACCGGAGTAACTTAGATGGGACACCGGTCTTGTTCCTTCGTAGCCTGAGGCGGCTAGCTAGGGGTAGGGTAATGATGGATCCCTAGTAGCGTAGTTGATACGAGGCCGAGGTCGGGCGAGGCGGCGACTCCTCCGAGGCTGAGGCTGAGGTCGGGCGAGGCGGCGACTCCTCCGAGGTCAAGGCTGAGGTCGGGCGAGGCAGAGTCCTTCTCCGGAGGCCGAGGCTGAGGCCGAGGCCTGGGGTCGGGCGAGGCGGAGCTCGCTGTTGCACTCGAGGCTGAACTCGGGGAAGGCCGTGACTGTTGGTAGTCTTTCCCTGGTGGCTGGCACATTTGCCGGAGTGGGATGAACAGTGTTGTTTTCCTGTCTGAACGGTCAGTAAAGGGGCGAAGTGATTGCGGTCACTTCGTCCTTGCCGACTGAGGCGCGCGTGTAAGGATAAGGTGTCAGGCGATCCCCGCATTAAATGTGCATTGATACGGTCGGTTGGTAAGGCGATTCGGATGAGGTCGCTGCCCGACAAAGTTCGCCCGAGCTTAGCTTTGGGTGAGACGGGGTGTGTCTGCTGACCGAGGGGACCCTTGGGCGAGGCGTGAATTCGTCCAGGACTACTGTCCTTGCCCGAGGCTGGGCTCAGATGAGGTCGTGTCCCTTGGTAGATGAGGCATGCGCTTTATCAGTCGTTTATGGTTTGTTCTGAAGATGTTTTCCAGCCCGATTAAGGAGCATTGGGGGTACCCCTAATTATGGTCCCCGACAGTAGCCCCCGAACCTCGAAGGGAGTGTAGGTACTCGCTTGGAGGTTCTGCCGGATTTTTCGCAAGGGGACCGGCCCTTCTCGGTTATATTTTGTTCTGACGGGTGCGCGTGAGCGCACCCACCGGGTGTAGCCCCCGAGGCCTCGGAGGAGTGGTTTGACTCCTCTAAGGTCTTAATCCTTTTTGTGATGCCTCGGTTAGCCTTGTTGTTCCCTCATGCGGCCTGGCCGTAGCCTGGGTGCATGGTTAGGCTTCGAGTTTTCACGCTGGTTTGTTGACGTGGTCAACAGTTCGGCCGTAGCTTGGCGCGAGAGCAACCCCCGAGCCTCTACACGGAGCGAGAGGACGATCAAGGACCGTCTCAACTTTTATTGTACGCCCCTTCGTCGCCTCTCCGCGAGGAGGAAGGGGGGAAAGCGCCATGTTACCCTCGGAGGGCACCGAACATGGTGTTTCCGGTGAGCTGCTAACGGGTGATCCGAGTGGACGCCCGAGCCCCGTTCGATAAGGGTCGGCTAGTGGCCTAGAGGCGCGCTCCAAAAGTACCTGCAGGTGATTTGCTGGACCCGGACCCATTCGATAGGGTCCGAGGGCTCGGTGCCTCCCTCTGGTGGGATTCCATTACAAATCGTTCCCGCTGGTCTGGGAAATGTCCTAGGGTACCTCGGGAGCATAGCTCGAGCCTCGGCCATGTAACGGACGTACCCAGGGTCATCCCTGACTCTGCGTGCTCTGGGGCGGCTGTCGAACCCTTCCGAGGGGCCAGCCTTCGAACCCCTGATCAGTAATGGGCTCGGAGCCCGAGTGCTCTGGGGCGGTTACCGAACCCTGGAGGGCGCAACCTTCGAACCCCTGATCAATAAGAGGGCTCGGGGCCCGTTTCCTTCACCGAGAAGGATCCTTTTTGCAATATCCCCTTTCCCGGTCCCTATGGCAAGAGAGAGAGGAAAAGGAAAAGGATATAAATTTAAATAATGTGGTGCACCTTTTTTGATGCGGTCATCATAACGGAGACGAAACGGCGCCCGCTTCGCCTGCCGGAGGTGTCGCTTGTCCTGCCAAGGAGTTAATGCGACGGGACGGGCGATTCGCGAGGCATCTGTTGCGCGTGCGCGAGTCGTTCGAGGAACGGAACACGGGTGCATCGTCTTTTATGCTGTGGGAGAGGGTGCAAACCTGTAGGTGATTGGACCGCTGCTTCCACACGCCTGTTGCTGCAATTACTGTCGGCCCGCCTCTGATCATATCGACCGTCGTGCCTATCTCCGCGGCTGAGTGACCCGTGATCGCCGCACTTAATGGGCACTGTTGGGTCACGCGTAGGGCTGCCTTGAGTCGCTGCGCTGGTTCTGCAGTTGAGAAGACACAGCATTGGCACGAGTGGCGATGCGGTTTCCTTGCACGTAGTGACCGGCGCGCTGGTTACATGATATGTGGGACCGGGCCTCCATGCTGGACCATCGGATGCGACGAAGCTGAAAGGGTGCACAACCGTGGTGCGGTTGCATGCTCCCTGCGTGGCAGCCCACCCTTTCGACCGCTGGTTTCGGCGAGGATGAGGGAACGCTTATAACCGCAGGGCGGTTACATGCTTCGCGTGCGGTGGTTTGCCTTCTTTGTGTTTCGGGTCAGCTCGCATGGCGTGTGGGACCCAGCCCCCGTGTCGTAGGGTGGGAACCCTGGAGCACGTCGGTGGAGACTTTGCCCGTGACGCTTGGGGTGCGAGCGAGGAGATCTGCCTTTAAAAAGGGACCGGCTGTGACGGAACCTCCCAAGTAATCAGGCCCACCTACAGTTGTCCTTGTCTAACAGACATCAGACACCCTGTAGATGTTCCTAAGTTACTTGACAAGCTCGGTATCTTTCCTTACCTCACCAGGAACGTTTCACCCGTCTTGCAGACATTACAGATCATCGGAGATCAAGAAATGCGGAAGCGGATTACATAAACTTACATTTATTTCCAAAAGTAAGCTTGAGTTATTTATTTACAGACCAGGCTAAAGTGAGTGCATAAAAGTAATAATTATACAAACCAGGGAGACACGAACTTCTCCCGAAAGACTATAAACAAAAGATTCTAGATGGAGGACCGAGTCCTCCCACACTTCAGTCTTGTTTTTCTTCGTTGGGAACCACCTTAGCACAGAAGCAGCAAAAGTCTGCTACTTCCCCACCTAAAAACAACAAAGGGAAAAACCCTGAGTATGGAATTACTCAGCAAGTCTTACCCGACTAAAGAAAAGACTCTCAAGGGTATGCTGGTTATATGGAAGTCAAGGTAAGGCTTATCAAGAATCAAGGACTCTGTTTTGCAGAAAAGCTTACTATGAGTGGATCCTTAAAAATCCAGTTTTATTTGTCAAGTTAAGTAAAATTACCTGCACTAGAGTTCTTTCTACCCTAGTTCAATCATTGGTCCTGCACTAGCCAATTTCTTTAACAAAAGCCCATCATATTTAGTGGAATGCTACGTGTAAGTCAGTGGCCAAGTCTCCATAACCGCGGAGGTACGGCGATCCGAATCGATTATACTCAGCTGAGGATCTCCAATCACACGACATATGTAGCACTTAACCCTTGCATATGTCAACCCGCCACCGGGGTTCTTAAGACCGGATCAGGTTCACGCAAACCGAGAGCACAGATACACCACCGTCCAGCCTCTTGCCACGGAGGGTACACGCTACTCTCGCCACCGCTCCACTCCCATTTCGTGTTATCTTATTCCGGCCTTAGTCTGCCCGAGGCAAGGCTTACCCATGACGAGGCATGTGACCAGTTAAAGGGTCCTCGGTCAGCAGGCCTACATCGAGACGGTCCTTAATCGACTCAGACGGAGACACTACACCGAGACTCTCTTTCTCGTGCAAGTCACCCGCCCGGTCTCAGCTTACTCTTTTTAACCCAAAAACTTGGTACCTGACAGAGGTACATCTTTTCCGATGTTGGATCCATCACGGCCTTTGACAGATTCACCATCAAGTTTTATTTTTGAAAACATCCCTCCCACTTTGCCAAACATCTTTTGTAAAACAAATCCTTTTGTTTCTCTAAAGCAATACTAAGCATAGTAAAACCTTTTTGTAAAAACAGGATTTCGAGGAGGGTAATCAAGATCAAGGAAGGTAATGCAGGAATTGTTAAATCAATCAACTCCTATCACCTAATGCAGCAAGCAAGTGAGAAAGACTTTAAAAACATCAAGGAAGGTGGCAAATGCACCGGGGCTTGCCTTTGTTATCAGGTGTGTCCTGCTCGGATCCACAGATATCAAAATAAAAGCAGTTGTCTGCCTGGGGATCAGAGGTGGGTGGTATCCCCTCTTCAGAAACTTCCTCTTCTTCTTCGTGCTCTAATATAACCATATACATGCATAAAAATGGATGTCATGGAATGCTCATGAGGATGCAAAGATAACATAAACTTATTATTTATGTCTTGAGTACAACTTTCCTTCACGGTACTCCGAGAACCTAGGGTTTCCGGAGTCAGTAAAGGAGTTCATGGAGCAGGGGGGGTGGTTTTGGGTTTAGTGATCAAACAAGACCCAAATCAAACCAAACTCTACCCATGGCTTCTAAATAATGTGAAAAGCTCACATAAAAAGTTTGGGAAATTTTGGACTTATTATTTATTTTCTAAGAATCCAGAACCATTGGTTTAGGCTGTTTTAAATATCCTAAAATTCCCTATTCAAACTAAAAATCATAAAACTATTTTTATTAAATACTATGGAAAATAACAAGCCTAGGAAAATTGGTCTCATATTTTTAGGATTTTCCTACCATTTTCTACAGTTTTTCAAAGTCCTGCTGAAAAAGAAAAAAGAAAAACTAGGAACAGTACTGGGCTGATTCTGGCCCAACAAGCCCAGGTCCAGGGAGAACAGCGCGCTCGCGCCCGCGCGCGCGCGTCCGCGCCCAGGCAATTTTGCAGAAAGGGCCTCGCGCTTCTGGCTAAACAGAACTAGGTCCTTTTACTATTGTGTTGAGTCACTGACGGTTTGCACAAATGCCCTCAAGGTTCTATTTCTTCCCCGCGATTGCCCCTGACCACGCCACGCTCCCGTTCATCCCTGCCGTGATTCGTACTGGCCATGATCGGCGACGATGGTTCAAGCTAACTACCGGAGAGGCTATACGGACCTACAACGGCCTCGGAACGCACGCCAATGCAACCCGAACACCCCGAGAACGGCCGGTCCACGTGCACGGCGGAAACCGAGCACGGGAGCACACGTTCCCAGACAACCATGGCCGGACTGAGCAAATGGACGCCACCGAGAGCTTCACAAGCATGGAGGGACACGAAAACAATACATGAATTGAATGGCGACGTACCAGAACGAGCTGGCCACGGTGAGCTAAGTTCTTGCGGTGTTTTGGGTGGATTTGGGGGAAACGTGAAATTGAGGCTCGTCGGTGAACCACTGGGAGCAATACTGGACGTCGAAGTACTTGACTACCATACGGAGCAGGTGGTGGCTTCAATTTATAGAGTTCATGGGCGGCGGCGATCAATTTGAGCAAATTGCGCTGGCGGCCGGATGGGAGGAAGAAGCTTGGCGCACGGAGTACGTGTCCCATAGCGTGGCAGTAACTCCGGTGAGCTACGGAGGGTTCAGAGAAGGTCATGGCGACACGGTGAAAGTGTAGAGCCACGCGGCACCCGGCCGAGAGGCGGCGGTCGACGGCGAGTACTTACCGCGGGCGGTGAGCCAGGGGGGGATGTGCCGTGGCCGAGCGGGGTGACTTCCAGCTCACCGGCGTTGAGGACACGCATCGGCAGTGCTTATCCAAAGACCACCGAGCACGAATCGTGACGAGTCGCGATCAACGGCGGCGGCTACCGGCGGTGAGGACGAACCCGATCTTCTTCAGTTAAGCGGTCACTGTACCATGGGAATACCGGTTCAGAGTGACTGACAGTCCAGTTTCCAGAGCCCATAACTTCCAATTTTGTGCAGCAACTCGATTGCCTTTCTTAAACAAAATTGTAGAGCAATATACCATCTACAATTCGACTATAGGACTTGAACATATTTGAGCACTGGATCATGCTTGAATCTGAGCTAGAAGTTGATGTCAGTTCACTGCTAAACAGAATTTCAGTTCAAAACAACCTGACAGTCGAACTTTGATGGGGTTTTTCTCTAAATTTCTCATAACAACTAATCTCACACTCTTTAGCAAAGTTGTTCCCCTATGATTAGGCTTCAACTTTGATGTGGTGACCTAGGGCAAAAACCCTATGCTTTGTAAGTTACAAAGCCCCAAAGTTGAGCCCATTCACTGTTTTTCAGACTTAGAACAAAACTCAAATGAGGTCCTTTTTGCATTTAAGTCCAAAACTTAGGGTTTGGCCTTGAAATCCACATATTTGTGATCCAATTGACTTAAAACACTTATTTGACTTGGTTTTTGCACTTTAGCCCAAAAGTGGACAAATTTTGCACTTAGGCCCCTAGGGTTTGGTTTTAGGGTTTCCCAAGGTTCCAATTAGGGTTTCTGGTATTCCAGGGGTATAAGTGTGATTCAACTTTATTGTTGGGGTCATTTTATGACTTTTACCCTAAAGCTTTTAGGTTTTCTCAACTTGGGCTCAGTTTTACCCCTTTAATCACTATTTAGGGTTAAGTCCTTAACTAGGGTCCTATTTGTAAACTTTAAAACAATACAACTTGTTTGAAATTTTTGCCTAGTGAATGCACTCTAGGTGTGTCAAACATATGCAATGCCCATGCTCATGATGCCATGCTCAAGTTTTAGTTATAGTAACACCAGGGGTGTTACATCCTTTCCCCCATAAAAGAATCTCGTCCCGAGATTTAAAATCCTAGGGTGAGTAATGGAAAAGGAAATGTGTCACATTTTTATTTCCTTATTTCTGGTACAAGGCAGGGGTGGTGTGGGGGTTCATTCTTTTACTACACAGCTATACAAACTTTACAACTAACAAGAGGCTAGAAAGCCTGGGAAATTCTTATCTAAGAAATCTTGGGTTTCCCATGTAGCCTCATCTTCCGAATGCTGGTTCCACTGTATCTTATAAAACTTGAGAGTCTTTCTCCGGGTAACCCTGTCCTTTTGGTCCAGAACTCGAATAGGATGTTCCGAGTACGTTAAGTCCGGTTCCAGGACAACATCAGTCACTTCAATGGTTCGATCGGGAACCCGAAGACACTTCTTCAATTGTGATACATGGAACACATTATGCACAGCAGACAATGTTTCGGGGAGTTGAAGTTGATACGCCACTGGCCCATATCTTTGAAGAATAGGGAATGGACCAATGTACCTGGGTGCAAGTTTTCCCTTTACCCCGAAACACGATACTCCCTTCATTGGTGAAACCTTTAAGTAGACGTAGTCTCCTTCTAAAAAGAATAAGGGCATTCGCCGTTTGTCTGCATAACTCTTTTGCCGAGTCTGAGCTTTCTTCATATTATGAATGATTTTCTGAACCTTTTCTTCGACCTCTTTCACCATATCAGGCCTAAAGAAATACCTTTCTCCAGGTTCAGACCAATTTAGCGGAGTTCGACACCGTCGCCCATATAAAGCTTCAAAAGGTGCCATCTGGATACTTTCTTGGTAACTGTTATTATATGAAAACTCCGCTAAGGGCAAACATTCATCCCATTTTGTTGAGAAATCCAGGACACATGCCCGTAGCATATCTTCAAGTATTTGGTTCACTCTCTCAGTCTGTCCACTGGTTTGAGGATGATAGGCCGAACTGTGGAGTAACTTAGTACCCAAAGATTTGTGAAGTGCTTCCCAAAACTTGGCTACAAATTGAGGTCCACGATCCGACACTATGGTCTTTGGAACACCATGCAGACTAAGAATACGAGCAATGTACAATTGGGCGTAGACAGTAACCGGGGAATTTGTCTTGACCGGCAGGAAGTGAGCAATCTTTGTAAGTCGATCAACAATCACCCAGATAGAGTCATACCCTTTTGCGGTCCTGGGCAATCCCACAATGAAGTCCATGCTTATGTCTTCCCATTTCCATGTTGGGATTGATAATGACTGCAATGGACCGGCAGTTTTCATGTGTATGGCCTTGACACGTCTGCAAGTGTCACACTTAGCCACATAGCGTGCAATTTCAATCTTCATCTTCGTCCACCAGTAGTGCTGTTTTAGATCGTGATACATCTTAGTGCTTCCTGGATGAATAGAATAGCGGCTAAGATGCGCCTCATCTAAGATTTGCTGGCGGAGCTCTTCACTCTTCGACACTACTATGCGGTTGTTAAACCATAACACACCTTGATCATCTTCCTTGAAACATTTGGCTGTTCCAGCCCTTATCTTCTCGCGTATGTGCTTCATGCCCAGATTGTCCTTTTGAGCATCAATTATCCTTTGCAAAATGGTTGACTCAAGCTTTAGCTGATTCAGAGTTCCTTGTTGGATTATCCCCAGGTTTAACTTCTCCATGTCTTGACACAAAGTGTTTTCGGAGGTCTTTACCATAAGACAGTGGCAGGAAGTCTTACGACTCAATGCATCTGCCACCACATTGGCCTTGCCTGGGTGATAATGGATTTCCAGTTCATAGTCTTTAATGAGCTCAAGCCATCGTCTTTGCCTCATATTTAACTCTGACTGGGTAAATATATACTTCAAACTCTTATGATCTGTATATATGTGGCAGATATTCCCCAGCAGATAGTGACGCCATATTTTCAGGGCATGAACCACAGCAGCTAGCTCGAGATCATGTGTTGGATAATGCTCTTCATGTCGGCGTAACTGCCTTGAAGCATATGCAATTACTCGGCCCTCTTGCATCAGCACACAGCCGAGTCCACTGCCTGACGCATCACAATATACATCAAAAGGCTTAGTGATGTCCGGTTGAGCCAATACCGGAGCAGTGGTTAATAGTGTCTTCAATTGCTCAAAGGCTTCATTACACTTAGAAGACCAATTGAACTTAATGTCATTCTTCAATAAACTTGTGATTGGCTTCACAAGCTTAGAAAAATCTGGTATGAATCTGCGATAATATCCCGCTAGTCCAAGAAAACTCCAGACTTGGTGAATAGTTGTTGGAGGTTTCCATTCCAGAATATCCTTGACCTTGCTAGGATCTACCGCAATTCCTTTAGCTGATAACACGTGCCCCAAAAATTGAATTTCCTCCAGCCAGAACGCGCACTTGCTGAACTTGGCATATAGCTGATGTTCCCTCAGGCGCGTCAATACAATCCGTAGGTGCTGAGCATGCTCCTCTTCATTTTTAGAGTATATCAAAATATCGTCGATGAAGACCACCACGAACTTGTCTAACTCGGGCATGAACACCGAGTTCATCAAATAGGTGAAGTGGGCAGGAGCATTTGTGAGCCCAAAAGACATTACTAGGTATTCGAACAATCCATATCGCGTAGTAAACGCGGTCTTCGGTATATCCTCGGGCCGAATACGGATTTGATGATAGCCCGACCTGAGATCAATTTTGGAAAATACCCTCGCCCCAGTCAGTTGATCAAATAAGATATCGATTCTTGGAAGAGGGTACTTATTCTTGATGGTGACCTCATTTAGGGGCCGATAGTCCACGCACATACGCAAGGTTTGATCCTTCTTCTTCACAAAGATGGCGGGACAACCCCACGGGGACGAGCTTGGCCGGATAAATCCCTTATTTAGCAGATCTTGTAATTGAATCTTCAATTCTGCCAACTCATTAGGGGGCATGCGGTACGATCTTCGGGAGATGGGAGCCGTACCGGGCTTTAGCTCAATTACGAATTCTACATCTCTTTCAGGGGGTAGTCCAGGCAAATCTTCCGGAAATACATCTGGAAACTCACATACTACCGGAATGTTCTTGATCTCCAGTACAATGGCTTCAAATATTCTACCAGAAGCTTTGGCTGGATTGGTTTTGGGGAGAGACAAGAGAATTTCTTCTTGATTATAGCTCAACCTGACGGTTCTGAGTTCAGTGTTGAGAATTGCCTTGTGTTGGGTTAACCAATTCATCCCCAAAATTACATCTATATCCTGGCCTCTTAGAACAATCATGTTAGCAGGAAAGTTCCGTCCGGCCATAGTTACTGGCACTTCATAGGCCACTTCTCTAGTAAAAATGTGTCCCCCAGGTGAATGAATTTTAAATCCCTCTTTTGATTCATGACATGCAATGTGATGTTGCTCCACAAATGTCTTGCTAATGAAGGTATGCGAAGCACCAGAATCAAAAAGAATAATTGCAGGGTGACTGGCCACAGGGAACGTACCCATCATTACCGGCTCTCCCTCCGGTGTGGTAGCCACTTGCGTATAATATACTCGCCCCGTTTTCTTGGTATTCTTGCCCGAAGTACTTCCCTTGCCTGGAGCTGAATTTCCCGATCCTTGCTGATTATTAGCCTGATTTTGCCGAGGATAGGGGCAATCTTTAATAAAATGCCCAGATTTGCCACAGTTAAAACATCCAGTTGAAGAACTTGGCAGAGCAGGGAATCGAGTGCCTGGGGCACCCGGCTGACTTTGGACAGTAGGAGCTTTGTTGGGACGAATAATTATGGGCTGCTTGAAAGGGAAAGATGGTGCACTTGAACGGTTCTGGTTAGAGGGCCGGAGAATGAACCGTTGCCTCTTTACCGGGCCCTGACTAGGCCTATCACCACTGAATCCCTTACTTTTCCCAGAATTTGCATATTTGGCCTCCACAGATAAGGCTGTGCTGACAGCCTTCCCGTAGGTGAGATCAATACAGGCAGCCATTTTTCGCTGCATTCGGTCATTCAGACCTCTCATAAAACAATTCCTTTTCTTCAAATCTGTGTTCACCTGATCAATTGCGTATTGTGACAGGTGATTGAATTTGTTGAGATACTGGTTAACAGTATCTCCCCCTTGCTTCAATTTCATAAACTCTTCTTGTTTCATGTGCAGCACTCCCTCAGGAATATAATGCTCGCAGAATGCTGCTTTGAACTCGTTCCATGTAATTTGATGGTTGTCCGGTTGGATAGCCACAAAGTTCCCCCACCAAGTACTGGCAGGGCCTCGGAGTTGCTGTGCCGCAAACAATGGCTTCTGTGTTTCCGAACATCGAAGAAGGCCAAATTTATGTTCAATGACCCTTATCCACTCGTCGGCTTCGAGCGGGTCTTCTGCTTTGACGAAGAGAGGCGGACGAGTCTCGGAGAAATCCAGATAAGTAGTCTCACGGGGACCTTGCTGGAATCCTCTTCCTGCTTGTTGCTGAAGCTGTTGCTGACCCGCCATCTCCCTCAGGAAGCGGGTGTTGTCAGCGATAGCATTCACCAAGGCAGCGATTGCCTCGGCAAGCGTGGGTGGAACTGGAGGCGGATTCGGTGTAACATCCCGACCCCCGGATGTTCCGGCAGCATCCTGTCCGCGAGTCCGGATCGGCATCTGAGGCAAAAACATTTGAATAAACATAATGTGCCAAAGAAAACCTTCCGTTTTACATTACCATAAAGAGTAATGATACAGACTCGACATTACACAACAGGATACATTACCTATTTTACAAAAGTTTAAACTATTATACAACCGTACACTCTACAATACATTATTCTACTCTTATTACACCATTAGTCCTGCTTTCCGTTGCTTTTGGCGGCCTCATCATCAGGTGTGGGAGTCCAGATGTCAACCAACCTCAGAGAAGGAGGGGGTTCAAAAAGATCTAACTCCCCACCCAACGCGCGTCCCGCAACGTGAGAGGGTCCGGCTTCCGCCTCAGCAGAGTGTGCAGGCTCACTAGGGTGTAGTTGCGAGTAGAGCACATGGACTTCCTCATGCAATGTATTGCAGTAAACCTGCAGGTTGTCGACAGCCGAGCTGAGTTCTTTAATTCGGGCCTGAGCCCTTGCTTCCTTAGCACATACCAACATATGTGACTGTACTGCCCAGTCAAGTGCCAAGTCCCGATCAGCCAGCTGATCCTGCAAGTGACGGATGTCCCTTCTTAAGTCATTTATTCTATCTCCGTCTGCAATCCAAGCATTGGTCCTATGTCGCAGCGTTGCTTGAAGTCGACTTACTTCGGCTTCCAAGTCTCCTATGGGGTCATTACTCCCGCTGCTACTGCTTTCATGTCGAGGGGCCAGTTGATGCCGGGGTACTCCAATTGGTCCCGTTGACTTTCGTGCCGTTAGCCTCGTGCGTGGCGGCATCTTTCTAAGGGGGAAAATTTATTAGCATAATTCTTAGCATAATGCATGAGTAAGTACAGAATCAACCTTGGTTGATTCAACCTTCTATACGTTGCACTCTTCCTACCTGGTCTTTAAGATAAACTCTTCAGAATACTTAGGTAAGAAGAGAAAGAATCTTTAGGTAAGACTTTTGAAAATCTTTTGAAGATGCCTTATAATATCTGCAAAGAAGGGCTACGCTCCGATACCAGCTGTGACGGAACCTCCCAAGTAATCAGGCCCACCTACAGTTGTCCTTGTCTAACAGACATCAGACACCCTGTAGATGTTCCTAAGTTACTTGACAAGCTCGGTATCTTTCCTTACCTCACCAGGAACGTTTCACCCGTCTTGCAGACATTACAGATCATCGGAGATCAAGAAATGCGGAAGCAGATTACATAAACTTACATTTATTTCCAAAAGTAAGCTTGAGTTATTTATTTACAGACCAGGCTAAAGTGAGTGCATAAAAGTAATAATTATACAAACCAGGGAGACACGAACTTCTCCCGAAAGACTATAAACAAAAGATTCTAGATGGAGGACCGAGTCCTCCCGCACTTCAGTCTTGTTTTTCTTCGTTGGGAACCACCTTAGCACAGAAGCAGCAAAAGTCTGCTACTTCCCCACCTAAAAACAACAAAGGGAAAAACCCTGAGTATGGAATTACTCAGCAAGTCTTACCCGACTAAAGAAAAGACTCTCAAGGGTATGCTGGTTATATGGAAGTCAAGGTAAGGCTTATCAAGAATCAAGGACTCTGTTTTGCAGAAAAGCTTACTATGAGTGGATCCTTAAAAATCCAGTTTTATTTGTCAAGTTAAGTAAAATTACCTGCACTAGAGTTCTTTCTACCCTAGTTCAATCACTGGTCCTGCACTAGCCAATTTCTTTAACAAAAGCCCATCATCTTTAGTGGAATGCTACGTGTAAGTCAGTGGCCAAGTCTCCATAACCGCGGAGGTACGGCGATCCGAATCGATTATACTCTGAGGATCTCCAATCACACGACATATGTAGCACTTAACCCTTGCATATGTCAACCCGCCACCGGGGTTCTTAAGACCGGATCAGGTTCACGCAAACCGAGAGCACAGATACACCACCGTCCAGCCTCTTGCCACGGAGGGTACACGCTACTCTCGCCACCGCTCCACTCCCATTTCGTGTTATCTTATTCCGGCCTTAGTCTGCCCGAGGCAAGGCTTACCCATGACGAGGCATGTGACCAGTTAAAGGGTCCTCGGTCAGCAGGCCTACATCGAGACGGTCCTTAATCGACTCAGACGGAGACACTACACCGAGACTCTCTTTCTCGTGCAAGTCACCCGCCCGGTCTCAGCTTACTCTTTTTAACCCAAAAACTTGGTACCTGACAGAGGTACATCTTTTCCGATGTTGGATCCATCACGGCCTTTGACAGATTCACCATCAAGTTTTATTTTTGAAAACATCCCTCCCACTTTGCCAAACATCTTTTGTAAAACAAATCCTTTTGTTTCTCTAAAGCAATACTAAGCATAGTAAAACCTTTTTGTAAAAACAGGATTTCGAGGAGGGTAATCAAGATCAAGGAAGGTAATGCAGGAATTGTTAAATCAATCAACTCCTATCACCTAATGCAGCAAGCAAGTGAGAAAGACTTTAAAAACATCAAGGAAGGTGGCAAATGCACCGGGGCTTGCCTTTGTTATCAGGTGTGTCCTGCTCGGATCCACAGATATCAAAATAAAAGCAGTTGTCTGCCTGGGGATCAGAGGTGGGTGGTATCCCCTCTTCAGAAACTTCCTCTTCTTCTTCGTGCTCTAATATAACCATATACAAGCATAAAAATGGATGTCATGGAATGCTCATGAGGATGCAAAGATAACATAAACTTATTATTTATGTCTTGAGTACAACTTTCCTTCACGGTACTCCGAGAACCTAGGGTTTCCGGAGTCAGTAAAGGAGTTCATGGAGCAGGGGGGTGGTTTTGGGTTTAGTGATCAAACAAGACCCAAATCAAACCAAACTCTACCCATGGCTTCTAAATAATGTGAAAAGCTCACATAAAAAGTTTGGGAAATTTTGGACTTATTATTTATTTTCTAAGAATCCAGAACCATTGGTTTAGGCTGTTTTAAATATCCTAAAATTCCCTATTCAAACTAAAAATCATAAAACTATTTTTATTAAATACTATGGAAAATAACAAGCCTAGGAAAATTGGTCTCATATTTTTAGGATTTTCCTACCATTTTCTACAGTTTTTCAAAGTCCTGCTGAAAAAGAAAAAAGAAAAACTAGGAACAGTACTGGGCTGATTCTGGCCCAACAAGCCCAGGTCCAGGGAGAACAGCGCGCTCGCGCCCGCGCGCGCGCGTCCGCGCCCAGGCAATTTTGCAGAAAGGGCCTCGCGCTTCTGGCTAAACAGAACTAGGTCCTTTTACTATTGTGTTGAGTCACTGACGGTTTGCACAAATGCCCTCAAGGTTCTATTTCTTCCCCGCGATTGCCCCTGACCACGCCACGCTCCCGTTCATCCCTGCCGTGATTCGTACTGGCCATGATCGGCGACGATGGTTCAAGCTAACTACCGGAGAGGCTATACGGACCTACAACGGCCTCGGAACGCACGCCAATGCAACCCGAACACCCCGAGAACGGCCGGTCCACGTGCACGGCGGAAACCGAGCACGGGAGCACACGTTCCCAGACAACCATGGCCGGACTGAGCAAATGGACGCCACCGAGAGCTTCACAAGCATGGAGGGACACGAAAACAATACATGAATTGAATGGCGACGTACCAGAACGAGCTGGCCACGGTGAGCTAAGTTCTTGCGATGTTTTGGGTGGATTTGGGGGAAACGTGAAATTGAGGCTCGTCGGTGAACCACTGGGAGCAATACTGGACGTCGAAGTACTTGACTACCATACGGAGCAGGTGGTGGCTTCAATTTATAGAGTTCATGGGCGGCGGCGATCAA
The DNA here is from genome assembly GCA_029449295.1 of Zea luxurians. Taxonomy (NCBI): domain Eukaryota; kingdom Viridiplantae; phylum Streptophyta; class Magnoliopsida; order Poales; family Poaceae; genus Zea; species Zea luxurians. The sequence continues at coordinate 20,221,551 of JAOPSE010000042.1, forward strand.
TTTGAGCAAATTGCGCTGGCGGCCGGATGGGAGGAAGAAGCTTGGCGCACGGAGTACGTGTCCCATAGCGTGGCAGTAACTCCGGTGAGCTACGGAGGGTTCAGAGAAGGTCATGGCGACACGGTGAAAGTGTAGAGCCACGCGGCACCCGGCCGAGAGGCGGCGGTCGACGGCGAGTACTTACCGCGGGCGGTGAGCCAGGGGGGATGTGCCGTGGCCGAGCGGGGTGACTTCCAGCTCACCGGCGTTGAGGACACGCATCGGCAGTGCTTATCCAAAGACCACCGAGCACGAATCGTGACGAGTCGCGATCAACGGCGGCGGCTACCGGCGGTGAGGACGAACCCGATCTTCTTCAGTTAAGCGGTCACTGTACCATGGGAATACCGGTTCAGAGTGACTGACAGTCCAGTTTCCAGAGCCCATAACTTCCAATTTTGTGCAGCAACTCGATTGCCTTTCTTAAACAAAATTGTAGAGCAATATACCATCTACAATTCGACTATAGGACTTGAACATATTTGAGCACTGGATCATGCTTGAATCTGAGCTAGAAGTTGATGTCAGTTCACTGCTAAACAGAATTTCAGTTCAAAACAACCTGACAGTCGAACTTTGATGGGGTTTTTCTCTAAATTTCTCATAACAACTAATCTCACACTCTTTAGCAAAGTTGTTCCCCTATGATTAGGCTTCAACTTTGATGTGGTGACCTAGGGCAAAAACCCTATGCTTTGTAAGTTACAAAGCCCCAAAGTTGAGCCCATTCACTGTTTTTCAGACTTAGAACAAAACTCAAATGAGGTCCTTTTGCATTTAAGTCCAAAACTTAGGGTTTGGCCTTCAAATCCACATATTTGTGATCCAATTGACTTAAAACACTTATTTGACTTGGTTTTTGCACTTTAGCCCAAAAGTGGACAAATTTTGCACTTAGGCCCCTAGGGTTTGGTTTTAGGGTTTCCCAAGGTTCCAATTAGGGTTTCTGGTATTCCAGGGGTATAAGTGTGATTCAACTTTATTGTTGGGGTCATTTTATGACTTTTACCCTAAAGCTTTTAGGTTTTCTCAACTTGGGCTCAGTTTTACCCCTTTAATCACTATTTAGGGTTAAGTCCTTAACCAGGGTCCTATTTGTAAACTTTAAAACAATACAACTTGTTTGAAATTTTTGCCTAGTGAATGCACTCTAGGTGTGTCAAACATATGCAATGCCCATGCTCATGATGCCATGCTCAAGTTTTAGTTATAGTAACACCAGGGGTGTTACACCGACCCCCCGGGGGGTAGCCATGCCTTCACACTCCTCGCATTCATCGCGCCTTTCCGCCTTCCGAGCCCCCAGATGGGGTGCACCTGTGTCGCCTTCTTCTTTCTGCTGTTGGAGGAGCGCGACCCCATGGGGGTTGGCGCTCTCCAGTCGTCGCTTGGCTTTAAGGATTTTCATCATGTAGCCCGGCTGCATTCCCCCACCGGCAGTCACCCAGGATGATGACCGCAGGCCTCGTGGTGGGGGAGAGCGAGCCGGGCCATGGCCTCCCCCCTACCCTCAGCTTCAAGGATATTCATCATCCATGCTGGGGAGGAGGGTGCACCGAGTCGGGGCCCGCCGCCGCGTGGGCAGCGGCCCGCTCCTTCCCTCAGTGACCGGGGGAGAAGGGCGTTCGCCGCCCGTGGTGCTGTTAGCTGTCGCGTGTCTGGCTCCTCAGCCTGAGCGACTCCGGTGCTGCTTCCGGTGCCACCTCCTACCGCTGGGGCGGAGCGCGGCTGCCCGTCCACCGCACAGGTGTCGGTCGCGCCGTGCGCGGGCCGGCCACGTCCAGGTCCTCCTTGCGCCGTCGGCTGTACCGGGGGGTCGCACAACACGTCGTACGCCGCGAGGGCGGTACTCGTGTTCTGGGACAGCCTCAGCGAGGACGGGAGCGAGGACCTGCCGGTGCGCTTTGGGGCGGCCGCCGTTTGCCGGTGCGGTGTTGGTGGGCAGGTGGCCGCTGTCGTCGGTGCTGAGGTGGTGGTTGCCATAGGTGAGGCTTCCTCTGCCGAAGCGGTTGCCTCCGCCGACAAGACCGTCGGTGCCACCTGCGCTCCGGACCTCCGGCTCTTTGGCTTTAATGGCTGGTTCTCGTCCCTCATGAGGGGACGTGAACGAGGACCTTTCAGCAGTAGCGTTTGCCCTGAGGCCATTGCTGCTGCTGTCTAGCCGCCCGAGACAGAGGTCGTTGTCGCGCTGCTGGTGCAGTGGTCGCTGGCGAGCCACCTGGGGTTTGTTATCCCGCAGGCCTTCTGGTGTGGAGGTTGTTCATTCCTGCGGGAATGGACCCGGAGTCCCATTTGTAATGGTACCCTCTTGAGAGTGAGATGTAATAGCTTTAAGTACTAAGACATCTGTCGTAGGTCGGGACAACCGCCGAGGGCGCTGCCGACGTCTAAGTCTAGGTACCATTGATACCCCAAGTACATGTGTTTGTTCTTTGTGGCTGCTGAGGCCTGAACATTTGGGTATAAAGTCGCGCTTCTTTCCTCTTGTTTCGAGCATTAAGACTTGTTCGTCGGTAGCAGAATCACTTATCCAAGCATGAGCTACCTTTCGCGGAAGGTGACGAGTGAGATATCCATATCCCGGAGGTGTAGGAGTCCCTCGGCTCGGTCGGCCTTGCCGTTCAAGGTCTCTCTTGTCGTTTTTAGGACTCCGCCATCGATATAATCGAAAAGCACGAAAGTCGTTTTGGTGGAAAAACTTTTCAGAGGAAAGTTTTGAAGCAGAGGGGGCTTCCCCCTTTCTAGACTCCGAGGCGACTGCCTGGGCTGGGACCCTTGCAGAGGGTCTGGTCGTGGCCGTCGGGTCTGCTTGGTCCGCCCAAGCTAAGGCCTTGCAGCAGCGTGTCTGGGCCGAAGGTACGTTTCGCCCGCTTTGTGACTTTGCTTCTGTCCCCATTCTTCACCTCATGTCTGAAGAACGTTGCCCAGCTGTCTGCAGGGTTCGAGACGGCTCTTAATGAGTCTGTCAAGAACTGCAAAGCGCTTGCCGAGGCGGCTGAGCGAAAGGAGGCCGAGCGCGTGGCCATGTCCGAGGCTGTCTCGGCTTTCTGCTAGGCCTTTGGCCTCGACGACGTCCCCTCGGGTAGCTCCCCCCAGAGTCACCTGCGGGCCTTGGGCGGCCATGTGCGCAGCAGACTCCGTGGGGTGCTGGACCACGGCGTTAGGCGAGCCTTTGCCGTACTCGCTTCCCACTATGATGTGGATCTAGAGCGGGTAAGCGAGGGGTACTGCTTACCCGACGAAGAGGAGGCTGCCTTAGCCGAGGTCCAGAGGCTTGACGCGGCTGTCGAGGGCCCAAGCGCGGTGCTGGCTTCCTCCTTCGAGGTGGAGATCCTTCCGCCTGAGTCGCCGTCTGAGGTCGGGCCGGATTCTGCCGAGGGTGGAAATGACGCTGAGCGTGCTGCTCCTCCCCCCGCCGATGTCTGAGCCTGCAGGAACAGTTTATTCTAAGTATGCGCTTGTTTTTTGCGGCCGCTGAGGCCTAAACATTTTTATTGTTGGATTATAAAGCTGTGTTTTCTTTCCTCTTATTTCGTGCGTTAGGACTTGTTCGGTAGTAGAATCACTTACCCGAGCGTGAGTGACTTTTCGCGGAAGGTGATGAGTGAGGTATCTGTATCCCGGAGGCGTAGGAGTCCCTCGGCTCGGTCGGCCTTGCTACTTACGTGTTCTCTTGTCATTTTTAGGATTCCGTTATCGATATAGTCGAAAAACACGAAAAGTCGTTTTGGTAGAAAATTTTTCGAGCACTGGGACTTGTTCAGTAGCAGAATCGCTTATCCGAGCGTGAGCTACTTTTCGCGGAAGGTGATGAGTGAGGTATCCGTGTCCCGGAGGCCTAGGAGTCCCTCGGCTCGATCGGCCTTGCCGTTCAAGGTCTCTCTCGCTCGTCTTTAGGATTCTGTTATCGACGCAGTCGAAAAGCGCGAAAGACGTTCTGGCAAAAAAGTTTTCGAGCGTTAGGACTTGTTCGGTAGCAGAATCGCTTATCCGAGCGTGAGCTACTTTTCGCGGAAGGTGATGAGTGAGGTATCCGTATCCCGGAGGCGTAGGAGTCCCTCGGCTCGATCGGCCTTGCCGTTCAAGGTCTCTCTCGCTCGTCTTTAGGATTCTGTTACCGACGCAGTTGAAAAGCGCGAAAGACGTTCTGGTAAAAGACTTTTCCGAGGAAAATTTTGATGCAGAGTGGGTTCCCCCCTTCTAGCCCCCGAGGGAGGGTCGGGCTTTGCCGAGGCAAGGCTGATCCTCCCTTTATGGTTAGACTTTATTTATGCATGTAAAGAAAACAAGATACATGAACGACTTGAAACATTTTAAGGGTAAAAGCGACGTAGTTGTTCGATGTTCCAAGCGTTGCTGTAGACCTCTCCTTGATCGTTGGCCAGCTTGTATGTCCTGGGCTTTAAAATCTTGGCGATGATGAAGGGCCCTTCCTAGGGAGGGGTAAGTTTGTGGCGCCCTCGGGCGTCTTGTCGCAGCCGAAGTACCAAGTCTCCTACTTGGAAGTCTCGGGGCCGAACCCTTCGGGCGTGGTAGCGTCGCAGGGACTGCTGATACCGCGTCGAGTGTAGTAAGGCCACGTCCCGAGCCTCTTCCAGCTGGTCCAACGAATCCTCTCGGCTGGTCTGGTTGCTTTGGTCGTTGTAAGCCTTTGTCCTCGGGGAACCGTATTCCAAGTCCGTGGGTAAGATAGCCTCGGCCCCATAGACTAGGAAAAACGGCGTGAAGCCCGTGGCCTGGCTCGGTGTCGTCCTCAGACTCCAAACCACCGAGGGTAGTTCTTTTATCCATCACTTGCCAAACTTGTTGAGGTCGTTGTAGATCCTCAGCTTCAGTCCCTGCAAAATCATACCGTTGGCGCGTTCCACCTGCCCATTTGTCATTGGGTGCACTACGGCGGCCTAGTCCACACGATTGTGGTGGTCCTCGCAGAAGTCCAGGAACTTTTTCCCAGTGAAATGTGTGCCATTGTCGGTGATAATTGAGTTTGGGACCCCAAAGCGATGGATGATATTTGTGAAGAATGCCACCGCCTGCTCGGACCTGATGCTGGTTAAGGGTCGGACTTCGATCCACTTGGAGAATTTATCGATGGCGACCAGCAGGTGCGTGAAGCCCCCGGGTGCCTTCTGCAAGGGACTGACGAGGTCCAGACCCCACATGGCAAACGGCCAAGTGATAGGTATTGTCTGCAGGGCTTGAGCGGGCAGGTGCGTCTGTCTCGCGTAGAATTGACACCCTCAGCAGGAGCGTACAATCCTAGTGGTGTCGGCCACTGCGGTTGGCCAGTAGAAACCTTGTCGGAAAGCCTTTCCCATGAGGGCTTGAGGTGCTGCATGGTGACCACAAGCCCCCGAGTGTATTTCTTGTAACAGCTCTTGTCCTTGGGCAATGGATATGCATCGTTGGATAATGCCTGAGGGGCTGTGGTGGTACAGCTCCTTTTCATCACCCAGTAAAATGAACGACTTGGCGTGTCGAGCCAGTCGCCGAGCTTCGGCCTTGTCGAGGGGTAGCTCTCCTCGGAGGAGATATTCCAGGTATGGGGTCTGCCAGTTCGGGACCGGTATGACCATATTCCGCTCCACCTCGACACGCAGGGCCTCACCTCGGCGGCCGAGGGTACCTCGGGCTGGGCCGAGGCCTCCTCGGGCTCGAGCGCGTCGTCGATTTTGACGGATGGCTGATATATATCCTTGGAGAAGACGTTCGGGGGAACCGTCGTTCGCCCCGAGGCTATTTTTGCCAGCTTATCTACGGTTTCGTTGTACCGTCGAGCAACATGGTTGAGTTCCAACCCGTAGAACTTATCTTCCAAGCGCCGAACTTCGTCGCAGTAGGCCTCCATTTTTTGGTCGTGGCAGTGGGAGTTCTTCATGACTTGGTTAATGACGAGCTGCGAGTCGCCACAAGCGTCGAGGCGCCGAACCCCTAGCTCGGCGGCGATGTGTAGGCCATTAACCAAGGCCTCGTACTCGGCCACGTTGTTTGACGCCGGAAAATGGAGGCACAGTACGTAGCGCACATGTTTCCCGAGGGGTGAGATGAAGAGCAAGCCAGCACCTGCTCCTGTTTTCATCAACGACCTGTCGAAGTACATGGTCCAAAGTTCGGGCTGTATTGGGGCCGTCGGCAACTGGGTGTCAGTCCGTTCAGCCAGGAAGTCGGCCAAGACTTGGGATTTTATGGCCTTCCGAGGGGCAAATGAAAGTGTTTTGCCTATGAGTTCCACTGCCCATTTTGCTATCCTACCCGAGGCCTCTCGGCTCTGGATGATTTCTCCCAGGGGGAAAGATGACACCACAATAACCGGATGAGACTCGAAGTAGTGTCACAGCTTCCGCCGTGTCAGAATCACTGCGTAGAGCAGCTTCTGGATTTGCGGGTAGCGGACTTTGGTCTTGGATAGCACTTCGCTCATGAAGTAGACTAGCCTTTGGACGAGCAGTGCGTGCCCGTCTTCTCGTCTCTCGACTACGACCGCAGCGCTGACCACCTGAGTGGTTGCGGCAACGTAAATCAAGAGGGCTTCTTGAAAGTGCATTCATCCCTTTTGTGAGTTTTGGTGATTTGGATAACAACACATTTAAAGGTCTAACGAGTTTGCAAAGTGTTGAACAGGAAATTCAGTATGATGAACATACTTGAATAGTGTATAATGATCAGTGAACAAAGGTTCAACATGAGGTTAAATAACCAATGAGACAATGCAAATGGATATAATATGATCTCTATATTGGTTTGAATATATGGACAAGACCTGAGAAATCACTACATACATATGATCAGAATAGAGGATGAAGTGATTAAGAGGATTAGTCAAGCCAAAGTGAATAAGATATGAGGAATCGTGAATTGGCTTGACCATATTACTATCAGTCCATATATGCTTCTATGAGAATCAAACTAGAGCTTGATTAATCTTAACAGTTATATCTAGAAGACATTCAAGCAAGGTTCACAATATTGAAGAAATGATTCTCTCAAAGGATGTTCAATATGATGTGACTCAAGAATGGCTTGATAGGGTGAAGATAGCAAGGAAAGGGCTTCGAGGAACTAAGCGAAGGTGAAGGCCAAGCGACGGCTTGTGGACCGAGGTACCATGGCTAAGGTGAAGAAGAGAGTACTTGCACTAAGTCGATGAACTAATCAGCTATGAAGAGTTATAACATGTTGATGCATCAGTAAGGTGACTTGAAGCCATGATTTGAACTCATATATGGTGATATGGTACAAGTCACAGGGTTTGATTTGTGTTTGCTTCAAAAGCTGATACAAAGATGTTTGTGATCCTTATGAAGCAACGCCATGGAGAAATCACACATGAGACACCAATGACTCAAGGAGTTTAATTAATTAATTTTATTTAATTTGAGTATAGGAATCGTCGTACTATAAAGGGGGATCCAAAAAGAAGGTTGGTGTTTGCCAAAGCTCAAACCTCTATATTCAAAAGCTATTTTTGAAAAACAAAAATCTCTTTAACATTCTATGGTAGACCATGGTTAGGTTTGAGAAACCTAGAGTGTTCTTGTTAAAAAGCAGATGAACTTCTTCAACTGCAGCTGAGCTTTTCAGCTGAGCTAAACTTCAGCTGAGTTGAGCTTCTTCAGCTGCAGCTGAGCTGAACTTCAGCTGAGTTGAGCTTCTTCAGCTGCAGCTGAGCTGAACTTTAGTTGTGTTGAACTTTCTCAACTCCAGCTGAACTTCAACTTCAACTGGGGTCCAGGCAGGTTCAACCGGGGTCTAGGGCAAGTTCAACCGGGGTCCAGAGAGGTTCAACCGGGGTCCAAGAAAAGTTCAGCCGGGGTTTTTTTTCCGGACCTCACTGGTCAATACTGGTTGAACTGGTCCTAGGGGAGGTTCAACCGGTGTCAGGGTCACCTGACCGGTCTGACCTCCTGACTGGCAGACTGACTGCCAGTCTGATCCCCAGGCGGTTGAACTGGTCTTAGGGGCGGTTCAACCGGTCTTGGTCAACTTGACCAGTCTGCAGGTCAGTCTGCGCGTCAGTCTGCCAGTCAGACTGGCAGACAGGCTGCCAGGCCTGCCAGGGGCGGTTCAACCGACCTAGGGGGGCGGTTCAACCGGTCTCAGGCAAAAAAATCTGCCCAACGGCTAGTTTTGAGCTCCACCTATATATACTCCCTCCTACCTCTCTCCCCATAGCGAAGAGCATGACCCAAACTTCATTTCTAACTTGAAGAACACCTCCCACTCTCTCTCACACATCTCTTGCCTCTCCCATTTCAAATCTTTGGAGAGAAATCTTTGAGTGAGTTTGAGAGCTGTGGTTTTTGTGCTTCATCTCCAAATCTCTCTTGCTCTTCTTCATTCGAGCTTTGGTACTACATCGAGTTCTTTGTGGATTCATTACTCTTGGAGCTTCTAGCTCCTAGACGACTAGGTGTCTCTTGTGAGTCTCCAAATCTTGTGGAAGACCACAAGAAAGTTTGTATTACCCACTTGTTTGAGCAAAGATTATTGTGTGGGCTTGACCTTTGTGGTCGGCGAAGGGAGGATTAGGGTTGAAAGAGACCCGGCTCTTTGTGGGCGCCTCAACGAGGAAGTAGGGCACCTTTTGTGGTGTGACCGAACCTCGGGATAAATCTTGTGTCTCTTGTGTTCTTGTTCATTGTGCTTATTCATGTTCTTCGTTCTCTCACCCTTTCGTGGAAGATTTGTTCATATCTTTTTGGTGTGTGGATTTTGAGAAGTGCCCTTCTCAGATCTACTACTTTGAACCCTGTGGATCATTTAGATCAATTCAGTTTTACCCAGTTTGCTTCTAGTTTTTGTAGAAAAAGTTTTAACTTGCCTATTCACCCCCCTCTAGGCAACTTTCAATTGGTATCAAAGCCTAATCCTCGTTCTAACGCTTAACCGCGTGAGGAAAGATCATGTCGGGGGGACTAAGAAACGAAAGTGCTTCTAAGCTTGAAAAAGTTGAGGTTGCCTCGACTTCATCTTTTGGTGCAGATGTTGATCCTAGGGCAATAGACCTTGCCATGAGAATCGCCGAAAGGATGTTCCTCAAAATGAAGGAAGATGAGGCGAAGAACATTATTGAAGAAGAAGAAAATGATCGATGGAGACCAAACGACGAATCCACCTCTTCACAAGGTTCGTCTTTCAAATCCACTTCTCATATGTGCTTTGTTGCTAATGAGAGTGACAGTGAAAGCGAAAGTGAGGATGAGGAGGAGCATGAAAGTGATAGTGAAGATGAGGATGATCTTCAAAAATTCTTCGCTCAACTAAGTAAGAAGAACCGGATGAGCTTGCTCAAACTCATGAAAAGAGTAGAAGAACAAAAGGAAATGCTTCATAAGCAAGAAGATATCCTCATCGAAAAAATCAAAGACTTGGAGAAGTTGACCAAAGAGCATAAGAAGCTAAAGTGCTGTCATGATGATTTGGTCCAAAGGTATGAAGACATTTCAATTGAGCAAATTAAAGCTATTAATCATTCATCATATATTGCTCAATTAGAAAATAAAAATGCTATGCTCAAGAACACGGTAGAAAAGCTAAACATTGAAAATCTAGCTTTGCAAGAAAAACATGATATGCTTGTATGCTCTCATAATAAATTTATGGATTCACATATCATGTTAGAAATGGCTCATGAGGTTGTGTTAACTAATTTGAAATCATACCAACCTCACATGTGCACATGTGTTGAAATTGAAACTATATTACCATGTGCTAACAATTGTTGTTATCAAGGAAGCCAATCTTCTATTGAGCTAGAAATTTCAGGAATTAGTGATATTTCTATCACACAAGAAAATAAAGAGCTCAAGGAAGAAGTTGGAAGGCTAAGAAGGAGCTTAACTCTTTTGAAGGGAAAGTGTCATGCTCAACCTTCTCACGATAACCGTGATAACATGGTGAAGAAGCTTGAGAAGGGGACAACCGTAGCATGCACAAACCCGCTTCAAAATAATGCTAAGTTCCCTAATAAAGGCATGAGCAAACATCAAGAGAAGAAAGCCAAAGCTCATGACAAGTGCCTCAACCATGCCTCCACATGCTCCACACAAGGTAACAAACAAGCCACTCTTCCAAATAAGAGAAGATGCACTAGAAAGTGTTATCAATGTCATGAGAAGGGACATGAGATTAAGTCATGTCCTTACATAAAAGATAGTGGTTTAACTTTGGAAAGAAAGATGCTCACTAACCATGTAGCAAACAAGAAGCAAGGCAAGAAGGAGTCTTGCAAAATTAAAAATCATATTTGCTACACTTGCCGAAGAAAGGGACACCTTTGCAAGGATTGTCCCATGAGTAAGTATCCTAAGTCTACCATGTCAATTCATTCATATTCGCTTAGGAGACCCAAAAATGACACTTGTGCTAGAAAGGTAATTAGTTCACCTAAAACTAGCACAAAGGCCATTTGGGTGCCTAAGTACTTATTAGCTAACCTTGGTGGACCCATCCAAAAATGGGTACCAAAATGTACTTAATAAGTTTTGCAGGTACCTAGAGATGATATGAAGCTTTGGGGTGCTTGAGAAGTTTAACTCGATTCTTATCTCAAACTATCAATCTTACATTGTCCATCCTTTAAGATTGACCCAAAGATGAATTGAGTTGTTATATCACTAACTTCATATTCATCTCTAGCAAGAACTTGTGTTGTAGGGAATAAGGATTAACCTTTGTGGGAATCAAGCAAAAGGCCTACAACCAAGTGATATCCAAAGGATGGTAACAATTAAATCTTAAGTGCACATTGTTTTTAATTAGTCTATTCCTTTGTATCTTTTGTAGCCACATAGAAAAAATGAAGCACTTGAGAATGAACTTAAAATATTTTACCTTGTCTTGGAAAAGTTCCAATCATATGGTAGATTGCATATTTGTTATTCTTATATGTGGCAATCTACATGCTTTAATTGATGATAATTAATTCGTGGCATATTTCAAATGAATTATCGTATTATTGCCATGACCTAGACATAAAGAGGATTATCCCATGTTCTTAAATGAATAGAGTGCTAAGTAAGAAATTCAAATTCTTAAAGCACTTACCAAAAGGGGAATTCTCTATATGACTAGAGTTGTGAGACTAATGTTTTTATCTAAGTGATTTATGTAGTTTCACAACATGAGAATGTGTTTCCCAAATGGAGTGTGCCATTAAACATTCAAAGAAGATCGAACCAATACTATATGATGTATTCATTCTTGTTTAAATTGGTTTTGAGTCTTCTACATTAATCACTCACCATGTTATGAATTAAACTTGCCCTATAAACTTAATTAAACAATCATGCTACTTTTATCTCGTTTCAATTGATGTTATGCATGATGCCTATAAGGGTAATTTAGTTCATATCATGAGGTTTCATTAATTTAGTAACCTTCTTGTCATTCATATAATAGTGGTTGCTAAATAGGAAACTATTGCTTGTGTTTCTAATGCAATCTCTTTTAAGCTATTTCATGGAAATTCATTAGATATTGTGCTCTTTCAATTGGTAAAATCACAAGCATTAAATCTTAATCTTCACCCAAAAGAAAGATTAGGAATGCTCAAGGCAAAGGTATGGAACTAATTGCTTCAATTGGTTGTTGATCAACGGTAGTTCCTTTCAAGTGTCATTCTTTCAATTGGTAATAATATATTCTATGGAAATAAATGCCAATATGAAGGTTAAATTCCTTTTGGCTTAAATTTGTAAATTGGTGCATATTATTAATTCACTCATCCATGTGCATTAATTTAAAAGGAATTTAATTTATGCCTGTATGCCCATAAATGATGATTTGCTTGCCATTCATATATAGATATCATCATTCATTAAATACTTCCTTGTACTACTAATACCTCTTTTCAAAGTGTTTTATCGACTAGTTTTAAAAGGAAAAGAGATAACAAAGAAGGAAGTCTCCACAAATGATGAAAAGAAGAATAATAAGGTGACACCACCACAGATAGTAAGATCTGTCAAATTGGTATAAAAATGGTACATTCTATATGGTGGTAAGTATTCTTAGGCATAAGTTAATTCATTGCAAATTTGTCATTCCTTGACCATGCTATGTAATGTACTCCTCATGAGACTCTTAACTGAATTAAAAGTGCATGTGGTAAGTCATTCAAATACTCAATGCACATATCTAGTGGGAGAACATTATATATCTTGTGTCATAGAGAATAAGTTTCACTTGAGTAAGCTATACTAAGACAATCCAAAATGGTAAATTTGTATCTCATTCATATGGATTGTAATCTTTGTTTTCTAAATAGCTACTCTTGATGCAGTTTAAAATTCCCTTATCGTTAATTCTAAAAGTGCATAAGAATCTTTTTGTTAATATTCATCACATACATATGCACTAACATAGATATGATTTTTAAACTGTAAAAGGTACAATTAGTGATCCATACTCTCTAAAATTTGGAAACCCACATTTTGATATCTTAGAAATCTACTTCAATCGATATCCATATACTTCACATTGAATTGGATCACTAAGTTGTAAATTCCATGCATAACTTGTCTTTATGATATGAATGCTTGTGTGACTAACCTTGATAAGCTAGGTGCACCCAAAGTCAAGGTAGGTTCATCATCAAGAAGGCAACAAAACAATGTATTAATAAAAGGAGAAAAGGCTCCTATTCTTAACTCTAGTTTTTATCTATGTGATTAAGGGCCTGTTTGTTTATCCCCATGGATTATATAATCTGGATTATTTTTGGAGGATTATATAATCTGGATTATATAATCTAGATTATATAATCTCGGTAGTCCTGTTTGTTTACCCAGATTATTTGAGTTGTTAATAGGATTCTTTTGTATGAGAAAGACAAGAATGCCCTCTATATTTGTACTAGGTTGAAACTCATATATGAAAAAAAAATCAATTGACATTGGCAAATATTGCATTAGCAATATTATCACGGAAGGCATTCATGTCACCTTCTTCATCCTCAAATTGACTAGTACTAGGCGCAAAAACGATTCGGTGGATTATAATGGCAATGGTGGGTAATTTCTAGGAAACTTGAAAGGGTAGTGGGGAAGTGGGAAAAAAGAATCTGAAATAAGCACCTCCTCACTTGCTTATGGATTATCATAATCCAAGGGGTTAGATTATATAATCTAGGTAAATAAGTTGGACTGTTTGTTTGCCTCTTAGGATTATTTAATCCAGATTATATAATCTGGGGGGTAAACAAACAGGCCCTAAATATTGACTTGAAACCATGTAAGATGGTTGTCAAGTATATGTGGGTGCCTACATAAAATGAAAGGCCACAATAAGGATTGTGTGGGTACTCAAGGCTCTTACTACTAATCTCAAAGGACCCAATTCAAATTGGGTACCAAGATATGAAGCTTAAACTTGTTTTGCAAGATCACTCCTTCAATGGATCAAGTTGGGTGCTCGATAATGAATGTATAAATCATATTTGGAGATAGTAGCTAGGGTGGTAACAACTGAATCTCAAGTGCATATTATTTTCAAATCTTATCTTTTTGTGACTTATGTAGCCACTAAGGAAAAAGAAGCACTTGAGGATATACATCAGTTGTTGATTATGAAATAAAGGTCTAATTGGAAGTTGAATGAATATTGTCATATGGTGAACAATCCAAAATTATGTGACGTATTCTCTATCTAGTTAATTTGGATTTGATTCTTCTATATTAGACACTCACCATAATATGGATTAAGTCATCCCTTTAGACTTCATTGAATAACCATGCATATTATCCATGTCATTCAAAATATATTGTGCATGAGGGTTCAAGGAAATTTAGTCCATATTATGATGTTTCTCTATTTTAGCAACATGCTTGTCTTCCACATATAAAAGGGTTGCTAAATAAGAAACTAGTGCTTGTGCTACTAATTCCATCTCTTGTGTTGAGTTTATCCATAGAAAATCTATGTTAAGAGATGGTGCTTGTTTTAAATTGGATAAATCACAAGCTTAAAGGATATTATTCAACTAAAGTAAGATGAAGTTGATAAGAGGCCAAGGTATGAAAACTTCCTCTCCTTCAGTTGTTTTAGTATTCTATCCTTAGTGGGATGTACCATAGTATAGGTTAATTTCCTTGCAATATAAAATGTTCAATAGTGCATATAACTTTGAGATCAACTATATGTGTGCACTAATTTAAAGGAATTTAATCTATCCTTTTGGGTTTCAAGAATGATGATTCATTCTCCATCCATATATAAGGATTATCATTTGTGAAACCCTCCCTTGTGTTTCTAATGCTCTCTTTTCTAAGTGTTTCAATAAGGTCCTTCCAAGTGTTTTCAAGATGGATTTAAAATCTACGGATATAAGAGTCTTGGTTGTTTCAATCATTAAGTTTCAATTGATCTCATATCAAGTATGATCGAATCAAGAAAAGATGAAAGAAGTTCAAGATCACTAGGTTGGATGAAATCGTAAAGAGAAAAGAGATCACAATGATTCAAGAAGGGAGTTATATTTTTTTTGTCAACCAAATAATGAAGATGTAGTGACATATTTATATGATATCCTTCATTATGAGGTTTGAGGTTCATATTAGCATGCTTTACCCTTCAAGATTTCAATTGATATACTTTTAGTTCTTAAACTTTTAATTGGTATAATCTTCATCATCTATGTAAAGCATGTTATGTTAAACCAAGATATAGTGCAAACATCTCCTTTAACCTTGTATTGTTGATGTGAATAAGTGTACTTTGTGTACTCTTACATGCACAAATTGAGGGAGAGTTTAGCCTATATCTTGTGAGACTAATGATCTCTTTCAAGTTCATGTTGTGTAGTCTCAAACATTGGAGAACATCAGATGAGGATGAATGGTTCCATAGAAATGAAAATGAATTTCTCTTGATTGTTTGAAGAGGATAAGTTTCTCTTTGAAATGTCAAGCCTATCAAAAGCTAAGATGAAAATTCATGATTATAATGGAGACCATGTGGCGTAGAACAAAGGTGTGTCACTCCATGAACTATTGTATTACATTTGTGTATCTAGGCTCTTACATGCTAGTGTGTGCATGTATATGCAATATCTTAAGTCACATCATAAGGTTGCACTTATAGTAACGATTAAAGAATCTCTAGATATTTGATTAATACCTCTTGTGGTGATATCATAAGTTAGTCTTAAGTCATCTTAGTGAGGTATGAATCAAACATGCTAACTTCTCAAGAATCTTGGCTTAAAATATTGCATATCATGTCTATTAGTATACCTTTTGATTATGAGTAATTTCTTCAATTGATACAATTTCACATTTTCATACTTTATTTGTACCAAGGTTCAAATTGTAGAACTTAATCCCCTGGCCTCACAAGTCCAAGTGCATAAGCTAAACAAGTATCCATCACTTGTATGCACACATTTAGGGGGAGAATGGTCTATAATTTGAATCTTTGAGACTAACTTCATTTTCAAGTCTATTATGTGTGTAGTCTCAAATTAGAAAGGAACCTTCGGGCAAAGAAAATCGCTTCCACTACAAATTTTGATGGGTATCAAAGATTCTTTGCTCCAATAAATGTATCTTTTATACATTTCATAAGGGAATGAGTTTCTCTTTTATATGCTACTCCAACATCATCTAAAATTGGTAAACATGTATCACATCCTTTTGGATTGCAAATGTCTAAAGTAGCATAGCTTATAAATTCTCCTGTCTAGAACTTAATTGATTAAATAGTGTACATGTTTCTTATGTTGCATGATTATGTTCAATTGATACTCCTTTTATGCCAATGGTACTTTAAATTGCAAATAAGTACTTTCAACGGATATCAATTGAATTCATATATATGTGTGCACTAAAACTTGAGGAGAACTTAGTGTAATATGCTATTAGTGATCTGCTTATCTATCAAATTGTATCAATTGTTGTTTTTCAATTGATATTTTTCATACATGATCACTAGTTGCATAATCTATACTTGTGCAATTTTCATGTTACCTCTTGTTGTGATAAGAAAATGCTAGGTGACATCTAGACTCTAGGTATCAAGTTTCACCTTCGATTTAGTATGACAATCTTCATTTGATATCTTGGACTTATGTCACAACTATACCAACAAGAGCGTGCAAATGAGTTCAAAATCCAACACAAGTTTGGAACACCCCCCTAAAAAGGTAAAACACAAAGGTACATCACTTCATGTCACTTCTACATTACTTTTTTTGTCATCTAAGGATCCTTTTCATGATAGTGTGTTCACATCTTGCTTAAATCATAATTTCTACCCTTTATATTCTTTGTATCCTTTTTGGAGATTTATGACAAAGGGGGAGAAATTTTGCATTAAAGCTTTTCTTTATTTTTGAAAAGGGGAGAAATAATTAACAAAAGGGGGAGAATCATAAGTAAAACATAAGATGTGGGAGTTGATAAGTGCATTCTATGTCATGAGCATCACGTTTATTTTATGACACACTACACCCCATGAATAGTATGGAGTTGATAAGTGCATTCTATGTCATGAGCATCACGTTTATTTTACGACACACTGCACCCCATAAATAGTATGATATAAGTTGTCTCCATACTTTGACCCAAATATGTGCTTTTGGCATTTGAGTACAAAAGTGTTATTTTCTGAAATGCACATATTTAGGGGGAGGAAATTATATTATAGGATTCAAAATCTTATTTATCAAATCTTATGTAAGCTTTAAATGTGTTGTCATCAATCACCAAAAAGAGGGAGATTGAAAGTGCATTCATCCCTTTTGTGAGTTTTGGTGATTTGGATAACAACACATTTAAAGGTCTAACGAGTTTGCTAAGTGTTGAACAGGAAATTCAATATGATGAACATACTTGAATAGTGTATAATGATCAGTGAACAAAGGTTCAACATGAGGTTAAATAACCAATGAGACAATGCAAATGGATATAATATGATCTCTATATTGGTTTGAATATATGGACAAGACCTGAGAAATCACTACATACATATGATCAGAATAGAGGATGAAGTGATTAAGAGGATTAGTCAAGCCAAAGTGAATAAGATATGAGGAATCGTGAATTGGCTTGACCATATTACTATCAGTCCATATATGCTTCTATGAGAATCAAACTAGAGCTTGATTAATCTTAACAGTTATATCTAGAAGACATTCAAGCAAGGTTCACAATATTGAAGAAATGATTCTCTCAAAGGATGTTCAATATGATGTGACTCAAGAATGGCTTGATAGGGTGAAGATAGCAAGGAAAGGGCTTCGAGGAACTAAGCAAAGGTGAAGGCCAAGCGATGGCTTGTGGACCGAGGTACCATGGCTAAGGTGAAGAAGAGAGTACTTGCACTAAGTCGATGAACTAATCAGCTATGAAGAGTTATAACATGTTGATGCATCAGTAAGGTGACTTGAAGCCATGATTTGAACTCATATATGGTGATATGGTACAAGTCACAGGGTTTGATTTGTGTTTGCTTCAAAAGCTGATACAAAGATGTTTGTGATCCTTATGAAGCAACGCCATGGAGAAATCACACATGAGACACCAATGACTCAAGGAGTTTACTTAATTAATTTTATTTAATTTGAGTATAGGAATCGTCGTACTATAAACGGGGATCCAAAAAGAAGGTTGGTGTTTGCTAAAGCTCAAACCTCTATATTCAAAAGCTATTTTTGAAAAACAAAAATCTCTTTAACATTCTATGGTAGACCATGGTTAGGTTTGAGAAACCTAGAGTGTTCTTGTTAAAAAGCAGCTGAACTTCTTCAACTGCAGCTGAGCTTTTCAGCTGAGCTAAACTTCAGCTGAGTTGAGCTTCTTCAGCTGCAGCTGAGCTGAACTTCAGCTGAGTTGAGCTTCTTCAGCTGCAGCTGAGCTTTTCAGCTGAGCTGAACTTCAGCTGTGTTGAACTTTCTCAACTCCAGCTGAACTTCAACTTCAACTGGGGTCCAGGCAGGTTCAACCGGGGTCTAGGGCAAGTTCAACCGGGGTCCAGAGAGGTTCAACCGGGGTCCAAGAAAAGTTCAGCCGGGGTTTTTTTTTCCGGACCTCACTGGTCAATACCGGTTGAACTGGTCCTAGGGGAGGTTCAACCGGTGTCAGGGTCTGACTGGCAGACTGAATGCCAGTCTGATCCCCAGGCGGTTGAACTGGTCTTAGGGGCGGTTCAACCGGTCTTGGTCAACTTGACCAGTCTGCAGGTCAGTCTGTGCGTCAGTCTGCCAGTCAGACTGGCAGACAGGCTGCCAGGCCTGCCAGGGGCGGTTCAACCGCCCTAGGGGGCGGTTCAACCGGTCTCAGGCAGAAAAATCTGCCCAACGGCTAGTTTTGAGCTCCACCTATATATACTCCCTCCTACCTCTCTCCCCATAGCGAAGAGCATGACCCAAACTCCATTTCTAACTTGAAGAACACCTCCCACTCTCTCTCACACATCTCTTGCCTCTCCCATTTCAAATCTTTGGAGAGAAATCTTTGAGTGAGTTTGAGAGCTGTGGTTTTTGTGCTTCATCTCCAAATCTCTCTTGCTCTTCTTCATTCAAGCTTTGGTACTACATCGAGTTCTTTGTGGATTCATTACTCTTGGAGCTTCTAGCTCCTAGACGACTAGGTGTCTCTTGTGAGTCTCCAAATCTTATGGAAGACCACAAGAAAGTTTGTATTACCCGCTTGTTTGAGCAAAGATTATTGTGTGGGCTTGACCTTTGTGGTCGGCGAAGGGAGGATTAGGGTTGAAAGAGACCCGGCTCTTTGTGGGCGCCTCAACGAGGAAGTAGGGCACCTTTTGTGGTGTGACCGAACCTCGGGATAAATCTTGTGTCTCTTGTGTTCTTGTTCATTGTGCTTATTCATGTTCTTCGTTCTCTCACCCTTTCGTGGAAGATTTGTTCATATCTTTTTGGTGTGTGGATTTTGAGAAGTGCCCTTCTCAGATCTACTACTTTGAACCCTGTGTATCATTTAGATCAATTCAGTTTTACCCAGTTTGCTTCTAGTTTTTGTAGAAAAAGTTTTAACTTGCCTATTCACCGCCCTCTAGGCAACTTTCACTTCTTCCGCAGTGGGGGCACCAAGATGGGCGCATTTGTAAGGAGCGCCTTTAAGTTTCTGAGGGCTTCCTCGGCCTCGAGGGTCCAAGTGAAGCGCTCGGCCTTCCTTAAGAGGCGGTACAAGGGCAATCCCTTCTCACCGAGGCACGAGATGAAGCGGCTCAGAGCCGCAAGGCATCCCATGACCCTTTGTACTCCTTTCAAATCTTTGATTGGCCCTATGTTGGTGATAGCCGTGATTTTCTCCGGGTTGGCTTCGATGCCTCGTTCGGAGACGATGAACCCTAAGAGCATGCCTCGGGGGACTCCAAAGACACACTTCTCAGGATTGAGTTTTACGCTCTTCGCTTTTAGGCAACTGAATGTTACCTCAAGGTCAGAGAGGAGGTCGGAGGCTTTCCTTGTTTTGACGACGATGTCATCGATGTAAGCCTCGACCGTTCTGCCAATGTGTTCTCCGAACACATGGTTCATGCACCTCTGGTAGGTGGCACCTGCATTCCTCAAGCCAAATGGCATTGTAGTATAACAATACATGCCAAAAGGTGTGATAAAAGAAGTCGCGAGCTGGTCGGACTCTTTCATCTTGATTTGGTGATAGCCTGAGTAGGCATCGAGGAAAGACAGGGTTTTGCACCCAGCAGTGGAGTCCACAATTTGATCGATGTGAGGCAGAGGGTAGGGAACCTTTGGACATGCTTTGTTTAAACCAGTGTAGTCTACGCACATCCTCCACTTCCCACCTTTTTTCTTTACAAGAATAGGGTTAGTGATGCGTCACGATGCCCGATCTTCACGACGTAGGATCAATCTTCAGATAACTAGCTTCAAAGAAGCCAAGATAACTTGCTGCAAGCAGCGATAACTAGTGCAACCTGACAAATAAAACTCGAAGCCAACCACCATCTTTAACCGGCAGCCTGAATCGAGGATTCGCCCAACCACACTCTCAAAGAACCAACCAACACAGCCTACAATCAATCGAGGAGACCTCGAAGGGAGTAGGAGCACCAATTGGGAGCGGATGAAGCCGCCGCTTCTGCAATCCCGCGAAGGAATTCACAAGAGCAAAGGGGTAGAGATCACTCTCAATATTTGTTAGCACATAGCTGAACAAAGGGGTTCTGTTTTAGATTATCATAAGCTGCCTTACATCATAGACATAGGGGGGTATTTATACTAGTAACAACTAGCCTTAGCGAGGTATAAACACAAAACAAAAGTATTTTCACGAGCTAATGTGAAGGAGCCTCTTCGGAAGATCTGCTGAGCTGATTTCCGTGTGGCTGTTTGACTTCTGCGCAGCCTTCAGTATTTTGGCAATAACTTCTTCTAGGAATCTTCAAATGATGTGGGACTGGTTGCATTGGAAAGCTAACTTGATAAGCTTTCTCACCATATATAGCATGCTTAATGAAACTTCGTAGAATGATGCAGTTTAATACGAAAACTTAGTCATCAAGCAGACTGTTGACCTTCTGACCAGTCAGCACTAAAGTAGGTCGGCTGCCTTTCTGGTAGATGTGGTTAAGTCGGCTTTAGAAGCATTGGAAACTAGACTTCAAGAGCTTTCCGAAAAGTACTTATGGACCTTCATAGCTTTTGGGAATCAAAAGATATGACTGTTTCTTCTGGACGGTTCTGTAGCGCTGGACTGACTCGGACATAGCTCTTCTTGCTGATTCGCCTTTGATATGTTTTGTCCTTCCTCTTTGGTGAACCTAGGTAATATCAACATACATGACTTAGATAGCATAAAATTCTCATTAGTGTTTAATCGAAATTCATAAAGTAGCGCATGCACCACTTGCTGTAGCTTCTTAGCTCGGCTACGTGTAATTGGTCCATCAAAGACTTGGGTCGGTGATGATGTTGGTTGTACTTGAGTTGATGTAGTATGACTTGGGGGTTGTAACGTGTTGTTTGATGGCGTGGTCATATCATCCTCCTCCCCTTGAAAAGGAGTCGTCCTCGACCCTGAAATGTCTTCACTTGTATATGGTAAGAGGTCAGCAACATTGAACGTGTTGCTCACGCCATAGCTTGGTGGAAGATCTATCTTGTATGCATTATCATTGATCTTGGTAAGAACACGGAATGGACCATCCCCTCGTGGCATCAATTTGGATTTGCGGTGATCAAGAAAACGCTCCTTGCGCAAGTGAATCCAAACCAAGTCACCCGGTTCAAATAACACTTTCTTCCTATGCTTGTTCATGCTTGCTGCCTTGCGCACTGCTTTGAGCTCAATTGCTTCCTTGGTCTTCTCATGTATCTTTTTTATGTATGCAGCACGCTTGGAAGCTTCCATATTAGTTCTTTCCTGCAATGGAAGGGGCAACAAATCTATCGGAGCAATAGGTTTGAACCCATATACAATTTCGAAGGGGCATAAATTAGTTGTAGAATGTACTGCCCTATTATAAGCAAACTCCACGTGTGGCAAACATTCCTCTCAATCCTTAAAGTTCTTCTTTACCATTGTTCGCAGCAGCATTGATAATGTACGATTCACCACTTCAGTTTGGGGGTGGCATGTGGTGGAGAACAAAAGTTTAGTCCCAAGCTTTGCCCACAATGTCTTCCAAAAATAGCTCACAAACTTCACATCACGATCAGATACGATGGTTTTGGGCACTCCATGTAGTCTCACAATTTCTCTGAAAAACAAATTGGCAACATGTGAAGCATCGTCGCTCTTGTTGCATGGAATAAAATGAGCCATTTTTGAAAATCTATCAACCACAACAAAAATAGAATCTCTCTGTTTTTGAGTCTTCGGTAGCCCTAAAATAAAATCCATGCTTATGTCTTCCCAAGGAATTTTAGGAGTGGGTAAAGGAGTATATAAACCATGAGGGTTCAGTTTTGACTTAGCTTTGTGACAGGTGACACAACACTCCACAAATCTGATGACGTCTCTCCTTATCTTGGGCCAATAGAAATGATCACTGAGCAGTTCATAAGTCTTCTTTTGTCCAAAATGACATGTTAGACCTCCTCCATGTGACTCCTGCAATAAAAGCAATCTAACCGAAGAATTTGGTACACAAAGTTTGTTAGCTCTAAACAAAAATCCATCGTGTATATGATATTTTTCCCAACCTTTTCCATCTTTACAATGATTGTATGGTTCTGAAAATTCAGGATCATCATTATACATTTCTTTCAAATTTTCAAGACCCAAAACTTTTACCTCTAGTTGATTCAACAACACATTCCTTCGAGACAAGGCATCAGCGACCACATTGTCCTTACCTTTCTTATATTTCACAATGTATGGAAATGTTTCGATAAACTCAACCCATTTGGCATGGCGACGGTTCAGTTTGGCTTGCCCTTTCAAATACTTCAAAGCTTCATGATCGGAATGAATAACAAACTCTTTTGGCCATAAGTAGTGCTGCCATGTTTCAAGCGCTCGGACCAAAGCATACAATTCTTTGTCATACACAGAATAATTTAATTGAGCACCTCCCAATTTTTCACTAAAATATGCTATAGGTTTTCCTTGTTGCATTAAAACTCCTCCTATCCCAATCCCACTAGCATCACATTCTACTTCAAAAGTTTTAGTGAAATCAGGAAGAATAAGTACAGGTGCTTCAGTCAAACGTTTCTTCAATTCTTGAAAAGCATCTTCTTGTGAGTTTCCCCATTTAAATTCAACACCTTTCTTTGTCAATTCATTTAAAGGAGAAGCGATAGTACTGAAATCTCGCACAAATCTTCTATAAAACCCAGCAAGACCATGAAAACTTCTTACTTGACTTACATTCGTTGGAGCTGGCCAATCCTTGATGGCTTTCACCTTGGATTCATCCACCTCTATTCCTTTTGCTGAAACAACAAAGCCAAGAAACACAACATGGTCTGTGCAAAAACTGCACTTCTCAAGATTAGCAAATAATTTCTCCTTTCTTAGCTCATCTAAAACTTGTCGAATGTGTTTCACATGTTCATCAAAAGTCTTGCTGTAAATTAGAATATCATCGAAGTAGACAACAACAAATTTTCCAATGAAAGTTCTTAAGACATGGTTCATTAATCTCATAAAGGTACTAGGAGCATTAGTTAACCCAAAGGGCATCACTAACCATTCATACAACCCAAATTTTGTTTTAAATGCAGTCTTCCATTCATCTCCAGTTTTCATTCTTATTTGATGGTATCCACTTCTCAAATCAATTTTAGTAAAAATTGTGGAACCACTTAATTCATCAAGCATATCATCTAGTCGTGGAATAGGATGGCGATAGCGAACGGTAATATTATTTATAGCTCTACAATCAACACACATCCTCCAAGATCCATCTTTCTTAGGTACTAAAATCACAGGAACAGCACAAGGGCTTAAGCTTTCACGAACAAAACCTTTATCAAGAAGTTCTTGTACTTGCCTTTGTATTTCCTTAGTTTCTTCGGGATTGGTTCGATATGGTGGACGATTAGGAAGTGCAGCCCCTGGAATAAGATCGATTTGATGCTCAATCCCTCGAATTGGAGGTAGTCCAGCCGGTGTTTCTTGTGGAAATACGTCTTCATAGTCCTACAAAAGATCAGCCACAACACTAGGAAGAGATGTTATGTCGTTAGGAGAAATCAAAACATCTTTGTTCACAAGTACAAAGAGCACTTGATATGGGTTGTTCCTCACTTCTCTCAGCTCAGATTTCGTGGCTAGCATAACTAGATGTTCTCCCTCTTCCTTCTTTTTATCTATGGAATTTGGCTTGTAGCACTCACTCACCGAATTGTGGATGGCACTCAATTTCTTTTGCTCTTCTCCTCCTCTACTTGTTGTACTAATTTCAGTTTTCTTTTGTAAGTGTTCAGCCATGATTTGTTGAGGGGTCATAGGCTTGAGTACAAACTTTCTCCCTTTCAGATCTAGCGTGTATTGATTTGTTCTTCCACAATGTTGAGAATATCGGTCATATTGCCAAGGTCTTCCTAGAAGCATGTGACACACAGACATGGGTGCAACATCACACTCCACTATGTCAACATACTCTCCAATCTTGAACGGAACTTTCACTTTATAACCAATCTTGATATCTCCCGATTCATTCAGCCATTGGACATGATATGGATGAGGGTGTCGCTGCAACTTCAAACCAAGCTTGTCAACCATCTCACGACTTGCAAGATTATGGCAGCTCCCTCCATCAATGATCACCTTTACTACTTTGTCTTGTACTTTGGCTCGCGTTTGAAAAAGATTATGTCGCTGTCCAATTTCAGCTTCTTTCATTTGAACACTCAAGATTTGTGTAACCACCAGAGTAGTACCATGCTCAAATTCACATCCAATGTGTTCCTCAATTTTATCTTCTATATTTTCTGCTTCAGCTTCCTCTTCACTAGCTGATGTATATTCTCCATCATCATTCACAAGGATCACACGATTATTTGGACACTCCTTTATGACATGACCACAACCTCCACACTTGAAGCATTGAATACCACTACTCTTGGCTATTGAACCCACTGATGTTGAAGTGGATGCTGCTGGTTTATAACTCGTGTTTGGAGCAGCACCGTTCTTTCCACTAGAATTGCCTTGAATATTGGATCGCAAGCCCCCAGTTGAGCCATTTGTCGCTGAGGATGCAGTAGTAAACCTTGAGATTGATTTGCTTCCTCCAGGCATGGTTCGTGCACCATATGGCAAGGGCTTGCTTCTCTTAGCATCTTGTTGCAGCTGGCGTTCAGCTTTGGTGGCTTGATGTACCAAATCAATAAGACTTTGGTACGGCTGAAACTCAATAATACGTTGAATGTTGCGGTGTAACCCAGCCATGAAACGTGCAATGGTTTGCTCTTCGTCTTCATACACATTGGCTCTAATCATGGCCTTCTCCATCTCCTTATAATACTCCTCAACAGAGAAACTTCCTTGCCTCAAATTCTGCAATTTATCAAAAAGATCACGCTGATAATGCTTCGGCACAAAACGAATTCTCATTTCTCGCTTCATCTCTTGCCAAGTAACAATAGGGTCCTCTCCATCTTCTTCACGATCACGAAGAAGTTGCTCCCACCAAATCAGAGCATATCCCTCAAACTCAAGAGATGTCATTGCGAGTTTCTTCTCCTCTGAATAATTATGTAGGCGGAAGATTTTCTCCACCTTCAATTCCCATGTGAAATAATCTTCAGGATCAGATCTACCATCAAATTTTGGCATGGTAAACTTAAGTTTCCCAAATCTCTCTTCTTGGTTGACACCTCTATGATGACAACGACCATAGCGATGTTGAGACTGATCATCCCCAAATTCAGATTCTTCATTGTCGTTATTTCTTCGATTCCGGCCTCTTCCTCTACCATATGCAGCACCTTGATTTCTCCTCCCATGTTCACTTGCTCTTCTAGAATAATTTTCTTCATCTTCTTCCCCATCTTCATCATGGTTTCTTACACCGTCGGGGAGTCGACGACGACCTCTGATTTCAGCCATAAGTGTCTGAAGATCTTGTGCCAACAGATCTTGCTTGGCTTCTATGCTTTGTTTGAGCTCATTGAATTGTATCAAGGTGACACATTCTTCAATCTCAACGTTGGGATCCATCTTCCTGCGAAGTTAGCGGCAACAAGGCAACAAATATAGGTGGAATATGAAGCTATATAGAATCTCACAACCTCACCACTCTTACCAACCAAAGCTCTTATGAGGTCCCTGCAGGTTGCAAGAAAAATGTGTGGTGGTAACAAGAAAGTGATGGTTAAGCGAATAGAAGACCAGAGTACCGATTACGATGGCTTATATGTGGAGCTTGGTGGGGGAATAGTAAACAAGGAATGCAATCTGAATCCCAGTTGTTGTAAAGTTAAATAACCATCTAACTAGAAGTTCCCTGCCTAGTGCTGACCACAAGATACGAGGGATGCAAATAGATCAAACACACGCGTAAGAAATTTCAGATTTGATGCAGACAAGGAGTATGATTGGAATGCAAGTGTTGCAATCAGATCCAACCAAAATTTTGCACCAAATGATAATAGCAAGCTGGTTGAACAACTTGATAAAAATTTTCAGCACTTGTGCACATAAACAAAATGATTGTTCTATGTTTCTTTCATAATCTTGTTCAACACTTTTTTTGGTACTTTTCTTTCTTCTCTTTTTTTTGATACTCTTTTTTTTATCGAACTAAACACAGAGATCTGATATGATATTGCACACTTTATAATACTTAACAAAGAACTCAACCAGCAGCTATAACTTAAATAGGATCAAAGTTAACGTGAAGGAAATGATGAGAGTTTTCAGATTTTTCTTTTTGGGGATATTTTTAGATATATATAAGAGGCTCAAAGGGAACACAAAGGATAGAGTGACCAGCAACTAAACAAAGACTCTAAGGACTGAAACTTAACAAAACTCACTGGAACAACAGATTGAAACAAAGGGCTATGACAAAATATTTTATGGCTTTTTGGTGGATAGGACGAACACAAAATATATGTAGCTAAGGGTAAAGAATCCTACCGTGGCAACTGAGGCTTTGATACCAGATGATGCGTCACGATGCCCGATCTTCACGACGTAGGATCAATCTTCAGATAACTAGCTTCAAAGAAGCCAAGATAACTTGCTGCAAGCAGCGATAACTAGTGCAACCTGACAAATAAAACTCGAAGCCAACCACCGTCTTTAACCGGCAGCCTGAATCGAGGATTCGCCCAACCACACTCTCAAAGAACCAACCAACACAGCCTACAATCAATCGAGGAGACCTCGAAGGGAGTACGAGCACCAATTGGGAGCGGATGAAGCCGCCGCTTCTGCAATCCCGCGAAGGAATTCACAAGAGCAAAGGGGTAGAGATCACTCTCAATATTTGTTAGCACACAGCTGAACAAAGGGGTTCTGTTTTAGATTATCATAAGCTGCCTTACATCATAGACATAGGGGGGTATTTATACTAGTAACAACCAGCCTTAGCGAGGTATAAACACAAAACAAAAGTATTTTCACGAGCTAATGTGAAGGAGCCTCTTCGGAAGATCTGCTGAGCTGATTTCCGTGTGGCTGTTTGACTTCTGCGCAGCCTTCAGTATTTTGGCAATAACTTCTTATAGGAATCTTCAAACGACGTGGGACTGGTTGCATTGGAAAGCTAACTTGATAAGCTTTCTCACCATATATAGCATGCTTAATGAAACTTCGTAGAATGATGCAGTTTAATACGAAAACTTGGTCATCAAGCAGACTGTTGACCTTCTGACCAGTCAGCACTAAAGTAGGTCGGCTGCCTTTCTGGTAGATGTGGTTAAGTCGGCTTTAGAAGCATTGGAAACTAGACTTCAAGAGCTTCCCGAAAAGTACTTATGGACCTTCATAGCTTTTGGGAATCAAAAGATATGACTGTTTCTTCTGGACGGTTCTGTAGCGCTGGACTGACTCGGACATAGCTCTTCTTGCTGATTCGCCTTTGATATGTTTTGTCCTTCCTCTTTGGTGAACCTAGGTAATATCAACATACACGACTTAGGTAGCATAAAATTCTCATTAGTGTTTAATCGAAATTCATAAAGTAGCGCGTGCACCTCTTGCTGTAGCTTCTTAGCTCGGCTACGTGTAATTGGTCCATCAAAGACTTGGGTCGGTGATGATGTTAGTTGTACTTGAGTTGATGTAGTATGACTTGGGGGTTGTAACGTGTTGCTTGATGGCGTGGTCATATTAGTTAGCTAACCATTCAGGATGGAATACCTCTTTGATGAACCCTGCAGCCATCAGCTTGTGGACCTCCTCGCCTATGGCTCTGCGCTTTTCTTCATCAAAACGGCGCAGGTGTTGCTTCACGGGTCGGGCTCCAGCTCGGATGTATAGTGAGTGCTCGGCGACATCCCTCGGTATGCCTGGCATGTCCGAGGGACTCCACGCAAAAACTTTGGCGTTTGCGCGGAGAAAGTCAACGAGCACTGCTTCCTATTTGGGGTCGAGCTCGGAGCCGATCCTAACTTTCTTGTTAGCGTCGTTGCTGGGGTCGAGAGAGACAGACTTGACTGCCTCAGCTGGCTTGAAGTTGTCGGCGTGCCGCTTCGTGTCGGGCGCCTCTTTGGAGAGGCGATCCAGGTCGGCGATGAGGGCTTCGGACTCGGCGAGGGCCTCGGCGTACTCCACGCATTCCACGTCGCACTCGTAAGCGTGGCGGTACGTGGGCCCGACGGTGATGACTCCCTTGGGGCCAGGCATCTTGAGCTTGAGGTAAGTGTAATTGGGGATGGCCATGAACTTGGCGTAGCATGGTCTTCCCAGCACCGCGTGATAGGTCCCTCGGAACCCAACTACCTCGAAGGTGAGGGTTTCCTTTCGGAAGTTGGAGGGAATTCCGAAGCAGATGAGCAAATCAATTTGTCCGAGGGGCAGGATACGCTTTTTGGGTGCGATCCCGTGGAAGGGTGCCGCACCAGCCCGGATTTCAGACCGATCAACCCCCAAGAGCTCCAGGGTCTCGGCGTAGATGATGTTGAGGCTGCTGCCTCCGTCCATGGGACCTTGGAGAGCCTAACGTTGCCGATGATCGGGTCGACGACAAGTGGGTACCTTCCTGGGCTTGGCACGAAGTCGGGGTGGTCGCCTTGGTCGAAGGTGATAGGCTTGTCAGACCAGTCTAGGTAGACTGGTACTGCCACCTTCACCGAGCAGACCTCCCGGCGCTTCTGCTTGCGGTGCCGAGCCGAGGCGTTCGCCACCTGTCTGCCGTAGATCATGAAGCAATTGTGGACCTCCAGGAACTCCTCCTCCTTGTCGCCCCCCTTGTTGTTGCCTTGGTCTTTGCCACCTTCTGCCAAGGGTCCAGCCTTGTTGAAGTAGCGCCGGAGCATGTCGCACTCTTCAAGGGTGTGCTTGACGGGACCCCGGTGATAGGGGCATGACTCCTTGAGCATCTTGTCGAACGCGTTGGCCCCTCCGGGAGGCTTCCGAGGGTTCCTGTGCTCGGCAGCAGCGACGAGATCTGTGTCGATGGCGTTGCGTTTCACTTGCGCCTTCTTCTTGGCCTTCTTCTTCGCGCCACGCTGGGCGGACGCCTCGGGGGCGTCTTCCTTCTGCCCTCCCTAAGGCTGCTTGTCTTTCCGGAAGATGGCTTCGACCGCCTCCTGACCAGAGTGAACTTGGTGGCAATGTCCATCAAATCGCTCGCCTTGGTAAGTGTCTTGCGTCCTAGTTTGCTCACCAGGTCTCGGCAAGTGGTGCCAGCGAGGAAAGCCCTGATGACATCCAAGTCGGTGATGTTGGGCAGCTCGGTGCGCTGCTTTGAAAACCACCGGATGTACTCTCGCAGGGATTCCCGGGCTGCCGGCGGCAACTTCGGAGATCCCATGAGTTCCCAGGGCGCACGTACGTACCCTGGAAACTTCCAGCGAAAGCCCTGACCAGGTCATCCCAGTCAGAGATCTGCGCAGGGGGCAGATGCTCCAGCCAGGCCCGGGCAGCGTCGGAGAGGAAAAGGGGGAGGTTGCGGATGATGAGGTTGTTGTCGTCCGCCCCTCCCAACTGGCATGCCAGCCGGTAGTCCGCAAGCCACAACTCCGGCCTTGTCTCCCCTTAGTATTTGGTGATGGTAGTCAGGGTTCGGAACCGGGCCGGGAACGGCGCTCGTCGTATGGCCCGGCTGAAGACTCGCGGACCTGGTGGCTCGGGCGAGGGACTTCGATCCTCCTCACTGTCGTAACGTCCCCCATGCCTGGGATGGTAGCCCCGGCGCACCTTTTCCTTGAGGCGGGCTCGACGGTCGCGGTGGCGCTGATTGTCGCCGAGGCGATCCGGGGCCACAGGCGTCCCATCCCGTGTGCGCTCGGTGTGGACCGAGGCCTCCCGCATGTGTCGGGAGGGCGCTGCGCGATGCTCCGAGGGGTCTCCTCGCCTCCGGGAGGCAGAGCTCTTGGCTTGTCAGACAGCGGCATCTTCCAGGAGGCCCTTGAGCTCGCCCTGGATACGTCGCCCTTTGGTGGTGGATGGCTCCGGCATTGTCCGAAGCAACATTGCTGCTGCGGCTAGGCTCTGGCTGGCCCCGTTGAAGGCCGGGGGCGGCATTGCCCTGGCATCGTCAACAATGCGGCGCTGGACGTCCTGGGCCTGATGACGCGCTCCTCCGGCGAGTGCCTGGCCTGCCCACTCCCGCTCGAGGTTTTGTCGGAGCTGCACAAGTCGCCCCGCTTCTTCGTCGAGCTTGGCCTGTATCTCGCGAAGTTGCTCAAGCTGTGTGTCCTGACCCCTCGCAGGGACTTGGACCACAGCTAGCTCCCGCGGGATCTCAATGCGAGTCGCAGGTGCAAGGGTGCCGTCACTTTCTGGCATGCCAAGGTGGTTTTCTCCGTTGTGATCCTCCTGATCGATGTGGTAGCACTCGCGAGTTGGGTCGCAACCCTTGTCGTCAAGGCTATGACCATCATCAGAGCAACCGGAGAGGCAGTGGTCATATGCGGACATGAAGTCGCGCATGGCACTGGGATCACGGAGTCCGGAGAAATCCCAACTGACGTCGGGGTCGTCCTCTTCCTTGGAACCCCCGGGTCCGGAGGTTGAGACGGCCGTCAGTTGGTCCCAAGTTGACCACATATGGTACCCAGGAAGGTCAGGATATGCCCTAGCGAAAGTGCTCACCGAAGCGGGGTCGCTTGGCGGATCGAAACTGAATCTAAAGGGAACAGGGTGAAAAACGGATGGTACCTCTTGGTTGATGGACGGTGGCGAAGTCGCATCAGGGACGGACTGCACCGTTATCTCAGGTACGAGGCTAACGCCCAACAAGTCCTTCGTGAGGGTGCTGGCGTCATCAGTCCGCTTGGGGTTGGCACACTGCTGGGAAGCGACGCCCGTTGTTGTCTCAGGTGCGAGGACGACACCTGACATGTCCCCCGCAGGGGTGCCAGCGTCGTCGACTCGCTCTGGCTCGATAGCCGACGAGGTGCCGCCTCCTGCCTGGCCACAGTTGCCCCGTCTCCTCCTCCTCCGGCGAGGAGGGTAGCGAGGCAAACCTGGGTGTTCCTCTTACGCCGCGGGAGGAATTCATCGTCGAGTTCGCCTTCGCCGGGCGAGCCAACGACCATCGTTGTTGCCATGCTGCAAGGGGAGGAGTACCATGTCGTAGCTGCCGTCGAGGGACATGAACTCGAGACTCCCAAAGCGGAGCACGGTCCTGGGCTGAAGAGGCTACTGAAAGCTACCCATCTGGAACTCAACGGGAAAGTATTGTCAACACGCAGCGAGCCCCTACCTGGCGCGCCAACTGTCGGTGTTTCGGACCCGGGGGACCCTCAACCGGACCGACTAGTGAATTTGTTGCTGCGTGTCCCTGCCCAGATGGGTTGATACAAGATGGAACACAAGAGGGAAATAAGGCTTATGTTATCTTGCACCTGGGGGTGCTTGCAGTAGGGGGTTACAAGCGTTGCAGGAGAGCGAGAACGAGAGAGAGAGAGAGAGAGAGAAAGAGAGGGTTCAGCCTTGAGGCGAGCTGTCTGAGGCTGCCTCCACCGCGTCTCTCCTACTCTGCCTGCCTCCGCGCGTCTACATCGTGCGTCCGTGTGTTCGTACGTCGCGCGTTCGTCTCTCCCTTCTCTCCCCCCTCCTCGTGGGGCCCTGGACATCCCCTTTTATAGATACAAGGAGATGCCCAGCTGTACAATGGGGGTGTAGCTATGTGCTAACGTGGCTGGCAGGGAAGTGCCTTGAGCCCTGTACAGGTAATAACGTGGCCGTCGGAGAAGTGCCTTGAGCCCTGTAGATGTACCAACGTGGCCGTCGGAGAAGTGCCTTGTGCCCTATAGAAGCATAGCTGGCGGTGCGGCATGGATCTTGCTGACGTTTCCTTGCTTCCGTAGGGGGTTTGAGAGCACCCGACGTCATGGGCGCACGCGGGGAACCATCATTACCTGTTACCGGAGTAACTTAGATAGGACACCAGTCTTGTTCCTTTGTAGCCTGAGGCGGCTAGCTTGGGGTAGGGTAATGATGGATCCCCAGTAACATAGTTGATACGAGGCCGAGGTCGGGCGAGGCGGTGACTCCTCCGAGGCCGAGGCTAAGGTCGGGCGAGGCGGCGACTCCTCCGAGGCCGAGGCTGAGGTCGGGCGAGGCGGAGTCCTTCTCCCGAGGCCGAGGCTGAGGCCGAGGCCTGGGGTCGGGCGAGGCGGAGTCCTTCTCCTGGGGCCGAGGCTGAGGTCGAGGCCTGGGGTCGGGCGAGGCGGAGCTCGCTGTTGCGCTCGAGGCCGAACTCAGGGAAGGCCGCGACTGTTGGTAGTCTTTCCCTGGTGGCTGGCACAGTTGCCGGAGCGGGATGAACAGTGCTGTTTTCCTGTCAGAACGGTCAGTAAAGGGGCGAAGTGACTGCGGTCACTTCGTCCTTGCCGACTGAGGCGCACGTGTCAGGATAAGGTGTCAGGCGATCCCCGCATTAAATGCGCATGCGATACGGTCGGTTGGTAAGGCGATTCGGACGAGGTCGCTGCATGACAAAGTTCGCCCAAGCTTAGCCTTGGGTGAGACGGGAGTGTGTCTGCTGACCGAGGGGACCCTCGGGCGAGGCGTGAATTCGTCCGGGTCTACTGTCCTTGCCTGAGGCTGGGCTCGGATGAGGTCGTGTCCCTTGGTAGACGAGGCCTGCGCTTTATCAGTCGTTTATGGTTTGTTCTGAAGATGTTTTCCAGCCGGATTAAGGAGCATTAGGGGTACCCCTAATTACGGTCCCCGACAACTGTAAACGTTTCTCAAGTTATACAAACAACACTTAAAGAGCAGCTTGATACAGGGCTTTGGACCCAAATTGAATCAGAGGCCATCTCAGCAACGAAAGGCCTACTCATCCTAAGTGCCTACATCCGTGCCCTATTATGCACAGGTTTTATATTAAACCATGTAATCGTGAATAATTGCGGAAGATAACGCTTCTGGTGCAAATATGGAGAAATTAGCATGGCTGAATTTTAGGAACAAAGTCATTGCCCGAACCCTAAACTATATCCTTCAATTTGGTTAGGTGCCCTACCCAATCAAATAAACCTCAACGTTGTGCAAAAACACCCATTTTGAGCTAAAAATAACGACAAAGGAGACACACAATAGATAAATCTAAATCCAAAACACAAAGTCGATCTGAGTATTCAAGAGATCTACTTACTTAATCTGACATAGCATGCCACTTTTCCCTTACTGCCTTGCTCACCTGATCCACCAACACGAACAAAGAAGACATATGCAAACGCACCAAAAAAATAAAGGGAGAGCAGAGTGCAAGATGACTAACGGCTGCAACGCTTTTGTTGCCAGGGTGCTGAACCTGATACTCCTGCCTGAATTTTGACCTGAAAAGCAAACAAACGCCATAACACATTCAATAATGGGGGGAATCCACAGACTCTTAACAAAAATAGAGCATAGATCTAGAGATCTGAGTAAAATGACTTATCGAGGCAGTGAGAACTCACATGAAGACGAAGAAGGTGGAGGTCGGGCGCTTGGGCTTGCCGTTCGTGGCGACCTTCTTGCGCTTGCCGGCGACGCCACCCTCCCAGAGCCTGCAACAACAACCGCATAATAGCTTAACCAAGAGCACTGTCAAACTATCACAAGGAAAAAGAGGAACTATCGTTCCGCCATAAGACCAGAGTAGGCGCGGAGATCCAACCTGCCCCCAAATTATATCCTTCCGCGCACCTGAGCACCACCGCCGCACCTGAGCGCCTTCTTGCTTCTTCTCCTCGCGTGTGGCAGTGGCGACTGCTACATATATGGTGCTCTCTTCCAGCGCCTCCCCAGGGTCGTCGAAACCACCGTCCTATTACACACCTCTCATTGTCTCCCTTGTTCTTTTGGAGCAAATTCATCAAGCACGAACAACACATAAATTCCAATGCGAACCATAAACCACAATGATCATACGTTAATTCAATACTAAAGCAACAAATTAAAAAGAACCCAAATTCACTGCAAGTTGTGAAACTCTAACTTTGAGTGCGGCTAGGTCAGTACTAGAGACATGACATCCTCTAATCTAGTGTTTTGCTAAAGCTTATCTACGCTTTTGGGGTTATTTTTAAATCTTAGGGTAAGAACTTTTGTACTTTTGACAAGTCAAGTTGGGCAAATGGTTTAAACCGATTGTTCGGGTCAGTTTGTTTGGTGTTGAAGAACTTCAGTTTGCCCAAAACAACAAACGATGAAAAACAATACCTGTGTCTGTGTTAGTGTGGCATGCCACCATCATAATTCAAACATATTACATAGCTGAAACCACAATAATAGCTTGAGAGTATATATGTTTAACGACATAGTATTATGTTTGCACCTATGTGACAGCCAATGTGAAAGCAATATAAGTAGCAACTGATTAATACGAACTATACATAGAACAGTACCAATAATCAAATGTAGAGTTAATTGAAGTACAATTATAAGTGCATATGAGGACCTTTGCAAGAATGACAGGTGCATTAAAAACAATTATATGATATAAGCATAGTTATGGCATTTGAGAATAGGGAGTTAGGGACAAGCAAAGCAACGTTCAGGATAGTTAGATCGATGTTGAAAAACTTCGGTTTGCCCAAAACGACAAGGGATGAAAATAAACACATGTGTCTGTGTGGGTGTAGCATGGCGCCTCAGATTGCGGGCTCAGAAGAAGGAAGTTCCACTTGAGGGTATAACAACATGAATGATTAGAGGAAACACCTGGTTGGCTCAGAAGAAGGAAGTAGATGTATCCTCTCCATCATGTGTCATGAGCATTTCATTGTTTGGTGAAGCATCATCATTGAAGATCTAGAAAAAAAATCATGGACCTGGTGCAGCAGATCAAATCATGGCGCTGAGACATTGCAGATGGAATTAATGCGACCGTA
Source organism: Zea luxurians (assembly GCA_029449295.1). Classification (NCBI taxonomy): domain Eukaryota; kingdom Viridiplantae; phylum Streptophyta; class Magnoliopsida; order Poales; family Poaceae; genus Zea; species Zea luxurians. The sequence goes on from JAOPSE010000042.1 coordinate 20,256,475, forward strand.
GGGTGCATGCCAAAATAAGGACCATTGTTACCTTGCAGTGTCCAGCGTGGGCGTCCGCGATGGCCGAGAAGCCGACGATGCCGCGGTGGCCCGGTGAGGCGACCTCAAAGCCGGTGCTGGTCAGATAGAGGGAGAGTGGCGTGAGCATGAGGGTGCCAGAATTAGAGGGTTTCACGAATACATGTGTGGTGTTAGCTGAAAAAGAAGTGCACACAAACTTGTTAAGCATGTTGTGCGCCTAAAGATAATAATATATTGGATGTTTATAAACACCTTAGGCTGAACACCAAATAAATTCATACATCATTGAGTCAAAATAAAGTATGAACCCCATTCAATCCATTGAAACACTATGTCTTTATATTCACAGTAGTTGCAACACAACTAATGTGTATGATTTCATGAACATCACAAGTGCCCATATGAATGCAGAAAGGTACATCACCAAAGCAGCATGAGCCAGCAAACAAAATTTTATTAAGATGTTTCCTAAGTTGCAATTTATTTTGTTACCTGAGCAATAACAACATATCAAGCAAGTCCCCATGCTGCTTTCTTCACTGCTTATGCAGATGGACCACAAGGGATGCTAACAATAGTCCTGGAGAATATCAGTACCCATAGAAACTTTAGAAACGAAACACCAATTAGATTAGTTGACACATGCATAATTAGAGTATGAACGAACCACTTTGCGAAGCGTGCCCCTGCTTATAGTACTCAACACACCTTGAAGTCGAACCATCAAGACCTTGACACCATGATTCATTGATGGGTCCAGGCAATGGAACTAACCCTGATTCATGAAACCAAAGTAATCAAGTAGTGAGAATATAAACAATTCGACCAAAGAACATAATTATGCAATATTTAAAAGAACAAGCTGGATAGACCTAATGCCAACATATCAGTAACATAGCAATGTAGCGTTCCACATGAGCGTGACAGACTATTGTGAGGAAATCTCTGGAGATACTTCACTCCCATATGCTCGCGAACACAACACAAACTCCAAAGGATTCACACAATAACAATGATGAACGTGCATAAGAATTAATCAAAAAACCATGAAGTGATAAAGGCCAGAGATGAGGTAGGCCAGGTTTACTAAATTTAGTAAACTACACTACACATTTGTTGACTAAGCTAAAGAAAATTCTGAATGAGTTTTAAATCCATAGAAAATTCTGAAAGGTACATCACTCTAAGTTTCTCTAGCTTCGTCGCTGCTATAAAGTATAGGATGTGCATGTATATTTTCTCAATTAACATATATATATTTAACTAAACAATATTATTAAAGGGAGTGGTGGTTGCAATTGGAAGATATATTTTTCCAATAGAAATAGAATTGCATAATAATTGAAAAAGATATGTCAATGGAACAAGCCTGTCTCTGATAATGGCTCAGCATCGGGGAGGGAGAGGGAATCGTACCCGTGGTATGAGCACTCCTCCTCGACCACCACATGGAGGCAGGGGAAGTAGGGAGTAGGGATGCTACTAGTGGTCGCCACCAGCGATTTAGATGGATCTAGGAGGGGGCTAGGAGAGGGGTGAGCAGCGGTGGCGAGCAGGTCAGGGTCTCAGGGAGGAAGGTGAATCTAGTGCCACATCTGAGGAGCGAGGATAGTTGTGGGTGGGAGGGAGGGGGAGGGGGCACTGGGTGCCGCGAACATCATGGTGGCTAACTTGGAGGAGAAGAACGTGAGCAGGGGGACGATGGCTGTTGCGGTGTGCCCGCGAGTGGGGTGGCTGTCTCGGGGGGAGGGGAAGGCGCGGGCGTGCAGGGTGCGAGCTCGGTGGCGAGAGTGGTGGCGCTCGGAGGCATGAATGGCGGGGCTTCCCTCAAGTATGGAGATCTCAAACATGGAGATCTCGCACTTGTTTCCCTCGACACAGAGATACCTCAAGCACGGAGATCTTGCACGGATAGGTCGAAAGGATGGTGGGCTCGTACCTTCTACAGGAGCACCTGGTCGAAGGAGCACTGGAGCAGCGATTGGGGTTGGACGAGAGGCCGATGGCGCTGGAGATTGCGGGCACGCCTTCCTTGGAGCATTGGCGAGCATTGTGGTGCCATGGATGTGAGGGGGCAGGGTACGCCATCAGGGGCGAGGCTTGCGGGGATTGTGGGCGCGTGGATGAAGTCAGGTCGAGGAGGTTCCCGGGCGAGGATGGAGCGTGGTGTGTGATTCCATCGAAGGCGCTGGCGCAACGATTGCGGCGAGGATGGCGGGAGGCATGGGGTCGACTGTCGTGGTGGGGTGGATCTCTTACGGGGATGAGGCGCGAAGATGCCGACGAGAATGGCGGCTTCATCGCGGATGAGGGCTGGGGCGCGCGTGGTTTCTGGGAGGATGGGGCGCGCTAGGTTACAGGCTCGATGGTAGTGGGGTGGGCATCGTGGGGCGAGGATGAACGGGGTTGGGGGAGGGAGGTAGGGCACAGTCCGTGCGTGACGGCGGCGAGATGAACGGGGTCACGCGCGGTCGGCGGCAGCCGAGGTGGAGGGAGGACCGGCGGTGTTGCCGGAGGAGGGTGGGGCGGATCGGCGGGCAGAACCGTGCACCAAGGGGCGTTGTGGACGCCTACAGTATCCTCTTAAGAAGTAGTATAGATAGTTTGCACATTCTAGATTGCTTATTTGCATATGTTTTGTTCCATGGATTTATTTGTGGCCTAGTTTAGAGTGAAGTTTTTAGAAGTCCTAATTCATTCCCTTTTAGGTGTCCCTGTTTCCTGAGATACGTGATCTGTTTGGACTTGGATATGGGAAGGGCACGATGGTCAATTCTGGTGGTCTAAACAAAGAATTTGAGAAGAAAAAAAATCATGAAATGAATAAAAGGAGAGAAAACATCTAAATTGAAAAATTCGCGATGATGGATGTCAATTATAAGAAGCACACGAATGTGATGTTAATGGGGTGTTTAGTTTCTTGAACTAATTTTAGTCTCTATATTTTATTTTATTTTAGTTTATAAATTGGCTAAACAGAAATTGAAATAGAGTTTTAGTTTTCCTATTTGAAATTAAGAAAATAAAATAAAATAGTTAAAAATTAATTTATAGAAATTAAACACGCTCTAAATTATTCGAGACATGCGAATTTAGCGTTAAATATTGAAATTTCTCCGTGGGTCCAGCCGTGGGAGACCGAGCACAATCGTGGGCCTGGAATACCACGGAGCTGCTGCATGTCAACAGGGAAAGAAGAGAGAACAAAAATAAAGCAAGAGAAGTGGCGAGAGGAGAGAGCAACGACGCCATCGGAGGGAGGAAAGAGAAAAAGACGATCCGCTAGCGTGTGCGTTGCCGTTGCGACGAGATGTGGCGGAGGCGAGTGGGCGCCCTCCTCCGATCTCCACGAACTTCTTCCTCCACGGCCTCCTCGTCCTGCCAGAGCCGCCGCCACCATCTTCTCCCCACCGAGGTAATGAGGTATCATCCCGCCCCTCGGCATTCCGTCGAACGTCTCGTCCGCATCTCACCTCCCCTTTTCCCGCGCCCCCTTATGCTTTTCGGATCTGTGCTGCCAGGAACCTCTTGCTCTCAACCGTCTTGCCAGGCTCTTCACGTCCCAGGCTGTAAGTTTGCTTGCCCCCGGGTCCCAAACATATGCATTGCATTGCCGCCTGAGCAGCAGCACTTGCTCCTCGCGTGAGTAACGGATTTACTAGGTGGGATCTCTTCTGTCTCCATGCTCCAGGGAAGTGATGGTGGCGATACCCAGAAGCCCTTTATTGCTTTTGTCTTAGGTATAAACTATAAACCTTCCCCTTTACCCTTTTTTATAAGATGGAGCATATACTCCAACGACCACTTTACCTTCACTTTTGCCCCAATCATACAGAGCGAAAAACTCACCCACAAATTTACAGAGCAGATTTCTTACGAGTGCTAAGTTTGAGTTTACTAATAGGTGATTCAGTGCTTTATAGTCACATGATTCATCAGTTAATTTGTGCCTGTAGGTGGTCCTGGGAGTGGCAAAGGAACACAGTGCACTAAGATTGCTTCGGATTTTGGATTTGCCCATCTGAGCGCTGGTGATCTTCTCCGACATGAAATAGCATCTGGCAGTGAGAAAGGGTAATAGCATCTTAATATCACTGTTCTTAAGGCGTCGCCTAGGCGTCCAGGCAGAGGTCCAAATGCCTAGGCGTCCAGGCGGTGGTCCAACACCTTGTCTCGCCTTACCGCTTTAAAAACCATGCTTAATATATGATCTCCGATTAGATGCCCTCCATGTGCGAAGGATTTCAATGTTTTGCTTCATCTTTGCACTTCAGGGAGTTGATCCTAGATATCATAAAGGAAGGGAGGATTGTTCCGTCTGAGATAACTGTGGAACTCATCAGAAAAGCGATGGAAATGAACAATGCTAAAAGGGTTCTTATTGATGGCTTCCCAAGGTGTGAGGAAAACAGAATCGCCTTCGAAAGGATTGTAAGTTCTCAATCTGGTTTACGCCACTGCATTGCATTGATAGTTGAGGATTCCCTACTAATTGACCTTGTTGGTAAACAAATACAAGTTTTATGTGGTTCTTCACTTCTGACTGATTTTGTTTGACAATACTGCAACGGATGAACCTTTCTTACTAGATTTAATCATTTATAAGCATGTGGTTTTGACATCGGTATCATTTAAGAAGATGTTTTTTACTGTTTTGTATCAATTTGTACTTTTGAAGTCAGTTATTAAGAGCACTAGAATGTCAACTCAACTATGCTTACTGTTTTACTCCATACATAGTAGTAATCTAATTGAACACTCCATCCCTGTTCTGAAATACCAATCTACTATTTTTACCTGAATATTTCAGGTTGGAACAGAACCAGACATTGTGATTTTCTTTGACTGTCCTGAGGATGAGATGGTTAAACGCCTTCTAGGCCGTAACCAGGTTTGGTTCCAGACTGATATTTGCTCAAAGGACGTAGGAGTTTCCTACAGTGTAGTGTAAGGAATCGGTGAATCACATTCCCTTGTTTCGAATAGAGTTCTATTCATGTAATATAAGAAAAGAAAAGCCAACTTATTTATTCAGTAATCTAAGGTGCATAAACTAAATTACATATTGATTATTGCTAAAGTAAAGGTAGGATTGTGCATTGGGTGCTCTCAAGGGTATAACTGGAAGATTGCAAATTCAATAATAGTTATCAGTATCTACTGAAGTTTACTCTTAAATTATGTTGATCCCTTTTCTTTTTTTTCCTGCTACTTTATCATTTTCTCATGTGCCTTTTAGGGGAGAGTTGATGATAACATTGAGACAATCAAGAAGCGTCTAAAAGTGTTTGAAAGTTTGAACATTCCTGTCGTTGACTACTACTCTTCAAGGGGAAAAGTTCACAAGGTAAGTAAACATTTTTGTTTTGCTCTTGACTACTGAGCAAAATAAACTTTGTATCTTATCATTACATTGTGTTACTTACTTTGTATCACTGAACTTGTCTAATTTAAATTTGTGCATTCAAGTTCAAGAAGAATTTGATTAGCAAAGCATAAATGGTGGTATTTGTCAAAACTTAAGATAAACATATATGATGCAGTATCATTGTTTTAGCTTGTTAATGCTGTATAACTCATACTTCCTATTCTTTAGTGGGAGAGAATTAAAATTTACTGATCGTTTCGATATTAGATAGGCATCTATATTATGATCATCTAGGAACATGGCTCACATGCATTACATGCTACAAATGGGAGAACCAGGGATATCTTTAGTAGAATGTTTTCCACTATATATCAACTCAAGGATCTAGGATTTCTAAGATTAGAATTGTTTGATTGCATGCAGATAAATGCCACGGGTACTGCAGATGAAATATTTGAAGCAGTCCGTAGGCTGTTTTCTTCCTTAAGGTAAATCTCAGTGCTTGGCATGTGAAATTTCTGAGAGATTAATAAATTTGTATTCTGTATTTCTTCTCCTGGAGTTATATCTGCTAGTCAGTGAACCATTAGTAGCTCTCCTAGAGGAGGTTCAATCTTGTTTGATATGATTGCTTGCAGTTTATTCTCTCTAGCACCAAACATCTATGTATATTGGAAATTATGGTGTATGATAGCAAGTTGGGAAGTGATAGCTGTTAGAATATGACGTCAGCGCCCAGGAAAGGCCATGCCCGGCAATCGCCACGATGCGCTCTAGGGCCCTGACTCAAGAGACTGACTTCGCGGCCTGTTGTATGGGGACCACTACTTTTAGGGCATAATCCCTAAGGCCCCTCACGCCTCGGGGCACCTAACGGTGTAAGCTACCCAAGCCCCTCGTGCCCAGGGCACCTTAAGGTCTAAGCCACCGGGGCCCCTCACACACTAGAGCACCTGATAGTATAAGCCCCAGAGGCTCGTTGTTCCCTGAGGCACCTAACGGTATAAGTCCCAAGGACCCCTTGTGCCCCAGGGTACCTATGCTCCTGGGGCCCCTCACGCCTGAAGGCGCCTGACGGTATAGGCCCCCAACCCCTTGTGCCCTAGTGCAGACCGACCTGAACACATGCTACACTTAGTTGCTCTGGGCCTTTAAATTTTCGTCATCGTACTCAGACGTCTCTGGCCCATACCCTTTGGGGCTCGAGGGTCCCTTGGAGGAGTCAAGGGCTCATGTTGGCTAAGCCTAATCCTGTCTTGAGGCAAAAGGATGTGGCGGGCCATCCAAAGGCAGTATGATCCTAGGACATGGACCCCACATCTAAGGTCTCAATGACTATTCCTTAGTGATAGCTTAATGGATAAGTATCGAGTACAACACATTAAATGTGCGATGGGTGACATTACTGGTCGGACTTAGCATACTAGCAGACGACTTAGGTTGCAAGGCATTTGAGGACACTACATGGTGTGTGTGTTGGTTCTGTAACCATGCGTGCACACACATGGTGTACTACGGAAAGTAATAAAGTACAAGGGGCTATATCGGCAAGCAATCGTCCCATGCCAGTTGGCCTGAGCCTCGGTATCCATAGACGTAGGTTATTGTACCTATCCCTGTAGGGTATATGACAATGAGTTTGGGAAGGGATAACTGTATCGGGGCTCGTATATCACATTAAATGTGATACATGTTACAAGCATGCCTCCACCATGATACGCGTAGGTGTAAGCATACCCTTACATTTAGGTCGTCTCCAGCAAAGCGTGCATATGGGCGTGCAAAATACTGTTTTGCATTGTAGACTGTAATGTTTACAGAGTGAAGCTTGAATTAGGGAGTGAGATAGAAGGTGGGATAAGAAGATTGTTGGAGACAACCTTATGACCATATCTGGTCTTGCAATTCTGCATACTGTAGGTGGGAAAACCCCTATAGCCATGACTAGATAGTACAATATTTCTATCTTGTAATAAAGGGTACTGTCAAGGACCTCCCGACCTAGGGTAGCTGGCCCCTGACTACGGAGTTCGTAGCCACGGTCCGTCGTCACCGATGAGGTTTTTCTCCTCAGCCGTCGGCTTGTTTAGAGAGAGAGAGATTAAGAAATAATAATCTTGCTTGCTTTATTCCCTGCTGCCATGTGGCTTATAAATAGCCCTATGGCTAACCAACTTCTCCTATAAACTCTCAACTAACTCCTATTTTCTTGGACTTATCTGCTGCCAACTAACTCTCCACTATTCTCTCATCTCAATCTTATTCTCTAGCCTTATCTTTATTTCTAAATCTAGCCACTGGTTGTGGCCTCCTCCTATGCGCGTTCAGCACGCTCTGCAGCGCGGCGCGCGTCACGGCGGCGCCTATATGTGTGCCCGCACATGACATCTCTCCCCCCTCGAGACCCAGCTCGTCCTCGAGCTGAAAGTTTGGGTACTTGCTGCGGAAATCGTCGAGGTCTTCCCAGGAAGCAGACTCGGCCGGTTCGCCCCTCCAGTGGACGAGAACTTGACGCACGCCTCGCGCTAAGCGTGCCTGAGTAACCTGCAGCGGCTCAGGGACCACGGCGTCGTTGTGGATGATTGGCAAGGCAGGCGGGGACGCCGGTGGAACGCCGACAAACTTCTTGAGCACACCCACGTGGAACACATCATGGAGGCGTGCCCCCAGCGGCAAGGCCAGGCGAACGGCGACGTCGTTGATGAGCTCGACGACGCGATAGGGCCCCACAAAGCGAGGCTTGAGCTTGCCCGCGGTGGTCCTGGGCATTGAAGAAGCTGCCCGCTGCCGAAGACGAAGGAGGGCCCAATCCCCCGGCTGGTAGGAGACTTGACGGTGGTGTCGATCGTAGTAAAGCTTCTGGGTCGCCTGGGCCTGCTCTAGGCGGTACCGGACCTCCTCCAGGAAGGCCTCCCGAGACTCCATGTCCCGGGCGACGGCTGCCACCCTCGTCTCCCCCGGCTCATAAGAGCGGATGGAAGGTGGCTCTCGGCCATACACCACCCGAAACGGTGTGTCCCGAAGCGAAGTCTGGTACGCGGTGTTGTAGGTGTACTCAGCCCACGACAACCAGCGTAGCCATTGGCGGGGGCGATCTCCAGTGAAGCAGCGCAGGTACATCATTATGACTCGGTTGGCGGCTTTCGTCTGGCCGTCCGACTGGGGATGAAAAGCGGACGTCATGTGAAGCTTAGTACCCATAAGCCTCATGAGCTCCTGCCAGAACGTCGAGGTGAACACGGGGTCGCGGTCGGAAATGATGGACTGCGGAACGCCATGGAGGCACACAATGTCGGTGAAGAATGCCTGGGCCACCGTCTCTGCCGTGTACGGGTGTGCGAGTGGAATGAAGTGGCAGTACTTGCTGAAGCGGTCAACCACGGACAGGATCACCGTCTTCCCGTTCACGCGGGGTAGCGCCTCCACAAAGTCTAGCGCGATGTCGGCCCAGACCGTCGAGGGCACGGGTAGAGGCAAGAGCAACCGTGCTGGATGGAGATGCTCGGACTTGTACCGCTGACAAGTGGAGCACGCCCGCACAAATTCCTGCACCAAACGTCGCATGTTGGGGAAATGGAAATCATGGCGGAGCCGGTGCAGTGTACGGTGGACGCCCTCATGCCCGTCGCCGTGGACGGCCTCCAAAATTTCTTGCAGTAGTGGAGAGGCGGGGGGAATGTATAGGCGCCTCTCGTAGGCAACCATGTCATCGACGACCGACCAGGGCGCGGTGCGGGTGCCTCGGCGCACCTCGTCATGGATGGCTACCAGTGCCGGATCAGTAGCCTGGGCGTGACGCAGGCGGCCGATGAAGTCAAAGCGCGGCGCAGAAATGGCCAACACGGCGCCCTCCTCAGTGTCGCGGCGGGAGAGGGCGTCGGCCACCGTGTTCGTGGAGCCTGACCGGTACTCGACGGAGAAGTCGAACCCCAGCAACTTGTCGACCCAATGGTGCTGCGGAATCGTGGCAAGGCGCTGGTCGAGCAAGTACTTGAGACTATAGTGGTCCGTCTTGACGGTGAAACGCCGCCCCCAAAGGTATGGCCGCCAGTGGCGAACGACCTGGACCAGGCTGATGAGCTCCCGCTCATAAGCTGCGAGGGAGCGGTGACGTGGAGCCACCGGCCGACTGAAGAAAGCGATGGGGTGGCCCTCCTGGACGAGCACCGCGCCGAAGCCGTACGTCGAAGCGTCGCACTCTACGACGAACTGCTTGGTGAAGTCAGGGAGCGACAGTACGGGTGCGGATGTCACAGCCCCCTTGAGAGTACTGAAGGCTGCCGTTGCGTCGTCGTTCCATCGGAACCCCTCCTTTTTCAGGAGAGCGGTGAGGGGGGCTGCTATGATGTCGTAGTTGTGGATGAATTTCCTGTAGTAGCCTGCGAGCCCGAGGAAGCCACACACCGCCCTGGCCGAGCGCGGTTGCGGCCAATCACGGATGGCCTGCACCTTGGTCGGATCCATAGCCACGCCCGACGCCGAGATGGTGTGGTCGAGGTAGGCGACGGTGTCCACGCCAAAAGCGCACTTGGAACGCTTAACGAAGAGACGGTGCTGTCGGAGCACCGAGAGGACGACGCGGAGGTGGCGCAGGTGGTCCGCCCAGGATGAGCTATAGATCAGAATGTCGTCAAAGAAGACAAGCACAAACCGACGGAGGTAAGCGCGCAGCACGTCGTTCATAAGAGCTTGGAAGGTGGCCGGCGTGTTGCAGAGTCCGAACGGCATGACCAAAAATTCGAAGAAGGCGTCATGCGTCCGGAACGCTGTCTTGTCGATGTCGGTCGGCCTCATGTGGACTTGGTGGTATCCGGATCGGAGGTCGAGCGTGGTGAAGAAGCTGGCGCCATGGAGCTCGTCCAGCAGCTCGTCGACGACCGGGATGGGGAACACATCCTTGATGGTTATGGCGTTCAGCGCGCGGTAGTCGACGCAGAACCGCCACGAGCCGTCCGGTTTCTTGACCAAGAGCACCGGGGACGAAAACGCGGAGCTGCTGCGCCGAATGAGCCCCTGGTCCAGCATAGCTGTGCACTGACGCTCCAGTTCGTCCTTGTGCAGGGCGGGGTAGCGATACGGGCGTACTGCCACTGGCGGCGCCCCCGGCACCAGGTTGATGCTGTGGTCCCAACTGCATGGGGGAGGTAGGTCGCGAGGCTCGCTGAAAACGTCGTCGAAGTCCGCCAAGAGCTCGTCGAGGAGCGTACTAGTGGCGGTGGTTGTGCTGACAGCAGCCGGTCGGCAGGCCGCGAGCCCCTGCCAGCAGAACGCCCTGCCCTGGAAGGTGAAGGAGATCGCGTGGTTGCTGAAATCCCACATGATCGGTCCCAGCGCTGCCAGCCACCGGGTGCCCAGGACCACGTCGTAGCCCGCCAAAGGCATGACGTATAGGTCAGCAGGGAAGCAGTGGCCGCCGATGTCCAGTGGTGCGTTGCGGATGACGCCCACACACGCGACGCGCTCCCCATTCGCGACCATGGTCGTGAGGCGTGGCCGGTGTTCGAGGGGCAGGCCCGTGCGTACAGCCACGACTTCCGATATGAAGTTGTGGGTGCTGCCCGAATCCAGCATGGCGACGAGGGAGGTGGCCCCCAGCGTGACCTGCAGCTGCATCGTGTCGGTGAGTGCCACGCCCGCAAGAGCCTGGAGGGAGAATACCGGCGTCTCCTCAGTCCCGGCATCCTCGACAGCCTCATCTTCCTCCTCAAGGCCCTCCAGTAAGAACAGCCGCTTACAGATGCGATTGTGGCCCCTTGTGAATTTGTCGTCACAATTGTAGCAGAGGCTAAGGCGGCGGCGCTCTTCTTGTTCTGCCTGCGAGAGGCGCTTTATGGTGCGACCTTCGACGATAATGGTCCCCGGCGCGATCGGTTTGGCTCCTGGCGGCGCGGGTAGGGCCAGCCGGGCGGCAGGGGCCGGCAGCAGAGGACGCCCAGGAGCGCGCGCGGCCGGGGCGATGAATTGCTCGCGCAACTCGAACTGGCGCGCCAGACTCATGGCGGCGGCCAGCGTCTGAGGATTCTGGATCCTGACGTCGATGCTGAGTGGCAGCTGGAGTCCGCTGACGAAGAGCTGTACCCGCTGCGCCTCCTGGAGTGGTCCCGCGCGAGGAAGCAGGGCCTGGAACCGGTCCTGGTACTCGGCAACCGTACCGGTGCGCCTGCACTTCGCCAGTTCGGCCAACGGCGCGGAACGCAGGGGCGGCCCGTATCGAAGGTGCAACAGCTCCGTGAAGCGGCGCCAGGATGGCGTGCCCTCGTCCGCCTGGACCATAAGGTACCACATCTGTGCGCCCTCCTCAAGGTTGTAGGAGGCCATCCATACCTTCTCCTCCATGATGCGCTGCTGATGGAAATACGATTCACATCGACTGGTGAAAATCAGTGGATCAGATTTCCCATCATAGCGGGGGAAATCCATCTTTTGAAAGCGCGGCGGTCGATCATTGTGGTGCTGCCCATCATTGGTCCCATGGCCGCCTGACGAGGAGACCTTTCCCTTCTGGAGCTCGGCGACAGAGGATTGGAGGGCGGCGACCGTCGATGTCAGGGTCTCGATTATCTTGGCCAAATCAGAGGTGGTTGGCTCGGCCATGGTAGAGGTGGTGTCAGCGTAAGGCGGCGAGGTTGGTGGGCTTGGCTGGGATTGCGGCTGGGTAGAAGAAGTCGAGGAACGACTGGATCGCGATACCAGGTTGTCAAGGACCTCCCGACCTAGGGTAGCTGGCCCCTGACTACGGAGTTCGTAGCCATGGTCCGTCGTCGCTGGTGAGGTTTTTCCCCTCAGCCGTCGGCTTGTTTAGAGAGAGAGAGATTAAGAAATAATAATCTTGCTTGCTTTATTCCCTGCTGCCATGTGGCTTATAAATAGCCCTATGGCTAACCAACTTCTCCTATAAACTCTCAACTAACTCCTATTTTCTTGGACTTATCTGCTGCCAACTAACTCTCCACTATTCTCTCATCTCAATCTTATTCTTTAGCCTTATCTTTATTTCTAAATCTAGCCACTGGTTGTGGCCTTCTCCTGTGCGCGTTCAGCGCGCTCTGCAGCGCGGCGCGCGTCACGGCGGCGCCTATATGTGCGCCCGCACATGACAGGTACAAGGAACCATATGAGCATCATTAATACGCCGTCGTCACTCTGGTCGGACCCCTGGTTAGTCACCTTTGACGTCCTCATTCTAGTTGTTCATGATCCTCTTGGACTAGATTAGAATAGAGGTTAGTGATAAAATGGGACATGACTGTATGCATCCAGTTCATTTAGATTCAGAGTCGGTTGGGATGTTGTAATCGAATAGGATTACTCTTGTAATAGACAACTCGTACCTATATAAATATACAACCTCATTGACCCTAGAGGTCAAGGGAAGCAATTTAATATCCTGGTGCTGTGTTTATTTCATGGTAATCAGTGCCATCTCCTCTATCTATTACCTGACGCCTTGACCAAGAGCGAGTCGACAACAACCTCACCAGTGACAAGCTCCAATGGCGTCATCCAGCTCTGCAGTACCGACACCTCTCCAAGGACAAAGTGTCGATGTAAAAAGCTCAATGAGACCAACTTCGCGCTTTGGAAGCGCAAGTTTTGTCCATTCTTAGAGGTGCGTAGCCACAAGGCTACCTAGATGGCACAGTTGTAGCGTTCACCAAGATCTCTGTCAAGTAGGATGGTAAGATGATTGACCACGTCAACCCAATGTACATTCGATGGATCGTGCTCCAGCAGCAGGTCCTTGGCTTCCATATGTCATCCATGACTCAAGAAGTCGTGGGTTAGGTTGCCATCTATGAAACACAAGGAACACTCCATGAGGTGTGGTCAAACCTGCAGAAGACCTAAACGTCGCTGTCGAGCCTGAATCGTGAACACATGGATTGCCCTGACAACTTCAAGAAAATGTAATATGATAATGGTTGAATATATTGTCTAGATGAAATCTCTTGTAGGTGAGATGGCATTTGGAAAGAAGACTGATAATGATGAAGAACTTGTCCTATACATTCTATCGGGACTTGATGAAGAGTATAACCTGGTGATATCTACTCTAATGGTCCGTGTTGCGTAGGTCACCATAGCTAAAGCCACCTTCTAGCTTCTCAGCTTTGACGTTAGGATGGATCTACTTTATGGAGGTTATCAAGCGTCTGCTAATGCTGCTGGGCGAGGGCACGGAAACATGAACCGTTGCTGCAACCATGGTCGAGGCAGAGGGCGTGGTGGCCCTCCTGGTGGCTACCAAATCCATCGTCATATTCGTCTGCGTCCACAATCTTGGCGCACTGACAAGATCTGTCAAGTCTGCGACGAGGTAGAGCATATTGCCGTTGATTGCTAGTATCGCTATGATGAGAGCTACACCTTTGACACTAAGACTACACTTCCCGTTGACCAGGGTTTACCTTTCTGGTTTGAAACCATTTCCTGTATCCCACTGGAAACGAAATCATGATCGGAACTTCGAATTTTCCGACTGAAAGGAGAATTCAAATTCAAATTCGAATTTTCTGGCTTTTCCGCCAGTAAATGACAATTTTCAATTGGAAAATGCTTCAAACATTTGAAAATTTTAAGAATTTGATAGAACATTGTTTGTATCTTTTGTATATTGCAATGTAAAATGCATATCAAATATATTACACACAAATTATTCATAACAAATGCATCTTGTCACATAAAATCACAAATAAAATGCATGAAAACTAATTTATCACAATAACACAAGTACATCGTTACAATCCATGGACCATAATACATAAATTACACAACCCACATGAAAGCCCAAGTTCAATCTAATCAACAATGTCTATGTATATCACATAGTATTTGTTAAGTAATTATGTTCTTTCAACCCCTTTGATAGTGTGGACACTTAAAGCTATAGACTCTAGCTCATTAGACTACGAATAACCTTGTCTTTCCACCAAAATACAATTTTAACCTAGCAGATGATCTTAGATTTGAGTGTGTTCTAGTTCTATTTGCTCAGAAAAACACGTGTTTTTAGTCATAACAGTACAATGCTCGTGCATTGCGACGACACACTTGCGATGGCACACAATCACAGATACGACGCTTTCGGATGTACCTTCTTTGTTCAGCAGATGCAACCGCTGTTCCTAGATCGCGCAACTGTGTAGCTTAAGAACACATATTTGAGCAACATCATTTCGAAGATTGAATTGACTGGAGACGATACTATCTTCCTAAACTAGATGTAACCTACATTTGAAAAAAAAGATGAAAGAAAAATACCATGTTATTCGAATCAATGAATATAACAAAGGGCAATGCATCATCCATACTGTTTTGACTTCCAAAACATGGCACATCCATTTCTAGTATCTCCAGTTCGCCTCTGATGATCATGAACTATCATTGAAGAACTGAAACATAAAAATATCTGAAAGGATATGTCTTTGTGAAGGAAGTGATGTACCTAAAATATACCTTTGTACCCTCTGCTCTTCATTCCTGCAGCAGTGTCTTGAAACCTTTCCACCTCCCAGCTTCCAGAGTGCAGACAGCAAAGTATTACAGAGTACAGTGCGTGAATGCCATCACTATCATTGAAACTGGATTCTTACTTGAAGATGCACTAAGTCAGGATCCCAAAGTTTCACGAATAATAAGTCGCCTCCTTGAATCCCACGTCATTGCATCCTAGGGGGCATCCAAATAAAGGTCAGGATGATTCCGAGCATTGTAATCAGCCATGATGTTGTATACTTGTATGACATGATACTGCAGGCATCTAGAAAAAAAAAACAAAGGACAAGCACTGAACCAACCATGAAAGAATTATGTCTAGCTCACAAGAATATCCCTACATGAAAGAAATAGACAATATAGATTCATGCCAAAGGATCGACAAGAAATCACAAGATTCAAAGGACCAACAAAAATGCACTGACTCGAGCAAATTTTCTTACTTGCAATAACCGAGTGTACAATGTCCTAGCCAATTCCTAGTAGCAACTCTTATGTAACATATAGTCCCTGAGACGACCATTTTCACAGTTTCGTTAGGATCTACATAATTGTGTATGACAACAAGCAGCGAAATAGTAAAATGGGATAAGGAGCACCATTGCCTAATGCTAATTTGATATGTGCTGAGCTGAATAAATACAACATTGGCGAGAAAACAGTAAGTAATAATTCAACACCTGACCTCACTGACGCTAACCCGTTCAGTAGCGTTATTAGCAGTATTGTAGTGCTTGGATTGTAATTTGCAGTGATTAAAATGTGCTTGCCATTGCCAGCAACTCCAGCCCAAACAACTCTGGTTGTCCGTTGTTCTGTACGCTGAATTCTTGTAAAAAGAAGGCCATGTACTTATTGTTTTGTTGAATCCGACATAATCCTAGATGCAAAAGGGGTCTCGAGTAAGCCATTTGTTCTTTCATGCACATACAGCAAGCATTGAAGGAATCTAAAAATAAATCCGTCAACAAACACAAATTTTCAGATGCACTGCCACCAACAGCTGCAGGAAGCTCGAAGTAAACTAATCGGTAAGGCTGCATGTGTTTTAGGCGCAGGTACAAAAGAAAACTCCAATCTCAAATGGCTACGTATAAATGATTTTCGTTGGTCCAAAAACACTCCATCATTTGGAACCAGATTGGTCAGTAGTAACTGATTTGGATGCTGTTCACTAGTATTTGTTCTTTCTTAGCTGCTAACTGACAAACCGTTGTTTCCTATGTACTTCATCTAGCCAAAATTATATTTCTTTTAGGTTTCGACTATATTCATTCATTATCACATGAATGTATTTGGTACATATGTCTAGAACTCTAGATTCATCGATATCTATCCGAACATGGACAGATGAAAGGGAGCTAAAAGGAACTATGATTTGGGATAGCTTCTTCATTATATGAACTAACTGAAACAATAAAATGCAACCAATAATGCAATACCTCAATAACACGACAAACTGTTTGGTGATGGGAGAGGCAAAGGTGCTGGTCCAGGAAGAGTGGGCAAAACCTCTGGAGGCTCAACATCTTCGGGGTACAAAACCTGCTCATTGTCAAGATCCATCGTTTGCTGAAGGAGCTTGTACACGGTCTTCAGTGCCACCAAAGTCCACAAAATTGTTACAGTTCTCAGCCTACAATTCTTCAGTGGGCAGCATGCCAATAAGCGCTTGGACCTCTACAACAATAGCATCGACATGGTAACAAATATTGGGTGGCTGCATGGTAGAAGCTAGATCCATCTACGAGACCAAGTGTGACAATGGTGTGACCATCCCTCTATTAAACTGGTGATCCCGAAGGAGCTTGCTTATTCTATGAAGATCACGAGAGAGAAGCCCAATTGTGTCTCTTATGTTATGTGCCTGCTATAACTTATCCATGTTTTCGACCTAGGCCCAGCACTCCTCTGATGTCTGACTAATGTCGTGTAGCATCTGTCATGTGTAGGACGACATGCAGTATCTCTCTGGAGACCTCATGATTTGTTCCAGATGTGATAATTCTCTAATCAGTACAAACAGATCAAGTTTGTCATCATCATAGCTGTCTAGGCTGGGACAAAGTGAGCCAGGGTCATCTTGGTCTTCTGAAAGCAGTAGTGTAAGATCGTATAGTGACACATAATCTCCATCCTCTTGAACTTTGTCTACCTTATAAGCTTGTTGACCGTTGTTAACCAGCACCATTGGCTCTTTCTGAGGCTGAGCATGCGTGTCATGATTATCAGTACAAGGGTACTGTATTTTTTCTCGATCAATCGCTCCAATTCTTTCTAGCATATACCTCACACAAGCATTAAGGTCTTCATAGTTGATATGTTCAGAACTTTTTGCAGACAAAACAGAAAGTAGTGCTCTGAGAGCATTTGAGATGGCTTCAGCATAGTGATCATCAAATATCTGACTGAGATGCTTCAAGTGTGAGGAAAGACTCCCAAGCGTAATGTTCAACTGTTCTGCTTGCAAAAGGCGTTTCATGTTACCGGCCTGCAGTGATTGCTCAGCCCGAATATTCTGGATGTGATAAACCACATCTTTGATGTCTCCAAAACACAGTCATAATAACACATTCAAATGCTGTGCCGTATCTGTCTAGACGAGCTCGTAGGTACTCTGCATTAGCCAAGCTTCTTATCTCAACGGAAGTGCGAGTCTCCAAATTGTAAAGCTCATCGTCAGAATCGATGGGCACACGAGAACCTGAATCCTCTGGCTCAACCAAATTTCTCCAATCGTGCATGGATTCATACTGGCCATGATGCTCATCCTCTCCTCTGGTCCCTCGACGTGACCTTCCTCGCCACCCTGCAGCAGCTGCTCCTCTACCTCGTTGTCCTGCTGCTCCTCCTCTCCACCCTCGTCGTCCAAAGGCAAACCATCAGAGTCATCGTCTGACAGCACGTACCAGTCGCCCCAAGGGGGAACGTCAGGGTCCACGGGTAAGCCCTCGGACAACCGCAGCGGTGGGATGTCGACGTCAGGACCCTCTTGCGTGACGCTGTCGGGGACGCGTGGCAGCGAGGTCCCGCCATCTCGATCTTGCCTCGACGGCGAAGGGGCCTAGGTGGAGCCATGGTAGTGCTGGATCTGGGGGAATGAAACCTTAGTGCGGTGGAAATCAGAGGCGAGAGCGCGGGGAATGATTTTGGTGGTGCGCATGTAGACGGTGGCACCCCCGATGCGTTTTGATTTCAGTTGCTTCTAATTTCGTAGTAGGTTATTTGGCTGCTGCGCTTTGCCGCGCACTGTTGACAAACGTGTCGCTAGCGTGTGGGCTTGATTGGTCTGGGGCCTTAGTCCATGGATAAATTTTAACTACACTAGAACATAAAAGCGCCCTTACGGGCGCCCTACCAGAACACAAAAAATTAAGAAATGTTTTGTAACAATGCAAACAATTATCCCTAAAAATTGTAATGACCTTTTGTACACCATACTTGCCATGATCTGCAGTTAGACTTAAAAGACTTGAATGAATAAAAACGACGTGTCTGAGGATTTGTACTTCTCAAGACGAATCATTCTCAATTATCATTCAGCTATGATGCCCATTTGTGGTTTGCTTTACAGGTCAATATATGTTTTGCTTGTAATCGACTTTTCCTGATATACAGCCGTGTTAGCCTATTTTTGATGAATGGTAATTGCTTCTGAAAATGAACCAGCAGCACACATATAATATTAGTTAATATGAGTTTCTTTCCTTCAAGTAGAGAGCTTGGCGATTTCAAGGCATTCCCCAGGTTTGATTGCAGGTTTTGCAACAACGGTTGTCCCTAGACATTGGGGATGCACAAAGGTAGCAGAAGCAGTGGAACAAAGAAGATGATCATCATTTGTACTTAGTGTAATGAATGTTCTATTTGTGAGCAGTACCTGTAAATGATAAATACACAGTCCCTGATCCTCTCCACATATATCTTGCACTCGGGGCACCTTACCACTTGCTCTCTTGTTCGACCTTCCTCGGCAGTAGGTCCTCTCTGCCCTGCTCATCTTTCCTCGGTCGTTGGAACTTGAACTCTGCGCATGCGACACCAGCGTGTCAGGGCACATAACATCCAGCAGCAGTGTGGGCACTCCACATTTGCTATCAACGCCTCACCATGCTCAGGATCATCAACCAACAGAGCAAAGCATTCCGTCAAGGGGCAGTAGAATCTGAGTGAACCCAATGACGAGTCACAGAGTGGAAGGCATCTTGTAGGGGTTTTAGTAGAACCGTTTTATTCTTGATCTCCTGCTAATATACCAACCCATCAACATACATGTGACTCAAATCTTTGTAAAGAAAATTGATAACCCACCAAAGACATATGAATCTCGATCAAGCGACTTAGATTGTAGCATTTCATCGCCAACATGAAGAAAATGGTACTCCCTGGAAGTACACATAAGTACATAATGATACAGAAAGGAGAAACCCATTCCAAATGCTAAGTTATTGGTCAATGCATGAAAAGGTTGTGACATATAGTGCAGTGATATTAAGAAAACAAAAAATACACAATGAGCAGAATATGGAAGTGCTGAAAGCTAAAAAAACAAATCGGGTTAGCTCATAATACAATGTGCCTTTGAAGGAGTTTAGCTAAGACTCATAATATTTTTAGTTTTGTGTCCCAATATCTACAAATACAAATATCCTAGCAAAAGTGGTCTCATGTTGACTTATCCAGACGAAAGGATGTGCAATTTATATTGGAAAATACAACCATTTAGTGATTCCATATGCAGAGATTCTATCTTGGTTTCAGGGGCACATTGTTGAATTTTATTTGCGGGGGCAGTCAATATAAATGTACAAGCAAAGGAAACTGAGTTCTAAGCTTATATGCCATCAGTTCTACTAAACCGATGCCATCTTGTGAAACAACTCTATATTGTATCTGTGTTGAAGCTGTTGTGTACTATGTACAGCAACTGAAACAAATTTACATCTATTTGTATTCTGTTAACATGAGTTAAAAATGACCAAGAGTTTGAACAGAACAATAGATATGTTGTGCAGGTTTTACCTAAGTCTTAGGAAGACTCATTCTAGGTTGATCCATATAGCACAATCTGCATGAGAAAATGTGGTCTGTCTTCTTTAGTTCTTTCCGATTTGAGGTGGACCGGTAACTCATTGTAGGAAAGCATTTAATAAAGCAAAAAACTGAAAGTGTTAACATAGTACTCAATACTCCCTCCATTCTAAATCATAAGAAGTTTTGGCTTTTATAAATGCATAGTTTTTTCTATGCACCTAAATATACACAGTCTGAAAAAATATACACTATGTCTGATACATAGTAAATAGATGTATCTAGAAAATTTTAAATATCTTATAATTTGGAATGGGGCAATAAATGACAAAAAAACTGACAGGCGATAATTCATTTGATGAAGAGTTGTCCAACTGTTCAGTACATACAATACAAGAATATCAAGCACTATAAAGAGTAATTCCATGAAATTGGTAATATGTTTTTAAAGAACATGAAATTGGTAATCTTAAGGTAGCAACTCAGTGCTCAGATGAGTACTCCAAATGAATAAGTGATGTCATTCTGAAAATGGCACTCCTAGAAATATGATCATCTGCACAGTACATGTCAGGAACATCATATCAAGGCCAAGAGTACCAACTTTAGGCATGTAATTCCTCATTATTTTGTATCTTCCCTACAAGCCGATGATTGTTTCTGTCAGGTCTTACACAAAATAGTAACAACCATTGCCTAACGCATATCTGAACAATGAGTTATCAGTCATTTCCCCCTAAGTGCTCAACACATTATCAGTCATTTCCGGCAGCACAGTCAGTTCACCACAGCATATCAGGTTGAGTCTCTCAAGGGAGGTGAGGTGCTGCATCACGTCAGGCAGCTGCTTCAGATTGTCCCAGCGACTAATCTGCAGCGAGACGAGGGACGTAAGTTGCTTTGTCGACTCTCGGAGGTTGTCAATTAATGGGGTCGCCATGATGCTCAGCCATCATAAAGAGCGCAGTTCGCCAAGCCAGTCAGGCAGCTTGCCAAGGGCTGGGCAACCCATTATAGACAACTGCTGCAGGGATGTTAGGTTTCGAAGGATCTCAGGCAATTCTGCCATGTCATTGCAGCACTCAATGTGCAAGATCTCCAGTTCAGTGCAGTGCCGCAGGTACCCCAACTCGATGATGAGCCCGTCAGCTGTAGTTTCTTGAGATGAAGGGCTGCTAAATCTGAATGCACGCTGCAGGACGACGATGGCTCATCGGCAGATAGAGGAAGCCGATGGGAAAAACTGCTTGGGGATAACAGCTGCTCATTGCTGTCTTCAAAAGACAACGTAATCAATGAAGGTGGGAAGTAGGGCTTCACATTCAGTTTTGGGCAGCCTGTTACACATAGCTCAGACAGGACAGGAAAACAGCACCCATGAATTTCAGAACCATTTGTCGTAGTCCACAGCTCCTCTAAATTAGCCATTCTGAGCAGGTTCAGGGACTTGAGCGAACCAAACACCAAAAGTCCTCGTATATACTTCAAGTTTGGAAATCCTTCTAGTGTCATATCTGTTAGAGAAAGCAACTGACATATGCTGGTTTGCTTTATCAGTTTATCTGCACAACAAGAATCATTTTGCATCATCCAGTGCGGCAAACAGGGGCCTCTATAACCGCAGATTCTCATGTTCTTAATTTGTGATGGTGGTTCAAGAGCACTAAGCACACCCTAGTCTTGTTCCGCATCTGATACTAACTCTTCCTTGGTTTGACTTGAAGACCAATCCAACTCCAAACTCCATATATTGTACTTCTGCTTCAACATGGCCTTTTCTGCCTCACTTGGATCCCTTAGATTTTTAAGGTTGCTAATTTCCACATGACCAGTTATCATATCAAGATTTTCAAGCTCTGAGATCCTTGCATCATCTTCACCACACCCAACAGCAAACCGGCCTATATGTTGTGCTGTTCAAATCTAGAATCCCATCCTGAGCCTCACTGGGCACATTGGCAAAAAAAAAATCAATAGTGCTGGACAAACATCACATATCCACATAAGTAGGTGTCAGTAAAAGAATTCATGTGAAAAAAGACAATAGTAAAAAGTAATTGTTATGAAACAATGTAATAAAAATGGTATATCAAATAAGCACTGCATGGATTATTGTAGATGCTGCAATACTGAAAGGATAAATACTTCTCATTAGTAGAGGAGCAGAAAATAACAGGAATATAAAAGAATTTAATGATACAAACTGGATCAAGCTTGTTAGCTAGTAAAGATCTGACATTGGATCAGTGGAACAGAGTGACAAATTATATTGGATCCACTCGAGAATAATCCAGACATAGAGGTCATGAGAAAGATTCTACCTATCAATTGTTTTGATCTACCACATTATCTGTTCAAGAGATTATCTTCACCATGCTAACATGACAACTTAACTTTTATCCTATACTTGTATATACTTGTATGTGGTAGGGGGAAACCAGGTCATTAAACAATGACATGTAGAAATTATTATAAATACACTTTAGAAGATAATTTGGCCTCTCCAATAGCCTTACAATTAAGAGTATCATCATTCCTAATTCACATCACGAATCAACGAGAGGGCGAGGAGGTCCACCTGAACATCTCCACTATCTTTAATGGGGGAAGTGGGATGCATCGACAGAGACGCGGAGAGCGAGGCCCGACGGGAGGTCGCGGCGCGTCGAGGAAGAGGAAGGCGCGCACGGGGGCGCACAGCAAGAGGCGGAGCAGGGGGAGCCCGAGCAGCAGCGTGCGCCGGTAGGAGGCCATCCCAAACATTGCGTGGCGCAGGGACGACGGCTCCGACGTCTCTTCCGACTTCGGCGCAGGGGCGGTACATTGGAGGAGAGCGGAGGGCAACATAGCTCCTCCTCGGCGCAGTGTGCCGCCGCCGCATCGGCGTGGGTCCCAAGCGGCGAGGGCATGGGAGCGGGATGGTAGAGGAGCTGAAAGGCGATGGGCATCGTGTGGAGGAGCGCACGAAGTGGGATGCCGTGGTACGGGGTCAACAATGGGCATGGGTGGCGGGGAAGCTTCCGACGTCGAGGCCGAGGTGGCGGCTGGCACCGCGCGGGAGGAGGAGCTGAGTCGCTGAGATGCCCTAGAGGCGCCAGCTGCCCTGATGGGTCGGAGAGGGAGGGGCTAGGGCGGAGATCGACGTGGATGGCTCCTTTCGTTTCGGTTGGATTGAAGAAAAAATCGCGTCAGCAGCCACGCGTCAGCAAGCCGGTAGCAGCGGCACCGTGAAGCGAGGACATGCCTCTAATTCCTAGCGGCTTTTAACAAGAAGTAATTTGACTTTAAACCAAAATTATTCAATCAGTTCTGCTTTCATTCACGTGGTATGTTTGCTACAAACCATGTGGATGAAAACGGGCCTGTTCGGACAAACTTTGGTCAAAAGTTCAAACATGGTAAAAAGTTGGCCAAATCTTAGGCTAGCACCAGGGTTTTCCGAACGATTTTGGGAAATTTTTCGTTTTCGCCCTCATACGAGATTCATAATTCTAGATTTTTTCGAAGAATTTTGTTTTTAAATTAAAAAATTCAAAGAAAGTAAAAAAGGAAGAAATATGATAAAAAAACATGTGTTTTTTTGAGCGAATAGGACTAGAACACATTCAAATCTAAGATCATTTGCTAGGCTAATATTTTTATTTTGGTTGAAAGACAAGTTTATTTGTAGTCTAATGAACTAGGATCTATAGCTTTTAGTGCCCACACTATCAAAGGGTTGAAAGAACATAATTTACTTATCAAATACTACGTGATATACATAGACATTGTTTATTAGATTGAACTTTGGCTTTAATGTAGGCTGTGCAATTTATGTAATTTGTATTATGGTCTATGGATTGTAACGATGTACTTGTGTTATTATGATAAATTTAGTTTTTATGCGTTTTATGTCACAATATGCATTTGTTATGAATAATTTGTGTGTAATATATTTGATATGCATTGTACATCGCAATATACAAAAGATGCAAACAATGCTCTATCAAATTCTTAAAATTATCAAATGTTTGGAGCATTTTCCAATAAAAAAACCATTTTCGGTGGAAAAGCCAGAAAATTCGAAGGTCCTATCGTGATTTCGTTTCCGGTGGAATACAGGAAATGCTTTCAAACCGGAAAGCCGAAAGGTAAACCCTGGTCAGTTAAGGGATGGAAATGGGATGTATTTTGCCCTTTTGTTGACTCATTGTAGCCGTTGTGTGGACCAAACGATATATATATGTATGCAGGCCTTGATTTTATTAATGCTGCGAACGGAAGGTGCTTGTAATATTTGATCGAGTCTAGTATAGCTTGCGCATGAATTCCGAGCATGCAGGCCAAAGACAATTTTAATCCGTGCTGGTTTGGATGTTCTGCCCATGTTAGACCAGGACCATTGACAACAGATTTCTGCACCCTGTGCAGGTTATGACGAGGCTAGGGTCTTCCAGGGAACCTTGGGATTTGTCTCTTCCACGCGCATGGATTTTCGGAAAAGCTACTACGCATTTCGATCAGCATCCACGGAGTTGTATGGAGTATGCGTTCCCTCAGCACATTGACATCTTGTATATATGCCCAAAAAATGAATGTGAACCATGTGGAGTGTTTCTGGGGAAAAAAAAGAGCTGAACCCTGGATGGTTTGTTGTAGCAGAGACTACATGTGCATCTCTTGTGTTTGACATGCAATGAGTGTGAGCCTAGTGTGTGCCGTGGCGTATCGTGTCTGGCCGGTCCTGTTCGATTGCTTAAGAAACCACGAAAAAAGAAAAGCTTTACAGGCAGGGCAGGTAGTAGCCTGCTAATTTTTAAGGTATTGCTTGGTTCCCGGGCGGCAGGCCACGCGTGGGACGGAGTTTGAAAGCATTTGTAATTCTGTAACCAAATCGTCTTGCTGCAGCCGGCATCAGCTGAACTGGGACTGGATGAATCCGAAAGTGATTGACGCTTTGCTATGGCGAGGAAAGATGGGAGGCCGGCGCTGCCACGCGAACTCTGAAAGGAGCCCGACGGATGATGATGGGGGTATCGCGGGAGTCGAGGATCGGTGGTCCATTCTTATTTCTTCTGTTGACTTTGTACCGCCATGCCATGCCATGCGGCCCGTCTCGATCTGATCGGGGTAGCCTCGCCCCCGAAAAAATCTGATCGGGGTAGCCTAGCGCCCTAGCCCCCCGAAAATAGCGGATTCAGTTCAGAAACTGATACGCAGCTTTCATCTCTCTTCAGGAAGAAGGAAAAAGAAGAAAAGAAAAAAAAAACTGCTGCTGCCTTCTCTTCTTGTTCGCAGGCCAGAGGATATGAGCTGTATCAATCCACGGTTCTCGTTCTATACGTGAGCTGAGACAGCATCAATTTTGGAGTCGAGATATAGGCCACATCATCCATGTCGTCGATGCGACCTCAGACTACAGCTTTGGTAGCTAGCTACCTCGCACTAGGACGGACAAGGATGCAGTAGCGATCATGTCCAAAACAATTAGCTGGCTCTTTTTTTTGTCTTGTATTCCAGGGACCTAGCGTATGTGGTTTACTAGGACGGACAAAGATGCAGTAGCGAATCATGTGCAAAATTCCAAACTGAAGAATCCGAGTGGCTGTGCCTTTGAGGTAATCAGCTGCGAATATTTTGGCAGATCGATGCCCCGTGAACCTTGATTGATGCATGGGGGTGGGGTCGTGGGGATAAAGCTAGGCTAGGTAAATTTATTTTTTATTTTTTCCCCACTTGTCTAAACAATATCCAATAGTATTGGTCTCGTCTCTCTCTCTCCTCCAAATGTCACGATGTAGGTTGTTCATCTCCGTCCCCCAAATGGCGCCGCGACGGGAAAACTATATAAACAAACAAATCAACAGGATCCACCTCCTTCCTATATATACGCCACTCTCCGTCTTCGCCTTTGGTCTCCATCACTGATTCTGATTCCAGCCACCCTGACCGGCGAAGCGCGGCTGAGATCGATCAGATCAGATTAACCAATTAGCAGGGAGGGAGGAGGGGGCAAAGCCGCAAAGGCAATGGCCGGGACGGATGTGGAGGACCCGCCGGCGGCGGCGGCGGCGGCGGCGGCGGCGGCGGCGTTGGAGGTGCCCGCGAAACGCGGCCTCCTGCGGTACAACTCGCCGCTGGCGCAGGTGTCCCTGCTGGGCCTCATCTGCTTCTGCTGCCCCGGCATGTTCAACGCGCTGTCGGGCCTCGGCGGCGGAGGCCAGGTCGACCCCACCATCGCCGACAACGCCAACACCGCGCTCTACGCCTGCTTCGCGGTGTTCGGCGTGCTGGGCGGCGCCGCGCACAACCTGCTGGGCCCGCGCGCGACGCTGCTGGCCGGCGCGCTCACCTACCCGCTTTACGCCGGCTCCTTCCTCTACTACAACCACCGCCCGGGCACGCAGGTGTTCCCCGTCACGGCGGGCGCCCTGCTCGGCGCCGGCGCGGGCTTCCTCTGGGCGGCGCAGGGCGCCGTCATGACGTCGTACCCGCCGCCCAACCGCCGGGGCACCTACATCTCCCTCTTCTGGTGCCTCTTCAACCTGGGCGGCGTCCTCGGCGGCCTCCTCCCTTTCGCCCTCAACTACAACCGCGGCGACAAGAAAGGGAGCGTCAGCGACGGCACCTACATCGCCTTCATGGCATTCATGCTCGTCGGCGCCGCGCTCACCATGCTCGTGCTGCCGCCCGCCAGGATCGTCCGCGACGACGGCACCAGGGCCACCAGGGTCACCTTCTCCTCCCCGGCCACCGAGGGCGCCGAGATCCTCAAGCTCTTCGCCAACTGGAAGATGCTGCTCGCGCTCCCGGCCGCCTGGGCCAGCAACTTCTTCTACACCTACCAGTTCAACAACGTCAACAGCGGCCTCTTCACGCTCCGCACCAGGGGCCTCAACAACGTCTTCTACTGGGGCGCGCAGATGATCGGCTCCGCCGGCATCGGCTACTTCCTCGACTTCGGCTTCGCCAGCCGCCGAAAGAGGGGACTGTTCGGGGTCGCCGCCGTCGCCGCCGTCGGAACGGCCATCTGGGGAGGCGGTCTGGCCAACCAGCTCAGCTACAAATCCGTGCCGGTGGCCGACCCCATCGATTTCAAGGACGGCCACCGCTACGCCGGGCCCTTCCTGCTCTACTTCAGCTACGGACTGCTGGATGCCATGTTCCAGAGCCTTATCTACTGGATCATCGGCGCACTCGCCAACGACTCCCAAATCCTCAGCAGGTAGGTACTAAGCAACTCAAAACTCCAAATGATCTGTTCCCTCAAACTAACTAACTAACTAGTATTCTACTCATCAGTTGACAATCCAGGCTTGGCTTGTAGAAAGTATAGGCATTAATAAATAAAAAGACAGTTCCTTGTTAGTCAAATTCAGTAGAGATCTGGATTGGAGATTCAATTAATTACTGACCACTTGAAGCCATGCAAGAATCACAGAAGATACGCTACAGGTTTATGAGTATTCTTTAGATACCAAATCTCATCTTTAAGACGCTGAAACAGAGTTCATATGTTAGACAGCTGAACTTCCATCTTTAAGATGCCAAATTTCATCTTGCAATATCTCTTTCCCAGATTAAGTTCATCTTAAAGATGTTAGTAGTAAAGCATCTCCAATAGCAAAGGATTTCCAACAACAATCGTGAGAAGATTTTGGGGACAGAGATTCTTATCCAACATGCCTTTTTTTTAGGGGGGGTCCATTGGATAAAATTTAGTTGAATTTAGTTTGGGACGGCAACATTTTAGCAGTATCTTATGTTCTTATGTTCCGTGGATGGAACAGACAAGACAAATCCTGTGTTCTAACTCTGATGGATCGGATGCCGATTGCCGATGCAGGTACGTCGGGTTCTACAAGGGAGTGCAGAGTGCAGGAGCGGCGGTGGCATGGCAGGTGGACAGGCGCCACACGCCCCTCATGTCCCAGCTGATCGTCAACTGGGGGCTCATGACCATCAGCTACCCCTTGCTTGCGCTGCTGGTGTTCCTGGCCGTGAAGGACGAGAGCTACTCGGTTTCGTCGGTGGAGGACGGCCGGGAGAAGGACAGCAAGCTGTCCGCGCCGACCAGCTTCCACTGATGAAGAAGAAGGAGGAAGGATAGACCAAGATGCATGTCATTGTAACACGGTGTTTCCATCCAAGTAAGTTTTAGTAGTAGAAATCAAGAAACAACTGGAGTACCTATACGAAGAATATATATATACTCAGGGTGTGGCGTTCGTTTGTTTTTTTTAAATGTGGTATGTGGATTATTATTACCTGATGGGGGATGGTAGTATTCGTTTTGGTGATTGTTATTTATTATAGCACCTCTGGGTTAGCTTGAGCATCATAATAGTTTGTTGGTGATTCGTTTTGGTGATCGTTTTGGTCAGTGGTGTGACCAAGAAATTGGATAGAATCTATATTGAGGAATTCTTTTGCTATTTAAAATTGAATAGCAAGAGATTTTCTCTATACACACATAATAGTTTGTTGGGCGCGGCACCACGACAAACACATGACTCCGGCTAGCGAGCTGGCTGGCTTCGTACCATACGTGTGTTGCTCTGCTCGCACGCTGGTGTCTGCTGTGCCTTGGTTTCCTGCTCTTCCGGTCGACCTGTGCCATTCATTTGTTGCTTGGCCCGTCAATTCAGCTCTTGCTTTTCCTAGCTATTTTACTTTTGAAAATTTGCTTTCTTGCAAATACTAACGTTGCAAATAATTGTCCCTATCGGAAATCAGCGAAAGCATACACTGTGGTTGCCAATTGAATTGGCGGGATTTCCCTTTACCGCCCGTTAAACCGTCAAAATTCTTCGCTCTTTTTTTTACCATAATATATCCTTAAAAAGAGTTGTTATATATATCGGGAGCCTGAGCTTCCAACAGTTAAAGGAAGTCCAGGCCGACCAGTCCTACAATCTGGTTCAACCCAGCGCCGACTCGACTAGGCTGTCAGGTGCGCCACCCACCCCACCTGTGCGCAAAAAAGGAATGCATGCATAAACAAACACGTTTTCTTGCATTCGCGTAAATTAGGAAAAAAATGTGTGGCGGTTTCTATACTTAAATGCTTTATTTCTTTCATAAATTTAGGATCGCTGCAACAGCCATGCAGCTAGACTCGTAAGGACCATTTTATGATATATACTGATGCTAAATATGCTACACTGTGTAGATAATTATGCAATTCGGATACTGCGTAAAAATCTGTTACGAGCTGCATGCGCATGAATTTATGATGGAAAAAATGTGCAATGAGAGGAAATGAATTGCATGCATAGAAACAAAAAAATCGTATTTAATGTTTTATTTTCTTTATAAATATAGGATCCTTCCAACAGCCATGGAGCTAAACAAATTAGAACCAGTTTATGATATATACTGGTACTAATTATACTACATGGTGTAGGTATTTATGCAATTCGGTACACTGCGAAAAAAATCTAGCATGTTTTTCACTGGTGGACGCATCTCCAGGTTGGAGCGTAAAAACCTTAAGCTTTGATTATAAAATCCATCAATTATAAGCGTAAATACCGAGCCAATGTGAGAAGTTGATAACTCTAATAGGTTGTTATTACGATCCTATTTTTATGGCAGATCCGAAAAATATGGCAGCCGCATGCATGCGATTTCTATTTTTATACAGATTCAAAAATTATGGCAAATCATAGGAGTTTCCATTGCATGCACGCAAATTTTGGATTATATTTTCCTTTCTAGTTCATGCACGCAAAAAATTGGATGACATGAGTCACATGGAGCATAAATTTTTATACAACATCGCATAAATACTTACAAATCTGGCATTTACGAACATAAATGATTTGATTTTTTAGATAATTACGAACAACATAAATCAAGGAATTGTCTTTCCAATGTGCATGCAAAAAATATGCATGCAACAAAAAAAATATGTATACAGCAAACTGATATAGGAACTTCGTGTTCAAGCATAAAATAGTACAGTTTTTAGCGTAAATAATACGTGTGGTAGACATAAAACACAATAATCGAAAAGAAAACACAAATCAGAGGAGGTGCTCGCCGGAGGACGTCGTCGACGACATAAGCACAGATGTATGTCGTCATTCGGGCCGCCCGAACTGCGCTGGATCGGAGGATGTCATGCGTGATCGTCGCTGCGCGCACCTCGCACCTTCCGTGATGCCACTCAAACCTCGCGCCTCATGTGTCGCCGTCGCTACTCGCACATCGAGGGCGCCGCTTGCTCGTCGGCCTTGGAAGTGCCGCTGCCTCGGGGTCCCGGGGACGCCGCCGCTTGCCCGCACAAGGGCACTGCCGTCGCTCGCACTCTAGATCGGGGAGCCACCGTCGCCGACCTGGGAATCGCTGCCTCTACTCCGGATTGAGGAACCGTCGCCACCGCATGTCGAGGTCGGGGAGTCGCGGCCACCACAGCCACTAACCGGGGGTCCACCACCACGCGCGCTATCGGGCAACCGCCGTCGTCGCACGCGCCGTCGCTAATGAATCGGGATGGGGCGTCAAAAACTGATCCCTAGCACTTCGGATTTTCTTTTATAGACGTTTGGACCTGGTCCGGCTCGACTGGATTGCACTGTCTGGCCTGAGCTTCTTTTAGTTATTGAAAGCCCAGGGCTCCTAATATACAATATATATATATATATATATATATATATATATATATATATGATCTCGGACGGAAAGTAAAAATCTATATAAACATTATAGAGCTTAAAAGGATTCATAATTACAAGCCATTTTTGTGCCGGAATAAACAACACAACCTTTACAGCTTTATTTGCTTGATTATTTACGCACCAATATGGTTTCACGTCCAAAATAAAATCTTGAGTGTTGGTGTCAAGATAGATTCCGAATCATACACCAAGGGTGCAAACGATCTTTGTCGCAACAAGAATGCAACAGCCAACAGATCGACAAAACCGACCGAGATGCCGGTTAAGCCCTACGTAGAGTTCTCTTATCACAATAATTACCAAACAAGTTTAAAAATGACACCTTTTGAAGGACTCTTTGGAAGGAAATGTAGAACACCATTATGTTAGAATCAAACTGGAGAAAGTCAAGTATTTGGTCCAGAATTTCTTCAAGAAGCAGAAAAGCAAGTGCAGATTATTAAAGAGAATTTGAGAACAACACAGTCAAGACAAAAAAGCTATGCTGACAATAGAAGAAGAGAATTAATCTTTGAAGTTGGAGACTTCGTATATCTTAAGGTTTCCCCAATGAGAGGAATGAGAAGATTTAAGATTAAAGGCAAATTATCTCCCCGATATATTGGTCCATTCAAAATTATGGAAAGGAAAGGAGAAGTAGCATATCAGTAGGAACTACCCGACAGTTTATCAAACGTATATGGCGTATTCCATGTGTCACAACTCAAGAAATGCTTAAGAGTACCAGAAAAACAGTTATTCATGAAAGAACTAAACCTTAATGAGGATTTGACTTTTTCTGAGTATCTGATTAGAATTTCGAAAACATCTCGCAGAATTACTCGGAGCAAGGTTATCAATATGTGCAAAGTTCAGTGGAGTCATCATTCAAAAGATGAGGCCACTTGGGAAAGGAAAGATGAACTCAGCACATAATTCTCCCAGCTATTTTCAGAAGTTCTCTAATCTCGAGGATGATATTCTTTTTAGGGGTAGGTTTTGTAACACCTCAAATCCAAAAAAACAATTTAATTTGATCCATTCTTATATATATATATATATATATATATATATCATAGGATAAGACATGACTTTTGGTTACTAATAGATTCCAAAGATTTATTTTTATATTCGGGTTGTTTTTGTGAAGCATAGTTTATTTAAAAGATAGGACTTGACCTGTATTATCCTTTTGAAATGGGATATTTAATTTGGTTATGGATTAATTATGATTTTTCTTCAGATTTTTTAAAAAATAATAAATAAATAATACTTGTGTGCGTACATAAAAAAATGAAAACTAACTCTAGCCGCGCTCAGCCGAACTCGGCCCTGCCGAGGGCCCAGCCGCGCCCATTTCCGTCTTACAGGTGAGGCCACCCGGCCATTTTCCTTTGGCTGGCGCATGGGGCCACCACGACCTCGCGGCCGTCTTCCTCCCGGTGCGATGTAATACCCACTTTGTAAGAAAAATCTAAGAGGAGAAATTATATTCCTTTGCATATATGAGTGTCATTCCTATTTATCATTTTATGTGGGCACCTTGAAAGTCGCCTAGAGGGGGTGGATAGGCGACACCTGAAAATTATAATTCTAAATCCGAACTAGATCCCTTGTTTAGTGGTTAGAACAAGATTCACAATTATTGGAGTATAAAACTAAGACCTTTGCTTCCAATGAGTATTGTTTTCAAAGAGTGCGGGATTTAATCAAGAACAATACTACTAGAAATGTTAGTGGAAAATAATGCAAGAGGGCTTAGATAAGAAGAAGATAAACACAAGTTCTTTCTTGCAAGGCGTTGCTTCACTAAATGAGAATTTAACTTGAAACAACACAATATAATGTTAACAAAGAATAGCGCAAGAGAACTTAGGAAGAAAGAGAACAAACAAATCACAAGCAATAAACACACGAGACACGGGTGATTTATTTTACCGAGGTTCGGCCCTCGAAGGCCTAGTCCCCGTTGAGGAGTCCACTAAGGACGGGTCTCTTTCAACCCTTTCCCTCTCTCTATCGATCACCAAAGATCGGTGAGCTCTTCTTCTTCTCAAGGATCACTTAAGACCCCGCAAGGATCACCACACTCTTTGGTGTCTCTTGCTAGCTTTACAAGCCTCCAAAACTTTAGAGGAAGTTCAATGGGAGTCAAAACTCCACGCAAATGAACGCAAGATGTAGCACACACTTTCTCTCAATGAATCTCACAAGGCACTGGAGCTAAACTCACACGAGAGGTTTTCTTTTGCTTGCTCTCTCTTTTGTGGCACTTGTGTGGGTTGTTGTGGTCTAAATCTTGTGTATAGGATGGATCAATGAATAGAGGTGATTGGGAGGGCTTGGATATGTCAACTATATGACTTGGAATGTTGCTTGGGCTCCCACACCTTGAAGTGGCCGGATGGGGTGGTATTTATAGCCACCAACCAAATTGTAGCAGTTGGAGAAGGTTGCTGGCGATGGGGGCACCAGACAGTGTCTGGTGCGCCGCCACGTCATCCTGTCGTTAGGGCTTGGAGCTAGTCGACCGTTGGAGGCTTTGTCCTCATGCAGCACCGGACAGTTCGGTGCTACACCAGACAGTCCGGTGCTACAGCGGACAGTCCGGTGCCCCTCTGACCTTCTGCTCTGACATCTAAATTGCACTGTTCACTTTGCAGAGACGACCGTTGCGCACAGATAGCCGTTGCTCCGCTATCACACCGGACAGTCCGGTGGTACACCAGACAGTCCAGTGAATTATAGCGGAGCTGCGCCTGGGAAACCCGAAGGTGAAGAGTTTGAAGTCGATCCTCCCTGGTGCACCAGACACTGTCTGGTGGTGCACCGGACACTGTCCGGTGGCACACCGGACAGTCCGATGCGCCAGACCAGGGAGCACTTCGGTTTCTTTTTGCTCCTTTCTTTTGAACCCTTTCTTGTTCTTTTTATTGGTTTGTGTTGAACCTTTGGCACCTGTAGAACATATATTCTAGAGCAAACTAGTTAGTCCAATTATTTGTGTTGGGCAATTCAACCACCAAAATCATTTAGGAAAAGGTTTGAGCCTATTTCCCTTTCAATCTCCCCCTTTTTGGTGATTGATGCCAACACAAACCAAAGAAAATATATAAGTGCAGAATTGAACTGGTTTGCATAAGGTAAGTGCAAAGGTTGCTTGGAATAAAACCAATATAATTATTTCAATAGATATGTATGGATTATTTTCTTCTTATTTAACATTTTGGACCACGCTTGCACCACGAGGTTTGTTTTTGCAAAATTCTTTGTAAAATTCTTTTCAAAAACCCTTTTGCAAATAATCAAAGGTATATGAATATGATTAAAAGAAGCATTTTCAAGATATGAAATTTTCTCCCCCTGTTTCAAATGTTTTTCCTTTGACTTAAAACAAAACTCCCCCTCAATGAAATTCTTCTCTTAGTGTTCTAGAGGGTTTTACAAATTTTTGAAGATACTAGAACTTTCTCCCCCTTTTGAAGACACATTAAGATACTAATTTGAAAACTTCATTTTTGAAAACTTCATTGGTGGTGTGGTCCTTTTGCTTTGGGCTAATACTTTCTCCCCCTTTGGCATGAATCGCCAAAAATGGATACTTGTGAGTGAAATATAAGCCCTTTGTTAAATTTTCTCCCCCTTTGGCAAACAATATATGAGAGAAAGATTATACCAATGTGGAGAGATGGTGGAATACCAGCAAAGAGTAAATAGTACCGATGGAGTTGAGTGGAAGCGTCGTCTTTGCCGAATACTCCATTTCCCTTTCAATCTATGACTTAGCATAGAGATCACTTGAAAGCACATTAGTCGTAGACATAAAGAGATATGATCAAAAGATATATCAATTAAGCCTAATCATATTTCTATATAACATAGATTGCTCCCCCTAAAAATGTACATGGAGAGGAACACATATGTTGGCCTTAAATGCCAATTGCACATAATTAGGTTAATGAGAACATATCTATATCATACGGAATGTGTAGTGCATTGTGTCATAGTATAAGTGTGATGCTCATGACAGTTTATGCACTCATGAAAGCATGTTATAAACATCTTAAGCATTTACCCTTAAGAATTTCAAAGAGTCATTAAGGAACTTCCACCTTTGGAACAAAGGTAGCTTATCCTCGTTACAAGGTTAAGCTTTAAGCTCTTTGACAATAAAATTACTTCACCTAGTTTTAACAAAGATGCATGAATGCAAGAATGAATTTTTGAGAAGTTAAACTAGGTATGAAGCAGGGTTAATGCATAGACATGCTTTCTCTTCCTTTTATACAAGATATGCAAAGAATGTATAGAGGAGGAAGATTTAGGTACATGTGTAAATGATAGTAGGTAGTTTTACCCTTTTGTACCTTCACATAGCGACGCTCTCTTCATTGTGCGTTGTCCTTAGTCTTAGTTGCTTAAGACCTATATTCAAGACAATGTATGGAAATATTTTGCACAAGAGAGAGTTCTACAACTAGTGATCCTTTTCTAAGTCATT
The DNA here is from genome assembly GCA_029449295.1 of Zea luxurians. Taxonomy (NCBI): domain Eukaryota; kingdom Viridiplantae; phylum Streptophyta; class Magnoliopsida; order Poales; family Poaceae; genus Zea; species Zea luxurians. The sequence goes on from JAOPSE010000042.1 coordinate 20,291,531, forward strand.
GTTATCATATATCAAGTGGATCACAAATTGCACAATTTTAACCTGAGTTCTCCTTTTACCTTAGTGCATATCAAGAGAGATATTGATTAATAGTATATGAGGCACTAAGAAACATAAGTGTTAATTGAAGTTATTCAATGATCAAACAAATAACAGATGTGATCAAAAGAACAACATATGCATTTAATAAAAATAGGAGAATCCAGTAAATAAGCTACTTTAGCAATGAAAGCAACAATCCTTGATAAAAGCGACATTATTTCAACAAGTTGGATTGATATGTAGTAGCATACTTCATGAGAAACTTATTCTCATACTTGAGACTGTATGAGATTACTAAGATAAAGCATTAGTCTCAATATGATCAAGATATAGAAATAGACTCCCCCTAAAGATATGTATCAAGAATTTGAATGAGATGAATAGATGCATTCATTTATAGAGACGTATAGGGAGAAGCATTATACATCTTGATCAAGGCTTATAAGATTTGCAATAAACAACTTATGCCTGGTATTCTCACAATGAAAAGGATTTAGAATACTCACAACCACACCATTGATTGTTTTGAAGATCTTACTGTCCAAGTAGGTGTTGTCGTTCTTGATATCTTCCTCTTTCATTTGAGTGTCCTCCCTTTGTAGTTGTCTCTTTTTCCTTCCAAACTTATTGAAAATACTCAAGGGAGATGTTAATAGCACAAGGGAGTATATGATGAAGGATGATTTCTTTAGTTAAGAAACATAAACAATTCATCATCCAAAAGTCACACAGACATGAAGTAAACTCCTTAATGTTAGTGCACATCATTAAAAAGAGGAATATGCACCTTTTAAACATTTATAAATCATAGGAAATTTATCTTCATATTGAATGTATTATCATAACTTGAAGGCCCATCAATATGAGAATAGATATAACAAAGGTATGAATTAGATTCTAATGGACAGGTGCATCTTATGAGAATGAGATTTGAATGCACATCTAGCTAATTTAAGTCCAACAAAGAATCTATTCTTTACACAGGTGGAATATGATAAGTTAGAGTAAATAACCATTGACGGGAACTATATTTGATTAAGAAGATCAGTTCCCATACCTTTGCTTTTACCTTTCTTCCTTTGGGTGAAGAGTAACCCTTGAGGCTTGTGGCTTGCACTTACTTTCTTGTCGATTTTCATAAGTAAGCTCAAGAGATATGTTATTAGTAGCACAAGCACTAGTTTCCCTTTTAGTAATCATTTTTGAAAGGAATGAAAGATAGAATACTAAAACATGGAAACTTCATAGCATGAACTAGATTATCCATAAATGATGTTATGCCCAATTTAACTCATAAAACAAGCATAAATAATTTCTTAAGATTATGAAACAAATCTAGTTCATAACATGGAGAGCGATGAATGTAGAATAATCATATCCAATTTAAGTAAGAAGCACAACCACATAAATCATTGGACTGAATTTTCTTTTTATGTTAGATTACGCACTTCCAAAAAAACTTATTCTCTACAAGTGAGACTACTTGGGTTACCTAGATAAAAGCATTAGTCTCACTATTCCAGTTATAGAGAGAATTTTCCTTTTATAAGTGTCCTAAAGATTTGAATTCCTTACTTGACACCTTATTCTTTTAAGAACTTGGAATATCTCTCTATATCTAGAATCATGGCAATAATAAGATAATTAGTGAAAAGCATGCCATGAGGAACTTGCAACAGTTTAAAGCATGTAGATTGTCATAGTATAGAAATGATGAATATGCAATCTACCATATGAGAGGAATCTCCTCAAAGAATGGTGACATAATTTTAAGACATTTGAAGTGCTTCTTTTTCTATGTGACTACACAAGACACATGAGAAATGATAATTTAAGATACTTGCACTTGAAAACATAAGTGTTACCATCCTTTGGCTTTCCTCCATGTTGTAGGCCTTGATCTTTTCGCACAATATAATTCTTTATTTCCTACAACATCAATATCTTCCTCGAGATGATATGAGTCTTGAACATAATAAATTGAAATAACTTTGGGTCAATCTTGGATATATAGATCATTGAAGATTGATAGCTTGAGTTAATAAGAATTGAATTAACTCTCTCAAGCACCCCAAAGATTCATATCATCCCCTTCCCCTGCAAAGCTTATCAAGCATATTTTGGTACCCATCGCTTGATGGGTCCATTAAGGTTAGTCGACAAAGATCTAGGAACCCAAACGTCCTTTGTGTTAGCACTAGCTAAACTCATTACCTTTCTAGCACAAGTTGCAATTTTGGGTTGCCTAGTTACATGAGAATTAATTGACAAGCTAGGAGCGGGATAGTTACCAATGGGACAATCCTTGCATTGATGTCCCTTCTTTCGGCATATGTAGCAAAGTCGATCTTCAAGTCTTGAAGATTTCTTCTTTCCTTGATTCTTGCTTGCTAAATGGTTAGTCAATATTTTCTTTTCTAACCCTATGCCTTTTTGTTTCAAGTGGGGACAAGATCTAATTAAATGTCCCTACTTTGAGCATTTGAAACAAAGTTTATCATCCTTAATAGTAATCAAGTCATTTTTAATATAGGGACATGACCTAATCGAGTGTCCCTTTTCAAAGCATTCACTACACTTCCTACTTCTCTTAGTGTGAAGTGTGACTTGATTATTACCTTGGATGTTACCTTGCATGGAGGCATGGTTGAGGCTTTTGGCAGAGGTTTTGATTTTCTTCTTTTGTTCTTTCCTCTTAACAATCCTTAAGTCCTTGACATTTTCTTCAAGGGATTTAGTGCATGCCACGATTGTTCCCGTCTCAAGCTTCTTCACCATGTGATCACGGTTATCTTGAGAAGGTTGAGCAATGCACTTCCCTTTTAGTTGTGTCAAGCTCATCTTTAGCCTCTCATTTTCTTCTTTGAGCTTTTGATATGTATCATCTTTTGTTCCTGCAAATTCTAGCTCAAAGGAAGGTTTGCTTGTTGACGGACAACAAGCATTAGCACATGGTAATATAGTTTCAATTTGAATACATGTGCATGAGTGAGGTTGTTGGAATTTTGAGTTTTCTATTACAACCTCATGAGCAATGTTTAACATGATATGTTCATCCATAAGATTTTCATGAGAATATAGAAGCATATCATGTTTTTCTTGAAAAGCTAGATTTTCAATTTTTAGCTTTTCTACTTGGTCCTTAAGCAAGGCATTCTTATTTACCAATTGAGCGATACAATATAAAGAGTTATCTTGCTCAATTGAAATAGTTTCATACCTTTGGACCAAATCAACATGAGAGCACTTTAGCTCCTCATGTTCTTTAGTCAACTCATCAAAGCTTAGCATTTTTATGGAGAGAATATCTTCTAGCCTTTGATGAGCTTCGCTTTGCTCTCTCTCACTCTTTTTAGAAGTTTGAGCATAACCGCCTTATCTTCTTAACTTAGATGAGCGTAGAGTTGCATGAAGCTTCTTTCATCCTCCTCATCCTCATTTGTACTTCCGCTATCATTTTCATTAGCCACACAACATATGTGGGAATCGAAATGGGTAGACAAACCTTTTGGAGAGGTGGATTCATCGTTTGGTCTCCAACGTTCATTTTCTTCTTCTTCCTTCAAAGGGTTAGTTCCACAAGGACCAAAGGAAGTAGAAGCACAAAATGAACCATCATGTTTGGACTCATCAAATTTGCTTTTAATTTTAGTCCAAATATCATGTGCATTAGGAATATGTTCATAATGATTCATAATGAGGGCATGATAATCTTCTTTGCTAAGAGAATTACTCAAGATGTTAAAAGCTAGGTAGTTTAAGCGAATACATTTTGATCCTCCTCGAAAGCATTTTTCCTATCGTAACCAGAAGGTATGATACTCTTGCCTAAAATTTGTTCTAATTGAGGATCTATGGTTCTAAAAGCATTTATTACCCTAGTACACCATGAATCATAATTAGAACAATCGGGAAGCAATATCTCAAGAGTTACCTCATTGTTTTTCTTCGGAGGTGTCTTCTTGTTCTTGTGGGATCTTCTGCGAGCCATCACTTCGAGTTGTTAGACTCAATATGAAGTGCCTAGCTCCGATACCAATTGAAAGTCGCCTAGAGGGGGGTGGATAGGCGACACCTAAAAATTATAATTCTAAATCCGAACTAGATCCCTTGTTTAGTGGTTAGAACAAGATTCACAATCATCAGAGTATAAAACTAAGACCTTTGCTTGCAATGAGTATTGTTTTCGAAGAGTGCGGGATTTAATCAAGAACAATACTACTAGAAATGTTAGTGGAAAATAATGCAAGAGGGCTTAGATAAGAAGAAGAAGAAGATAAACACAAGTTCTTGCAAGGAGTTGCTTCACTAAATGAGAATTTAACTTGAAGCAACACAATATAATGTTAGCAAAGAATAGTGCAAGAGAACTTAGGAAGAAAGAGAACAAACAAATCACAAGCAATAAACACACGAGACACGAGTGATTTGTTTTACCGAGGTTCGGCCCTCGAAGGCCTAGTCCCCGTTGAGGAGTCCACTAAGGACGGGTCTCTTTCAACCCTTTCCCTCTCTCTACCGATCACCAAAGACCGGTGAGCTCTTCTTCTTCTCAAGGATCACTTAAGACCCCGCAAGGATCACCACACTCTTTGGTGTCTCTTGCTAGCTTTACAAGCCTCCAAAACTTTGGAGGAAGTTCAATGGGAGTCAAAACTCCACGCACAAATGAACGCAAGATGTAGCACACACTTTCTCTCAATGAATCTCATAAGGCACTAGAGCTAAACTCACACGAGAGGCTTTCTTTTGCTTGCTCTCTCTTTTGTGGCACTTGGGTGGGTTGTTGTGGTCTAAATCTTGTGTATAGAATGGATCAATGAATAGAGGTGGTTGGGAGGGCTTGGATATGTCAACTATATGACTTGGAATGTTGCTTGGGCTCCCACACCTTGAAGTGGCCGAATGGGGTGGTATTTATAGCCACCAACCAAATTGTAGCCGTTGGAGAAGGCTGTTGGCGATGGGCGCACCAGACAGTGTCCGGTGCGCCGCCACGTCATCCTATCGTTAGGGCTTGGAGCTAGTCGACCGTTGGAGGCTTTGTCCTCATGCGGCACCGGATAGTCCGGTGCTACACCGGACAGTCCAGTGCCCCTCTGACTTTCTGCTCTGATATCTGAATTGCACTGTTCACTTTGTAGAGACGACCGTTGCGCGCAGATAGCGGTTGCTCCGTTGGCACACCGGACAGTCCGGTGGTACACCGGACAATCCAGTGAATTATAGCGGAGCTGCGCCTAGGAAACCCGAAGGTGAAGAGTTTGAAGTCGATCCTCTCTGGGGCACCGGACACTGTCCGGTGGCACACCGGACAGTCCGGTGCGCCAGACCAGGGAGCACTTCGGTTTCTTTTTGCTCCTTTCTTTTGAACCCTTTCTTGTTTTTTCTATTGGTTTGTGTTGAACCTTTGGCTCCAGTAGAACATATATTCTAGAGCAAACTAGTTAGTCCAATTATTTGTGTTGGGTAATTCAACCACCAAAATCATTTAGGAAAAGGTTTGAGCCTATTTCCCTTTCACACCTCACTTACACCAATAAATAATCAACAAAAGACACTCAAACTAAATTATGCATCATGCTGGGATTATTTTTTATGTGTGCACATTGTGACAAAATAAAATAATAAATATGACAAAAATATATTAAAGTCCAAAGTGGAATTTAAAATCCAAAACGAAATGTAGAATTTAGAAAAGAGAAGAAAATAAGAATTTTGTGGATAAAAATAAGTAAACAAAAATATATTATTCCTCCACTAGAAGCTTGAATTTGTATACTTGACTCAATGGTGAAATTCGTATTCAAAATTCAAATTTAAATTAAAAATAGTTAAGAATAAAATAAAACAAGAAAGGAAAATAGAAAATAAAAGAAAAGGGAAAGGAAACCTACCTGGGCCTCAGAATTCATTTTCGGCCCACTTACTCTCTCGCGGCGCGTGGCCCAACCGGACTCTAGTGCCGACAACTGGGCCCCGCCCGTCGGTCTCTCACCCGCGCCCACCACGCAGCCCAGTGCCATTTGCGCGCGCGCGCGCCGTCAGCTGGGGCCGCGCGTCAGCCACCCTTGCCCGGTTACGATCTCTGGCACGTGGGCCCAGCTGCTCAGGGCGTCACCTACCTAGAGAAAAGGGCGAGGCCCTGGCGGGTATGTTGGGGCTCGTGGCCGGCCGTGGACCAAGCTCTAACCATATATGACCCCTCCCCTCGCGCCTCGCCTTCTCCTCAACCGACCACGCCGCCACCAGAGAAATCCTGGAGTAGTGTGGAGGAGAACTCGTCGCTACGGGAGAGGGGAGTAAGCCGCCGCCGGCGCACTCAGGTGTGTGCTACTGGTCGGGCTCCGCCACGGGCGCCGAACTATCTTAAAAGCCTTCCTGAGTAGTTGCACGGTGACCTCGGACGCGGTGGTGACCTAGGGGCTCAGGAATTCCTCGCCGTGGTTGAAGCTTGCCGCGGGGCCGCGCCGTTGCGCGGACAGCGTCAACCGTGCTCCATACCGAGGTAATATGGTCACCCTTCTGTCCGTTATTTCCTTGACGTGGCGTAGCATGGGTTCAATTAGTGAATGGGGGCGAGAATGGCGGAATTGGACAGCGCCGGCCATGGCTCCGCCGCGGCAGGGCCGAGCGCCGCCGTGCCTGTTGGCCGTGTGGGAAGAAGATGCCGCGACCGCTGGATTAGTAGCAGGCGGCTGGGATTAGATCTAGCGAGTGTTGGCCCTCGGCCGTCAATCGTGCAGAGAACGACCGCGATTAGAGATAGAAATACCCCTTCACGTATTGAATCCCAACCGTTGACACGAGATCGGACGGGTGCGTGCTGATCTCGGCCAAATAAAATCTTGACTGTTGATGTAGATCGGAGGGGCGTGGTTGAGAGCGGGTTCAAGATCTAATCTCAACCGCGGGGGTGTGATCGTGCGGTTGAGATCCTTCGGTACCACTTCGCCGAAGCCGTTTTACAAAAGAAACCCTCAGTTTCGGTTGATTAAACCCGCAGTCCACTCAGTAGCGCTATGTGTCTTAGGATTTCTTATGCGTTAGCCCCTGCGCTTTCCTGTAATTGATGCCCAGTCCAGAAGATTAGAAAATCCATTAAAAGTACATAGAAATTGATTTTAATGCATAAATAAATGCCAGGATTTGTTTAATTCATATAAAATTCATATGAACTCCAAATTACTCCATTCCAGTTTCTAAAATTTTGTAATATTATTCTCTATCACTTAGAGTCTCTGTTTTGACATGAAAACAGTAAGAAAATTAATTTCTCATTTAATCCTATTTTAAGCACATAAAACCTTTGGAAATTCATAACTTAAAATCTCTAACTCCAAAAATTATGATTCCTGTTCCTAGAATTTTAATTTAATGTGTAGATTATTATTATGTATTTTGTATATATGTTTGGTGTGATGTTAATTCTCTTTATATACTGTGCTTGTTTGTATTGTGGCGAGTAGAAGAGCCTGTGACTGAGGATCCTGGTGACCAGCAGATAGAAGTAGCTGAGCAGGAGCTCATTGAAGGCAAGTTGTGTCCTTGACCACTTTTATACCCAATAATGTTCTTTAATATCATTTATTCATGCATAGGTTTAATTTTGATGAGACCCAATAGGTCACCCTAGTCTGTTTATCCATGTTACATTGTTTACCCCTGAATCACTTGGGTAGTTTTGCTATTGCTTTACATGATTTTGGGATAATCTTTCATTATATCCATGTTCTAGTTATTTTGTTATTCTATTTATGTTCATGTCAAGATCATTAATGTTAATTGGAACATGGAGCTTAACTTGAGAAACATGTGCCACCACAAGGGAGGAATGAGACCCCTTGGCTAACTAATTAGGAAAGCTAGTGGAAGACTACCTTACCCGAAAGGGGCAAGGGCAGTAGGGGAGTTGCATGCAAGGAGGTTCTCGGGTTGATTTTGCTGCGATGGCGGTCAGACGGGGGATTCTTGCAAGTGCTCTTCCCACAAACTGTAGCGGGTTTTCGGAAGCTAGTGGAACTTTGTAAAGGCCTCGTAGTGTTGTCCTGCCTCGATTCCTAGGTAGAGGTGTATGGGAGTCACGATCCCTTGGTAGATGGGTAACATGACTTGTGGGTAAAGGGTACAACCTCTGCAGAGTGTAAAACTGGTATACTAGCCGAGCTCACGGTCATGAGCAGCTCAGGACTCTCGCATGATTAATTTATGTAACTTAGATTCAATTTTGTCATTTGCATTACATGGGTTTATTTATTAATTTTGTTCTATTACTCTATTTAAGGTTTGGTATTTACTTACACTTAGTAACTACTAATAAAATTTTGACCAACTAATTAAAAGCAATGCTCAGCTTTAACCCATGTTGTTGATTAGCCTTACACATCACATGAACTCCCACCTTTGGTGAGTTCATGCCCACTGGTTCCCCACAACTTGTTAAGCTATGATCATGTGTGAGCTCACCCTTGCTGTTTCATACCCCCCACAGGAGAAGAACAGGTGGTTCAGGAGGAGCCTCAAAGCGAGGAGTTTGATCTGATCTAGGTGGCGTTCCCCAGTTGACATTGGCGCCAAGGATGATCCTTAGTTCGTTTTATATTTATCTTTTATTTTGTAATAAGACTTCCGCTATGTAATAATTATTCTGATGTTATTGTGACATTTATCTCTATACACTCTGTTATTATATATGTTGTCTTCTTGGCGTATGTATGAGATGCACCTGGCTTTGTTCCTTAAAGCCCGGGTGTGACACGCGAGTGCGTGCCCAAGTGCGCAGGCGTGAGCGCCACTGCCTCGACTCGAACGACGGCTCACCTTCTCGCCTGCCTAGCGTGTCACCGCTCCGGCGTCTGTTCCTCTTCGCCTTCCAGCAAATGAAAATCGTCGTGCTTTCCCCTCCCATCTTCCCCATTTTCTCTATAGTAACGCCGCCATTCATGGCCGTTAATGATGTCGTCGCCGGTTTCCTTCTCCAACGCTCTCTATCCCCTCTCTTTTTCTCCATTTAGCAGGCGCCGAGCTCCCTTGGATCAGTCCTCTGGTGTGAATCATCTAGGCCCCTAAGTGGTGTTTTGGTAACTAATGACAACTAATTGTGGACTAACAATTCTTGGAGAAATAAGAATGCAGGATTGGACCACAGGAAACAGTAAAGTCTTTGCGACTTATAACCATTGATTGTGGATTAAGTGAAGGCAAAGGTAAAATATAGGTTTTTGTTTCTGCCGGTCAGCAGGTGTTTAGAGAAGAAATTGATCGGATTAATAGGATAGACAGTCGTACTATTAAGAGGGGTCAATGAACTTGTTCGGTGTAAAACTTAGTGCCTTGTAGAGTATAAACAGTAGCATTTGCATGAGGGCTAACAGCACTTCGGGTTTCAAAATATAAATTCTTTTGAACAAGCGCAAAAATATCATCTCTATGGTCGGCAGACCGTCCGGTCTAGAAGACCGGATCATCCGCGACTCTGTCAGAGAAGTCTGCTGGCACCTTGTCTCTGTCTCCCTTCGCGGACCATCTGGGACAAGAGGCCGGACCGTCCGCATAAGCTGAATTGAGTTTGGGCAGGGACATGTGTTTTTGTGTCCTTGCACTACGGACCGTCCGGGGTTTTTAGCTGAACGATAAGTGGTCCATGTGCGGACCGTCCGGCCATTAATGACGTACAGTCTGCTCGAATTGTTTTGACTAACCAGTGCTCTGTTATTCCAAGTTGACAGGTCCCGAACCGTTCGGCCCAGGAGGGTGGACCGTCCGGCCTTGACTTTTTCTGACAGTTTTGACATGTTTCAAATGGTCCATATAGCCGTTACTGGTATGGTGACCGTCCGGCCATGGCGCGGACCGTCCGCGTGTGCGCAAAAGCTGTGCTAGTTGCACATAATGGCTATGTTTGAGTTGTGGGCTATAAATAGACGTGGAGCTCGTGTATGAGGCCTCTCTTGGCCATTCCTAGCACACATTGAGCTCATTTGTGATCCTCCAACTGAAACTCTCACACTCGTTGCTTGAGATCGCATTCTAGTGAGTGATTGAGAAGTTCTAGTGTATTTGCATTCTTTGTGATCTTTTGAGTTACTAGGTGGTACACCGGGCAAGTGTCATCGACTTGTTACTCTTGGAGGTTGCCGCCTCCTAGACAACTCGGGTGTTGTCTCCGTCGAGCTCTCCGTGAAGATTGTGGAGGAGCCGCTGCATTGATTGTGAGGGGTTCGCGCCCACCTCGTCGGAGCGGCAAAGGCGATGCTAGTGGAATCGAGGTATTGAGTGAGTTCTTGTCCACTTGGCTCAAAGATCAAGCCATGTCTTGGTAGAGGGGCATGTGAGAGCTTGAATTCCACCTCAACGTGGATTAGGGGTGATCGGCAAATCACCGATACCACGGGATAAATTTCAGTGTCATTCTCTCAACTTTTACTCATTACTTGAAAGTAGTTAGTAATTTGTGTATTGTCTATCTTTTGTAGTGTTAGCATAAATTGCTCATTATATTTTGTTGACTCATTAAGGCTAGTAATTTTATATCTCTTGTTGATTTGATTAAATCTCTCTAGTGTATTTTATTTTAGTCAAAACCGTCTATTCACCCCCTAGCTGGTGTCCTAGATCCTACATCCGGTCACCAAGCTCGTGCCCCCGCTCTCCACTCCTCTGTTCGCCGTAGAAACGTCACTGACCAAAGGTCCGGAATAGGCACTCTGCTCGCTGACCCTACCTCCGACCCCGCGCCTCCTCCTCTCATTTCCGCTGCACTACCCGTACGAACGCCGCCAGCCCTCTACTCGTCTCGACGTCGCCACCCGTGCCCCCATCCACCCTCTGCGCAAGTAGCAGCAAGGTGAACGCAATTCAATCTAGCCCCTGATAATGTGTAAAAATTATTTAGACAATTTTTTCTAGCTCAAAAGAAAGTGAAAATAAACCCATGTGATTTTATGTGCTATCACGATCTAATTTCTGTATCGTTATGTAATTTTAGCTGTATATTTTTGAGTTTGAAATCATGTGTATACTGAACGATTAATTTCATGTGTATGTGATAATCTATTTAAATTAGTGTCTGCTATCTTTTGTATTTGTGTATCTTAATTTGGTTATGTTGGTTGAGAATTAATTTAAATACAGATTACTAGAGTGAAGGATTAAGGGATAGGTAGACCACATATTTATAACCAAAATACTGGATGAATAATTCTACGGTTACCTTTGCTCAGGATAAACTGTAGATTTTTAGTCAAAATGTATGTGTTTGTATGTGCGATTATACACAAATTGCTTATTCACTAAGTCATGCTAGGGTCTCGATTAATATTAAAATAATATAGCGACTATGTCTATTGTAAACTAAATAGTAGAATTAAATTGGTAGTTTAATTTAGTTCTCTTAAATATTAAGGTTACGTGACTTTTTAAATAATATTGTAATGTCTACTATAATTTCCCTTTAGGAAGAAAGAATAAAAATAAACCCACGTGCTATTTGGTAGAAATAATTAATTAACTAATTAATCTAGCTCCATAGAGTTTGGTTTAGCGCTACATCTATATTAATGAATTTATATAGTATGCACTTCCATAGTCAAATTTGCCACATAGATTTCTCTAGAGAAATATGCAAACAAAACAAATAGTATGTGATGTCGTAGCAAATGAGATGATCATTGATGTGTTTTATTTTATACTATAGTTACAAATCAACTTTTGTTTTTGAAAGTTTTTCTTTTATAAGTATGAATTGTATAATGCATGTTTTATTGTTTGTTGAATGGTGTATGTTTATTTATTGGTGTATGTTTTCTTTTTGTATGTGCGATGTGTGAATCTATTAGAAGCTGATTGTGTGGTAGAGGACCCGAATACGTTTGAGGAAGACCCGCATGACGTATTTGATCAAGGCAAGTGGATTCTCCCTCTGTATTTCTGTTTGAACCCAAATAATGCATATAATAATGTTTATTTTTGGATATCTGCATAAATTTGATGGGATTTGCCTAAATAGGATTGCATAGAAATACCAACCCTATTTCTAGATTACCCTGTGATAAACACTATGCTTAGTAAAAGTGCTACTGCTCAACCTGATTATTATGATGTCACACTTTAATGATACTATTGTTCTGTAAATGAAATTTGTATTATGATTTTAACCCGATGGTTAAACAAGATCATGTTGTACTAAACGGAACATGGAGTGACCATCCAGGATAACAGTGTAACCACGAGTGATATCATGGCTCTAACTTTGGTAAATAGCTTTATAGACTTAGTGCTTAGCAACCCTACCTGAAAGATGGGCAAGAGGGGGCAGCAATGGTTTGGTGGCAGGTCATGTTAACATGGGGTGGTAGTCTTGGCTAAGTTACCTCGTCCAGAGAGTCACCAATACTGACGTGGAAACCTTAGCGGGTGGCTTTGTACTAAGAATATTTTGTGAAAGCCTCATAATAGATCCCTCGTCATTCACCTCGGCAGTGTTTAAGGGTCCGTACAACCCAGGCTAGATGAGATACATGGCTTGTGGGTAAAGTTGTACAACCTTTGCAGAGTGTAAAACTGATATGTCAGTCGTGCTCACAATTAAGAGCAACCTGGACCCTCACATGATAACTAAACTTAAAGATGGAGAATAAATCGTGATCCGATTATTTATAAATGGTTGCTTAAGTCGTTTCACTTAAGTGTTTTTGAGATATAATCATGTACTTATGTTTAATTGGGAATTTTGGGATACACTTACAATTAGTAAGTTAGGCATTGTTCATAAAATATTGACAAATTAAAATGCTCACCATTTAACCATAGTCTACCTTGTCAACCTTGCATAACTCCTCCCATTTGCTGAGACCCCACCATAAGTGAGCTCACCCCTTGCTAATTTTTTTATCAGGAACTGATGAGGAAGACTGTGACGATGGTGACGAGTACTGAGTCTAGCGACGCTGTAACACCCTAAATCCATCAATTGAAGGTAACTTAGTTTATATTATTATTTTTTTAGAAAGGAAAAATACTTATGATTTCTAACAGTAAAATGTAATATATATAATTTGAACAATTTTTGAATAGATAAAATTTAATCAAGTGTTTGAAGCATTCATGCTGGAGTATAAATTTTGGTTGAATTGATTTGCAAATACAATCTTTGATTTAATCATATAAAGGAAATCTTGTTTTATAAAATAATAAGGAATTATTAATATATTATCGTTATAATATGTATTTTATTTTGTTAATAACTTTTCAAATGATAGTGCTTGCAAAAACTCCATTTTTATTTTCTTGTGGTGGAGATCTTTTATTAAAAATAGAATTCTTCCTAAAACAATATTCTTCTACAAAACAGCTATTTATTTGTGTTAATATTATTTTGGAAGTTTTTTTTTCTACAGTGAATATATATGTATATATTGTTACCATAAAAAGAAATTCGAAAATAAAAAGAAAAAAAAAACAAAACCCTAGCCCTGGCCGAATTCGGCCCATTAGGCCCATGAAGCCAGCCGGCCGCCCCCTAACCCTAAGCCGCGCGCGCCCCAGTCTCCAGCCGCCGCCGCCGCCAGGGGAAAATCCCCCTTCTCCCCTTTCTGCGCGCGGGCCCCACCTTTCCATCTCTCCCTCTCTGACCACCGCCGCTTCCTCTCTCCCTTCCGTTCCTCTCTCTCCCCTTGCTTCTCTCTCTCTTGCGCGACGCAGCCTCCAGACGACCGAGCCGCCAGCGCCCCGACGCCCTGCCCCGTGCCGCGACAGTGCACACAGAGCCGACCGCAGCACGCGCCCGTCTGCCGCGATCCGAGCAATCGAACCGACCCGCGCAGAGCCGTTTCTTCCATCGCGTGTAATGGAGCTTTCACTGCGACCGTTACTCCCTCCCCACGTTCATCCTCCATTAAGATCAACGCCATTGATGGCCATGAAACACCCGACGACCTCTGCTCTCCCTCTCTCTCTATAAAGTCCCAGCCGAGCCCTCTCCTTCTCCCTGCTCGAGCTCGCTCTCTCTTCTCGCGCCTCCCTCGCTCTCGCAGTGTAGTTCGCCGGAGTTCACCGCTGTTCGTCGCCGGAGTTCGACCACGCCATCGCAGTCCGCCCCGCCGTCTGTGGAGACTCACCGGAGCTCGTGTTCACCGTCCACGTTTCCCCGCCGGAGTTCCATCCGCGCAGCACGACGATCGCGCCCGTTCCCCTGCCCGTTGAACCCTCACTGCTCGTCGACATTCATCCTGCGCAGGAAACGAAAACACAAGGTCTAAGACAATCCCGAAATATTTATTTTCTAAATCATGTTTTGAATTTATTGTGAATTACTGTTGTAATATTATGATGCGATTTGGTGATTCGTATATGATTGTAGAGATTTTGTTTTATACGTGTAGTCAAAATCGAACCCGCGACAATACCTTGAAAATGCGTATGATTTTATAATTCCAAAAATGAGCACGGTCACTATTCACTACTTTAGTGATTTTCATACTCGAATTGTTTATAATTGATTTCGCTTTAGTATGTGGAGCGATAACCGGATAGTATTGATATAAGAATAATAGGAATTAAGCCACGTATTTTCGGTCGAATGAAAATATATAGATTTTACTCATGAGTATAGCACTTAATCACTTAGAATAGTAAAATGCTCATTTATGTCATAATAACCATGAATATGTGATTAAAAGTCCCATTTAGTAATTTACAATTAATGCTTAGTATATTGATGCTAGAAGAATTAAATAAACAATTTTTAGTTACATGTATAAATTCTATTTAGAAAAGAAAGGAGAAAACTGAAATAGTAGAATTTATAATAGTGTTAAAATGACTTAACTAGGCACTTATACTTTCCTAATAAAGAAAATAATAGTTATATTGGTAAACATAGGTTTCTTACTAAAGAATTAGAGAACTTGTTTCTAACTATAAAATGACCTTTTTAATAGACATCATGATGTTGATTTAATAGGATTTGTTATAGATGTTTAAGTGTAGCCGTACTAAATAATAATATGTCTAATAATGATATAATGGCTTAATTAAGTGCTCACGTCGTTATAACTAAAACAATAGTTAATAACATACCAATGAATATAATATTCATTTTTAAATATCTAGATCATATGTTTCTAAACTAAATGAAAAGATAAATAATAGAGTAATTATGTCCTCTCATAACCTAGTTAATTAGATTTATATTTGTTTACAACTGGTTATATAGGCTTAATTATTTAATCAAAATTAGTTCATATTATTTATATATGTGTCACTTAGTTTTTCCTAAAGAATAAACTAAGGAAATTAGTGTTCATGTTCTTTAATAATGATGTTAGTTGCATATTGTTTTGTATATAGCTTTCTTAATAAAGAATATAGGACATGTACTTTCTAATAAAAATAAAGTTGCTTATTCATTGTCTTTTACATAAAAGTTCATTTAAGACATATATCATAACTTTCCATAAATAGGTGTTTAATCTTTTCACATAAAATCTATTTAGACTTATATCTTAATTTGTCATAAGTAATTGGTTAACAATATTTATAATGCTTCATAATGCTTCTAAAATTAATAACGTGATTAGTAGCCCATTAACCTTAGATATATATAACTTATATCTATTCTAAAAGGTTAAAAATGTTTAATATCGTTATAACGTGTTTTATTGTCTTATAAATGTTTTATCTTAGACGTATCGCGTATGACATTTTATAAAAGATTAAATTAGTGAACATAATATTTGTATAGTTTAATTAAGACATTTTAAGCTCATGTCTTGTTTTATAAAGTATAGATCACACATTTTCTCAAGAATACCCTCTTATTATAACCATGACTTGCGACGTATTTGAAAAGCGAACGCTCTTTTCGTTAGGCTCTCTTTTAGCTTTACGTATGGTGAATGTGGTATGTTATTGAGTGGTGTTTGTTCTTCTTGTTTGTTTGTGTGATATTCAGTGGTTGATCTAGTAGTTAAGAATCAAGATCTATTCCTATCCGTGGAAGAACCTCAAGTTTTCAATAAGCAAGGCAAGTGGACTTCTCCCTCTGCATACTCTGTTTGATCCCAAACAATACATTTAATAAAGTTTATTCTTTTGGATATATATGCATAATTTGACGGGTTACCTATTTAGATAACCTTTCCAACCTTATTCCTTGATCAAACCTGGGAATTATACTTTACATTAGTAGCTATGCTATTGCTACAACTTAACTTTATGCAGTCACTCCCGCTTATGATATTAATGTTC
Organism: Zea luxurians; assembly: GCA_029449295.1. Taxonomy (NCBI): domain Eukaryota; kingdom Viridiplantae; phylum Streptophyta; class Magnoliopsida; order Poales; family Poaceae; genus Zea; species Zea luxurians. The sequence continues at coordinate 20,307,821 of JAOPSE010000042.1, forward strand.
CAAAATTGGTAAGTTTACATTATTGTTGTTAACCCGATGGTTAAACAAGATTATTGCATATTAATTGGAACATGGAGTGACCACCCGGGAAAACAGTGCTACCATGAGGACTATCATGGCTCTGGTCTTGGCTAAATAACTAGGGAAGTCTTATGTTGGGTGTTGGTCGTGGTCGACAGGAACGGGGGCATCTGGCAAGCTCTTATAGTTCTGGCTCAGGCAGATTGGATACGGGCATAGTTCCCAAAGCTTTACCCTGTAGTCTGGACTATAAGTTGGTTACGGTAGGTGTGCCTTATGCAGTTTGACCATTTCCAGCATTTGCGTAATGAGGACTCTAGGGAGAAGCCTCGTAGTGAGACCCTGGCCATTCACCTCGGAAGTGAATACGGGTCTAGCTAACCCGGGCTAGAAGGGAATCGCGACTCATGGGTAAAGATGCGCCACCTCTGCAGAGTGTAAAACTGATATATCAGCCGTGCTCACGGTTATGAGCAGCCTGGACTCCTCACATGATATTTGAACTTGAAGATGGAAATAAATCGAGATCCGATGATCTGCCAATGGTTTGCTTAAGTGGTTTCACTTAAGTGTTTTTGAAATACTCTCATACTTTTGTTTAATGGGAATACTTGGGATTTACACTTATTAGTAAGACAGGTGTTGTTAATAAAATGTTGACCAACTAAAATGCTTACTGCTCAACCTCAGCCTCACCTTGTTAGACCTTGCATTAGTTTTTCCCCCACTTGCTGAGCCCCGACCATAAGTGAGCTCACCCTTGCTTAATTTTGATCAGAAGTTGCAGATGAAGATATGATGCTGAACTCCATGGATGCTAGTCTAGTGATACCCCCGGTCATCTTCCTGTGGATGGATGTCCTTGTTTCGCTGTACTTTGATGAATAAAGGTTAAGACATTATGTCTGTTCGAAGTGTAATATGAATATAATCGTTATTTACGCTTTTATGCATTGTTCTTTTGATATATTACACTTGTGACGTCAACATATGTGTGGAAATAGATCCTGGCACACATATGGTATGCGCTCGGTTCTACCCCCTGGAACCGGGTGTGACAGAAGTGGTATCAAAGCAATGTGACCGTAGGTTGCTAGATTAGTTAGAAATGGAAAGCTCAGTCAGTCTTTCAAAGCTTGATATATTTTCCTCCATAAGAACATACTTTATATCAAAACTCGTCTCTTTTATTTTCAACTCTTCTAGTCTGATTTTGGTCTATCAGAAGACTCTACTCAGAAGCATTGCAAAATGATCAAGCAAGATTGCAGAACTTGAAGCAAAGTTTGCGAGAAGAAACCTTTTCGAAGCTATCAACGATGCCCTATTCTCTATCTTATTCCCACTCCGCAAGAAGTTTTGTTATGGATCCCCTGGATCTATTATTTGACTTCTTTGCTAGGTTGATAGGATAGTTCTTTAGTATTAAGATTTTCGACTAGATCAGTAATGGCGATATTATATTATAAGTGGTTTTCTAATCCCTAATATTGCTATATAACCCTTGACTTCTTATACTTTTGTTGTCTTGCCATTTTATTGCCACCCTTGTGCAATATCTACCTTGATATATTAAACTTTTGCCTCTCTACTTTTCTCCTTGATAATGCTTTCTCCCTATTGAATTCTTATACTTTTGCTTTCATGCCATTGTATTGCCACCCTTGCGCAATACCTACCTTGATGTATGAAACCTTTGGCTCTCAACTCCTTGATAATTCTTACCCAACTCCTTGACTTTATAATATCTTTCTTATTCCAAACCTTGTCTCACCTTTTGTTTTGGTTGAATGAGTAGAATTGGATTATGTTGTGTTGGTATGCTTGAGTTTATTGTCCTTTGTGTTCATGTTTGGTTTGCTTCTTTGAAATGATTGTTGGTGTATTGTGTGACTTTTGTCCACAAAGACATCATTTAGCTAGGTAAAACCTTAGATGGGTTTTCTCTGCTCTCTATAATCTATCTTTACTCAACCCTTTCGTCCCTTCCATTTTCCCATACCCATACAGATGTCAGACCCTGGAATGTCAACTGCAAGTGATGTCATTAAGTGCAAAGAATGCGGTGTGTTGGCAAGTCAAAACAGCACTATAAATGAAACAGCTGATGAACAAACCTTCAAGACACAAAAGGATGAACAACCAAACCAAAAGACAAGTGACCTTGGAACATGTTGTTGTTGTGAGTACTATGGAATTCCTTGTCGCCAGATCAGTACAAACGAAAGTGAAACTACAAAACAGAAGAACCGGATTTTATTTTCTGGCATAGACAGACAAATGTCTCCCCAAGAACAACTAATAGCAGATTCTCTCATACCTAATGCACTGTCAGTTGATGAATTGCAAAGTTTTCCAAAGAGGAAACATCACAAGGATGCCTAGCCCCAAGAAGAAACACATGAGTGTTACATTGATGGATGGACTATTACTTGCACACAGTTTCAGCCTCGTCGTCGCATCAGGTCCAAGAAACAAAAACGGAAACATGGAAAGAGTCAAGAAATAACTTCAAGAAAAGCTTGCTATCAATGTGGACGTGAAGGTCATTACTTCCGTAACTGTCCTGAGAAGAGTTCGCTACAGATCACCTCCGAGATGAAGCTATCTCAGTCTTCAGACATGGAATGTGAACAAAAATGCATAGAAATTTCTACCAACACCATAAATACAACTCCACCATGTAACTTATCAAGTCGTGCTTGCTTTGGCTGTGGTGGTACCGACCATCTTGTTAATGGTTGTCCTAAGAAGGATGTGGAGATCAATAAGGTTCAAAAGAAAAGACAACACCCTCAAACTCATGCATCAACAAAGAATAAACAACGAAAAGAGACCACAGGAAGGATAAGTTATGCAGTGACAGGAACCATTCGAAGTGATAATGCAGTAATTTTTGGAACACTAGTCATTCACAAAACCATCGCCACCGTGTTGTATGATCCTCATACGACACATTCTTTTATCAGTGCCCAGTTTGCAACAAAGTATGGTATCTTTAAGTGTCCCTTGAGATCAAGGAAGACCATCAGTGCACCTGAAGGAAAAATGTTAGTAAACTACATATGTCCAAAAGTAAGTGTTAAAATCAACGGGATAGATTTTCCAGCTGATCTCCTAGTGATAGAATCAATAGGAAAGGATGTGATTCTTGGAAAGAATTGGTTACAAAGAACTAAGGCAGTAATCCAACATACTGAGAGAACCATGTGTTTGGAAACCCCGTCTGGAGAAAGAATAGTAGTTGAAGACAATCGACCTCCAGCTCAGATTGGTACATCTGTCAAGGAAGAATAATATATCGTTTAGCTAGAAGGAGGAGTATGTCTCACGAAAAAAAAATGTCAAGGTGTTGCCCCTTTGGGAAATTGTAATTGTGCTAAGTGATATATGAAATAAATTTGGAGAATCTGTCGCACCTATTGTGTTTTGCCTCTTTATAAAGAAAATAAAGTATGGTGTCATCTGTTATATGCAAACAGTATGATACTCTAGTTGCCCTAAAGTCCCGCTCAAGTCTTTCTCTCAAATTGTGCTCAAAGAAAAAAATGTTGGATCAGAAAGATGATTTGGATATCATGCTCTGAAATCTATAAAAGTTCAAAACATCTTTGTTAAGGAATATAACACCTGTAAACTCTTGAAATATGAGGAAGCTAGAAACCATCCTTGTTCCTTGACTAATCTTATCTTGGAAATCAAAAAGTTGTGTTCGCTCTTCATCTTAATGTCATACAAGCCCCTTATGCAGTCTGTCTCACTAACTCTTTTTATCCTCTGACTAGATGATGAACCCCAATGGAAATGAAGTAAATGATGCCAACGACAATATTCCTACCTTAACAACTATGAACGAGAAAAATGAGTCACAGAGATATTCGATGAATGGAATGAAGAACAACAAAAGGAATAGAAAAATGTTTGGATACATGATTAGTCCACCTCAACCACAAGCGAAAGCCACGAAACACATGGATACCCAAACAGAAGAATCAAGTCAGACTCAGTTATATGAGATACAGACACCCGGTCAACCCTCACCCCCTGTTGGTCAAGAAAAGTTGACTCGCAAAGAACTCAAAGCAAGAGGTGCTTGCTACTACTGCAAAAATGAAGAACATATTATTCGCGAATGCCCCAAGAAGCGTCTAGACCGAATAAAGAAGAAAGCTGCCAAGCAGGACCTAAGCAATAATTCAGAAGACCTACCGTTTTATAAGTATGATGATGAAGGTCGCTTGATTAGTATACATTTTGGAGCAAAGAAGTAAGGAATTTCCTTAAGTTTGGAGGAGTTCAATGAGAACTAAGAACCTACAAATAAACCATGTATCTCCCTTGCTTTCGTGCTAAATCTTTCTTAATCTCGAGGACGAGATTCTTTTTAAGAGGGGTAGATTTTGTAACACCCTAAATCCATCAATTGAAGGTAACTTAGTTTATATTATTATTTTTTTTAGAAAGGAAAAATACTTATGATTTCTAACAGTAAAATGTAATATATATAATTTGAACAATTTTTGAATAGATAAAATTTAATCAAGTGTTTGAAGCATTCATGCTGGAGTATAAATTTTGGTTGAATTGATTTGCAAATACAATCTTTGATTTAATCATATAAAGGAAATCTTGTTTTATAAAATAATAAGGAATTATTAATATATTATCGTTATAATATGTATTTTATTTTGTTAATAACTTTTCAAATGATAGTGCTTGCAAAAACTCCATTTTTATTTTCTTGTGGTGGAGATCTTTTATTAAAAATAGAATTCTTCCTAAAACAATATTCTTCTACAAAACAGCTATTTATTTGTGTTAATATTATTTTGGAAGTTTTTTTTTCTACAGTGAATATATATGTATATATTGTTACCATAAAAAGAAATTCGAAAATAAAAAGAAAAAAAAAACAAAACCCTAGCCCTGGCCGAATTCGGCCCATTAGGCCCATGAAGCCAGCCGGCCGCCCCCTAACCCTAAGCCGCGCGCGCCCCAGTCTCCAGCCGCCGCCGCCGCCAGGGGAAAATCCCCCTTCTCCCCTTTCTGCGCGCGGGCCCCACCTTTCCATCTCTCCCTCTCTGACCACCGCCGCTTCCTCTCTCCCTTCCGTTCCTCTCTCTCCCCTTGCTTCTCTCTCTCTTGCGCGACGCAGCCTCCAGACGACCGAGCCGCCAGCGCCCCGACGCCCTGCCCCGTGCCGCGACAGTGCACACAGAGCCGACCGCAGCACGCGCCCGTCTGCCGCGATCCGAGCAATCGAACCGACCCGCGCAGAGCCGTTTCTTCCATCGCGTGTAATGGAGCTTTCACTGCGACCGTTACTCCCTCCCCACGTTCATCCTCCATTAAGATCAACGCCATTGATGGCCATGAAACACCCGACGACCTCTGCTCTCCCTCTCTCTCTATAAAGTCCCAGCCGAGCCCTCTCCTTCTCCCTGCTCGAGCTCGCTCTCTCTTCTCGCGCCTCCCTCGCTCTCGCAGTGTAGTTCGCCGGAGTTCACCGCTGTTCGTCGCCGGAGTTCGACCACGCCATCGCAGTCCGCCCCGCCGTCTGTGGAGACTCACCGGAGCTCGTGTTCACCGTCCACGTTTCCCCGCCGGAGTTCCATCCGCGCAGCACGACGATCGCGCCCGTTCCCCTGCCCGTTGAACCCTCACTGCTCGTCGACATTCATCCTGCGCAGGAAACGAAAACACAAGGTCTAAGACAATCCCGAAATATTTATTTTCTAAATCATGTTTTGAATTTATTGTGAATTACTGTTGTAATATTATGATGCGATTTGGTGATTCGTATATGATTGTAGAGATTTTGTTTTATACGTGTAGTCAAAATCGAACCCGCGACAATACCTTGAAAATGCGTATGATTTTATAATTCCAAAAATGAGCACGGTCACTATTCACTACTTTAGTGATTTTCATACTCGAATTGTTTATAATTGATTTCGCTTTAGTATGTGGAGCGATAACCGGATAGTATTGATATAAGAATAATAGGAATTAAGCCACGTATTTTCGGTCGAATGAAAATATATAGATTTTACTCATGAGTATAGCACTTAATCACTTAGAATAGTAAAATGCTCATTTATGTCATAATAACCATGAATATGTGATTAAAAGTCCCATTTAGTAATTTACAATTAATGCTTAGTATATTGATGCTAGAAGAATTAAATAAACAATTTTTAGTTACATGTATAAATTCTATTTAGAAAAGAAAGGAGAAAACTGAAATAGTAGAATTTATAATAGTGTTAAAATGACTTAACTAGGCACTTATACTTTCCTAATAAAGAAAATAATAGTTATATTGGTAAACATAGGTTTCTTACTAAAGAATTAGAGAACTTGTTTCTAACTATAAAATGACCTTTTTAATAGACATCATGATGTTGATTTAATAGGATTTGTTATAGATGTTTAAGTGTAGCCGTACTAAATAATAATATGTCTAATAATGATATAATGGCTTAATTAAGTGCTCACGTCGTTATAACTAAAACAATAGTTAATAACATACCAATGAATATAATATTCATTTTTAAATATCTAGATCATATGTTTCTAAACTAAATGAAAAGATAAATAATAGAGTAATTATGTCCTCTCATAACCTAGTTAATTAGATTTATATTTGTTTACAACTGGTTATATAGGCTTAATTATTTAATCAAAATTAGTTCATATTATTTATATATGTGTCACTTAGTTTTTCCTAAAGAATAAACTAAGGAAATTAGTGTTCATGTTCTTTAATAATGATGTTAGTTGCATATTGTTTTGTATATAGCTTTCTTAATAAAGAATATAGGACATGTACTTTCTAATAAAAATAAAGTTGCTTATTCATTGTCTTTTACATAAAAGTTCATTTAAGACATATATCATAACTTTCCATAAATAGGTGTTTAATCTTTTCACATAAAATCTATTTAGACTTATATCTTAATTTGTCATAAGTAATTGGTTAACAATATTTATAATGCTTCATAATGCTTCTAAAATTAATAACGTGATTAGTAGCCCATTAACCTTAGATATATATAACTTATATCTATTCTAAAAGGTTAAAAATGTTTAATATCGTTATAACGTGTTTTATTGTCTTATAAATGTTTTATCTTAGACGTATCGCGTATGACATTTTATAAAAGATTAAATTAGTGAACATAATATTTGTATAGTTTAATTAAGACATTTTAAGCTCATGTCTTGTTTTATAAAGTATAGATCACACATTTTCTCAAGAATACCCTCTTATTATAACCATGACTTGCGACATATTTGAAAAGCGAACGCTCTTTTCGTTAGGCTCTCTTTTAGCTTTACGTATGGTGAATGTGGTATGTTATTGAGTGGTGTTTGTTCTTCTTGTTTGTTTGTGTGATATTCAGTGGTTGATCTAGTAGTTAAGAATCAAGATCTATTCCTATCCGTGGAAGAACCTCAAGTTTTCAAAAGGCAAGTGGACTTCTCCCTCTGCATACTCTGTTTGATCCCAAACAATACATTTAATAAAGTTTATTCTTTTGGATATATATGCATAATTTGACGGGTTACCTATTTAGATAACCTTTCCAACCTTATTCCTTGATCAAACCTGGGAATTATACTTTACATTAGTAGCTATGCTATTGCTACAACTTAACTTTATGCAGTCACTCCCGCTTATGATATTAATGTTCCAAAATTGGTAAGTTTACATTATTGTTGTTAACCCGATGGTTAAACAAGATTATTGCATATTAATTGGAACATGGAGTGACCACCCGGGAAAACAGTGCTACCATGAGGACTATCATGGCTCTGGTCTTGGCTAAATAACTAGGGAAGTCTTATGTTGGGTGTTGGTCGTGGTCGACAGGAACGGGGGCATCTGGCAAGCTCTTATAGTTCCGGCTCAGGCAGATTGGATACGGGCATAGTTCCCAAAGCTTTACCCTGTAGTCTGGACTATAAGTTGGTTACGGTAGGTGTGCCTTATGCAGTTTGACCATTTCCAGCATTTGCGTAATGAGGACTCTAGGGAGAAGCCTCGTAGTGAGACCCTGGCCATTCACCTCGGAAGTGAATACGGGTCTAGCTAACCCGGGCTAGAAGGGAATCGCGACTCATGGGTAAAGATGCGCCACCTCTGCAGAGTGTAAAACTGATATATCAGCCGTGCTCACGGTTATGAGCAGCCTGGACTCCTCACATGATATTTGAACTTGAAGATGGAAATAAATCGAGATCCGATGATCTGCCAATGGTTTGCTTAAGTGGTTTCACTTAAGTGTTTTTGAAATACTCTCATACTTTTGTTTAATGGGAATACTTGGGATTTACACTTATTAGTAAGACAGGTGTTGTTAATAAAATGTTGACCAACTAAAATGCTTACTGCTCAACCTCAGCCTCACCTTGTTAGACCTTGCATTAGTTTTTCCCCCACTTGCTGAGCCCCGACCATAAGTGAGCTCACCCTTGCTTAATTTTGATCAGAAGTTGCAGATGAAGATATGATGCTGAACTCCATGGATGCTAGTCTAGTGATACCCCCGGTCATCTTCCTGTGGATGGATGTCCTTGTTTCGCTGTACTTTGATGAATAAAGGTTAAGACATTATGTCTGTTCGAAGTGTAATATGAATATAATCGTTATTTACGCTTTTATGCATTGTTCTTTTGATATATTACACTTGTGACGTCAACATATGTGTGGAAATAGATCCTGGCACACATATGGTATGCGCTCGGTTCTACCCCCTGGAACCGGGTGTGACAGACGCTCCGGTCATATTCCTGTGGGAGATTGCCCATGTTATTTCTGATGTACTTTGATTATGATACTATTTAAGACTTTTAAGTCTGGATGATGTAATAAAGTTATTATACTCTCTTTTACGCCTTTATTACATTATCTTTTGATATATTATACTTGTGACATCAACATATGTGTGAAAATGGATCCTGGCACACATATGCTATGCATTCAATTTTGCCCCTAAACCGGGTGTGACACTCCGGCCGTTTTCTGCAGCCACCAAAGGCGGTGGCACCCATGTCCACGGCGGGGAGCTTGTTGGAGACGAGAGGTGCGGGCACTCTGGGGGTCCTAGGGCGACGTGGATGGCTCGGGAAGGTCAGGGGAGTCTGGGGAACACAAATGCGGGGATTAAATCGGGGTAGGGGCACCGAAGGGTGGTGGCGCACGGCTCGGCGGCAACGCCATCTATCTTCGACGAGAAATCACGCACAACAGAGAGCAATGGGGACAACCTGAAGTGAAACACAGTAATCGAAGTGCTGAAGTGAAACGCAGTAAAGATATTTGTTAGATATTGTATAGGTTATATTCTTTGATTTATATATAAGGCCTAGCATGTGTCGGGGTAAGGAATAGAAGCCTCCTATCAACGGTCGGTTGGCATACAATTGACATTTTTGAACAAAAACAGCCATGGACACCCGTTCCTAAGCTACACCAAAGGCTAACACCTATGAATTTTTCAGAAAGAAATGCACTCTACTAAAAAAATCTAAGAATATGATTTATGACAAAGAAACATGTGTGGGGGTAAGGAATAGGAGCATGTCACCAATGATTGACGGGCATACCAATTTTGGCTGAAATGACTATGAACAACCATTTTCAGCTTTATCGAAGACTAACACCAGTGATTTTTTCATGAAGAAATGGTATCCACAAGAAAAATCCAAGAATATAATTTATGACAAGGAAACAAGTGTGAGCTAAGGAATATGACCTTCTCGTCGGTGATCAATAGGTATATGACTGGCATTTAACTGCCATGAACGGTTGTTACACAAAAAAAAATCAAAGAATATGTTTGTGGCAAGTAAATATATGTGGTAAGGAATAGAAGCCTTCTGTCGATGGTTGATAGGCACACGATCGGCATTTTTGACCAAAAACGGTCATGAACAACTGTTTTTCGTTACACCCTACGATTTTTCCGCAAAGAAATAGACTCTACCGAAAAAATTCTAAGAATACGATATATGACAAGAAAACATGTGTGATAAGGAATAAAAGCCTATCGCCAACAATTAACAAGCATACAGACGGTGTTTTTTTTGTTGAAATAGCTATGAACGAATATTTTCGGTATTAATGAGACTAATAGCGACGATTTTTTTTTACAAAAATGATATTAAAAAATAAACCCAAGAATATTCCTTACTATTAAACCATTGCAGTTCGATGGCCATCTATAGTAATATATGACAAGGAGGCATGTATAGGATAATAGAATAAAGAATATGAACCTCTTGCCAATGAGAAAAAGGTATATGGCTTGTATTTTAGCTAAAATCGACCACGAATGACAGTTTTTTTTGCAGTACCGAAAGTTAACACCTATAAATTTTTCACGAAGCTAGTCTAAAAAATCAAAGAATATTATTTATGACAATTAAACATATGTAGATAAGAAATAGGAGTCTTTCATCGATGGTGTGAATAGATATATGATTGGTATTTTTGACCGAAAACGGTAAGGCGCGGGTCGATGGACGATTAGTTTTGAAATATCACGATATTAATTTCTTTTTTAAGAGTGCTTACAGGTATGAAATATATCGCGGAACTAGAGAAATAGGCCAACGAGAGTAGCAGTCTGGTAACAAAGTATTTTCTCTGCCAATCTAATCCCACTGCTTGGAAACTAAAAAGTGCATTTTGAGAATAAAGCACACAGTAGATAATTGATGAACCAGGACAAAATAAAGTGCTTGGAATTTATACCAGATGCAGATAATAATATTAAACCAGGGGTAACTTGACGAAAGTTTCTAACATAATGATTTATATGCTAGTTAGGACTTAGGCATACATTAGATAATAGTGAGCATGCGCTCCATGAGTTCACCTAGAACTTCGCCGCCGAGGCTGCTGGCCTTGAGATCCCTGTACGCCTCCGTAGGCATGACAATCTTGAGCACGTCCGGTGAGGCCAGGTAGTCGAGGCAAAACGCCTTAAGCCCCGGGCGGTGGTGACGCTGAGCCAGCGCCAGCACGGCCATTGACGTCGCCGGCGTCACGACGCTGCACAATAGGTTCTCGCAAATTGGCACCATCCTCTCCGTCATCTGGTACCGGTCCGCTGCGGCCAACAGGTCTCCGGCCATCTTTACTCTGCTCTCCGACCATGACGGCGGATGGTCGTCTCCGGCGGTGGCGGCGTGCATGCGCATCACCAGGTCGTCCAACGGCGGCAGGTCGTCGGTGTATATGAAGTGGAGCAGGGCGCCGAAAACGAGCGAGGTCATGCCCTCGATCGTCCTGGGAGCCGCGGCGGCGGCAGTAGCATCATGAGCTTCCTCTAGCAAGGCCGGCGATCGTGCGGAGAGAATAAGTGAATGCGCGCAGAACTTCTCTTGGTCCACGAGAAAAGCAACGTCGGAGCCCAGGCTGCTACGGAGGAGAAGCTCAAGGTGCCAGGAGATGTTTGACGCCGTCGGCACATCCATGATGTCCACGCCGCCGCCGCATCCAGTACCGCCGGCGGACGGGGTGGTGGTGACATCGAGCTCGCAGCGTATGATGAGGCGGTTATATGGACCCGCGTTCCATGCTTGCTGGGCCACTGGGAAGCAGCCATATAGTAAGTCGTTGTGGTGGAAGTCATGGCAGAATCGGAACACCCACGTATCGTCCTCGCCCCCGGTGTCGGCGTGGGAGAATATCTTGAAGGTGGCAGCGGCGGTGACTACATCATCGTCATCCAGCAGGGGCTCGGGGTACGGTGGTGACAGCAGCTCTAGGTAGATGGAGTACATGTAATTGCCTGCTTTCACCTGTTTCCTGTAGTCGTCGTCATAGGCATGTTCCGACGGGTAGTAGCGTAGCCGCCAGTGGTGGCCGCCGACTCGGAAGCGGCCCGAGTAGATGCAGTAGGAGAGGTCGCGCACGTGCATCTTCTTCACGCCGCTGTGGCCGAAGATGGTGAACTCGTGCGTGCCTCTCGACACGCCCAGCGGCCTGTACGCCGACGACGACTCGACGACGACTCCTACCTGACGATGATGTGCATCTTCTGCTGTCGGTGTCCGCAGGCGATGCGTGGTCACCTTCTCCAAGATGTTGTTGAGAACGGATGGTCTGGTCTTCTTGAGCTCCATGTAAGCCTCTGTCGCCATGGCCGCCTTCCACGCCTCGGGGTCGGAGGCGATGTAGGCGACGCACACGTCCTCGAGCTGGCGGCAGCTGTGCCGGCCGTTCACCAGGATGAGCATGGACATGGCGGTCGCGACGTCGTCAACGCCCTCGGACAGCTTCTTCTCGCACGCCGCCCGCAGCCTCTCCAGGTCGTACAGATCCGCGGCCACCAGCAGCTGGTACGTGTCCTCGTAGCTCATGTCGTCCGTGGGAAGCGGCAGATCGTCGGTGTAGAGGAAGTGGAACATGGCGGCGAGCACGGTGGCGCTCATGTCGTCGACCTTGAACTGGTGCTGGATGCTGTCCTTGGTGTTCCCGAAGAACTTGGCCTTGAACACGGGCGAGCGCATGGCGAGCACGATCTTGTGCGCCTTGATGATGAGCTCGCTGCCCGGCAGATGGAACGTCACGTCGGATCCCTGTCCGGTCTCTAGGAGATGAAGAAGGCTGCGGGTGATGCTCGGCGGCGGCGGGGCAGCCACGAGGCCCACGATGTAGTTCTTGGTGATCGCGGCGTCGTCGGTCTTGGCGTCGAAGACCTGGAGGGTGCAGCAGACGGTGAGGCGGTCGTTGCTGAGGTACCGCGCCTCCATGTCCCGGTCCTGGAACGCCTCGGGGACGGAGTGGGTGCTGACGTGGCTCACGTCGGAGTCGGTGGAGAAGGTCTCGGGCCTGCTCCTCCCGACGCGCATGTCGGCCAGCGGGTCGCCGGAGGGGTGCTGGATGGTGACGGTGGGCGTGGCCGTGACTTGGTTGGCTTTCCATTGGTCGGTCTCGGTCGGCAGCCAGTGGAGGCAGACGCGCTCGAGCCTGCGGTTGTCGAACCAGCAGGCGATGGTCCAGCGGTGGTCGGCGACGCGGAAGGCGTCGGAGGTGATGGTGGCGGCGGGGCGCGTCTTGAGCAGGCTGTAGCTGTCCAAGTGAAAGCGATGCGTGCCCTGGACGACCGAGGCCCGGTACGACGACGTTGTCGTCGTGTTCGTCCCATCCAATGGGATCGTCGCCGGCGCCTCCGCCATATCGTCGTGAGGAAGGGATCAGTCGATCTCCCTCAGTCCACGCTCAACTATTTGATAGGGAGGGTTGTTGGAATTTGGGAGTCCTCGACGGCACGGATGACGGAAGGGAAGGCCTTCAATATCCATGTCCGTGATGGACTGGAACATTGCTCGGGCGATTGGGCCCAGCCCAGCCCAGCCCGGTGGTTGCCGAGGCAAAATCTGTGGTTGGGTTGGGCCTGCTCGTCGGTTGCTTTGCATAATTGTTGTCAGATAGCCGTGGGTTGCGCAGGGGCGAGGTAGAAGTTGCACACTCCATTCTCGACGGGGGAGGGGGAGGATGTCGCTGCAGATCTCGCTGAGCATGCGCAGCACCACCATTCTGGGTGCTTCCTGGCGGCTGGCGCACACGTGACACGTCCTCGCTGTTGCACTACCAGCGTCCGCCTGTCCGTGTCAAGTGCTGCTGGCGGCGGCAGTCCTTGTGATGCGAAGCCACAGAAGGGTTCACAGCCACCCAAAGCCGAAGGAGACGATGGCCGCAGCATCCCAGCCACCACCATTTACAGCCGCGGCAGCACCCATCACTAGCTTCTCCAACACCAGACTCAACCATAGCGCACAGGAGTTGTTTGCCAGAATGCCCATGAGGTAAACGACGCCTCCTTTGGTCTCCATGTGTATGCCAATATTTCATTAACTGACTCATGATTTTTTTTTCCATTTTCTAATACTACATGTACACTTGAAAATTAGCAACGATGTCCATTATATTATAGGACCATTTATTATTGTATTATTGTCTCACAATCTTTTTTGTTGCAATCTACTTTGGTTTATTCTTTATTGTGCATATTTATTCATTTGTCTCATGGTGTTACTTACAGGGTAGGAGAAAGTAATCTGATTACAGAAAGAGGAAGTCAATTCACATCCTGCCAGTTGAGGCATCTTTGGGCTTGATGTTTGTAGCACTTGAAGGTAACATGGCTATTGGTACATATTCTGTGTTGTTCCAACAAATCTGATCATCGCTGAATGCTATTTTTTGTCGATTTGTTTTTTATTTGGCATGCATCAAATCTGCGTTTAATACGAAAAAAGAAGGATCAGGATCATATGTATTGGGAATTATATGACAAGCACGTTTAATTTTTTCCCCATGGATTGAAAGGGACGCAGTGACGAATTCCGCCCTAGAAGGTTTTGCCCTTTGTTTGGAATGCCATCATCATAATCATGCCTCTCACTAGGGTGAATATAAATCCTCTTTGTACATTGGATGTTTACCAAAGCGTGGAATCCAGTCATATTTCTGCCAACGAGTAGTTATGCAACAGGGTATGGTTTAAATCATCATAAAGTCTCTGTTTTCCAGTTCATGTTTGTAATTTTGACCTAATATGATATAAGATGGTAGATTGTTCCTTTGTTCGACCTGCGACTTAAATTCAGAAGGTGCCATCTGAACATACTGGGATTGATCTACAGTTTGCAACCAGTTTTCTTGGGTACCGAGGTGTGGTACTTTCTTCTCTGTTTGTAGAAGAGACATGTGCTTCCTCATGTGGCCTATATCTTGGGGTAAAGATCTTGGGATGTAACTGAATGCTGGAAATGCAAGGGAATAAACATGGGAGCATCAACACATACTGGTGACGTTTTGTGGTGTCATGCAATATTACAAGGTAAAACGCAATCGCGTTTGTATTAAGAGAGGCAGATTGCCTTATGGATTTTGCTATGATAATCTAGGGTATACCTACGCATAAGTATAGGTTATATTCGTTAGATATTGTATAAGATATTGAATAGTTGTATATGATACTTCCTTATATTTTAAGTGAAAGTTTCTTGGTGGGTATATATACGCCCAACGACTCCTTTCCATCGGCCAGGAAGCAACGTTGGGCTTCTAACCACGAGAGTTTATTTTCCGTTTGTGATATACGACGCAACGCTGGGCTTCTAACCACTAGAGTTTGTTTTCCGTTTGTGATATACGACGAATAAATATTATATTGTACAAAAATAGATATTATAAATATATACTAATAATTTTGAAAATAAAAAATAACTGTGCTCGGTCGGGCCGGTGTGGGCCGAGAAGGCAGCCCGGCACGGTTCTTGGATCGGTATGGACCCATTTTGAATCATGTCGGTCTAGGTTACATCACAATTAAATGTATCTTGCCTCGGTACGGCCCGTCATATATGAACCATTTTACTATCTATAGTCTAGTACCTCCATCTCACCATTCCTAATCTTGCGAACATGGAAAACAGTGAGAAAAATATTCATCTTGTCTCACCTCACACCACATACTTCACTATTCATCATTGTAACACCTCGTCTACTTTCGGACCAGTGGTACTTACTTTTGGCAGCTCTCTATGACCAGAAACCATTCCCACAGACCAACATGAGTATTTTATGCGCACTTTATCCTCACTCATACGCACCCGAGAAAACTTTCCGATCAGTCACCCATCCCATATTGCTCAAAATCAAGCACGTTTAACTTGAGGTTTTTTCGAGATAGATTTCCGAAAAAGAAGATGCATCTTGTTTGTATGAGTACACTATTAATTCTATTAAGTCTTTTACCAGGATATTACCTCCACTGGGGCCAGGATATCACAATCCGTCTATCTCCTTGCCACATCGCCACCCCTCGTCTCTAGGGCGAAATCGTAGGTGCAACACCGCAAGATATAGCCGGATCTACGCGATCCAACTCATGGAGCGTGCCTTCACACATTCAGATCCACGTCAGGCGTACCATCGGATCCGCCGCGCCGACCGGGATAGCATTGTCGTGCGCCTAGCTCGACATTGGTTTGGCTTGGTCTTGAGGTGTGCCAACTATCCATGTGTGCTGATCCTGTCCTGGTCCTCAATCGTCTTTCTCTGGTGCGACCTAGAAATTTATGAGTTTCAATCGTGTTTGAATAAATATCTCATTTAAGCAAAATCCATAGCAATACACGCTTATCTAACTAGTTTGTTGTTTTTTTAACATTAAGCAACAACGCTTGAGGTTTCATTTTCAACCCGTTAATCGTGTAGCTAGTTGCTGACGAATTGTTGTTGTTGAGCGACTCCGAGAGTCATTCTAAAACTGCATCTTTAAATCATGACTAGGTGAGTGCCCATGTGTTGCAACGGAAATATATAATACTGTAACACCCCGGGCGTTAAGGGACAAAGCCGGGTGCATCTCATACATGCGCCAAAGAAGACAACATCTATAATCACAGAGTGTATAGAGATAAATGTCACAATAATTAGAGTACTTATTACATAGCGGAAGTCTTACAAAATAGAAGATAAAGGTAGCAGGATCTAAAATCCATCCTTAGCGCCAGAAAGTCAACTGGGAGACGCCATCTAGATCAAATCGAACTCCTCGATGTGCGGCTCCTCTTGAACCACCTGTTCTTCTCCTGTGGGGGGTGTGAGACAGCAAGGGTGAGCTCACACATGTTCATCGCTCAACAAGTTGTGGGGAATAATGTGGCATGAACTCACCAAAGGTGGGAGTTCATATGAAGTGTAAGGCTGATCAACAAAATAAAAGTTGAAGCTGAGCGTTGCTTTTATAAGTTGGTCAAAGTTTTATTAGCAGTTACTAAGTGTAAGTAAATACCGAACCATAACAAATAATAAAACAAAATTAATAAATAATCCCATGCAAATGCATATGACAAATTGAGTTTAGGTTCCATAAATTAATCATGTGAGGGTCCGAGCCGCACATGACCGTGAGCACGGCTAGTATACCAGTTTTACACTCTGCAGAGGTTGCGTATCTTTACCCACAAGTCGTGTTACCCATCTGCCAAGGGGTCATAAATCCCATACACCTCTACCAAGGAAGCGAGGCAGGGTAACACTACGAGGCCTTTACAAAGTTCCACTTGCTTCAGAAAACACGCTACAGTTTATAGGAAGCTCCAGTGCAGGAATCCCTCGCCTGATCGTCATCGCAGCAAAATCAACCCAAGGACCTCCCTACACTGACCACTCCCCTACTGCCCTTGCCCCTTTCGGGTAAGGTAGTCATCCACTAGCTTTCCTAATTAATCAGCCAAGGGCGTCCCATTAAACCCTTGTGGTAGCACTATTTTCCCGGGTGGTCGCTCCATGTTCTAATTAACATAATGATCTTATCATGAACATAAATAACATAACAAAATAATTGGAACATGGATATAATGAAATATTAACCCGGAAACTGTGTAAAGCAATAGCATAACTACCCAATGATTCAGGGGTAAACAAGGTAAAAATATAAACAGTCTAGGGTGACCTATTGGGTCCCATCAAAATTAAACCTATGTATTGATAAATGATAATAAAGAATATTATTGGGTAACAAATGTGATCAAGGGCACAACTTGCCTGGCACTTGAGATTCTAGTTACCAGGGTGATTCTTCAGATTCTCGTAACCTCACTGCTAGTCGTAGCAATACAAACAAACATGGTATAGACAAAATTAACATCACACCAAACATAGGTACAAACTGCATAATAATGATCTACTCGAAGCTACGAGATCACGTGATCGAGAACTACTAAGATCGGAGTCATGATTAAGGAATTATGTTTTATAGAAGATCTGCGTGATTAAAATATTAAACTATATTATAATTTGGTTAATAAAAATCATATAAGAGGTTATTCTATAAATTATTATCTCATCTTTAATCTAAGTTATAAATTGACCATAGATCATATTCTAGTAGTCTATAATGATAAACGGTTTAACGAGACTAACCAACATAAGTTAAATAAAGATCTAATAAAAGAACGAGACATGGTACAATAAATGTTGTTACTGTGTAGTAAATACTTGTACAAAACTAACGCAACTTCAACGAATCAAATCGGAATCATAGATTTTAAGTTATGAATTTCTAATGATTTTATGTGTTTTGCACAAGATTAAATAGGATATAAATTTTTAATGTGACTTTCATGTGAAAACAGTGGTACTATATGATAGACCATAATATTACAAAATTATAGGAACTAGGATGGGCTAAAAATGAGTTAAAATAAATTTTATATGAATTTTACAAGTTCTGGAATTGTTTTCATATTAAAAATTCATTTCTTAAATTAATTTCCTGATTTAATCTCTGTTTGGACTGCGCGCACAAAAACAGATAAATGTAGGGGTCTCTGCGCAAGAATTACTAGACTCAGCGCACAGTGGTCGTGAACTGCTGTTTATTTATTAAGGTTCCATGGGCTTTTATGTTATTCTGACCCGCGAAGGGGTATTGGCGAATCACGGCCATTGGATCAACATCGGGCGGCTTCAAATAGATCGAAATCTTTAATGAACCAGTATGCGCCATTGGCCATCGGATCCAAGATCCACGGCCCACAATCGATCCGAGGATTGGAGCACGAGATCAGATCTCGCCCACCGAATCCAAGATCGACAGTTATAAACGCACCGAGCTAATCGTTACCTCTTGAATCTATCACGACCGTCAATATTTAGATCTACGGTTCCTAGTACCCCTCTTCGGCCGATGGCCAGGATGGTGGCGCAACGCGCACCCGCGGCGGCGGACTTCGCCGGAGCTGGCCCACTACGGCGCCCCAACGCCATACCCAGACTCCCACCGTTGCTACGCGATCTAGGGATGAAGGTAAACCGTTTGAGGGAAGACTTACTGTGAATCATGCAGCCATAAATTTGGTCCACGACGAGATGCCGATCTGCGGCAGCGCGCCTGCCCCAGCGAGAAATCACGGAGTCATCAATGCTAATCACCGCACGATGAAGCCACAACAGGCATGCCCACGCGTAGGCAAACCTCTATGACCCAACCGAGCGCGCCGAGGGATGGTGGTGGCGCGGCATCGCTGCAGCGGCAATCCACCACACAGACAGTGAAGGCGGCGAGTTCTAATGAGGCAGATTACTCACGGAAGCATGGGGCTACGGGTGGCGGTGGCCGGGTTTTATACCCTGGTGCCAGGGATCCTGCAATCGCGCGACTAGGGAGAGATCCGCGCAGAAGGTGGTGGAATCTGTTCACGCCGCGCTAATTCCACGGAGAAGAAGGCCAGCAGGTGAGAGGGTCGGTTTTGTAGGTCGCGGTGACGGCGCAACAGCCGCGGCCAAATCGGCCGGGAGATTGACGAGGGCCTGGCATCGCGATTTCATCGCGGACTTTGCGCACGGCGCGTCGCGGAGCTCGACTGGGGTCGCGCTGTGTCCGTGCAAAAGTCGGACGTTAGAGTCAGCGACCTAGCAGCAAGAGGCGAAGGCACCGTGATAAATGGCCCATCGATGAGATACGTGCGGATGGAAGTTAGCTTGCTGATGTCACCCATGATGTTAGGACACCATGGATTCCGGCCAGGAAATTAACAGAAGGAAACAAAAAAAAGAATACGCAAGGCAAGGGAATGTGGCTGGAGGGATAGAAACGAGAGTGGGCTACTAGTGCACGTAAGTGACGAGTTCCCATTCCCTTGTTTTTCATTTTCTATTTTTTTCATTTTGTTTTCTATCTCAAATATCTAGATTCTAATTTGAAATTAGGTCTGAGTTTCATCTTTTGTTTTTCATTTTCTATTATATACTATGATAACTTATGTACAAATGTGTGTTATACTGTTATGAGAAAAGGTTTCGTAATGTATTTGTGATCATAGCTAAAATATTTTTTGTTAATTTAATCTAGATATTTCATCACTATATTGAAACCATCAGTACCATGTAAACTTCTATAAATGATTTTAATCATGCATTGTCTAGCGGGAGACACACTACAGTAGCTCGCCCTTGGTCTAGCTTGCTGCACGATATGGAAACATGTCTCCACCAAAAAAGATTAACAAATATAGACAAAAGGTAAACCAAAATCATAGTACTTTTGGTTGAGCCTAACCTGTGTGGAACCTATATGATCGAAATAGTAGTAGCCTAACAATGGTACCACAAAAATAATAAAATTCATTTAGTATAGGAAGATATGAGCCTTCCAATTTCCAACTAACAAAAGCTTGGTTCCAGATTATCAAAAGGCGATCTTATTGTCGGACTGTCAATATTTGCAATATGGTCGTATTGCTCAAATGACAACGATTTCTTAAAGCTAAGGACAAAAAATGTTACATCAATGAGGATATCAACAAATCCATCAGCTTGGATTTCCTTTTCCTCCAAAAGATGCAAGTTCAGTTCAATGCTCGTGTAGGAAACGGGTTACGCCTAAGAGAGGGGGGGGGGGTGAATTAGGACTTCTAAAACTTTTACTAAACTAGGCCACAATTAAATCCCTAGAGCAAAACCTATGCAAATAATCAAACTAGAAAGTGCAAACTAGGTTTTTGTCTAAGTGTTGCTATCTCTACCACAAAGACTAAGTTTCAATCTACACTAGATAAGTACGAATACAATATTGAAACTTAAATGCTTAATATAAATGCGGAAACTTAAAGAGCAAAGTAGAGAAGCAAACTCTCATGGATGACGCCGGTATTTTTACCGAGGTATCCGGAACCACGCAAGGTCTCGACTAATCCTCGTTGGTGCCCCTACGCAAAGGGAAGCCCACGCGAGCGCCAAGCACCACGGTCGAGTAACTCCGTAGAGAGCCACAGGCCTTCTCCATGCGCAAGTGGTGCTCCGCTTTCGGCTCCTCTCGGACGCTCCCCACCGTCTCCACTATCGAGCTTCTGGCCGAAACGCCGCGGGCCTCGTTCCCTCCGGTACACGGTGGCGGCGTGACACAAATGCGGTTGTCACGGACTCGCAAGACTCTCGCCCCACTCGGTACAATTACAACGACTCACGCAAGAGCCGAGGGGTTGTGTGGTTTGTCTAAACTCACTCAACTAACTAGGGTTCACCTAGAGCAAGCGCTAGAGCGGTCTAACTAACCTAAGCACTTCGCAAAGCACCTACGCTAATTACCGAGTGATTCTATTAAGCACTTGGGTGTTTGAGCTCTTGGAAATGTGCACTATATGCCTTGGTATGTTGCTTGGGCTCCCATACCTTCAAATGGCCGGTTGGGTGAAGTATATATAGGCCCCAACTCCAAAATAGCCGTTGGAGAAAAGCTGCAGTTCTCTGCGGCACACCGGACAGTCCGGTGGTGCACCGGACAGCGCACTGCAGCCTGTCCGGTGCGCCTAGCCGTTGCCCTGTCAGAGCAGGTGACCGTTGGCGCCGCAGGCTTTTCCACACCAGACAGTCTGGTGCTCACACTGAACAGTCCGGTGGTCTTCTCTCCGGGTGCTACCTGGAACTAGCCGTTGGGCTGAGATTCCCTGGTGCACCGGACAGTCCGGTGTGTGGGCACCGGACAGTCCGGTGTGCCACCGGACAGTCCGGTGCGCCTCGCACAGACAGCCCGCAACAGCACACTTTGACTTTTCTTGGATCTTCTTAATGTCTTCTTTTGAGGTGTTGCTTTCCTCAATTCCTTAGTCCAAGTAAATCTTGCATCCTGTGAACTACAATCATAAACACTAGAAAACTTATTAGTTCACGGATTGTGTTGTTCATCAAACACCAAAACTCAATTAGCCAAATGGCCCGGGTCCATTTTCCTTACAATCTCCCCCTTTTTGGTGATTGATGACAATACAACCAAAGCAAGCAAATAATACAAGTATTTGAATGAAAATATGCAATCTACTTGCTAGGATGCATGTTTGTCCCCACAATGTGAAATTATGTACTTAAGTCTCCCCCTAACTCCATAATTCACTTACTTCCTATTTTAGGACCAAATAACCAAAACCACTTGAAAAACCATTTGTAGATATAAAATTTTAAAAATTGTGGTGTTTGGTGTTTGATATAGTTTTCATTGCTTTGGTCCCTAAACTTCTCCCCTTTGGCATCAACCACCGAAAAGGAAGACATTAAAAGCATGTAGGAAGTAAATAAAAGCTTGTCCTCAAAAGATTACTCCCCCTAAATGAGTGTTCTCCTTTAGAAAGAGTTTTTCTCCCCCTTTAGAGATGAAGAAAAGCTCCCCCTGACAGAGATCTTAGGAAAAAGCATGTGAAAATTAGAGGTGCAAGACATGATTTGAAAAGACTAACTTCCCTTAAGCAAAGGTAACAGAATATGATTTAACCACTTACGCATTTTTAGCAACATGGAAGTATATGATATGAAATATAGTCTAATCAAATTTTGGAGAAGACATGTAAATGATACTAGATGTAGTCTCAAAAGATACCGATTGAAATTCAATGGCGAGCTTGAGAGACATGAGAGTTCTTGGAGATTTTGCAGTGGAAGATTGTTGTCTTTCTCCGGGGACCTCATTTTCCTTACAATGAGACTATCACATGAAATAGACTTGAAAGGGTGTTAGTCTCAAAGTATTAGATTATAGAGTAACCTCCCCCTGAAGGTGTGCATACAAGTTTTAAATACTTGTAGGAGACATGCACTTTGATTTGATATCAAGAAGGGTAAATTATCTATAATCCGAACTTTGGCACATATAAGTTAAATGATACAACTTGTAGAAGTCAAAAAATTTCAATTGATGCATCATTTACTATGGATTGATATAGAAGCTATGTGCCGTGCTTAACTAAACATTTTAAACCATGTAGGTTTGCTTAAGTATATGAATTGAAAGCAAGAAATCCTACCATGTGATTTACCTAGTATGCATAATTTTAAAAAAAAGTAAATGACAAATGTAATACTAGGCAAGAAAGGTAAACTAGATACAAGGTAAATAGACACGCATATCTAAAAACAAGCAATACAATAAATCTAGTTACCTTAGTCATGGGCGGGAAATTTGGGTCCAAAATTTTCACTAACCCACTTGGCAAGTAAACTTGATCCAATATGATGTATCCCATGATATACATCCCAGCTTTGCCAAGTCTCCAAATTTCCCGTCGACCTTCGGTCCACTCACTTCCCTTTCGGGATCCAAACCTTCTTGGTGCTTTTCATGGTTGAAATTATTTCCTTTGGCACCCAGATGCGTTTGGCCCCTTTTCCTTTGTTGGCTTGCTTGTTGGCCTTGATTGCTATCACCTTTTCATTCTTTTTCTTCTTGATCAAATATGGTGTAGCAGTCTTTTTGTCCACCTTTTTGATGTAGGTGTTGGAGATTTTGCTTGATGGCTTTTGCTTGAGCTTTTGCCTTTGTTTATCCCCGGTCATCGCCTTGCATTGGAAAGACTTATGGCCTTCCTTGTGGCATAGCCTACAAATCACAGTTTCTCCCTCCATAGGCTTGTTCACTCCTGCAGTGGTGTTATCCTGTGGAGGTCGGATTTGTTTGGCTTTGCCTTTCTTGTCATACAAAGCCTTGCCAAGGCGAGCCACTTCTTGCTTTAATTGTTCACTAGGTAAGTGCCCGTGCGTTGCAACGGGAACATATAATATCATGATAACTTATATATAAAATGTGTGTTATATTGTTATGAGAAAAGAGATATTGAACAAATATATTAGCAATACACAGTAGCCTCCAAATTCAGTAAAAATTCTATTAAACTACCAGACCCCGAAACATCAAAATGTCGAATTCAGAGCAACAATCAAATGATGAACATCAATAGCGTACAACATTAAATTGTCTCGTCAGAAAAAGGACAACAATGTTATGTGGCCAAAGATGGATCAAATGTATCATCGTGTAACAATAGCTCACTTTGTCAGGTGGCCAGATACTTGTTCCTCCAACACTACTTGTTCATAAGATGCATTATTCCCTAGTGAGCTATACTCTAATACTACTACTACATTGAACATTCCTTTCACATGAAGGCAGTTTCAGAGTACTGATCGGTGGTCCATTGCTGCAGACTGTTCTTCAATCCTTGGGGAGCGATACTTGTCGTTAATGCTGTTTGATGAGCTGAGAAAGGATCCTTCCTTCTAGCACCATCCTGTCGACTCCACGCATTCTATCAGGTGGCCAGATTATGTGTGATACACCCTTCCATCCGACCTAGAGGAATCTGCAGCTTACAAAATTAGAACATAAAATGAAAACTGAATCTTGTGTAATGTAGAAACAAATATGATTAGTATCGCAATTTTTTTTCTCATAAATTAACTAATTGCTGGTAATTAAATTATGAATCTTAGACATGAAAGTTCTTCAAAATAAAAGATCTATAATTAACTAATAAAAAATGTTACTTATTGATCTGTAATTGCATTCTATCAGAAAGCCAGATCAGCTAATAAAAAAGAACAGACACTGAAGGACTCAGTTAATCTTGAATCAATTCAATTACCTCTTGCACTGACGTGCTATGTTCTGAGGTAAGCTGCAGAGCTGACAAGAGCAGAGTGCCATCCCCAACCAATCCATCGAACGAACCCTCACTGATATTTATAGAATTTCTTTACCATTATCACTCTCCCCCACTAAGTTTACATGACATTTATGCTATATACCTCATCCAATTTGTACCCCAATTACAATTACAACTATAGTTTTACGCTGTACTATAAAGATACGTTGTCAGGGTGTTCGGTGAAATGGTCGGTGCCTAGGTCAAGCCCTACGAACACGTTTATGCCACCACAATCACAGGTTTAGGCAGGCTACATGATGCAGATCGGGCACTTCAGGTACTGGGAAAGATGAGGGAGGCGTGGGTCGAGCTGTGGGAGTTAACATACAATTCTATGGTGGGTGTACTTGTGAAGGTGGGAAGGATGGATGAGGTATTGCAGCTGAAGGATCAGATGATGCTGGCTACGGGGAAGATGGATGTGGTTCTCGCGAGAATGTTGATGCACGTGTACTATTTGAGTGGAGAAGTTGGGAAAACATTAGAATTGTTTGATGTGGTTGCCAGTGATGGTGTGACACTGTCCAATGTGGCATATGGGTTGATGAACAAAGGTTGTGAAGATGAGGGGATGACAGATGAGACATATAAGCTATGCCGCCAGATGATAGAGCAGGGGCTACTACTGAGCACATATGAGTTCAATAGGTCTGTCCGCAGCATCATCGATTATCTCTTTAACATAAGGGTTTTCTATTGCCACTCGGGCTATCGCTTTATCTCTCCTAGTTTGGAACAGATGATGCTGATGATCGATGATGCTCGTTTAGTTATCTTGGTTTGGAGATATATCAGATATGGGTGATCGGAATCATGGACGCTCTCTCCCTCTACTGCTATATCTACATCTTTTGCTGCCAATACTTTCGTTTGCTATGACAGATATAGCCTCCGAAAACAAAATTTTGCAAGCCACCTCTTGTCCACGTCCGACACGATAATTTGTCCTGAACCACTCTAAACTGATGTTACTTGCAGCAGTGCAAAAAATATACTATTTAATAGTTTATACTATATCCTTGAGAGCACCTAGAGGGGGGGGTGAATAGGTGATCCTGTGAAAACTTAAAACTTAAGCCACAAAAACTTGTTAAGTGTTAGCACAATGATTGCCAAGTGGCTAAAGAGAAGTCTCAACAAAACACAATACCACAAGAGATCAAGCACAGAGGTGACACAGTGGTTTATCCCGTGGTTCGGCCAAGACCAACGCTTGCCTACTCCACGTTGTGGCGTCCCAACGGACGAGGGTTGCAATCAACCCCTCTCAAGCGGTCCAAAGACCCACTTGAATACCACGGTGTTTTGTTTTGCCTTTCACTATCCCGTTTGCAAGGAATCTCCACAAATTGGAGTCTCTTGCCCTTACAAGTATATGATCACAAAGAAGCACAGAGTAAGGGAGGGAAGCAACACACACAAATCCACAGCGAAACGCGCACACACACGGCCAAGAATCGAGCTCGAATGACTATCTCAAAGTTCTCACTAGAACGAAGCTCGAATCACTTAGAATCACAAACGAATGCGCAGAGACTGAGTGTGGATGATCAAGAATGCTCAAAGGTTGCTTGTTTTCCTCCTCCATGCGCCTAGGGGCCCCTTTTATAGCCCCAAGGCAGCTAGGAGCCGTTGAGAGCAAATCTAGAAGGCTATCCCTGCCTTCTGTCGTCGGGGGCACCGGACAGTCCGGTGCACACCGGACACTGTCCGGTGCCCGATTTGTTTCCTTAAACAGCGAAGCCGACCGTTGCAGACCGTTGGCAGATCTAGAGCCGTTGGCGCACCGGACATGTCCGGTGCACACCGGACAGTCCGGTGCCTTCTTCTAGCCGTTGGCTCGGCCACGTGTCCCGCGCAGATTGTGCGGCCGACCGTTGGCCCGGCCGACCGTTAGCTCACCGGACAGTCCGGTGCACACCGGACAGTCCGGTGAATTTTAGCCGTACGCCGTCGGCGAATTCCCGAGAGCGGCCACTTCGCGCCGAGTCAGCCTGGCGCACCGGACACTGTCCGGTGCACACCGGACAGTCCGGTGCTCCAGACCGAACTGAGTCTTGGCTGCACACAGCCAAGTCTTTGTCTCCTCTTTTCTTTTCTTCTACTTTCTGTTTCTAACACTTAGACAAGTATATTAGTACTCAAAACCAATGTACTAAAGCTTAGAAACATACCTTTATCCTTGATTTGTACTTTGTCCACCATTTTACAATTAGGCACCTGTGTTGGGCACTAAATCACCAAAATACTTAGAAATGGCCCAAGGGCACATTTCCCTTTCAATCTCCCCCTTTTTGGTGATTTATGCCAACACAACATAATGCAAGTAGAACAAGTACAAAAACACTTCAAATAAAATAAAAATTTATTTTGATTCATTTTTGACATATATGGATCACTCTATGCCACCACTTTGTTTGTTTTTGCAAATCAAACTCAAATCTCTATCTCTAAGTCAAAACCACATGTTGAATCATAAAGAGAGTCATTCCAAAAGAGATTGATCAAGGATTTCAAAAACTCCCCCTTTTTCCCATAATTACTACTTCTCCCCACAGGAAGCCAAAAGAGACAATAAAAGAGTTTTGACAAACAAAAAGCTCTACTCTAAACCAAAAGCTCTACTCTACTATTTTCAAAATCTCTTAAGTGGTAGCTGATCCATTTATTGCTTTGGCCTTTATTTTCTCCCCCTTTGGCATCAAACACCAAAACGGGATCAATCTTGGCCCAATAACCCCATTGCCTCACCAAAATCTTCAATTAAGAGCAAATGGCAATAAGAGTTCATGAGATGGACTTGGAATAAGTTACCCTCTCATCGGAGTGCAGTGGAAGTCTTTCACGGTCCAAGTCTACCCTTTTCCCTTTCAATTCTCCTTCGAGACTAAATCAAGCAAACTCAAGCATATGGTTAGTCTCAAAGGGTCAAGTTGTAACACATCTCCCCCTAAAACTGTGCATCACTTTGCAACGGACTTGTGAGGTCCAGGGAGTGTTTGTACAACTTGAGCACCACAATAAGCAACAAGATGCAGAATGAACATGATCAAAGGCATAAGCACATGTATGCTATAATTCAATCCAAGTTCCGCGAATCTAAGACATTTAGCTCACTACGCAGCCTGCAAAAGGTCTTCTCATCTAAAGGCTTGGTAAAGATATCGGCTAGCTGGTTCTCGGTGCTAACATAAAACACTTCGATATCTCCCTTTTGCTGGTGGTCTCTCAAAAAATGATGCCGGATGTCAATGTGCTTTGTGCGGCTGTGTTCAACAGGATTTTCCGCTATTCGGATAGCACTCTCATTGTCACACAGGAGTGGGACTTTGCTCAGATTGTAGCCAAAGTCCCTGAGGGTTTGCCTCATCCAAAGTAGTTGCGCGCAACACTGACCTGCGGCAACGTACTCGGCCTCAGCGGTGGATAGGGCAACGGAGGTTTGTTTCTTAGAGTTCCATGACACCAGGGACCTTCCTAAGAATTGGCACGTCCCCGATGTACTCTTCCTATCGACCTTACATCCAGCATAGTCGGAATCTGAGTACCCAATCAAGTCAAAGTTAGACCCCTTTGGATACCAGATCCCGAAGCAAGGCGTAGCGACTAAATATCTAAGAATTCGCTTCACCGCCACCAAGTGACACTCCTTAGGATCGGATTGAAATCTAGCACACATGCATACGCTAAGCATAATATCCGGTCTACTAGCACACAAATAAAGTAAAGACCCTATCATTGACCGGTATGCTTTTTGATCAACGGACTTACCTCCTTTGTTGAGGTCGGTGTGTCCGTCGGTTCCCATCGGAGTCTTTGCGGGCTTGGCGTCCTTCATCCCAAACCGCTTTAGCAGATCTTGCGTGTACTTCGTTTGGGAGATGAAGGTACCGTCCTTGAGTTGCTTCACTTGGAACCCAAGGAAGTAGTTCAACTCGCCCATCATCGACATCTCGAATTTCTGCGTCATCACCCTGCTAAACTCTTCACAAGACTTTTGGTTAGTAGAACCAAATATTATGTCATCGACATAAATTTGGCATACAAACAAATCACCATCACAAGTCTTAGTGAAAAGAGTTGGATCGGCTTTCCCAACCTTGAAAGCATTAGCAATTAAGAAATCTCTAAGGCATTCATACCATGCTCTTGGGGCTTGTTTAAGTCCATAGAGCGCCTTAGAGAGCTTACACACGTGGTCGGGGTACCGCTCATCCTCGAAGCCAGGGGGTTGCTCCATGTACACCTCCTCCTTTATTGGCCCGTTGAGGAAAGCGCTCTTCACATCCATTTGGTACAACCTGAAAGAATGGTGAGCGGCATATGCTAGCAAGATACGAATGGACTCTAGCCTAGCCACAGGAGCAAAAGTCTCCTCAAAGTCCAAACCTGCGACTTGGGCATAACCTTTTGCCACAAGTCGAGCCTTGTTCCTTGTCACCACTCCGTGCTCATCTTGTTTGTTGCGGAACACCCACTTGGTTCCCACAACATTTTGCTTGGGACGAGGCACCAGCGTCCAAACTTCATTGCGCTTGAAGTTGTTAAGTTCCTCCTGTATGGCCAACACCCAGTCCGGATCTAGCAAGGCCTCCTCTACCCTGAAAGGCTCAATAGAGGAGACAAAGGAGTAATGTTCACAAAAATTAACTAATCGAGACCGAGTAGTTACTCCCTTGCTAATGTCACCCAGAATTTGGTCGACAGGATGATCCCTTTGAATCATTGCTCGAACTTGGGTTGGAGGTGCCGGTTGCGCTTCTTCCTCCATCACATGATTATCTTGTGCTCCCCCTTGATCACACGCCTCCTGTTGATGAACCTGTTCATCGTCTTGAGTTGGGGGATGCACCATTGTTGAGGAAGAAGGTTGATCTCGTTCATCTTGTTCCTGTGGCCGAACGTCTCCAATCGCCATGGTTCGTATAGCGGCCGTTGGAACATCTTCTTCATCTACATCATCACAATCAACAACTTGCTCTCTTGGAGAGCCATTAGTCTCATCAAATACAACATCGCTAGAGACTTCAACCAAACCCGATGATTTGTTGAAGACTCTATACGCCTTTGTATTTGAATCATAACCTAATAAAAACCCTTTTACAGCTTCGGGAGCAAACTTAGAATTTCTACCCTTCTTCACTAGAATGTAGCACTTGCTCCCAAATACACGAAAGTACGATACATTGGGTTTGTTACCGGTTAGTAGCTCATACGAAGTCTTCTTGAGGAGTCGATGAAGATAGACCCTATTGATGGCGTGGCAAGCCGTGTTCACGGCTTCCGACCAAAAGCACTCGGGGGTCTTGAACTCTCCAAGCATCGTCCTCGCCATATCGATTAGCGTCCTGTTCTTCCTCTCTACCACACCATTTTGCTGTGGTGTGTAGGGAGCGGAGAACTCGTGCTTGATCCCTTCCTCCTCAAGAAACTCCTCCACTTGAAGGTTCTTGAACTCGGACCCGTTGTCGCTCCTTATCTTCTTCACCTTGAGCTCAAACTCATTTTGAGCTCTCCTGAGGAAGCGCTTGAGGGTCCCCTGGGTTTCAGACTTATCCTGCAAAAAGAACACCCAAGTGAAGCGGGAAAAGTCATCAACAATAACTAAACCATACTTACTTCCTCCTATGCTTAGATAGGCGACGGGTCCGAAGAGGTCCATATGTAGCAGCTCCAGGGGTCTTGATGTGGTCATCACATTCTTGCTGTGATGCGCTCCTCCCACTTGTTTACCTGCTTGACAAGCTGCACAAGGTCTATCTTTTTCGAAATAAACATTGGTTAGACCTATCACGTGTTCTCCCTTTAGAAGCTTGTGGAGGTTCTTCATCCCCACATGTGCTAAGCGGCGATGCCACAGCCAGCCCATGCAAGTCTTAGCCATTAAGCATGCATCTAGACCGGCCTCTTCTTTTGCGAAATCAACTAAGTAAAGCTTGCCGTTTAGTACACCCTTAAAGGCTAGTGAACCATCACATCTTCTAAAGACAGACACATCTACATTAGTAAAAAGACAATTATATCCCATATTGCATAGTTGACTAACAGATAGCAAATTGTAACCAAGAGACTCAACTAAAAACACATTTGATATTGAGTGCTCATTAGAAATTGCAATTTTACCTAACCCTTTTACCTTGCCTTGATTCCCATCACCGAATATAATTGAATCTTGGGAATCCTTATTTTTGACGTAGGAGGTGAACATCTTCTTTTCCCCCGTCATATGGTTTGTGCATCCGCTGTCGATAATCCAGCTTGAACCCCCGGATGCATAAACCTGCAAGGCAAATTTAGGCTTGGGTCTTAGGTACCCAACTCATGTTGGGTCCTGCAAGGTTAGCACAAATATCCTTAGGGACCCAAATGCAAGTCCTGTCTCCCTTGCATTTTGCCCCTAACTTCCTAGCAACTATTTTCCTATCCTTTCTACAAATAGCAAAGGAAGTGTTTAAAGCACAATAAATTATAGAAGGTTCATTCACTACTTTCCTAGGAGCATGAATAACATTCTTTCTAGGCACATGATGGATAGCATTTCTCCTAGACATATTTCTACCATGCATATAGGAAGAGCTAGAAGCAAACATGGCATGAGAGTCAAAATCATCATAAGCATTATAACTTCTATAAACATTTCTAGTTTGTCTCCTATCATGATACAAGAAGGCATGATTCTTTTTAGCATTGCTAGCCATAGGGGCCTTCCCTTTCTCCTTGGCGGAGATGGGAGCCTTAAGGCTTGTCAAGTTCTTGGCTTCCCTTTTGTAGCCAAGTCCATCCTTAATTGAGGGATGTCTACCAATCGCATAGGCATCCCTTGCAAATTTTATTTTATCAACTTCACTCTTGCTAGTCTTAAGTTGGGCATTAAGACTAGCCAATTCCTCATTTAATTTGGAAATTAAAACTAGGTGTTCACTACAGGCATCAATATCGAAATCCTTACACCTAGTGCAAATCATAACATGTTCTACGCAAGAGTTAGATTTACTAGCCACTTCTAGTTTAGCATTTAAATCATTATTAACACCTTTTAAGGTAGCAATGGTTTTATGACAGGAAGATAATTCACTAGAAAGCACTTCATTTCTTTTAATTTCTAGAGCAAGAGAATTTTGTGCACTAACAAATTTATCATGCTCCTCATATAAAAGATCCTCTTGTTTTTCTAGTAATCTATTCTTATCATTCAAAGCATCAATCAACTCATTAATTTTATCTATCTTAGATCTATCTAAGCCCTTGAACAAGCATGAATAATCTATGTCATCATCATCACTAGACTCATTATCACTAGAAGAAGCATAAGTGGAGTCTTGAGTACTCACCTTCTTCTCCCTTGCCATAAGGCATGTGAGACGCTCGTTGGGGAAGAGGGAAGACTTGTTGAAGGCAGTAGCAGCGAGTCCTTCATTGTCGGAGTCAGAGGAGGAGCAATCCGAGTCCCACTCCTTTCCTAGATGTGCCTCGCCCTTTGCCTTCTTGTATTGCTTCTTCTTCTCTCTTTTGTTCCCCTTTTCCTGGTCACTTTCATTATCGGGACAGTTAGCGATAAAATGACCAAGCTTACCGCATTTGAAGCATGAGCGCTTCCCCTTTGTCTTGGTCTTGCTTGGCTGCCCCTTGCGACCATTTAGCGCTGTCTTGAATCTCTTGATGATGAGAGCCATCTCTTCATCATTGAGTCCGGCCGCCTCAATCTGTGCCACCTTGCTAGGTAGCGCCTCCTTGCTTCGTGTTGCCTTGAGAGCAAGGGGTTGCGGCTCGTTGATCGGACCATTCAAGGCGTCGTCCACATACCTTGCCTCCTTGATCATCATTCGCCCGCTAACGAATTTCCCAAGAACTTCTTCGGGCGACATCTTGGTGTACCTGGAATTTTCACGTATATTGTTCACCAAATGAGGATCAAGAACGGTAAATGACCTGAGCATTAGGCGGACGACGTCGTGATCCGTCCATCGCGTGCTTCCGTAGCTCCTTATCTTGTTGATAAGAGTCTTGAGCCGATTGTATGTTTGCGTCGGCTCCTCGCCCCTTATCATTGCGAACCGTCCAAGCTCTCCCTGTACCAACTCCATCTTGGTGAGCAAGGTGACGTCGTTTCCCTCATGAGAAATCTTGAGGGTGTCCCAGATCTGCTTGGCGTTATCCAAGCCGCTTACTTTATGGTATTCATCCCTGCACAAAGAAGCTAGAAGAACAGTAGTAGCTTGTGCATTCTTATGAATTTGTTCATTAATGAACATGGGACTATCCGAACTATCAAAGTGCATTCCACTCTCTACAATCTCCCATATACTAGGATGGAGAGAGAATAGATGACTATGCATTTTGTGGCTCCAAAATCCGTAGTCCTCTCCATCAAAGTGTGGGGGCTTGCCGAGTGGAATGGAGAGCAAATGTGAATTTGAACTTTGCGGAATACGAGAGTAGTCAAAAGAAAAGTTCGAATTAACCGGTTTCCTTCTCTCGTAGTCGTTGTGGTCGTCGTCCTTTTGGGAAGAAGTAGACTCATCACTGTCGTAGTAGACGATCTCCTTGATGCGCCTTGTCTTCTTCTTCTTCCCTTCCTTCCGTCTATGACCCGAGCCGGAGTCGGTAGGCTTGTCGTCCTTCGGCTCGTTGACGAAGGATTCCTTCTCTTTGTCGTTGATCACGATACCCTTCCCCTTAGGATCCATCTCTTCGGGCGGTTAGTCCCTTTGTGAAGAGAACGGCTCCGATACCAATTGAGAGCACCTAGAGGGGGGGGGGAGTGAATAGGTGATCCTGTGAAAACTTAAAACTTAAGCCACAAAAACTTGTTAAGTGTTAGCACAATGATTGCCAAGTGGCTAAAGAGAAGTCTCAACAAAACACAATACCACAAGAGATCAAGCACAGAGGTGACACAGTGGTTTATCCCGTGGTTCGGCCAAGACCAACGCTTGCCTACTCCACGTTGTGGCGTCCCAATGGACGAGGGTTGCAATCAACCCCTCTCAAGCGGTCCAAAGACCCACTTGAATACCACGGTGTTTTGTTTTGCCTTTCACTATCCCGTTTGCAAGGAATCTCCACAAATTGGAGTCTCTTGCCCTTACAAGTATATGATCACAAAGAAGCACAGAGTAAGGGAGGGAAGCAACACACACAAATCCACAGCGAAACGCGCACACACACGGCCAAGAATCGAGCTCGAATGACTATCTCAAAGTTCTCACTAGAACGAAGCTCGAATCACTTAGAATCACAAACGAATGCGCAGAGACTGAGTGTGGATGATCAAGAATGCTCAAAGGTTGCTTGTTTTCCTCCTCCATGCGCCTAGGGGCCCCTTTTATAGCCCCAAGGCAGCTAGGAGCCGTTGAGAGCAAATCTAGAAGGCTATCCCTGCCTTCTGTCGTCGGGGGCACCGGACAGTCCGGTGCACACCGGACACTGTCTGGTGCCCGATTTGTTTCCTTAAACAGCGAAGCCGACCGTTGCAGACCGTTGGCAGATCTGGAGCCGTTGGCGCACCGGACATGTCCGGTGCACACCGGACAGTCCGGTGCCTTCTTCTAGCCGTTGGCTCGGCCACGTGTCCCGCGCAGATTGTGCGGCCGACCGTTGGCCCGGCCGACCGTTGGCTCACCGGACAGTCCGGTGCACACCGGACAGTCCGGTGAATTTTAGCCGTACGCCGTCGGCGAATTCCCGAGAGCGGCCACTTCGCGCCGAGTCAGCCTGGCGCACCGGACACTGTCCGGTGCACATCGGACAGTCCGGTGCTCCAGACCGAACTGAGTCTTGGCTGCACACAGCCAAGTCTTTGTCTCCTCTTTTCTTTTCTTCTACTTTCTGTTTCTAACACTTAGACAAGTATATTAGTACTCAAAACCAATGTACTAAAGCTTAGAAACATACCTTTATCCTTGATTTGTACTTTGTCCACCATTTTACAATTAGGCACCTGTGTTGGGCACTAAATCACCAAAATACTTAGAAATGGCCCAAGGGCACATTTCCCTTTCAATCCTGGATGCAACAATTTAATAAAAGTTATAGCACAGTTCTATCTGACATCAAGCTTAAGGGAACCTACAAGTGAGGGGGGCGTTGAAGTATGAGTGCATTGTGCATATTTTGTCTGTACCATAAACTTTTAGTTAATTGGTCATTGCATGCAACTCAATAACAAATAATTATATCCAACCAAAGAACTCTTTAAATTTTCTTTTTCGTTGCTGAGGCATGGATATATTTTTGATTCATTGTAAGTATATAATGTGAATTTTGTTGGCTTCTTTAATGAGGTAGCTATACCTTTAGATTGCCTACACTTCGACTTTTATGCTTATCATTCAAAGAAAAAAAATGATGA
Organism: Zea luxurians; assembly: GCA_029449295.1. Classification (NCBI taxonomy): domain Eukaryota; kingdom Viridiplantae; phylum Streptophyta; class Magnoliopsida; order Poales; family Poaceae; genus Zea; species Zea luxurians. Next base: position 20,342,697 of record JAOPSE010000042.1, read on the forward strand.
CTTGAAGAAACAAGGCTGCTCCACTGCAATACCAAGTTTTTCATACTCGAATGGGTGTATGGGAACCTAACATGTTCAAGCTCCCAGGAACACATGGCTACAGATGAATAGCAGAAGCCTTTTGCAATCTGCCTTGTCAACTTCAGCTAATGCAAGCAAATTAGCCCAATGTATAAAAGACCGAAGAGCACATGCTTACCAGCCCAAATGACAATACCACCAGCATTTTCAATTCTCTTTCGCTCATCAATCCTGTTAGGTTTGTGGTCTTCTGAAAGTTCCATAGCTATAAAAAAACAAACAGATGAACTGTCAGGCATTTGTCACAGGGTGGCACAGAATCAAAATTACACAGAATCAATGAGAAACCCTACGAACCAAACTGTCATGGATGGTTCTGTATTAACTACAACAAAGGTTTATGGATTATATATTGGTATGAGAAATAGAGCGATGCCAAGATTTTTGCTTTGTGATTTAGATTCAACAGACCAGAGACCATACATCAACTAACAAATGTGACATGAAAATGAAACACAAATACGCTACTTAAGATACCTACTTCCAGTATGCAATACCTTTGCCAGCTTTTGGAATAACAGCACGAGAATCACCAACATTTGCAACATACAGACGGTCACCCACCAAAATTGCAGTTGAAGTTGTTGAACCATCATCCCTGAAAGCGCTTGCTTCCGATTCCAAGAAATCTGTATCGGTTTTCTGATATGTTTCGCCTGTTTTAAGTTCAAGTTTAGCAGATAAACAGAAGTGTCGCACTTTGTTCCAAGATATTCCAAACAAAAAGAACCAAGTGAACTAAAATGATTTGACAAGAACAAAAGAGATACTACGCTTGGAAAGAAAATGGTACCTAGCCAATTGTGCTGCATCCACTCCATGACGTGGCACGTGGACATCGACGCCATTGGAGCGGAGCAAGGAGCCGGAGAAGGCGCACCACTCCTTGCGCGCCCCATGGGTTGCATCTACGGTGAGGCGGCCCTTGCCTCTCCTACCCATCCATCTGTGCAACAACAAACAAAAACGAATTATACCATAGCTTCATAAGACAATAAAACATTCATTGTATGATCTCAAGAATTGTAGAGTTGTTGTTCTCTCACCACTATCTCTCTGTTCCTTTTTATTCCCACCAAGTGTTAAGAACAAATCTGCATCAAGGATAAAAGGAGTTTATGAAATTAGCAAACTTACATATTTTGGACGCAAAGGAGAACAGACTTTCTTGGGCCAAATCACAGAAGGTATTTGGGTACAGTGAATGTTGTAGTACTAAACTAAAGCGATCTGTGAAGATATAGTAGTAGACATACTTTGGTAGATAGATTTTACTAAGAAATAGTAGTTATTTCCAAATAAAAGATGTGGATAAAACATAAATTTACTGTATCTAGTGTTCTAGCAAATAAAAAAAGATTACTGAAGTTTACTATTCTAGCTAAACAACCACTTAGTAAATATATATAGGTCTTATAGGAAGCCCCTTTGCATTATGTGCCTCGTCTAGGGCACTTGGCACATGTGTCCCAAGCTCCCAATTATCCGTCCGTTCATAAAGCTAAAAAACTTTGATGAAAATTGAGCGGTGGAGCCAAGGACCATTGGACTTAGATTGTGGCATGATAAAGCAAAACTCTCTCCTGTGCACAAAATGACTATGCATGTATTGTGCTTGGTGCTTGTCTAGGATCATATATGCACAACACATCGCTGTATGAATGCTATCTTCATGCAAATATTGTGAATTTTTGGTTCAAGAAAGCAACTTTCATTGGACTGAACCTGCTCTTACGCTTTTTGGAGTAAATCCAGTACGTCACAAAGGACTTATAGCAACGGATCCCATCAATACCCTTGCAGAAATGGCATTGGACGACACAGTACTTACAAGAGGGAAATGCATTAGACAGAAGCATAGAACCGAACAGTACTCACCAGTGATGAAGCAGCTGAACATCTTCTCAAGCGCCATGGAGAGGTCCTCGTAGCTGGAGTACATCTTGATGTCCACCATCTTGAGGTAGGGCGCGTCGTCCATGCTGACCTTCACGTACATGGTCTGAGCTGTGGACGCGGCGTCCTCTGCCGGTGCCTTTCTCCTGGAGGAGCTCGCGGCGAGGGTGTTCTTTCGGTAGTTCTGCACGGGTGGCCATCCCACCACCTGCGCTCTGCACAAATCAATATCACCGCATCAGTCAGCTCAGCTCGCAGTGACGTACAAGTCCAACTCTGGGCAGAAATGGTAAGGCGTGCCTGCGGCGAATATCAAAGCGGGGTCTTACTTGGCGGCCGGCAGCGTGGCGGTGAAGGCCTGCTTGTCATCGGTAGCCCAGGGAGCGACAGGGCGCTGGGCGGGGCCTAGGAAGGCGCGTTTGGCGGAGACACCGGCGGGCACCTTGGGGGCGGTCGGCAGCGGGCCGAGGGTGAGCGAGCAGGATCAGCGCCTGTTGTCCAGTTGGATGTCTAGGCTCTCGAGGTCGACCTTGTTAGCACACAGGTAGGACTCGTTCTTCCCCAACGACGACAACGCGCCGCCGGCGCTCGACGCCATCGCGGCCCGAGACCGACTTCTGCCACCGCCGCCGGCTCGTCCTCCTCGTCCACCACGTTGTAAGACGGGGGTCAAAAGGGGCCTAGCACCAAGAGGGCGCATCAGGAGGAAGGGGCCCATTTTGTGGCGAGTCGATGCTGCATTGCTACCACAGGAGAACAGAAATCAAAGATCGTACGGACAAGAGGCATAGAAGTCTCCTGAAGAAAAAGGAATAGAAATGCTATTAAACAATAAGAACCTTGGATCGTGCATAAACAGGTCGGCCATAGAGATGCTGGATGCCTAGGATTTTACGGTCGATCATGCCAACCGCATTGCAGCCTGGGCTGGTGTCACCTCTTACTCCACATTTCACCTAAGTAAGAAAGATTGTGAATTCGAAGCTCATTAGTAATAAAACCTCTTAGCATAAAAAATGATGAAGTAGAACCTACAAAGAAATGCTTCTCTATGGAGCCAGGAGCTGATGTCTGGTACTCCCAGTCAGGAACATAGGTACTGTACAACAGGGACTTGTATGTGATCGCCACGACTGCGCCTACAAACAAAATGGCTCGTGATCCTTCCCATAGTCCAGAAAGGGGAGTACTTTTGGTCTAACTAAACTCACAGCTGGTAGCGGTATCGCTTGAGCAAATCGTATCCATAGTCTACATCTTCATCTCCTCTGATCCAAATCTCACAGAGGGCGGTCAGCAGATAAGCTATTGCAATTCTCTGCAATCAAGAATGCGAGGCATCAGTTTTACATACATACTTACCAAACACCAGTTTTATCTTGTCCATGGACAAAATACATAGCTCATAACAGAAACACGCATTACATATACCTGCAGTACACCCATCAGCCGTATTTCTTGAAGGTCAACCCCGAAACTTAGACTGTGAACACCATGAAAGAATCCACCTGCGCAGCGCGTAACGCATAAAAAAAGGCATCAAACACATTTTCATTTCCACGAGTGTACTTTTGGTTAGTTGAAGAAACATAGCTCAGCTGCCATCACACCTTGTAGAATTGAAGCATAATTGCAGCATCATTAGAAAATAATAAACTTATCACTCAAACTGCTGCTAGCAATGTGTCAAAATGTGTTCTAAGATTGTTTCGAGGTTTCGCCATTAGATACTACAAATAAAAATATCGAGATGCAATTCAACAGCACAAGAATAGAAAACAATGGTCAAAACCATTACAGGATGTTAAGGACTCAGATACAGAGATGTCTATGCATCAGTAGCTCGACAGAAGCCGACCTCGGATCAAGTGCTGGATTATGCATCAGTTTATCTTCTCTATCCAAAATCAAATCACGGAGCACAAAAAACAACTAAAATCAAATTACAGATCAGGGAAAAACAACGAAACAAGATTGGAGGGGGGCTGTACTTATTCAGTGGTGGCAATAGGGTACCTCGCCCTTGGAGGACGGCGCAGACTTGAAGCACAAAAAACAACTAAAATCAAATTACGGATCAGGGAAAAACAACGAAACATGATTGGAGGGGCCTGTAGTTATTCAGTGGTGGCAATAGGGTACCTCGCCCTTGGAGGACGACACAGACTTGAAGCAGCGGAGCGCGACGTCCTCGAGCACGAAGTAGCGCTTGCGCGAGTACCGCATCCCAAATAGGTTGGATCGCGAGTACTGCATCTAAAATCAAATTACGAATCAAGGAAAACAACGAAACAAATTAATAGCAATTTGTATTTCTTCTCTGTGGACGCCTACTTCAGTTGGACAGGCATACACTTTCTGAATATCTTATAGCCAACATGAACCGACCAGCACTCCTGAAACAGAGAAGAAATACAAATTGCTATTAATTTTGCCAAATCGATAGTGCATGTAATGATGTTCTTCAACGAAACATGAAGACTCAAAAAGCTCACTTGAGATAAACAAGCATCAGAGGTCCTCAAATCCAGGTAAGCACCACTTGGTTATATGCAGCTCTGAAGATTAAGCATTAACTGCATCTGTGTGACAAACAAAAGCTAGCAGTAAAATAATCCGCTGAAGTAGAGAGGCCATTCACTCGTATACCATCTTGTACCGAAAAGTAATAACTAATATAAAGATGATGGTTGTTATCAGTTACCATAGTAGCTCACAACAAAAGAAACTTAGTAAACTACAGAGAGCCTAACAATCAAGAAATGTGGTAGAGAAGTTAGTGATTACTAAAACAGTAAAGTGGCATGAGAATCAAATTAACATCAATTAACAAGGACTATCTCCCTCCACCACTCCATATGTATCATGGAGTAAATCAATGTTGTGATGGCACATGACACATTTTAGGTTGGATGGCCTAATAAATAAGCAACACTATGAGTAAACAAACACCTTGACTGCAGTAATGACATCGACCAATACAGGACCGTTGTGGATATGTGCAAACACAATATGACGAAAATAGCTACGGATGGGAGAACTAAGCTGCCATGGATGCGATTTGTGGGCAATCTCGCCGATCCATCTCGCGTCGCGCAAGGAAAGGGGGAGCCGGGCGCGCGGGCAGCCATGGATGGAAGCCGGCGCTGCTGGGGGAGCGGCGCGCGACTGCCATGGATTGGTACAAATAGCTACGGCTTAGATGGTGATCAAACTGTAGCTAAAATATAACTTAGATATGCATGAGCTGATTTTAGTTTGGTTCCATCTAAAAAGCACTAACCTTATTGAACTGGAACAACTCAAAGTATTTGTTTTTGCCCTCTATCTCTGACTTTCCACCAGTCGGGAAGATGCCATCAGGGAAGATCTAAAAAACAAAAAGGGAAATATTGTTGAACAAAACTAAGAAGGAAATCAATTAGATCAGAATAATTGAATCCAGCACAGAACCATCTCAAACTGCTGAAATATGGAAGAGTGCCAGTTGTTGATCTACTCTTCAAAAAACTCTCGCTCGTGCAGAAGCCATGCAGGCACAACACCTTGGCTCTCTTGTCCTGCTTCATGAGCTCAACTCTCCTAAGCACAGCGTAAGTTTAGACAAACACAAGAAACTTCAGACCCGGAGGACATGTGAAAGCTGGTACCTACCACTTCAAGGCTCCATGTCGCTTTCACCCAACTCCAGTTGTACCATAACTCGAGCACAACATGACAACATGTTGAAAGATGAGAAGAGGTTGTGTTACCTAAGTCTGGGAAGTCCTGCAGAAGTAGATCACTCACATAAGAAATGATTCTAATCCCAGGAACACTTAAAACATATTAAATACTACATGCTCCATGGTTTGTTGACTTTGCTTCTTATTTTATAAAGATTAAAAAACTGGTGTGTAGTGAATACTTGTTAATCGAGCAGAAATGGTTACCCAACTCAGAACAATGAAAAGAGCAGATATGTCTTAGTAGCAGGCAGATGAATTATTGTTGTACCTATATGGTTGAAGAAAGAGAAAAAGATGGATGGGTATGCTTGCTCATGGTCTCAAACTAACCTTGTATCCGAGGGGGCAGAAGTGGAAGGAGTCTAGAAGGCTGAAGAATGATGCAGTCATATGCAGAGTTGAAGAATTATGGACATAAGCTGCACATATACAGGCAAATGCATTACACAAATAGATACAAGTCTGCAAAACCACATAACCAAACATAGATACCGATTCAAATAGAGTAAACAAATATAGATACGAAACGATATACAAAATCTTTGTGATAAAATATCACTGTAACACTAATATTATATTAACGATATAAATATCTAATATTATAGTGGGCTAGTGGTGTCACCAGAAGACATTATGTGCTTACCTTTAACAATTCCCATGCTTTTTCGTAGGCATCAAGATTCTGAAAATGCGACGGTATCCCAATTAGTACCAGTTAATTCTCTAAGATATGGAAAAGAACAATTGATAAGGTATAAAAAAACTAACCTCTTCTGCTGCAGAATCTTCAAGATCACAGGAAGGAACCCAGTCTACCACAAGTTTCCTGTCCAAAGCAACCGACACATGCAAAAGAGCCTGACAGAAGCGGAGGAAATAGATAAGGCTGAACCAGTGCTCCTCATGCACAGAACCTACAACACATGAGCCAAGGCGCATCAGTGATGCTCTTGACTGGGGAGACACATAAACGATAAAAGTTTTATCAGTGTTTATGCTTTGTCCATTAACATTTCATTTACACGTATATTAATTAAATGCTAATGAAACTGCCTTTTGAGTCTGAAGTGACCATAGCCTTCAATTTGTTGCTTTCAATTTGTTAAGAACCTAAACAGAAAAGGATTGTACTGAGGTTAAAACAACTCAACCAAAAAACTGAATACTCCCCTGATTGACATAAAAAAAGTTATACATACATAATAATGGAAGCAAAAAAACAACACGTTTTAGCGGAATTCTAGTTTTCAAATTCAGATCTAGCATATTTGAGAAGCAAGGAAAATGAAGCACGTACACCCCTTGGTGGAGGTCTGGCGGTGGCGCTTGGCTTCTTGATGTCGTTCTTTTGCGCCTTGTACGACTGGTTATGCACCAAGTAGTTCTTCAACTTAGCCCTGAATCCCTCTTGCTCCTGCTCCTAGTCACCTGCGGTTCTGCCAAGAAATCAGGAGATGAACAATTGAATCCAGAGAAGGCCTCAAGAGGAAGACGAGGAGTGGCGTAGTTGACAAGCAAGGAAAAGGAAGCACATTCAGATCTAGCATAGTTGAGATTTGAGAAGCAAGGAAAAGGAAGCACGTACCCCCTTGGTGGAGGTCTGACAGCCGCGCATGGGTTTCTTGATGTTGTTCTTGTGCGCTTGTACGACTGGTTATGTGCCATGTGGTCCTTTGACTTAGCCATCGTGAATCCCTCATCTGTTATGGGCCATGAAGTATCAAATCCGAAGGCCTCATGAGGAATCTGCATTTAATGTTATGGGCGCACCTGCCGCCACACCCTGGATGCGATCTCGATCTCGTCGTGCCGCCGCCCTGGCATAGCCGTGCCCCCAGCGTGTCGCAGCAAATGGACACCTATTTATTAGAGTTAGTAGAGAGAAAAATAAGCTAAGCATGACATCATAATAAGAACCATAAAAATTCTATCATGAAAAGAATAACATAAGCAGCACACTTCAGCTGGTGTGTACCTAAGGAGCATTTCGGCGAACACATGGTGGTCGTCATCCGTCTCCACAACAGCTGGTGTGTAGTGTTATGTTTGCATGAAGTAATTTACTCACTGAACTTAACTTTTATATCGGTAAAACTTGATGTTTGATATTACCATATGAAGTTCCACTGTCATGAAGGGCTTTTCATTCCTTGGAGGTCCTTTTCATCTTGGCAAAAGAAGTTTACTATATAATGAGCAGAAATTGGTGTATTCAAACAGGATGTCGATTTCGAACAAACATAGTCATGCTCAAAGTAGAATTACATTTTGATTTTGCCATTTCAGTATCATGCTTTTTACTTCACATGAAAACCTCATCATCCCCCAAACTAACAGATGTACATGCTAGATTTGTTTATCCCTAGATAGTTGATAGAATAAGACAAATTGTCCTGGGTGTATGACGACATTTTAGCCTTACCTTCAACCCAGATAGCAACATAATCTTTTCAGTCCAAAAAACATGTAGGCTAACCAATAATCGTCAAAAACTAAGAAATATGTAGAAGGTGCATACCCTCTGGCCATAACGGCTAAGAAAATCTCCTTCATGATCTACTTTCAAGTGAGTTAGAGCTGACTTGAGTGCCTTCTTCACAAGGTTGGAGATCTCTGCCAGCATATTAGTTGGAGAGAGTCAAGAATAGAAATAAAATCCACCCTCTCTATATAGGTTAAAAGCGTCGCCCATTGCACTTCTATTATTTTCACGAGCAATTGCAATTCTATTATTTTCTAAATGTGCATGGTAGAGCGTCTGATTCGACACTTTTAACCTGCAATACCCTCTAGCCATGGCGGCTAAGAAAATCCATTGAAGTCCTCCTCCCAAGTGTATGTAAGATGTGCACATGAGCAGACACTGCTATAGGCTCCAAGCAAGTGCAGGATGCAACACACAGAAATCTACAATACATCAAAGTGCACATATTTTTTATCTAATTCTGAATAAAGCATTAGACGATAGGGTGCACTGCACTGAATGACAAAAGATTTTGAAGTGAGAAACTCCAAAAGTAATGCATACTCAGTGCATAGAAGAAAGAGTGTTCTTCTCAGCTGAATAAACAAAAGTTGCCGGGGACGGGATGGCGTGGGCCGGCCATGTCGCCAGAGAAGGGGCCACCCATCAGGGTGCCGAGCGTGAGGTCAGAGCCGAGACCGGGCGCGGGGGGCGCGCGCAACACGACGCCCCGTGTCATCACCGAGTACGGGATCCTCGATTGGGAGCACAACCACGAGCATGTCGTGGGTGAGCATCGCCTGCTCCTGTGGGATCTGCGTACGCAGCGGTTGGAGGACGGCTAGGGGGAGGGGGCTATTGCGATGGGGCGTAGAGTTGGGGCACGATATCACCTGCTGTGGAGGCCCGCTCGTCGTCGAGCCATTGCCGCAGCCCTCGCGCGGTGTCCACCGCGGCCTCCTTCTCCCCACGTCGTTGTCGCCTCCAGCTCCTCGGGGAGAGAGTAATCTCTAAGGGGCGGACCTCCGGCCGGCACAAGCCCAGTTAGGGGTGGGATACACACACACGGGGTGCCGGGGCGGTGGTATCGGTGTTGGTGAGGAGGAGGCAAGGAGGGAGGAAAGGGAACATCAGCACCCCGATCTCCGTTTGGCTGTCGTCGCCATTGCGACCGGGGGTGGACCTCTGGTCATCGCGCCGAGGATGGGGATGGGACGATGCGGCTCTCTCGGGTGGGTGGGCGGGGAGACGGGGGTGGCGAGGGAGTCGGGCGTGACGAAGAAGGAGGGAAGGGGGCGGGCACGGTCCTCTCAGTCATCGCGCTGGGATGGTGGACGGGGCGGAGCACGATCCGCGGGAGAGCGATGGACCAGAGGTGGGAGGCAGGGCGGCGGCGGCTCACGCGGGGTGGGGGTGGGGGAGGTGGGGGAACGAACGTGGGCGGGCGGACGGTGTAGATTTACCGAATCAAACGGACGGTGCAGATTCACCGAAGGCAGAACCAGGGGAGGCAGCCTACCCCTTGCAGCCTTAATAGTAGTAAAGATTTTCCTTTGCAACCTTTTCCGAACATGTTTCTACAACAATATTCTTAACAAGAACTTGGTTGCAGGGGTTAGAATCACCAATTAAATCAAAGCAGGAAGTAGAAGCATCTTTCTTAATAATTTCAGGTATTTCAACTAAAGATGTTGCTGGGGTGCTACCAATGTTTTATAGCTTAGTAGTTAGCTCATTATTGTGTATGCTAAGAATTTCCATTTTCTCTAGCAAATTTTCAATAGCTTCTTGGGAGCTAGCTAACTTAGCCTTAAGTTTTTCATTCTTTTTAATGAGACCATCATCGGTAGCAGTGGATGGAGCACTAGATTCTAATAACTCAATTTTAGTTGACAGCTCACTATTTAAGTTTGCAAAAGTTTCAAATTTTTCTAGCAAACCTTTATAATCATTTTGGGAGCTAATCAACTTATTTTTCAAAGTTTTAAGTTGAGCGTTTTGCTTAGTGCAAACATCCTAAAAAAATTTTACGGCTTCCGCAAGCTCATCTACAGAGGGCTTTCCCTCACCTTCATCATCACTACTACTTTTATCACTAGAGGATGGAATGCTTTTGCTACCTCTTGCCATAAGGCATTTGTGTGATGACCGTGATGAGCGTGATGAGGACCGGTGGCTGTGCGTCCTTGGAGGTTCATCTTCACTTGAAGAATCATCCCAAGTTCTAACACTTGTTAGCGCCTTGCCTTTGCTCCTCTACTTTTTGGGTTTGGCCATATTTGGACAGTTGTTCCTGAAGTGGCCCTTCTCCCCACATGCGAAGCATCCTCTCTTCCTTTGCTTTTTCCTGTCAATGTTAAAGAGAAGATCTTCAACCTGCAGGGGCACACCCATTAGATTAATCTTGCGGATCATCCTCATTACCTTTCCGACGCGTCAGATTGTTTCTTCGTCCTCGAAGGATGATGTGCATGGTTGATTATCTTCATTATCATCACTTTCTTCTTCTTTCTCTTCTTCACTTGAGGAACTTGGAGTGGGATCCTTCTTTTTGCCCTTCCTTTCATCACATGCAAAAGCATATGGTCTTGAGGAAGTTGACTCCTCTCCCCGACACATTTTTCGCGACATCTCAAAAGCCGCGATTTTCCCAATCACAATGGTCGGGGTCATGTTGCTCAAGTCCTCCATGTTGTGAAGGATGGTGATGATGCTCCCATATCTTTGTTGTGGTAGCAGGGAGATAATCTTCCTCACAATGTCCGCATCACCTAGCTTATTAATGCCAATAGAATTGAGCTCATTGATAATTAGATTCAAACGAGAATACATGTCTCTAACAAGCTCATCATCTTTCATAGCAAAAGAATTATACTCATTCAAGACTAGGCAATGTTTTTGCTCATGGACACTGGATGTGCCGTCATGGAGCTCATGCAATTTTAGCCAAATCTCATTAGCAGTTTTTAAGGTAAATACTTGATTAAAAATATCCATGCTAAGAGATTCATACAAGCAATTTTTGGCTCTAGCATTTAAATGAATTTCTTTTTCCTCACTCATGGTGGGTTTCTCGGGATTCTTGAGGGGTTTCATCCCGTTACGAGTGACTCTCCAAACACCTAGTTCAACAGCCTCTAGGTAACAAGCCATTATAGCACTATAATATGGGAAGTTAGTGCCGTCGAAGTGTGGTGGCCTATGAGTATCCATTCCTTCCTCTAAAAAGTGTCGGCTCTTTTAGCGGTGAAGCTAAAGCGTTTCAAATGAGCCAAACCGGCTCTGATACCACTTGTAGGAAACGAGTGACGCCTAAGAGGGGGGGGGGGGGTGAATTAGGACTTCTAAAACTTTTACTAAACTATGCCACAATTAAATCCCTAGAGCAAAACCTATGCAAATAATCAAACTAGAAAGTGTAAACTAGGTTTTGTCTAAGTGTTGCTATCTCTACCGCAAAGACTAAGTTTCAATCTACTCTAGATAAGTATGAATACAAGATTGAAACTTAAATGCTTAATATAAATGCGGAAACTTAAAGAGCAAAGTAGAGAAGCAAACTCTCGTGGATGACGCCGGTATTTTTACCGATGTATCCGGAACCACGCAAGGTCCCGACTAATCCTTGTTGGTGCCCCTACGCAAAGGGAAGCCCACGCAAGGGCCAAGCACGACGGTCGAGTAACTCCGTAGAGAGCCGTGGGCCTTCTCCACGCGCAAGTGGTGCTCCGCTTCCGGCTCCTCTCGGACGCTCCCCGCCGTCTCCACTATCGAGCTTCCGGCCGAAATGCCGCGGGCCTCGTTCCCTCCGGTACACGGTGGCGGCCGTGACACAAACACGGTTGTCACGGACTCGCAAGACTCTCGCCCCACTCGGTACAATTACAACGACTCACGCAAGAGACGAGGGGTTGTGTGGTTTGTCTAAACTCACTCAACTAACTAGGGTTCACCTAGAGCAAGCGCTAGAGCGGTCTAACTAACCTAAGCACTTCACAAAGCACCTACGCTAATTACCGAGTGATTCTATTAAGCACTTGGGTGTTTGAGCTCTTGGAAATGTGCACTATATGCCTTGGTATGTTGCTTGGGCTCCCACACCTTCAAATGGCCGGTTGGGTGAAGTATATATAGGCCCCAACTCCAAAATAGCCATTGGAGAAAAGCTACAGTTCTCTGCGGCACACTGGACAGTCCGGTGGTGCACCGGACAGCACACTGTAGCCTGTCCGGTGCGCCTAGCCGTTGCCCTGTCAGAGCAGGTGACCGTTGGCGCCGCAGGCTTTTCCACATGGGACAGTTTGGTGCTCACACCGGATAGTCCAGTGGTCTTCTCTCCGGGTGCCACCTGGAACTAGCCGTTGGGCTGAGATTCCCTGGTGCACCGGACAGTCCGGCGTGTGGGCACCGGACGGTCTGGTGCGCCTCACACAGACAGTTTGCAGCAGCACACTTGGACTTTTCTTGGATCTTCTTAATGTCTTCTTTTGAGGTGTTGCTTTCCTCAATTCCTTAGTCCAAGTAAATCTTGCATCCTGTGAACTACAATCATAAACACTAGAAAACTTATTAGTTCACGGATTGTGTTGTTCATCAAACACCAAAACTCAATTAGCCAAATGGCCCGGGGTCCATTTTCCTTATAGCTCGTTTCAACCACAAAAAAGTTTTCAGCTGTCACATTTCATCTAAATAGACTAAGCTACTGCAAATAATACCAAGAAAATCTAGATGTAACTAACGGACGACACTGCTAGAGACATGTCTACTCCTAGGATGGAGGTTCAGGAAGCGGTCACGGCGCCACAACAACCCCGACATGTGGTATATCATTAACAAGAACTGCCTCCTTGGCCACGATGCCATGAGAGGAACATAAAATGCTTAGCTAGGTAGAAGTTTATAACTCAATGATACACCCTTGTATCAATAAAATTATTTAATTTTTCTGACAATCGCCTTAAATTGCTTACTGCTAACAGATATGGCCTTAGCTTCCACAATAGCATCAATCATCTCAAACCCAACCTATGTTGTGACATAAAATGATTAAAACAAGATTCTGGATCTTACAATTGTTTATTATTGAATTCACATCAATAACTGAAGCACCCAAACGACAATAGATGTTGATTGCAACAATGTCCCAACCAATTTGTGGTCTTTTACACGCTCAACATGGAACAAGTGGTTGTTGCGTAGCCGGGGTCTTGATTCAGTCACCCAGGCTGACATTTCAACAGATGAAGGGATCGACTGTCACATAAACTGGATGTTTGACCTTGACACTTCCTTTGCCATTTACTGTCAGAGATTGCTTGCAGACTACATTTGCCCAAAGTACACCTAGAAAAATTGACATAAGCACGAGTTTCAATGATTTAAGCCATTATGAAGCTATTTCACCAGCATATCTGCATACAGAGTAACATGTTCCACGGAGAAGATGCATGCAACAATCACCTGTCGTTTGTTTTTATTGCTATGAAAGTAGCACTTCACCCGACCGATATGTTTGCAGAGTTTCAGTCGGTTCAGTAGGGCTAGGTATTCCAGTGTCTTTATTAATTGCAGGCACCTAAATCAGCCAGAACAAAGTGAATATGTAAGATTTTTTTCTATCCATACTGTCTTGCTAAAGTTAACAGTGAACATTATAGTACTAAATTTATTCGGTTTCAATATTCCTAGAAAATATAGTACCCCTTATTTATATGGTAATTTATGAAGATTACTTCATGAGCAGAACTGAGCCGACTAACTATTGTAAACTACTGATTCATTTTATTATCAGTTTATCACATAAATCTAACCACACAACAAAGAACGTATTTGAAATAAGATCCTGTGACCCTGGCCTTGTATTTTTACCTTGCAACGTCCACAACTTCGCACCTTGAAATGTTAACTTGTTTATCTTTACTGATTTCCACAGGTCCTCTGCATATGGGTGGCATCCCTCCACTAAAGTACTACCAAAAATATTTTTGTAATAAATAAACAAGCTCAACAATTACACTATTGGCAGGTGAAAGCTCTCGCTAAGCAATTGTAGTTGTTATTATGAACCACAAGTAAACAACCACAACAACTAACCCAAAATAAGTCATTTAGAAAGTAGTCAAACATAAGCGCACAGTATGCACAACTCACTTTAGTCTGAAGTGGTTAATTGGTATAGGCGCTTTGAGTAGCTAATCGTTTGCTTGCTTTCGCCAGAGACTGGTCGGGTCTTCCAGGTCTTCGTATTGTGTCACGATGAGCCCATATACTGTCATACCAATAGGCAAATCCATTAGTACTAATCAACAATTGTACAAATCAAAGTGCTTGCCATAACTTCACTATATGACAATTAGGCGTTTCAATTTGCAACAAAAACATAATATTAGAAGCTCTGGTGCCTCTTCTATACTATTAAGAAGTTTAAGAACCTCTAATATTTTCAAGCTCACAACAAGCTCTACATAGATATCTTGCAAATATAATGGTCGCATCAACTATCATCGGGTTGCAGTGCAAAAAATAATAATGATATTGAAATATAGCTAACAAGTCATCAAACCAGTGTACCACTGCAATGGTTGATGGAGCAAAGAGCTTCTTCAAGTCGACTATTTCAGACATTGATGATTAAAACTTCTATGCTCTCCCTAGCTTCGGTTCCTCTAGAATTTTAAATTTCATAGTGACACAAGCAAGCAAAACTATAGAACAAACATATAGAGCAGGGTAAATTATGGGTGAAAGATCTTTCAGCACTAACAAAACTTATTTTTAGTTGCAAGTATTCTCTTCGATAGAAAAGGGAGTGCACATTCATGGGTGCAATCATTTGAGGTGGAGCAGTTCTCTTCTGCAACAGTTCCTGTAGCACCTCCTGACCCTAACACTTTGGTTTAATTTGTTTGAACGTTGTCGTGTCCCTCGTCAACATTTGATACGACACGAACAATATTGTACACAATAGATTATACAAAAAGAGCACCAATCTGCAGCAAGCCAGCCACATTATTTTTAGTGACTGAGTCTTGCAAGTGATTACAATCATAAGCAGGCTTACCAGAACTAAAATTTATATAAATACTCAAGCAGCAATTGACTTACATCCATTAAGAGTGAAGGATATGCTAGTCCAATATTCTTACAGCCATTAAGCTTCATACTTCAGTTGTAAGAAAAGTTGTGCACATGGCTTCCAACCCTCTACGATCACTTAATTACCTTTTTGTTCTCTTTAAGAGATTTCACTACAAAATAAGAGTTCCCTGCTTGAGATCTCTTTTCTGTACACTATACTACCACTGTCCACGTTCAAATAACTACAAGGGGATGCATCTAGGCGTTCAAATTTAGGAAGTGATCCTATTCCTGTCCCAACCCAAACACATGTTATGAGCTTACATCTTGGTTTATCCTAACCATGGAGAGCTTAGAACATCTATGTTTGGAGCACAGAAACAACAGTTACTTGTGTGCCTGTTATGCCTTCTCAGTTTAGGAGCTTGGCACCAAATAGGACTTCAAACTCCCTACTAAAACCCCACAGTTCAATTGCCTTACAATATAGCTGATTATCTGTCCACCAGCCGGTTTACAGAAATCAGCAAAAGCACCATTAATACAAGATATTGTAGGTGGAAACAGAATAGTGAATGACACAAACATAGGTTAATGCTTAGTGGAAATTCCATGTTCGAATGCATTGTGTCCCAGTATATCCTTTAAGGATACAAAATTATGGTTTTTTTATTACATTTAAGTGGGCATAGTTTACTATCCTTCATTTAACATAATCTATTTCTAGATAACAAAATTCAAATTTACATTAATCGATGATTACCTTATCACCAGCATATATCCAAATATCTTGGGAAACCGATTTTTAATGCTGAGGATCTGCAATACTGTCCAAGTGATTAACTTATTATCCATTTGTTTTTTCAGACTAAGCAAGCATTTAGTCATCAAAAGTTTGGTGGAAATGTTCATTCAATAACAAAAAATTGTTGTGTTCATCACACATCGTTCTTGTGGGATTATGATGCAAAAATATGGATTATCTCAAAATCCCAAAGCGTGCACCTTAGTATCAACTGGTATGATCTTACCTGTTTATGTCTTGACCTGATTTTAATTACTGGAGCTACAAACAACATTGAATTATTTTGCAACTGAATATGGAGTAAAACTGGTTATAAGTAATTTTAGCTGCAAATTTGTTCTCTAGGCGTTCTCCATTTGAACCTATGGTTTACCATAAATCAAGAAGTTCATAGAGCTATAATGAAAAGAGATGCAATAGATGCTGAACAATAGTGTTGCAGTGAAAGAAGGTGCTGATTTTCAGTGGTTACCTGAACACCAGTGGACCTGGCAACACGTCGAGAGGCTTTGCAGTCGTCCTCGCTCTCCGTCACACACGTAGTCCTCGTCTTCCTTTGAGTCACGGTAGGGATATCCTGACAAAGATATCGCTTACTGAGCAAGACTGACGAATATAGGTGTTAGGGAGGAACATCGGAGAAGTTACCAGACCTACCGACGTGCTGTGGACGTCCACGCTCTCTGGGAAACTACTCCGGCTCTGGCACACACGCGTGCTCGAGCTCGAACACAGAGGAGAAGGCGTGACGCCTCGCACATGCTCACTATTTATCTTCATCGACTGTGTGTTGTCCCAGGCGAAGTGGAAGCCGTGCAGATTTAGTGGAACTGAACGGTTGCTCTGATTGTGTCGTGGAAGTGGTGCGCGGGAGTGGGGGGATTCCACTGACCAGGGGAAAGGCGGTCGTGGGAGAGCGGTTGCTCCAATTGTGAGTGGATCTGCGGCACGGGGTGGTTGGGTGGGGCAGTGAAGGCCGCCGGGCTGGGGAAGGGGCTGTGGAAGTCGTCGGCTAGGTGGATCTGCGACACGGAGTGGTTGGGTGGGGCAGTGAAGGCCGCGTTCTGTCCTCACTGGAGAACGAAGACTGTGCTGGAATCCTAGGGTCAATAAGTGGCTGTTTGCTGAACACCCTAAAACAACACAAAACGCACATCTTAGTTGAGGTTGTATGTAATTCAATATGAGTCAAGTTGGCTAGAGGGTGGACATTCTGCTTGAGGCATCCAAGGTTCAATCCCTAAGCCACAATAGAAGTTTTTTTTTTGCTGTGGACAGAATAGGCAGAACACAGTGACAGCCTACCCCTTACCTTCTTCATAGTAGTAGAGATTTAGAAAGTCATTTACAAAGAATCGTTTTTACATCTTTCGACTCTCTAAGAATTTTTTAGATGGTGTGTATGTTTTAGAGAATAGTTGTCTTTTATCTTTGGTTAACGAGAAATTCAAAATAAAAGAATTTATAATTAGATAATCAAATAAAGACGTTGTTGGAGGATTTTTTTTTTCTTGATTAAAATGTTCGTTTCAAATAATTAGAAAGGATATGGAGAGGTATTTGAAGTTGCTCTCAGGATCAGGACAACTACCATATTCACACCTATGTCCCTCGTCTCTAGTCCAAATGGGGGATAAAATCTATACTCTATTAAATTAGTGGTGGCCGCGAGAATAATTGTCAGCTGTGACTTTGATGGGTTTATAAAGATAAAAAACATCTATAATCTAACTATATACTAGTTGTTCCGATGGCGCACAATCTCTACTATAAACAGCCCCTCACCACAGGATTGTTGCCGCAGCCCGATCTTGACTGCCCGCCTGTTGAGCCACTCGGTGAAACACAAGTCAGCCTATAAAAAAGTCAGCAAAAGCAGCAAGGGAAACTGGGAAAGGGGAGGGCGCAGAGAGCGTACTGAGGGAGGCATAAAAGAGCGGAAGTAGCAACATATAAGGGCTTGTTCGCTTTGGAGTGGATTGAGGGGGATTGGAGGAGATTAAATCCCCTCCTATACAAATTTGTATAGGAGGGGATTTAATCCCCTCCAATCCCCCTC
Source organism: Zea luxurians (assembly GCA_029449295.1). NCBI lineage: Eukaryota > Viridiplantae > Streptophyta > Magnoliopsida > Poales > Poaceae > Zea > Zea luxurians. The sequence goes on from JAOPSE010000042.1 coordinate 20,360,810, forward strand.
AATCCACTCCAAAGCGAACAAGCCCTAATGCGGCTGCTTGCGCTCGTGCTGCCGGGAACAGGGTACTAGGGTAGATAGCTTACTCGAACCGAGAGGAGAATCAAGCCAAGGCGCCGCCGGGCGAAGACATGGCAACGGAGGAATCTGAACAAGTAGGCCTAGTTTGGAAGCCCACTTTCCCGGAAGATCTGGCCTTTTTCTTTTGGCCCCGTTTATTTCGTTGGAATTGAATTCTATTATAATAATTATAATTTAGACAAAACTAATTGAGTTAATATATTTATTTATGTAATATATTGTATGTTATACTAAATCATATTAGATAGATAGTTACACACTATATTTATGTTATAGAGAAACAAGTAGAAAAGTGTGCTATAAATTGTACATTAGAAAAGTAACATGTAAATCTATAGAATTAATTTCTATCTCTCGCCCCCATGAATTTGAGATAGGTTTATATATACATTTTGGAAAGTTGTGGAATGTCACATTCTAAAAAAATAGCCTATTGCATTAGTTAAATTCCAATTCCTCAAAATAAAGGCAAACAAACGGGCCCCGAGGGCTACGGGGAAATTTGTCAATCTATTTGGAGCATGCTTCCCTAAGCCAATGCTCCCAGCGACCCCGGCAAATCACACGGGGAACGCTCCCCGACCCAGAACCCCGAGCAACATTCCCCGTGGGTGACAGGAGGAGGGGAGGCAATCGCGAGCCAAAGTCTGCACGCTGCCATCTGCCTTGGAGCCACCATGTGCGCGCCGCCATCCTCTGTGCCGGCGTCCACCTTGCCGACGTCTACAGCGCCGCCAGCGAGGAGGGGTGGTGACCGAGGGCGAGGGGAGGAGGGGAGGCGACCGCGAGCCATCGTCTGCGTGCCGCCATCCGCCGTGGAGCCACCGTCTGTGTGCCACCATCCGCTTCGCCGACGTCCACATAAACGCCAACGATTGTCCACGACGCGATCGCGACCAAGACGTCCTCCGCCGCTGTCCAAAGTCACCCACCATCCTCAACTTGCCGTCCTCCGCACGTCGTCCCGTCCCTGGCTTGAGGTATTCAACGATGTTCGCCCTCTTCTCGTACTTATGTACTTAGCTAAGGTTTCGAACATGGTGGCCATCAACCCCACATTTTTAATAGAAAATATGATGAGAAAGCTCGTTCTCTTTCTTCAAAACAATAGGGGTAATAATAGGGTTACCTGGTTGAATCCCCTCACCCGAGGATGAAGACATCAGGCCCAGGCGATGGCTTCAATCTCCAACTGAGATTCCTGTTTCTGTTCCATGTTTGAGCTCCTGGTGGATTCTCCCTCTAGCCCCATCGATCCCACTGAGGGTTTCCGCCTTTCGGACCCATCAAGCCTGGCGAAGAGGAGCACCTTGAGACAACAGCACCTGGACGCGACCACTCTTCCTCTCCAGACCAAGGGCAAAGTGGGGATACAAACCAGCCGCCATTGAAACTGGAACGAATCGACACATGGAGCGACCGGAGACGCAAGAGGAAAGCGACACAGTGAGGGAAGGAATGAGCCCCAACGAGATCTGATGAAAACCCTAACCCACGTGACGGAACCCTGGAGCACAGATAAGGGGAGAAGTTTCCAGAACTTGGGCCTAGGCCGAAGGCTGTGGCTGAGAATAGATTGGGATCACGCCTAGGCGCCATCCCAACTAGGACGAGATAGCAGGACCAGGCCGCGTACTACGTGATGGCGAAATAGTGCGAGCTAGCACCTGGGCCTTGTGCCTATCTAGAGATGGAGGAGGTGGCCCACGCGTTCCCGAGGCAGTACCACGACCAGGGATCACATCAAAACCGACCAACGAGGGGTAGGAGGAAGGAGACGAGGCGTGATATTTGCCGTAAGGATACACATGTTACCACTAGATGTGTTCTCCCTAAACAAAGCAAACCTAATATGCCCATAGTTGGTATGACCGCTGATGGTTTAGGGTTTTACCTCTCTCATTTCGCTAAGCCGCTGTCCAAAAAACCGAAGAGGAGTTTAATTGGTCTGGTGAAGGTGATTGATGGTTTAGTTTCAGCTGAAGATCTCGAGAAGGATTTTGGTTTCCATTTCCCACAGGGTAAGGTGTGGAAAGTGACAAATGTCACTCTGGTTTTTTGATGCAATTCCCCTCTCAGGAGAGACTTGATGAAATGATCAATTTTCCTAAACTTAAAATGAAAATGTCTGGTGCTAAAATTGATGTAGTCCCATGGAGTTCTCGTGCCAAACCCAAATCCAAATTACATACGGTCTGGGTTGTGGCTGAGAATGTCCATGAGGAACTTCAAAATTACCAGTCAATCTGTGAAATTGGCTCTATGATTGGGGCTATTGAAGAAGTTGATTTGCTGTCTTTAGACTCTGAAGACATCATTAGATTCAAAGTTCATATTAAAAGTGTGGCTATGATCCCTCCTGTAGTTGAGATTGCTGTCAAACCCTTTCTCTATGACATTTTCTTCAGAATTGAATCCATCATTGAAGAAGGGTGGAATGATGATAGTATTAGTCTTGGAAAAAGGCCCTCTTTTGAAATTCATGGATTGGATGACCCTCTATTTGATAAATCTGGAAAAAAGCTAGAAACGAGGAAGAAAAAATGGAAGAAGATATTAACCCTAATTGTAAATTAGGCGAGTCTTCTTCTCAAGGTAAAAATACCTTGAAGCCTATTAAGATGAGTTGTGGAGATCTTAATGATAAAATTGGTGATGGCTCCAATGCTGACGGCCTGAGTGATGAGAAAGTTGATTTCGAAGCTAGTGAAGATGATCTGCTAAGCTCACAAGATTTAGAAGAATTTGCAAAAGATATGGAAGGAGATCAAACTGATTTTCAACCGCGGATTGAGGAAATAGTGGCTGATCAGCAGACTGATGTTGGAGTTCAAGATGCGAAAGGGGAAAAGACGATGGAGAAAATTGCTGCATTTTGTCGAATGAACTAGAAAGAGCACCTGAATTGAGAAAAATAAAGACATCAAAGTTGCTGACAAAGCGTTAGTCAGAGCTGAAGCTAAGGACGCCTTTCTCAACAAAGGTATGACTAATAATCCCTTCTCGCTGATTAATACTGATAACGGGGAGTTGTTGGGAATTTCAAACAAGCTTGGCATTGCTTTAGGGTTGTCTAGTTCTGAGATTGTGGCTAACCTTGACCTTATAAGAGAATTGGAGTTATCTAGAAAAAATTTGGCGATGCAATCAGTGAAAGGAAAAAATGTGGAAAAAATAGACAGAGGTCCATACAGATGTGGATAATAATATCCATGCAGACTCAAACAATAATATTGATAATGATCTTCTGGATGCGATGGTTCTGAGAAAGGGGAGAAAAATCAAACACAAGAAGAAATCAGCGAGAAAAAAAGCTTCTCCTAGATTTAGGTGTACTCCTAATATGAGGAGTAAAGCTGCTGATACCTTTCCTCTTCCAAACTAATCAGAATGATATGTCTTATTTGGAATTGTCAAGGTCTTGGAAAGGTCCCCAAATCTGAGTTCTTAAAATAGCTCATTAGAGATGAAAAAGTGGACTTCTTGGTTTACAAGAAACCAATAGAAAAATGTTTAGTGATACTTGGTTAAAATCGATTGGTGGTAGAAAAACTTTTGCTTGGTTTTCCTCTCCTCCGATTGGGAGATATGGAGGTATTTTGGTTGGTTTTAACTCTGAATTTTTCGATGTTAGGGAGCAGGAATATGGGGATTTCATGATTAGGACCCTTCTCTTGCACAAAGAAAAAAATTCATTTGGAATTTTATTAATGTGTATGGAGCCGCTCAAGATGATAACAAACCCAGGTTCCTTAGTGAACTTTCTTCTTTCTGCTCTAGAAGTAAATTCCCCTTGTTGGTAGGGGGATTTTAACATTATGAGGAAAATCGAGGAAAAGAATAAGCCTGGTGGTATCAATAAAAGGAGCTCCCTTTTCAATTCGATTATTGATTATCATGAACTGATTGAGTTGGAGCTGAAAAATAGACTATGTACTTGGTCTAACAATAGAAGTGACCCAACTTTTGAAAAATTGGATAGGTTTCTTGTTAGCCCTGAATGGGACCTTGCTTACAATAATGTTAATGCTCGTGGTCTGAATAGATCTTTTTCTGACCATGTTCCCCTTTGCCTTAGCATAGATTCGACTCCCTCTTGTCATAGAGAGTTCAGATATGAGCTGTTTGGAATCTCATACCAAATTTTCACCAAAAAGTGATAGCTAATTGGTCTCTTCCTGTGAACACTGGACATAGTTAGAAAGCCAATGTGGAAGGGCATCAATGTGGAAGGGCATTATGAAAATCAAAAGTGAGCATCAATGCTTAAAGGTTGGAACATCAAAAGGCTAAAAAATGAAAATCAAAAGGCTAAAAAATGCTTAAAGGTTGGAACATCAATGTATAAGGGCATTATAAAAAGTTGAAAAGAGATTACATGGAGAAGATTGAAGTTCTGGATAAAAAAAGTGAGCTATATGAGCTTTTAGAAGCCGATAGATTGTTGAAACTAGACTTTGGAATGGATCTCAGAAATCTAGTTTCTGAAGAGGGAGTGAAATTAAAACAAAGAGCCCGAGATAAGTTCACCTTGGAGGGTGATGAGAATTCTAAATTCTTTCATCTTTTAGCTAAATGCAAGAGAAGAAAACTCAGGATCATGACTTTGTCTCATGAAGATCGGTCGGTGCAAGGGGAGAATGAAATTAATCAATTGGCTACTTCTTTTTACAAAAATTTATTTTGGCCTTCTTAGGATTCTAACATTTCCTTGGCAAACTTCCACATGGATGAGCTTGGTGAGGAGGACAGAGCTCTGCTTACGAGGCCTTTCTCTCTTGAGGAGATAAAGAATGTTGTGTTTTCCTTAAAACATAACACTACCCCTGGTCCTAATGGTATGCCTTCTGAGTTTTCAGGAGTTTTGGGAAACAATTAAGTATAACCTGTTCAATCTCTTCAAAGATTTCCATGATGGTACTCTAAAGAACGAGAGCCTCAGCTATGGGATAGTTACTCTCATTCCTAAAATTCCTAATGCAGTTGATTTGAAATCTTTTAGACTGATCTGCTTGCTCAATGTTTGCTACAAAATCATAACTGAAGTCCTGACTAATAGGCTGGCCTGTTGTATTACTTCAGTGATCAATGATTTCCAATATGGGTTTATAAAAGGCAGATAAATCATGGATGGGGTGGTTTCTCTTCATGAAATCATCCATGAAGTCAAAAGGAAAAATTAAAATGGGCTGATTTTCAAGGTGGATTTTGAAAAATCTTATGACAAGGTTAACTAGAATTTTCTGCACAACATGTTAGAAAAAAGGATTTGGTGGAAAATGGTGTGATTGGGTGATGAAGACAGCTAAAGGTGGCAAAGTAGCCGTTGGTCCTTGTTCTCGGATGCTATACACCAAGAACAAAGTAACACAATTGTTAACGATTAGAGACCTTCGTCCTTCGAAGCTTTATCTTCATATCACACCTGTTCTTGTACTATCTTGCCCAAAGTGTTTTTGCTTAGAGGACCTTCGACGGAGAAGAAGGCCCCCAATAGTAGCCCCTTCGCGGTGCTAGATTGTTTTTCATAACGAGCTCGATCCGCAAAAAACACGAAGGCTTCGGAATGCCGGAGGTCCAAAAACACCTTCCCTGAGCTCGTTGTCGAGAAACGATTATAATATTCCAAGCGTCGGACGGTCCACCGCTCAGCGAGTTCGAGCGGCCTGGCAGTTCACCTTCTCCCCTTGTGGCACTATATAAACAGACGGGTTGGTGAGGAGTTACCACATCATTCGTTGCCATTGCACTGTCATTGCTGTTAAAAAATTTAACCATAGCCGAAGCTTTCTGCATTGCGTTTTCGAGCAAACGCTTCATCGCTTGAGATTAGCTTCGTCAAAAAGTGAACATTGAAATGGTCAGAGTGCAATCGACTGCTAGAGTGTCTCGTGAAGGTGACGAGGCCGAAGTAACTGAGACGACACCAATATCAGAGGTGATGAGGCATTCAGGTCTTGTTGTGCCAGAAGAGCCTATTGTCGAAGGTACTTTGACTCCTGAAGCTGAGCAAATCACAGTTGTAGAGGGAAGTGGTAACGAAGATGAAGAGGATTACACCATCCCGAGCCCAGAAAAACCTAGCCACCTTGAATTTGGTGGATCCACTATGACGACAGATGATATGGTTATAATGAAAAAATTGGGTTATTTTGGGGAAGCTGAGAGTAAACTTGTTTGTTTTGCTGGCGAGGAAGTGGTTCCAGAGCCAAAGGATGATGAAGTTGTTGTGTTTAAAAGCTTCTTCAGAGTAGGGCTTCGGTTCCCTCTTTATGATATAATAGGAGAGGTTTTGAAGAACTTTGAAATATACCTTCATCAATTGACACCCAATGCAATTGTTAGACTTAGTGTCTACATCTGGGACCTCCGGAGCTAGGGGATGAGTCCTAATGCCGAAGCTTTCTATCGGGTGCACGAGCTGCATTACCAGACGTAGGCCAGGGCAAATGGCCTTTATGAGAATTTTGGTTGCTACAATTTTGCGTATCGAAAGGATACGAAGGCACCAGTTCTTAGCTACCGTACCAAGTGGCCAACTGGCTGGAAGAGTGAATGGTTTTATATGAAAGCAGACGAAAAAAGAGGGAGAAGCTAATGCCTATGGTTATGAGTCCACTAACTTTGAGCTTTGGAATGACAAGGCCCTTGTGCCATATGCAGCTTGGCTCCCCATGCCAAGTAGCCGAAGTGGAGTTTAGAGTGGTAGCGGCCGAAGTCAGCACTAGGGATCTGGTGCAAGAATTCTTGGCAAACAGAGTATTTCCGACCTCTAATGGCTGGGGGATGCCCAAGAAGAAGGATGGGAGCAAAAAGCACGAACTTGTTCGGCTCCCCTACCGTTTCAAGTTTGAGAAAGAGTTCAAAAAGCCATGCCAAGAGTGGCTAGAAATGATTGAAACTATATGCAATGAAATCCTTGGCAACTACACCAAGAAGGAGGACCAGCTAATGACTGCTGCCTTCGGCACCCAGCCAAAACGGCTGAATCGCGTGATGGACGCACTAAATTTTGAATATCCGGACTATGAAAGAATTGACAAGGTTGCCGAAGGTTTGAAAAGAAAAAGGATTGTTAGTATTTTAAACATACAAGCTGCCAGATTGGTAAAGGAGGATGAGAAGATTTTGAAGAAGGCAAAATCAGCTCCTAAGCCGAAGGCGACAGTTTCCAAAAAGAGGAAGCCTAAAGTAGCTGAGCCGAAGGTAGCTGAAGCAAGAGAAGAAGCTCCTTCAACGCCTCCTACTGCTGAAATAGCAGAAATTCTAAAGATAATGACTAAATCCTTGCCCATCAAGTTGCTAAGTCCTCTAGGACCAGAATTGACGAAACTTTTACAGAAGAAGGATCAACCTTCGGCCATAAAGGAGAAGGCTGAAGGTCAGAAGAGACGAAGAATTGTCAATGTTATGCAAGCTATTGAGCGAACACCACCTCTAGCCTCGGCGTCTAGAATGGTGCCTGTTGCAAGTGCCGAGGCTGAAGCCGCTGTCGAAGCTGAAGCTGCTGCCGAAGCTGCTACTTGTGAGCACAATGTCAGGAATTGACAAGCTCATATCAGATATGGTCGCAGAGGAGACAGTTGTGACCGCAGAGGAAAACGTGGCTATGGTGCCTGGCAAGGGGAAAGAAGTTGTTGATACTTCGTCAAAAGAAAAAGAATTTGACCTTTGGCACAGAGGTCAGGAATTGTCTGAGGCAGAGAAAGAGGAGCTAGAAGAATATGGAAAATCTTGTGGCTACCAGCCGGGATCCATGCTCTTTGGCGGAGTTGATGAGGAAATCCTGTGATGTATCCGCGACCGTGCTGGGGCAAAAATAATCGGCACTCTGTCAAAGAGTGTTGGTTTCCCGAAGCTAGAGTCTGATATTAGTGTTTACCGACGACAACATATCGTCGACAGCCTATTTTACTCCAATTTCAAGGTAAAATCTTTTGCCTAGATTCTTGTTATATTTGTGATGGATTAAAATATTCTAAAGTCAACTTATTTTCGTAGAGCATGCTGCTAAGCAAAGCATTAAGAATGCAACAAGACCTCGAAGATAAGAAAAATGGGATAATAATTGAAGGCTTGGAAAGCAAGATCAAAGATTGTGAAGCTTCTCTTGAAAAGAAAGACTTCTTGCTTCAAGCAACCGAAGGTTCCCTTGTGGAATTTCAAGCTAAAAATGCCAGATTAAACGAGGAGCTTCTCAAAGCTCAAACAACCTTAAAGGAAAAATCAGAGTGCTTCGAACAAGAGAAAAAGGAACTACAAGCAAAATACAAAGCCAAAGCTGATAAGAACATGAAGCTACAGGAATCATTGAGGGACTTTTGGAACAAATGCTCGGAGTTTGCTACTCGCTACGTGCAACGGTTAAAAGAAATCTTCAGCTCGGTTGGGGCCAGCTCTGAAGAAATTGTCCCTTCGACTAAAGATATATCAGAAACCTTCAAGCACATCAAGAATGAAGTTGATGCACTCGACGAAATAATAATTGGGCATGGTGATTTCTGTGCTCTGTTAGCTTCTCATGGCACGACTGCTGCATTTTTGAAGGCCAGGTGCACGCATGCTAAAACAGTAAACAAGCCAAACTTCAGCCTGTCGCCAATAGACTTGGTTAATATTCCTGGTGAGCCCCGAAGTATCGGTAATAGATTTATTACTCAAATTTGGGCTAAAGGCGGACGATAGTTGGCTGGAGATGAAGCTTGGAATTTGCTTAAATCGGTACAAAACTTGTACCTGCTGTTTGCCTTGATTTTTCTTTATTACCATCGCTTTTACCTTATACCGTTGTTTGTCTGCAGGATGGCGGTGCCGAAGGTTAGTAATCCGAAGCGCATTCTGAAGGTTTCTGGGCTGAAGCTTCCTTTTATGACTTCCTGTATAGAGCTTAGGATCTATTTGCATTATTTTTGCAAAAAATGTAATTGAGAGTTGAACTCAATACTGTATATATTGGTCCATACCTTGTAATATAATTTTACCTTTTCGTCCATGTGCGAATTGCTTTGCTGTGGACAAACCCATGTGTAACTTTTGAGCCGAAGGCAAAAAACACCTTCCCTTCTTTTCGTACACATCGAAGCATTTCCTTGCATAAAATGCATGTGTTCATGTTTGAAACGAAGCTTCTTCGTATTCAACGAAGCACTTTGTCGCCGAAGCCAGACAATTTCTATTCATATTATCGTTCATGCTTCATGTCATGATAATGATGATCCTATGAATGTCTAATGAATGTTTGTATGAATGCAAAGAATGATGCGATGTAATATGCAAATGTATGACCCAAACACACATGAAGCCATACCCAGACTCTGCATCCCCTTAGGAATGACTTTGGAGTCTCTTCACCTTCTATTTCGGTGGCATTTAAGCTCTGTATTCCCTTAGGAATGACTTTGGAGCTTCTTTACCTTCTATTTCGGTGGTATTTAAGCTCTGCATTCCCTTAGGAACGACTTTGGAGCTTCTTCACCTTCTATTTCAGTGGTATTTGGCTCTGCATTCCCTTAGGAACGACTTTTGAGCTTGGGGACTTACTCTGCGCTCCCTTAGGAACGACTTTTGTAGCTTCGGAACTTACTCTGCGCTCCCTAGGAACGACTTTTGTAGCTTCGTCACCCTCGGAGTGATTACAGCTCTGCATCCCCTTAGGGACGTCTTTTGAGTTTTTCCCTGTTCTCTTTGCACTCGTTGGTGCGGATTCTGATATTACATGTTACATTTTTTGGGGGATCTTGGCCCTTGTATTGCATAGGGCTAAACAAGAATGAAAATTACAAACTATGGCCCCATTAAAAACCTTTCTCCCCTCCTGAAAGGAAAAGGGTGCCATAGGAAAAATAAAAAAGGTTACATCAATTACACATAATATCGCTGAAGCTCATCCGTATTTCAAGATCTGGGTATGTTGTTGCCGTCCATATCCTTCAATCTATAAGAACTGGGTCTTGACGAAGATACTACCAGAAAAGGACCTTCCCATTTTAGCTGTAGCTTCCCCACTGTATCTGGGTTGGCTATCCTTCGAAGCACCAAATGGCCTGGCTTGATATTTTTCAATCGAACTTTCCTATCATGCCATTTTATTGTTTCGGCCTGATACTTATTGATGTTCTCTATGGCCTGAAGTCTGGTCCCTTCTATGGTGTCTTTTGTTATTTGAGAATCAGTTTCGTCCTCCGCTGAAGCTGTGGTTCTTATTGATCATGTTCTTGCTTCTTCTGGTGTTATTGCTTCGTCACCAAACAGGAGCTTGAAGGGAGTAAAACCTGTTGACCTTGGGACAGCAGTGTTGTGGCTCCACACCACTTTGATCAACTCATCTGGCCACTTTCCTTTAGGCTAATTGAAGATTAACTTCATTATTCCTGTCATTATAACTCCATTTGCTCTCTCTACTAACCCATTTTATTTTGGATGCCTTACTGATGCAAAATGTATTCTTGTACCGATCTGGTCACAAAAAACCTTGAACATTTCAGCATCAAATTGAGTTCCATTGTCGATTGTAATAGCTTTCAGCACACCAAAGCGACAAACAATATTTTGCTAGAAGAACTTCTGGACTATGGCCGAAGTTATGGTAGCTAGAGGTTTAGCTTCGATCCACTTTGAGAAATATTCCACCGCTACCACAACATATTTTAAATTTCCTTGTGCTGGTGGGAGCGGTCCTAACAAATCTAGGCCCCATCTTTGCAACAGCCAAGTGGGTTGGATCAATTGTGTTAAAGACAAAGGTTGTTTCTGGTCTCTGGCACACTTCTGACAGTTTTCACATTTTCGGACCAAGTCCGCTGCATCCGAAGCTGCCTTCGGCCAATAAAAACCTTGTCTAAAAACCTTTCCCAGTAGAGGCTTGGATTTGATGTGGGCTCCACACAGTCCTACATGTATTTCCTTCATTAATTCCTGTCCTTCATTCCTGGAAAGGCATTTAAGCAATGGGGAACAAACTCCTTGCTTGTATAACCCCCCTCAATTATTACATACGGTCTTGTTCTTGCCTCCATTCTCTTATTGTAAGCTTCGTCGTCTGAGAGGCGGTTTCCTTGGAGGAAGGATATTATTTCAGTCCTCCAGTCTTCACTATGTACAGGTGAGATTGTGAGCACTGTCTCTCCATGAGCTCGACTGAGGGTGCTTTTATTGTTTCAAAAAATACTTCCGAAGGCAAAGGGAGCCCCTGTGCGGCTGACTTAGCTAGCAAATCTGTATGCTCATTTTCTCCCCTTGGGATATTTTTATAGAAAATCCCTCAAAAGAAGCTTCCAATCTTCGGACTGCATCCAAATACTTTTCAAGCTTCGGGTCTCTTGCCTTGCTGCTCTTATCCACGTGGCCAGAAATAACTTGTGAATCAGTTTTGAGGATTGCCCTTCTTATTCCCATTGCCTTTAGTTTCTGAAGCCCTAGAAGAGCTCTGCTTATGAGGCCTTTCTCTCTTGAGGAGATAAAGAATGTTGTGTTTTCCTTAAAACATAACACTGCCCCTAGTCCTGATGGTATGCCTTCTGAGTTTTCAGGAGTTTTGGGAAACAATTAAGTATAACCTGTTCAATCTCTTCAAAGATTTCCATGATGGTACTCTAAAGAACGAGAGGCTCAACTATTGGATAGTTACTCTCATTCCTAAAATTCCTAATGCGGTTGATCTGAAATCTTTTAGATCGATCTGCTTGTTCAATGTTTGCTACAAAATCATAACTAAAGTCCTGACTAATAGGCTGGCCTGTTGTATTACTTCAGTGATCAATGATTTCTAGTATTGGTTTATAAAAGGCAGATATATCATGGATGGGGTGGTTTCTCTTCATGAAATCATCCATGAAGTCAAAAGGAAAAATTAAAATGGGCTGATTTCAAGGTGGATTTTGAAAAATCTTATGACAAGGTTAACTAGAATTTTCTGCACAACATGTTAGAAAAAAGGATTTGGTAGAAAATGGTGTGATTGGGTGATGAAGACAGTTAAAGGTGGCAAAGTAGTTGTTTGTCCTTGTTCTCGGATGCTATACACCAAGAACAAAGCAACACAATTGTTAACGATTAAAGGCCTTCGTCCTTCGAAGCATTATCTCCCCTGGGATATAATGATCTTCAGACGAAGGTCATGAAGGGCATACCTTCATGATTTCAGTGGACAAATATAAATAGAGACATATGAAAACACAAAAGAATATGAACAATCATTACAAATCATTAGATTATTTATATTCTTATTTTATACACATGGATAAACATTAATGATATTTATATTACATTTATACCTTCGGCTTGCCAGAAGATGGAAAAGTGAGAGTGACGCGAGAGTGATTACAATTCAGCGTGAACAGTACATGGGTACTGTTCATCTATTTATAGGCACGGGACGCAGCCCAGACAAAATTTCATCTGTGTCCCTGATAACTAATTATGATCATAATACAGACTATCAAGGACTATACAGTCTTTTCCTCTTTAAGTCGGTATCGTCCATCGTCTTTAGCATGACACCAAACCGAAGCTCTTCCAATTGTAGCTTCGACTTAATTCTTCATATCACACCTGTCCTTGTACTGTCTTGCCGAAGGTGTTTTTGCTTAGAGGACCTTTGGCGGAGAAGAAGGCCCCCAACAGTAGCCATCAAGACGAATGACATGATTGGTCCGTATTTCACCATCCACAAAGGTGTTAGGCAAGGGGATCCTTTTTCTCCCCTATTGTTTAATATTGTTGTGGATGGTTTGGCGTGTCTTATCCAGAAAGCTCAAGATGAAGGCTTGCTTAAAGGCCTTATTCCTCATATCATCAGAAATGGCTGTTGTTGTCTTCAATATGCGGACGATACCATTTTTTGTTACAAGATGACCTTGAGGGGGCAAGAAATTTCAAGTTCATCTTGTGTCTGTTTGAGCAGTTGTCTGGTCTCAAAATTAATTTTCACAAAAGTGAAATTTTCTGTTTGCGTGATGCGTTTGAGAGAAAAAATTGTTATGCTGATATTTTCACTTGCCCGACTAACAATCTTCCTATGAAGTATTTGGGGGTCCCGATTGATAATAAAAAGCTTAGTAAAGCCTTGTGGGCGCCCATGGTCGAGAAGGTGGAGAATAAACTTGATTCTTGGAAGGGGAGGTTCCTTAGTTTGGGGTTCACTTAATTTTGATCAATAGTAGTATAACTAATGTTCCTCTGTATATGCTTTCTATGTACAAAGCTCCAAAAGCTATAATCGGGAATATTGACATTTATAGAAAAACATTATTATGGCAAGGTGGCCATAGTAAAAAAATCAGTTGGCCGATTGGGATTTAGTCTATTCACCTAAAGACCAAGGTGGTTTTGATGTGTTGAACTTGAACAAAATGAATGATGCACTCTTAGCCAAATGGATTTGGAATTTGGAGAATTTGAATGGTTTGTGGCAGAACATTATAAAAAAATATGTTAAGGGGATGCCTATCATTTCAGTGAAAAAAGACAAAATGATTCTCACTTTTTGAAAGACATCCTTGATGTGAGAGATTCGTTTTACAAACATTTTAAAAAGGTTGTGCGAAATGGCAAGAGTTCGAGCTTTTGGAATAATATTTGGTGTGACATTGTGCCCCAGTCGTCTAGATACCCTAGACTGTTCGATGTAGTTTATGATAAAAACATCACGGTGGAGAAGGCGTTCTCTTCTGATTTTCAGACCTTAACCTTCAGAAGAAGATTATTGGGTGACCTAGCTTCTGATTTTGATAAAATGATTGATCAATGTAAGAAGATTATGATATCTAACTGTGGTGACAAGGTTTCCTGGTCCCTTGGTAGGCAAGGTTTCTCAGTTAAAACTTTCTACAAAGAGAGTAAATATACTCAGATCCCAGTTCCTTTCAAATTCCTGTGGAAAACCATGTTGCCCCACAAAATTAAAGTTTTCTTGTGGCTAGTTTTGAAAAATAAAATTCTCACGAAAGATAACCTAAGAAAAAGAAATTGGCAGGATTCTTTAGATTGTGTCTTCTGTGGACTACCTGAGTCCATAAATCACCTTTTCTTTCAGTGTTCTGTGTCTCGTTTTGTTTGGAGGATCATCCAAACGGCTTTGGATTTTCATTCTTCTCCGAATAGCGTTGAAAAGCTTTTTGGTCCTTGGATTAACAGTTTTAATAGCAAAGAAAAAACTTGGTTTTGTTTGGTTGTGGAGCGGTCATCTGGGTAATTTGGCGCTCTAGAAATGATTGTTGTTTTGGTGATAAGCTGATTTCTGACCCCACTAATGTGATTTACTTGTGTTGTTTCTAGCTTGATGCTTGGGCGATTCGACAGAAAGAGAGGGAAAGAAAACTGGTGGAGCAAGGAAACCTCAAAATCCGAAGGACAACAAGTGAAGTCTTTAGGGGTGCTCATGGCTGGAAACCAGTCGACAGACGCATTCAGTGATTTTTGGCTCTGCAATTTCTGCTTTGGTTAGGCTTGTCAGAGAGTTCCACTTGTTCATACTTTGGTTTCCAGTCATGGATGTATCTTGATGAACTTCCTTTTTCTCTAGTTGTGGTTTTAAATACTTTTGGGTCTGACAGTGGTAGTTGATGGTGGAAGTATTTCCTTGTCACTTTATGTCTAGCCGATAGTCCTGGTTTGGTTGTTGGCTCTTCTTCTGTGGTGGCTAGATGGCCATGTATGGAACTATTTCTGTGTCTATTTCTTAATGATATAGGGGGTTGTACCCCTTTGTCAAAAAAGCTAGAGTTTCGAATAATCCCATTCTGATGTTTGCTCTTCTTTGATTTTTGATCTTAAAGATCTAGTACAGGCCGACTCTACTCCAAGATCCAAACCCCGACTCTAGTGAGGTATGCCTCCTCCAAGTACAACATTGTGTGTGCTGTTTGTGTTTGTTCTGGTGGAATGGTTGAGGTAGTAGATGTTACTAGTGATGAGTAGACAACGTCTATTCTGGTGGATAATCCACTTTAGGCTTCGTGTGCCACTATTTTATTTCAGACTCTTGATGATGGTAATTATCAACTTCAATTCCTTATAGATGCATTGCTTTTGCTTGATGAAACAAATCATCTAATATGGGTCTGTCTTCTATGTCAGTTTGGTTCAATGGATATGCCAAGGTTTAGGCGTTAGAATTAGAACACGATTGTGTTGTGTTTGATTTATTTTATAGTTTGTATAATAATGAAAGCCAGCCCAAAGTGTACTTGATAAAAAGGATAGCAAATACATTTGTATGTGACTCAGCCTAGTAGTTATCAGTCTGGTCATTTATCCTTGTGGAACATTTAAATAAGATTAAGGGAAAGGAAACCATAAAGTTTGCTTGATGGTTCTGCTCTAGTTGGTACTTTTGGTCGCTTCATGTTGTGAACCGGACAGAATGGTATGCAAGCCTAGTGATGTACATTGGCGCAATTAATTATTTTGTTGTAATTTAGAAAAAAATCTAACTCTAATTTTGTCTATAAGAGGAGAAAAATGGTGTGCTATTGTCAGTGGCACCGAAATATTTACTTGTGCACTAATAAATAATGTTAGATAGTATAATATGTGAGAATGTTTCAGAGTCGTGTGACATTTAAAGAATCTAAAACTTCTTTTAGTTAAACAGGGTGTGCTATTTTCAGTTTGCTTATGTGGTTCATTACTGTGGTACCTAGCTATATGGGTTCTTCATGTAAACATGATAGTTTGCTTTCTTGATGTAAATTTGATTATATGTAAGTACAAGTACTTATACCATTTTTTCCATTTCTCTAGATATGGGTTCTTGGGAAGAGCTAGCTAGACATTTTTTTGTTGGAGGAAGAAGAGGACGATGAGGAGTTTTTCTTTATTCTTTCTTTATTCTTCTCCCTGCTATACTTCCATTCCTCTCTAAAGAGAAAAGGTCTATCCATACCTCCTCTCTCTCTGGTGCCCAGAACGTTACGGAGATTTTTGAAGGGCATGAGAGTTGGTGCAAGTCCGAGTTTCGAATGAAGCCAGAAATATTTAGAGCCACATCCGATTATCTTAGAAGCGAGGGTTTTTTACATGACACATGAGGAGTTAACGTCGAGGAACAACTTGGGATCTTCATGTATACGATCTCCCACAATGCTAGTAACCAAATTCTTCAAAAGGCTTTCCAACATAGTGGAGAGATTATCCATCGAAAAGTATCAGAAGTTTTCGATATATTTCCCACTCTAACTTAGCGGTTCGTGAAGCTTCCCAATTCTATCCAGACACATCCAAAAAGCATAATAGATTCTAGGTTCCTGCCCTTTTTAGGTGACCTATCAATAGTAAACATGATTTCCTTAGTTTGTTCCCTTTAACATGCCCTAAACTTCCTTTCCTTTTAGACATAATTGCATTGAATCAATTGACGGAACCCATGTACCTATCATCATTATAGAAGATAAGGCTCCTCCTTACAGAAATAGGAAAGGGTCACTTTCATAAAACGTGATGTTAGCATGTGACTTTGATCTTAATTTTATATTTATTTCATGTGGGTGTGCGGGCTTAGCCTCAGATGCATGGGTCCTTCGATCCGCTATCAGCAAAGGGTTCAGTGTGCTAGAAGCCAAATTTTATCTTGTGGATGGTGGGTATGCAAATACATTATCCTATATTGCCCCATACCGAGGAGTTAGGTATCACCTCAGCGAGTTTAGAAGGTGTCATTTATCACCAAGCTAGCTATGTGAACGACAAAGAGCTATTCAACCATCACCATTCTTCGCAACCACATCGAAAGAGCCATTGGTGTTCTGAAGAAAAGGTTTCCAATTCTCAAAGTTGACACATTTCATCCTATCCAAAATCAAATCAGGATAGCAGTAGATGTTGCTTTTCACAACATAATTAGAGGGAAAAATAGTGAGGAAGGTTGGCTTGACCACCAACCATATCATATATCTCCAAGCCAGTATGTTGAAGTCCTAGAGGGAGACAACAACTACCCCAATGATATGGACTCAAGTGATGGAAGCAACCTGAGAGATCATATTGCTCCCCAAATGTGGGTTGCCTACAATAGTTAGTTTAGGATCTCTTATATTTATGATATAGTAATAAAGACTTCTGTTTTATTATGTAGTAGTAAATACTTATGTTTTATTAAGTAGTAGTAAAGCCTTATGTTTACTATGTTTTGTTGGGAAACATAGCCATGGTAAAGAATGTTTCTAGGGCAGCTTGGAACACCGTGTATGAGAAAGGTCTGGTTGATATGCTCCTTGAACATAAGGACAACCCAAAGTTCAAAAGTCAAAATGGTTTGACTGCAGAGGGATGGAACACTATCACAAACAAGTTCAATGAGAGGTATCCTCTTGCCCATTACTGCAAACAACAAATGAAAGACAAAGATAAGGAGCTTAAATCTCATTACAAGGCAGTAGGAGATTCAAGGAAAGAAAGTTGGGTAGGTTGGAATGATTCCCTACGTATGATAGTGGTTGAGCCAGAACTTTGGGAAAAGCTCATCCTTGTAAGTCATTTGCTCAATATTGAATATGTTTTCTTAATATTGCACATGTAAGCTCATCCTTGTGATTTCATCTTGCACATATAGGCTCACCCAAAGGTAGCGAAGTACTAAAAGAAGTCATTTTCATTGTACTACTCTTTGGAAGCCCTACACGAAGGTGTTTTTACTCATAACTTATATCTTTTTACTACTTATCAAAAGGTATTTTTACTCATGTTCTCTCTTTTTAGGTAGTGTGGCTACATGAGATTTGAGTTTCACACCTACTCAACAAATGCCACCAGCTTCTGCCATTCCTGTTGGTCCTCTTGCTGTTGAAAGTCGCATAGAGGGGGTGAATAGGCAAAACCTGAAATTTATATACTTTGAACTTCACCTGGGGTTAGGATTAGAAATAAGTAATAACAAAATTGGAGTGCAGAAAAGAGTTCTTCTTGCTATGAGTTGCTCAATCAATGCGGAAGACTTTGGGAGCTAACTCAAAAAGATTGTAATCAAGAGAACATAGAGGGAGGGGAGAGGAAGAATCAAATTGTAAGGTAATGATCAAAACAAATGAACACAACGATTTGTTTCCCGAGCTTCAGTTCCAATGAACCTACTCCCCGTTGATGAGGCCACAAAGGCTGGGTCTTTTTCAACCCTTTCCCTCTCTCAAACGATCACCTAGACCGGTTGAGTGCTTCTTCTTAATCTCAAGGATCACTAAAATACCGCAAGGACCACCACACACTTAGGTGTCTCTTGCTAGCTTTACAAGTCACTAGAGAGTTTAGAAGGAGACAAAGAAAGCACGATTAAAAGCCAAGTAACAAGAAAAGACACAAGATCACACTCTCTTAAGTCACTAATCACTAATGATCACTAGTCACAGTTATGGCACTTGGAGAGATTTGAAAGCTTTGAATGTGTCTTGGGATGAAGTGCTTGCTCTTGTATTGAATGTGAGTGAGTGGAATGCTTGGATCAAATGAATGGAGGTGGTTGGGGTTGTATTTATAGCCACCAACCACTTTCTAGCCTTTGCCTCCTTTCTGCCAACCTCGGACGGTTCGCGCCCCTAGTCCGGACGGTGGGCCCCTTCACATCAACGGCTGAAATCGCAACGGTCAATAGTAACGTCTATATCAACGGCTACAAGTGCAATATATGTGTCGTCAAATGTCAGATAAAGCAGTCGCGGATGGTCTGGTCGTGCACCTCGGATGGTCCGTGAGGACGCTAAAAATGCATTTTACCAAACTCGTCACCTTCCAGTTTTTCTGGTTTTTCAATGAGCGGACAGTCCACGCCTGAGGCCGGATGGTCCGAGCTTGATCCCGGACTGTGCTATCTTCTCCTTTAGATAGTCCGTAGTATAAATGTGAGTTTTGCATAGTTCCTGTCCTAAGCTCACCTTGGTGTCGCGGATGGTCCGCCGGAAGGGCACGAACGGTCCGCGCATAGGTGAATTTTCCAAAAAGCTCTCCTGTCCAGAATAATCTACGATATTCCGAACAGTTAACTTATAATTGATATAGATGAACTTATGCACCTGAGAAACAATCAACTAGACAAACTAGTTAGTCCATATGATTTGTGATGGTCGTCAAGCACCAAAATTCGATTATAGAGAAATGGTTAAGGCCATTTCCCTTTCAATCTCCCCCTTTTTGGTGATTGATGCCAACACAAATCAAAGCAAATATAAAGTGTAGAAATGTAGCTAGTTTGCATTTTGACATATGTGCATAAGTTACTTTGAAATGAAAGCAGTTGTAAGTATATATGAATGTTTTGATATAGTTAAAATTTTGGACCACATTTGCACCACTTAGCTTATTTTTTGCAAATCTCTTGGAAAAGTCTTTTCAAATTCTTTTGCAATGAGCCAACTGTATAAGAATATAATTTCCAAAGGCATTTTCAACTTGTGAAAGATTCTCTACCCTTTTCAAATGCTTTTCATTTGACTAAATAAAATCTCCCCCTAAAAAAGTTCTCCCCTTAGTTGTCAAGAGGGTTTTTGTAAACGCAATAGCTCCAATTTGGAAGAAAAAAGTTTTCAGAAAACATGGTGGTGGTGCGGTCCTTTTGCTTTGGCCTATTAATTTCTCCCCTTTGGTATTAAGCGCCAAAAACGTAGAAATCTAGAGGCCTTGAACAAGAAAGGTATGAATGTAAATACATGAGTAGGGCAAAGGGTATACAAAATTGACGAAAATGTAGTGGAAGCCTTGCCTTTGCCTACAACTCCATTTCCCTTTTAATCTAAGACTAAGTATAGAAATACACTTGGAAGCACATTAGTCTTAGCTTTGGGACAAGAAGAATAAGAAATATGTATTTGTACCAAATGAAAGAGACATGCTATGATCAAAGGTATAATAATGAGCAATGTGTGCAAGATTTCAACCAAAGTTCTGAGAATCTAAGACATTTAGTTCATTCTTAAGCTTGCTAAAAGTGTTTTCATCAAGGGGCTTGGTGAATATATCGGCTAACTGGTTGTGGGTATTACATATTCAATTGTGATATCTCCTCGTTGTTGGTGATCTCTCAGGAAGTGAAACTGGATGTCTATGTGCTTTGTGCGGCTGTGTTCAACAGGATTGTTTGCCATGAGGATTGCACTCTCATTATCACATAGGAGAGAGACTTTGCTCAATTTATAGCCGTAGTCCTTAAGAGTTTGACTCATCCATAGTAATTATGCACAACAGTGTCCTGAGCAATAAACTCGGCTTCAATGGTGAATAGAGCTACTGAATTTTGTTTCTTTGAAGCCCAAGACACCAGGAATCTCCCTAGAAACTGACAAGTTCCTGATGTACTCTTTCTATCAATCTTACATCCGGTATAATTAGCATCAAAATACCCGATAAGATCAAAGGTAGATCCCTTAGGTACCATAGCCCAAACTTAGGAGTGTAAGCTAAATATCTCATGATTCTTTTCATGGCCCTTAGGTGGATTTCCTTAAGGTCGGTTTGGAATCGTGCACACATGCACACTAAAAGCATAATATCTGGCTATGAAGCACATAAATAGAGTAAAGATCCTATAATCAACGGGTATACCTTTTGATCTATAGATTTACCTCCAGTGTCGAGGTCGAGATGCCCATATGTTCCCATAGGAGTCTTGATGGGCTTGTCATTCTTCATTCCAAACTTCTTGAGAATGTCTTGAGTGTACTTTGTTTGGCTGATGAATGTGCCTTCTTGGAGTTGCTTGATTTAGAATCCGAGGAAATACTTCAACTCCCCCATCATGGATGACTTGTTAGTAGACCCAAATATAATATCATCAACATAAATTTGACATATAAACAAGTCTTTGACAACTGTTTTAGTGAAGAGAGTAGGGTCAGCTTTTTCGACTTTAAAATCATTAGTAACAAGAAAGTCTCTCAGGCATTCATACCATGCTCTTGGGGCTTGTTTGAGCCCATAAAGCGCCTTTGAGAACTTATAGACATGTGAAAGATACTCACTATCTTCAAAGCCGGGAGGTTGCTCAACACACACCTCTTCCTTGATAGGACAATTGAGGAAGGCACTTTGCACATCCATTTGATACAACTTAAAGCCATGGTAAGTAGCATAGGCAAGTAATATTCAAATTGACTCAAGCCTAGCTATGGGTGCATAGGTTTCATTGAAATCCAAACCTTCAACTCAAATTGGGGCTTTGTTCCTAGTCACCACACCATGCTCATCTTGTTTGTTGCGGAATATCCACTTGGTACCTACAACATTTTGGTTAGGACGTAGAACTAAATGCCAGACCTCATTCCTCGTTAAGTTGTCGAGTTCCTCTTGCATTGCCACCACCCAGTCTGGATATCTAAGTGCATGCTCTATCCTATATGGCTCAATACAATACACAAAAGAGTAATGTTCACAAAAATGAGCAACTCGAGAGTGAGTCATGCATTGCATTGTGGGATTTATTATTCATATATGATCTGTTATTTAACTGGGATGGTATCTACTTACACTTTGTAATTGCTAACAAAATGTTGACCAACTATTTAAAAGCAATGCTCATCCATAACCATTTTCCTTGGTAAGCCCTACACTACAAATGAGCCCCCCACCATAAGTGAGATCATACACATTATTCCCACACTTGCTGAGCGATGACCGTATGGAAGCTCACCCTTGCTATAATCACACCAAGTCAATAATAGGTACCGCTGGAGGAGCATGAAGGATGCTACGATGAGTTCGGAGATGTATAGGCTGTCGTCTCTCGGTGAACTATGGTTGCAGAGGATCGTTGTCGCCATATGGTGTGTTTTATTTATTTATTTTCTATAGAACTTCTATTATATAATAAAGATGTGATATTGATTTATGTACCATGAGTCATCATATGTGTGAGACTTGATCCTAGCACACATTTGAGATGCATCTTGATTTGCCCTTAAATCTGGGTGTGACAGAAGACTTTGTAATATCCTAGCCCTGATGGATGGTGATATCATGGCCCAAGGATTAATAGAATTAATAGAGTACTCACACCAACAAGGTGCATCTTCTTTTTTGAAAGCCTACCTCAAACTAACCTCTACATTAAGCATGCTTGGCCTAGAGTAATCTTGGGATGGGTGACCGACCGAAATATTTTTTGGGTGCACATGAGTGAGGACAAAGTGCGTACAAAAGACTCGTGTTGGTCTATGGGGATGGTCTATGATCCTAGAGTGCTGACAGGAGTAAATATCGCTTGTTTGGGAATGGATGGGGTGTTACAAATCGTATCAAAGCTGGCCCTCGTGGTTTCATGGGTGTGTGTGGGCTAGGAGTTCGGGCATATGGCGCATGGCGCATGTGGGCCTAGAGTGGTCACTTGACATGGCATATGACGACACTGGACATACAGACATGGCCAAGATGGGTGGTTCGTGGCTTCGGGTTGATCGACGAGGACGTTGGTCTTCTAAGGGGGTGGATTATGATATCCTGGCGTCGGTGGATGCTGATATTCTAGCCCAAAGCTTAATAGAATTAACAGAGTACTCATACAAACAAGGTGCATCTTCTTTTTTGGAAGCCTACCTCAAAATAACCTCTAGGTTAAGCGTGCTTGGCCAAAAGTAATCTTGGGATGGGTGACTGACTAGAAAGTTTTTCTGGGTGCACATGAGTGAGGACAAAGTGCACACAAAAGACTCATGTTGGTCTATGGGGATGGCCTATGTTGGAGCGAAGGCAGAAACGCCACCCTTCGCCCGAAGTCTCCACCGCTTAGCCCCTGCCCCGACAGACAAAGCGGGCAGGGACACCCTTCGTTTCATCGGCACCAGAGACAATGCGGAGACCCTTCGCTCGATTTGGCACCAGACGAAGGCCTGCGGCGACGCCTCCCCGCGGCGCGGCCTCGTTCAGCTCTGAGGCCCACATAAGATCTGGCCCATTGTAACGGGCCCCGCGTGGCCGCGTTTGTGTTACGGGCCTAATTTGTAAAGGCATACATGTAATTACAGCTTGTAACCCCGCTTTATGGGAATATTCTGGGGATAAACTAGGTACCTAAGGGCACATGCGTCCTTAAGACAAGGCGCCGTGCACTCGGATACCTATAAATACCCCCGCACAGTGCCCGTGAGAGGCCAGATTAATAGAGCTTTTGCCATCACGCGCGAGTGCCCTGTCGCCACCACCATTCACCCGTGTTGGATCTCCTTGCTGTCGAGAGACAGTTCCAACATTTGGCGCCCACCGTTCGTGCTACGAGACAACCACCCGCGATGGCACCCAAGAGAGCTAACCCGAAGGCTGACGAGGCTGCGAAGGCAGCACTGCTCGCCGCAAGAAAGGGCAAGGCCCTCGCCCTCACCCAATCCACCCACCAAGAGGCCACTGAAGACGACACCCTCCGCACCTGCGACCCTGAGGGACAACCCTCAGGCTTCGCACCTCCCTCAGACATCGCTCCACCGGAGGGCGCGGATCTCGCCGAGAACGGTGAGGTCCTCGGCATCCCAAAACAGGAAGACTTCGCCGATCAACCTTATCGCGGAGTCATTCATATGATAACGGGGGGGTCCAGCACCGACTTCGACACCAAGCGGCAGAAGCGGGACCACTACCGCAGCACAAACCATGTCGCTGTCACGGGCCCAGTTGTGCAGACGAAGTGGTCCCACATACCGCTCACCTTCGACGCACGGGATGTCGACTTGCGCAGCGCCCCCCACTGCGATGCCATGGTCATCAATTGCAGCGTGGCAGGCTGGGACCTACACAAGGTCCTCGTCGACAACGGCAGCCAGGCGGAAATCATCTTCCTCCACGCCTTCGATCGCATGGGCATCAGCCACAGCCTGCTTAAGCCTTCGGACAACCCGTTGCATGGCTTCGGCGGCAAAGGCACCTTCCCCGTCGGCAAAATAGAGTTGCCCCTCTCCTTCGGTGTAGCACCCAATGCCCGAAGCGAGCAGGTGACTTTTGACATTGTGGATATGGTATATCCATACAACGCCATCATGGGTCGGGGCTCCATCAATAAGTTTGAAGCTGCCATCCACGGACTGTATTTGTGCATGAAGATACCAGGCCCTCTAGGCGTAATTACAGTCCGCGGAAACCAGCAAGCTGCGCGCAACATAGAGCGGGACTTCGTGCCTGGTCAGAGGAACGTGCACTGTCTCACGACACAGTGCGAGGTCCCTGCGCCCGCCAGCCCAGCTGACAAGCAGCACAACAAGGCTCAGTTGCAGAGTCAGGATGGGACCAAGACTGTCCCCCTCGATCAGGCCACGCCCAAGCAAACAGTCACTATCAGCGAAGACCTTACTTCGCATGAAGAAGAGAAGCTTCTCTGCTGCCTGGCCAAGAATAAAGATGTCTTCGCCTGGTCCGCCCTCGACCTAGTCGGAGTCAGCCGATCCATAATCGAGCACAGTCTGGGGATCGACCCCTCGGTGCGACCAAGAAAGCAAAAGCTTCGCAAAATGTCCGATGAAAAGACAGAGGCCGCCAAGGCGGAGGTGCACCGCCTACTAGAAGCTAAATTCATTGAGCCAGTGGCTTACCCCACATGGCTCTCCAATGTTGTAATGGTGCAGAAAAAAAGCGGGAAATGGCGGATGTGCATAGACTTCACCAGTCTCAATAAGGCCTGCCCAAAAGACAATTTCCCGTTGCCACGGATCGACAAAATAGTCGATAGCGCGGCCGGATGCGAGGTCATGTCTCTCCTCGACTGCTTCTCCGGCTATCACCAGATATACATGAAGGAGGAAGACAAGGCTAGCACCAGCTTTATAACACCCTTCGGCACTTATTGCTTCATCAGAATGCCGGAGGGTCTCAAGAATGCCGGGTCCACCTTCTCCAGACTCACCAAAACAGTACTCGAAGGGCAGGTCGGCAGAAATATATTTACATATGTGGACGACATCGTCGTCGCCAGCAAAAATAAGGAGGACCATCTCGCCGACCTGGCCGAGACATTCGCAAACATGCGAGACGCACGACTCCGCTTAAACCCGGAAAAGTGCGTTTTCGGTGTTCGCCAGGGCAAGATATTGGGCTACTTGGTGTCGCACCGCGGCATCGAGGCCAACCCAACCAAGATCCAGGCCATCATCGACATGTCGCCTCCGCAGTCCACCAGGGATGTCCAGCGTCTGACAGGCAGATTGGCCGCTCTCAACAGATTCATTTCCAGGTCGGCCGAGCGAAGTCTTCCTTTCCTCAAAACTCTCCGCGGCGCAAAAGACTTCGCTTGGGGGCCGGAGCAAGCAGCGGCCTTCGCTTCATTAAAACAGTACTTAACGGAGCTGGCCACCCTCACGAGCCCCGACTCCTCGCTCCCCTTATTGCTCTATGTCGCGGCTTCGCCGCACGCGGTCAGCGCGGCACTAGTGCAGGAGCAGACAGTCGAAGGCGCTGTCAGACAGTGCCCTGTTTATTACGTCTCCGAGGTCCTGACTCCGTCCAAACGCAACATGACGGAGCTGGAGAAGATCGCCTACGCAGTCGTTATGTCCTCGCGCAAGCTGCGCCATTATTTTGAAGCATTCAAGGTCCGCGTCACCTCAGATAGGGGGCTCGGCGAACTGTTCAGAAACCCGGAGGCATCGGTGAGGATCGCCAAATGGGCAGCCGAACTCTCCGGCTACCACATCAGCTTCGAGCCCAGGACAGCCATCAAATCGCAAGTCCTGGCAGACTTCGTCGTCGACTGGACCGGGCCAGTAACACAGCCGGACCCGACCACAGAGAAGGTCTGGACGATCCATTGCGACGGCGCATGGTGCCATGCGGGGGCAGGCGTCGCTGCAATCATAACATCACCAGTCGGGGTCAAGCACAGATATGCAGCACGACTCAGCTTCAACCTGGAATCCGACAGGTGCACAAATAATATAGCAGAATACGAAGCAGTCATCCTCGGCCTCCGCAAGCTGAGGGCCCTCGGAGTCACCACTTGCATCATCAAAACAGACTCCAAGGTAGTTGCCGGCCAGGTCGAGAAAGACTATGCAGCCAAGGACCCCGCACTCATGCAGTACCTCGCGGCCATCCGAAGTCTCGAGAGGCAGTTCAAGGGGTTCACCGTGCAGCATGTGGACCGGGCCAAGAATGAGGAGGCCGACGCATTGGCCAAGGCCGCGGCCAGGGGCGAAACTCTGCCCTCCGACGTGTTCTTCCACGTCATCGGCACGCCAGCAGTCTGGAGCCCCGAAGGGCTCCAAATAACCAATGACAGCGAGGGCCACCGTACAGTCAACCTCATCATGACCGAAGACTGGCGAGCACCCATTACCCTGTTCCTGCAGGGGTATTATCACCCAGCCGACATCAGTGAGGCCAAGCGCCTCAGACATCGAAGCCGGGACTTCGCTCTGATTGAAGGCCAACTCTACAAAAAAGGGGTCAGCCAACCAATGCTTAAGTGCGTCACCGAGGCCGAAGGCATGCAGGTCCTACGTGAGGTCCACAGTGGCACGTGCGGCTCACACGCGGGACCAAGGGCCCTAGCTGCTAAGGTGATCCGCCAGGGTTTTTACTGGCCAGCAATGATTTGCGCCGCGAATCGGGTCACTCGGTCCTGCGAAGCCTGCCAGAAGTTCTCTCCTCGGTCAGGCGGCCCCTCGCAGTACACAAAGCTGATCGCCCACACATGGCCTCTCCAGCGCTGGGGTCTCGACATTGTTGGACCCCTGCCCACCGCTCAGGGGAACCTCAAGTTCGCCTTCGTCGCGGTCGAGTACTTCACCAAATGGATCGAGGCACGGGCTGTCTCCACAATAACATCGAAGACTGCCCAAAAATTCTTCTGGCAGAACATTGTTTGCCGTTTCGGAGTACCGTCCGAGTTAACGGTCGACAACGGCAAACAGTTTGATAACCAAGACTTCAAGGATTTTTGTTTCTCCATTGGCACCAAGCTTGCCTTCGCCTCAGTCTATCATCCGCAGTCCAACGGGGTCGTGGAGCGCGCCAACGGAAAAATCTTCACAGCTATCAAAAAAATGCTCCTCGATGAAAAAAAGGGCAAATGGAGCGATTTCTTACCTGAGGCAGTCTGGGCACTAAACACGACTGAGTGCAGGGCGACCGCGTTTACTCCCTTCCGTCTGTTATACGGATCGGAGGCCATGACCCCGCAGGAAATAAAGCACGGGTCCCCGCGAACAGTTCCGTCAAGCCGTCCCAGATGTGGACGAGCCAACTTCAAAGGATCTCATCGACGGAGACCGTGTCTTCGCCCTACAGGCCCTGAACAAGTATCAAGCCCAGACCAAAGCATGGCGCGACCACTCAGTCACCCCGAGGGAGTTCAGCGAGGGGGACCTCGTGCTCATTCGGACAGCTCGGACGGAGTCCAAGGGCAAGCTGGAGCCCAGGTGGGAGGGCCCTTTCATCGTCAAGACAAAGGCTTCCCCCAGCGCTTACAGGCTCACAACGCCAACCGGCGAGGACCTGGAGCATTCCTGGAACATTGACAACCTCCGCAAATTTTTTGTTTGATTCCTCAGGGCTGTCTTCGCCCTTGTAATTCGCAAAAACAATCTTGCACCGGCCCGCACTCTTTTCCTCCCGGGGGGTGAGGTTTTTAACGAGGCGGAGCCATGTAATTTAGGCGTAAAAAATCCCCCGCAAAAAGACATGCGTCGAAAAAGACCGCGATGACGGTCTTCGACATTCGACCACCACGAGGTCACCGCGAGGCTAAGCGCTAGCTACCCTCGCGTGCGACAAATCCGCGCAAAAGTCGCCTAAGGGTGCAGCCGGATTAGCACAACAAGTGCGAAAAAAAAATCTAAGTCTATCGCGAAGACTATCCGTGCAAAAGTCGCCTAAGGGTGCAGCCGGGAAAAAATCTAAGTCTATCGCGAAGACTATCCGCGCAAAAGTCGCCTAAGGGTGCAGCCGGGAAAAAATCTAAGTCTATCGCGAAGACTATCCGTGCAAAAGCCGCCTAAGGGTGCAGCCGGATTAGCACAACAAGTGCGAAAAAAAATCTAAGTCTATCGCGAAGACTATCCGTGCAAAAGCCGCCTAAGGGTGCAGCCGGATTAGCACAACAAGTGCGAAAAAAAATCTAAGTCTATCGCGAAGACTATCCGCGCAAAAGTCGCCTAAGGGTGCAGCCGGGAAAAAATCTAAGTCTATCGCGAAGACTATCCGTGCAAAAGCCGCCTAAGGGTGCAGCCGGATTAGCACAACAAGTGCGAAAAAAAATCTAAGTCTATCGCGAAGACTATCCGTGCAAAAGCCGCCTAAGGGTGCAGCCGGATTAGCACAACAAGTGCGAAAAAAAAATCTAAGTCTATCGCGAAGACTATCCGTGCAAAAGTCGCCTAAGGGTGCAGCCGGGAAAAAATCTAAGTCTATCGCGAAGACTATCCGTGCAAAAGCCGCCTAAGGGTGCAGCCGGATTAGCACAACAAGTGCGAAAAAAAATCTAAGTCTATCGCGAAGACTATCCGCGCAAAAGCCGCCTAAGGGTGCAGCCGGATTAGCACAACAAGTGCGAAAAAAAAATCTAAGTCTATCGCGAAGATTATCCGCGCAAAAGTCGCCTAAGGGTGCAGCCGGGAAAAAATCTAAGTCTATCGCGAAGACTATCCGTGCAAAAGCCGCCTAAGGGTGCAGCCGGATTAGCACAACAAGTGCGAAAAAAAATCTAAGTCTATCGCGAAGACTATCCGTGCAAAAGCCGCCTAAGGGTGCAGCCGGATTAGCACAACAAGTGCGAAAAAAAATCTAAGTCTATCGCGAAGACTATCCGTGCAAAAGCCGCCTAAGGGTGCAGCCGGATTAGCACAACAAGTGCGAAAAAAAATCTAAGTCTATCGCGAAGACTATCCGCGCAAAAGTCGCCTAAGGGTGCAGCCGGATTAGCACAACAAGTGCGGAAAAATTCTAAGTCTATCGCGAAGACTATCCGCGCAAAAGTCGCCTAAGGGTGCAGCCAGATTAGCACAACAGGTGCGGAAAAAATCTGAGGCCATCGCGAAGGCCTTCCGTCCAGAAGTCGCTTAAAAGTGCAGCCGAATCAGCGCAACAAGTGCGAAAAAACCGAAGACTATTCTGTGCAGAAGACACCTAAGGGTACACCTGGACTAGCACAACAACGGCCGAAACGACAACATCAAACCATCCACACCAAGACCAACTATAATCAAGCCAACACAGCGCAGCAAAACAAATTAGTAAGTATAAAACGCCTTCGCACACACACATGCACGCGAGGGCACACAATTCCACCATACAAGCCTCGACGTACACAAGCGAGGGCACCACACTCTACATCGGCTCAACCTTAGGAATAATTCCCATCTCCCTATAATTAAATAACATTATCCTGAGCTCCTCACCCGCAAAAAGCCTTCGCAGCTCCCCTTCACCTACACCCTCGGCGGTCGGCAGGGACAACAGTTCCTGCCGACCAGCCCCACTCACACGAAGCAGAGCCCGCTCCTCCGCGCTAACCCTACGTTTTGCAACCGCCCTTCGTCGACGGCGCCCGGCGCTAGGGCCTGGCACGTCCGACGCGTCCGCGGCGTGCGGCGAGGCGTTCGCCGCAGCCACGTCCAAGGCTGCAAAATAATCCAAATTCTCCTCCGACGACCCCTCAGTCCACTCAACCGAGTTCCCGGAGTCAGCAGAGTCAAAAAACTCAGATGCAGACCCACTATATTGATTACCACCTTCCGCGGTCCAGGCCGCCAAAAACTCAGTAGCAGTGGTTGCGTGCGCAGGCCCAAAATCTTGAACCTGCGCAGCAACCAAAGTTCAGTACAACATCCAAAATTCCCTAACCCTAAACAACCACTACGCCACCTGCGAGGGCCCTGACGCTGCGGGTGCCTCCGCCGTTGCCTCCGCCGCCTGACTCAGTGCCTCCACCGCCTGACCCAGCGCCTCCGTCGCTCCTTTCAGCCGGCGGGTCGCCGCGCCAGCCTCGTCCCTGACCAACGCGAGGGCCGACACCTCGCCTCCGGCGCCAAGGGCCCCGCCCCTCGCCTTCGACGGCAGCGCAGCCGTCGCAATTGCCCCGGCAGGCACAGCTATAGCAAGCCGGCCCTCGTCCGACCCTGCAACGCATCAACGATCAAAAAAAAAACGGCCGGGTCACGGTTTCGCAAATTCAGTGCAAAGGCAGGACTTCGCACCACCCTTCCTCCGTGAAAAGGCATCTGGCGAGGGCACACTTCGCCCAGCGTCCAGCCGTGCGCCAAGGGCCAGACCCCGTACGCCACAAACTCTTCAACTAAATCACGACCACTGCTCTGGCCGGCGGCACACCGAAGGGCCCCTTCGTCTGCATCCTCTTCTGCCACTTCAAAAGGCGGATACGCAGAGTAATAGTGAGAGCACATCTCAGACACGGGAAGTCCTTCATGGCCTTCGACAGTAGCCTCAGCAACGTAAAACCAAAATTCATTCCAATTGCCCCACTTGTTGCGGGCGCACGGAACCAACTCCACTACTGGCATGGTGGTCTTGCCGGTCTTCGGCGTGAATGTGCACGACCCGAACTGGGCAACTCCGCCCTCAACCACCCTCTTCTGCCAATGCAAGCAATAATGCTTCGCAAAAACTTCAACCGACGGCTGTCCGCCGTACGAAGTCGTCGCCCAGACATACTTCGCCAGCGCCACCACGGCGTTCGGTGTCAGCTGATGTATTTGAACGTTGAATCTACGCAGGACTTCTCCAATAAACCGGTGCGCAGGCAAGCGGAGACCGGCGACGAAGAACGCCTCGAAAACAACCAACTCACCCTCCGGCTCGGGGACTTCCTCCGTCCACGGAGCACGAGCGACTCCGCCGCCAAAGTAGCCCAAGCGCTGCATATCTTCAACACGGGCCGACGTCATCCGAACAGTACGACATCCGTCAACGGTCACATCAAAAACCCCCGCGGAACCACTTCGAGCGAGGGCAGCGTCTCCGCCATCTAGCGACGTCTTCGGCACCAGGTGACTTTGTCGAACTGGTCCCTCGGAGGGCAAATGTTGGAGCGAAGGCAGAAACGCCACCCTTCGCCCGAAGTCTCCACCGCTTAGCCCCTGCCCCGACAGACAAAGCGGGCAGGGACACCCTTCGTTTCATCGGCACCAGAGACAATGCGGAGACCCTTCGCTCGATTTGGCACCAGACGAAGGCCTGCGGCGACGCCTCCCCGCGGCGCGGCCTCGTTCAGCTCTGAGGCCCACATAAGATCTGGCCCATTGTAACGGGCCCCGCGTGGCCGCGTTTGTGTTACGGGCCTAATTTGTAAAGGCATACATGTAATTACAGCTTGTAACCCCGCTTTATGGGAATATTCTGGGGATAAACTAGGTACCTAAGGGCACATGCGTCCTTAAGACAAGGCGCCGTGCACTCGGATACCTATAAATACCCCCGCACAGTGCCCGTGAGAGGCCAGATTAATAGAGCTTTTGCCATCACGCGCGAGTGCCCTGTCGCCACCACCATTCACCCGTGTTGGATCTCCTTGCTGTCGAGAGACAGTTCCAACAGCCTATGATCCTAGAGTGGTGCTAGGAGTAAGTACCGCTGGTCTGAGAGTGGACGAGGTGTTACAACCCTCTATTATGCATCCATGTTCCTTTCATTCTTTGTCCCGCCCAAGGATCCCACATTATTGACATTCACATGACATCCAACATTTCTATTATATCGACTCAGGCCAAAGTGAGTACACTTGTTCAAGCTCGCATACTAGTTGTCCAAATATAAGATACAATTGTTAGGGAAAGCATAGATCTTTTGAAGATCAAGTGCCACTGGCTAGATCAATTCTTTATCTGATAGGTATTGAAAGACACTATTTGGATGAAGAAAACTAATGATACATAACATCTCATTAAAGCTAGTTTTAGACCATCTAAAACAAATATTCAACATCAACATCTAGAGATGAAAATATAAGTTGTCCATTCCTTTGAATTGTCCTTGTAGAGTGGATCCTTTGACACCTACTTCATCTCTTGAAGTTATCTAGCCATCTTTGGCTCCTAAATAGAAGGTCATAATCATTAAGTCAATTAATGGATTTCTCAAAGAACTTCATGTCCTTAAGGTCCAATGAGGTTTCCACCTCACAAAGAACCTCAACATCATCACCACCATCATTGGCTATGACTTGGATAAGTCATCCATCATGATTGAAATAATCATTATCCTCGGAAATATTGTGTTGGACTAATTATGAGGATTCTCCTCCATGGGTTGCATTCACTATCAATGATGTTGTTCCTCTAGATGCACCACCCGCATCTCCTTCTCCATGAAAATTCAAAACCATTTATCCCTCAATGAAACCCTAGTAGATCAGGTGACATTACACAATATCACCATCTAGCAACCAGACATGGTCGTTCTTGCAGTGAGAACACAAATTTATGATTCCCTATTGGTTCACACTTAGAGCATGTTTTCAAGTAGTGCCAAAAAAACTGTCACTTGATCTATGAATGGTTGTGATAGCCTTGATATAGGGTACATCTATTCAGACCTTTCCATGATAATTATTAACATTGTATGTAGGAAAAAACATTAATAAGGTGCCCCAAAATGAGTGGTGTATAACTTAAATAACTAATTAACTTGTTGCAAAGAACATAAATATAAACAATCTCTACTATATTAAAGCACCAGTTTCAACGGTCGTCCCCCGTCATATTTTTTAAAAATAACCCCTTCTATTGTTTGAAATAGTCTACAAGACACATTCTCTTCACATCGATCGCATCTAACCCAATTCGTCTATCCACTCCCCGTCCTCAGCGAATCTCCGCCCCGCACAGCGCACGAGCACCTCAGTCACCCACACAATGACACAAACCCACACACGCCATGTCTTCCATTCATAGCAACGACCGGCATGGCAATTGGGCCCACCTAAATGCACCGCGATAGGAGCCCAACAACCCATGCATGACGCTTCGTAGGGGACGGTAAAGCGGATTCAACAGACCCACACACGTCGTGTCTTCAATGCATAGAAACGCGAGGAAAGTGGTTGCATCGGCTGTGGGGTGGTGCCGTTTTACTCATCCTAATCTGCCCACCAACCTAGCGACAAAGAGTCGTACCAAGGCCCCTCAAGCGATAGCAGTGGTGGATCTGCTCACCGCTGGTGACCTGACGCTCTCCAGCTACTCCAACTCGCCTATGTCCTCTAAGGTACGCACATACGTACATCTGATTTTCTGGCTCACTGACTCCACAGGCATCTTCACAGGCCTGTCCGCCGAGTTCGTGTCGCGTTCGTGGGACCTAATGGAGACCAACGCTGTCGGGATGGAGGGCATTAGCGATTAGGCACGGGCCACACAGAGGGCATCGCGCGGCAAGTCACCAACCTTAGGCATGACGACGGGCATTGGTGGAAAGGCGCCAACCTTTGGCACGACGACGAGCATTGGCGGCAACGTCACTTTTGGCATGACGGTGAGTACTGGAGCCGGCATAGGGGGCAGCGCAGCGGTGTTTGGCACCACATGGATCTGTGGCATGACGCCCACCGCGAGAACCATCGGTATGTCGAGCATTAGTGGGAGGGTGGCCATGGGCACGATCGATAGCTTCGTCACGACAGGAATGCCCGGGACAGCGACAGGAGCGACGGGGAGCGGGGCGTGAACAAGAGGCCACACGGCATGGCACGTAGTGCTGCCTTTGCCGATGAGCATGATGAGCGCCATCTTCACGAGCGTCGTGGCGGAGAAGAGAGACGAAGCATCACGAGTCATTACTAGCAGCTAGGAGAAGTGCTTCCTCAGGAGTGAGGAGCTACAAGGCCATCACGCGCTTGCGACGAGTCCTTGGCGAGCATTTTATTGTAGCTCCACTTGAAGCTGAGCGTGTACTTTTTCATCAGAGTTAGGCCAGTTGGGAACAAGATAGAGATGGTTGGTGGCCTTCTGATGCAAAGCATGGACGATAGCTACATAGTGGATGGCTACTATTCGAAGCATTTGGTTCATTAGCTCATTTGTTTCTTATAGCTAGATCGAAATTAATCATCACTCGTGCATGACGCAAAACGATATTGGACACCACTCAACTCATACATGGCTCATGCATGCTGCATCATGAATCCCTGCATGACCTCTATTTGATAATTGTTGTGGCATGTTTTCTTCTCTATTAGATCATTGTGCAATAGCCAAAGACATCTATATGGTTCTATATGTCCATGAATTGTGTGTTTAATGCGTGTGGCTCAGAGAAAATAAAATGGCATAGGTTCAGTGGAAGATGTTGTGGGTCTTTAAAATCGACAATCATACCATGTGTTTATATGAAGTCAATGTCTTTAGTTATAAGTCATCAAGGTTGTTACATCATATATAGACCGTGAGGAGCCACCAAGCCCAAAACGATAGAAAACCGTAAACATATAGTAACACCCCGTTAGCTGAACGAGGACGAGCTACAGAGTGCTCTATAAAAACATGGATTGATTTCTTTTTCAACTTATATCTTTCTCGATCTTTTGGCTAAAATAAAGTGTAATATTTATTTGTATCAATTTAATATCTGGTCTATAGACAATATGCTCACTTTGATATTAAATTTATCTATTATTGGTATTTTTTGGAAGAGTTTATATGACTGGTTTACTTCGCTCAACCATTAATTGTATTACGGGTATAGCCTCGTCGTTTCCAACTAATATCATTAAATATGATATGTATCGTCGCAACGTACGGGTATTATACTAGTATTGATTAACACAAAAAATGCACCACTGAAGGACATAAAAACTAATGTGTGTATCCTATGTATATATGTATACTTCTCAAAAACGTAAGTATAGCAGTGTTACCAAGAAAACCATACAAATCAAGAACAAGAATTGTTTTGTGTCCCCTCCACCATAGATTTCTAGATCTAGACCATCAAAACTTTTAAAAACAGTAAAATAACGATGTAATAGTGCATAGCAACCTCGTACGGTGTACTCCTTCAAAGAATCCAAGACTAAAACTCCCCGCATCAAATGTATGGTTTATTGAAGTTCTAGAGCACTAAGGGCCTATTTGGTTCTCCGCTAACTATGCCACAACTTAACTAAGGTTAGTCGTCTAAATTGTAGAACTAACTTTAGGCACAAAAAGTTAGGCAAACTGTAACAAATTAGTCAACGAACCAAACAGACCCTAAACCCATCAAATAAATAGGAAAGCTCGCAAAGGAAGAAGGTAGGATGGTTGTGAGGGTTGGTTTAATAGCCACAGATTAACAGAGACATCCTAAAGGCAAACACCTTTTTAATAGTTTATTGACGAAGATGGTCACTATAGCAGTGTCACATGTAGTAACGGATTAATGGATATGGTCAAGCTAAACTATCCACCACTGCTAAATGATGGACTTGTTACGATGACCACACAGTTAATATATTAACAGAAGCTGTTTTCATGAAACACTTGCCACTGTTAGACGGACATCTTATGTCGATCACCTGTGTTTAACCTTGAGACCTCGAGGAATGCGGATACTTACTTACTTAGGCCCCGTTTCAATCTCACGGGATAAACTTTAGCTTCCAGCTAAACTTTAGCTATATGAATTGAAGTGCTAAAGTTAAGCTTCAATTACCACCATTAGCTCTCCTGTTTAGATTACAAATGGCTAAAAGTAGCTAAAAAAGCTGCTAAAATTTATCTCGCGAGATTGGAACAGGGCCTTAGTTGCGGAGGCTACCGGCGAATGAAACAGGTTGTGGCTCCATATCGTGCCAATTAGGGGTGGGCATTTAGGTTACCTGAAAATTTCGAGTCGGGTAATTTGGATAATTAAAATTTCAGGTTCTAAGAGTCGATATCCGAAATTACAATGAATTCTACAATATCCGAAAATTCGGGTACCCGCAATATCGGGTTTGAGTTTGGGTATTCCCAAACTACTCGAACTATTGTGTAAACTTCATAAAAACATATACACATTATTAATTTTTTTCTAAAAACATAGCTTGAATGATGATATACATGGACATAAAAACACATGCAATCTACAATTAGAAGTCATGCACACTTAGTCATAACTATAGATTAACAAATTAATATTTAGCAACGACATGAGTATATGACACATGAAAGTTGGGATATTTCGGGTACCCGAATTACCCAAAATAATTTGGGTTTTACAAGTTGCTACCCAAAATTCCTGAACGAAATTTGGGTTTCGAGTATTTCTTGTTCAAGTTCGGGTATTCGGTTCGAGTTACAGGTTTTTTGCCCAGCTTTAGTGCCAACCTTCATTGACCTTTAGGTAGTGCCTCCTAAAATTCATTGTATGGTAGTTGTTAAGAACCAAATCTGCCACCTGGATGACCGGACAGTCTGGCATCATAGTCCGAACAGTCCGTGATTAGTTTAATTAAGGCTGAAATCCTTATCCTTTACGTGGTTATCATAGCAACTCGCACGAAACTGTTGGATTTCGTATCGGAGCAAGTTCTGACCTTCCTCCCTATATATATGAACTGGTACAACCGAATGAATCATCCAACAATCGAACTCAAACATCAATTTATCTTATTTTCCTTATGCATTAGCATTAAGACTGTCGTTAGCCTTAGCTATTGTCGGGTACCATAATTAGGGGTACCCCTAACGCTCCTAATCATGGCTGGTAAACACCCTCAGACCAACTGACGGGTGCGGTTCAAGCTAAGACTTCGTCTACCCGAGGGACGCGATCTCACCCGAGCCCAGCCTCGGGTTGGAACAGTAGCCCAGACGAGTTCACGCCTCGCCCGAGGGCCTCCTCAGGCAGCGGGCGCCCCCTCGGCTCTCCCGAGGCCTGGCTCGGGCAGGCTTCGTTGTGAAGCAACCTTGGCCAGACCGCCTCACCAAACGACCGCTTCGCAGGCGCATTAAATGCAGGGGATGTCTGACGCCGTATCCTGACACACGCGCCTCAGTCGGGCAGGCCGAAGTGACCGCAGTCACTTTGCCCCTCTTCTTTACTATCTGACATGACAGGAAAACAGCGCCGCTCGCTCCGCTCCGACTGCCGTGTCAGCCACCCCGGCAACGACTGACAACAAGTCACGATCAACCACCGAGTTTAGCCTCGGGCGCAACAGGAAGCTCCGCCTCGCCCGACCTCACGCTCTGGCCTCGGGAGGAGGTTTCCGCCTCGCCCGACCTCAGGCTCCGGCCTCGGGAGGAGGTCTCCGCCTCGCCCGACCCCCAGACTCGGCCTCGACCCCAGTCTCGGGGGAATCGCGTCCTCGCCCGACCCCGGCCTCGGCCTCAAGAGAAGTCTCCGCCTCGACCGACCCTGAGCTCGGACTGACCACGCTAATAGGGGATGCATCATTTCCCTATTCCTAGCCTGCTTAGGCTACAAGGAACAAGACCGGCGTCCCATCTGGCTTACCCCAGCGACGGGTAATGATGGCGCCCCGCGTGCACCATGATGCCGGTGGCTCTCAGCCCCCTACGGAAGCAAGGAGACGTCAGCAAAGTCCCGGCAACCCCGACAGCTGTGCTTCTATAGGACTCAGGCGCTCCTCCGACGGCCACGCCATCACATGTACAGGGCCCAAGCTCTCCCCCAATGGCCACGTTGGCATGTACACAGGGCTTAGGCACTCCACTACCGGACACGTTAGCGCATAGCTATGCCCCCCGTTGTACGTCTGGACTCACTCCTTGCCTCTATAAAAGGGAGGTCCAGGGCCACCCTGATGGGGGTTCACGCGAAGGAAGCGGCGGACGGACTCTGTGTCTCTCTCTCTCTCACGCGACGCGCTTGTAACCTCTACTGCGAGCGGCACCCCTGGTGCAGGATAATACAAGGCTTGTCCCACCTCTTGTGTTCCATCCCGCACCAACCCATCTGGGCAGGGACACGCAGCGATTTCACTGGTCAGTCCAAGGGACCCCCTCGGGTCCGAGACGCCGACAGTTGGCGCGCCAGGTAGGGGCCTGCTGCGTGTTAACGAACACCTTCCCGTTGAGTTCCAGATGGGGAGTCTTCAGCAACCTCTTCAGCCCGGGACGGTGCTCCGCTTCGGGAGTCTCGAGTTCATGTCCCTCGACGGCAGCTACGACATGGTACTCCTCCCCCCGCGGCGTGACGACAACGATGGTCTCCGACTCGCCCGGCGGCGGCGAGCTCTACGACATCGTCTCCCCGCAGCATAAGAGGAGCACTCCGGTCGTCCCCGCCACCCTCCTCGTCGAAGGAGGCAGAGACGAGGCAACCATGGCCACGCAGGAGGCGGCACCTTGTCGGCTGTCGCACCAGAGCGAGTCGACGACGCCGGCACTCCCTCGGAGGACATGTCGGACATTGTCCTCGCGCCTGAGACGACGGTGGGTGTCACTTCCCTGTGACGTGTCAGCCCCAAGCGGACTGATGACGCCAGCACCCTCGCAAAGGACCTGCTGGGCGTTACCCTCGTACCTGAGATGACGGTGTGCTCTGCCCCTGACACGACTTCACCATCGTCCAACAACCAAGAGGTATCGTCCGTTTTCCATCCCGTACCTTTTTGGTTCAGCTTCGATCCACCTAGCGACCCCACTATGGTGAGCGCCTTCGTAAAGACGTATCCAAACCTTCCGGGCTACCACATGTGGTCGACCTGGGACCGACTGACAGCCGTCTCAACCTTCGGACCGGCGGGTTCTGAGGAAGAGGACGACCTCGACTCCGGTTGGGATTTCTCTGCCCTCAATGACCCCGGTGCCATGCGGGGCTTCATGTCCGCATGTGACCACTGCCTCTCCGGTTGTTCCGACGATGGCCATGACCTTGACGATGAGGGTTACGGCCCAAGTCACGAATGTTTTCACGTCGATCTGGGAGATCACAACGAAGGCAACCATCTCGGTATGCTAGAGGTTGACGATCCCCTAGGCCCGCATCTCGTGTTGACATCCCGCGGGAGCTAGCTGTGGTCCCAGTCCCTGCGGGGGGTCAGGACATACAGCTCGAGCAAATCCGTGAGATGCAGGCCCGGGTCGACGGGGAAGCAGGCCGGCTTGTACAGCTCCGGCAGAACATCGAACAGGAGTGGGCAGGCCGAACACTCGCCGGAGAAGCCTGTCACCGGCCCCAAGACATCCGGCGCCGCATCGTCGACAATGCTAGGGCAGCGTAGCCCCCAGCCGTCAGCGGGTCCGGCCAGGACATAGCTGCAGCGGCGATGTTGCTTCGAGCCATGCCGGAGCCATCCACCACCGAGGGACGGCGTATCCAGGGCGAACTCAAGAATCTCCTAGAAGGCGTCGCGGTTCGACGAGCCGAGAGCTCGCCTCCCACAGGCGAGCTGACCCCTCGGAGCATCACGCGGTGTCCTCCCGGCGCATTCGGGAAGCCTCGGTCCACCCCGAGCGTACACGGAACGAGGCGCCCGCCGCCCGGGAACGCCTCGGCAACGAGCACCATCATCTCGACCATCGAGCCCGCCTCGACGAGAAGGTGCACCGAGGCTATCATCCCAGGCGTGGGGGACGCTACAACAGTGAGGAGGATCGCAGTCCTTCGCCAGAACCACCCGGTCCGCGAGTCTTCAGCCGGGCCATACGACGAGCGCCGTTCCCTGCCCGTTTCCGAGCCCCGACTACCATCACCAAGTACTCGGGGGAGACGAGGCCGGAGCTGTGGCTCGCAGACTACCGACTGGCATGCCAGTTGGGAGGGGCGGATGATGACAACCTCATCATCCGTAATCTACCCCTTTTCCTCTCCGACGCCGCCCGAGCCTGGCTGGAGCATCTGCCTCCTGCGCAGATCTCCGACTGGGACGATCTGGTCAGAGCTTTCGCTAGAAACTTCCAAGTCACGTACGTGCGCCATGGGAACTCTTGGGACCTCCGAAGCTGCCGCCAGTAGCCAGGGGAGTCCCTCCGAGAGTACATCCGGCGGTTTTCAAAGCAGCGCACCGAGCTGGCCAACGTTACCGACTTGGATGTCATCGGGGCTTTCCTTGCCGGCACCACTTGCCGAGACCTGGTGAGCAAGCTGGGGCGCAAGACTCCCACCCGTGCGAGCGAACTGATGGACGTCGCCACCAAGTTCGCCTCGGGTCAAGAGGCGGTCGAAGCCATCTTCCGAAAGGACAAGCAGCCTCAGGGAGAGCCGAAGACAGACACCCCTAAGGCGTCCGCCCAGTGGGGCACGAAGAAGAAGGCCAAAAACAAGTTGCAAGCGAAGCGCGACGCCGCAGACGCGAATCTCGTCGCTGCGGCCGAGCACAGGAACCCTCGAAAACCTCCTGGAGGGGCCGGCGCGTTCGACAAGATGCTCAAAGAGCCATGCCCCTATCACCAGGGGCCCGTCAAGCACACCCTCGAAGAATGTGTCATGCTCTGGCGCTACTTCCATAAGACCGGGCCCCCGGCGGAGGACGGCAAGGGCCATGACAACGACAAGAAGGAGGGAGGCAAGGAAGAGGGATTCCCGGAAGTCCATAACTGCTTCATGATCTACGGCGGGCAGGCGGCGAACGCCTCGGCTCGGCACCGCAAGCAGGAGCGTCGGGAAGTCTGCTTGGTGAAAGTGGCGACGCCAATCTACCTAGACTGGTCCGACAAGCCTATCACCTTCGACCAAGGCGACCACCCCGACTTCGTGCCAAGCCCAGGAAGGTACCCGCTCGTCGTCGATCCGATCATCGACAACGTTAGGCTCTCCAAGGTCCTCATGGACGGAGGCAGCAGCCTTAACATCATCTACGCCGAGACCCTGGAACTCTTAGGGGTTGAT
The DNA here is from genome assembly GCA_029449295.1 of Zea luxurians. Taxonomy (NCBI): domain Eukaryota; kingdom Viridiplantae; phylum Streptophyta; class Magnoliopsida; order Poales; family Poaceae; genus Zea; species Zea luxurians. The sequence goes on from JAOPSE010000042.1 coordinate 20,401,550, forward strand.
CGGTCCGAAGTCCGGGCCGGTGCGGCACCCTTCCACGGGATCGCGCCCAGGAAGCGAATCCTACCCCTCGGACGGATCGACCTACCCGTCTGCTTCGGAACTCCCTCTAACTTCCGAAAGGAAGCTCTCACCTTTGAGGTCATCGGGTTCCGAGGAACCTACCATGCGGTGTTGGGAAGACCACGCTACACCAAGTTCATGGCCGTCCCCAACTACACCTACCTCAAGCTCAAGATGCCGGGCCCAAATGGGATCATCACCATCGGATCCATGTACCGCCACACGTACGAATGCGACGTGGAGTGCGTGGAGTACGCCGAGGCTCTCGCCGAGTCCGAGGCCCTCATCGCCGACCTGGAACGCCTCTCCAAGGAGGCGCCCGACGCGAAGCGGCACGCCGGCAACTTTGAACCAGTTGAGGCAGTCAAGTCCGTCTCTCTCGACCCCAGCAACGACGCCAGCAAGAAAGTTCGGATCGGCTCCGAGCTCGACCCCAAATAGGAAGCAGTGCTCGTCGACTTTCTCCGCGCAAACGCTGAAGTCTTTGCGTGGAGTCCCTCGGACATGCCCGGCATACCGAGGGATATCGTCGAGCACTCACTGGACATCAGAGCTAGAACCTGACCCGTGAAGCAAACCCTGCACCGTTTTGACGAAGAAAAGCGCAGGGCCATAGGCGAGGAGATCCACAAGCTACTCGCGGCAGGGTTTATCAAAGAGGTATTCCATCCCGAATGGTTAGCTAACCCTGTTCTTGTAAGGAAGAAGGATGTGAAATGGAGGATGTGTGTAGACTACACTGGTCTAAACAAAGCATGTCCGAAAGTTCCCTACCCTCTACCTCGCATCGATCAAATCGTGGACTCCACTGCTGGGTGCGAGACCCTGTGCCTACTCAGGCTATCACCAAATCAAGATGAAAGAGTCCGACCAGCTCGCGACTTCTTTCATCACACCTTTTGGCATGTACTGTTACACTACAATGCCATTTGGGTTGAGGAATGCAGGCGCCACTTACCAGAGGTGCATGAACCACGTGTTCGGAGAACACATCGGCAGAACGGTCGAGTCTTACGTCGACGACATCGTTGTCAAGACAAAGAGAGCCTCCGACCTCCTCTCTGACCTTGAAACAACATTCAAATGTCTGAGAGCAAAAGGCGTGAAACTCAATCCCGAGAAGTGTGTCTTCGGAGTCCCCCGAGGCATGCTCCTTGGATTCATCGTCTCCGAGTGGGGCATCGAGGCCAACCCTGAGAAAATCGCGGCCATCACCAACATGGGACCGATCAAAAATTTGAAAGGAGTACAGAGGGTCATGGGATGCCTTGCGGCTCTGAGCCGCTTCATCTCACGCCTTGGTGAGAAAGGCTTGCCTCTGTACCGCCTCCTGTGGGGGATAGATATCCCCCGGGTCCACTAAAAGAGTAATGGACCTCACGAAAGGCCCAAGGGCCCAATAAATCGTAAGGTTATTCTTTCGTGGGCCTGGGAGAAACAACCAGCAAAGCAGAGCGACGTGAGGCCGGATTGGTGCAAACCCGAACGGCCCATAGCGTCGAGCGAGTGGCCGCAACGGAGATCCGACTTTCCCGCGCTGGAGTCCCCATGCAGCGAAGCCACGTGAGGATAAGTCGGCGAGGGTTACGTAAAGGATAATCTCAAGAAGTTCACTATCTTTTAGCCACTTGTTGTTATCTTATCCATGTGTACTGCCCCACGGTCGAGTATATAAGGCCTAGGGGGCACCCCTTCAGAACGATCGACCCATTACTTAGCCACCCACACCAACTCTCCGTATTCTCGATCTAGAGAACTCTCTTGTACTTATATCCACCAAGCATACTCATCAGGACGTAGGGTGTTACGCATCACTAAGCGGCCCGAACCTGTAAACCTTGTCCACCGTCCCTCGTGCGATCAGCACGAACCATTTTGCTACAGTTGTCGACACCTTCCTACTCCTAAAACACCTTGAGGGGCAACCCCGGGTGTGCGGTCGGACCCAAAACACCGACAGCTGGCGCGCCAGGTAGGGGGTGTGTCGACAATCCAAGATAGCTCAATGGCCATCTCTTTCTACAGCAAGATCACCCTACGTCCCGGATCTATGTTCTGCTTCGGAACAATCTCATTCATAGCGGACGAAGAAGGAACTCTGCACCGTATCGCGGATCCGCCGAAAAAGGAATCTCCTCCAACGAACTCCGAAAATATCGGAGAAGCGCAACCTCCGGCTCTCCGAAAGAAGATCACCACGACGGAAGCACCGTTCTACCCCGACGTCCTCTTCATCGGAAGAGCGGAATCGCCCGTCATCTCCGACGACGAGCCGACTGTACCCGGGGAGGAACCGCCCCAACGAGAATCCCGTCGACGGAGGAACCGGCGCAGGAACGTTCGACGACATCACGCGGCCGGAGAGCGGAATCCGGAACAACCTGTCTCGCGGGACGAGGTCTCGGAGGTAGGAGAAACCCCGGAAGAACGCGTCTTCAGAGAGCGAAGGAACTCCCGACGACGTGATCGCCGACGAGCTCAGGAACAGGCCGAGCAGGATGCAAGGCAACGTCGAGAGAATCCATTCTTCGGGCGCAACCTGAACCCCGACTTCGCCCGAGCCATGAACACGCCGAGCGAGGTCGGAGGGGTACTGGCTCGGATAGCTGAAGGACTACCTCGGACTCCCGACGCCGATGGCTACCGGCGACTATTTACTCAGGCGGCTAACCACCTTCTACCGCTTGCCCACCCGCCAAACGATCTACGACACGCCATCAACAGTCGCCGAGACGCGCGGAGCTCCATCAATGCTTCGCGCGAACGGCGGCATGAGAACGAGATTCGTCGTCGGGAGGAGTACGACAGGGATCATGGCATCCCGACTCAGAGCCAAGCTACCAGGACTGAGTCGGCAACGGCTTCAACTGGCGGAACCACCCGGGGACGGTCGAGGAATCACAATCACAACTCCCCTCCCCGGGACAGACATCGACCCCGACGACAGGAGGACACGTGCGGAGTGTCCGCCCTTACTCCGCGCCTTAGGGCCATCCAATGGCCTCCCAACTTCAAGGTATCCAATGTTGACAAATATGAACCTAAGCAGGATCCGTGGGGTTGGCTAGCCGTCTACACCACCGCTGCTCGAGCTGCCGGGGCGTCCGAAGACGTGATGACCGCGTACTTACCCATTGTCCTTGGGCAAGACGCGCTGCAATGGCTGCGACATCTACCCCGACACTGCATCGATGTCTGGGGCGACTTCAGTCGGCGCTTCACCGCCAACTTCCAGTCCCTCTCCGACAAGCCGGCGCAACCGTGGGACCTCAAATCTATCAAGCGCCGGGGGGACGAGACTCTCCGTTCGTACCTCAAGAGATTTCAAACCATGAGAAATCGTATCCCCGAAGTCACGGAGGCGGCCGTGATCGAGGACTTCTACCGAGGATCCAATGACTCGGCTTTTGTCCGAGCCATACTACAGAAGGCGCCGACTACCTCCGAGGAGCTGTTCCGGGAAGCCGACCTCTACATCACCGCCGACGAGCGAGCCCAGGACCTCATCGGAGGAGCAAAGCCCGCACCGGCAGCACCACGACGCGACGCGAACCAGCAACCCGACAAGCGATGGGAGAAGAGGCCACGTGAAGAAGTGCACGCTGCCGGACCACCTGCCTCTCGCGCTCGAGGAGGACCTTGTGGAGGCGAACGTACGCTGGACGACATCCTCGATGCCCAGTGCCCGTACCACAAGGACATGCGCCACACTCTTCGTAACTGCCGAGACTTCAAGCACTCCGTCGGACACGGCCGACCCTTCCAACCTCTACCTCCTCCTCCGCCGAGGGGAGGACCAGATGAACCACAACAACCCCATCGGCCGGAGGAGGGAGGAGGAGGAGGAGCTTTTCCACGCGTTGACAGGGAAGTCAACGTCATCTTCGGCGGACACGGATCGCAGGAGAGCAAAAGACAGCAAAAGCTCAATGACCGCCAGATACTGGTGGCGACCATCGGCCCTCCCGCCCCATACCGGTGGTCGGAGCACCCGATCACTTTCACTCGGGCAGATCAATGGCTTAACTTCGACCACCCGGGCAAATACCCGCTTCTCGTCGATCCGGTGATCCGAGAGAGCCGGGTGAAGAAGGTATTTGTGGACGGGGGGAGCAGCATCAACGTCACCTTCCCCCGGACACTCCAAGGCTTGGGAGTTCACCTCAAAGAGCTCCACGAGTCAGACACTCCTTTCTTCGGCATCGTGCCGACGGAAGGGGAATACCCGCTGGGCCACATCTACATGCCAGTAACCTTTGGAACTCCGGAGAACTACAGAACCGAGTTCCTGAGGTTTGAAGTGGCAAACTTCGACTGCGGGTACAACGCCATCATCGGGAGGCCGGGATTGGCCAAGTTCATGGCCATTCCACATTACACCTACATGATACTGAAGATGCCGGGACCGCAAGGGATCATAACTGTGCGTGCAGACTTCCAAGGCGCCGCAGAGTGTTTCCGGGTGGCTATTCAAGCAGCCCTCACCGCCAAACCGTTGACGGCTCCCTCTACTTTGGCGAACTCTAAGCCTGAGGAGGACCTCGCAATACCGGCGAATGAAGCTCAGACCACGACCTCTATGCGGCCGACTGAAGAAACCAAGAGAATCAACCTGGGGTTCGCTGATGAGCGCAAGACGGCCATCATCAGCTCCAGTTTGGATGACAAATAGGAAAGCGCGCTCGTCCGGTTTCTGCAAGATAACCGAGATGTATTCGCATGGCAACCTGCGGATATGCCGGGAGTCCCAAGAGAACTGGCCGAGCACAAACTGAAGGTTTTTCCCCAGGCAAGGCCGATTCGGCAAAAATTACGTCGTTTCACGCCTGACAAGAGAGAAGCCATTCGCGCCGAGTTAGCTCGCTTGGTCGCGGCTGGATTCATTAGAGAAGTGTTACATCCCGAGTGGTTAGCCAATCCTGTTCTTGTACTCAAAAAGAATAAAGTGGACTGGCGCATGTGTGTTGATTATACTGATCTCAACAAACACTGTCCGAAGGATCCTTTCGGGCTCCCAAGGATAGATCAGGTGGTGGACTCCACCGCTGGATGTTCTATGCTGTCTTTCCTGGATTGTTATTCTGGATATCATCAGATTAGTCTGGCGAAGGAAGATGAAGAAAAAACGGCATTCATTACTCCATTTGGTGCTTTCTGTTATACCTCCATGCCGTTCGGCCTCAAAAACGCTGGAGCGACTTACCAGAGAGCCATTCAAACATGCTTAGCCGATCACTGGGGCAAGCGTGTGGAGGCCTATGTGGATGATGTGGTAATCAAAACACAGGACTCAAAAGATTTCATCGAAGACTTGCAACTGGTTTTCAACAGTCTGAGGCGGTATAGATGGAAGCTTAATCCTGAGAAATGTGTTTTTGGGGTACCAGCCGGAAAGTTACTCGGGTTTATTGTCAGTCACCGGGGAATTGAAGCTAATCCGGATAAGATTGAAGCTATCATGAAGATGGAAGCACCTTGATCGCAAAAGAAAGTCCAACGGCTTACTGGATGCATGGCGGCTCTAAGCAGATTTATATCCAGGCTGGGAGAAAAAGGTTTGCCGTTTTACAAGTTGCTCAAGAAGGTGGATAAATTCCAGTGGACTTCAGAAGCGCAAGAAGCTCTAGATGCTCTGAAAAAATTCTTGACAACGCCACCAGTACTGAAACCACCTCGGCGAGCCACGCCAACTCAACCAGCTGAAGATTTGCTGCTATATATCTCTTGCACGACTCACGTGGTAAGCACCGCGTTAGTAGTCGAGCGAGTAGAAGAAGGACATGCCTACCCAGTACAACATCCTATCTACTTCATCAGTGAAGTTCTAGGCCCCTCAAAGAAAAAGTACCCTCAAGTTCAGAAGCTATTGTATGCAGTACTTCTAACTGCCCGCAAGCTGCGTCACTACTTTGACGATCACAAAGTCATAGTAGTCACAAGTTTTCCAATAGGGGATATACTTCACAACAAGGAAGCCATCGGTCGAATAGCCAAGTGGGCTTGTGAGTTGGGATCTCATGACATCGAGTTCCGGCCTCGCACTGCCATCAAAACTCAAGCACTGGTTGATTTTGTATCAGAGTGGACTGAGCAACAAGTACCAGACAACCCGGAGACTGCAGAAGTATGGCGAATGTATTTTGATGGCTCACTAAAGCTGCAGGGAGCAGGAGCGGGGATTCTCTTCACTGCACCTGGAGGCGAACACCTCAAGTACGCCCTCCAGTTGCTATTCCCGGCCTCCAACAATGCAGTCGAGTATGAAGCTTTGATCCATGGATTGAACATTGCCATATCATTGGGCGTCAAAAGATTAATGGTATACGGGGATTCTCTGGTAGTCATCAGCCAGATAAATAAGGAGTGGGATTGCTCAAACGATTCGATGGGAAGGTACTGCACTGTCGTCCGAAAGCTGGAGGATAAATTCGAGGGTCTAGAATTTCATCATGTGGAAAGAGATCGGAACACGGCAGCCGATGTACTATCCAAGCTGGGGTCCAGTCGAACTCAGGTCCCACCCGGGGTTTTCGTGCAAGAAATTCTGCAGCCGAGTATCTCAATGGATCAAATAGAAGAGTGCAACATCATAGATCAACCCGAGTCAGATCCTGATGACTGGAGAAGGCCAATCATTAAGTACATAAAGAATGAAGAAAAACCAGACGACAAGAATTTGGCAGAGCGCATTGCAAGACAGTCGGCTCACTATACACTTATTGGAGAGACATTATACAGAAGAGGTGCATCAGGTGTCTTCATGAAATGCATCCTCCCATCTACTGGAAGGCAACTCCTGGAAGAGGTCCACGCTGGACAATGTGGAATACATGCAGCATCCAGAACACTGGTCGGGAAGGTCTTCAGGTCAGGATTCTATTGGCCAACGGCAAAGAACGATGCAGCCGAGTTAGTTCAAAGGTGCGAGGCCTGCCAATACTTGTCAAAGCAACAACACCTGCCAGCACAGCAACTGCAGACCATACCAGTAACTTGGCCTTTCGCGTGCTGGGGACTGGATATGATTGGACCTTTCAAGAAAGCTCAAGGGGGATACACTCATATATTGGTGGCAATTGACAAGTTCACTAAATGGATAGAATTCAAGCCCATTGCCTCCTTAACCTCTGCCAAGGCTGTGGAATTCATACAAGACATAATATTCAGATTCGGGATACCAAACAGCATCATAACCGATTTAGGATCCAACTTCACGAGTTCAGAGTTCTTTGACTTCTGCGAGCAAAAGAGCATTCAGATCAAGTATGCATTTGTAGCCCATCCAAGAGCCAACGGGCAAGTTGAGCGAGCCAACGGGATGATATTGGATGCACTCAGGAAAAAGATTTTCGATAAGAATGAAAAATTCGCAGGAAAGTGGATAAGGGAATTACCCTATGTTGTTTGGAGCCTAAGAACACAACCTAGCCGAGCTTTGCATGGAAACACTCCTTTCTTCATGGTCTATGGGTCGGAGGCAGTGCTACCTGCTGATCTCAAGTTTGGGGCGCCAAGGTTGATCTTCGAAAGCATAGCAGAAGCTGAGACCACCAGGCTGGAGGACATAGACGTACTCGAGGAAGAACGGTTAAACGCAGTAATCCAATCAGCAAGATACCAGCAAACTCTAAGGCGCTATCACGACAAGGCTGTGCGGCAACGATTCTTCTCAGTAGGGGAGCTCGTCCTTCGCCGAATTCTAACGGGAGAAGGACGACACAAGTTATCACCCTTATGGGAAGGACCCTTTGTAGTAGCAGAAGTCACTCGGCCCGGATCGTATCGCCTCACTCAGATGGACGGCACAGAAGTTGGGAACTCCTGGAACATAGAACACCTGAGAAAGTTTTATCCCTAGCTGTACCTCAAAACTGCTGGGATAACGATGATGTACTCTGTAAAGTGGAAATATGTCATCAATAAAGAAAAGGTCTCAAGGATACTCAATTTATTTACGACTGATTTGCATTCTTACTTAACTCAGGGTGACCATTATGCCCTGCTAACGGAGCAATCGGCTTAAGTCGGCAACGACTTAAGGCGGTGCAACATGCTCACGCTTACTTAACTTGGGGTGACCACTATGCCCTGCTAACGGAGCAATCGGCTTAAGTCGGCAACGACTTAAGGCGGTGCAACATGCTCACGCTTACTTAACTTGGGGTGACCACTATGCCCTGCTAACGGAGCAATCGGCTTAAGTCGGCAACGACTTAAGGCAGTGCAACATGCTCACGCTTACTTAACTTGGGGTGACCACTATGCCCTGCTAACGGAGCAATCGGTTTAAGTCGGCAACGACTTAAGGCGGTGCAACATGCTCACGCTTACTTAACTTGGGGTGACCACTATACCCTGCTAACGGAGCAATCAACTTAAGTTGGCGGCAACTTAAGACCAGTGCAACATACTCACACCTATATAATTCAGGGGATGAATTCCATATCCCACAGACAAAATTCATGGGCATCATGCGTCATTACTACCAAACTCATTAACTAAAAAATTCTGATACAATGAGAGAATAACTATGCCATTTGAATAAACTGGTATCCTCTAACAAATATTCAATCATGCAAGCTGCGCGCTTGGAGCACGCAGAATGTTTTTTCTATTTTGCAATGTCTTTCTCAGGAGCGACCGATGAAGAAGGGCGACTCGAGGAATCAGGGGCGGCGTTCACGTCAGCCCTTATATCTTCGGGAACGACCACGCCGGGTCTCCTCATCAAGATTCGTCCCGCCCGAATAGCCTTGTCCAGGGCTTTGTCGCGTTGGGCCTTGAGAGTAGCGGAAGTCTCTTCAGCAGTTTTAGCAGCCAGTCGAGCGTTCTCTAACTCCTGGGCAATAGATTTTTTGGAAGCCCGGAGCCCCTTGATGGTAGCATCCTTCGCTGATATCAACTGCTTAAGCCGGGTCACCTCCTCCATGGATTCCTGCAGCTTGCGACGATGAAGGTCTAATTCTTCCATGGTGAAGCGATGACTTCTTTCCAAAATGGTCAGCGAATTGCTAGAATCTCGATACAACCTGTCAAGATTGTCACGAGAAGCGGCAAGGATACGTTTTTCTTCCTGCAAGCACAAGTCAGTTCCTTCAAAAACCAGGCAAGTAATAGGAGCACAGCAAGGAAAAAGCGCAGTTTTGTATATCACCTTTTCAGAGTCAAGCTGGGCATGCAGAGAAGAACTCAACGCATTGGCATCATCTAAGGCAGCAGAGACCTGACTCAGCTCAATCTGACTTTGAGAGTACTTTTCCTCAAGATCAGTGCATCGCTGAGCCAATTCAGCTTGATCCTGAGAATGTTTCTCCTCAAGAAGTGCAGTCTGCCGAGTCATTCCTAGTAAGAGGTAACCAAACAAAACAAGGTCAGAAGGTCAAACAGTCCACAACAAACGCGAAGAAAAGAAAAAGGGCACTAACCAGCGTTAATCGCCTCCAACTCGGATACACGACGATGAAGTGACACTGGATTCCAACACGAAAGAGACGAAGCTACTTCTGGGACAGGAACACCCTGCGATCTCAGCTGGCTGGCCATCCCATCCACCAAAACCTGATGAGAAGAACAGATGAGCACAATGGCAAAAGTTCATGCAATGTAAAAATCAAGCCAAAAAACAGCACAGTACCTGGAGGTTGGAAAAGAATGAAGGGATCCCCAGATCAGGAGAAATCAGCTGATAACCAGGCGCAAGGTCATCACCCGAAGCAGTTTGCAACGGAACGGTGGGAATCAGTTCAGCGCCTTCAACAGAGCCGGACACTCGATCAGCGGGGACGCTGCCCTCTAAAGCGACGCCCTGGTCCAAAGTTTGAGCCACCACCATGCAGCCAGAGCGTGGAGGTGACCCCGCGTGAACGTCCATGGAAGTGCCGGAAGGAGTCCCTGTTTGGGCACCCTCGGGGGCTGGGTCATAGTTGGCACTGCCCACTTGAGCTAGATCATCCCCGGCAGCACCCTCGGGGGCTGGGCAGTGGCTCGCACCCTTCGCCCGAGCTAAGTCATCCCCGACGATACCCTCGGGGGCTGGGCATGTGTCAGCACCAGCCTTAAGGTCCAGACTCTCCGCAGTAACCACCTCTAAGGTTGACGGACCCTCGGCTACTTCCATGGAATCAGGACAATCCAAGTCAGCATCCCGACCCTCGAGATCGCGCTCTAAGGTTGACGAGGCGCGGGATGACCTCAACCCAGCATCCGGCACGGCACCGCAAGCTTCCGTTACATCATCATCCACTGGCCCTGATAACAAGTCCTCTGGAACCATATCCTCAAGAGTTTGATCAAAGTCGGCCAGGGATATTTCTTGCAGACCAACGAGGGCAGATAAAGCAGGAGAAGGAACTCCACTACTTTCCCCACTGGCGAGGAATTGCCGACTGTTCTTCCGAGTCAGAGGGACTTCATTCTCTTCCTCTCTGTCGTCTTCATCAGCAACACAGGCAACACCCCCATTGGGATCAACGACAGATGGACCACACCCATTGGGATCAGCATCGATAAATTCAGGCGCAGGAACCTCCTCAGCAGCAGGAACCGAGGGACCAGCATCCTGATCCAAACTAGATACTCGCCGAACGCGTCTCCTTTTCTTTTTCTGCTCGTCAGCAGGAAGATCAGCTTGATTAGTTCGGCAAGGACGCCTCGAGCGAACACGGACAGGTCTCTGAACATTCAAGGTTATACCAACCTCAGGGAGAGGCGCCACTGCCAATGTCTCAGCAGGAGTAGCGTCAGAGGAATCCTCAGCCAACATATCAAGCATAGCATTCATTTCTGCATCATTAGGATCCAAAGGCACCTCGAAATAGACTTGTCGCTCATCATCAGGAATTTTCCCAAGTGAGGCAACCAAAGCATTGACTTCTTCATCAGAGGGCCGCGTTCTAAGGCCCAAATTGCCATCAGTCGCAGGTGGATTTGACACGAAGAGAGTGAAGGCTTTGGCAGGAGGCAGATTCCAGGCCGAGTACGCCACCGGAGCACCAACATTGGATACTTTGCCTCTGAGAATCATCTCCAGTCGGCTCACCAAATCTGCAGAAGGGATTCTCTTGTTGATAACTCGGGTTGGGTCGGCTAGCCCTTGATACAGATAAGCCGGGTGGACCCTATCTTTCAGTGGCTGAATGTTTTTGAAAACGAAGTCAGCAACTATAGCTTCAGCAGTTAAACCCCTCTCTTTCAATAGCCCAACTTCAGCTAGCAGCACACTGGCCTCAGCCACCTCCTCGTCTGTGGGAGACTCGGTCCAGCTCGGGGTGCGAACGTCTGGCTGTCTTCCCGACCGGGGGGAGAGAATTTCCATAGTTATCAACTATAAACCACTCCAGACGCCATCCCTTAATGCTGTCTTTAAGGGGAATCTCAAGATATTCAGTCTTCCGTCCCCGGCGCATCTCCAAACTGGCACCCCCGACCAACTGATGTTGTCCCCCGGCCATCCCAGGGCGACAATGATACAGATGTTTCCACAAGCCAAAATGCGGCAGCACGCCGAGAAAGGCTTCACATAAGTGGACGAAGATGGAAATTTGCAGAATTGAGTTAGGGTTCAGATGGGTGAGGTTGATGTGGTAGAAATCAAGGAGACCGCGGAAAAAGGGAGAAATAGGAAGGCCAAGGCCGCGGAGAAGAAAAGGAGCGTAAACCACGGACTCGTGGGTATCCTCTGTCGGGACCGTAGTCCCATGGCAAATCCGCCAAGAACAGAGTTCCCGTGGAGGAAGAACACCGATGGACACAAGGTGGAGGAGTTCGGCTTCAGAGATGATAGACATGTGGTTACCTGCAAAAGGCAACTGGCTGTTGGGATCGACTGGAGGAATCACCACAGCGGACGAGCTCGCGATTTTCCTCTTGGGAGCCATCTCGATTCAACCAGTGAGCAGATTGGAGGCGAGCGCAGAGAGGGTTTGGAAGCGGGAATGCAAGAACTAGGGCGCGGAAAGCAAAGGCAGCTAAAAGTGCAGCTCTTATAGGATATTCCCGGACCAGATACCGTTTCAAAAAGTGCCCAGTCATCACCCGGCAGTTATTTCCAAAATCCCAGCATGCCACGTAGTCATTCGGCAGTTATTTCCAAAAACTGGTGGGCCACCCCATCACTCGGGTGTTATCCTCAAAATAACTCGGCATTGCCTCTAAAATGTCGACGGCGACCTTCAATCACTCGGCGTTGCCTCTAAAACGCCAGTCTCGTGTTCAACCGCTCGGCATTACTTCTAAAATGCCGACGTTGACCTTCGCTCACTCGGCATTACTTCTAAAATGCTGACGTCGACTTTCAATCACTCGGCGTTGCCTCTAAAACGCTGATCTCGAGTTCAACCACTCGGCATTACTTCTAAAATGTCAACGGCGACCTTCAATCACTCGGCGTTGCCTCTAAAACGCCAGTCTCGTGTTCAACCGCTCGGCATTACTTCTAAAATGTCGACGTTGACCTTCGCTCACTCGGCATTACTTCTAAAATGCTGACGTCGACTTTCAATCACTCGGCGTTGCCTCTAAAACGCTGATCTGGAGTTCAACCACTCGGCATTACTTCTAAAATGTCGACGGCGACTTTCGATCACTCGGCGTTACCTCTAAAACGCCGACCTCACGTTCAATCGCTCGGCGTTACTTCTAAAAATGTCGATACAGACTGCAATATTACTCGGCGGCTACTTCTGGAAGCGTCAGTATGATGATCAAGTTGTCTGTCTATTGTCTCAAGAGAATCAGATTTATAATCAAACAAAACGAGTCATCAAGATAAAACCAAAGGCATTCTTCATTAAGGGAAGTGGCAATACTTACAAATCAACTCATTATGAGTTGATACTTCCTTACTGCTACTACTACTACTACGCTACACTATACTACTCTACATTACTAATACTACTACATTATTTCACTATACTATTTCTAATCTATACTAATATCTAAAAAGACCAGTGGCATCTAGCCACTGGCCCTGCCCCTGCCGCCGCCGCCGCCCTTGGTGCTGCCCCTGCTGCCGCCGCCCTTGGTGCTGCCCCTGCTGCTGCCGCCCCTGGTGCTGCCCTTGCTGCTGCCGTTGCCGCCGCCCCCGCCACTGCCGCTGCCGTCGCCGTCGCCACCGTCGTCGTCGTCGTCGTCGTCGTCGTCCTCGTCCTCGCCGCCGTCGTCCGAGTCCTCCTCATCCGAGGAGTACTCCGACTCATCCGAGCCCTCGAGCCCGGAGCGCTCGACGGCCCGGATGTACGTCCAGACCTCCGCGGCTATCCCCTGGGAGTCGTCCGAGTCATCGGACGACGCCGGGGGAGAGACGGGAGCCGGAGACCCCTCGGACTCGGAGGAGAACTCCTCCTCCGAGTATTCCGAGTCACCGAAATCCTCCGACGGAGGAGTCGGCTCGCGCTTGCGTTTGTTGTTTTTGCCCATGGCGGAAGCAAGCGAGAAAGAAGAGAAGAAAGCAGTAAGGAATAAGCGAAGAGATGTGAAGAAACCAGAGGGGCAACAGCGTTATTTATAGAAGAGAAAGGCAACCGCTCACCTCCAACCGCGGTCACTGAACAGTCGCAAAGCATTCAATATGCACTCCCACCCGTCCGAAGACACGTCAGGCGGCTGACGCCGTTTCATGCAGCACTACACCCATTGGGACTCCAGTCAACAGCGCAAAGGGTATGATTACACTCGCCGTCCCATCACATTACAACTCAGAAGCAGCCGGTTAAAACACTCAGCGTACCAAGCCGTTCCTTGCCCACACCCATTGGGGGGGGACGCCCAGGAATTGTCAGTATATTTTTCAAAATGGTCACATCTGTGCAGAGCATGCAGTGAATGCCTCAAGACAAAAATGAGATATCAACAAGAGTTAGAAGGAAGCCAAGTATAGCCAGCAGAGTGCAAAATATGGTCGACAGACACGACTTGAAGACTAGACAGAGAACGTCCATCAAATGTCCAATCAATCATAGAGCAAATAAACTACGCTACCTAGCAAGATATGGAGGGATTGCAAACTCGGCTGCAAAAGACAAAATACATGCTGACCTCTGAAGCATAATATTGATGACATAGCACGGATGACATCATGCCAACCTTTTTATAAGCAGAAAGAATAATCTTCAGCAAAAGGACATAAAAAGAAGACCTTCAAGCGAATTATCCTCAGAAAATCCACTTGAAGGTCGGGGGCTACACCCATTGGGTGCACCTTCGGTGCACCCCATGGATTATCATTCTAAGCCAAGATAGTGCCAATTTCTAAAGAGCATAGGACAAGATCAAAAAGCCAATCCTCAACCGAAATGAAGGAACACAAATGGGAATAATCTCTATTGAAGACCTTCGAGTAGATTATTTTCTAAAAATCCACTCGAAGCTCGGGGGCTACACCCATTGGGTGCACCTTCGGTGCACCCAATGAAGTTCAGAATCCAACGAATTGGAATGCCGATCTCTAAGGCACAGGCACGAAACTAGGTTTTGGTCAACAAGTGATTGGAGCAGGAGAGAACAACAGGAAGCCATATTTCTTCAAATCACCTGCAAGCTAGACCTGGGATCTTTGGGTTGATTACCTCTAAATTAACCCAAAGATCGGGGGCTTGTGGGGGATAGATATCCCCCGGGTCCACTAAAAGAGTAATGGACCTCACGAAAGGCCCAAGGGCCCAATAAATCGTAAGGTTATTCTTTTGTGGGCCTGGGAGAAACAACCAGCAAAGCAGAGCGACGTGAGGCCGGATTGGTGCAAACCCGGACGGCCCATAGCGTCGAGCGAGTGGCCGCAACGGAGATCCGACTTTCCTGCGCTGGAGTCCCCATGCAGCGAAGCCACGTGAGGATAAGTCGGCGAGGGTTACGTAAAGGATAATCTCAAGAAGTTCACTATCTTTTAGCCACTTGTTGTTATCTTATCCATGTGTACTGCCCCACGGTCGAGTATATAAGGCCTAGGGGGCACCCCTTCAGAACGATCGACCCATTACTTAGCCACCCACACCAACTCTCCGTATTCTCGATCTAGAGAACTCTCTTGTACTCATATCCACCAAGCATACTCATCAGGACGTAGGGTGTTACGCATCACTAAGCGGCCCGAACCTGTAAACCTTGTCCACCGTCCCTCGTGCGATCAGCACGAACCATTTTGCTACAGTTGTCGACACCTTCCTACTCCTAAAACACCTTGAGGGGCAACCCCGGGTGTGCGGTCGGACCCAAAACACCGACACCTCCTAAGGAAGGTTGAGTGCTTCACTTGGACCCTCGAGGCCGAGGAAGCCCTCGGAAACCTTAAGGCGCTCCTTACGAACACACCCATCCTGGTGCCCCCCGCCGTAGGAGAAGCCCTCTTGATCTACGTAGCCGCGACTACTCAGGTGGTCAGCGCCGCGATCGTAGTCGAGAGACGAGAAGAAGGGAATGCACTGCCCGTCCAAAGGCCAGTCTACTTCATCAGCGAAGTGCTTTCCGAGACCAAAAGTCTGCTACCCACAGATCCAGAAGCTGCTCTACGCAGTGATCCTGACACGGCGAAAGTTGCGACACTACTTCGAGTCTCATCCGGTGACTGTGGTGTGATCCTTCCCCCTGAGGGAGATCATCCAGTGCCGCGAGGCCTCGGGTAGGATAGCAAAGTGGGCGGTGGAGCTTATGGGTGAAACGCTATCATTCGCTCCTCGGAAGGCCATAAAATCCCAGGTCTTGGCAGACTTCCTGGCTGAGTGGACTGACACCCAGTTACTAACAACTCCAATCCAGCCCGAGCTCTGGACCATGTACTTCAATGGGTCACTCATGAAAATAGGAGCAGGCGCTGGCCTGCTCTTCGTTTCACCCCTCGGAAAGCATCTCCGCTACGTCATTCGCCTCCATTTTCCGGCATCAAACAACGTGGCCGAGTACGAGGCACTGGTTAATGGGCTACGCATCACCATCGAGCTAGGGGTCCGACGCCTCGACGCTCGAGGCGACTCGCAGCTTGTCATCGACCAAGTCATGAAGAACTCCCACTGCCATGACCGGAGGATGGAAGCCTACTGCGACGAAGTCCAGCGCCTGGAAAACAAGTTCTACGGGCTGGAGCTCAACCACATCACCCGACGGTACAACGAGACTGCGGACGAGCTGGCGAAAATAGCCTCGAGGCGAACGACGGTTCCCCCGGACGTCTTCTCCAGAGACCTACATCAACCATCCGTCAAGATCGACGACGCGCCTGAGCCTGAGGAAGCCTCGGCCCAGCCCGAGGTACCCTCGGTCGAACCTGAGGCACCCTCGGCCATCGAGGAAGAGGCCTTGCCCGTCAAGGAGGAACGGAATGGGGTCGCGCCAGATCCGAACTGGCAGACCCCATACCTGGAATATCTCCTCCGAGGAGAGCTTCCCATCGACAAGACCAAAGCTTGGCAGCTGGCTCGGCGTGCCAAGTCATTCGTCTTGCTGGGTGATGAAAAAGAGCTCTATCACCGCAGCCCCTCGGGCATCCTCCAACGATGCATATCCATCGCCGAAGGTCAGGAGCTATTGCAGGAGATACACTCGGGGGCTTGCGGTCACCACGCAGCACCTCGAGCCCTCGTTAGAAATGCCTTCCGACAAGGTTTCTACTGGCCAACCGCGGTGGCCGACGCCACTAGGATTGTGCGCTTCTGCCGGGGGTGTCAATTCTACGCAAAGTAGACGCGTCTGCCCGCTCAGGCCTTGCAGACGATACCCATCACCTGGCCATTTGCTGTGTGGGGTCTAGACCTCGTCAGTCCCTTGCAGAAGGCACCTGGGGGCTTCTCGCACCTTCTGGTCGCCATCGACAAATTCTCCAAGTAGATCGAGGTCCAACCCCTAAACAGCATCAGGTTCGAGCAGGCGGTGGCGTTTTTTACCAGCATCATCCATCGATTTGGAGTCCCAAACTCAATCATCACCGACAATGGCACACAGTTCACCGGAAAAAAGTTTCTGGACTTCTGCGATGACCACCACATCCGTGTGGACTGGGCCGCCGTAGCTCATCCCATGACGAATGGGCAGGTGGAGCGTGCCAACGGTATGATTTTGCAGGGGCTCAAACCAAGGATCTACAACGACCTCAACAAGTTCGGCAAGCGGTGGATGAAAGAGCTACCCTCGGTAGTCTGGAGTCTGAGGACGATGCCGAGCCGCGCCACGGGTTTTACGCCATTCTTTCTAGTCTATGGGGCCGAGGCCGTCCTCCCCACGGACTTAGAGTATGGCTCCTCGAGGACCAAGGCGTACGACGACCGAAGCAACCAGACCAGCCGAGAAGACTCGCTGGACCAACTCGAGGAGGCTCGAGGCATTGCCTTACTACATTCGGCACGGTACCAGCAGTCGCTGCGGCGCTACCACGCCCGAAGCGTTCGGTCCCGAGGCTTCCATGTGGGAGACTTGGTGCTTCGCCTACGACAGGACGCCCGAGGGCGCCACAAGCTCACTCCTCCCTAGGAAGGGCCCTTCATCATCGCCAAGATCTTGAAGCCCGGAACATACAAGCTGGCCAACGATCAAGGCGAGGTCTACAGCAACGCTTGGAACATCCAACAGCTACGTCGCTTCTACCCTTAAGATGTTTTAAGTCATTCATGTACCTCGTTTACATACACAAAGTCTAACCGTCAAGGAAGGGTCAGCCTTGCCTCAGCAAAGCCCGACCCTCCCTCGGGGGCTAGAAGGGGGGAACCCCCTCTGCGTTAAAATTTTCCTCAGAAAAATTTTCTACCAAAACAACCTTTGTGCTTTCGACTTCCGTATCGAAAGTGGGATCCTGAGAACGACGAGAGTACACGTAAGCGGCAAGGCCGACCGAGCCGAGGAACTCCTACGCCTCCGGGATACGGATACCTCACTCATCACCTTCCGCGAGAAGTAACTCACGCTCGGATAAGCAATCCTGCTACCGAACAAGTCCTAACACTCGGGTAGAAAACGACTTTCGCGCCTTCTCGACTGTACCAATAATGGAATCCTTCGACCAAATGAGAGTGCACGTAAGCGGCAAGGCCAACCGAGCCGAGGGACTCCTACGCCTCCGGGATACGGATACCTCACTCATCACCTTCCGCGAAAAGTAACTCTCGTTCGGATAAACGATTCCGCTATTGACAGACAAGTCGTTATGCTCGAAACAAGAGGAGAGAAGACGCAGCTTTTTAAACACGACGATAAAGTGTTTAGGCCTCGGCGGCCGTGAAAAAGCATACACATGCTACATACAAACTGTTCCTGCAGGTTTGGGCATCGGCAGGGGGAGCAGCAGCACCCTCGGCGTTGTTTCCACCCTCGGCGGAACCTGGCCCGGCCTCGGACGGCGACCTGGGCAAAAGGACCTCCACCTAAGGGAGGACGCCAGCACCGCGCCAGCAGATGTCTTGGCCAAGCTCCAGAGGCTGCTACCACATCTTCCTCGGCCTAGGAAACCGCCATCTCCCGAACCGACAAAGTCTCTTTCCGAGCCAACTCCGCGTCTGTCCGTGCTAACACCGCTGCCTCCGGCTCCGGCTCATCGCAGAGCAGCCGAGGGTTCCAAAAATTGAGCAAGGGAAGCCTAGAGCGGCAAGGCCGACAGAGCCGAGGGACTCTTACGCCTTCGGGATACGGACACCTCACTCGTCACCTTCTGCGAAAGGCAACCGACGCTCGGTTAAGTGGTTCGGCTAGCCAACAGACAAGTCCCATCGCTCGGAATGAGGAAGACACACAGCTTCATTCTCAAATACCCAAATGTTCAGGCCTCGACAGCCACAAAGAACAAACACATATACATGGGGTAACTATGATACACAGACTTAGACATCGGCAGAACCCTCGGCGGTTCTCCCGACCTACAACAAATGTCTAAGTGCTTGAAGCGGTTACATTTTGCTCTGGCAAAAACCCGGTATATCTCCTTACAAACGGGACTCCGGTTCCGCTCCCGCGGGTATGAACAACCTCCACACCAGGGGGCCCGCGGGATGACGAACTCCAAGCGGCTTGCCGGCGACCTCTACAGCAGCAGAGACAACGACCTCCACCTTGGGCGGCTAAACAGCAGCAGCGATGACCTCAGGACAGACGCTGCTGTGAAGAAGCCCTCGCCCATGTCCCCACAGAGGGGCGAGGACAAGCCGCTAAAGCCGAAGAGTCAGAGGGCGCCGACCGTGGGTTTGAATCCACCGACACCGCGTCGGCGAATAGCAGCCGCCCCAAAGCGCACCGACAGGTCCTCACTCCTGTCCTCGCCGAGGCCGCCCCAGAACACGAGCACCGCCCTCGCGGCGTACGACGTGCTGGGCGACCCCTCGGTGCGGCTGACGGTGCGAGGAGGACCTGAACGTGGCCGGCTCGCGCGCGGCACGACCGCCGCCCGGACGAAGGACAGAAAGCTGCACCCTGTCCAGGGAGCAGCAGTTCACCTTCCCCCGCATGGCTGGAGGACGCCTCCGCAGGGCTAGAGGATGCCTTTCTCCCCCAAATGCTGGGGGAAGAAAAGGGTTACCGGCACACGCGGAGGCAACCCCCCACTCGGTATGCTCCTCCGCCTCAGCCCGGATGACGAAGATCCTTGAAGCTGAGGGCGGGGCGGAGGCCGCAGCCCAGCTTGCTTCTCCCCACCAAACTGCCCGTTGGTGAGGGAATGCAGCCGGGCTGCACGACGAAAATCCTTGAAGCCGAGCGATGGCTGAAAGGTGCCAATCTCCACGAGGCCGCGCTCCTCCAACGACAGCAAGAGCAAGGCGGCGCTGGAGCACCCCATCCGGGGGCTCAAAAGGCGGAAGGGCACGATGCATGAGGGGAGAACGAAGGCATGGCCACTGCCCAGGGGATCGATCCCCCTTTTATAGGCAGACCTCCTCACTTGCACCCCTTAGCGTCACGGGCGAAATCCCCACTGACATCCTCTAGGGTTCTCCCCCTACGACACGGGGGCTGGGACCCACATGTCATACGAGCTGATCCGAAGCATGAAGAAGGCGAACCGCCGCACGCGAGGCACGTAACCGTCCCACGGTTACAAGCGCTCTCCCATCTTCGCAGAAACCAGTGGTCGAAAGGGTGGACTGCCACGCGACAGGCATCCAACTGCACCGCAACTGTGCGCCCCTTTGGCTCCATCCACATCCGGTGGACCAGTGCAAAGGAAGCGGGCCCGCATGTCATGTAACCGGCGTGCCGGTTACGACGTGCGAGAAGTTACACTGCCACTCGCGCCAATGCTACGCCTCCTCGACTGCAGAACCGGTACCACGACTCGAGGTAACCCTGCGCAGGACCCAACAGTGCCAGTTAAAGGTGACGGCCATGGGCCGGTCAGCCGCGGGGTAGGCACGACGGTTGGCATGGTCAATAGCGGGCCGGAAGTAACTGAAGCGGCAGACGAGCAAGGGCAGCAGTCAAGTCGCCTGCAGGCTCGCGTCCCCTCCTGAAGTGACGGGAGAGCCTTCTCCCACGGCGTGAAGACGACACGCCCGTGCCCCGTTCCTCGAACAGCTCGCACGCGTAACGGGCACCACGCGAATCGCCCGTCCCGTCGCATTAACTCCCCGACGGAGCAGGCAACGCCTCTGGCAGGCGAGGCGGGCGTCGCTTCGCCTTCGCCATAATGACCGCGTCAAAAAAGGTGCGCCACCTTATTTAAATTCATATCCTTCCCCTCCTCCTCTCTCTCTCTTGCCACAGGGACCGGGAAAGGAGACGTTGTGGAAAGGATCCTTCTCGGCGGAGGAAGCGGGCCCCGAGCCCTCCTACTGATCAGGGGTTCGAAGGCTGGCCCCTCGGAAGGGTTTCGACAGCCGCCCCAGAGCACTCGGACTTCAAGCCCATTACTGATCAGGGGTTCGAAGGCTGGCCCCTCGGAAGGGTTCAACAACCGCCCCAGAGCGCTCGGGCTCCGTGCCCACTACTGATCAGGGGTTCGTAGGCTGGCCCCTCGGAAGGGTTCGACAGTCGCCCCAGAGCACGCAGAGTGAGGGATGACTCTGGGTACGTTCGATACATAGCCGAGGCTCGGGCTACGCTCCCGAGGTACCATAGGACATTTCCGAGACCGGCGGGAACGATTTGTAACGGAGTCCCACCGGAGGGAGGCATCGAGCCCTCAGACCCTGTCGAAGGGGTCTGGGTCTGGCGAATCACCCGCAGGTACTTTTGGAGCGTGCCTCTGGGCCACCAGCCGACCCCTAACGAACGGAGCACGGGCGTCCACTCGGATCACCCGTTAGCAGCTCACTGGAAACACCATGTTCGGCGCCCTCCGAGGGCAACATGGTGCTTTCCCCCCCCCCTCCTCCTTGCGGAAAGGCGACGCAGGGGCGTATAATAAAAGTCGGGAAAGTCCTTGATTGTCCTCTCGCTCCGTGCAGAGGCTCGAGGGCTGCTCTCGCACTCGGCTACGGCCAAAACTGTTGACAGCGTCAACAAACCAGCTTGATAACTTGGAACCCGACCACGCACCCGGGCTACGGCCGGGCCACATGAGGGAACGATCAGACCGGCCGAAGCACCACGAAAAGCATTCAGACCTCAGAGGAGTCAAACCACTCCTCCGAGGCCTCGGGGGCTACACCGGCGGGTGCGCTCGCGTGCACCCACCAGAACAAGGCAAAAACCGAGAAAGGCCGGTCCCCTCACCGAAAACGCGGCAAAAGCCTCCAAGCGAGTACCATCACTCCCTTCGAGGCTCGGAGGCTACTGTCGGGTACCATAATTAGGGGTACCCCCAACGCTCCTAATCATGGCTGGTAAACACCCTCAGACCAACTGACGGGTGCGGTTCAAGCTAAGACTTCGTCTACCCGAGGGACGCGATCTCACCTGAGCCCAGCCTCGGGTTGGAACAGTAGTCCCAGACGAGTTCACGCCTCGCCCGAGGGCCTCCTCAGGCAGCGGGCGCCCCTCGGCTCTCTCGAGGCCCGGCTTGGGCAGGCTTCGTTGTGAAGCAACCTTGGCCAGACCGCCTCACCAACCGACCGCTTCGCAGGCGCATTAAATGCAGGGGATGTCTGACGCCGTATCCTGACACACGCGCCTCAGTCGGGCAGGCCAAAGTGACCGCAGTCACTTTGCCCCTCTTCTTTACTGTCTGACATGACAGGAAAACAGCGCCGCTCGCTCCGCTCCGACTGCCGTGTCAGCCACCCCGGCAACGACTGACAACAAGTCACGATCAACCACCGAGTTCAGCCTCGGGCGCAACAGGAAGCTCCGCCTCGCTCGACCTCACGCTCCGGCCTCGGGAGGAGGTTTCCGCCTCGCCCGACCACAGGCTCCGGCCTCGGGAGGAGGTCTCCGCCTCGCCCGACCCCCGGTCTCGGGAGGAATCGCGTCCTCGCCCGACCCCGGCCTCAAGAGAAGTCTCCGCCTCGACCGACCCTAAGCTCGGACTGACCGCGCTAATAGGGGATGCATCATTTTCCTATTCCTAGCCTGCTCAGGCTACAAGGAACAAGACCAGCGTCCCATCCGGCTTACCCCGACGATGGGTAATGATGGCGCCCCGCGTGCACCATGACGTCGGTGGCTCTCAGCCCCCTACGGAAGCAAGGAGACGTCAGCAAAGTCCCGGCAGCCCCGACAGCTGTGCTTCTACAGGACTCAGGCGCTCCTCCGACGGCCACACCATCACATGTACAGGGCCCAAGCTCTCCCCCAACGGCCACGTTGGCATATACACAGGGCTTAGGCACTCCACTACCGGACACGTTAGCGTATAGCTACGTCCCCCGTTGTACGTCTGGACTCTCTCCTTGCCTCTATAAAAGGGAGGTCCAGGGCCACCCTGATGGGGGTTCGCGTGAAGGAAGCGGCGGACGGACTCTGTGTCTCTCCCTCTCTCACGTGACGCGCTTGTAACCCCTACTGCGAGCGGCACCCCTGGTGCAGGATAATACAAGGCTTGTCCCACCTCTTGTGTTCCATCCCGCGCCAACCCATCTGGGCAGGGACACGCAGCGATTTCACTGGTCGGTCCAAGGGACCCCCCCCAGGTCCGAGACGCCGACAGCTATAGTTCCCCAATCTCTAATTTTTGCCTCTCTTCAACTCTACATTGTCTAGATGAGCTTTGGATGGCCTGCTGATGACAAAGCAACCCCAAGATCTTTTCTCCCCGACGGGGTCTCTCGCGGAAGGCGAGATCTTGGCTCTATCGGAGCTCTCTTTGCCATTGCAGACGGTCCACCACCTACATGCGGACGATCCGTGCACCTGCAGAAGAGGAGTGCATCTCTCTGCGTAGTCGCGGACTCTCTGGTCCCTATTATGGACGGTTTGTGCTCCCATAGGAGGACCCTAAGGTCTTGCATGTCGCACTTTGACTTTGGTGTTCAGCCTAAAAAGACACCAACATTAGTGAATTTTATACTAGTAGTCCTATATACAAGCAAGGTAGAGAATGACCTGGGTTTAAGACTATCTTCAACAGTTTTCTCTACTTTTCACCACCCATTAAAAGATTTCATCCTCATAAATCGCATCTCCCACAATGGTTCCCTCTAAATACATCCTCTTATACACAATACACCGTATTATTGTAAATTAGTTTTTTCACAAAAGTATTATCGTAGTCTAAAATGGTACGTAAATATTAGTTATGCGTTTAATTCGTAGTTTATATTATAAAAATTTTATGGGGAAAGAGAAAGGACAATAAATTTAGAGGCAGGAAGATCTGTCTTTAAATTTATGATGTTTTTAGATAGCCGTTGTGGCTTTAGGGTGAGCTCCTGCTGTCTTAGCTCTGTGTGATAGCAGGTCTGTTTGATTCAGCTATTTGTTAGAGGAGTTTTTTTTAAGAATCTGGACGTGGGGAGAATCTAACTGTGGAGAGAATCTGAGTATCGTGGAGATTACGTGACAAAGATAAAAGAGTCCATATGGTTTAAGACGTAAAAAAGTGACGGTTTCCTACTACTGTAACGATTCGATCGATTTTATGTTCAAGTTAATTTTGAACAGCTTTGACTAAAGTGATTCTTATAGAAGCGGGCTGAAAAGTTAGGTGTTTGCAATGATGGTCAGAAGCTACAAAAATAAAACCAGCCGTTTGGACTGCTGTAGGTGCAGTAAAAAGACAAAATAATATAGAAACAGTAGACAAAATAATATAGAAACGGTAGAATACGATATAGATTAAAGGTAAGCGAAGCATGCTAAAACAGGGCACGTTTGCTGACGCTGCTGTTTGGCAACAAATTGTGGGCCGGACAGCAGACTCCACAACAGTGATGGCGGCTGTTACTGCTCTGCAGCCTCGGACCAGCGGTCTGGGTTGATCTGGAATTCGGGACGGACCCGCTTCTTGATTGCGAGGCAGATGCGCGCATCTGTATATATAAATGCTCATGGATGGCAGTAGGATGGTCCTGCTGCGGCCCTGTCACAAGAAAGCACTCATGGTGCGTGGAGCGTGGTTGCCATAATGCCATACCAGTCAAGTTAAACAACACTGCACTATTCCATGCGTATAGGACGATTGGTTGATGGTCCACGCACGCATACATGCATCTCCCCAGTTAGGCGTATTTAATTCAATTGTTTCTCAGTCTCCCCTTCTTTTTTTTAGATAGCGGTAACACAAGCCTTCACCACTGTTCTGGCCAACCCAAAAAAAAAACGAACTAAAAAAACATCCGAAACAACCACGCAGTGCGTGGTGCAATAAAGGCTAAGACTGGTAAATAAAATTATGACAATGCAATTCTATAACAGAAACGCCACCTAGAGGATGTGAAGACATGTATAATTGTCGTCTCTAAAGTTCGACAGATATTATTGTTGGCCGGAACAAAAACGCCACTTAGAAGACGAGACTTTGGCGGTGCTGAGTGGGTTTGGAAGAAATGTGTGTGACGATATTACTGGGCAGACTGCGGTTACTAGCCTTGCTAACACAACCTTTAAAGTTTAGACCATGAATTGGTGTAATAAGAGAGTCTAATGCTTTATAAAAGGCCTTAAAATAAGGAAAATCACTTGGCCTATGAGGGATCCTCTTCTTATAAACTAGTCAAGTGTCGAGACGTTACAACGGCAAACAAAATATTCGATAAAATATTAATGCACAATGATTACATCAAAACAAATACCACATATTATCGATCTCAATCTTATAAATTCTCTGGCAACAACCAATACAGAATTTCAGGGGGCGGGCCATGGGGAGGGCGCGGGAGGCGACATGGGGAGGAAAGTTAGGGACGAAGATGGTATGGGCCCGAAGGGAGGCGAGACAAAGAAGTGCGTAGGACAGCGTGCCGGTTGATTCGTAGAATTTCAGGGGGTATTTGTAAAATTAATCTGTATTATTGGCAACTACTATCCAAATTACTGCTTTTGTTTATCTGAACATTTTAGTAATCTAAAATGATAAATACATTCGTAGCAAATACATGTTAGCAACATGAAATATTTTGAGGTTCACATAGGAGCAAGAGATAACCTTAACCAAAATGACATGTGTTTCTATTTTCTAACCAGCTGGAGCTTTGTGCATTAAAAAAATATTGCATAAATGAATTTCTATCAAGATGATAAGGAGTATCACTAAATATCTGCAACAAATAGCATCATGTGTTAAATTCTCCACTTACTGTAACTTTTCTGTCGAAGAAGTAATTCAGAATAGCATCAAGCCACATACGGTTGTAGTAAAAAATTGATGCTCCTTCCAAAAATTGAAGCATGAAAAAACAAAGGGGGAAAACAAAAATATTTGGACAACAATAAACAAAAAATATCTAACATGTAGCTTCATCAGATCGATGTACAACCACAATTAGCAAGGTGCTAGAACCAATTTCATGTCAAAATATAAGGTGCCACAATCACGTTTAGGTTAGTTGGAGACTCATCAGACGGTATGCTGTGAGGCAGAGGGACTCAAGACGGTATGTTGTGAGGCGCAGGGTCTCAAAAACAGGATGTTGGAAGTGCTGCTGCTCTAGCTCGTGGCTACCGTGGGGTGAGGAGCATAAGGCTGGCAGGACGGCGGTTGGGAACACAGGCGAGCAAGGATGACGGGCATGATAAGGATGGCACATGTGTCGAACGAGGGCTGACGAGGGTGGAGGGTGTGATAAGGCTGTTGGGTGAGCGCAAAATGCGTAGATAGCGGGTGGGCAAGAATGGTGGGTCCAGCATGCACGGACGTGGTTGGAGCAGACGCGACAAGAACGAAGCATGGCATGGATTTTGTGAGGGTGGGGTTGGAGCGCACGCGGTTACGAGTGGGTTCATGGCGAGCGGAGGGGTTACGAGATTTTTGGGGCGCTCAGGCTGGTTGCAAGCTCCACGGTAACGGAGGCATGGCGGAGGCGGCGTGGGGAGGGAGGTCGCGAGGAGGCGACGGGCGGAGCAGCGAAGTGGGGAGAGAGGTCGCGGGAGGATCCGGACGAGCGGAGGCATGGCGGAGGCGGCGTGGGGAGGGAGGTTGGCGACTGCTGTCCATTTTTGCTTTTTGGCCCTTTTGGGGAAAGTTTTTCATAAGTAAGCCCTTTTTAGTTTCAATTCAGAAAATAGACTCTTACCTCGGCACCATCACTATTGGCGCCAAGGTTACACGTCTCGACACCAATATAAATGGCACCAAGGTATCGATCCGGAGCGCCGATGTGGCGCCTATGTGGCAGGGGTCGGCGCCGTCACTATTGGTGCTGACCCCTGCCGCCCGCAAACGGTCGCTTTGCCCTTGTGTTTGTGTGTTAGTAGCCCTCTTAATAACGACAGACATCTAGGATAAGTCGTCCTTGCACTTATGGACATCTAGGATAAGACTTAAGCGCTTTATAGATTTATTTTCTGTTCCTTCACGTCAATAACCTTAAAAGAAAACATGTACAATTGCAAGTACCTATCAGTTGGCATGTAGCTGAAATGAAAACCTGTAACACTACGGCTATGACCTAGAGCACGTACGTGTATATATAAACATAAGGATTAAGCTAATATGTTGTGCTTTTGTGTAAAAAGATAGACCGTACAAATACCAGTAGCTTAATGTAAATATTAGTTTGTGTTTTTGAAATCAAATAAGTGATTAAGCATGTCCATCAAACAATACCTATGCACGTCATCAAGTCACTTGTTTAAATAAAAATATTTTCTTTATTTAGCATAAGCAAATATTAGTTGTGTTGGTTAGAGATGTGAGCTTTAATCTTTGTTGTCGTTGGTTCAAACCCTAATATACTCATGTTTTTTGTGTCTCCATTTTTTTACACATAACCGTTTGTGGGCGTCGGGGATTGGCGCCACGGCATCAACCCTACCACATAGGCGCCACGACGATGCTCCGTTGCTATACCTCGGCGGAATTCAAACTGAAAAGGGCATACTTGTGAAAAACTTTCTCAAAAAGGGTGAAAAAGTAAAAAAATACGGTTGGGGATGGCGGCTTGGGGAGGGAGGTCGACGAAAATGGTGTGGGCCCAGAGGAAGGCTAGACAGAGAAGTGCGTAGGACAGTGGGTTGATTCGTAGAATTTCAAGGGTATTTGTAAAAAAAAATGATACAGTACGACCGTTAAAACTAGTGCTTTAATATAGCAGAGATAAAGATATTATTATAATACGAAAAGAATATTATCTCATGCGTGGTTATTGAGAGCACCTAGAGGGGGGGTGAATAGGTGATCCTGTAAAACTTAAAAACTTATAGCCACAAAAACTTGATTAAGAGTTAGCACAGTAATGCCAAGTGGCTGGAGAGGAGTCTTAACAAAACACAATAACCACAAGAGATCAACACAGAGATGGCACAGTGGTTTATCCCGTGGTTTGGCCAAGACCAACGCTTGCCTACTCCATGTTGTGGCGTCCCAACGGACGAGGGTTGCAATCAACCCCTCTCAAGCGGTCCAAAGACCCACTTGAATACCACGGTGTTATGCTTTGCTTTTCTATATCTCGCTTGCGAGGAATCTCCACAACTTGGAGTCTCTCGCCCTTACAAAGATGTTCACAAAGAAGCGCGGAGTAAGGGAGGGATAAGCAACTCACACAAGACACAAAGATCACAGCAAATACGCACACACAAGACCCAGATGTAAGGAAAATGGACCCCGGGCCATTTGGCTAATTGAGTTTTGGTGTTTGATGAACAACACAATCCGTGAACTAATAAGTTTTCTAGTGTTTGTGTTTGTAGTTCACAGGATGCGAAGAGAATTGGACCAAGGCAATGAGGATGCAACACCTCAAAAGAAGACATAAAAAGATGCATAGGAGTCCAAGACTCAAGAACAAAGAAGCCCGAAGAAATCAGCAAAGAAATCCAAGATGAGGGTTATCAGCCAGCGCCTGATGGCGCACCGGACATTGGTGTCCGGTGTGCACCGGACTGTCCGGTGAGGCACCAGACAGTCTGTGCAGAGAGGCCACAGACAGGCGCTCTCTAGCTGTAGCACCGGACTGTCCGGTGTGCACCGGACTGTCCGGTGTGCCAACGGGCAAATGGCAACGGTCGGATCCAACGGTCGACTGCTACAGGCGCCAACGGTCGGCTGACGTGGCGTGCACCGGACATCTACTGTGCAGTGTCCGGTGGTGCACCGGACTGTCCGGTGCACCCGACGACAGAAAGCTGCTGCTTTCTGTCCAACGGCTAGTTGGGGGTGTGGAGGCTATAAATACCACCCCAACCGGCCATTCTCATGTGTGAGAGCCCAAGCAACATACCAAGACACATAGTGCATATTTCCAAGTGCTCAAACACCCAAGTGCTTAATAGAATCACTCGGTGATTAGCGTAGGTGCTTTGCGAAGTGCTTAGGTTAGTTAGACCGCTTTAGCGCTTGCTCTAGGTGAATCCTAGTTAGTTGAGTAAGTTTTGTAAAACCACACAACCCCTCGGCTCTTGCGCGAGCCGTTGTAATTGTACCGAGTGGGGCGAGAGTTTGCTTCTCTACTTAGCTCTTTACATTCCGCATTTATATTAAGCATTTAAGTTTCAATCTTGTAGTCATACTTATTTAGTATAGATTGAAACTTAGCCTTTTGCGGTAGAGATAGTAACACTTAGACAAAACCTAGTTTGCACATTCTAGTTTTGATTATTTGCATAGGTTTTGCTCTAGGGATTTAATTGTGGCCTAGTTTAGTAAAAGTTTTAGAAGTCCTAATTCACCCCCCCCCCTCTTAGGCGTCACCCGTTTCCTACACCAGACTTGAGCTCAAGAGACTATCATGAGTTTTTCACTAGAATGGAGCTCAAATCACTAAGAATGTCGAACAAGTGCGCAAGAACGAAGTGTGAGTGATCAACTATGCTCAAAGAATGCTTGGATGTCTTCTCCATGCGCCAAGGGGTCCCTTTTATAGCCCCAAGGCAGCTAGGAGCCGTTGAGAGCATTGTAGGAAGGCAATTCTTGCCTTCTGTCGACTGGCGCACCGGACAGTCCGGTGCACCACCGGACACTGTCCGGTGCGGATTTCTTTCCTTATTTGGCAAAGCCGACCGTTGCAGATTGAGAGCCGTTGGCGCACCGGACACTGTCCGGTGCACACCAGACAGTCCGGTGCACCAATGTGACCGTTGGCTCGGCCACGCGTCACGCGCGGAATCCTCGACCGACCGTTGGCCCGGCTGACCGTTGGCTCACTGGACAGTCCGGTGCCTCACCGGACAGTCCGGTGAATTATAGCCGTATGCCGTTGATGGCTTCCCGAGACCGATGACTTCGCCTGTGAACGGCTCACCGGACAGTCTGGTGCACCACCGGACAGTCCGGTGATTTATACCGTACACCGCCGTCGAAGTCCCGAGAGCAGCAAGTTCGCCAGAGCCAGCCTGGCGCACCGGACACTGTCCGGTGCACCACCGGACAGTCCGGTGCACCCAGACTAAGCAGACTTTGGCTGAACAAAGTCATCTCTTCTCTAACTTGATTTTTCCTGTTTCCAGCACTTAGACACAATACATAAGTCCATAAAACAATGTACTAAGTCTAGAAACATACCTTTACTTTTGATTTGCACTTTGTCCATCACTTGGGATACTTTAACACTTAAGCACTTGTGTTGGCACTCAATCACCAAAATACTTAGAAATGGCCCAAGGGCACATTTCCCTTTCAGTTATCCATATAATCACATGGGATCTGTTTGCTATCGTCTAGGAACAGGTCCATACCTCCTCTCCTACAATTATAAATGGGTACATCCGTTTGAAAATCTCGAACACATTACAATCGAACCAATCTACTTTATTTACCTTTACTGCCCTAGGAGTAGATGTAACGTATCTTTAGTTGTAGCTTTCCACATATCCATCTCCACCCCTAATCAACTTTACGTCATCTAGATCCATTTTGGGTGGCCTGCCGACCCCTAAGACGACCCTAGGATCTTACCCCTTCTGAGAGGCAAGATCTACTTCATCTACTTCACTCAAGATCTCTTCCTCGAATTGATCTCTTAATTCCTAAGGGACTCTACATCGTCTGGGGACGCCCTAGGTGACCTTGTCGACTCGAAGCACCCTAAGATCTCTCTCCTAGAGGGTGGAATCCAGGTTTCTACGAGGAAGACGATGACCATGCACCATAATGAATCGTTCGATCAAGATCACAGACCGTCCGGCTCGTCGCATGGAAGAAGCTGCTTTTGCTGCCAGGTCGCGGACCATTCAGCCTCGTGTCGTGGACCCATCGCGGACTGCCACCGCTGTCCACCTCACAGTGCCAAACTCAAGGTATTGCTCATCACGAGAAGGCCTAGGGTTTGTTGATGATTGGCCCCAAATAGATGGTGGCCATCATAGAGGTTGAGTTCCATTGCATGAGAGGAGTACATTGTGTGTTGAGAGCTTCCCCAATATCTCGTTCCCCATGACTGGGATCTAGGGATCATTAGTGTTTGGTCCAAAAAGGCGCCAACACACTTTTTGGCAACTCCACTGGGGACTAAAAGATCGGATCTATCAGACCCGATCCATTAGATTAGATCTATTAGGTTAGACCTATTAGATCGGCCACAATGGTCGATCCCAAAGATCTCAAAAATGTTGCCCTCGACAACAATACAAGGCTGACTAACTCATTGTCTGCTGAGAATGAGAAATTTGGAGACCTCATAAAAAGGCTGGATAAGGAGTTCCAACGACAAAAGGCTCAGATAAGCAACATGGCAAAAAAGTGGTACCTCTCGCACTTCAAGGTAGATCGCCCATAGGAGGTCGTCAAAGAGAGGGAGTAAAGTACGATTCCTTGTCAGCCTTGGTGCATCAACTCCCCATTGAAAGTAATATCACGCCATTAGTCGATATTCAATCTATTATAATTTCTTTTGATAATCGAATTAAAAGTATAATTAAGGATATAGAGAATATGACACATGTATTAGAAAAACTCATACACCTAATTTTTTTCACATGAATTGGGCAATAAATAACTATGCCAAACACATCAGCAAAAAATGGGTCTTCTCAGTCCCAGCCATATTTGCTGTCACCATCCTCACCGCATGTTAGATTGGGCCTAGGCATGGCCGAACAGTTCGCGCATGATCACGGACTGTCCAGCCCTCCAACAGACTGTCTGACACCTTATGCCAAACAGTCCGGAGTCACACAGAGCCTTCCACAAGGCTCGCAGGCAAAGCCCAGCATGGTCGGATGATCCGGATACAATACCAGACTGTCTGGTCCCTCCATGGACGGTCCGATCACCAAGGTCGGACTGTCTGGGTGTGCATACAGAGGACAAGGTACCATGTGTTTTGCACAATCTTCACACTTCACCCCACATGTAGTACACCATAGTTGCATCATGCCATCACCCGCGCATGAGGCTGAATGCCTTTTGGCCCTACGAAGCCAAAAAAAATTATAGGTCGCTAAGCTTGTTAGCCCTTCTAAGGCCAAATCTGTTACTCGCTCTCCACTGCATTCGGCACAAAAGCGGAAAATTAAGTTCGCATTTAAATTGTCGCACACAATTCCTTTGATAGAGGAATTAAAAAGGTGTGTATATTGTAAATGGCATGGCTTCTTTCTTCATAACACCAATGATTATAATGTCTTCCGTCGATAAATACAATCGGCTGTAAATGAAGGCCGGTTGAGATTTTAAGAAATGAAGATTGATAGACAATCTGTCCCTATCAACACATTAGGACTAGTAGACAATAAAGTCTTGGTTCGACCATGTTCGGCCGATAAAGGCAAAGAAAAAAAATATTATCATTGGCGACCCTCGCATGCCAAATCTATCATGTGAAGTGGTTACTCAAAAGTCTTCGGATGGAAGAATGGGTAATAAGACCGGAGGCAGGGGGCATGGTAAACCAGGTATATCCAAATTCAAAAGTTTTCGAGGTGAAAATCGTGATAAACAAAATGATAAAAGACCGAAGGTTACTTTTGAGCAACTTCTGGCTAAATACCACAAGAAAATCTAGGCAATGGGTGTTGATCAAACTAGCAATGCTAATTCATCTGAGGCACCTTCGAAGTTATCAAGACCACCTTCGAAGCGCAAATCTAGAAATCAAGATTGGCGAGAAGAAGGGGTTATATGCATCAGCAACATATCCTCCTTTTGGGCCGCTAATGCTAATGCAATATGGTTCAACTCCTTCGTACTTTCATCCTTATCCACCTTGGGGATGCTATGATTCAAATACTTATTTTGCTTCATATTTTAGACCACATAACATAGAGTATTCAACTCATAGCAATTCTGATTTTGAGAAACAATCATATAGCAAAGACCGTTTTATTTCTAAGAATCGGTCTAGAGCTCAAAATAAGAATAGAGTGGTCAAGCAAGTTTATGTAGTGAAGAGGGATAATAGAAAAGCCAAAAGTTCATATATGAATTCATGCATTATAGAGCCAGGTGAAGTATTAGATACTTCGACTAGTAGTGCCCAGACAATAGAAAAGTCAGCTAGCGATAGTCGTGGTACTAGATCTGAACTTAAATGTCTAATGTGCCAAAGGTTAGGGAAGATGTATCGTCGTCCAACACTAATTCACAACCGAGAAGCCCACTCATATTATCAATTTGGCACAATAGAAGGCTAGAAAATCTCGGTGCACAAAAATTGAAGAAGAGAGGCATGACATGGGTCCCTAATAGGAGTTTTCAAGATCAAGGTAAGGATGATGCTTTAGGAAGAATTGGAGTGAAGGCAAACAAAAGGAAGAAAGGAAGTACAGGAT
Organism: Zea luxurians; assembly: GCA_029449295.1. NCBI lineage: Eukaryota > Viridiplantae > Streptophyta > Magnoliopsida > Poales > Poaceae > Zea > Zea luxurians. The sequence continues at coordinate 20,434,757 of JAOPSE010000042.1, forward strand.
GTTCGGGTGAAAGGTTTGCCCCAACTCATCAAAGATATTGGTCTTTGCATCGTCCATATTTTTCAATTGTGCTATATACGTCGTCCTAGGGTATGTTCGGTTATCCTTCATGGCACCATTTTGCTCCATATATCTCTTTATATTATGGAGGAGTGCAACCGAATTATTATGCATATGGATAGTTGCAATATGTTGTTGCTTATATGAAGCCAAAGTATTTCAGTTGAAGGTAGTTATGATTCTTACTATAATTTGCTTCGAACATATTTATTCATGGGATGAACATGCTTATAATATTTGCTTATCACTATTCGACTATTGTTTAATTGCAAAATACATAATCAGTGTTACCGAATAGTTTCAAGTAAATGGTTCATTTATTAGTACAGCCAATACCCGAACTTATGCATCATTGAGTTGGCTATTATGTGCTTCTCCCATGTGAGCAAGTTCTATAGTTTAATGAACGTCATAGCTCTCAGTGGATGATATGGCCGATGAATCCTTTCTAATCATCGTGCACCCGATCATGGTCACATATCCTGCATACACAGGACGGTCCGGACACTGAGGCTGGACAGTCCGGGACAGTCATGGATAGTCCAGCCATGAAGGCCGGATGGTTCGTGACAACTAGAAGCAGCAACGATCTCAGACCATCAGACCACAACGTCCCAGCATAGGTACTAGGTAGCAAAACGCTTACAAATTGTTTAGTCGGCTCAGCAGAGTCGACCCTACTTTTGATCAGCTGCTTGCTAATATAAGAAGAAGGCAGTTCCACATGACCAGCCAATAAAACAAATAGAGTCAAAAGGGCGATCTGTGCAAAAGTAGAGGCTGACTAAATCGACCCAAGAAGTGGTGCAACCAAGATCGCCTAGCTATCCTCTTCTAGGGATGTCATGGTGCTATCCAGTCTATTCATCGCTGATGTGTTGTCCTACTCAAGTGGGGGTGGTACGGTCATAAATTTGTATTACTGGCCTAATCTGTTTGCTTATTCGGGCTAGGGGCACCACAAGTTTTTGCCTATTGACATGATGATCAGATAAATATGGCTGAAGAGGATACAATTTGAAATGGCCTTTGTGCATTAGAATTTATCAAATAGATATATTATCTGATCACTAGAGCCAGTGACTTACATTGGGCTAGAGTTCATATTTTGAGAATAAGGCAAGTTGTGGAATCTATTGTTTCCCAAAAAAGTCTGGGATTACTAGATGTTTTTGGTTCACCAAGCTCCACCAAAAGGTAGGGGGCATGTGTTGGACACCATATTTTGCACCTAGGCATGTCGGATGGTCTGGCCCTAGTGATAGAGGGCAAGGCCCAATCTTCCAATGAGGTATGATAACTTGATTGGGTGGAGATCTCGATGTTAATGATCCAAGGCTCTGAGCAAATAGTTCCTCACAATCATTACAACACTGCTCCATTGGTTATCACTCGTGACACATGAGTAACCTCGTCATGAAGGCTTATCCCTGCAAGCACAATCAAAACTGCATGATCACGAGGTGGGGTCTCACAAACCGATGAACGACGACACTGTTCCATCACAGATATGATTTAAGCAAAACCCAAACCCTAATGTGGAGGCAGCTGCTGATAAAATAGAGGTTAGGGGCGTGCTCAACCCCTGGATGTACCCCCAATGGGATCCAACACGATACACGACCCAACAACACAACAGACGGTGTCGCAGCACCAAAACAGAATATGAATGCTGACTTGTTTCGATGATTCCCGTTGACTCCGTTTGAATTTTAAAGTGGTTTTAGTTAGGTTGGAAAGCTTATCAACTTAGCTTTCCATCCATATAAATCCCAACCTAATCGGAGTTCGGATGCATCCTGGGTGTCTATTTTTGTGCAGACTGGTCCTAGACTCTAAGGTAGAGACAAAGTTGAGTCAGACTTGGCTTTCTCTTGTTGTGAAAATCCTAGCTTCACCTCCTTGGCATCTTGGCATTTCCCAAGTCCTTTATGGTCCTCTCCAAGGTTTCTAATCATCAAAACATCCATGGCACAAAGCGTAAGCTCTAAAATACATTGGACTAGGTAAGAACTAACCTGGAGATTTAGCTATCGTGTATGTGCTCATGTTGTCGGCCGCATTATTTGTATGGGACTGATGTCCTCACAACCTAGGGCCCAAACGGTCCATGCCCTTGCAACTAGATAAGCTCGGGCGATCATCCTTATCTCATGTGTGGTTATCCATCTAATCACATAGGATATGTTAGGTATCGCTTAGGAATAGGTCCAGACCTCCTCCCCTATAAATATAAAGGGGTACAACTGATTGAGAACCCTAAACACATTCCAATTGAATCAATCTACTTTATTTACCTTTTCTACCCTAGGAGTTGATGTAACGTAGCTTTAGTTGTAGCTTTCTATATATCCACCTCCACCCCATTCGACTCTACGACGTCTAGATCCATCCTGGGTGGCCTACAAACCCTAAACGATCCTAGGGTCTTACCCCTCCTAGGGGAAAGATCTACTTAGTCTACTTTAGTCAAGATCTCTTCCTTGAATTGTCCTAATTTCTAGGCTACCCTACGTCATATGGGACGCCCTGGCTTACCTGTTGATTCGGAGCACCCTAATATCTCTTCCCCAGAGGGTGGGATCTAGGTTACCACGATGAAGAAGATGACCCTACGCCATCGCTGACCGTCTGGTCCAGAGAGTGGACCGTCCGACTGGACGCACTGAAGAAGTCGCTTCTGCCGCCAGGTAGCAGACTATCCGTCCTTATGCCGTGGATCGTCCGCTCTGCCGTAGAGAGAACCGCCAGGTGATCTGGTGACCCATCATGGACCACCGCTGTCCAACTCGCAGAGGCAAACCCAAGGTATTGCTCATCACGAGAAGGCCGAGGGTTTGTTGTTGTTTGGTCCTAAATAGGTGGTTGCCATCATAGAGGTAGAGTTCCATTGCATGAGAGTAGTACATTGTGTGTTGAGAGCTTCCCCATGATCTCGTTCCCCACGACCGAGATCTAGGGATCATTAGTGTTTGGTCCAAAAAGGCACCAACAATACCTTATATGCACCACCCTTCCTTGGACTATAAAAGAAGGGTTGGGGAGCCCCAAGAGGACAGATCCTCAAATCATATTATATAGTCAATAAAAACCACCACATATATGATGTATGGTATTATCTCGCATTGAGAAACCAAACATGTCTAAATCTTCGAGTATCCTATGCATTTATTTTCAGAACTCAATCTCACGACCAACCCCATAAATTTACCGTCGAATAATCCTCGATATATATAATACTGGCTTGCATGTTATTTTATTACATTAGGTGTCTTGTAAAAATCGATAAGCTAATGACAGAAAAAACTATAAAATCCTAGATCAAACTATAAAAGGATGGAATGATGAAACATATAGCATATGTAAATAATTTATATGTTGATAGATTAGAGATAACAAAAATATTACACATGATAGAGATGATATGGATAATTTTTAATCAAATATGGCATAGGTTGCTTGTATGAAAAGATTGCAAGTTAGTGGTGCATCTTAGTCGGAAATGATGTGAACACCTTCATGAAGAGATAGAACACTGATTATCTTTATTAGAGTATGCATTTCTCTTCTTCCATGAAGAAAATACATTTCTCGATTTTGCATAACTCAAATGATTTAAGGTTTGAATAAAGTTATATAAAAATATTAAGGATAGTTGCAACGCTAGATAACACAACTTGTTTCTATACCTCTTAAATTGTACAGAAACTAGACCTATAAATCATGGTTTTAATAGATAGTTTCTTCGAGGTTATTTTTTGTTGAATCACATACCATCACTTTGTTATCTATCTATCATGTCTCTTGATAATATATGTATCTAGCAAATAATTTTCTCATCTCTTTTCTTTAATTTTAATGACATGTCATCATTTTGGTTTAGTTGACACACCTTGATTTCTATATCATGAATACCCTAATATTTATAATAACAAATAAGTAATATTAAATTAATTATAAAACATATTTTTTATATTAGTATATAGTAAGAGATATAAATTTTAATATTACTTGTGTATATGTTGGCAAAATACTTTTCAGAACTTCATCAACAGAAAACAGACTCATAAAGGACCCTACTTAGTGCTAGATTGCCATTCTTGGAACCATGTGCACCTGGAGCCAAGCCCTATGGCGACTAACACTCGAGGCCATATGAGTCAGATCTCTTGAGGCCATGTTCGTTTGATCCCAAAACCATAGGGATTGAGGGAGATTGGAAGGGACTGGAGAGGATTTTGACTTGTAGGGGATTTAATCCCCCTCAATCCATATGGATTAGCACAAAATGAACAGGGCCTAAACGAGATTCCTGGCTCTCCCAAGACACCCCAACGCAGAACGACCATGAGTAACACGTCCCTAACACCACATGTGTTGTTAACCAGGATGACCACATGTGGCACCAAATGTTAAGTCAGAGCCTTTGTCCATCATATTTAATGTGAGAGAAGATGTAGCAATCAAAAGTTGATATTGAAACCATGTACCTAACCAATAGGTATACTAAAAGCATTATATAGTGCATGCAATTTCAATAGTTACCAACTATATTATACTTGACAGCGTGTACACCCATACCAATCATTATGGTATGTCATCATCACTATTATGGCATATTCGAGGCGTGCTCTCCATATGGTGCAACAACTATGATAAGATATTAGTATGTAGGAAACAGTGAAACCTAAGAGGGGGATGGATTATGTAATCAAATATCCCTCTTAATTTGCAGCCTCTCATTTCCCTTAATCAAAATATATGCCAATAAAAAAGCATTCATGTGAAACTATATATGGTTTAGACTAATTGGTGTTATCTCTATCATAAAGAGTTATGCAACCTAGGACGCAAACATATCCACTAGCCTAGATCTAAGCTAGGAAGGTAAAGCACATAACCAACGTAATGCAATATAAATGTGTTAGCTTAAATACAATAGAGATACACATTCCCGAAGATGTGCCAGTATTTTTTTTGAGATATCGAGAAGCGTGTAAACTTTCTGCTAGTCCTCTTTGGAGCCTCACATAAGGGATATGCTCCTGGTCAGGTAACTCCATGGATAGCCACAAAGCTTCTTCACATGCAAGTGGTGCGCTAGTTTTAGCCTCTCCTAGATGCTCCTTGCTACCACTATTGAGTTTTTGGCTGAAACGTCATGGTCCTTTTTCCCTGCAGTACATGATGTTGCCCACACTACAAACATTGTTGGTGTGATCTCGCAAGACTACACGCTCCATAGGATACAACTACAATGACTCATGCAAGAGTCAAGGGATACAATGGTGCACGAAAGCACAAAGAGTTGGAGGTGTCTGTTCCTCACTTCTAGTTATAATCACTAGGAAAAACCTAGAGCAAGTGCTAATACAAAAATTTAACTAACAAACTTCGCAAATAACCTATACTAATCATGGAGTGAGCTTCTAGCACTTTAGTTTCTAGAGCTTATAGGAATGGAGTTTCAAGTCTATAGCAATGTTTTTAGCTCTCGCATATCTAAAATGACTGGTTGGGTGGTATATATAGCCCCAGTTCCAAAACTAGTTGTGGGAAGCAATGTGGAATTTCTATGTAATCACTAGATACTCAATCATTGGAGACTTTGATACTTGTCCATGTCAACTAGCTATTGTCGATCGTTTTATTAGGGGTATATTGTGTGATGACCAGTGTGACACCAGACACGTTTGGTGCATTGTAGCCCTCTCAAATTGTTATGGAACTTCTATGAGTACAATATCTAGTGGGGTATCTAGTGGCACACCAGGCATGTTTAATGCCTTATTAATTTATGAAACCACATTGTAGACCTCTAAGTGTCATATCTAATGCTCTGTTCTATGCAAGGTCCAATGCACACATGTGTGCCCAATGTACTATGTTTTAGCCCTTTTTCAGTATAGTATTACTCCTATTTTGACCTATTATACACCCCCAACCACTCCTGGACCAGTAGTACTTATTCCTGGAAGCTTTGTAGGATCATAGACCATCCCCATAGACCAACACAAGTCTTTAGTGTGTATTTTGTCCTCAGTCATGTACACTTAGGATAACTTCCCGATCGGTCACCTATCCTAAGATTTCTCTAGGTCAAGCACGCTTAACCCATAGGTTCTTTCAATACAATCTTTCAAAAATGAAGATGCACCTTATTAGCATGAGTATTCTAAAAGATATTAAGTCTTGGGCCAGGATATTACAAATCCACCCCCTTAGAAGATCGACGTCCTCATCGATAAACCCCAAGCCAGGAACGTCCACTCTTGGCCACGTCTGTGTGTTTAGTGTTGTCATATGCCAATGCCATGTGACCACTCCTGGCTCACATGCACCATGCACCATATGCCCAAACACCTAGCCCACACAATCCCGTGAAACCACGAGGGTCGGCTCTGATACCATTTGTAACACCATGTCCACTCTTGGACCCACGATACTTATACCTAGTAGCTCTTTAGAGTCATAGACCATCCCCATAGGTTCTTCTGAGACAAGTTTTTTAAAAAAGAAGATGCACCTTATTGGTATGTCCACATGTATCATTTGAACTATATTTAAAAACACTTGCAAATAATATTAGTACAAATGGTTATGTTCATCATGAAACTACAAAATCTATAATTAAATAGGTCTCAGTCTATTTTTCTTGTAGAGTAGTTAGACATCTTCTAGGTAGGACCCACTGCCTATACAAGGATGTGACTCTCTCCCCCTTATGATATAAAATTGAGGAGTAGAGCAACATAGAACAAGATATAAATTAGAATTAAGAGGCTTCACTCTTGCAATATCTAGCTTTTTAAACTTCATTTCTTCAGCGCCTAGGAGCTAGCATATAGAAAGAGCTCTCGCTCGAGTTTGAGCTCCCTCGCCTGTCTCATCATTAGACATCGCAAGGGGAAGTTAGGGCTATACATACTCACTAGCTCAAACATCTTCTGACCATGTAAAATCTGTCGACCATGCAACCATATCAATGTTCTAAATTCAGTGGTTCCAAGCCTAACACCATCTCTCTGTATAGAACTTTTTCTGGTAGTCTTGGTGCCTCTCGAACTATTATAAATACTATATGTGCATACATCCATATTGACACCCTAATCTATTGATTTCAGGGCTACCACCGTCTACGGTACTAGTACCTTTTGGGTCCATGGTATCACAACATAGTAAGATCATGTCCACCACCTTACCCATATAGCATTCAAAACACTGTTTGTATTGTTTTGTATTGTAGACTGCACCGTTCTTAAAGTAGAGTTTGGATATGGAGATGGATAAGATGTGGAGATAGTCTAATACCGCTCAATGTAAATTTGGTCAACATTAAATTAATTTAACTTAAACAAATCTGGTAATTGTGTTATCTTGTGAACCGAGAGAGTACTAACAAAGTACAGTTCTCTAAAGATCATAGTACTATTTCATCTAAATACAGTTCTCTAAAGAAATATTTATTCATTAGGCTAATCACAGATTTTGCTACTAAGCATAAACTTGAGCATAATCCTAAACAATCAGTAGCGGGAATTGAGTGATCCCAGCTGCAGAGTTACTACTGATAGACAACGACAACCACGTAATCGAGAAAGCTGATCGATCCGTAGTCCATACATACACGCATACCATACATACACGCATACATGGCAATTGGAGAAGGATATGCAGGGGACGGATGATGTCGACATGGATGAGAACGAGGAACCATCAAAGATTTCAGTGGCTAGCTGCAGCTACAAGAGTCACAGGAGCCGGCGCCGCACCAGTCCATACATACACGCATACCATACATACACGCATACATGGCAATTGGAGAAGGATATGCAGGGGACGGATGATGTCGACATGGATGAGAACGAGGAACCATCAAAGATTTCAGTGGCTAGCTGCAGCTACAAGAGTCACAGGAGCCGCCGCCGGTGCGGCGCCGGCTGGAGCCTGTTGACGAGCCCGAGCGCGTTGCTGGTGGCCTGCGCGACGGCCACCACCCTCCTCTTCACCTTGACGGCGTCGTCTCTGTCCTTGCCACCGCGGGACTGCTGGGCGAGGGAGTCGAGGCAGGTGGAGGTGTCGGTGAGCGCGGCGCTGGCCCAGGTCTGGACGTTGCTGAGGGACCAGGCGAAGCGCGGTGTGCCAGCACGGCCCATCCGCTCCATCTCTGCCGCGGACTGCCGCAGCCGCTCCTCCGCGTCGCGCGCCAGCTCCGCGCAGTCCTTCATCGCGCCGCCGGCGCCCCCGCGGATGTAGGAGGAGCAGTTGCGCGCGCGGTCGGCGCCAACCACCAGCGCCGCTCGCGCCAGCAGGCGCGGGCTGCGCCCCACGCCAGCCGCGCAGGGGACCAGCGTGCTCTCGCACACGCGCGGGTACTCCGTCGACCGGCACGACCGCCGCACGAAGTCCACCGCCACGCTCGGGGCCACCTCGGCGGAACTCGTCGACGCGGACGCGGCGAGGACGAGGAAGACCAGGAGGCAGGCGAGCAGGACAAGGTGGCGGCGGCGAGGGAGACTCATCTTCTGGAGTTGCTGTTTGCTCCCTCTATCTTTCTCTCTGCCTGAAACTTAACAAATATAGGTGAACGAGCCCGTCGGTTACCCCCTTTTAGTTTCTTGGCGTGCGGCGGCGTGGGGAAGCGCAAGTGCCTGCTGCCAACCCAACCGTCGTCCGTGGAAGTGCCTACCGCGGCGTAGGGAAGTCAAATCTTTGTACTCATAGACATAGTTTATAATTTTTTAGTGTGTTTGGTTTTAACAGACTAAATTGTTGTTCACGTCATATTAAATATTTAAATATAAATTATGAGTAATAAATATAATCTCATAATAAAACTATTTATATGAATAAAGAACAAAGGACATGAAAAAATTATTAAACCTAATTAATTCATGATTAGCAAAGATTTGCTATAGCATCATGTGATCGAATCATAGAGTAAAAATTTCAAGTCTTCCTCGCGTAGTCGTAGATACGAATTCTATGTCGTGTTGCATATTTATTTGATCTATATTGTTGTATGGTGTATTGTTTCTTTTTGTTTCAAGAATGTTGAATTTATGTTTGCACTCGCATAGATAACGATCCGTTCGTGGAATCCGAGGAAAATGCAGAAGAAGCACCTGAGCAGCAGCTATTTGGTGAAGACAAGTGTCTTCTGACCTATTTATGTCCTATTCACATGATAATTCATTTCTCTGCATTACATAATTAAAATCTAAGAATTGACTAGCTTTCTATTCACCATTTCCTTGATTACCTTATGGTTTATTATGGTTAACTTTATGCTAGTGCTCCACTTTAATCAATGAACATCATGAAAATTACTTTATGATAAGATGATTTTATTCTATTTATAATGATGAACTTGTGGCACCAAAGGGGGCTCGGGTTGTTTCCCAAGTACCTCTCTATAAGGACGTCATAGTTGAGGGACCACCCGGAAAAACATTGCAACCATAAGGGTGGTATGTGACGCCCTTAGCTAATTTATTAGAGGAATCTAGGGTGTAGTTTGTTTCGTCGTTGTGCCGTCAATGGGGGTTGGGGCATAGTGCTTGCTCTGCTAAGGGTGAGGTGCTGGGGTTCTTTCGATTTGATTTTGTTAGTCACCCCCTTTAGGGAGGAGTACTATGTTTATACGACCGGTGAAATCTAATGGGTGGCTATACACTAGGGGAATCTTTGTAAAGGCTATGAGTGAATCCCTAGCCATTCACCTCGGTAGTGAAGATCAGGTTTTGCAAGCGCAAGCTAGAAAGGGAATCACGACTCGTCAGTAAAGTGTGCGACCTCAACAGAGGGTTAGAAATTGGTATATCAGTCATGCTCACAGTTAAGAGCAGCCTTGGGGTCCTCTTTGATTAGATATACTCTGGATACAATTATGATGATGAGTCAAACTATGGATTTTAGTATTTCCTCCCTGAGGAAGTACCTTTTGGGATAATAACTTGGGGTTTATGATAAAATATGGCTTCTACTAATAATAAATACCTGACAAACTAGAAGCAACAGCTTCGAGCCTCACCCCACATACAACTAGTCCACTTCAGCCAAATGGGACATTTGTTGAGTACCTTGATGTGTACTCACCCTTGCTTAAACACAAAACACCAGGTTGTCTGGCTGCAACCACTTCTCAGGAGAAGATGAAGACAACACAGAGGACTTTTAGGAGTTCCAGGACTTCGAGGAGTTCTAGACTAGATTAGTGGCAACCCCAAGTCAGTTCCTGTGAAGGCCTTATCTTTACTTGTGTTTCGCTTTAGCACTTTGATTATTCGTTAAGTTAATGACTATGTGGATGTCTTCAACATCGTGATGAAATAACTTAATACCTCTTTTATGTTATATTATTCGAGCACTATGTGATGATGTTCATTTATGTAATCGTTGTGTACCTGAGTTCTGATCTTGTCATGTACATCATTCGCATTCGGTTTGCCTTATGAAACCAGGTGTGACAATTTCGCAGGGGACAACAAAGACACACGATATATATAGAAACGTGAAACCAAATATATAGAAATGTGGCCTCTAATTGCACAAGTGACCACATGCTCTAATGGTTAGGGGTTCAATTCCTTACTCTCTAGTGGTTAGGTGTTTGATTACTAGCTCTCTAGTGCTTAAGGGTTTGATACACATCTCTCTAGTGGTTAAGGGCTTAATTCCTAACTCCTGCGTGGTACCGAATGCTATTTTTCCTCTTGGTGTGCATTCGCTCGGAGGGGAAGACATACGAAGAAACTTAGACTTAAATATAGTAGAGATAGGTAGGCCGAGCTAATCCAATGCAAGCATGGCTAGACCCAGCACAAACTAGGGTTGTATCAAGCCAATCTAGATTGACCAGTGGGGCGTGCTGTGCAAACCCTTAGGCCATGAGCGAGGCCCAGACACAATCCATTAGACCAGTACTCGTGCCCAGCCGATCCATGCCCCATAGGTCTCTGTGAAAGTTCCCTTTGAGGGCAACACGGATCTAGATGTCTCCTAGAAAGGGGTGAATAGGCGAAAAAATTATACTAAAAACTTAGAACTTTCTTATTCTAATCGAAATGTCGATTGCAGAGGAATGAAGTCAAGTCGAGTAGATCACAGCAAAATACGAGTCCTTGTCTCAAAAGATCCTGCACTTAAAAATAGCTTATACCAAGATGAGAGCAAAAGTGCAAATCAGAAAGCAAACAAGAGACAAGAGGCACAAAGATTTATCTCATGGTTTGACCAAGCTAAAAATGCTTGCCTACATCCACGTTGGAGTTAGCCAACCTGACTTGGAGTTTATTTCAACTCCTTCCTCTAGTTGCTCAGGTTTATCACCAGATTGATAAACTAAGACTTCTTTTACACTCGGATGGTGTTGCAGTACAACAAAACCTCGACTATCGCAGGTTGATTGCTCGACGGTAGATGAACTCAACATAAATTCTTGCTCAAGTCCTTGATCACTAGCTCTTGATTGTAGTAGCACTACGCCTCTCTCTTTTGGCTAGCACACATGCCAAAACAATGAATCTAGAGAGAAATACAAAAGAGAGGGATAAATAATAGATATGCAATGTTACTCCACTTGCTTGATATCTTGGTGTACTCCTTGGGATCGTGGGGGCTTCTTTATATAACCCCAAGCCCTTGTAGTTGTTGGAAATCAACAAAGGAAAGTGATATGCGCTATGGGCACTAGACTGGTCTGGTGCGCTATCAGATTGGGCCCCTTAGCCCCGAGTCCAGGATCCTAATTGAAGCTTTCCTCTTCGAGTGATCAGAGGACCGGTCTGATGCACCACTGGACTGAGCACCACGTTTGCTAGCCGTTGGGCAACTGGGTGTGTCTGTAATGTAGTCGTTATAGGGTGGTCCAGTGAACCACGAGGCCACCGCTGTTCATTGTCCGGTGATTTTATAAATGAAATCCCGAGAGCAACATGTTCCTCTGTACAAGTGGTCCAATGCACACGGACCCGGTCCGGTGCACAAGTCTGCCCGAGCCCAATTCTGACCCCAATGCTCAGTCGATCCAGTGTGCCACCGGATCGTTATTATAGATGGTCTAGTACACCTAGATAGGCTGCAGTGAGTTCATTTCTTCTCCAATTCACTTGGACTTCTCGGAGGACTTTTATGTGACTTAGAAAAACATGATTAGAGTATAATCCAATTGACTAAGTTCTAGAAACTCACCTCTTTCTAATCTCGTTGTTCATTTCTCTGTTTCTCCTCAAACTGGGATCAAAGTGGTACTTTTGATACAAAATAAGTTAGAGTGCAAATCAAAATGCCTAAAACATAGTAAAAGGTGCATGCAACATGTTTGAATACTCAATCCTCTCATACTTAACCATTTTCATCGTTTTGCTCCTTTTGTTTTGTTTGAGCTCGGGGCTAGACTCCAAAACCTCAAGTCTATCTCATTAGCCATATTTGAGCTCCAACACCTTGCAGTGGTCAACAAGAACATTTCCAAACACAGGAAAGATCTAAACTATAAATCAAAGTATACTTAGCTATTTTGGGCTCTTCCAGGTTCTGGCTTTGATACTTCTGCACTTCTTATGACCATGACTCCACTTGATCTAGATCTTAACCCTTATAACTTAAACCATACACGTTACCTCAATGGTTGCAATTGACATATGTAACATCCTAAATTTTGGGGTATAAAAATTCCTTTGCTCTATACAAAAAATCAGGTGTTACTCTCTCTTTATCTCCTATTTTCTCTTTTTCCCATCAGTTAAAAGCAATTTAATTTTGGTTGTTAAATCCAATAGAGAGGAGAGTTTTTTAATAAAGAAAACAATGTTGTGAAATATAATTAACACTTGAGTAATATAAAACTTTAATCAGGGCTTGATGCATTCATTTTTTGGAGTATTACTTTTGTGTGTTAATTAATTGCAAAGATTTATTTGTATTCGATGTATTTGTGTGAAATCCAGTTTATTTTTAAAAATAGGACTTACCCTAATTATTCTTTTGAAATTGTATATTTTATTATTTATGATTTATTATAATTTTGGAATATTTTAATATATATGTAGTTTATATATCTAAAGTCCTAGCCCTCCAATAACTAGAGGAAGCCCTAGCCCAACGGTGCCATCCGTTTCATCCGCAACACATCCGGTCGTCTATAAAAGCACTCCCGACTGCTAGGGATTAGGTTTTTCGCGACGGTGGCAGTTCCCCCTAGGCGTGCAAGCGGTGGTGCCCCCGAGGCGGGTGAGCGACGGCGGGGCCCTAAGGCAGGTGAGAGGCAGTGACACTCCCAAGGCGAGCGAACAAGCGGCTGCGGCACTCCCGAGGCGGGCGAGCGGTGGTGACGCACCTTGACCCATGAACCACGATGGTGCCCCTCGACGCGCGAGTTGCGACGGTGTCGCATGAGGCGCGGGGATCGAGAGACATTCATGGGAGGCGTGAGGTGCACGCACGACAGTCGCGCGTGACTTCCTCCGATCCGATGCAGTTCGGGCGCCCTCAGTGATGACCTCCTCCGTTCTTATGTCCTCGACGACGTACTCTGATGACTACCTCCTCCAATCCATGTTATGCCTTCGATTATTGTGTTTTATACCTACTGCATGCACTATTTACGCTAAAAATGAACGATTTTATGCTCCAACATGAAGTTCATACATCATTGTACCACATGCCATTTTTTGCATGGACATTGAAAAGAAAATCCCTTGATTTATTATATTTGTAGTTGCCAAAAAATTCAAATCACATATGTTCGTAACTGCCATAAAATTGTCACTAATTCCTGCGGGGCTCTTATTTGGACCTATATTAGGTTTTTATCAATTATGCTACAGAGTGTAAGTATTTATGCGACTTTGTATAAGACTTTATGCTCTACGTGACTCTTGTAATCTAATTTTTTTTGCGTGTGTGCAGTGAAAACGAAAATATCATCCAAAATTTGTGCGTATGCAATAGAAACTCCCATGATCTGCCATAATTTTTAGATCAGCATAAAATAGGAACCACATGCATGTAACTCCCATAATTTTTGGATCTGCCATAAAAATAGGATCGTGAATCCACACACCAGAGTTATCAACCTCTCTCACGTTGGCTCGGCTTTTACTCTCATAACTTAGGGGTTTTATGCTCAAAACTGAAGGTTTTTACAATCGAACATGTAGACGCGTCTGCTAGTGTACCGCATAGCAGATTTTTATGCCTGCCATAAAATCGCGCCATAATTCCCGCGATGCTGTTTGTTGGGCCCACATTACGACTTTTTCAACAATTATGCTGCATGGTGTAGATATTTATGCAACTTTGTATAACGATTTATGCTCAGCAGGGTACCTGCCATCCAAGTTTTGCGCGAATGAAGTGAAAACAAAAATATCATTCAAAATTTGTGCGCATACAATGGAAACTCGTACAATCTGCCATAATATTTGGATCTGCATAAAAATAAAAACCGTATGCATGCGACTCCCATAATTTTCGGATCAACCATAAATTAGGATCTTGAATACAACGCACCAGAATTATCAACCTCTCTCACACTGATTCGGTATTTACGCTCATAACTGAGGGGTTTTATGCTCAAAATTGAAGGTCTTTATGAGAACCTGGAGATGCGTAAGTATATCGCATGGCAGATTTTTATATCTACCATAAAAACGTGCCCTAATTCTTGCGGGCTGTTTGTTGGGCCTATATTACAACTTTTCATTCATTATACTACACAACTTTGTGTAAGGATTTATGCTCTGCGTGATACCTGCCGTTCAATTTTTGCGCGCATGAAGTAATGAAAATATCATCCAAAATTTATACGCATGTAATAGAAACTCACACGATCTATCATAACTTTTGAATCGGCATAAAAATAGAAACTGAATGCATGCGTCTAGTTGTTGCTATAAATTTCAGATCTGGCATAAAATGCATGTAGTTGGTGAGGGAGGCTCACCCGATCGCATGTGGTTAGGCTGGACCTGAACACGATACAAGGTCGGCTGGGGCTTCCTGTAACTATCGGAAGCCCTGAGCTTTCAATATACCGACCATATATATATATATATATATATATATATATATATATATATATATATATATATATAACGGGAGCCCTGGGCTTCCAATAGTTAAAGGAAGCCCAGGCCGACTACTCCTACAAACTGGTTCAACCCAAGCGCCCAACCAGCCTGTCGGGTGCGCCACCTGCCCCACGTCTGTTAGCGCAAAAAAAGGAATGCATGCACGAGTCAAACATGATCCAATGCATGCGCGTAAATTTAGGAAAAAAATGTGTGGCGGTTTCTATTTTTAAATGCTTTATTTCCTCCATAAATTTAGGATCGCTGCAACAGCCATGCAACTATACACGTAACGACCATTTTATGATATATACTGAGACTAAATATGCTACACTGTGTAGATAATTATGCAATTCGGTATACTGCGAAAAAATCTGTTACCAGCTGCATGCGCACGAATTTATGATGAAAATAATGTGCAATGAAAGGAAATGAATTGCATGCATAGAAAAAACTCGTATTTAATGGTTAATTTGCTTCATAAATATAGTATCCCTCCAACAACCATGTAGCTAAACACATTAGAACTAGTTTATGATTTATACTTATACTAATTATACTACACGGTGTAGGTATTTATGCAATTCGGTAACTGCGTAAAAAAATCTAGCATGTTGTTCACTGGTAGACGCATCTCCAGGTTGGAGCGTAAAAACCTTAAGTTTTAAGCATAAAATTTCTCAATTATAAGCGTAAATACCTGACTAATGTGAGAGGTTGATAGCTCTGTTAGGTTGTTATTACGATCCTATTTTTATGGCAGATTCGAAAAATATGGCAGCCGCATGAATGCAGTTTATATTTTTATACAGATCCTAAAATTATGGCAAAATGCATGCATGAGTCAAACACGTTCCCTTGCATGCGCGTAAATTTAGGAAAGATATGTGTGGTGGTTTCTATTTTAAATGCTTTATTTCCTCCATAAATTTAGGATCGCTGCAACAGACATGCAACTAAAACTCGTAATGACCATTTTATGCTATATACTGATACTAAATATGCTACACTGTGTAGATAATTATGCAATTCGGTATACTGCGTAAAAATCTGCTACCAGCTGCATGCACACGAATTTATGATGAAAAGAATATGCAATGAAAGGAAATGAATTGCATGCATAGAAACAAAAAATCGCATCTAATGTTTTATTTCCTTCATAAATATAGGATCCCTCCAACATCCATGCAGCTAAACGTATTAGAACTAGTTTATGATGTATACTGAAACAAATTATACTACACGATGTAGGTATTTATGCAATTCTTTACACTGCGTAAAAAATCTGGCATGTTGTTCACTGGTGGACGCATCTCCGGGTGGAGCGTAAAAACCTTAAGTTTTGAGCATAAAATCCCTCAATTATAAGCGTAAATACTGAGTCAATTAGAGGTTGATAGCTTTAGTAGGTTGTTATTACAATCCTATTTTTATGATAGATCCAAAAAACATGGCAGCCGCATGCATGCAGTTTCTATTTTTATACAGATCCAAAAATTATGGCAAAATCGTGGGAGTTTCCATTGCATGCGCGCAAATTACGAACAACATAAATCAAGGAATTGCCTTTCCAATGTGCATGCAGTAAACTGATATACGAACTCTGTGTTAAAGCATAAAATCATACAGTTTTTAGCGTAAATAATACATATGGTAGGCATAAAACACAATAAACGAAAATAAAAATGCGCTGGATCGGAGGATGTCACGCGCGATCATCGCTGCGCGCATCTCGCCCCTTCCGTGACGTCGCTCGCTCGAACATCGCGCTTCATGCGTCGCCGTCGCTACTCGCACGTCGACGGGCGTCGCTTGCTCGCCGGCCTTGGAAGTGCCGCCTCCTTGGGGCTTCGGGGACGCCGCCGCTTGCCCGCACAAGGGCCTCGCTGCGGATCGAGGAACCTCCGCCCCCGCGCGTCGAGGTAATGGAGTTGCGGCCACCGGCCTGGGATCCGCCGCCGCCGCACAAGGGCGCTGCCGCCGCTCGCCCTCTGGATCGGGGGCCGCCACCGCCGGCCTGGGAACCGCCGCCACCGCATGTCGAGGTCGGGGAGCCACGACCACCGCAGCCACTGGCCGGAGTCCACCGCCGCGCGCGCTATCGGGCAACCGCCGTCGCTAATGAATCGAGATGGGGCGTGAAAAAATGAACCCTAGCACTCCGGGTCCTGTTTTATAGACGTTCGGATGTGATCCGACTCGACCGGATTGCACTGTCTGGCCCGGGCTTCCTTTAGTTATTGGAAGCCCAAGACTCCTAATATATATATATATATATATAATCAACAAGTGTTTCCACGACTCTTCGACCAATCCTGTTCCACTAAATCCCCTCTCTTTTTCATGGCCACATATCTTTACGCCTAAGGAGTGGAAATCTTTCTCCTGTTACACAAATCAAATGTTTTTTTTCATCCGAGAAAAGCCACCTCTTTCTCCATAGACAATGTTTTTGTCATTTGATCCAAGGGCCTTCCTGTTAGACAGGAACAACTTTGCTAAACACTAAGAACATATATGAAAAGTGAAGAAAAAACAAAATCCTGTTATCCTCATCCCACCCATGGTGACCGGCCGAACGACCCATCCTCCAACAGCCAGCCCACATGCACACTTCTATTTTCTATTTCTCATCTCTATGTTAGTGGGTCCCCATGTGTCAGATATTATTCTCCAAAATCCCAACCGGATGAATGGATCACTGCTGCGCTCGTTCAGCGCCGCTCCAGCTTCTCCTCTTCAGTCTTCACGCCACACCTGTGTCTTGGGGGCCACGTGCCAGCGCACCCTCGTCCGGGGTTCTCTTCCTTCAGTCAGCATCATCTCTTTCATCGCAACTACCGCCTCCCCGCTTGCCACTCGCACGCGCCGCCGAAGGAACCGCGCCCATGCATGGCGCATAAAATCCCGGTAACTGCCTCTACGCCCACGCCCCATTCATGCACTACAGCGCTCGGCGCGGTGGCGCCTCCCCTCTCCCCTTCGATGCGCAGCACTGCAGCGCACACCGCCATCTCGCGCCTCGTCGTGCCAGCTGTCCTCGCCGCTCGCACAGCCCACCTCCACTGCGAGCACGCCACCGCCACCGCCACCCAGCAAACTGTTGTGAGATATACGGTTACCAAAAACGAATTAAAATGAATATGTAATAAAAAAAATTTGACGGTTACAGGAAACTTTGACCGAAATATACAATGCTATATAATCACTCAGCAAACTACGGTACTAAAAATTTAGAACACTATAAACCATAACTTCATAAGTTTAAAAGGCAGTACAAAACATATATTTTTTAAAGATCAATAGCTTGCGCAAATACAATAAATTTTTCGTCAACATTTTTCAATCATGAATCACAAACTTATGAATACATAAAACAAGAGAGAGTACTATGTACGGTTGTAACATGATAACATCAAAGATTATGCAAGCATGTCATAGAGGCTAGGGCTAAGGCAATACTTTTTGTATATTGTTATATGTGCTACCTAAAATGGGATGCTGAAAACGAGAAAAATAGGAATACCCCGACAAAAACGAGATTTCGAAAATATGAACGGAAAAACACAGAACCGTTTCGTTCCGGTTCCCACAATATACCATCCCGTTTCTGTCACATTCTCGTTTTTTTCGCGCAAATACGAAAACGACACGGGTGAAAACGGAATACTGTAACGGACGAAACAAGATTTTTCCCATCTATTTTCATCCCTACTCCCGAAGCCTGCTACGTCTGCACAGTTGTCACGCCCGGTGCCGCATTCTGGTCTTCGTCGCGCCTTCGCTGGAGCTTTGAAAGGGAAATGGCCTTTTACCATTTTCTAAATTGATTTTGAAGATTGATGACCATCACAACCTAATGAACTGACTAGTTTGCCTAGTTGATTAATTCTCAGGTGCATAAGTCGAACCATTTTAATTCTAAGTCGATTGTCCCGAATAACGTAGATTATTCCGGACGAGAGAAACTTTTTGGAGAATTCACCTGTGCGCGGACCATCCAGGCGCTTCCGGCAGAATGTCCGTGACACCTCGGTGAGCCTCGGACAGGAAATATGCAAAACTCAAATTTCTACTACAGACTGTCCGAAGGAAAGAAGAACACCGTCTGGGACAAACCTTGGACCGTCCGGCCTCAGTCCCGGACCGTCCGCCCTTTGAAAACTAGAGAAACCCGAAGGTGACGGGTTCAGTAAAATTCATTTTTAGCGTCCTCGAGGACCGTCCGGTGTACACGGCTGAACCGTCCATGACTGCTTTATCTGACACCTAACGACGCATTTAATGCACTTATAGCCGCTGATATAGTCGTTACTGCTAACCGTTGTGATTTCAGTCGTTGATGTGCAAGGGCAGACCGTCTGGGCTAGAAGAGCGGACCGTCCATGGTTGGCGGAAAGTGGGAAACTGCTAGAAAGTGGTTGGTGACTATAAATACAACCCAATCACCTCCATTCACATCATCCAAGCATCTCATTCATTCTTATTCAATACAAGAGCAAGCATTTATTATTCAAAGCTTCCAAACTCTTCCAAGTGCCATAATTGTGACTAGTGATCATTAGTGATTAGTGCCTTGGAATGTCAAGAGAGAGTGTAATCTTATGATTTTCTTGTTGCTATTGTTGCTTGGCTTTTCTTAACAGTGCTTTCTTCATCTCCTTCTAAACACTTAAGTGACTTGTAAAGCTAGTAAGAGACATCTAATTGTGTGGTGATCCTTTGCGGAGTCTAAGTGACCCTCGATATTAAGAAGAAGCACTCAATAGGTCAAAGTGACCGTTTGAGAGAGGGAAACGGTTGAAAGAGACCCAACCTATGTGGCCTCCTCAACAGGGAGTAGGTTCTTTGGAACTGAACCTCGAGAAACAAATCGGCTGTGTCTTTGTGCTAATCTTGTATTGCGGTTTGATTTTTCCTCTTCTCTCCTCTCTCTCTAAAGTTCTCTTGCTTGCATTCTATTTGAGTTAGCTTCTAAAGTTATCCGCATTGATTGAGCAACTCATAGCAAGAATAACTCTCTTCCACACTCCGATTTCATTATTACTCATTCTAACTCTAACCCTAGGAAAAGTTCGTGTTCAAAGTTTATAATTTTTAGGTTTCGCTTATCCACCCCCCTCTAGGCGATTTTCAAGCTTGCCTCACCTCGCCGGAGCTTGCCTCGCAGCCCCAGAACCTCCCCGTCATGCGTAATATCTGAAAGTTTCACCCATGAAAAGGGTAACTCGTTTTGGCATCAAGGGAAAGTTGGCACCACGCTATGTTGGTCCCTTTGAGATACTAGAACAGTGTGGATCTGTGGCTTACAAAATGCAACTGCCTAAACATCTTTCAACTTTACATAATGTATTCCACATGTCACAATTGAAGAAATGCCTTCAAGTGCCTGACCAAGTATTGGAGGTCTTTGATGTTAATCTTGAACCAAATTTAATTTATTCTGATCACCCTATCAAATTCTAGATCAGAAGGAAAGGATCACTCATAGGAAGACTATCAAATTCTATAAAGTGCAATGGAGTCAACATTTTGAGGATGGAGCTACCTAGGAATCCAAAGAATACTTAGATAGCCATTTTCCTAAGTTTTTGGAATCCTGTAAATCTTAGGTTTGTTGTAATACATCACTAATGTACACTAATGGGGGCACCCACACCCCTGCCTTGTAAGAGAAATTGGAAAATAAGCTTGTGACACATTTCCTTTTCCATTACTTTGTCTAGAGCTTTAATATGGGACAAGATTCTTTTTAGGGGGAATGGATGTAACACCCCTGGTGTTACCAAAACTAAAACCTGGCATGACATCATATGCATTGGCATCTTTGTATTGTAATACACCTAAAATGCATTCACTAGAATAAAAAACAGTCTAAGTCCGATGTTGTGATCAATCGAGTGTGGAAAACCTAGTTTGAGAAACTTTAGTTTTGATCCAAAAGTGGATTTGTGATCTGGCAATATTTTGCCTAAAAGTCAAAATACCAAGTTATAGAGTTTTCTAAACCAAACATTTTTCATGTGTAGAGATTTCCAAGTTTTGTAGGAAAAAAAGGAGAAAAACTCGAAGTTAAGTTTGTGTGGACTTAGGGTTATATTGCTGAAACTATTAACCACTAGATATCTTGGTACCTTTGTAACTTTGGATCCATAAACAATTTGAATGTGATCATTGTATCAAAGCTGTCGAACTACACCAGGTGCACAAACTTGGTTAAGTTACTCAACCCTAAAACCATACGGAACGTGTTATAAAAGCTGCTCAAAGATGGAATGTCTAATTTTGAAAATTCAGACTTGCTGCAAAAAAAATCAGCACTGCAGAATTTGTGTTGTTAGGCAACTTTGAAAGCCTGTTGGTAGTTGATCCGTACAGTTATGGACTATGAGTGCTATACTAAAGTGGAAGACCATATGTTGTTATATAAGTTTGATTGAGGTCCATACCCCGGAATTATTTAGAACTGGTGGAAAAAGTGGTCAAAAGGTACAATGTTAAATTCTGGATTTCAGACTTGGTGAACAGCTGAAGTCTGAATTGGTGTTTTTGATGCAACATTGGGGCTTTGGTAGTTTGGATCCATGCGGTTCCAGCTAAGGGTCAAGCACCAAACTTGTAGAGTAATGTTAGAAGTACCAGCTTAATTAAGCCACTTAGCCTTAGAAGCAACTGGAATTCGAAGAAAAATTGGTCCAAAGTAGGGCTGTCAGGAGAATGAATTTCATACAGTAAAATCAGGATTTTTTGCATTTGGTATGTTTTGATCCAACTTTGGAGCCTGGTAAAGTCATAATCAGAAGACTTGAGGCTGAGAGTCCTTTAGTAAAAAGGAACACTATATATACGAGTACAAGATTACTTTAGTAAAATGGGAGAAAAATGTCTCCAATTATGGGCTGTCAGTTTGTGTTATACCTAAGAACCTGGCTCAATGTTAAAGGTTCAACTTCAGGGATCTTTTGAGCTAAATCTGTGGAGTTGTGACCCCTGATCTCTATAGTAGAGTTGTAGAGCATACATTAATATGTAAATTGGGTTAAGGAATCTTGGTCTGTGTCATATGGAATGATGAGGTAAAAGGGGCTTCAATGAGAAGGGTTCAGGTGGACTGAAGGGTGTAGAGGCAGTAGAGTCAGTGTCGATTCGCAATTCTGAACAAGATTTTTTTGGGTACTACTGTTGTCGGTTGCTTGTGGCCAGTGAACTTGTGGATAAGTGTGTGTGTTGGGGGGGATATACATAAACTTTGAGTTCTACGTATTTACCTCTAGAAGGGACTAAAACTTATCCACTATCAGGGGGCTATATTGTTTGCTTGTTTTTGTCAGTGTCTCATCGGTCTCCCATTCAGCGACTCACTAGAGCTTGGGTCTTGCGTGGTGCTCACGCAGTGAAACTGCATGTCCACACTGTTGTAGCTGTTGACACCTCGGTGTCCTTCTCGCCGTGATCCAATTAAATCAGGCAGTGTCTACCTCGCTGCTCCGTGGACTTAGGAACTTAGTTCAGTAAAGCCCTACCTTACCTCTCTCCCCGAATTTAGTCGAGCTCGCCGTGTGTTACTGCGTTCCATATTCCCACGCCTAAGTTAATCTTCCTCATTCCTCCGGGTGCTAGCCAGGTCTGTCGTGCACCGTCCTTGCCCTGACCGGTGACCACGCCACCGGCATCTCGCCTCCACCGTGGTCAGCTTAGCATGATTTACTTCTATTCTTTGAGCTTAGTGTTCTAGTACTTGCATAGGGCAGTGAAGCTTATGGATCTGCCTGTTTTGTTTTTCCCGTAGTGAGTCGATTGGAACGCCGCCACGATGCCGTTGATCTTTGCCGTGAGCCACTCCATCATCGACCGTTCTGTTTGCGCTCTCCCCAGTCATTTTTGCGTGAGCACCGTTGGTGGGGTGACTTGCTAGTCCTTCCCATGCCCTCCCCTTGAGCTCTACTGTGCCAGCCTCACCGGGATACCTCTCAACAGACCTAGTTTTTACTGGAACCGTGGTCAGGGCATAGTGATCTTGTTATCGCTTGTTCCTTGGGTCCAAATTGGCCGTCGTCGTGGAGAACATGTTTGAGCATAGACTCGACTAGCGTCCCAGTCGTATTTCGCTGTGTCCCAAGTCTCAGGCTCATTGGAGGGGACGGTGGGATTTGAGGATGTGGGTTTGTGAATTGAACAGAAGACGGAGTTTTTGCGAAGTTCTATGACTCTGGATAATAGTACGTCAGATGGTTCTAGTTTTTTTTGGAACCCCATGATGTTGGGTTTAAAAATGGTGCGGCGGGCGCGGGTTTTCCCTGTTGCTGGGCCGTCTCGGGCTAGTTTTGGCCTAGCCACTACTCATGGCTTTCCTTTATTATTTAGTTGACTGATTGGAAAAGCTATCAAAAACAACAGAAAAATACAAAAAAATATGAAACAAATTTTGTGGGGTGCTTAAAAATGAGAACTTTCTAGTAAAAATAATTATAGGATTTTAGAGAAAATAGGAAAATTTTAAATGATTGAAAGGTGCTCTAAGAAGGCTTAAATGAATTTTATAAATACAAATATAGCTCCAAAAATACTGAAAATTTGTGGGTGGGTTTAATATGTCCAAAATAGTGTTTGGTAAAAGTTTAAATGTGTTTGGAGCTGGTTTTCTTAGAAAATCTTGAAATAGCTAACAAAGACATAATTAAATCCCTAAACTTGATATTAGTGTATGTTTAAAAGAGTGTTAAACAAATTAAATTGTTGGGTAACAAGATTGATAGGTTCAAACATGGTTAGCTCTCTGGTTTTTTAAGTAGATTCAGTTGGATCCCTTTTATCAAGGTTTAGGATATGTAGCAATATGTATATACTTGCTATGTGCTGTATTGTAGTGATTATGTTTCCCCACCTCTCCCTTGTGAGAGTTTGCATTGCATATCATTACATAAGTATTCATGTATTTCTAATTGACTTGTAGAATACCTAAAGGAAGAAGTTTAAGTGGAAGTGGAAGTGGTAGAGGAACCAGTTCCTCAATCTGAAGCTTCTCCATCTGAAGTTCCTCTTGAAGGTGCTTCAGTGGGTTTTGCTGCTACCTGCAATATATTAGTAGAAGAGCCTGATTCTCCTCCTCATCAAGGCAAGCCTTAGTGCATTTAACAAATTTCTTATGCTTTCAAAACTTTTATCACTTATATAATGCATTAGGTGATAGGAGTTGAGTGATTAAACCCTTGTTGCATAACTTTCCTTGAACTACTTATTATCATCCTTGATACCTGATTTAAAAAGCTAGATATGCTTAATATGCTTGTAGATTAGGAACAAAATATTTTGATGTATGAATCATGTTTTTACAACAAAAAAGGGTTTGGAGTGATGAAGGTAACAAAGGCCTTGATGACTTCATCATTCAAGTAGGGTACCTCTAATAGGTACAAGGTTTGAGAAATATTTTAAAATGAAACCAGACGTTGAGCAGGAAAGGTCGCCCGTCTATGTCATTTAAGGACCACAACGATTGTTGGCCTACTGATCTAGGACTCTTTAACTGGCCACATGCCTCATCATGGGTAAGCTTTGCCTCGGTCGAACCAATACCAGAAAAGCTCGCCCGCACTAGGAGTGGAGAGATGGATGGAGTAACATGTGCCCACCTAGCAAGTGGCTGGATGGTGGGGTACTGTGCTCTCGGGTCACGTGAACCCGTTCTGGACTTGAGAAAATCAGGTGCGAGTTGACGTATGCAATGGTTAAGTGCTACATACGTCGTGTGGTTGGAGATCCCCAACTGGGTATTAATCAATTCGGATCGCAGTTACTTCTCGGATATGAAGACTAGATCTTCAACCCTCATCATAGTTAACAAGTATAACAAGATTTGTGTTATGTAAAAGGAAGCTAGATTAGGCCAAATGAAAGAGATAGATCAGGCCAATCTAGAGAAAATTAATAACTTAACTAGGAAAGTAAAAGCTAGCCTAAGGATCAAATAATAGTAAGCTCTTATGCAAAACTTGAGTCATTGAACATTGATGATCTTTACCTTGATTCCCAAATCAGCTCGCATATCCTCGAGAGTCTTTTCTTTAGTTAGGCCAGTCTTGCTGACTAATTGCGTACTCAGGGTTTTATTCCCTATGTTGTTGAAGGAGAGGTTCTTGACACGTTTGAATTTTGTTAGGCTCGCCATGGAGACCTTTTACTTATGTTTCGTTTGTATGTGTGCTTGTGAGAAGATGGCATCCTCCTAGGCACACGCAATAGGAGTGGAGAGATGGCAGGAGTAACGTGTGCCCACCTCGCTAGTGGCTGGATGGTGGGGAACTATGCTCTAGGATCACGTGAACTCGTTCTAGTCTTGAGAAACCCGGGTGCGAGTTGACATATGCAAGGGTTAAGTGCTACATATGCCGTGTGGTTGGAGATCCCCAACTGGGTATTAATCGATTCGGATCGTAGTTACTTCTCGGATATGAAGACTAGATCTTCAACCCTCATCATAGTTAACAAGTATAACAAGATTTGTGTTATGTAAAAGGAAGCTAGATTAGGCCAAATGAAAGAGCTAGATCAAGCCAATCTAGAGAAAATTAATAACTTAACTAGGAAAGTAAAAGCTGGCCTAAGGATCAAATAATAGTAAGCTCTTATGCAAAACTTGAGCCATTGAACATTGATGACCTTTACCTTGATTCCCAAATCAGCTAGCATATCCTTTAGTGTCTTTTCTTTAGTCGGGTTAGTCTTGTTGAGTAATTGTGTACTCAGGGTTTTATTCTCTATGTTGTTGTAGGAGGGGTTCTAGACACGTTTGAATTTTGTTAGGCTCACCATGGAGACCTTTTACTTATGTTCCCTTTGTATGTGTGCTTGTGGGAAGATGACATCCTCCCAGGTTATGTAATAAGTTAGCACTTTGACTCTACCTCGGGCATTGAATAATAAACACTACTTGGTTTGTAAACTTAAAGTTTGCTAATGTCTATTATCTTATTATAAAGTCTTCCGCTCAAACTCCTATGGTTAAAGTTTATGTTCATGTTTTCATGATGTATGATTATTGTAATGTTCACAATCACGGGTGGATGATCCTTGGGAATGAATGAGTTCATCAAAACTCAGCACCCCGAGTAAGTTATCTGGTTCACTTACATATCCATCTGAGGCCTTGAAGGCAAGGATTGGTGTACGTGGGCCTGATAATTTGGTTTGGTTGTGACACGTCTCCCGCCCGAAGTTAGCCTCGGGCATGTCATGACTGCCTCGGGCGAGTCGTGACTGCCTCGAGCGGCTGCTACCTTAGGAAAGTTGTGGTCTCAGGCGTGTCATGGCCTTAGGTGAGTTGGTGTGCGATGCGACCGAAGGCACACAACGGTTAGCTTGGCCGATGAAAGAAATAGATCACTGATTGTTTAATCCGATGCACACAAACAAGTAAGGATGATTGCTTCCCTAATGAAGAACCAATGACTTCTAGGCTCCTTGGGGCTATAAAAGGACCCCCTGGGCGCCATCGAGTGCTATCTCGTGCAACACACCAGAACATCACAAGAGCATACAACAAACTCCGAGACTCCGATCACGTTTTGGTTCATCCGAGAGAGATTTGAGCATGTTTTGAGTTGAGACTGTGACGATTTTTCATTCATGCCCTCTTTTTCTCACTTGTGTCATTGTGTGCGTGGTCTTGCTGCATTTGTTCTCTTGTGTGTGTTTCTACTCCCTCCCTTACTCTTGTTCTTGATTGTGATCATATTGTGTAAGGTGTGAGAGACTCCAACTTGTGAAGATTCCACACAAATGGGAATATTCTATAAGGAAGACAACTGTGGTACACAAGTTTGATCTCTAGATCACTTGGGAGGGGTTGAGTGCAACCCTTGTCCATTGGGATGCCACAACGTGGAGGTAGGCCTTAGCCAAACCACAAGATAAGTCGCCGTGTTTCATTGTCTACTTACTTTCATTGTGATTTTGTTCTTCCTAGATCTCCATCACTTCACTTTCATTATTGCTCTAGTTTCAATACACATCTTGTGAGAGCAATTAAGTGATGAAATACTTCTTTTATTCTTAATTGAACTTGGTTTTAGATTTCACTAATCCCATTTATAGACCAGGTTCATGGTTTTCAGTTAAGTTTTTGCAGGATCACCTACTCACCCCCTCTAGGTGCTCTCAATTGGTATCAGAGTCGTTCTCTTCACCAAGGGACTAACCGCCCGAAGAGATACATCCTAAAGGCAAGGGAATGATGATTGACGAGAAGGAGAAGGAGATCATTAACAACAATGAGCCAAAGGGAGAAAAGCCCATCGACTTAGGCTTCAACAACAAGAAGAAGGATGGGAAGAAGAAGCGCATCAAGAAGATAGTATACTATGACAGCGATGCCTCTTCATCTTCACCAAAGGAGGACGACAACGATGACTCTTCTTCTAAGAAAAAGACAATTAACCAAAACTATTCTTTTGATTATTCCCGCATTCCGTACAACTCCAATGCTCATTTATTATCTATTCCTCTTGGCAAGCCCTCTAACTTTAACGGGGAAAATTATTGTTTTGGAGTCATAAAATGCGTAGTCATCTATTTTCTCTTTATCTTAGCATTTGAGAAGCAGTAGAAAATGGAATGCATTTTGATAGTATTGATAATGCTTTTTTTATTCATGAGCAAATTCATATAAATGTCTAGGCCACTATTGTGCTTTTAGCATCTCTATGCAGGGATAAATATAACAAGGTTAGTGGCTTGGACAATGCGAAAGAGATAGAGGACACCCTCAAAATTGCTCATGAGGGAAATGTGCCACAATGATCACCAAGATGGAGTTGGTGGAAGGTGAGCTCAGGAGGTTTGCCATGAAGAGGGGTGAGGAGTCAACTGACACGCACAACAAGCTCAAGACCCTGGTGAACAAGATCTCAAGCTACGAGAGTACAAGATGGACGGATCATGATGTCATGCGCCTCATGCTAAGGGCATTTGCTGTTATTGATCCTCAGCCTGTAAATCTTATTCATGAGAACCCTAGGTATACCAAAATGTCGCCCAAAGAAATTCTTTGTAAGTTTGTGAGCGGGCGCATGATGGTAAAGGAAGCAAGGAACGTCGATGACATCGCCATCGAACCTCTTCCTCACTACGAGCCGCAACCCATTGCACTCAAAGCAACAGCCAACAAGAAGGTGCTTCCAGTAGAACCTCCTAAGTTACATGGCCCACACGCACCTATCTTTATCCCAAGGACCTCAGATGGCTATGCATGTGTACCAAATAAATTAACCGGATCTGTCTGACTGTCCCAAGGACTCGAATAAACCATTAATCACTAGAATTGCAAAATTAAGTAAACACAACTCACATACAAACATTTTGTAACACCTTAAATCCATCAATTTAAAATAATATATTAATAGTTATTTAAAACCAAGTAGTGAGTAAAGTAAAAATTTAAATCAAGTGTTTGATATCATTTATCTTTATAGAATGATTTTTGCTTGCTCATAATTGATTGATGAATTTATAAAATCCCCTTTTTGTGAAACCCATTTAATTAATATGAAAACTTTGGTCCAAAAATAAATATTTTAATTATAAACATTTTTGGTATAATTATTATGAATTTTTAGAAATATTTAAAAATATATTTATTTATATTTTAATGAAAAAGAAGAAAAAACACGAAACCGCCGCCTTTCTGAGCCCGAAACCGCCGACGCTGGCCCTTCCTCTTCCCCCACGTCCCCCTCTCCATCAATGGAGAAACCGGCACCATTAATGGCTACCGAGTGTCAACCCTCTCTCCCTCCCGGGCTCTTCCTCTCCCTCTCCCCCTTTATAAAACTGACCCTTGCCGAGCTCTGCCCTCCCCTGCCGAGCTCGCCCTCTCCTTCTCCCTCTTTTCCCTTTCTCGCTCTCGCTCGGCCACCATCGCCGCCACTGTCACACCGCCGTCAGACCATCCGCGCTGTGCCCCTGCTCGGCCGCGCTCGCGCCCTCGCCGAACCGTCCACCGACCGACCGCACCGTACCCCCTGCCGGACCGTCCACCGGGATGTGCCCGTGCCTCGTCCACGTCCATGCCTCACCGTCGATCGCGCCCTGCTCGACGTCTTTCCTCCTCTCCCTTTGTAACACCCCGGGGTCCACAAACACCCCGGAATGCTACTGAACTACACATCTGGCATCCATATATAAAATTTCGGCAGCATCTCCTTTGAAAGATTGCATAAACGAGGGGCAATAGTTTATAAACATATATCATGAAAAAAAACATACTAAGCATTATTAATTTGCTAGCAAAGGAAAGTTAAACATAACAACATGAACTGAATTAACCAGTGCACACTACTAGAAAAAACAAACATCATTTGACATAGAGTTTCTAATTAAATCATGGCTGCAACTGGACAGCGTAATTATAATAGTGAAGGTGGATGTGCTGCTACTTCCCTCATTCCCCACATGAATCAAGTATCTGCATTGAGTAATGCAAGTGTGAGATGATACATCTCAGCAAGCAAATTGTTTTGACAAGATATTTAAACCACAAATTGAATTAAACAACATTTTAAAGGAATCACAATTAAGATCAGAAATACTTGTAGATATAGAACTCAATAGTCCCAATATAACCAATACCATCTCATTTCCTCGAACAACCACAATAGGTTGTATAACCCTTCCCTGCGTCAACAATACCTGCAGATATTACTTCAATGTATGCATAGGAATGCAATGTGTAGGTCCTCTGCCCTCATACCTCTGAGAGTATAAAACCACATCATTTGCTAATATCACTTCAATGAATGCATATAAATGCAATGCATATGTCCTCTACCTTCATACCTCTAAGGGTATGAAGCCGCATCGTACCCTTCCTTGAGCAACGTACGATGCTAAGTTGTATCGGTACAGTCGGACCATAGGTCACGACCAAACTTCAGATGCAAATGAATCATGTAATGCATATGGCATGCTGCATTTATCAATATACTTCACTTCCTTCATATACAAAACAAACCTCAAATAATACTTCATCTGCCTTCAGATACAATACAAACCTCAAATAATACTTTATCTGCCTTCTGGGGTGTAAATTAATCTCATGGGTCATACTCGAACCATAATCATCATCAATATATGATTGAGCATCAGTATAATACAAACAAGTAAAGCATCACCATAGAGTTCAATTATGAAAGAATTCCATAATTCTGAATATTAGAGTGTAGGCGATAAAAAACAACAAGTCAAAACGGTAGCAACCACTGCTACATTCACTTGCCTTCATCGAAGAAGAAAGATGTACTAGGCATGATCTGGAGTGTAGCCACCTGCTAGTGGGTATAAAACTTAGTACAAATATTTCACAAACATTTGCCAACAATCAACAAATCGCTCCTACATTTGAAACCAAGACCCGGTGGAAAGACTCCCACCCTGAACCACATGCCAAACAGCAGCAGCGCTGTTTGGTAATTTTGTATCTTTAAAATTATAACAATGGTGATATTAAACAAATACTCT
Organism: Zea luxurians; assembly: GCA_029449295.1. NCBI lineage: Eukaryota > Viridiplantae > Streptophyta > Magnoliopsida > Poales > Poaceae > Zea > Zea luxurians. Next base: position 20,465,404 of record JAOPSE010000042.1, read on the forward strand.
AGGAGTGTCTACACAAAATACTCTACAACTTTGATATTCAATGGATAATTAAATTCTGCCATCTATAAGTTCTAAAACATCTGATAAGATAAATGTCTGAATCTGTTTCAGACAGCAGCATAGTTAACTTCAAAATTCAATATCTCCAAAACTGCTCAACCAAAAATTATGAAATTCTGCTGGAAGTAAGAACTTTTATTCCTCTACAAATGTCTCCATAGTTGGAACAGCCAATTCGGCTATTTACTATATGAAACCCACCAGTGAATAGACCCGCTCATTTTTGTCAGGCAAACAGGAATAGCCACAGTAAAACAAACATAACTGGAGTTTCATAATTCATATGAATACGCTCTTTAACAATCTGGAAAGCTTATGAAATTGTCTACAACTTCTTTTACAATCCTAAAGTTTAATTCTATTGATAAAATTGCCTAAATCTTAAGAGAACAGATTCTGCACAGAATTATGATACTGAAAAACTGCTATAATCAAACTGCAATAACTTTCTAATCTGATGTCCGATTCAAGTGTTCTTCACGGCCACGGAAAGATCTACAAATTATCTACGACTCATAGATACACTTTTTATTTTTTGAGGCCACTAAGACCATAGAAAACTGGCATGAACAGAAACTGTTGAATCTGTCATTCTGCAGAAACTAATTTCGAGATCAAAATCTAATCTCCCATCTAATCCAACCAAAAAAGGCTAATTGCTGGGCCTAAAACTCATCCAAAACAAGGGAAAGCATTCATCAAGTGGAGAAAAGAGAGAGAGGAAAGGAAATCCAACCAATTCTTGGAGAGGAACGACGATGATGGGCGACGGTATGCCCTCATCTCCCCTCTCTTCTCTCCCTTTTTCTTTCTCTCTTCTCTTGGGGCAAGGCATAAAAGGGTGATGGCTGCTAGGGGTGGGAGGACGTGGCTTCTAGGGTTAGGCAGATATAAATAGAAGAAAACTTCCACAATCCTAATATCCAATGGCTCAGATCAATCGACACTCGAAAAGACTCATCCGGACTCCAAACAAGGCAAACTAGTGATTGATCGAAATCATCTTGATGAGATATATACATCTACGGCCTCCGATCATCTATAGGACACACCATATTTGGATTATAAAAATGGTTTAATTTTTAGGGTGTTACAGTCTACCCCCCTTAAAAAGAATTCGTCCTCGAATTCGACCACTCCAAGCAAAACATCCAAGGTACCCCAAATAGCACCACCATTCAAAACATGGGTCCATTATTGGTATTAATCAACACAAGAACTTCTACATCGGACTAATTTTCTAAGGAAGCTACACAACCTGACAACAAGCATGAAACAACCTGCAATGAAGCTCAAAGCAAGTCATAGATGCAATCAACACTACGATTTCATAACATCGAATTTGGATGCAGCCATACATCAGCATCAATGTCTTAAAACGACACTCTTTTATGAAGGGGTAATATGCACTAAGCACAACCCTTACCAACTTCAACAATTCATTTTAATTCAATGGTAAGACATCCACACCATATGAACGTATAAGAAGATCAAACACCTCACCTCACAGCACCACAAAACAAGTAGTTCTATTGAAACAAACTCCTAATCTTCCTAAACCCCGTTCTTGCCATCATGAAAAGATAATCATGTAATCTAACATTCTTTGCACCCCACAAAAGGGAGAAAGTCTATAGAACTAATGGAGCAATAAAGCTGACAAGAAGCCCATAACGTTCTGCGCGGCACATTTCATCGAAGAAATGCCAAAAACTCCACAAAGAGCATTGATAGCACAACAACAACACAATACTTGCTTAACCAATGTCGCTATACTTCATCCAACAACTCAACTAAGAAAATATCCAAACTAGTAAGGTTAATCTACACATAATATAAGTCTTCATCTACTATAGTTCAGAAACTTACATTTCATTCTATCATAAGATGCACTCAAAGTACCAGACATACGAGGTCAATAATAACCCCGTAATCCTTCACACATTTGACAAACATCTCAAGTTGATGTAAAAACCACATCATTTAGGAATAGGTGACTAACCACACGCAACCAACTCTAGGCTAGGCAATGACTTCATTCAAACCAATAGATAGGTGGTCCAACAATGGCTCCACCAGCATGCATCGGGGAGAGAACCATCTGATCCTCAACATATTAATACATAATCAATGGATCAAGAAAAACGAAGATTTATTCTACAACTAGCATGACTAACATGCAACCACTTTAAACCACCTCTAGGCTTTGTGGCTACTAAAACACACAATAGAAGAGAGACATGTAAGCCATTCTGGCTATGTAAAGACTTCCCCAAAATTCATATAAAAGTACCAATATTCATTTCTTTCAGAACTGGTTTCTCGACATAAACAATCATTCTTTGCAAAGATAGTTGGAACTATCCACCAACGGCTCAACAACTTAAATTCAAATTGATGGTTACCTTGTAACCCAGAACACACAATTCACACTCCTCTTAGGAACATCCTCAATCAAGCATATATAACAATATTATTGCAATAAAACTCAACCATGAAAAACATGATGAAAACAACATAGGCATACTTGTATATCACAAGCATAATAACAACTTCAATCTCACCAAAGACCAGCGATATCAATCGCATTAATAAAACAATATAAAGATTTAGAGATAAATCATATTAGGCATTAAGTCATAAACAACTTACCACATCACCGTAAAGAAATAGGGAGGGGTGAAATTATTGTCATCTGCACTTCAAAGACACTAATATATATCAAAGATATTTGAACCCATACCCTTCCTATATGTGCAAGTGTGTCAAATTTATCTTCAAATTGCCAAGAATCTAAAGCCTATGCTTTGATACTAACTGTAACACCCCGGGGTCCACAAACACCCCGGAATGCTACTGAACTACACATCTGACATCCATATATAAAATTTCGGCAGCATCTCCTTTGAAAGATTGCATAAACGAGGGGCAACAGTGTATAAACATATATCATGACAAAAAAACATACTAAGCATTATTAATCTGCTAGCAAAAGAAAGTTAAACATAACAACATGAACTGAATTAACCAGTGCACATGACTAGAAAAAACAAACATCATTTGACATAGAGTTTCTAATTAAATCATGGCTGCAACTGGGTAGCGTTATTATAATAGTGAAGGTGGACGTGCTGCTACTTCCCTCATTCCCAACATGAATCAAGTACCTGCATTGAGTAATGCAAGAGTGAGATGATACATCTCAGCAAGAAAATTGTTTTGACGAGATATTTAAACCACAAATTGAATTAAACAATATTTTAAAGGAATCACAATTGAGATCAGAAATACTTGTAGATATAGAACTCAATAGTTACAATATAACCAATACCATCTCATTCCCTCGAACAACCACAATAGGTTGTATAACCCTTCCTTGCGTCAACAATACCTGCAGATATCACTTCAATGTATGCATAGGAATGCAATGTGTAGGTCCTCTGCCCTCATACCTCTGAGAGTATAAAACCACATCATTTGCTAATATCACTTCAATGAATGCATATAAATGCAATGCATATGTCCTCTACCTTCATACCTCTAAGGGTATGAAGCCGCATCGTACCCCTCCTCGGGCAACGTACGATGCTAAGTTGTACCGGTACGGTCGGACCATAGGTCACGACCAAACTTCAGATGCAAATGAATCATGTAATGCATATGGCATGCTGCATTTATCAATATACTTCACTTCCTTCATATACAAAACAAACCTCAAATAATACTTCATCTACCTTCAGATACAATACAAACCTCAAATAATACTTTATCTGCCTTCAGGGGTGTAAATTAATCTCATGGGTCATACTCGAACCATAATCATCATCAATATATGATTGAGCATCAGTATAATACAAGCAAGCAAAGCATCACCATAGAGTTCAATTATGAAAGAATTCCATAATTCTGAATATTAGAGTGTAGGCGATAAAAAACAACAAGTCAAAACGGTAGCAACCACTGCTACATTCACTTGCCTTCATCGAAGAAGAAAGATGTACTAGGCATGATTTGAAGTGTAGCCACCTGCTAGCGGGCATAAAACTTAGTACAAATATTTCACAAACATTTGCCAACAATCAATAAATCGCTCATACACTTGAAACCAAGACCCGGTGGAAAGAATCCCACCCTAAACCACATGCCAAACAGCAGCAGCGTTGTTTGTTAATTTTGTATCTTTAAAATTATAACAGTGGTGATATTAAACAAATACTCTAGGAGTGTCTACACAAAATACTCTACAGCTTCGGTATTCAATGGATAATTAAATTCTGTCATCTATAAGTTCTAAAACATCTGATAAGATAAATGTCTGGATCTGTTTCAGACAGCAGCATAGTTAACTTCAAAATTCAATATCTCCCAAACTACTCAACCAAAAATTATGAAATTCTGCTGGCAGTAAGAACTTTTATCCATCTACAAATGTCTCTATAGTTAGAACAGCCAATTCGGCTATTTACTATATGAAACCCACCAGTGAACAGACCCACTCATTTTTGTCAGGCAAACAGGAATAGCCACAGTAAAACAAACATAACTGGAGTTTCATAATTCATATGAATGCGCTCTTTAACAATCTAGAAAGCTTATAAAATTGTCTACAACTTATTTTACAATCCTAAAGTTTAATTCTATTGATAAAATTATCTAAATCTTAAGAGAAAAGATTCTGCACAGAATTATGAGACTGAAAAACTGCTATAATCAAACTGCAATAACTTTCTGATCTGATGTCCGATTGAGGTGTTCTTCACGGCCACGAAAAGATATACAAATTATCTATGACTCATAGATAGACTTTCTATTTTTTGAGGCCACTAAGACCACAGAAAACTGGCATGAACAGAAACTGTTGAATCTGTCATTCTGCAGAAACTAATTTCGAGATCAAAATCTAATCTCCCATCTAATCCAACCAAAAAAGGCTAATTGCAGGGCCTAAAACTCATCCAAAATAAGGGAAAGCATTCATCAAGTGGAGAAAAGAGAGAGAGGAAAGGAAATCCAACCAATTCTTAGAGAGGAACGACGATGATGGGCGACGGTATGCCCTCATCTCCCCTCTCTTCTCTCCCTTTTTCTTCCTCTCTTCTCTTGGGGCAAGGCACAAAAGGGTGATGGCTGCTAGGGGTGGGAGGACTTGGCTTCTAGGGTTAGGGAGTAATAAATAGAAGAAAACTTCCACAATCCTAATATCCAATGGCTCAGATCAACCGGCACTCAAAAAGACTCATCTGGACTTCAAACAAGGCAAACTAGTGATTGATCGGAATCATCTTGATGAGATCTATACATCTACGACCTCCGATCATCCATAGGACACACCTTATTTGGATTATAAAAATGGTTTAATTTTTAGGGTGTTACACCCTTCGTTCGTCGGCGAACTGCTCGAACGCAAGAACTAGAGGTTGAAGACGACTCAAATTTTATTTTCATTTTCAAAATCATGTTTTATGCAATTATTTGTTTTAATTTGTCTATACTGTGATGTGTATGTAAAACCTTGATTTTAAGTGTATGTGATTATTATTTGTCATATGGTGTATGTTAACTATTTACATTTATTTTAGAATTTATGTTTAGAAAGAATAATGACAGGATTTGGTAGACCACATGTTAGTGATGAAATCACTAGATGAGTAATTTCGCAATTAACTTTGTTTATAATGAATTTTAGAATTTGTCGAGAAGTTGGTACTCATAGGTTCATATAGTTAATTTAGATTTACTAAATAAATAACCGAAGCTTTATTAGCATTGAGATAAAATAGGCGGTACCCGTGTTTATAATAATTCAAATAGTGTACCCCAATCAGTGGTTTAATTTATTATTAAAATTGTTTGACCCTGGGTTATTATGATGATATTTCCTTTAGAAAGAAAGGATAAAACTAAAGGTAGACATATGGTTATGGTAGGAATAATTAATTAATAATCTATTTCCATAGAATTGGTCAAATCACTACATCCAAGTTATGTAAAGTACTTCAATAGTCAAATTTTCATATAGCTTTCACTAGGGACAACCCAAAATAGAATTTAGATTTTATGTCGTAGCAAACGAATGTCAATAAGTGTAGACTAATAATATGAATATGAATTAGATTTTATTCTATACATTATTATAAATATGGTTTGTATGGTGAATGTTATCCATGTAATGGTGTATGTTATTCATGTAATGGTGTATGTTTATTTATTTGGTGAATGTTTTCTTTTGTACGTACGATATGCGAATCTATATTAGAAGCCGATTTTGTGGTAGAAGACCAAAATTCATAATAATGTTTACTTTTGTATGTTATTCATGTAATGGTGTATGTTTATTTATTTGGTAATGATTTTGTATGTACAATCTGCAGGACACCTTTGAGCAAGGCAAGTGGATTCTCCCTCTACATTTCTGTTTGTACCCAATAATGCATATAATAATGTTTACTTTTGGATATTTGCATAAATTTGATGGAATTTGCCTAAATAGGATTACCTAGAAATACCAACCCTATTCCTTGATTACCCTGGGATAAATACTATGCTTAGTATTTGTGCTACTGCTTAACTTAACTATTATGATGTCACTCTTTAATGATACTTTTGTTCCAAAATGAAATTTGTGTTACTATCTTAATCCGATGGTTAAAACAAGATCATGTGGTATTAAACAGAACATGGAGTGACCACCCACGATAATAGTGGAACCACGAGTGCTATCATGGCTCTAGCTTTGGTAAATAGCTTTATAGACTTAGTGCTTAGGAACCCTACCTAAAAGATGGGTAAGAGGGGTTGGCAGTGGTTTGGTGGCAGCTCATGTTAACATGGGGTGGTAATCTTGGCTAAGTTACCTTGCCCAAAGGGTCACCAATACTGACGTGGAAACCTTAGCGGGTGGCTTTGTACTAAGGATATTTTGTGAAAGTCTCATAATGGATCCCTAGCCATTCACCTCGGTAATGTTTACGGGTCCGTACAACCTAGGCTAGATGGGATACATGGCTTGTGGGTAAAGTTATACTATCTCTGCAGAGTGTAAAATTGATATGTCAACCGTGCTCACGGTTAAGAGCAACCTAGACCCTCACATGATAATTGAACTTAAAGTTTGAGAATAAATCGTGATCCGATGATTTATAAATGGTTTGCTTAAGTGGTTTCACTTAAGTGCTTTTGAGATATAATCATATGCTTATGACTAAATGGGAATTTGGGATACACTTACCATAGCCTACCTTGTTAACTTTGCATAACTCCTCCCACTTGCTAAGCCCCCACCATAAGTGAGCTCACCCCTTGCTAAATTTTTATTAGAAGCTGAAGTGGAAGACTATGACGATTGTGATGACGTGTACTGAGTCTTGCGATGCGCTAGTCATCTTCCTGTGGAAGATTGCCCATGTTATATCTGATGTACTTTGATGATGATACTATTTAAGACTTTTAAAGTCTGGATGATGTAATAAAGTTATTATACTCTCCTTACGCCTTTATTGCATTGTCTTTTGATATATTACACTTGTGACGTCAACATATGTGTGGAAAATGGATCCTGGCACACATATGGTATGCATTCGGTTCTGCCCCTAAAACCGGGTGTGACAGAAGTGGTATCAGAGCTATGCTGACTCTAGGTCGTTAGACTAGTTTGAAATGGAAAGCCCAGTCTATTCAAAATATGCTTATTTTTCTCTTACAAATTTATTTTATTAATCTTACCTCTTTAAAATTCAACTAAAGTGACACTTTCTCTTGTAGATGATGCGTACTCTCTAGACCACCCATGTAAACACCAACTATATCGCTCTATCACGACAGGCTCCTTTGTACCCAGTGGTAGTGGAGGAAGTCCCTGTGGAGCTACATCACCTTCAAGTGAGGAATGGTGTAATCTTGGAGGACAGTTCTGAGGTAATTTTGGCAACACCTGTTAGAGTCTGATGCCTTTGCTATGGGAGCTTCATCTTCAGCACCACCAGTGCCAGCATCTTAAGCCCCGGCTCCTAGAGGTGATGATCTGGATCATTCCGGAGATGATGAAGACAATGACGAAGAAGAAGAAGAAGTAGAAAATGACAACATTGAGGATGCCAAGAATGAGCATGAAGACAACTTCGTTAGATTGTGTCCTGTCATAGAACATTCCACTTCAATGTTCGAGACGGGACACTTTCCAAACTTGCTGCGGGATATGCTGCATACGTTGGGAACCTATGTTCGACCTCTATATGACACAAGGTGGCCTCCTCGGGCTTGTTATTACATCACTTGCGTGCATATCAGAGTGTTGGATGTAGGAGATAGAGATTTTAGGACTCTATCATCACATGAGTTTCTGACGCCGCTATCCACCTACGCTGCTTCGGTCAGCAATGCTGCTCGGAGAGCTCTATGGTCCCTCAGCCATATCTATCGGTAGCAGCTGCACAACACGACGTACAGAAACCTTCCCCTACGTCCTCGTGGAGAAAGATAGACAAGTGTTGTTCTAGGTGAAGCATGAGAAGATCGCCTCAACACCCTTGTAGGTGTGGTGGCAGGTCTTAACACTGATCTGGATAGTGCTACCCTGGATCTATCAAGGGTACATGAAGAACTTGAAGACACACATGCAAGTATTGCAGCCCTTGAAGCTCAACTCGAAGGGAGGAATCCACCCTAAGCACAAGTCCCTGCCATAGCTGTGTCCCTACCCCGCAAGATGATTCGCTATGGAGCCCCAGGATATATTACTAGGTTACTTTAGAGTTTTATGGGTCATAATGTAATAAGTTCTATTTTTGCGTTAGATGATAAAACTCCTTATGGTAATATTATTATAATAACAACCATGTGATGGTGATGTTTGCATAATTTTTGATTTGGATTTTTGCTTGAGTGCAATAATCTTATGGAATGATGGCCATATGAACATTTAAAATAAACAAATAAGCTTAACTTTAGTTAAAAGCTATTTCCCCTAGAATCTTTCTCTACTCTTCACTTATCTAAAGGATGCACTTTCTAACCAACCAGATGGTGAACACTCGCTCAGGTCCCACACACACACACAAAATCAACGTACTAGTCAACAATTGCCACCACCACCACCCAATCCAACAATGGAGCAGTTCATTACCGCGCAGATGCAACTTCTCAAATGCCTCACTGCCTTAGTACAGCAAATCCAACAGAACCAACAAAACCAACAGAATCCCCAACATCAGAATGCACCCCAAGCTCAGGACAAGCACATAGATTTCATGAGCCATCATCCCCCTGCTTTTCTCACTCGGTTGATCCTTTGGATGCCGATGATTGGCTTAAGGTCATAAGCAAGAAGCTAGACATTACACAATGCAACGAACAAGAGAAGGTCTTGTATGCTTCTGGAAGACTTGAAGGCGTCACGTCCGACTGGTGGGATGCCTTCACTGCGGCACACGCAAATGCAGATGCGATAACCTGGTAGGAAATTTAGGAGAAATTCCATGGTCATGATATTCCCTCGAGAATAATGAAACTTAAGAAGGAATTCTTATCCCTCACTCAAGGAGGTATGTCCGTTAGTGAATACTAGGATCGTTTCACTCAACTTTCTCGCTATGCATCGGAGGAGGTTGACACTGAAGAGAAGCACCAAGAGCGGTTCTTAGAAGGATTGATTGGACCTTTGAACTATCAACTACAAAGCCATAGTTTTCTGAATTTCCAAACTCTGCTTAACAAGGCGATTGGCCTTGAAAGCAAAAGAAGGGAATTATCAGACCATAAGCGGAAATTTCAGGGATAGTCTAGCAGGAACACTCGTCCACATAACAACTCCCAAGATTCTCATTTTTGCTCTAGAAATTAGAGTGAAAATAATAATTATCAAATGCAACGCTCTGGATAACAAGGTCAGAGAAGCAACCAATACCAGAACTAACAGAGCAATAGCTCTTAGACCAGTCAAAGGTCTAGCGGTTACCAGCAGAATCGTCAATGAAATGCCGTGAACACACCGGCCAAAAATAACAATACAACTACCCCAGTCCAACCCAGTGGATGTTTTAAGTGTGGAGAAATTGGTCATTAAGCCAACAACTGCCCAAAGCGCAACCCACCGACACCCTAGAGGAACAGCAATCAAAGAGTTGACCAGAATACACCTGCTCATGGTACTGCACAGAAAAAAACTCCGTAGAACCAGAGTAAGGGAAGAATTAATCATGTGACAACAAAAACACTTTCAGAGGATGCCGATGTGGTATATGGTATGTTCCTTATTAACTCCATACCTGCATTAGTTTTATTTGATTCTGGAGCATCTCACTCTTTCGTAACAAAGCCATTTATGGAAATGCATAATATATCAAATTATCCTTTGAAGAGGAAACTATTAATTAGATCACCAGGAGGTGAACTTAGAGCCACTCACTCATGCCCTCAAACTAAGCTTGAGATTAGAGGAATAAGCTTTCTAGTAGAGCTGATAATTTTGGAGTCAAGTGGAATCGATGCGATACTTTGAATAGATTACTTAACCAAGTATGATGGAGTTATATCTTGTGCTAAGAGAATGGTTACATTAACAAGTCCACGAGGAGAAAGAATTGAAGTCAATGTTAACATGCCAGCATAAGCAGAAGCCATGATAAACCAATTGGAGGAGAAATCTTTGGAACACATCAGAATATTGTGTGAATACCGAGACGTATTTCCGAAGGAATTACCAGGTATGCCACCTAATCGTGATATATAGTTCTCTATTGAATTATTACCTGGAACTGCACCTATTTCAAAAAAGACCGTATACAATGGATGTCAAGGATTTAGTTGAACTGAAGAAACAAATAGAAGAATTACTAGAAAAAGGTTTTATTTGCCCAAGTTCGTCTCCTTAGGGAGCCCCAGTTCTATTTGTGAACAAGAAAGATGGTTCGAGAAGAATGTGTGTCGATTATAGAAGTTTGAATGAAGTGACAATTAAGAACAAATCACCTTTACCTCGGATCGAAGATTTGTTTGATCAGATGAGAGGTGCTAAGATATTCTCAAAGATAGACCTATGATCAGGTTACCATCAGTTGAAGATTCAAACTGAAGATGTACCTAAGACAGCCTTTACTACAAGATATGGGCTATATAAGTTTTTGGTCATGTTGTTTGGATTAACTAATGCACCAACATATTTTATGAACTTGATGAATAAAGTATTCATAGAGTATCTCGACCAGTTTGTGGTTGTATTCATCGACGACATACTAGTATACTCTCAGAATGAAGAAACACATGAAGATCATCTAAGATTAGTTATGCAGAAGCTTCGTGACAACGAACGGTATGCATAATTCTCAAAATGTGATTTTTGGCTGAACGAAGTTGTTTTCCTAGGACACATTATCACAGATGAAGGAATCAAGGTAGACCTTGGTAAAATAAGTGAAATACTAAATTGGAAACAACCAACATATGTGTCCAAGATCAGGAGTTTTCTTGGGTTAGCAGGATACTATAGAAGATTCATCGAAGGCTTCTCCAAGATAGTGAAACCTCTTACTTCACTACTGGAGAAAGGTAAAGAGTTTAAGTGGGATGAAGCATGTCAGAAAAGTTTTGAAGAATTAAAGGAAAAACTAACCACTGCACCAGTCTTAGGAATGTCTGATATTCACCAAGGATTTGATGTGTATTGTGATGCATCGCATCTAGGACTTGGATGTGTGTTAATGCAAGAAGAAAAGGTAATAGCTTATGCTTCAAGGCAGTTGAGAAAACATGAAAATAATTACCTGACACATGATTTGGAATTAGTTGCTGTAGTGCACGCTTTGAAGATTTGGAGACACTACGTGATTGGAAGCAAGTGCAAAATCTTCACTGGTCACAAAAGTTTGAAGTACATATTCACTCAGAAAGAACTCAACCTAAGAGAACGAAGTGGCTTGAGTTAATTAAAGATTATGATTTGGATATACAGTATCACCCAGGAAAAGTGAATGCAGTGGCAGACGCTTTAAGTCGTAAAGGTCAAGTGAACAATGTTACTACCTATTTGATGCCACAAGAATTATGTTGGGAAATGGAACAACTTAACCTTGGTATGCTTAATAATATGGAAGCAACAGTAATGGAAGTGGAATCTACTTTAGAACAAGAGATTCATAAAGGAAATTAAAACACAGATTAATTTGGGAAAAGCCACTAACTTCACAGAAGATGAACAAGGCACAATTTGGTTTAAAAAGAGGATCTGTGTACTAGAAATTGAACATCTACGCCAACTTGTTTTGAGAGAAGCTCATGATTCGGCTTATTCTATACACCCTAGAAGTACTAAGATGTACTAGGATCTGAAGGAAAAATATTGGTGGTATGGTTTGAAAAGAAATGTTGCTACTTATGTTGCACTATGTGACGTATGTTAATGAGTTAAAGCAGAACATCAAAGACCAGCAGGTTTGCTACATCCTCTTAAGGTACCAGAATGGAAATGTGAAGAAATTGGTATGGATTTTATAGTCGGATTACCCTGTACCTGTGATGGTTACGATTCTATATGGGTTATTATAGACAGATTGGCTAAAGTTGTACACTTTATACTTGTGAAGACAACTTACTTAGGAGCTCAATTAGCAGAACTGTACATGTCAAGGATTGTTTGCCTACATGGTGTACCCAAGAAGATTGTACCAGATAGAGGAACTATCACACGCGGGTTTTAGGGCACCAAGACCCGGGCACGAACATAATCACCAGGTGTGCTAGGACCAAGTCTCACACATATGATGAATTATGGCACAGGATCGAATGTCACATCTTTACTATATAATAGGAGTTCTGTACAAAATAAATAAGTAATTACATTATAAGGAGACAACGGTCCAGCAACCCAAAGTTGACTGGGAGACGACGGCCTAGACCTCTCACGAACTCGTCACAGCATCGTCCAAGCGCCTTATCCTGCGGTACCTATTCTTGACCTGTGGGGGGGTGTGAGACAACAAGAGTGAGCTCACATACATTCATAGCTCAACAAGTTGTGGGGAATAATGTGCATGAACTCGCCAAAAGTGGGAGCTCATGTGAAGTGTAAGGCTTACCAAAGAGGATGGTTAGAGCTGAGCATTGCTTTTAAAGTTGGTCAAAATTTTATTAGCAGTTACTAAGTATAAGTAAATACCAACCCAATTAAATAGTAGGACAAAAGTAATAACAACACCTATGATGCAATGCATATGACAAATTGAATTTAGTTCCATAATTTAATCATGTGAGTGTCCGAGCTGCTCATGACTGTGAGCACGACTAGTATAGCAGTTTTACACTCTGCAGAGGTTGCGCATCTTTACCCACAAGTCATGTTACCCATCTGCCAAGAGACGGCCAATCCCATACACCTCTACCAAGGAGGCGAGGCAGGGTAACACTACGAGGCCTTTACAAAGTTCCACTAGCTTTAGAAAACTCGCTACAGTTTATAGGAAGCTCCAATGCAGGAATCCCTCGTCTGACCGCCATTGCAGCAAAATCAACCTGAGGACCTCCCTACACTGACCACTCCCCTACTGCCCTTGCCCCTTTCGGGTAAGGTAGTCCTCCACTAGCTTTCCTAGTTAGTCAGCCAAGGGCGTCCCATTAAAGCCTTGTGGTAGCACTGTTTTCCCAGGTGGTTCTCCATGTTCCAATTAACATAATAATCTTATCATGAATAATAAATAACAGCTGATAATAAAAGATAATCATGAATAAAATGTATCTCTATACCCAAAACCATATAAAGCAATAGCATGTACTACCCAAAGATTCAGTGGTAAACAAGGTATAAAGACAGTCAAACTAGGGTAACCTATTGGGTCCCATCAAAATTAACCTATGCAGATCATTATGATTAATCAGAACATGACTGGGTAAAAAGAAGTGATCAAGGGCACAACTTGCCTTGGACTTGAGAAGGTACCAACTTGCTCTTCAGGTGGCTCGTAACCTCGCACTAGTCATAGCAATACAAACAAACATGGTATAGGCAAAATTAACATCACACCAAACATAAGAACAAACTGCGTAATAATAATCTACGGGTTGCTACGAGATCGCGGGTTCGAGAAGCACTAAAATCCGAGTTATAGCTAAGAAGCTATGGTTTTACTAGGTTCTAAGTGATTAATCAATAAACTATATATTATGATGATTAAAATAAATTATGTGAGAAAAGATATAACTAAGTCAACCTTCAATCTAAGTTACCACAGAATCATATACCAGTAGATGATCCAAATTAAAATCCTAGATTAATTCAGATTAAATATGTTAATTCAATAACCATAGGTTGGACAAATTATTTATTTTCGACAGCATGTTACAAGGTAAAATGATGTTACTATGGTGAAGATAATTTTAGTATGAGTCCAATGCAATTCGAACAATTCAATCGGAATTAAATTGAGTAGATTATGGGGTTTACAAGTTTTCTAATTATTTTTTTAATTAAACTTTATACCCCAAAATAGATCCCAGAGGTCAATCTGGAAAGTCCAGGGGCTTATTTGTGAGATCCGAGGGCGCAACGTGGGTCATGCGACCGGGTGTTTTGGCAGTCGAACGTCTGAGAGCAGAGTGCCATCCATGGCGTTCGCTGGGCGCCTAGGCCATCGATGGATGAGGGGGTCTCGAGGCCTCATCGACGGTGTACGCCATAGTGGGCTCTGGCATGATCCTGTCCATGGCCCCCGCTAAGATGCCGACGTAGCGCCGTGCATTCTCAGTGACACGCTGCAGGAACACCTCATCGACGTCCTTGTGATGAAACGGGTCGTCCAGTTCGATCTGGACCGCGCATATCTTCCATTTAGCGACATCTTGCAGGATGCACATGTACTTGGGGTCGCCCTAAGGACCGATGAAGTTGGACAGGAAGTCCATGGTGAGCGCTTTGTCTGCAGTGAAGTCGGAGTTCTTCATCCCGGCGGCGGCGGCGAGTGAGTGGGAGGCAGAGAAGGCCGGGATGTAGGAGGGAGGCAGCAAACTGCTCCCTCGCGTCCCCCACTGCACAGTTACGGCCACGCGCACGTAGCAGTCGCGCGGGCATGGTAGTCCTTGCGCAGGAGCGTCCCTGATCGCCCATCCGACCCCCATCATGAGAGCGATGCAATGCGGCCGCTTCCTGCTATGGCTGAATCTCTCTCTCTCTTCCTTGGCTAGAACGGCGCTCGGGTGTCCCTAGGATGGCGAGTAGAGGTATTCCTGGGGCTAGTATTTATATACATGGAGGTAGAGCCTAGGCTAGAGGAAGGGAATCAACAACGACAAGTCTCAGTTTGCTCGCTCGCAACAATCTTCAGAGAAGAAGCTTCGGATCCTTGGTGTACTGTTAGCGCGATGGTCGGCGTCTGCTCGCAACAAATCGGCTTCATGCTGAGATATTCCAGGGACGGCAACCTGACGTCCATGCGATAGGAGGAGCTTCTGGGCCATGGGTGTGTGTTTGTTGAAGCCGCATCATGAGTCTATTACAGCGCAGAATAGAAAATTTTGTTGAATCTAGATTCCACAAGCAGCGACCCAAGTGGTTTAGAGCTCAGTCGTGAGACTCCTGGTGGCTTGCATGCTGACCTCATCTCTGATGTCATGATGAGGTAAGCTCCGGCCAAATGAATAAAAAAAGATTTAAAACCGTATGGCAAGTGCATGTGAGCTATCTAGGTGAAATTGGCCCAACCTACAGATTTTTCTTTCTAATTCCTTTCTTTTCCCATTTCAAATTTCAATTAGATTTAAATTCAAACAAAGTTCTAATTTGCACACAGAAAGAAATATATTACAACATGAACCCACGGTTCATGTATTAAGTTTATTTTTTTATTACCTTATTTTTTAGGCATTGTTTTCGATATGCAACACATAACATTTATTATATGAAAGGATTTCGAATGTGTAGTCCATTAGAAGTTTATCCCAAAACTTCAATATTTATTACTTATTTTATTTTATGAGGAAATACCTTCTAATATATAATCATAAAAGGTTTCATGATCCCAAAACACTATCTTAAATGTATTTATTTATTTATTTATTTCATCATTATTATTATGTTTTTTCTCCTACCAATTTTGGGCTTTACAAATCCTACCCCCCTTAACAGAAATCTCGTCCTCGAGATTTGTAAGAAAAGGGATACAAAAGGATTGGTTTGTAATTCAACTTTTAGTCTATAAGTGGTTCAAAAATCTAGAGTGTTTTTTAGTCAATAGTTAGTGATTAGGAGAGCATAGGTATCCAGCTACTTATTATGTAGGATCTAAGAGATGGATAAGTTAGGGCAAGAATAGCCTGGGGTAAGAAAGTTTCCGGTGAGAAAGAACTCCTTGTTGGGTGGTAATGCATCTGAAGATCGACTTCGACTTCTCCTTTGACGAGGTTGATCTTTTCTCCTCCGGTCTTGGTCTCGTTGATTCAAGGATAGTGTATATCATCGGGGTTGGAGAGATATGGTTAGAATAGTTATGGGTGAGATGGACTACATGATGTAGGTCAAAGGTTTGTTTGCTGTTAGGTGGGGATAGACAGATTATGCAATTCTTCATGACTCTATTGGTTGGATCAGATCTCATGCATGTGGCTGAGTGGGTTTAAGGCACTAGTTTAGTTTTAAGTGCATGAGGGATATGGCCTTATCTTTTGTACCAGCATTAAGTAACTTACTTTAGATTAGATCATAATAGATTAGATAGAATCTAGATTAGGTTGGATATGACTAGATTAGACTAGTTAAGATCTAAATAAATTTTTGGATTAGCTCATGGTTGTTATTCTAGAGTGGGATAAATATGCTAATTAGGGCAAGATGAATCCATAAGGATAGGGTAGAACCTTTTGAGGTTAGTTAGATCTATTAGGATGAGATAAAATATTTTCAAGATAAGATGAGTCTACTAAGGTAATAGAGTGTCTTTTAAGATAATATGGATCTATTAAGCTAGATATATTTTAATTAGGATAAGTTAGGATCTTTTGAGATGAGATGGATCTATGAGTGTAGGATAGAACCTTTTTAGATGAGGTGGATATTGTTAGGCTATATACTTTAATGAGGGATAACCTAATTTGTATAGTTAGTTTTATAAGCATTATGTATATGCAGATGAAATTGTGGACACTACTCCATAACTCATCACACTCAATCAAAAATCCAAATCAGACAAATATCATAATAACAAACATTCAAGTGCATAGATATCAAAAAATATAGTTTTGTTTTTGTTCCTAAGATTAGGTCTCCTATTCCTAAAAGTCACTTTAGGTTATAGGATTTCAAAGTGCGAAATCCACATTTGTCTTTAGAAGGAAAAGGTAAGAATAATCAGAGTAAAGCAGAATTATATGAGAAAAGATTAAGAAAAGTTTTAGAAAGAATCAGAGTAGCAAAGGTAAGTAGACAATGGTTTTCCAGTTCTATCTAGGTTTCGTCCTACAGTCAACATTGCTCTGATACCACTTCTGTCACACCCGGGTTTTAGGGCACCAAGACCCGGGCACGAACATAACCACCAGGTGTGCTAGGACCAAGTCTCACACATATGATGAATTATGGCACAGGATCGAATGTCACATCTTTACTATATAATAGGAGTTCTATACAAAATAAATAATTAATTACATTATAAGGAGACAACGGTCCAGCAACCCAAAGTTGACTGGGAGACGACGACCTAGACCTCTCACGAACTCGTCACAGCATCCTCCAAGCGCCTCATCCTGCGGTACCTGTTCTTGACCTATGGGGTGTGTGAGACAGCAAGAGTGACCTCACATACGTTCATAGCTCAACAAGTTGTGGGGAATAATGTGCATGAACTCGCCAAAAGTGGGAGCTCATGTGAAGTGTAAGGCTTACCAAAGAGGATGGTTAGAGCTAAGCATTGCTTTTAAAGTTGGTCAAAATTTTATTAGCAGTTACTAAGTATGAGTAAATACCAACCCAATTAAATAGTAGGACAAAAGTAATAACAACACCTGCGATGCAATGCATATGACAAATTGAATTTAGTTCCATAATTTAATCATGTGAGTGTCCGAGCTGCTCATGACCATGAGCACGGCTAGTATACCCGTTTTACACTCTGCAGAGGTTGCGCATCTTTACCCACAAGTCATGTTACCCATCTGCCAAGAGACGGTCAAGCCCATACACCTCTACCGAGGAGGCGAGGCAGGGTAACACTACGAGGCCTTTACAAAGTTCCACTAGCTTTAGAAAACCCGCTACAGTTTATAGGAAGCTCCAATGCAGGAATCCCTCGTCTGACTGCCATTGCAGCAAAATCAACCCGAGGACCTCCCTACACTGACCACTCCCCTACTGCCCTTGCCCCTTTCGGGTAAGGTAGTCCTCCACTAGCTTTCCTAGTTAGTCAGCCAAGGGCGTCCCATTAAACCCTTGTGGTAGCACTATTTTCCCGGGTGGTTCTCCATGTTCCAATTAACATAATAATCTTATCATGAACAATAAATAACAACTGATAATAAAAGATAATCATGAATAAAATGTATCTCTATACCCAAAACCACATAAAGCAATAGCATGTACTACCCAAAGATTCAGTGGTAAACAAGGTATAAAGACAGTCAAACTAGGGTAACCTATTGGGTCCCATCAAAATTAACCTATGCAGATCATTATGATTAATCAGAACATGACTGGGTAAAAAGAAGTGATCAAGGGCACAACTTGCCTTGGACTTGAGAAGGTACCAACTTGCTCTTCAGGTGGCTCGTAACCTCGCACTAGTCGTAGCAATACAAACAAACATGGTATAGGCAAAATTAACAACACACCAAACATAAGAACAAACTGTGTAATAATAATCTACGGGTTGCTACGAGATCGCGGGTTCGAGAAGAACTAAAATCAGAGTTATGGCTAAGAAGCTATGGTTTTACTAGGTTCTAAGTAATTAATCAATAAACTATATATTATGATGATTAAAATAAATTATATGAGAAAAGATATAACTAACTCAACCTTCAATCTAAGTTACCACAGAATCATATACCAGTAGATGATCCAAATTAAAATCCTAGATTAATTCAGATTAAATATGTTAATTCAATAACCATAGGTTGGACAAATTATTTATTTTCGACAGCATGTTACATGGTAAAATGATGTTACTATGGTGAAGATAATTTTAGTATGAGTCCAACGCAATTCGAACAATTCAATCGGAATTAAATTGAGTAGATTATGGGGTTTACAAGTTTTCTAATTATTTTTTAATTAAACTTTATACCTCAAAATAGATCCTAGAGGTCTATCTGGAAAGTCCAGGGGCTTATTTGTGAGATCTGAGGGCGCAACGTGGGTCATGCGACCGGGTGTTTTGGCAGTCGAACGTCTAAGAGCAGAGCGCCATCCATGGCGTTCGCTGGGCGCCTAGGCCATCGTGGATGAGGGGGTCTCGAGGCCTCATCGACGGTGTACGCCACAGTGGGCTCTGGCATGATCCTGTCCATGGCCCCCGCTAAGATGCCGATGTAGCGCCGCGCATTCTCAGTAACACGCTACAGGAACACCTCATCGACGTCCTTGTGATGAAACGGGTCGTCCAGTTCGATCTGGACCGCGCATATCTTCCATTTAGCGACATCTTGCAGGATGCACATGTACTTGGGGTCGCCCTAAGGACCGATGAAGTTGGACAGGAAGTCCATGGTGAGCGCTTTGTCTGCAGTGAAGTCAGAGTTCTTCATCCCGGCGGTGGCGGCGAGTGAGTGGGAGGCAGAGAAGGCCGGGATGTAGGAGGGAGGAGGCAAACTGCTCCCTCGCGTCCCCCACTGCACAGTTATGGCCACGCGCACGTAGCAGTCGCGCGGGCATGGTAGTCCTTGCGCAGGAGCGTCCCTGATCGCTAATCCGACCCCCATCATGAGAGCGATGCAATGCGGCCGCTTCCTGCTATGGCTGAATCTCTCTCTCTCTTCCTTGGCTAGAACAGCGCTCGGGTGTCCCTAAGATAGCGAGTAGAGGTATTCCTGGGGCCAGTATTTATATACATGGAGGTAGAGCCTAGGCTAGAGGAAGGGAATCAACAACGGCAAGTCCCGGTTTGCCCGCTCGCAACAATCTTCAGAGAAGAAGCTTCGGATCCTTGGTGTACTGTCAGCGCGATGGTCGGCGTCTGCTCGCAACAAATCGGCTTCATGCTGAGATATTCCAGGGACGGCAACCTGACGTCCATGCGATAGGAGGAGCTTCTGGGCCATGGGTGTGCGTTTGTTGTAGCCGCATCATGAGTCTATTACAGCGTAGAATAGAAAATTTTGTTGAATCTAGATTCCACCAGCAGCGACCCAAGTGGTTTAGAGCTCAGTCGTGAGACTCCTGGTGGCTTGCATGCTGACCTCATCTCTGATGTCATGATGAGGTAAGCTCCGGCCAAATGAATAAAAAAAGATTTAAAACCATATGGCAAGTGCATGTGAGCTATCTAGGTGAAATTGGCCCAACCTACAGATTTTTCTTTCTAATTCCTTTCTTTTCCCATTTCAAATTTCAATTAGATTTAAATTCAAACAAAGTTCTAATTTGCACACAGAAAGAAATATATTACAACATGAACCCACGGTTCATGTATTAAGTTTATTTTTTTTATTACCTTATTTTTTAGGCAATGTTTTCGATATGCAACACATAACATTTATTATATGAAAGGATTTCGAATGTGTAGTCCATTAGAAGTTTATCCCAAAACTTCAATATTTATTACTTATTTTATTTTATGAGGAAATACCTTCTAATATATAATCATAAAAGGTTTCATGATCCCAAAACACTATCTTAAATGTATTTATTTATTTATTTATTTATTTATTTATTTATTTATTTCATCATCATTATTATGTTTTTTCTCCTACCAATTTTGGGCTTTACAGGAACCCAATTTACCTCACTCTTTTGGAAAAGATTACATGAATCTATGAATACTAAGTTAAATTTCAGCTCAACTTACGATCCACAGACAGATGGCCAAATAGAAAGAACAAACCAAGTTTTAGGAGATATGTTAAGAGCTTATGCTTTAAAATATGGTAAAAGTTGGGATAAAAGTTTGCCCTATGCAGAGTTCTCTTATAACAATAGTAACCAAGCAATTCTAAAGATGGCACCTTTCGAATCACTCTATGGAAGGAAATGGAGAACACCACTATATTGGAATCAAATTGGAGAAAGTCAAGTATTTAGTCCAGAAATTCTTCAAGAAGCAGAGAAACAAGTACAGATTATTAGAGAGAATTTGAGAACAGCACAGTCAAGGCAGAAAAAGCTACATTGACAATAGAAGAAGAGAATTAATCTTTGAAGTTGGATATTATGTGTTGGTCACTTGTTCTCAATTGTTGTGAATCAAGAGCAAGGAAACACATTTGTTATGTGTTAAAGACCTTCGTCCTCCGAAGCACTATTCCCTCTTGGGTATAATGAATCTTGGACGAAGGTCTTAAATAACAAGTTTACATTATTCGTAAATATAAGAATATACTTGTGGGATCTAATTTCATGCCATGTATTCATTTCATAATGAATATAAGTATACTTTCAAATATTGTATTACATTGATACCTTCGGCTTGTTCGAGGGTAATGGCACGAGAGCAATTACAATCCAACATGAACAATATGGGGGTATTGTTCATCTATTTATAGGCAATCGTAAAGATTTGTGCGTTATTACATTCATGCCCTCAACAAATACATACATAGTTTACAAATGTCATAAGGACAGTATCGTCATTAAGAATTCGAACAACACTTTCTCCCTAAGTTGTCTCCCTGCTTCATCATGATGAAGCTTGCTTCGTCGTACTTCTCCTATGTTATGTCGAAGCCTTTCTAGTGACGAAACTCCTGTAATATTTAGTAGTATGCTGAAAGCAAATGGTTAGCCGTGTTTTTGAGTACCTTCAGAAGAGGAAGACCCCAACAGTAACCCCTCGCAGTATTAGTTTGTTCCATTGCAACAAATTCAGATTGTGAAATGAACGAAGGCCTTTAGTCGAAGGTCCGAAAAACACCTTCCCTTCGCTAGAATAGTGAGACATTCTGTATCGTGGGACCCATCGCTCAGTGGTATATTGTGTATCTATACGAGGGTTTGTGTTGAGAATATTTTTTGTGCTATCAAGCTTTGTGTTGGTTTTGTCGTTTTTGCTTTCTAACTCTGCAACCGCAATTGCTTTTGGGCTTCGGCTTTTTGTTGCAGTCATCATTGAAATGGCTGAAGAGAAGAAAAGAGTTGATCCAGCACTTGCTGTTTTCTACGAAACCATGGAGAGGTCCAATGTTGAGAAAATTACTGATGAGATATTAGCTGGGCTATTTGGGGACTCATGTGACAGCGAGAGTTTTGATATTGAAAGTGACAACGATGATGCCGAAGATCGACCATAGAGGCCAAGCCATGTTGTGTTTGGAAAATCCACCGATAAGAAGGGACATATTGAAACAATGAAGGGCAAATATTTTCATGATATATCTATTGTGAGGGTTGGAGGAGATAACACTGTTCCTCTTCCTAAAGCTGATGAAGTGGTTGTTTTCAAGAGTTTTATGAAGGCTGGCCTTCGATTTCCTCTGCATAAGATGCTGGTTGAAGTGCTAAATCGATTTTAAATATACCTTCATCAACTTACTCCCGAAGCTTTAATTAAAGTCAGAATTTTTATTTGGGCAATGAGAAGCCAGGGGTTGGAACCGGACGCTGACTGTTTTTGCAATATTCACAAGTTGTCTTATCAAACGAAGGCCACTGGGAAGGAACAGTACCATAACAACTTCAGATGTAATAACTTTGTGTACCAGTCTGATGTGAAGTGTCCTGTGCCAACGTTTCATAAAAAATGGCTGGGCTCATGGATGAAGCAATGGTTTTATGTTAAAAATTATTTGAGTGAGAGGGAGGATGTGAAGAGCGTAATCCAGTGCCCCATACGATCGCGCTTCGGCATTAGGAGAACTTCGATCGTGGGTGGTAACAAAGCACAAGCATGTCTGATGGCATTCAACATAGTGTGTAGCTACATTGGCACCAGAGATTTGGTCCATGAGCACAATGCTTTCAAGGTATGTCCCCTTGTTAACGATTGGGAGATGCCGAAGAAAACTACTGCTGGTTCTAGTGTAGGTGGCCTAGTTTATCTGAAATACACCTATCGTCATAGAAGTCAATTCGGCGAGCCAGATGATGAATGGCTTGAAGCCGCTGAGTCGACCAGTGATGAATTGCTAGGGGCTTATTCGAAGACAGAGGACGAAGCCATGAATACTACATTCGGTGCTCGAGGAAAGAGAAGGCTAAATAGAGGTTTTGATGTAATTGGATTTGTTTATCCTAACTATTGCTTTCCCTCATGGAAATAAGAAACGAAGAGGAAAACAACAACTACGACCTCTTCTGTCGCACCGAAGCTAAAAAGGACTAAAGTTTTAACTCATCGGCCAAAGTCGTGTTCCTTAGAGGGGTTGTTGCATTGTCTGCTACAGAAAAGATGGAAGCTGTTGAAATTGACAAAGCTACCCCCTTAACTTTGGAGATAATACCCGCTGAGGTTGTTGAAGCCGTTACCGCTCAGCTAGAAAATCAGAACCAGAGAGTTCTAGGACCGAGCAACAACCGAAGCTGTAGAGTCCTCCAGCAATGACAGGGTTGACAAAGACGGCGACCGTTCCAGCGGTAACTCATAGGAAAGGGAGGAGAATGGCCAGCGTTCTAGACGCTGTCCTGAAACCTTCGAAGGTATCTACTCCTGCTTCTACTAAGGTTTCCGAGGACAAAATTGAAGAATTGGGAGAAGCTACTGTCGCAAGCGCTTCTCCTGCCTGCGCTGAGGCTGGACCTTCGAAAACTAAGCCAGTGGAGCAAGTAAAGGAAAGTTTGCTAGAAAAGCTAACACTGCCGATACCCAAAGCGGCTTCTCGTGGTGACTTTGGATACATTGTTCGCCATGCTTCAAGGAAACAATTATCAAAACATCAAATTGCCAAAGTGTAATATTATGCAAAGGACTTGAAATATCCTCGAGGATCCCTGGTATATGGAGGAAATGACGAAGATGATTACCTTTACTGCCTGCCGGACAACAAAGAGATAGATGCTTGCCGAGAAATAATGGATAATATCGGTTATCCGAAGCTTGAACTTGGTTTATCTGCAATGCCTAAGGATCAACTTACAGACTGCCTTGCTTACAACAACTTGAACATTTGCATATTTTATTTTTGTATTTGTTAATTTATGTTAGGAACGTTTATGGTGAACGATTTGTGGTAATACTTATTACTATTTATTTATATGTTTTTTGTTTATCAGGGTCTTATTCTTAGCAAGGCTTTAAAGGCTCACTAAGATGCTGAAGATGAAGGTACCTAGATAGCCTTTAGAAATCTGTGCTCAGAAGTTATAACACTTCAGAATGAGGCTCTTGAGAAAGACAAGATCTTGCTTTCCTTAGTCGAAAGACTAAAGACTAGCGAAGATAAATTGGCTGGATTCTCTAAAGTGGATTAGAAAATTTTGAAGCTTGAGATGGAAAAAGAAGCGAATACAAAACTCATATCTGATCTGGAATACTCTTTATCTGTACAGGTAGAATTGCACAGATCTGAAGTGTTGGGACTAGAGAAGAAGCTTGATGAAGTCACTGAAACCTTTAATGTCGAACAATCAAGACGTGAGATATCCGACACTGAACTATTGAGGGTTTAGAAGAATGTTGAGGAGCTTCGTCAGGCGAAGTAGGAGTGCTTCTCTGTTGCTATGCAATGTTGTAACAAGCTGAAGAGTAGTTTTGCTAAGGTTGGCACATTCTCAACTGAACAAGACTTTATTCGGGGTGATCCTGAAGGAGCTATCAAATGGATTGCAGGCGAAGCCGAAGCCTTTGATGAGATTCTTAGCGATAGGAGAGATTTTTGTGCTTGTATCGTCACTCGAGGAGCTGTCTCTCTACTAGAAAAAGCTGGCTATAAGCATGCAAATGTTGTAATTCAGCCCGAATTCTCAGTTTCAGTGAGTGACGTTAAGGATCCTTCAGCCGAAGCCATTGCCCTTAGCAGGAAATTTTATTCTGAAGTGTGGTTGAATGGTGGTCAAGAAATAGCAGGCGAAGCTATTAGGCAAAATGAAAGAGAATCTCATATTGCTTCAGAAGAAGCGAGAAGAGCTGAAGAAGCCGCAGAACGCGAAAGGCATATAGGTATGTTTGTCATGTCTTAGCTTCGTAAATATTTTTTCTTCGTAATTAACAAAAACTTATATTTTGGTGTAGCTGAACTTTCTCCTCCGCCGGAGCCGTACAACCTTGAGGCCAATCTAGCCCTGAGGGGTGCTCTCGATGTAATCAGTGTAGGAAATGAAGCAATTGATGAAGTTGTAAATAGACTTTTAAACAAAGCTGCCGAGAGAGTACTGAAGGAGGATGATTAGATTATGTATAAAAACATTTACAGAATTTTGTATGATGTCTTCTATGTAACAGACAATTGCAAGCTTTTTATTTCATGATGTAATATATTTCTTTATGTAGCGTGAAATTGTCGTACGTATCGTTTTTGAGCCGAACGCGAAAAAACACCTTCCCTTCCTTTCCCGCTTTATAAAAAAAGATCCCGTTCTCGCCAAAGCAGCATTAACAAACTGGAAAGTCTTGCCATGAGTCTTTCATAAAGAATACCATTGCCGAAGTCACTAAAAGCTTTATGAAAGATAAAGAAGGATCCCTTTTCTGTCGAAGTAGTATTTTCAAACTCGAAAGTCTTCCTGTAGATCTTGTATGCAGGATTCTTTACCGTTTAACATCAACGTGCATTGTTGAAGCATCCTTTCGTAATTCTTTATCAAAGATACACTTAACCTCATGAGTCGAAAGAGGAATTTCCCTTCTTTTCCATTGTTTTGGATGATGCGAGATGATGAATGATGCGATGCTATATAGCATGATGTGATGATGTGATGCAACAAATGTTAATGAACAAACACTTCGTAATAGTAAGACTCTGCATCCCCTTAGGAACAACATTGGAGTCTCTTCACCTTTTACTTAGGTGGCATTTTAGCACTGCATCCCCATAGGAATGACTTTGGAGCTAAGCTCTGCATCCCCTTAGGAACGACTTTGGAGCTTCTTCACCTTTTACTTAGGTGGCATTTAAGCTCTGCATCCCTGTAGGAATGACTTTGAAGCTTCTTCACCTTTTTCTTATGATGAGGACATCCTCCACTATTACCCGTTGGCAAAGACGCAATTGGCCCAGTTGGCCCAATTGTAGTCAGACGGTGACCGTGTGAGCCTCAAAATTATCCCACCTCGCTTAACATGGGAGGAGGAAGCCACTTTAAATGGGAGAGCCACCCTTCCCCCATTGGACTAGTCTTTTGGGGCGATTGGGCCTTCCCCTAAGTTGGGTGTGCTTAATGAACTGTTGGGCTCCGGGCAACCCTAACTTGTTGGGCCTCGGCCAACCCCACCTGGGCTGGGTATATCATCTGATATCAGAGCTAGGGCCCATTTTAAGAAGGTGGGAATAATGAGGACATCCTCCACTATTACCCGTTGGCAAAGACGCAATTGGCCCAGTTAGCCCAATTGTAGTCGGACGGTGACCGTGTGAGCCTTAGAATTATCCCACTTTGCTTAACTTGGGAGGTGGAAGCCACTTTAAAAGGGAGAGCCACCCTTCCCCATTGGACTAGTCTTTTGGGGCGATTGGGCCTTTCCCTGAGTTGGGTGTGCTTAATGAATTGTTGGGCTCCAGGCAACCCTAACTTGTTGGGCCTCGGCCGACCCCACCTGGGCTGGGTGTATCATCTTAGGTAGTATTTTAGCTCTACATCCCCATAGGAACGACTTTGGAACTTCTTCACTCTTTCTATAACACTCGATGGTGTAACTCTAGATTTATTACAACAGGTCAAAGGTTGTACCTTCTCAAATTGTCTTTGAGGTAAAAACATGAAATCAAGAGAAATGAAAATTACATTGGATGTGTATGAATGTTTTTTGATCCAGCCCCTCTCTTGCTTCAATAAATGTGCCTTGATTCTGGTACAGTGTTGTTAACTGTCCGAGCTTCGGACTCTTCCCTCGCATCGCGTTGTTGCTGAACTTGGCGATGTCCTTCAGGATGTTGATTGTGGGACAAAGTTGGGGCCATGACCAATGGTGGTGGTGGCAAGGCCCATGCAACTAGGGAGTTGCTCGCTGAAACTACTGACACTGTGGGTTGCGAAAATGGTTGTTGATTGCCCACATACTCAGGAATGTATGGGGAGTAGCACGAAGCAGTATGTAGGACTTGCTTTAGCTGATTCCGTCGTGCTTTGGCCTCAACTATGTCCTTTTGCTTCTGTATTGTAACCTGGCATGTCCTAGTTGTGTGTCCCTTATCTTCTCCACAAAACAAGCAGAACATACTTCTTGGTTGTGAGCTAAATCTTCCTCCAAAGCTACATCCTCCTCTACCTCTTGGGCTGGTGATCTGAAGGAGCTTTGCTGCGTCCCAGATGATTGGGAGCTGTGTTGATGCCCTTGGGTGTGATTGCCTCTATCTTCACTTGAGCTGGGATTGTGTATTGTCCTGACATGCCTTGGGTGGAGGCTTCCTCCAAAGCCCCTAGTCATCTCAGAATATCTGTAAGCTTCATCCCTTCTTTGCCAGAAATCATTGTCGGCCCTGATGTACTCGTCCATCTTTTGTAGAAGCTTCTCCAAGGTTTGTGGGGCTTTCTAGCAAAATACTGTGCTGTTGGTCCTAGACGAAGTCCCTTGATCATGGCGCCAATAACAATCTCATTTGGCACCGTTGGCGACTAAGCTCTAAGACATAGAAACCTTTGGACATACGCCTGCAAGCACTCCTCATGGTCCTGTGTGCACTGGAAAAGGGCTTGAGCAGTCACTGGCTTCGTCTGAAAACCCTGAAAACTGGTGACTAGCATATCTTTTAGCTTCTGCCACGATGTGATTGTTCCCAGCCGAAGAGAAGAATACCATGTTTGAGCCACACTCCTGACTGCCATGAAGAAGGATTTCACCATGACAGCAGTGTTGCCACCATATGATGATATGGTTGCTTCATAACTCATGAGGAATCTGCTTCTGGTCCGAATGCCCGTCATACATGGGAAGCTGTGGTGGTTCATACGAAGGTGGCCATGGGGTAGCCTGCAATTCTGTGGCTAGGGGGAAGCATCATCAAAAGAAATGTTATCATGATGGAAATCATCATACCATATGTCAACATAGCTTGGGCTTTCCTAACGAAGCTCTCTCTGTTGTGGCCTACGCCCTTGTTCGTTGTCTTGTGTGATGTGGCGCATCTCTTCGGTAGCTTCATCAATCTTCTTCTGGAGTTTAGACAACCGAAGCATTTTCTCCCATCTTCTCTCCACTTGTTGGTGGATAGTCTCTAGATCTCTGAATTCTTGATCCAACTCTTCTTCCTATGGTGTTGGACTAATGGCCTTCCTTTTCTAGCTTTGGGCCTCCCTCAGAGGGAGCCCCTCTTGATTGATGTCCAACGGTGCAAGGGTAGCCGCTGGCACTACTGCCTTCTTCGGCGGCATGGCGAAGGTAGTTGTTCGAGCTCTTGTTGTCAAAGCTGGTCGTTCGAGTTCACCGGAGGTGGGCGCCAATGTTGGTCACTTGTTCTCAATTGCTGTGAATCAAGAGCAAGGCAACACATTTGTTATATGTTAAAGACCTTCGTCCTCCGAAGCACTATTCCCTCTTAGGTATAATGAATCTTGGATGAAGGTCTTAAATAACGAGTTTACATTATTCGTAAATATAAGAATATACTTGTGGGATCTAATTTCATCCCATGTATTCATTTCATAATGAATATAAGTATACTTTCAAAGATTGTATTACATTGATACCTTCGGCTTGTTCGAGGGTAATGGCGCGAGAGCTATTACAATCCAGCGTGAACAGTATGGGGTACTGTTCATCTATTTATAGGCAATCGTAAAGCTTCGTACATTATTTCATTCATGCCCTCAACAATTATATACAGGGTTTACAAATGTCACAAGGACGATATCGTCATTAAGAATTCAAACAACACCTTCTCCCTGCATCGTCTCCCTGCTTCATCATGATGAAGCTTGCTTGACAAAGCTTGCTTCGTCGTACTTCTCCTGTGTTATGTCGAAGCCTTTCTAGTGACGAAGTTCCTGTAATATTTAGTAGTATGCTGAAAGCAAATGGTTAGCCATGTTTTTGAGGACCTTCGGAAGAGGAAGGCCCCCAAGGTTATGTATATCTTAAAGTTTCCCCAATGAGAGGAATGAGAAGATTTAAATTTAAAGGTAAATTGTCTCCCCGTTATATCGGTCCATTCAAAATTGTGGAAAGGAAAGGAGAAGTAGCATATCAGTTGGAACTACCCGACAGATTATCGGACGTGCATGACGTATTTCATGTGTCATAGCTCAAAAATTGTTTAAGAGTACCTGAGGAATAGTTACACATGGAAGAACTTAATGTTAATGAGGACTTAACATATTCAGAGTATCCAGTTAAAATTTTGGAAACATCACGCAGAATTACTCAAAGTAAGGTTATCAATATGTGCAAAGTTCAGTGGAGTCATCATTTGGAAGATGAGGCCATTTGGGAAAGAGAAGATGAGCTCAGAATAGAATTACCCCAGCTATTTTCAGAAGTTCCTTAATCTTGAGGACGAGATTCTTTTTAGGGGGTAGGTTTTGTAACACCTCAAATCCATCAATTTAAAACAATACATTAATAGTTATTGAAAACCTAGTAGTGAGTAAAGTAGAAATTTAAATCAAGTGTTTGATCTCATTTATCTTTAGAGAATGATTTTTGCTTACTCATAATTGATTGATGAATTTATAAACGCCCTTTTATTGTGAAACCCATTTAACTAATATGAAAACTTTGGTCCAAAAATAAATATTTTCATTATAAACAATTTTGGTATAATTATTATGAATTTTTAGAAATATTTAAAAATGTACTTATTTATATTTTAATGAAAAAACATGAATCCCTAATCGGCCGAATGGCCATTTCGACCCAGCCAGGCCCATTCGGCCACGCGAGCCCATCAGGGCGGCCTCCCGTGTGCCCCTCCTCTCCCACTGACGGGCGGGCCCCACCCCGGCCCTTCCTCTTCCTCGCATAGCGCCGCGCCCGACCCCGGCAGTGCCGCTGGCCCTCGCCTCCCCGGACCCGACCATGCGCCCTAGTCGAGTCGCTTTGCCTGCCCGTGCCCGAAACTGCCACCACCGGCCCTTCCTCTTCCCCCCACCTCCCCTCTCTCCATCAATGGAGAAACCGACACCATTAATGGTCGCTGACCCTCTCTCCCTCCCCGGCTCTTCCTCTCCCTCTTCCCCTCTATAAAATCGACCCCTGTCGAGCTCATCCTCTCCTTCTCCCTCTTTTCCCTTTCTCGCTCTCGCTCGGCCACCATCGCTACCGCTACCGCCGCCGGACCGCCGTCGGGCCGTCCGCGCCGTGCCCCTGCCTGACCATACGCCGTCGTGCCCCTGCTCAGTCGTGCCCCTGCTTGGCCTCGCCCATGCCGTGCCCCCGGCCGTGCCCTCACTGGACTGTCCGCCGACCAGCCACGTCGTACCCCCTGCTAGATTATCCGCCGTACCCATGCCCTGTCTGCGCCCATGCCTTGTCGTCGACCATGCCCTACACGACGTTGTTCCTGCTCCCCTTCGTTCGTCGACGAACTGCTTGAATGCAAGAACTAGAGGTTGAAGACGAATCGAATTTTATTTTTATTTTCAAAATCATGTTTTATGCAATTATTTGTTTAAATTTGTGTATACTGTGATGTGTATGTAAAATCTTGATTTTCAGTGTATGTGATTATTATATGCCATATGGTGTATGTTAACTATTTACAATTATTTTAGAATTTATGTATAGAAAGAATAATGACAGGATTTGGTAGACCACATGTTAGTGATGAAATCACTAGATGAGTAATTTCGCAATTAACATCTTTTATAATGAATTTTAGAATTTATCGAGAAGTTGGTACTCATAGGTTCATATACTTAATTTAGATTTACTAAATAAATAACCGGAGCTTTATTAACATTGAGATAAAAATAAGTGGTACCCGTGTTCATAATAATTCAAATAGTGTACCCAATCAGTGGTTTAATTTATTATTAAAATTATTTGACCCCTGGTTTTTATGATGATATTTTCCTTTAAAAAGAAAAGATAAAACTAAAGGTAGACATATGGTTATGGTAGGAATAATTAATTAATAATCTATTTCCGTAGAATTGGTCAAATCACTACATCCAAGTTATGTAAAGTACTTCCATAGTCAAATTTCCATATAGCTTTTACTAGTGACAACCCAAAATAGAATTTAGATTTTATGTCGTAGCAAATGAATGT
This sequence comes from Zea luxurians, assembly GCA_029449295.1. Classification (NCBI taxonomy): domain Eukaryota; kingdom Viridiplantae; phylum Streptophyta; class Magnoliopsida; order Poales; family Poaceae; genus Zea; species Zea luxurians. The sequence continues at coordinate 20,496,882 of JAOPSE010000042.1, forward strand.
TAATAAGTGTAGACTAATAATATGAATATGAATTAGGTTTTATTCTAGACATTATTATAAGTATGGTTTGTATGGTGAATGTTATTTATGTAATGGTGTATGTTATTCATGTAATGGTGTATGTTTATTTATTTGGTGAATGTTTTCTTTTGTATGTACGATATGCGAATCTATATTAGAAGAAGATTTTGTGGTAGAAGACCAAAATACGTTCAAAGGCGGTTTGCAGGACACCTTTGAGCAAGGCAAATAGATTCTCCCTCTGCATTTCTGTTTGTAACCAAATAATGCATATAATAATGTTAACTTTTGGATACTTGCATAAATTTGATGGGATTTGCCTAAATAGGATTACCTAGAAATACCAACCCTATTCCTTGATTACCCTGAGGTAAATACTATGCTTAGTATTTGTGCTACTGCTAAACTTAACGATTATGATGTCACTCTTTAATGATACTTTTGTTCCGGAAATGAAATTTGTGTTACTATGTTAACCCGATGGTTAAAACAAGATCATGTGGTATTAAACAAAACATGGAGTGACTACCTAGGATAACAGTGCAACCACAAGTGCTATCATGGCTCTAGCTTTAGTAAATAGCATTATAGACTTAGTGCTTAGCAACCCTACCTGAAATATGGGCAAGAGGGGACGACAGTGGTTTGGTGGCAGCTCATGTTAACATGGGGTGGTAGTCTTTGCTAAGTTACCTCGCCTAGAGGGTGACCAATACTGACGTGGAAACCTTAGCGGGTGGCTTTGTACTAAGGATATTTTGTGAAAGCTCATAATGGATCCCTAGCCATTCACCTCGGCAGTGTTTACGGGTCCGTACAACCTAGGCTAGATGGGATACATGGCTTGTGGGTAAAGTTGTACCACCTCTGTAGAGTGTAAAACTGATATATCAGCCATGCTCATGGTTAAGAGCAACCTGGACCCTCACATGATAATTGAACTTAAAGATGGAGAATAAACCGTGATTCGATGATTTAAAAATGGTTTCTAAAGTGGTTTCACTTATGTGCTTTTGAGATATAATCATATGCTTATGACTAATTGGGAATTTGGGATACAATTACAATTAGTAAGTTTGGCGTTGTTAATAAAATATTGACAAACTAAAATGCTTACCGCTTAACCATAGCCTACCTTGTTAACCTTGCATAACTCCTCCCACTTGCTGAGCCCCCACCATAAGTGAGCTCACCCCTGCTAAATTTTTTATTCGAAGCTAAAGAGGAAGACTATGATGATGGTGATGACGTTTACTGAGTCTAGAGATGCGCTGGTCATCTTCCTGTGGAAGATTGCCCATGTTATACCCGTTGTACTTTGATGATGATATTATTTAAGACTTTTAAAGTCTGGATGATGTAATAAAGTTATTATACTCTCCTTACGCCTTTATTGCATTGTCTTTTGATATATTACCGTTGTGACGACAACATATGTGTGGAAAATGGATCCTAGCAGACATATTCTATGCATTTGGTTTTGCCCCTAAAACCGGATGTGACACATTTACAGTGGAAATAAATTATTTATTGCAAAATGATTACAAGTTACAATGAGTTTACATTATATAATTATCGGAGTGATTAATATGAATTACACTTTTATATATTATAAAACTTTTTGTAAGTTTGAAATAAATGCTAGCTCAGGTGACAATCCTCATAAAAGAAGTTATAGATGGGATATACTTATATAAGAAGGACGAGCCCACCGACACTAAACATCAACCACAATCAAAGCAACTCGTAACCTACGACAACATAGGGAATAAAACCCTGAGTATGCAATTACTTAGCAAGACTAACCCACTAAAGAAAAGACTCTCAAGGATATGCTAGCTGATTGGGAACCAAGGTAAAAGTCATCAATGTTCAAAGACCCAAGTTTTGTATAAAAGCTTACTAATACTTGATCCTTAGGCTAGCTTTTTATTTTTCAAGTTAAGTTATTACCTTTCTCTAGATTGGTCTCATCTAGCTCATTCACTTGGCCAAATCTAGCTTCATTTTAAATAAAAATATTGTTAAACTTGTTATCTACGATGAGGGTCGAAGATCTAGTCTTCATATCCAATAAGTAAAGGCGATTCGAATCGATTAATACCCAGCTGAGGATCTCCAACCACACGACATATGTAGCACTTAACCCTTGCATATGTTAACTCGCACCCGGTTTCTCAAGACTAGAATGGCTCCTCGCCCCTCGAGAGTTTAGTACCCCACCCTCGAGCCTCTTGCTAGGTGGGTACACAATATTGTCGACATCTCTCCACTCCTAGTGTGGGCGAGCCTTTCAAGTATGGTCTGACTGAGGCTAAGCTTACCCATGGCGAGGCATGTGGCCAGTTAAAAGGCCCTAAATCAGTAGGCCAACAATCGTTTTGGTCCTTAAACAACACCGATGGGCGACCTTTCCTACTCAACATCTTGTTTCATTTTAAACAATTTTTCAACACTTGTACCTGCTAGAGGTACCCAGCTTGAATGATGAATTCATCAAGGCCTTTTATGCCTTCATCATTACAAGTCCTTTTCTTTTGTAAAAACATGATTCATAGATCAAAAACATTTTTGTTTCTAATCTATAAGCATAACTAAGCATTTCTAAACTTTGTAAAATAGGTGTCAAGGATGATAATCAATATTCCAAGGAAAAGTCATGTAACAAAGGTTTAATCATTCAACTCCTATCACCTAATGCATCATATAAGTGATAAATGCTTTCAAAACACAAGGAATTGGTAAAATGCATTGGGGCTTGCCTGGAATAACACTAGGTTAGTGTTGTTACATGACACTCACTTGGCGAGCATTTCTCATCGTCGCACTTGTTTGATTCATCCACTTTAGCTTCGTCCATCAACATCACTTTGAGATTAATCCAACTCTTGTCCTCCACATCACGTGATCAATTAACATACCTATATGATATGCATAATGCATATGAGTAAGGACATGAATAGCAAATGATAAATAACATATACTAAAGAGGGGAAACATTTAAAGCAAGACATCACAAACATTCATAATCAAGCATTAGATAGATCTACACAACCAAACACAATGATCATGTTCTCCAACTTACCAGAATCTATTCCAAATATCAAGAAACAATAAACTAGGCATAAGTCCTACATTTTCCTTAGCGTGAGCATAGCACCAAAAGATTAATTAAGCTTAGGGTCCTCATTTCTACACTTAAAATTTAGAACAAGAATAGAAATAAGCTAACTAACCTTCTAAACCACTTTGCTAGATAACTTGAATCACACACTACTAAAGAAGGCATCTCACTAACACAAGATATTGTGATGCCACACAATAGAGAATTATGTACTTAATGGCAAGGCACAACATAACACTCATAAGCACAAGCTAGATGTCGATAAATAATTAAACACAACAATCAAGTTTCTCTAGCTTAACCAAAGTTAACTTGAACAAGAAAACTACAATCATGCATAAGGACTATATTTTTCCTAAGCCAAAGCATACATCAACCGATTACCAAACTTAGACTCATCAGTATCGGATATCTAAGATTTAGAATAAGGATAGAAATAGTTTAATTAGTTTTCTCAACTTCGTTTCGCCGTACTCAATTATATAACATACCACTACTAAAACATCACATGTTTCCTTAATTTAACAAGTAAAGCATCATCACATCGCATAGAGTTTCATGAAATTGCATTCACCAACTAAAGACTTAAATCACTGAAGTGTAAATCCTACTATGCAGTTTTCAGAGTTTACCTAAAGCGAACCTGATGATGATACTTGCAGATTTTTGTACAACAACACAGGGTTTCTTTCTTTAACTATAACTAGGGACTCAAACATACAAAATAGGTGATCCTAGACTTTCTAGAAAGCTAATAAAATTATTTAAAAACATTTACAAACATCTCAAGGTGATTCGGTATGCATCAAGGTAAAATGACACAAGCAAGACTTTGCTGTCCAGATTTGGACAGATTCGGACATCACACTTAAATATCTATAACTTGACCTCTATACCACCAAAAAAGATTATCCCAGACTTTTGGAAAGCTTAAGAAAAGTACTACAACTTCTTTATAATCAATAAGAACTGATTCTAAGTTTAACTTAGGCAAACACCATCTTCGAAATCTGTACAGAATTTGGACAGATTCTGAGACTGGACTTGAGAAAAGCATAACTTCCAAACTGCTAAACCTATGGCGATGAAATTTTTACACAAGCAAGATAAAGAAGTGAGCTACAACTTTTATATATAACACATTCATAGAAAACATGATTTACTTCACTAAACTGGCTGCGTGATTTAAACTGTACATGCAGCCCTAAACAGTGAATCCTAACTTAGTTCCTATCTAGCTTCTACACTTGTCATGCTTTTGACACTTAGAATACTCTCACACATTATTATTGATTAGAGCTAAAACCACCTACTTAATCACATATATAGGCATAGACTAGTCTATTTTATAATCATGCGCACAATTACTTCGCATAAGCCAGTATTTTAATCCTAAGGTTCATATGACACGATTACTCCATATTCGGTTTAGAATCACTTTAATGCATGAAATAAAGCATTTCAATAATTATATCTACACAGCTCCAATTCCATTACACACTATCCAAATATGATATATCATTTCACAAACATATCATCAACACACATTCTAAATCAAAGGAAAAAGATACCATATTCTTTTCTAAACATCACCATGGAACCCCATCTCACAAGCAAGGGGACTTTTGACAAAATATAATATAACCACAATAGTCACAAATAAGATAGAGGAAAGATATCCTTCCCTAATGTCATGTTGAAGTGAACACCCCAACAATAGCAAAGGATCCTATGGTAACCATAACAACTGTTGGGGGCCTTCTTCCTCCGAAGGTCCTCAAAAACATGACTGACCATATGTTTTCAGTATGACATGAATTATTACAGGGGGCTTTGGTTTCGAGATGAAGGTATTCTCTCATGAAAGGGTGAAGATGTGGCCCGAAGGTGATAAGAATGGACGACGAAGCTATAGCCGATGAGCTTCGGTTTGATGTGATGACGAAGACCAAGTATCATGATGACCAAAAAGGGACAAAGACTACTCAGTCCTTAATGATTCGTGTTATGTTTATAGATGAATGTCACGGGCATAAATGTACTTTTACTCAGGTTGTGTCCTGTGCCTATAAATAGATGAATAGTAGCACCGTACTGTTCACGCTAGATTGTAATCTCTCTCGCGCGTCTTCACCTTCGAGCAAGCCCAAGGTATCAATGTAACCTTAATACTAACAACATTCATATATGTTTTATGAAAGGCAAATATATATGAATTAATGAAATGCAGCTATGGTCTTCATCCTTTTACATTCTCATTCATATATTAAATGAGGATAAGTCCTTCGTGGCCTTCGTCTGATGAGCATTATTACCATGTGGAGATAATGCTTCGGAGGACGAAGGTCCATAGTAATTAACAATTGTGTTGCCTTGTTCTTGATCTTTAGCATTTGAGAACAAGTCACCAACATTGGCACCCACCTCCGGTGAACTAAAATTACCACCTTCGACAAGCATCCACCTTCACCATGCCACCGAAGAAGACAACAAGCCAAGGGCTGCCCTGCAGCCACTGGACACAAACCAGGAGACACTATCCCTGTGAGAAGCTAGGAGCCAAAAGAGAAAGGCTAGTAGCCCAACACCTCAGGAGGAGGAGCTAGACTAGGAGATCAGGGACTTGGAGGCTATTCACCAACATGTGCAAAGGAAGAGGGAAAAGATGCTTCGCCTCGCCGATCTTTAGAGAAAGATCGACGAAGCTGCCGAAGAAATGCGTCACCTCACTTAGGATGACCAAGACCGAAGGCCCTAACACAGGGAGCTTCATCAAGAAAGCCCAATCAATGATGATGAATGGTACAATGACTTTCATCATGGTAACTTTGCTTTTGATGATGCTTCTCCTTTAGCAGCAGAGTTGCAGGCTACCCCGTGGCCACCATCTTACAAGCTACCTTAGCTCCCCATGTATGATGGGCACTCAGATTTGATGCAGTTCCTGATGAGCTATGAAGCAACCATATCCTCATATGGGGGGGCAATACTGCTGTCATGGCGAAGTCCTTCGTCATGGCTGTCAGAAGTGTGGCTCAAACATGGTATTCTTCTCTTCGGCCAGGGACAATTACATCGTGGCAGAAGCTAAAGGATATGCTAGTCACTAGTTTCCAGGGTATCCAGACGAAGCCAGTCACTGCCCAAGCTCTGTTCCAGTGCACGCTGGACCATGAGGAGTACCTTCGTGCGTACGTTCGAAGGTTCTTGCAACTGAGAGCTCAGGTGCCCACAGTGCCCAATGAGATTGTCATTGAAGCCATGATCAAGGGGCTCAGACTAGGACCAACGACACAAAATTTTGCAAGAAAGCCACCACAAACCTTGGAGAAGCTTCTCTAGAAAATGGATGAGTACATCAGAGCTGACAATGACTTTTAGCAAAGAAGGGAAGAAGCCAACAGATACTCTAAGATGACCAAGGGCTTCGGAGGAAGACTCCACCCTAGGCATGTCAGGACGATTCATAACCCTAGCTCAAGCGAAGATAGGGGGGATCATACCCAAGGGCAACATCACAGCTCTCAATCATCAAGGGCACAACAAAGTTCTTTCAAGCCACCAGCTCCAAGAGGTAGAGGGGGCAGAAGCTTCAGAGGAAGATATGGTAATCAGCCCAGGAGACTGTTCTGCCTATTTTGTGGCGAAGACAAGGGACACACCACAAGGACATGCCAAGTCACGGTCCAGAAGCAGAAGGAAATCACTGAAGCCAAAGCATGGTAGAACCCACCGAAGTAGGTCTTGCACACTGCTTCATGCTACTCTTTGTATATCCCGGAGTATGTGGGCAATCAACAGCCTACGACTTTCGTTGCTTCGGCAAATCGCTCCCAAAGCTTCTTGGGCTCAGTTTCCACCACTGCCACCATTGGCGCCTGCCCCGATTCATAATCAACAGCTAGAAGGGCATCGTCAGGTTCATCAACAACATGACCTTCATGAGAAGTCTAAAGCTCGCATAGTCAATAGCACTATGCCCAAGTCGAGGCAGATCTACTGAAGGTGGCACAAAGTTTCCGCCAAAGACTGGTGTTGGGGGCCTTCCTCTTCCAAAGGTCCTCAAAATGCGACTAACCATATGATTTCAATATGACATGGAGCATTACAGGAGGGCTTCGGTTTAGGGATGAAGATGTAGCCTGAAGGTAATAAGAATGGATGACGAAGCTACAGCCGAAGAGCTTCGGCTTAATGTGATGATGAAGACCTAGTATGATGATGACCAAAAGGGGACAAAGACTATTCAATAGTTAATGATTCGTGTTACGCTTATAGATGAATGTCAAGGGCATGAATGTACTTTAACTCGGGCCGCGTCTCGTGCCTACAAATAGATGAACAGTAGCATTGTACTATTCACGCTGAATTGTAATCACTCTCTCGCGTCTTCACATTCGAGCAAGCCAAAGGTATAAATGTAATATTAATACTGTTGATATTCATATATGTTTTAGGAAATGTAAACATGTATGAATTAATGAAATGCAGCTTCTGTCTCCATCCCTTTACATTCTCATTTATATATTAAATGATGAAGGTAAGCCATTCTTGACCTTTGTCTGATGAGCATTACTCCCATGTGGAGATAATGCTTTGAAAGATGAAGGCCCATAATAATTAACAATTGTGTTGCCTTGTTCTTGATCTTCAGCTTTTGAGAACAAATGACCAAAATTGGCGCCCACCTCCGGTGAACTCAAACGACCACCTTTGGTAAGCATCCACCTTCACCATGCCGCCGAAGAAGACAACAGCACCAGGGGCTGCCCTGCAGCCACTGGACACAAACCAGGAGACACTCTCCCTACGAGAAGTTAGGAGCCAAAAGAGAAAGGCTACTAGCCCAACACCTCAGGAGGAGGAGCTGGACCAGGAGATCAAGGACATGGAGGCTATCCACCAACAGGTGCAAAGGAAGAAGGAAAAGATGCTTTGGATCATAGATTTTCAGAGAAAGATCGACAAAGCTACTGAGGAAATCAGTCACCTCAGTCAGGATGACCAAGACCGAAGGCCCCAACACAGGGAGCTTCATCAAGAAAGCCCAATCAATGATGATGAATGGTACGATGACTTTCGTCATGGTAGCTTTGCTTTCGATGATGCTTCTCCTTTGGCAGCAGAGTTGTAGGCTACCCCATGGCCACCATCTTACAAGCCACCTCAGCTCCCCATGTATGATGGGCACTCAGATCCAAAGCAGTTCCTGATGAGCTACGAGGCAACCATATCCTCGTATGGGGGCAATACTACTGTCATGGCAAAGTCCATCATGGCAGTTAGAGGTGTGGCTCAAACATAGTATTCTTCTCTTTGTCCAGGGACAATTATGTCATGGCAGAAGTTAAAGGATATGCTAGTCACCAGCTTCTAGATGAAGCCAGTCACTGCCCAAGCCCTGTTCCAATGCAAGCAGGACCATGAGGAATACTTGCAAGCGTAGTCAGAACGATCCACAATCCCAACACAAATGATGATAGGGCCAATCATACTCAGAGCAGCCAGCACAGCTCACAGTCTTCAGGAATGCAACAAACTTCCTATAGGCCACCATCCACGAGAGGTAGAGGTGGAGATGGTTTGGAGGAAGGTATGGTAATCAACCTAGGAAACTATATTGCCTATTCTATGGCGAAGACAAGGAACACACCACAAGGACGTGCCAAGTCACGATCCAGAAGCAGAAGGAAATAGCTGAAGTCGAAGCATGGTAGAACCAACCCAAGCAGGTTTTGCATACTACTTCGTGCTACTCTCCGTATATCCCGAAGTATGTGGGCAATCAACAGTCTATGTCTTCTGTCGCTTCGGCAAGTCATCCCCAGGCTTCCTTGGCTTAGTTGCCACCACCACCACCACTGGCGCCTGTTCCAATTCATAATCAACAGCCAGAAGGGCAATGTTAGGCTCAGCAACAGCGTGACCTTTGGGAGGAGTCCAAAACTCGCACAGTCAACAGCACTGTGCCCGAGTCGAGGCATGTCTACTGAAGGTGGCACAACGCTTCCGCCAAAGGGTGCTTTGGTCCAATGTATTTTTACTCTTTTTTGTCTCTACATTTTCCTCTAAAAAGATAATACAAGAAGGTTTAAACTTCAGTTTGATGTAATAAGGTTGTGGTTACACCATCAGGTGTAACAAGAACGGATCACGAACCTCCAAAGTCATTCATAAAGGAATGCAGAGTAAGTCAGAAAGCTCCAAAGTCATTTCTAAGGGAATGCAGAGCTAAAATACCACCTAAATCAAAGGTGAAGAAGCTCCAAAGTAGTTACTAAGGGAATGCAGAGCTGAAAAACCACCTAAGTAAACGGTGAAGAGACTCCAAAGTCGTCCCTAATGGGATGCAGAGTCTGGGTGAGTACTCGTGTGGGTTTTTATCTTTGGCATATACATCATTTCGCATCATATCATCATATCATATCGCATAGCATCATGCCATACAGAACTTTGCATCAATTGCTGTGAAAGAAGAGGAGAAATTACTCCTTCGAAAATACCTGGTAGATCATGAAAGAATGCATTGTAGCACAAAAATATGCCTTCGGCAGACATATTTATACACAGGACAAGCATCTTCGTCAGCAATATTACTATGCAGCAATCATGGGAAAATACGCACTATTGAAATGACAGAAGGGAATCTTTTTCTTCATGAAGCATGAAAAGAAGGGAAGGTGTTTTTTCACCAACGGCTCAAAAACGGTATGTACGGAAGTTTCATGCATCACAAAGAAATATATTACAACAATATACACACAAATTGTTTACAAGTGTTTCTTGCAAAACTAGGGATTGTGTTCAATGACATTCAACTAGCAAAAATACAAGGTCCTAGTCTTCAATTAGGACCTTCTCGGCAGCTTCGTTTAATGACTTGTTGACAGCTTTGTCAACAACTTCATTGGCAATTCTAATAGTCTCGAGTGCTTCCTTCAGGGACGGATCGGTCTCTGGATCATATGGCTCCGAAGGGGGAGATAGTTCAGCTACACCAAAGTATGTTTGTTAGTTCTAAAGCTAAAACAAATTCCGAAGCTAAAACACAAAATATCTACCTATAAGCCTAGCCCACTAGGCAGTTTCTTCAGCTCTTTTTGCCACTTCTGAAGCATCATGAGATTCTTTTTTGTTCCTTTTAATGGCATCATCAGCGACTTCTTGTCTGCCCTTCAGCCGTATCTTGGAGTAAAATTTCCCACCTAAGGCAGTAGCTTCGGCTGAAGGGTTTTTGATATCATCAACTGAGAAGGCAAAGTTTGACTGAGCTACAGCCTTAGTATGATCGCAACCAGCCTTCTCCAAGATAGACATGCCCCCCCGGGCACTAGCAAAGGCATAGAAATCCCCCCGATCACTAAGAATTTCTTCAAAAGCTTCAGCTTCCCCGCTGATCCACTGGACAACTCCATCCGGGTCGCCACGGATGAATCTCTGCTCAGAGGAATATGCCCCAACCTTAGCAAAGTTGTCCTTTAATTTCTTGGCGCATTTCAAGGATTTTTCATAACATATTTCTTTGGAAGCACGAAGCTCATCGACATTCTTTTGTGCTCTTGATCTCTTGATCTCGCATATCTCATGCTTTACCGCTTCAACTTCAAATTTTTCGGTTGCTTCAGCAACCTTCCTCTTCAGTTCTTCCACTTCAGCTTTATGAGCTTGTCACACCCGTTTCCCAAGGGACAGAGCCGGGTGCATAGAATATGTGTGCCAGGATCTATTTCCACACATATGTTGACGTCACAAGTGTAATATATCCAAAGAACAATGCATAAAAGCGTAGATAACGTTTATATTAACATATTACACTTCGAACAGACAAAATGTCTTAACCTTTATTCATCAAAGTACAGCGAAACAAGGACATCCATCCACAGGAAGATGACCGGGGTATCACTAGACTAGCATCCATGGAGCTCAGCATCATAACTTCATCTGCAAACTTCTGATCAAAATTTAAGCAAGGGTGAGCTCACTTATGGTCGGGGCTCAGCAAGTGGGGGAAAAACTAATGCAGGTTTAGCAAGGTGAGGCTAAGGTTGAGCTGTAAGCATTTTAGTTGGTCAATATTTTATTAACAACACCTGTCTTACTAATAAGTGTGAATCCCAAGTATTCCCATTAAACAAAGGTATAAGAATATAGTCCTTGCTCATTGAGTTGAAGTAGTTCCTTCCCTCTTCAACCATCCTAGTATGGCTACAAGCAAAAAGAACACCAATGAAACTGATGTAGTCCGACTTGACCCCTCCTCTAACCATCTCATTGAACAGGCTGATGGCTCGCTCACCATGGCCATTCTGAGCACAACCACAAATCATGGCATTCCAAGTAATCATGTTGCAGACACTGCTCATTTTGAATACTCTATAGGCATAGTCTACTGCACCACATTTTGCGTATAGGTCCACGAGTGCGGATTCAACAATGACATCTCCGCAGCCTCTCATCCTTATAGAACGGCAGCGGATTTCTTTTCCTAGCTTCACTACAGACAGACTAGCACAAGATCGCAGATGAGTCCCTAAGCTATACCAGTCATCGTCCTGCTCCTACATATACATCTGTCGAAACAACGAGAGAACCTTCTCATGCGTCCTAGTTTGACAATACCCCTAAGCAGGGCACACCATGAAACTGCATTCGGAGCCTTCATCCTATTGAATAGCTTGCATGCATCCACCATCATACCACACTTGGCATACATGTCAAGTGTGCTGCTCTCCCACACAGGCCACGTGTCACAACCTGCGTGTGTGCCTCCCTACCCTGCCTCGCTCTCTTCTTGTTCCCAAGCGCCGACATCATAGAGCCAAATGTGCAGCCGTCCAGCCAAACCCCATCTGTCCTGAGCATAGCCTGAAACCACCACAGGGCCTCGTCAAACCAGTCGTTCCGCATGAATGTTGATATCAACGAGTGTAGCATATCCCGTCCGGTGCACGCATTTCCTCGAACGCCTTCCACGCGTCACCCAGCGCACCCGAGTGGCGTACAGGTCCACGAGCGCGCTCAGCATGACGCCATCGTCGTCGTACCCTCGCACGAAGGTGGTCCCGTGCACGCAAGCTCCCACGCGGTGGTCGTGCAACACGGCGCAAGCCTTGGCGGAGGCGGAAAGCGCGTGCGCGCTAGGGGCGACGTCATCGTCAGCGCCGTAGCCGCCGGAGGCCATGGTCCTGAGATAAAGGAGCGCGCGGCGCGGGAGACCCGCATGGAGGAATGCAGCAAGGACGGAGGAGTGCGCGACGACGTCGCGGCGGGGCAGGTCGTCGAACGCCCTGAGCGCGTGAGGCAGGTGGTCCGGGAGGCGGACATAGAACACGAGCAGCGCGTTAGCAAGGTAGCGGTCCACGAGGAGGCCCGCATAGGCTGCGCGGGCGTGGAGGCTGTAGCCGAGGCGCGGGGGCTATGGGCGGTGTAGGAGGACCGCGGCGAGGAGGAAGCAGAGCCGGCGGCGAGAAGGTCGCGGGACTCCAGGAGGCGGAGGACAGCACCCACGTCGTGTGGCACGGCTGGGAGCGACATGGTGGTTGAGGTCGCGAAGGCTCCATAGCATCGCGAGGGGGTGGGTCGCACGGCGTTTGCGGTGGAGGTTGTTGAGGGGCGAGGGATCCGTGCGCGGATCAGACGTGGGGGCGAGGACCGGGGATGTTGGTGGATTAGGGGCGGGGGGCACAGGGATGGACGATTGAGATTTGATGGATGTAGATGTATGGGGCGGAGCACGGTCGGATCGCCCTGGATGAAACGAACGGTCCAGATTCACGGATGGCAGAACGAGAAAAGGTAGGCTACCCCTAGAGCCTTAATAAGTTGTATAGATTAAATACACATAAATCGATTATATCAAATATAATTCAAATTTATTTGTGAAAACATGTAAATTATTGCAAACACTGATTTCAAATATTTAACATAAATTTACGAATTTAACAAATTAATCTTTAATTTATTTCAGTCTCACATGCGTATTTTAGAATGAGAAAAATTGTCGCAGTGGTTAGCTCAAAATTAAACGTAGATGATAGGAGGTAGCGTATAAGAAAATTTGGACCTTTATTTTACCTTCGGATTGTGGATAGAAAACAAATCGTCGTGGCGTGGCGTGACAATGGCGAGCCGCTGTGTGTGCAACAACAGCGAGTAGAACACGCGAGGAGCGGAGATGGCACGAGCAAAGAAATAAATATGGTGCCGCGATAGCGTTCCACAAGTAGAGTAGTAAATCATCGACGGTGGGGTTGCTACGCGAGCTCCACACAGGGTTGGGGATTCGGCAAACGACGACACGCACAACTCAACAGCAGGTGCGCGATGCAGAAGTAGGCTAGTAGCAGAGGAGCAGGGCGTGGCAGGAGTGAGCAGAGGGAGGAGAGCTCGTGGCTGTGGCTCTTATAGGCGAGGGAGAGAGGGAATCGGGTTGGAATTACGTGCCTTGAAGGCTATTTGCAGCGTGACGTTGTTGGCTCAAGAAACCGACGCTGTAATTCTCCATTAATAGCGCCATGAAGCTGCACATAGTAACTGAACAAAAAACTACGGCAGGGTGGACACGGCGCGAGGCGTGCGGATGTGGCCCACAGGTTGGCAGGCAAACGCAAGGTCAGCGATGTGGTCCGATGGAAAGGGAGGGTTGGCCGGCGCCATTGATGGCAGTGGCCGAGTGGGGAAGAAGAAGAGTTGGACGCCATTAATGGAGGTAGAAGAAACTGGCCAACGACATGGAGAAGAGGAAGAGGAGAGGTCTCGGCTGCTACGGCGGGTGTGCACGGCATTGACCGTAGCAAGAGGCCAAGCGCAGGTGGGCTGGTGGGAGGCGTGCGTGCTTTTTCAGTTCCTGATTTGGAGAAAGAGAAAGATCTTACAAGTGGGGTCCACCTGCCATAGAGATAGAGGGAGAGACAAGGGTGTACGTGCTGCGTGCACAGGGAGCCGAGCGGTAGTTTTTTTTAAATCCCTTTTTTCTGTTTTTTCTTTGTTTAGATGCGTGCGTTCGTTTGTTTTGTGCTATGTGTTTTTTTCTTTTTCTACTAGAAAAATAAAAATATATAATATATATTTAAATATATTAAAATTGTAATAAATTCAAAGACATTATTTTATAAATGAAAATACCCGATTTAAAAGAATAAGTTATTTTTAGGCAAAAATCTATTATTTAAATAGATTGGGCTTAAGAAACATTTTTTTAAATACCTACAATAGAAATTATTAACCTATCAAAAAGCATGTTCTAAACACTTTTTTTAAATAACAACTCATTCTTATTTTATAAAATAAGATTTTCATAGCAACTTAAATTCAAAATTGGATACATCAAACAAGATTTATGCCTCATCATGAATACATCAAACACTTGACAAAATTTTATGTAATCAAGAAATCATTAAATTTATTTATATCACCATTTGCATTATTTGAAAACATAAATATTTTCCTTTCTACTGAAAATTAATAATATAAACTAAGTTATCTTTAATTGATGGATTTAGGGTGTTACAAAATCTACCCCCTAAAAAGAATCTCGTCCTCGAGATTAGGGAAGGCTAGCAAGAAAACAAAGGTGATATATGGCTTTTTGTAGGTTCTTATTTCACAACAGACTCTTCCAACTTAAGAAACTTATTGCTTCTCCATTTCACAATGTATGCTAATCAGACGACCTTCATCTTTGTAGTAGTAGCAAGCACCTCTTGCTTTGTTATCTTTGCGAGTCAACTTCTTTTGACTATCAACAGGTGATGGTTGATTTTGTGTCTACATGTTAAATACTTGTGCCTGATTTGATTCTCTTGTATGGGTATAGGTAGAAAGATTGAGCAAAGTTAGACTACATAGAGCAGAGAAAACCCATCTATCTAAGGTTTTACCTAGCTAACTGATGCCATTGTGGACAAAAGTCACACAATACACCAACAATCATTTCAAAGAAGCAAATCAATCATGAACACAAGGGACAATGAATTCAAACATACCAGCACAACACAATCCAATTCTACTCATTCAACCAGAACAAAAGATGAGACAAGGTTTGGAATAAGAAAGATATTATAAAGTCAAGGAGTCAGGTAAGAAATAGCGAGGAGTTAGACAAGACATTTTGTTGGTGGCCAAGAGCAAAATAAGATAACCATGAACTATTAAAGTGAGGATAAATGATACAACCAAGGATATGAGGTGAGTTAGGGAGAAAGCTTTATCAAGGAGACAAAATAGAGAGGCATAGGTTTAATATATCAAGGTAGATATTGCGCAAGAGTGGCAATATAATGGCACGAAAGCAAAAGTATAAGAATTCAATAGGGAGAAAGCATTATCAAGGAGAAAAGTAGAGAGGCAAAAGTTTAATATATCAAGGTAGATATTGCGCAAGGGTGGCAATACCATGGCAAGAAAACAAAAGTATAAGAAGTCAAGGGTTATATAGCAATATTAGGGATTAGAAAACCACTTATAATATAATATAATATCGCCATTACCGATCTAGTCGAAAATCTTAATACTAAAGAACTATCCTATCAACCTAGCCAAGAAGTCTGGTAATAGATCCAAGGGATCCATAACAAAACTTCTTGTAGAGTGGGGATAAGACAGAGAATAGGGCATCGTCGAAAGCTTCGAAAAGGTTTCTTCTGGCAGACTTCGCTTCAAGTTCCACAATCCTAGCTTGATCATCTTGCAATGCTTCTCATTAGAACCTTCTGGTAGATGAAGAATCAGACAAGAAGGGTTGAAGATAAAATAGACAAGTTTTGATATAAAGTAAGTTTTTATGGAGACAATTAAGTCAAGTTTTGAACGACTGACTGGGCTTTCCATTTCCAACTAATCTAGCGGCCTGCTGTCACATTGCTTTGATACCACTTCTATCACACCCGTTTCCCAAGGGGCAGAGTCGGGTGCATAGCATATGTGTGCCAGGATCTATTTCCACACATATGTTGACGTCACAAGTGTAATATATCAAAAGAACAATGCATAAAAGCGTAGATAACGTTTATATTAACATAGTACACTTCGAACAGACAAAATGTCTTAACCTTTATTCATCAAAGTACAGCGAAACAAGGACATCCATCCACAGGAAGATGACCGGGGGTATCACTAGACTAGCATCCATGGAGCTCAGCATCATAACTTCATCTGCAAACTTCTGATCAAAATTTAAGCAAGGGTGAGCTCACTTATGGTCGGGGCTCAGCAAGTGGGGGAAAAACTAATGCAGGTTTAACAAGGTGAGGCTAAGGTTGAGCAGTAAGCATTTTAGTTGGTCAATATTTTATTAACAACACCTGTCTTACTAATAAGTGTGAATCCCAAGTATTCCCATTAAACAAAGGTATAAGAATATATCAAAAACACTTAAGTGAAACCACTTAAGCAAACCATTGGCAGATCATCGGATCTCGATTTATTTCCATCTTTAAGTTCAATTATCATGTGAGGAGTCCAGGCTGCTCATAACCGTGAGCACGGCTGATATATCAGTTTTACACTCTGCAGAGGTGGTACAACTTTACCCACAAGCCATGTATCCCATCTAGCCCGGGTTGATCGGACCCTTAAACACTGCCGAGGTGAATGGCTAGGGATCCATTATGAGGCTTTCACAAAATACACTTAATACGAAGCAACCCGCTAAGGTTTCTAAAGACGATGGTGGTGGCACCCTGGGTGAGGTACCTTAGCCAAGAATACGTCCCCATGTTAACGTGGGCTGCCAACACCTACCGCTCCCCCTCTTGCCCATATTTCAGGTAAGGTTGCTAGGCACTAAGCATATAAAGCTAATTACCAAAGCCAGAGCCATGATAGCACTCGTGGTTGCACTGTTATCCTGGGTGGTCACTCCATGTTCCAATTAATTTGAAATAATACTGTTTTAACCATTGGGTTAATGTCATAATTGCCAATTAAATTTTTGGAACATTAATACCAATTAATGAGTGACATTAAAATCATTAAGTTGAGCGGTAGCACAAAATTTGCAAAGCTTAGTAATTTCCCAGGTTAAACAAGGGATACTGTTGGTAAATCTAGGAAATCCTTAGTTAGGTAAAACCCATCAAATTATGCAGTATATCAAAAAGTAAACATTATTATATGCAATGATTGGGTACAAAAAGAATATGCAGAGGGAGAATCCACTTGCCTTGCTTATAGAAAACTTGAGATTCTTCCATGGAATTTATCTTGATTCGCAACTACTGGATCAATTTCTAAATATCACACAAACAAACACCACTCAATAACATACAACATTCACCATATTCCAGAATAAAAGAACACATAGTAATAGGATCGTTTTCACTTCAATAACACATAGCAATGATTGGGTACAAAAAGAATATGCAGAGGGAGAATCCACTTGCCTTGCTTATAGAAAACTTGAGATTCTTCCATGGAATTTATCTTGATTCGCAACTACTGGATCAATTTCTAAATATCACACAAACAAACACCACTCAATAACATACAACATTCACCATATTCCAGAATAAAAGAACACATAGTAATAGGATCGTTTTCACTTCAATAACACAAGCAAAGGTTATAGCAAAATATGTTCTTTTTGAAAAGGTTTAGTTTTATATTTTATAGCATAAAACTTAAGCTTAAAAAATATCTTAATTACAAATAAATAAATATTAGGTTCACCATTTTAATTGTTTATAAAAATCATATGTGGTATGTCTACGATTAAAGGTTCACAAAATAACAAATCACATTATAACATTATTAAACCTTAGAAAAGATATATGTTATATATCTATGGTTAATGAGTTATGAAACACATTATTAAACAATAATTGACGAGAAGCTAATATATATAAGCCTAAACATGTTTTATGTGGAAAGATAATGAAACAAATAATTATCTTTATTTTTATTAAGAAAACACATGTCCTGTATGATTATTAAGAAAGCTATATTTAAGGTTAATATGTAAACTAACATTTTAATTATAAAAAGAATATGAGCACTAATTCCTTTATTTTATCCTTTAGTAAAAACCAAGTGATATATAAATAATATGGATTTAATTTGATGAACATATTAATCACGCCTATATTACTAGTTATGGACAAATTGAAATATAAGGCTAATTAATAAATTATGAGAAAAGATATCTAATCTATTGATTATATTTAGTTTTAATTTAGGAACATATGATCTAAATTATTTGAAAGGAAACTATATAAACTACCATTTTATTAAAACTCTAGGCAATGTATTTATATTTATCGAACTTAACATTAGACTAAATTATATTTTATAAACAAGGATATCTAACTAAATAAATGACTATATTATATTTTTGCTGGTAGAAACGTAAGTGCTAGCTTTTTAATTTCTTGTTAGCAAAACTACGTTTAAATATGACTCCAATTCATATTGCGAAAATACAAAAACCAGTGTAAACATCAATTGAAACTGTTAATCACATAATTATCAATTTGTTTCTAAATTATTTAGATTCCAAATAATCAAATTTACATAATTAAATCTGACGTAGGGGCTAGCTTCTATTTATCTATTACCAGCTAGACGTGACTGATGCATTTACATTTTTCTATACATATCTCATTATAAATAATTATCTCTTGTTTTCTTTTTTATAAAACATAAGGCTATAATTCTATTTAATTTCTTAATTCGAAAACTACACATTACAACAAATATAATACAAACTAATTTACAAAAATAAGTAAATTGTTGCAACTATCAATTCAAACTGATCACCACACTAACACATTACTATCTCAATAGTATTAATTTATTTGGATATTAAATACACATAAATCAATTATAGCAAATATAATTCAAATTTATTTGTGAAAACATGTAAATTATTGCAAACATTGATTTCAAATATTTAACATAAATTTACGAATTTAACAAATTAATATTTAATTTATTTCAGTCTCACATGCGTATTTTAGAATGAGAAAAATTATCGCAGTGGTTAGCTCAAAATTAAACATAGATGATAGGAGGTAGCGTATAAGAAAATTTGGACCTTTATTTTACCTTCGGATTGTGGATAGAAAACAAATCGTCGCGGTGTGGCGTGACAATGGCGAGCCGCTGTGTGTGCAACAACAGCGAGCAGAACACGCGAGGAGCAGAGATGGCACGAGCAAAGAAATAAATATGGCGCCGCGATAGCGTTCCACAAGTAGAGTAGTAAATCGTCGACGGTGGGGTTGCTACGCGAGCTCCACACAGGGTTGGGGATTCGGCAAACGACGACACACACAACTCAACAGCAGGTGCGCGATGCAGAAGTAGGCTAGTAGCAGAGGAGCAGGGCGTGGCAGGAATGAGCAGAGGGAGGAGAGCTCGTGGCTGTGGCTCTTATAGGAGAGGGAGAGAGGGAATCGGGTTGGAATTACGTGCCTTGAAGGCTATTTGCAGCGCGACATTGGTGGCTCAAGAAACCGACACTGTAATTCTCCATTAATAGCGCCATGAAGCTGCACATAGTAACTGAACAAAAAACTACGGCAGGGTGGACACGGTGTGAGGCGTGCGGATGTGGCCCACAGGTTGGCAGGCAAACGCAAGGTCAGCGATGTGGTCCGGTGGAAAGGGAGGGTTGGCCGGCGCCATTGATGGTAATGGAGGTTGTTGGGGGCCTTCGGCTCCCGAAGGTCCTCAAGAAACATAATTTGATAATATTTTCCAAGTGTAATATGTGAACAGGCACCTTCAGAGTCAGGTTGCGAATATACAAGAGCATGGTTAAGACGAAGCTTGACTGGAATGAAAAACGATCATGACGAAGGATAAGGCGATCACGAAGCTATGTGCAGAAAGGCTTTGGCACAACAACAGAAAAGAAGAACCGACTTAAAGATGAAAAGCCAAATTGGACCTCAAAGAATTACTGTAGTTATTGATAAATGTAAAGGGCATCTATGTAATTTTACACGGGTTGCGACCCGAGTCTATAAATAGGTGAACAGTACTCCCGTACTGTTCACGCTGACTTGGCATACGCTTTTTCGCATCACCTTTGTACCTTTACTTTGCATCAGTCTGAAGGTACATTTGTAATTCATTTTTATAAATTTAATAATGGAAATATATCAATGATAATACTGGTAGTATTACTTGCACATTATATAAAGTTGCTCTGTTTTAATCATTTGTCAACCTAACGAAGGTCCTTTCTTTCGTAACCTTCGTCCGAGATTCGTTATACTCGAAGGGATATAACGTTTCTAAGGACGAAGGAGTTCGACATTTAACACTTTTATGTTGTCTTGTTCTTAATTCATAGCATTTGAGAACAAGCCCCCAACATTGGCGCCCACCTCCGGTGAACTCACTTCCACTTTTTGAGTTTTGAAAACCTTCGGCAAGCATCACTTTTGTCATGCCGCCGAAAAAAGCTTCAGCGATAGGGGCTGCTGCTCTGCAGCCGCTGGACCACAACCAAGATGTCGTTTCTCTTAGGGAGGCCCAAAGCCAGAAGAGAAAGGCCACCAGTCCAACGCCTCTGGAGGACGAATTGGATCAAGAAATCCAAAATTTGGAAATGCTCAATCAACAGGTCCAACGGAAGAAGGAGAAGATGGCTCGTCTAGCTGATCTTCAAAAGCAGATAGATGAAGCCTCTGAAGGGCTTCGACATCTCGCTCAAGATGACCAGAATCAAAGGCCCCCGCGCAGAGAGCTTCATCAAGAGGGTTTCTACAACGAGGATGACTGGTATGAAGATTTCCATCACGGAAATTTTGCTTTTGATGATGCTTCTCCTTTGTCAACAGAACTGCAGGCTGTTCCTTGGCCACAGTCTTACAAGCCGCCTCAGCTCCCCATGTACGACGGTCATTCAGACCCGAAACAATTCTTGATGAGCTATGAGGCAACTATATCTTCGTACGGTGGCAACACAACGGTCATGGCAAAGTCCTTCGTCATGGCTGTCAGGAACGTTGCACAAACATGGTACTCTTCCCTTAGGCCAGGGACAATCACCTCATGGCAAAAGTTGAAGGATATGCTGATAACCAGCTTCCAAGGGTTTCAGACGAAGCCAGTCACTGCTCAAGCTTTATTCCAGTGCACCCAGGATCACGAAGAATACCTTCAGGCATATGTCCGAAGGTTCCTACGTCTGAGGGCACAGGCACCAACAGTGCCCAATGAAATTGTCATTGAGGCCATGATCAAGGGGCTTCGGCTAGGACCTGCAGCTCAGTACTTTGCCAGGAAGCCTCCTCAAACACTGGAGAAGCTGCTCCAGAAGATGGACGAGTACATTCGAGCTGACAATGATTTTTGCCAAAGAAGGGAGGAAGCTCTCAGGTTCTCTGAAATGACTAGGGGCTTCGGAGGAAGATTTTATCCAAGGCACGTCAGGTCAATTCACAATTCTACTCAAAATGACGACAAAGCGAGTCAACAGCAAAGGCCACAGTGCTCCTCGCAAGCTTCGGGGCAACAGCAAAGCTCCTTCCGACCGCCAGCGCCAAGGGGCAGAGGCGCCAGGGGCTTCGGGGGAAGATTTGGGGATCAACCAAGAAAAATATACTGCCTGTTCTGTGGTGAAGGTAAGGGCCACACCACCAGGATGTGTCACATTACCATCCAGAAGCAAAAGGAGTTAGCAGAAGCTGCTGCACAACAGAATCAGCCGAAGCAGGTCATGCATACTGCTTCGTACCATTCGCCTTACATTCCAGAATATGTAGGCAATCACCCTGCAGCCTCTGTTGCTTCGGCAAGCCAACCCCAAGCTTCCTGGCAACAGCTTCCACCGCCACCACCAATACAACGAGCTTCACAGCCAGAAGGGAGCCAGCACTCTCACCCCCAGAGGGACTTCAGAGAAGAATCCGAAGCTCGCACAGTCAATAGCACTGTGCCAGAGTCGAAGCACATTTATTGATTAATATCCTACCAAAACAGCAGTTTTTTCGCATTTTTACATTCAGTAGTACTTTTTTGTTAATAAGGAACAATTATGGGAAGTTTAAGTGTCTTTATCGTTTTTCAATTTCTTGTAACACTTTCTCCATAGGCTTGAGTTGCCGAAGCATACGAATTTATGGTGGCATGAAGGACCGTTGTATTGTCAAAAGTTTTTTATAACAGACACAATGAAAATTCTTCGAAACAGTGAAAAGTCGTTCCTAAAGGAGCGCAGAGTAAGTTTTCTAAGCTTACAGCGAAAAGTCGCTGATTCCGCCGAAAGTAAAAGGCGAAGAAGCTCCTAAGGGAGGCTTACAGCGAAAAATAAACGCTGATTCCGCTGAAAGTAAAAGGCGAAGAAGCTCCTAAGGGAGGCTTACAGCGAAAAATAAACGCTGATTCCGCTGAAAGTAAAAGGCGAAGAAGCTCCTAAGGGAGGCTTACAGCGAAAAGTCAACGCTGATACAAAAAGTGTGTGTGCTCTATTACAGGGATGTGTATCTGTGGCACAAACGTCATTTTGCATAACATAACATCATCACATCATTCTGCATAACATAAGCATCATACAGCATATTGCATGTGGAACAAGAAGGGGGTACAGTATTGACCTTTGGAGAATATTTTGGAAAAGAGAAAATCGTACTAAAGCACAAGACAAGTCGAGAAGAAGTGTAGCTTCATTAGAGAGGCAACAAAAAACTTTTCTATAGCGTCGGAGAATATTTTACGAAGCTTGGATAATCTTCACTAGCGAAGTATGCAATTTCTTGTGATATAAGATTTTCTTCACGAAGCATGAAAAGAAGGGAAGGTGTTTTTTCGCCGAAGGCTCAAAAAATGGTATGTATGCAAGATTTCATGCATCGTAAAGAATTAAAACTGTACATGGATTATATATTACATTCAAAGTTACAATATATTACATACGTTACGTTCCAAATTTTTTTACAGTAGCATTTAATCCTCTTTAAGAACTATTTCTGCAGCTTCATTCAGTAGCTGGTCGACAACCTTGTCCATAATGGCTTCGACCATTTTTCTAATTTCATCGTCCCCCTTCGGGTGGGGGCCCGGAGATGCCTCAGCAGGTTCTGAGCGAAGAGAAGATACGGCTATATTACTATTACAAACCGTGAACAAAGTCTGGAATCAAAAATTACAACATAATAAAAATCACTAATTAATACCTATTTGCCCTTCGGGCTCTGTACTTTTTTCGACAGCCGCCGCTACTTTTCTAGCATCATGGATGCCTTTTTCGCTCTTTTGAATAATTTCTTGCACCATTTCTCGGCCGCCGTTGTCCCAGATATCGGTGAAAAATTTTCCGCCGATCATGCTTGCTTCGGCTGAGGGGTCTTTAATGTCTTCGGAGGACAAAGTAGCTTCGGACTGCGCCAAAGATTTTACATGCTCGCACCCTTTCTTCTCTAAAATAGTAGCAATTCCTCTAGCACCCGAAAAAGCACAAATGTCTCCGCGGCTATTCAGGATTTCTTCGAAGGTCTCAGCTTCGTTACTGATCCATTCCATCGGACCTTCGGGATTGCCCCTTGAGAAATTTTCTTCGCTAGAGAATGCACCAACGTTGGCAAAGCTGGATTTTATCTTCTTAACGCACTCTATGGATTTAACATAACATCTTCTCTGAGAAGCACGAAGCTCTTTAACATTAACTTCCAAATGATCTGCCCATTGATCACTTAACTCTCGTTTTGTTTCTTCAAGAATGCGTTCTTCTTTGGCTCGGGCTAGTTGTTTACGAAGATCTTCGATTTCACGACTATGAGCTTCCGCTTGAGTTTTAGAGTTAGCTTCGTCTTCCTTCATTTTTTCCACTAATGTAAGCAGAATTCTGTCCTTCTCCAAGGCTTCGTTTCTTAGCCTGATAACCTCTGTTCGAAGGTTGTTGAGAGCAATGGTGCAGCTCTCGTCTTCAGCATTCTTTTGTGCCCTTAAGGCATTGCTGAGAATTAGGCCCTATTCAAAAAGAATGAGTGGATTAACACAGCAGTAAAGGATTCATTCAAAATCTACAAAATTCAAAATTTACAATCTTCGTACCTTCAGACTGTTATATGCAAGACTATCCGCAAGATCCTCCTTCGTCATGGCGCAAAGGCCAGCTTCAAGCTTCGGGAATCCCATGCTTCTAGCCATCTCCCGGCAGACAGATAGTTCTTTAGTGTCTGGGAGGCAATACAAGAAGTCATCTTCATCTGTCCCATTGAACACTACGGCCCCCTTCGGATACTTTATTTCTCGGGCATAGTGGTTAGCTTCAAAGATCTCTTCTTCGGATAATTTCTTTCCCGAAGCATGTCGTATAATATAATCGTGCATTCTGGAAGATGCTTCGGGAATGGTAGCGTCAATGTCCTCGACTAAAACTGGCTCTGTTATTTTTGTTTTTTCAGTTTCCAAAGTTGCCTCTGTCAATTTTGCCTTTTCAGCTTCCAAATGTTTTACCTTGGTGGGCTCTGAAAGTCTAATCTCAGTTACAAATTGTTGCTTCGAAGCTTCACTAACAAAGGCTTCAGCAGATACTTCAGAAGCTTTAGCAGTTTTCTTCGGAGTTATACTCGAAGATTTAGTTGTTTCCAAAACATCCAGCACATTAACCATCCTTTTTCTTTTTGGAGTTGCTAATGGCCCCTTTTGGCCTTTAGTCGCCTCAACTTTTGATGAAGGACTCAAAATTTCTAATGTTTTTCCTTTTTCAGTTTCTGGTTCTTCCGCTTTCTCTATTACTGGTGCTTTGACCATTTCTTCGGATTTTGGCGCTGTAGTTGGTTCTCTTGCTTCGGTGGCCGAAGAGGCCTCGCCAATAAACTCGGGCACTATGGCCGGCTCAATACAGCGTGGAGGGTGTGTCAACACTTTTACCTTCTTCCTCTTCGGCGCTGGCTCCCCGGAAGCAGCCGAAGCAGTGTCTTTTGCAGAAGAAGTATTTTTTCTCTTTTAACCTCGCATTGGATAATAGTAGTTGGGATAGATAAACCCAATTGCATCAAATACTCGGTTGAGTCTCTTCTTTTTTCGGCCTCCGAAAGCCGCTGATAATGCAGTGTTTTCGGCCTTTGTGTATGCCCCAAGCAATTCATCACTTACATTCTCAATGCTTTTCAGCCAATCATCATCTGGTTCAACAAACTTATCTCCATACTTGAATGTATATTTCAGTCTGATTAGTCCACCCTCGTCAGTTTCTTTAACGGTCTCCTTCGGCATTTCCTAGTTATCTACAAGTAGCCACACTCTGAAGGCAATGTGCTCTTGCATCAAATCCCTGGTCCCAATAAAAGAGCAGACCACCCCGAAGGCCCTCTGACATTCTTCAGCAGCTTCATCCATTTCTACCTTTGGTTTCCGAAGTCCGAAGCGCTGCCAAATAGGGCGCATGATGATATCCTTGATATCTTCCCGAACCTTCAAATCGTTCTTCACATAGAACCATTCCTTCATCCATTCCCCGGGCCATCTCTTCCGAAAGGTTGGCACGGGACAGCTTGACCCAGAGCGGGCACCGAAGCTATAGCAACCAAAATTATTATGATATTGCTCCTTACCCCAGGGTTTCGTCTCATATACTAGCTCGTGTATATTGCAAAAGCTTTTTGCACTTGGCTCCAGGCCCTGGCTCCTCACCGCCCAGACGAAGATTCCCAATCTTATCACTGCCTCGGGGGTAAGTTTATGAAGGTAAATTTGATATATTTTCAGAACTTCTACCACAAACCTGCTCAGACGGAATCGCAGCCCAGCCTTTAAAAAGCTTCGGAAGATCACGACCTCATTATCTTCGGGGGTCGGCGTAGTTTTTTCTCCGTCATCTGCCCTCACGATGGATATATCTCGAAAATATCTTCCCCTCATATTTTCAAGGTGACTTTGCTTTATATTTGATTTTCCGAAGTTTGAGTGACTAGGCCGCCACGGGCGATCTTCGGAGTCCTCCCCACCACTATCCACATCATAACTATCACTGTCGCCAGTATCTTCAGATAAACCCTCCAAAGTTTCCTTGACAATCTTTTCCGTATTGGTCTTCGACATTGACTCAAGAAAACCCAGGTGCATTTCCTCCGAAAGGCTTAGCTTCGAAGCACCAGCAATTATCTTATCCTCAGACATTTTCGCGAATGATGGCAAACTAGACTTGAAACCGAAGCTTAAAAATTCAAGACCGAGCAAATGCTGTCGCGCGCAGGCTAAAAGCTGGGTGAGTAAAAAGCAGGTGGCAAAAGGGCGTGCCAAATAAACTTGCGGTGGGCTTGTATTTATACACCTAGTATGTCGAAAACTGGAGGGCCCCGCTTGTCAATGACTGTTGCTATTCTAGCAAAAGGAAGGTGTTTTTTCGGACCTTCGGCTTAAAGCCTTCGTCCATGTCGTAATATGAATTTATCTTGACAATAAATTGATATTGCGAGGGGCTACTGTTGGGGGCCTTCGGCTCCCGAAGGTACTCAAGAAACATAATTTGATAATATTTTCCAAGTGTAATATGTGAATAGGCACCTTCGGAACAGGCACCTTCGGAGTCAGGTTGCGAATATACAAGAGCGTGGTTAAGACGAAGCTTGACTGGAATGAAAAACGATCATGACGAAGGATAAGGCGATCACGAAGCTATGTGCAGAAATGCTTCGGCACAACAACAGAAAAGAAGAACCGACTTAAAGATGAAAAGCCAAATTGGACCTCAAAGAATTACTGTAGTTATTGATAAATGTAAAGGGCATCTATGTAATTTTACACGGGCTGCGACCCGAGTCTATAAATAGGTGAACAGTACTCCTGTATTGTTCACGCTGACTTGGCATACGCTTTTTCGCATCACCTTTGTACCTTTACTTTGCATCAATCTGAAGGTACATTTGTAATTCATTTTTATAAATTTAATAATGGAAATATATCGATGATAATACTGGTAGTATTACTTGCACATTATATAAAGTTGCTCTGTTTTAATCATTTGTCAACCTAACGAAGGTCCTTTCTTTCGTAACCTTCGTCCGAGATTCGTTATACTCGAAGGGATATAACGTTTCTAAGGACGAAGGAGTTCGACATTTAACACTTTTATGTTGTCTTGTTCTTAATTCATAGCATTTGAGAACAAGCCCCCAACAGAGGTAGAAGAAACTAGCGAACGACATGGAGAAAAGGAAGAGGAGGTCTCGGCTGCTACGGCGGGTGTGCACGACATTGACCGCAGCAAGAGGCCAAGCATAGGTGGGCTGGTGGGAGGCGTGCGTGCTTTTTCAATTCCTGATTTGGAGAAAGAGAAAGATCTTACAAGTGGGGTCCACCTGCTATAGAACAAGGGTGTACGTGCTACGTGCACAGGGAGCCGAGCGGTAGTTTTTTTAAATCCCTTTTTTCTATTTTTTTCTTTGTTTAGATACGTGCGTGTGTTTGTTTTGTGCTTTGTGTTTTTTTATTTATTTACTAGAAAATAAAAATATATAATATATATTTAAATATATTAAAAATTGTAATAAATTCAAAGATATTATTTTATAAATGAAAATACCCGATTTAAAAGAATAAGTTATTTTTAGGCAAAAATCTATTATTTAAATAGATTGGGCTTAAGAAATATTTTTTTAAATACCTACAATAGAAATTATTAACCTATCAAAAAGCATGTTCTAAAACACTTTTTTTAAATAACAACTCATTCTTATTTTATAAAATAAGATTTTCATAGCAACTTAAATTCAAAATTGGATACATCAAACAAGATTTATGCCTCATCATGAATACATCAAACACTTGACAAATTTTTATGAAACCAAGAAATCATTAAATTTATTTATATCACCATTTGCATTATTTGAAAACATAAATATTTTCCTTTCTACTGAAAATTAATAATATAAACTAAGTTATCTTTAATTGATGGATTTAGGGTGTTACAGAGCTTCAGCTTGAGTAGCAAGTTTAGCCTCGCTAGATCTCAGCCTATCCACTTAGGAAAGTAATATCTTATCGTTTTCAAGAGCTTCGTTCCTTAGTGTAGTGACTTCAGAACAAAGATTCCCAAGAGCTATTCGGTAGCTCTCATCTTCTGCTTCTTTCTGGGCCTTTAGAGCCTTGCTTAGAATTAAGCCCTGGAAAACGAAGAGTGAGCACATAACGATGGAAAAGGAAACCATAAAAACAATTTATTTTACACAAGTCAAAGTATACACACCTTCAAACTATTGTAAGCAAGACTATCTGCAAGTTGATCTTTCTACATTACAGATAGGCTAAGTTCAAGCTTCGGATATCCTATATTGTCCATCATTTCCTAGCAGACATGTATTTCCTTGCTGTCTAGTAGACAGTAAAGGAAGTCATCTTCGTCATTGCCACCATATACTAAGGACCCTCGGGGGTACTTCGGCAACCTACTCTTCTGAAAGCTGCTTTCTCGAAGCATGTCGAACAATGAATTCCATCTCTTTAACAGGTGCTTCAGGAGCAGGAGATTTAGATTTCTCATCAACACTCTCTTTCCCCAGAGCTATCGGTGCAATTTCCGAAGGTCTAGCTTCGGCAGGAGCTTCTGAAGGTCCAGCTTCAGCAGAAGTGTGGGCTATGTTGGCATCAACAGTTTTCCTTGAATCTTTAGCCTGTGTGCTAAGAGCTTCGGCAGAGGCAGGAGCTAATGTCTTCATGGATTCCAGAACAGCGTCTAGCGCGATAGCCATTCTCCTCTTCCTTGGAGTCACTGCGGGAATGCTTGATGGCTTCGGCAGTCCTACCACGCATGGACTCAACACCTTTAGCTGTTCTGCTGTCTTCTCTAATTTCAGCTCTTCGGTCGGATTTGTACTAGCCTCGATTGGCACAGCATGACTTGGCTCTATGGCAGGAGCAACCCTTGCACATTCAATAAGCTTTGGCACATCGGTCATCTCAATACGTCGTGGTCTATGTGTCAAAACTTTCACTTTCTTCGCCTTCGGCGCACTAGAAGGCGCCGAAGCAGCAGTTTTTCTTTTCCCCTTTTGTTTCTGAGCAGGAAAACATTAGTCAGGGTAAATAAACCCGATAACATCAAAAACCCTGTTCAATCTCTTTTTTCCCTCGAGCGCCGAAGGCCATCGTCATTGCTTCGTCTTTAGCCCTTGAGTAGGCTCCAAGCAACTCATCACTTGTTGCTTCTATGGCATCCAACCAATCATCATTCGGCTCGTCAAACCGATCCCTAAATCAAAATGTGTACTTCAGATAGATCAGGCCACTTTGGCTGGAGCCAGCTGCAGCCTCTTTCGGCATTTCCTATTCACTCGCAAGGGGCCATACTCTGTAAGCAATATGCTCTTGAATCAAATCCCTTATGTCGATGTAGCTGCATACAGTATTGAAAGCCGGCTAGCATGCTTGCACATCATTTCCAAGTGTGACTGAAGGTCTCTCTGGTCTATGTCATTCTTTACATAAAACCACTCCTGCATCCAAGAGCCAGGCCATTTCTTACGAAATGTAGGCACAGGGTAACTGGTCCTAGAACGGGGCACGAAGCTATAACAGCCAAAGTTATTATGGTAATGTTCCTTCCCAGACGCTTTCGTCTGATAGGATAATTCGTGGAAATTATAGAAGCACCTGGCGTCTAGCTCCAACCCTTGACTCCTCATGGCCCATATGAAAACCCCTACTTTAGTAAGAGCTTCAGGGATAAGCTGATGAAGGTATATTTCGAAAGTTTTCAAAACTTCAACTAACATCTTATGCAGTGGGAAATGAAGTCCAGCTTTCATGAAGCTTCTAAAAACCACCACCTCATTAGCTTCGGGAAGAGGAACGGTGCTCTGTGCCTCTGTCCCTTGGCTCTTACAATAGAAATATCACAAAAGTATCTGCCTTTCATTGCTTCGATCTGCCCTTGCTTAACAGATAACTTTCCAAAAACAACATGGCCTGGCCTCCATGGTCAATCTTCGACTTCTTCATTTCCACTTTCAATGTCAAAACTTTCACTATTGCTGGAATTTTTAGATAGCCCAGCCAACATCGCATTGGTGATTTTCTCTGTATTTTACTTCTTCATAGCTTCGTAAAACCTGGCCAGTGCAGGGTCAGTGATCTTCTTCTCCTCAGCCATTTAGACAATGGTTGCGCAAATGCCGAAGCTCAAAAGCTAATCAAACTTGACAAAGCAGAGAAGATTAAGATGGCATGCACATTACAAGTAGCTAGATAGCACGAAAAATACTTACAACACAGGTCTCTGTATATACACTCAGAACCCATAGTGTGGTGGGACCTGCGAGACAGAATGATTCGCTATTCTAGCAAAGGGAAGGTGTTTTTTCGGACCTTCGGCTAAAGGCCTTCGTTCGTGTCATAGTCTAAATTTGTTACAAAGAAACAAATCAATACTGCGAGGTACTACAGTTGGGGGCCTTCCTCTTCCGAAGGTCCTCAAAAACTCAACTAACCATTTGATTTTAGTATGACATGAAGCATTACATTAGGGCTTCGGCTTAGGGATGAAGATGTAGCCCGAAGGTAATAAGAATGGACGACAAAGCTACAACCGAAGAGCTTCGGCTTAATGTGATGACGAAGACCAAGTATGATGATGACCAAAAGGGGACAAAGACTATACAATTCTTAATGATTCGTGTTACGCTTATAGATGAATGTCAAGGGCATGAATGTACTTTAACTCGGGCTGCGTCTCGTGCCTATAAATAGATGAACAGTAGCACCGTACTATTCATGCTGAATTATAATCACTTGCTCGTGTCTTCACCTTCGAGCAAGCCGAAGGTATAAATGTAATATTAATACTGTTGATATTCATACATGTTTTAGGAAATGTAAACATGTATGAATTAATGAAATGCAGCTACTGTCTCTATTCTTTTATATTATCATTTATATATTAAATGATGAAGGTAAGCCCATCTTGACCTTCGTCTGATGAGCATTATTCTCATGTGGAGATAATGCTTCAAAAGATGAAGGCCCATAATAATTAACAATTGTGTTGCCTTGTTCTTGATCTTCAGCCTTTGAGAACAAGTGACCAACAAGTGCTTTGATCCAATGTATTTTTAGTCTTTTTGCCTTTACATTTTCTTTTAAAAAGACAATACAAGAAGGTTTAACCTTCAGTTTGATGTAATAAGACTGTGGTTACACCATCGAGGGTAACAAAAATAGATCATGAAGCTCCAAAGTCGTTCCTAAAGGAATGCAGAGTAAGTTATGAAGCTCCAAAGTCGTGCCTAAGGAAATGTAGAGCTAAAATACCACCTAAGTTAATGGTGAAGAAGCTCCAAAGTCGTTCATAAGGGAATGCAGAGCTTAAATGCCACCTAAGTCAAAGGTGAAGAAGCTCCAAAATTGTTCCTAAGGGAATGTAGAGCTGAAAAACTACTTAAGTAAAGGGTGAAGAGACTCCAAAGTCGTCCCTAAGGGGATGCAGAGTCTAGGTGCGTACTCGTGTGGGTTTTTTTATCTTCGGCATATACATCATTTTGCATCATATCATCATATCATATCGCATAGCATCATACCATACATCATTTTGCATCAGGAAAAATTGTTGTGGAAAAGAAGAAAAATTGCTCCTTCAAAAATACTTGTTAGATCATGAAAGAATGTGTTGTAGCACAAAATATGCCTTCGGCAGACATATTTATACACAGGACAAGCATCTTCGACAACAGTATTACTAGCAGCAATCGTGACAAAATACGCACTATTGAATCGATAGAAGGAAAATCTTTTTCTTTGTGAAGCATGAAAAGAAGGGAAGATGTTTTTTTCACCAGTGGCTCAAAAACAGTATGTACGGAAGTTTCATGCATCACAAAGAAATATATTACATCAATATACACACAAATTGTTTACAAGTGTTTTTTGCAAGACTAGAAACCATGCTCAACAATTTTGAACTTGCAAAAATAAAAGTTCTACTCTTCCTTCAGGACCTTCTCGGCAGCTTCGTTTAACAGCTTGTTGACAGCTTCGTCAACAGCTTCATTGACAATTTTTATAGCCTCGAGTGCCTCTTTCAGGAACGGGTCGGCTTCTAGATTGTATGGCTCTGGAGGCAGAGATAGTTCAGCTGCACCGCAATATATGTTTGTTAGTTCCGAAGCTAAAACACATTACGAAGCTAAAACATAATAGATGTACCTATAAGCCTTGCCCGCTTGGCAGCCTCTTTAGCCCTTTTCACCGCTTCTAAAGCATCATGTGATTCCTTTTCGTTCTTTTTATTGGCTTCATCAGCGACTTCTCGTCCGCCCTTTAGCCATATCTCGGAGTAAAATTTCCCACAGAGGGTGGCAGCTTCGGCTGAAAGATTCTTGATGTCATCAACTGAGAAGGCAAAGTTTGACTGAGCCACATCCTTAGTATGTTCGCAACTAGCCTTCTCCAAGATGGACGTGGCCCCCCGCGCACCAGCAAAGGCATAGAAATCTCCTCGGCCACTTAGAATTTTGCCAAAAGCTTTGGCTTCCCCGCTGATCCACTGGACAACACCCTCAGGGTCGCCCTGGATGAATCTCTGCTCAGAGGAATATGCCCCAACCTTAGCAAAGCTGTCCTTTAATTTCCTGGCGCATTCCAAGGATATTTCATAACATCTTTCTTTGGAAGCATGAAGCTCATCGGCATTCTTTTGTGCTCTTGACCTTTCTATCTCGCATATCTCATGCTTCACTGCTTCAACTTCAAAATTTTCGGTTGCTTCAGCAACTGTTGGTCACTTGTTCTCAAATGCTATGAATCAAGAACAAGGCAACACAATCGTTAAAGATTAAGGACCTTCGTCTTCCGAAGCATTATCTCCACATGGGTATAATACTCATCAGATGAAGGTCAAGAGAGACATATCTTCATTATTCAATACATGAATAGGAATGCAAAAGGATAAAAATGATGACTGCATCTTATTAATTCATTTATATTCGTATTCCACAAAACATAAATGAATATTTAACAGTATTAATATTACATCAATACCTTTGACTTTCTCGAAAGCGAGAATGCAGGAGAGTGATTACAATCCAGTATGAACAGTACTGTGCTACTGTTCATCTATTTATAGGCATGGGACTCAGCCCAGACAAAATTACATTCATGTCCCTGACATTTATCTATTACCATAACACAAAACATTAAGGACTAAGTAGTCTTTGTCTCTTTTCAGTCATCATCATACTTGGTCTTCGTCATCACACCAAAACCGAAGCTCCTCGATTTCAGCTTCGTCGTCCATTCTTATTACCTTCGGGTTTCATCTTCGCCTTGCTATGTAAAAGAAACCTTCATCCCGAAGCCGAAGCCCCGTGTAATAATTCATGTCATACTGAAAACATATGGTTAGTTACATTTTTTAGGACCTTTAGAGGAAGAAGGCCCCCAACAGTTGCCCCTCGCAGTATTGATTTGTTTCTTTGTAACAAATTTAGACTGCGACGTGAACGAAGGCCTTTAGCCGAAGGTCCGAAAAAACACCTTCCCTTCGCTAGAATAGCGAATTACACTGACCTGCGGGACCCACCAATCTGTAGGGTTCTGAGTATATAAATAGAAGCCTGTGTTATGAGTATTTGTCATGTTGTTTGAGTTGCTTGCATTGTGTTTGCCATTTTAACCTTCCTTGCTTCATCGAGTTTGATTGGATTTTGAGCTTCGGCATTCTAGCAACCATTGTCCAAATGGCTGATGAGAAGAAGATCATTGACCCAGCGCTGGTCGGATTTTACGAAGCCATGGAAAAAACCAACACAGAGAAGATCGTCAATGAGATGTTAGCTGGAATATCTGAAAACTCTAGTGATAGTGAGAGCTTCGATGTGGAAAGTGGAAATGAAGATACCAAAGATCAGCCATGGAGACTGAGCCATGTTATCTTCGGAAAATCAACTATTAAACAAGGGCAGATCGAAGCAATGAGAGGGACGTACTTTCGTGATATTTCAGTCATGAGAGCTAGAGGGAGAATAATGTTCCTCTTCCCGAAGCTAATGAAGTGGTGATTTTCAGAAGCTTCATGAAAGCCGGACTTCAATTCCCTCTGAACAAAATGTTGGTCGAAGTCCTGAAAACTTTTGAAATCTATCTTCACCAACTTACCCCCGAAGCTATTGTTAAAGTAGGGGTTTTTATATGGGCCATAAGAAGCCAAGGATTAGAGCCTGATGCCAGGTGCTTCTGCAATATGTACGAGCTATTATATCAGACAAAGGCAATTGGGAAAGAGCAATATCACAACAATTTAGGCTACTACAGCTTCGTACATCGCGCCGAGGCCAGCTATCCTGTGCCGACATTTTGGAAAAAGTGGCCAGGCTCCTGGATGCAAGAATGGTTTTATGTGAAGGTTGATCTGAGCGAGAGGGAAGATATAAAAGGGATCATTTAGCGCCCTATTTGGTCTCGCTTCGGCATTAGGAGACCGGCCATTACAGTTGGACACGACGTGCAAGCGTGCCTGACAGCTTTTAATGCAGTGTGTACTTACATTGGCATAAGAGACTTGGTCCAAGAGCATATTGCTTATAGAGTGTGGCCACTTGCTCATGGATGGGAGATGCCGAAGGAGGCTGCCGCTTTCTCCAGCCAAAATGGTTTCGTGTATCTAAAGTATACCTTTCGATACAGGGGCCAGTTTGATGAACCGAATGATGACTGGCTAGATTCCATAGAGGCGACTAGTAATGAGTTGCTTGGAGCATATTCAAAGGCCGAAGATGAAGCCATGGCAACTGCCTTTGGAGCTCGAGGCAAAAAGAGGTTGAATAGGGTATTTGATGTCATCGAATTTATGTATCCAGACTACTGTTATCCTTCGCAGAAGCAAGGGAAGAAGAGCAAGGCTGCTACCTCGGCGACTTCTAGTGCGTCGAGGTCAAAAAAGGTTAAGGTTTTGACGCGTCGGCCCAGGCGCATTGAAACGGTCGACGTGCCGAAGCTAATCAAGGGGGCCGCTCCTATTGCAGAGCCAAGTCACTCTATGCTAGTCGAAGCTAGGACAGAGTCGGCTGAACTAGAGAAGGAGGCAGAGAAGTTAAAAGCACTGAGTCCACCATGCGCAACAGAATTATCGAAGCCATCAAGCATCCCTGCAGCAACTCCAAGGAAAAGAAGAATGGCCAGCGTGCTAGATGCTGTTATGGAATCTGTGAAATCATTAACTCCTGCTTCTGCCAAAGCGCCTAGCTCGGAGGGTAAAGTTTCGAAGAAATCTGAGGAGACCGGCATGATGGAGGCTATTTCTGAAGTTGGACCCTTAGAGGTTCCTACTGAAGCTAGACCTTCAGAAAGCGCTCTAATAATCCTGGAGAAAGAGGGCGTTTATGAGAAATCCAAATCCCCTACTCCTGAAGCTCCTGCTACAGAGCTGGAATTCATTGTGCGACATGCTTCGGGGAAGCGTTTATCAGAAGAGCAAATTGTCGAAGCGCAACATTATGCCAAGGATCTGAAGTACCCCCGAGGGTCCTTGGTGTATGGTGGCGATGACGAAGATGATTTTATTTATTTTTTGCCAGACAATAAAGAGATAAATGTCTGTAGGGAAATGGCAGACAATATAGGCTATCCGAAGCTTGAACTCGGCTTATCTGCGATGTCGAAGGATCAGCTTGCGAATAGTCTCGCTTACAACAGCCTGAAGGTGTGTATGTTTTGGTTTGTCATTCTATAATGAAACATTTCTATGGTTTTTCTTACCGTTATCTCATGTTCATTCGTC
This sequence comes from Zea luxurians, assembly GCA_029449295.1. Lineage (NCBI taxonomy): Eukaryota > Viridiplantae > Streptophyta > Magnoliopsida > Poales > Poaceae > Zea > Zea luxurians. Next base: position 20,532,686 of record JAOPSE010000042.1, read on the forward strand.
TTTTTTTAGGGCTTGATTCTGAGCAAGGCTTTAAAGGCTCAAAAAGTTGCAGAGGATGAGAGCTGCAATGTAGCTCTTGGGAACCTTTGCTCAGAAGTCATATCATTGAGAAACGAAGCTCTTGAGAAGGATAGGATACTACTTTCATTAGTGGAAAAGCTAAAATCTAGCGAGGCTAGCCTTGTTGTGGAAGCCGAAGCCCATAGAGCTGAAGTGGAGGAGCTAAAAAAGAAAGTTGCCGAAGTTCCTGAGAGATTTGAAGTCGAAGCAATGAAGCATGAAATTTGTGAAATCAAAAGGTCTAGAGCTCAAAACAATTGCGATGAGCTTCGAGCTTCAAAAGATAAATGTTATGAACTATCCTTGGGATGCGCCAAAAAATTGGACAACTTTTCTAGAGTTGGGGCATATTCTTCTGAACAAAAATTCATTCGTGGCGACCCTGATGGAATCGTCCAGTGGATCGGCGAAGAAGTCGAAGCCTTTGATGAAATTTTAAGTGACTGAGGAGACTTCTGTGCCTTCGCTGGTGCACGGGGGGGGGGCTACGTTTATGTTAGAGAAAGTTGGTTGCGAACATGCTAAGGCTGTAGCTCAGCCAGGATTTGTTTTCTCGGCGGATGACATAAAAAACCCTTCGGCCGAAGCTTCTGCGCTAGGCAGGAGATTTTACTCCAAGGTGTGGATGAAGGGTGGTCGTGAGATAGCTGATGAAGTGATTAGAAAAAATGAAAAAGAATCTCACGACGCCCAAGAAGAAGCAAAACAAGCTGAAAAAGCCGCCGAGCGTGCAAGGCTTATAGGTACTTTTACTGAGTTTTAGCTTCGGAATCCATTTTCAGCTTCAGAACTAACCCACATTTTTTATGATGTAGCTGAACTTTCACCCCCTCTAGAGCCATACAACCCCGAAGCTGACCCGGCCTTGAAGGAAGCATTAGATATAATTAAAATTGCTAACGAAGCTGTTGATGAAGCTGTCGACATACTACTGAATGAAGCCGCTGAGAAAGTACTAAAAGAAGATTAAAACTTTGTATAATTGAGAGTTTTAATGTTTGTACATGGCCTTTGTTTCCTGTAATAGCCAAACATCAAGTATTTGTATATGTGTTGATGTAATGTACTTCTTTGTGATGCATGAAACCTTCGTACATACCGTTTTTGAGCTATTGGCGAAAAAACACCTTCCCTTTCACGAAGAAAAAGATTCTCCTTACGTCACTGCCGACGAAGATTCTCTTCCTGTGCAAAAATATATCTGCCGAAGGCATATCTTGTGCTATAGTATGTTCTTTCATAATTCGGCCAACATTTTCGAAGAAGCAACTTTTGCTTGTTTCTCCATGACTCTTTAGTGATGCAAAATGATGTATGATGCGATGTTATGCAATATGATATGATGGTATGATGCGAAATGTTATTTGTGCCGATGATAAAAACCTCACTAATAGACACCCAGACTCTACATCCCCTTAGGAACGACTTTGGAGTCTCTTCACCTTTTACTTAGGTGGTATTTCAGCTCTGCATTCCCTTAGAAACGACTTTGGAGCTAAGCTCTACATCCCCTTAGGAACGACTTTGGAGCTTCTTCACCTTTTACTTAGGTGGCATTTAAGCTCTGCATCCCCTTAGGAACAACTTTGGAACTTCTTCACCTTTTACTTAGGTGGTATTCAAGCTCTGCATTCCCTTATGAACGACTTTGGAGCTTTGTGACTTACTCTGCATTCCTTTAGGAATGACTTTGGAGGTTTGTGAGCCGCTCTTGTTACACTCAATGGTGTAATCATAGCCTTATTACATTGGACTGAAGGTTATACCTTCTTGTATTGTCCCTGAGGGAAATGTAAAAACAAGAATAAGTGAAAATACATTAAACTAAAACACTCTTTTGCGGAAGCGTTGTGGCGCCTTCTGTAGATGTGCCTCGACTCGGGCACAGTGCTGTTGACTGTGCAAGCTTCGGACTCCTCCTGAAGGTCATGCTGTTGCTGAATCTGTCGATGCTCTTCTGGCTGTTGATTGTTATTCGGGGCAGGCGCTAGTGGTGGTGGTGGCAATTGAGCCTAGGAAGCTTGAGAATGACTTGCCAAAGCAATGGAAGCCGTAGGCTGTTGATTGCCTACGTACTTTGGGATATACGGAGAGTAGCACGAAGTAGTATGGAGCACTTGCTTCGGCTGATTCTGTGCGCTTTGGCTTCATCGATTTCCTTCTACTTCTGGATCGTGACTTGGCACATCCTTGTGGTGTGCCCCTTGTCTTTGCCATAGAACAGGCAAAACAACTTCCTAGGCTAATTACCATACCTTCCTCCACTGAAGCTTCTCCCCCCTCTACCTCTTGGGGCTGGTGGTCTGTAGGAAGTTTGTTGCATGCCCGAAGACTGAGCTATGTTGGCTGCTCTGAGCGTTATTGGCCCTGTCATCATTGGCATTGGGATTATGGATTGTTCTGACGTGCCTGGGGTGGAGTCTTCCTTCGAAGCCCCTAGTCATCTTAGAATACCTATATGCTTCCTCCCTTCTTTGGTGGAAATCATTATCAGCTCGGATGTATTCATCCATCTTCTGGAGAAGTTTCTCCAAGGTCTATGGTGGTTTTCTTGCAAAATATTGAGCTGTGAGTCCTGGTCGAAGCCCCTTAATCATGGCCTCAATGACAATCTCATTGGGCACTGTAGGCGCTTGAGCTCTCAATCGCAAGAACCTTCGAACGTACAGCTGCAGGTACTCCTCATGGTCCTGCGTGCATTGGAACAAAGCCTAGGCAGTGACTAGCTTCGTCTGGAAGCCCTGGAAGCTGGTGACTAGCATGTCTTCAGCTTCTGCCACGACGTAATTGTCCCTGGCCGAAGAGAGGAATGCCATGTCTAAGCCACACATGATGAAGGACTTCACCATGATGGTAGTATTGCCCCCATACATGGGGAGCTGAGGTGGCTTAAGGATGGTGGCCATGGGGTAGCCTGTAACTCTGTTGCCAAAGGAGAAGCATTATTGAAAGCAAAGTTACCATGGTTAAAATCATTGTACCATTCATCTTCATTGACTGGGCTCTCTTGACGAAGCTCCCTGTGTTGGGGTCTTCAGTCTTGGTCATCCTGAGTGAGATGATGCATTTCCTCAGCTGCTTCATCAATCTTCCTCTGAAGGTCTGCCAGCCGAAGCATTTTTTCCTTCTTCTTCTGTACTTGCTGGTGAATCGCTTCTAGGTCCCTGATCTCCTGGTCCAGTTCCTCCTCATGAAGTGTTGGGCTAGTGGCCTTTCTCTTCTGGCTCCTAGCTTCTCATAGGGAGAGTATGTCCTAATTTGTGTCTAGTGGCTGCAGAGCAGCCCCTGGCGTTGTTGCCTTTTTTGGCGGTATGACGAAGGTGGATGCTTGCTGAAGGTGGTCCTTCTGGTTCACCGCAGGTGGGCGCCAATGTTGGTCACTTGTTCTCAAATGCTATGAATCAAGAACAAGGCAACACAATCGTTAAAGATTAAGGACCTTCGTCTTCCGAAACATTATCTCCACATGGGTATAATACTCATCAGACGAAGGTCAAGAGAGAGACATATCTCCATTATTCAATACATGAATAGGAATGCGAAAGGATAAAAATGATGACTGCATCTTATTAATTCATTTATATTCGTATTCCACAAAACATAAATGAATATTTAACGGTATTAATATTACATCGATACCTTTGGCTTTCTCGAAGGCAAGAATGCAGGAGAGTGATTACAATCCAGCGTGAACAGTACGGTGCTATTGTTCATCTATTTATAGCCATGGGACTCAGCCCAGACAAAATTACATTCATGTCCCTGACATTTATCTATTACCATAACACAAAACATTAAGGACTGAGTAGTATTTGTCCCTTTTCAGTCATCATCATACTTGGTCTTTGTCTTCACACCAAAACCGAAGCTCCTTGGTTTCAGCTTCGTCGTCCATTCTTATTACCTTCGGGTTTCATCTTTGCCTTGCTATGTAAAAGAAACCTTCATCCCGAAGCCGAAACCCCCTTGAATAATCCATGTCATACTGAAAACATATGGTCAGTTACATTTTTGAGGACCTTCAGAGGAAGAAGGCCCCCAACAGCAGCCTTCCTCTTCAATTCTTCCACTTCGGCTTTATGAGCTTCGGCTTGTGCAGCAAGTTTAGCCTCGTTAGATCTCAGCCTATCCACTAAGTAATATCTTATCCTTTTCAAGAGCTTCATTCCTTAGTGTGATGACTTCTGAACAAAGATTCCCAAGAGCTATTCGGTAGCTCTCATCTTCTGCTTATTTCTGGGCCTTTAGAGCCTTGCTTAGAATTAAGCCCTGGAAAACGAAGAGTGAGAACATAACGGTGGCAAGGAAAACCATAAAAATCATTTATTTTACACAAGTCAAATTATACACAGCTTCAGGCTATTGTAAGCAATCCTGTCTGCAAGTTGATCATTCGACATTGCAGATAGTCCAAGTTCAAGCTTCGGATATCCTATATTGTCCATAATTTCTCGGCAGACATGTATTTCTTTACTGTCTGGTAGACAGTAAAGGAAGTCATCTTCGTCATTGCCACCATATACCAAGGACCCACGGGGGTACTTCAGATCCCTGGCATAGTGTTGCACTTCGGCAACCTACTCTTTTGATAGCTGCTTTCCCGAAGCATGTCGAACAATGAATTCCAGCTCTTTAGGGTGTGCTTCAGGAGCAGGAGATTTAGATTTCTCAGGAACACTCTCTTTCTCCAGTGCAATCGGTGCAGTTTTTGAAGGTCTAGCTTCGGCAGGAACTTTTGAAGGTTTAGCTTTAGCAGGAGCGTGGGCTATGCTGGCAACAGCAGTTTTCCTTGTATCTTTAGTCTGCGTGCTAAGAGCTTTGGCAGAGGCAGGAGCTGATGTCTTTACGGACTCTAGAATAGCGTCTAACACGCTAGCCATTCTCCTTTTCCTTGGAGTCACTACGGGAACGCTTGATGGCTTCGACAGTCCTATCGCACCTGGTGGACTCAACACCTTCAACTGTTCTACTGTCTTCTCTAATTTCGGCTCTTCAGCCGAATTTGTACTAGCCTCGACTGCACATCGGTCGTCTCAATATGTCATGGTCTATGTGTCAAGACCTTCACTGTCTTCGCCTTCGGCGCACTAGAAGACACCGAAGCAGCAGTTTCCCTTTTCCCTTTTGTTTCCGAGCAGGAAAACAGTAGTCGGGGTAGATAAACCCGATAACATCAAAAACTCTATTAAGTCTCTTTTTCCCTCGAGCGCTGAAGGCCACTGTCATAGCTTCGTCTTCAGCCCTCGAGTAGGCTCCAAGCAGCTCATCACTTGTTGCCTCTATAGCGTCCAACCAATCATCATTTGGCTCGTCAAACCGATCCCTGAACCGAAATGTGTACTTCAGATAGATCAGGCCACTTTGGCTGGAGCTAGCGGCAGCCTCCTTCGACATTTCCCATCCACTCGCAAGGGGCCATCCTCTGTTAGCAATATGCTCTTGAATCAAATCCCTTGTGCCGATGTAGGTGCATATAGTATTGAAAGCCGTCTGGCATGCTTGCACATCATTTTCGAGTGCGACTGAAGGTCTTCTGCTGCCGAAGCGTGACCATATAAGACGTTGAATAATGCCGCTTATATCTTCCTCTGGTCTAGATCGTTTTTCACATAAAACCACTCCTACATCCAAGAGCCCAACCACTTCTTCCGAAATGTAGGCACAGGGTAACTGGTCCTAGAGCGGGGCATGAAGCTATAACAGTTGAAGTTATTGTGGTATTGTTCTTTCCCAGTCGCTTTCCTCTAATAGGATAATTCGTGAATATTACAGAAGCACCTAGCGTCTGGCTCCAACCCTTGGCTTCTCATGGCCCATATGAAAACCCCTACTTTAATAAGAGCCTCGGGGATAAGTTGATGAAGGTATATTTCGAAAGTTTTCAAAACTTCGACCAACATCTTATGTAGTGGGAAACAAAGTCCGGCTTTCATGAAGCTTCTAAAAACCACCACCTCATTAGCTTCGGGAAGAGGAACGGTGCTCTCCCCTCCAACCCTTACAATAGAAATATCACAAAAGTATCTGCCTTTCATTGCTTCGACTTTCCAAAAACAACATGGCTCAGCCTCCATGGCCGATCTTCAACTTCTTCATTCCCACTTTCTATGTCAAAACTTTCACTAACACTAGAATTTTCAGATAACCCAACCAGCATCTCATTGGTGATTTTCTCCATATCCGTCTTCTCCATAGCTTCTTAAAACCCAGTCATTGCAGGGTCAGTGACCTTCTTCTCCTCAGCCATTTAGACGATGGTCGGGCAAATGCCAAAGATCAAAAGTTAAATGAGCTCAATAAAGCAAATAAGGTTAAAATGGCATGCACAGTACAAGCAGCTGGATAGCATGAAAAATACTCACAACACAGGTCTCTATATATACACTCAGAGCGCCATAGCATGGTGGGGCCCGCGGGTCAGAATGATTCGCTATTCTAGCGAAGGGAAGGTGTTTTTCGGACCTTCGGCTAAAGGACTTCGTCCTCATTGCAGTCTAAATTTGTTACAAAGAAACAAATCAATACTGTGAGGGGCTACTATTGGGGGCCTTCTTCCTCTGAAGGTCCTCAAAAATGTGGCTGACTATATGTTTTTAGTATTACATGAATTATTATAGGGGGCTTTGGTTTCGGGATGAAGGTCTTCTCCCTTGAAAGGGTGAAGATGTGGCTCGAAGGTGATAAGAATGGATGACGAAGCTATAGCCGATGAGCTTCGACTTGATGTGATGACGAAGACCAAGTATGATGATGACCAAAAAGGGACAAAGACTACTCAGTACTTAATGATTTGTGTTATGTTTATAGATGAATGTCAGGGGCATAAATGTACTTTTACTCGGGTTGTGTCCCGTGTCTATAAATAGATGAACAGTAGCACTGTACTGTTCATGCTGGATTGTAATCTCTCTCTCACGCCTTCACCTTCGAGCAAGGCGAAGGTATCAATGTAACATTAATACTGACAACATTCATATATGTTTTATGAAAGGCAAATATATATGAATTAATGAAATGCAACTATGGTCTTCATCCTTTTACATTCTCATTCATATATTAAAGGAGGATAAGTCCTTCGTGACCTTCGTCTGATGAGCATTATTCCCATGTGGAGATAATGCTTTGGAGGATGAAGGTCCATAATAATTAACAATTGTGTTGCCTTGTTCTTGATCTTTAGCATTTGAGAACAAGTCACCAACAACAATGGACCTGCTAAAGACAAGAAAATCATCGACTAATACACATCTAACTAACTCAAGGCATTAGACCAAAAGCAGGAACAACGACTTGACTTACCACAACCAGACCTGACTCGACAACCACAATATGGCAACGATCTCCGATTCAATCATTCTATCGAACACCTAGCGAGCATTGCACAACTTTCTCCACTTCACACACGTCGAATTCCTCTCCTCGCAAAACACACATATACATATAAACGTAATCAACAGCTAACCATCGACGCTCGAGTGAAAACTATATGGAATAAAAAATAAAGTGATGCCTCACCGGCAACACACGGAATTGCGATGAGGTGCTAGGATAAGGAGTGGACGTGTCATCGACAGAGGGCTGCAAGAAACAACATTGATTTACAGGTTGGGCATTTCATCAAACACATGGCACACAGCGACGGTGAGGTCTCACTGGTGTTTGACGACACAGCAATTGGGGCTGTCCAAAACAAAGAGACGATAGTGCGGGGCGAGGTTCAGTAGGGCCATGTTGCTGAGGATGCCTAAAGGACAACATGGCGAGGGAATCGAGCAGCTGCGACTTCATTGGTGGCTTGAGGGCGAGCTAGAAAGAGAGGAGCAGGAGGGCAATGAAGGGAGGGGGCACACAAACCAGCAAACCAGGGATGCAGCCATGGATGGGAGCAAGGGGCGGCTGATGTCCATGGTTTGCGACAGGAGGCGAGCCATGGGAGGTGGCTAGAGGCGAGCTCGATAGGGAAGAGTTGCAGGAGGCCCTGGTAACTAGCTAGAGCAGGGAGCCAAGATGGAGATGTGGATCTCCATCACCTTCGTGTGGAGAACGGAGTGATTCTGGAGGACAGCTCAGAGGAGATTCTTACGACACACACCCCATTGTCAGAATCACTAGCCTTTGTAGCTGGAGCGTCATCTTTAGCACCGCCAACACCAGCAGTCCCAGCCCCTACTCCTGGAGGCGATGACCCGGATGATTCCGGCGATGATGAAGATGATGATGATGAAGAAGAAGAAGAGGAGGAGAACACGAGGAAGCTAACAACGAGCAGGAGGACAACTTCGTTGGAATATGGCTTGTCACTGAGCATTATACTTCAATGTTCGAGATGGGGCACTTCCCAAACCTACTGCAGAATGTTCTGCATGCTAGGAACCTACGTCCGACCTCTGTATGACACAAGGCGAGTGTCTAAACCTCCTCGGGCTTGCTACTACATCACTCCATGCATACCAGGGTGATGGATGCAGGACATAGAGGTTTCAGTACTCTATCAGCTCATGAGTCTCTGATGCCACTATCTACCTATGCTGCTTCAGTCAGCAATGCTGCTAGGTGAGCTCGATGGTCTCTCAGCCATACTTACCGGCAACAATTGCATGACACAAGGTACAGACATCTTCCTCTACATCTTCGTGGAGAAAGCCAGACCAGTGTTGTTCTAGGTAAAGCTAGAGAAGATCGCCTCAACACCCTTGTAGGTGTGGTGGCAGGTCTTAACACTGACCTAGACAGTGCTACCCTAGATCTTTCGAGGGTACATGGAGAATTGGAAGAAGCTCACGCCAGGATTGTAGCCCTCGAAGCTCAGCTCGAAGGAAGGAATCCACTTGAAGCCCAAGTCCCTACCATGGCTGTGTCCCCGCCCCGCAATAGGATTCGCTATGGAGAACCAGGATCTATCACCAGGCCACTATAGATTTTTAAGTCATATTGTAATAAGTTCAGTTTGCGATTAGATGATTAAACTTCTTATGACATTATGATTATAATGATAACCATGTGATGGTGATGTTTGCATAATGGTTGGTTTGGATTTTTGCTTGAGTGCAATGCTCTTATGAAATGATGGCCATAGGAACATTTAAAATTAACAAATAACCTTAATTTTAGTTATAAGCTATCCCCCTAGAAGTTTTCTCTACTCTTCACTTATCTGAAGGATGAACTTTCTAACCAACCAGATGGTGAACGATTGCCCAGGTCCCAGAAACACCCGTAATCAGCGTGTTGGTCAGCAGTTGCCACCACCACCACCTAACCCAAACATGGAGCAGTTCATTGCCACTCAAATGCAACTTCTTCAAGGCCTCACTGCTTCAGTGCAGCAGATACAATAGAACCAATATAATTAATAAAACCAATAGCAGAATGCACCCCAAGCTCGAGACAAGCATAGGGATTTTATGAGTCATCATCCCCTACATTTTATCATTCGGTTGATCCCTTGGATGCCGATGACTGGCTTAAAGTCATTGGAAATAAGCTAGACATTACACAGTGCAACGACCGAGAAAAGGTCTTGTACGCCTCCAGAAGACTCGAAGGCGCCGTGTCTGACTGGTGGGATGCCTTCACTGCGGCACACGCAAACGCAAACGCCATAACTTGGTAGGAATTTCAGGAGAACTTCCATACTCACCATATTCCCTCGGGAATAATGAAACTCAAGAAAAAAGAATTCTTATCCCTCACACAAGGAGGTATGACTGTTAGTGAGTATCGAGATCGTTTCACCCAACTTTATCGCTACGCACCGGAGGAAGTCGATACAGATGAGAAGCACCAAGAGCGGTCCTTAGAAGGTTTGGTCGGACCATTGAACTATTATCTACAAAGCCACAACTTTCCTAATTTCTAGACTCTACTCAACAAGGGCAATTGGCCTAGAAAGCAAGAGAAGGGAATTGTTTGATCATAATCAGAAATTCCAAGGACAGTCTAGCAAAAACACCAGACAGAACAACTTGCAAGGTTCTCAGTTTCGCTCTGGAAATCAGAGTGGAAACAATAATTATCAAGTGCAACGCTCCGGACAGCAAGGACAGAGAAACAACCAGAACCAGGAGAGGAACAGCTCTCAGACCGGACAAAGGTCTAGTGGTTATCAGCAGAATCGTCAAGGAAGCGCCATGAACACACCGGCTAAAAACAACAACTCAACTACCCCAGTCCAACCTAGTGGATGCTTTAAGTGTGGTGAACTTGGTCATTATGCCAACAATTGCCCTAAACGCAACCCACAGACACCCCAGGGAACAACAACCAAAGAGCTGATCAGAATACACCTGCTTGTAGAACTGCATAGAACAAGACTCCGCAGAACCAGAGTAAGGGAAGAGTTAATCATGTGACAGCAGAAATAGTTCCTGAGGATGTCGATGTGGTGTATGGTATGTTTCTTATTAACTCCATACCTGCATCAGTTTTATTTGATTCTGGAGCATCTCACTCTTTTGTAACAAATTCATTTGTGAACAAGCATAATATATTAAACTATCCTTTGAAGAGGAAACTATTAATCTGATCACTAGGAGGTGAACTTAGAGCCACTCACTCATGCCCTCAGACTAAGCTTGAGATTAGAGGAATAAGCTTTCTAGTAGAGCTGATAATCTTGGAATCAAGCAAAATCGACGTGATACATGGAATAGACTACTTAACTAAGTATGATGGAGTAATATCTTGTGCTAAGAGGATGGTTACATTAACCAGTTCGCAAGCAGAAAGAATTGAAGTCAATGTTAGTTTGCCAACAACAGTAAAAACCACGGTAAATCAATTGGAGGAGAAATCATTGGAAAACATCAAAATAGTGTGTGAATACCCAAACATATTTCCAAAGGAATTACTAGGTATGCCACCTGATTGTGATATAGAGTTTTCTATTGAGTTATTACCCAGAACTGCATCGATTTCAAAAAGAGCTTACAGAATGGATGTCAAAATTTTAATTGAACTAAAGAACAAATATAAGAATTACTAGAAAAAGGTTTTATTCGCCCCAGTTCGTCCCCATGAGGAGCCCCAGTTCTATTTGTAAACAATAAAGATGGTTTAAGAAGAATGTGTGTCGATTATAGAAGTTTGAACGAAGTAACAATTAAGAATAAATACCCATTACCTCGGATTGAAGATTTGTTTGATCAGATGAGAGGAGCTAAAGTATTCTCAAAAATAGATCTAAGATCAGGCTATCATCAATTGATGATTCGAACCGAAGATGTACCTAAGACAGTCTTTACTACAAGATATGGACTATATGAGTTTTTGGTTAGGTCATTTGGATTAACCAATGCACCAGCATACTTTATGAACTTGATGAATAAAGTATTCATGGAATATCTCGACCAATTTGTGGTTGTGGTCATCGATGATATACTTGTATACTCTCAGAATGAAGAAGCATATGAAGATCATCTGAGACTAGTTCTGTAGAAGCTTCGTGATAACCAGTTGTATGCAAAATTCTCAAAGTATGATTTTTGGCTAAAGGAAGTCGCATTCTTAGGTCATATTATCACAGATGGAGGAATCAAGGTAGACCCCGGTAAAATAAGTGAAATATTAAATTGGAAGCAACCAACAGATGTGCCCAAGATCAGGAGTTTTCTTGGATTGGCAGGATACTACAGAAGATTCATTGAAGGTTTCTCCAAAATAGTGAAACCCCTTACTTCACTACTGGAGAAAAGTAAAGAGTTTAAGTGGGATGAAGCATGTCAAAAATCTTTTGACGAGTTAAAGGAAAGGCTAACCACTACACCAGTGTTGATAATGCCTGATATTCACAAAGGATTTGATGTGTATTGCGATGCATCACATCTAGGACTTGGATGTGTATTAATGCAAGAAGGAAAAGTAATTGTTTATGCCTTGAGGCAGTTGAGGAAACATGAAAAGAATTATCCTACGCATGATTTGGAATTAGCTATCGTAGTGCATGCTCTGTAGATTTAGAGGCACTACAAGATTGGAAACAAGTGTAAAATCTTCACGGATCACAAAAGCTTGAAATACATCTTCACACAGAAAGAACTCAACCTAAGACAGTGAAGATGGCTTGAGTTAACCAAGGATTATGATCTAGAAATACAATATCACCCAGGAAAAAGCAAATGTTGTGGCAGATGCTTTAAGTCGTAAAGGTCAAGTGAACAGCATTACTACCTACTTGATGCCACAGGAATTGTGTTGGGAAATGGAACAACTCAACCTTGGTATGCTTAATAATATGGAAGCAATAGTTATGGAAGTTGAATCTACTCTGGAAAAAGAGATTCGTAAAGGACAAGAATCTAATGAGAAAATTAAAGAAATTAAAGCACAGATTAATTTGGGAAAGACCTCAGATTTCACGGAAGATGAACAAGGCACCGTATGGTTTAAAAAAGAATCTGTGAACCAGAAATCGAGCACCTACGCCAACTTATTTTAAGAGAAGCTCATGATTCAGCTTATTCTATTCACCCTGGAAGTACTAAGATGTACCAGGATCCGAAGGAAAAGTATTGGTGGTACGGTCTGAAAAGAGATGTTGCTATTTATGTTGCACTATGTGACGTGTGTCAATGAGTTAAGGCCGAACATCAAAGACCAGTAGGATTGCTACAACCTCTCAAGGTACCGAAATGGAAATGGGAAGAAATTGGTATGGATTTCATTGTTGGATTACCCCGTACGCGTGATGGCTATGATTCCATATGGGTTATAGTTGACAGGTTGACTAAAGTGGCACACTTTATACCTATAATGACAACTTACTTGGGAGCCCAGTTAGCAGAATTATACATGTTGAGGATTGCTTGTCTGCATGGAGTACCAAAGAAGATTGTATCAGATCGAGGAACCCAATTTACCTCGCGCTTTTGGAAAAGATTACATGAGTCCATGGATACCAAGCTAAACTTCAGCTCAGCCTATCATCCACAAACAAATGGACAAACAGAGAGAATAAATCAAGTGCTAGAGGATATGTTAAGAGCTTGTGCTCTAAAGCATGGTAGAAGTCGGGATCAAAATTTGCCTTATGCTGAATTCTCGTATAACAACAGTTATGAAGCAAGTCTAAAGATGGCACCGTTTGAAGCACTTTATGGACAAAAATGCAGAACACCGCTATATTGGAATCAAACAGGAGAAAGTCAAGTATTTGGTCTGGAAATTCTCCAAGAAGCAAAGAAGCAAGTGCATATTGTCAGCGAGAATTTAAAAACAGCCAAGTCAAGGCAGAAAAGCTATGCTAACAATAGAAGAAGAGAATTGACCTTTGAAGTTGGAGACTTTGTACACCTTAAGGTTTCACCAATGAGAGGAATGAAAAGATTTAAGGTTAAAGGTAAACTATCTCCTTGCTACATTGGCCCATTCTAAATTTTGGAAAGAAAAGGAGAAGTAGCGTATCAGTTGGATCTACCCGATAGTTTATCGGACGTACATGACGTATTTCATTTATCACAACTTAAGAAATACTTAAGAGTACCTGAGGAACAATTACCTATAGAAGAACTCTATGTTAATGAGGATTTGACTTATTTGGAGTACCCAATCAGAATTTTGGAAACATCTCGCAGAATTACTCGGAGTAAAGTTATCAACATGTGCAAAGTTTAGTGGAGTCTTCATTCGGAAGATCAGGCCACTTGGAAAAGAGAAGATGAACTTAGAGCAAAATTCCCCCAGCTTTTCTCAGAAGTTCCTTAATCTAGAGGACGAAATTCTCTTAAAGGGGTAGGTTTATAACACCTCAAAACTATCAACGAAAATAATGCATTTAGATTATTATTGGTAATTATAATAATGATTTTTTCTTTCAAGTGTCTGATCTTATTTATCTTTGGAATATTTTTTGTTTGCTCACATTTGATTGATGATTATTTTTGTGGAATTTCTTTTATATTGAAAACTCAATTAATTAATATGAGCACTTTGGTCCAAAAATAAATTCTTTAATGGTGATATTTTTGGGTATAATTGTTATGAATTTTCAGAAACATTTAAAATATATTTATTTATATTTTTTGGAAAATAGGGATAAAAAGAAAAAACAGTCGGTCGGTTGAACCGGCCCAGCCCAATCGGCCTCCCCCTCTCTTACTCATCGCCACGTGGGCCCCACCCGTCAGGCCTTTCTTCTACCTCTAGCCACGCTGTCGTCGTGCCTTGCGCGCATGCGTCGCGCCCAGCCGGCCGAACCGCCCTGGCCAGCACTCTGGTCATGCGCCTGACCCCGATCTGTGTCCCCTCACCTCCCCTACACCAGAAACTGTCGAGCCCTTCCCCTTCCTCTTCACCCCCCATTTCCTCTCTCCATCAATGGAGTAACGGCCACCATTATTGGTCGATTGATGGAGCCATCGGCGCCCCTCTCCCCTTCCCCCTCTCTCTCTATAAATAGGACCGGTCGAGCCCTTCCCCTCCCAGCCAAACACGCCCAACTCCCCCTTTCCTCTCTCCCTACCCGCGCTCTGCTCATCGGATCTCGCCGCCATCCGCGCCGAGCCCCTGCTCACCGGAGTCGTGCCGTGCTACCCTGTTCGCGGCCGAGCCTCGCCGTGTCACGCCACCCCGTCCTAGCCAAGCCTCACCGGAGTCCACTTTCCCCCTCGCTGATCCTCCCCTGTGCGCGGTCAGCCCAAGGTAGAAGATGACTATTTTACGTTTTAGTCCCTAGATTTGTGTAAAATTAGTTCAGATATTATCTAGTTCACAAACCATTAAAAATAGACCCCTGTTTATTTCTTGCTACTCCCTAATGTATACGTTTAGTTGTAAACCAGCCCTGCAACAATATTTTGGATATGGGTATTTTATATTTCGAAAATAAATAATGTCACGATTCACCAACTTGGTGATTTAATGCTAGAAACGTTTGCGATTAACTTCTCATTTTAGCGCATAAAACAATATTATGTTAGTAGTTGTTTAAGTATAGTTCTACTGATAAAAGAAATTGAAAGAGGTACTATGCCATATCTTCTTGGTTAGGTTAAAATTTAGATTTTTACTAGTCATGACACATGTGTTCATATGCATATCACTTATTCACAAAGAATTAGTAAAATATCTATTTATGTCGAAATAACCATGATTATGTTACTAAAGTCCAAAATTAGTAATTTACAGTAATTCTTATAATATTAATGTTATGTGATTTATAAATAATTTTCATTTAGAAAAGAAAAGATAAAACCAAAAGAATATTATTAGTCATAAAGAAAGTAATTAATTAGTAATTTATTTCTGTAGAATTTGTTAAGTCATTTTATCTAAGCTATGCTAGGTAAAATACTTTTGTGGTCACATACCCATATAATTTTCACCAATGATAATTCAAAGTGGAGATTTTAGTGGATTAATAAAATAATTATGATTTAGGCATTATTTATAAGTATAGTTTGTGTGGTATGCGATTGTTCATGTAATGGTGAATGTTACCCATGTAATGGTGTATGTTTATTTATTTGGTGTATGTTTTCTTTTGTATGTACGATATACGGATCGATATTAGAAGTTGACTGTGTGGTAGACGAACCAAACACGTTCAAAGATGACCCGTAGGACACGTTCGAGCAAGGCAAGTGGATTCTCCCTCTGTATTTCTATTTGTACCCAAGTAATGCATATAATAATGTTTACTCTTCGGATATTTGCATAATTTGATGGGATTTGCCTAAATAGGATTTCCTAGAATTATCAACCCTATTCCTTGATTAACCTGGGATAAACACTATGCTTAGCAATTTGTGCTATCGCTCAACTTGATAAATATGATGTCACTCATTAATGATACTATTGTTCCAGAAATGAAATTTGTATTATAATGTTAACCCGATGGTTAAATAAGATCATTTCGTATTAAATAGAACATGGAGTGACCACCCAGGATAATAGTGCAACCACGAGTGCTATAATGGCGCTGGCTTTGGTAATTAGCTCTATAGACTTAGTGCTTAGCAACCCTACCTAAAAGATGGGTAAGAGGGGCGACAGTGGTTTGGTGGCAGCTCATGTTAACATGGGGTGGTAGTCTTGGCTAAGTTACCTCACCCAGAGGGCCATCAATACTGACGTGGAAACCTTAGCGGGTGGCTTTGTACTAAGAATATTTTGTGAAAGCCTCATAGTGGATCCCTAGACATTCACCTAGGAAGTGTTTATGGGTCCGATCAACATGGCTAGAGAGGATACATAGCTTGTGGGTAAATTTGTATCACCTTTGCAGAGTGTAAAACTGATATGTCAGTCGTGCTCATAGTTAAGAGCAACCTGGACCCTCACATGATAATTGAACTTAAAGATGGACAATAAATTGTGATGCCATGATTCATAAATGGTTTGCTTAAGTGGTTTCACTTAAGTACTTTCGATATAATTTTGTACTTATGTTTAATTGGGAATTTTGGGATACACTTACAATTAGTAAGTCAGGCGTTGTTAATAAATTATTGACCAACTAAAATTCTTACCTCTTATCCATAGCCTACCTTGTTAACCTTGCATTACTCCTCCCACTTGCTAAGCCCTGACCATAAGTGAGCTCACCCCTTGCTAATATTTTGATCAAAGGGTGATGAATAAGACTTTGCAGATAATGTTGATGAGTACTAAGTCTACAGTCACCTTCCTGTGGAAGAGTGTCCATGTTTATTCCATTGTACTTTGATGATGATACTTTTAAGACACTATTGTCTGGATGATGTAATAAAGTTACTCTACTCTCTTTACGCCTTTATTGCATTGTCTTTTGATATATTACACTTGTGACGTCAACATATGTGTGGAAAATAGATCCTGACACACATATGCTATGCATTGGGTTTTGCCCCCAAAACCGGCCGTGACAAATTAGGTATGGTTATTTTGGCAGAACCTCCCAAGTTATTGGCCCACATGCACCTGTCATCATCTCAAAGACCTCAGACGGCTATGCATGTGCACTGGATAACTTAACAGGATCCTTTTGAGTGTCCCAAGGACCCCGGATAAACCACTTATAACTAGGATTGCAAGATTAAGTAAACACAAATCACACCCTAATATCTTTGCAGCGGAAATCTTTATTACAAAAGGTCACAAGTTGCAATAAGATTATATTATACATCATCGGAGTGGATTACAAAAGGGACTCAAAATATTATACTTTGAAATGTTATAAAAATATTTGTAAGTTTAAAATATATGCTAGCTTAAATGATCGTCCTCAAGAAGAAGTATTGAAGAGTTACTTATATGTATAAGAAGGCGGAGCCCACCGGCACTTAGCACCATCCATAACAGAACAAAACTATAACATGAAAAACAACAAGGAATAAAACCCTGAGTACGCAATTACTCAGCAAGGCTTACCCAACTAAAGAAAAGACTCTCAAAGGTATGCTGGCTTGAAGGGATTCAAGGTAAAGCTCATCAAGTTTTAAAGACTCTTTTTGTAGAAAATCTTACTAGGAGTGGGTCCTTAAGCCATCTTTTAATTAGAAAATTAAGTTCTTTCCTAATTCTAGATTTGCCTGATCTAGATCAATCACTTGTGCTAATTCAGCATCCTTTACCAAAAACCTTGTTCCACTTGTTAACTACGGTGCAGGGCAGTGACCAAGTCTTCATGTCTGAGAAGTAACGGTGATCTGAATTGATTAATACCCAGCTGAGGATCTACAACCACATGACATATGTAGCACTTAACCCTTGCATATGTCAACTCGCACCCGAGTTTATGAAGACCGAAACGGGTTCATGCCAACTGAGAGCACAAATACTCCACCGTCCAGCCCCTTGCCACCGAGGGTACACATTACTCTCGCCATCTCTCCACTCCCATTATGTGGTAGCCTTTCTGGTATTGGTCTAGCCGAGGCAAAGCTTACCCATGATGAGGCATGTGGCCAGTTAAAAGGTCCTCGATCAGCAAGCCTACATCGGCTTGGTCCTTAAACGACTCAGACGGAGACACTACACCAAGACTCCCTTCTCGTGCAAGTCACCCGCCCGATCTCATCTTATAAACTTATAACCAAAACTTATAAGCTTACCCATGATGGATTCACCATCATAAGTTTGTTTTTCAAAAAGTTCCCATATCTAGTGTTAGACATCATTATTTTTTAAAACAACTACTAACCTTCTAAACAGGGCTAAGCATCTTTAATTCTTTTTTATAAAACGGGTATCAAGGAATGGTAGCCAATATTCCAAGGAATGGCAATGCATCAATTGTTTAGCACACAACTCCTAGCACCTAATGCATCATATAAGGTGATAAAAATTTTAAAACAACAAGGAAGGGGGTAAATGCACCAGGGCTTGCCTAGAATAACACTTGGTTAGTGTTTGTTAGCTTATCTCCGCTTGACGATCACCTTTTGTTTTGGCACTCGTTCAGTCTATCCATCTTCTAGTTGATCCACCAGCATCACCTTGTGGAGTATCCCACCCTTTTCATCCTCTTAGGGTCAAATTGGTTCTTGTCTTCCGCATCACATGATCAACTAGCATACCTAATGAAATGCATAATGCACATGCATCAATCATATAGAAAATAACACAAACTATGATAATGCTACGCAATAGAGAATTACACATTTAATGGTGAGGTGCTTTACAACACATAAGCAAATATTAGATATCGATATATCACTAAGTACAACAAGCACACTTCTCTAGCTTAAATGGATCTAACTTAAACAACAAGAAATAATATTCTGAACAAGTCCTATACCATCATTAGCTAAGCATGAGACCGAAGGACTAACAATACTTAGACTCTCCCTCTTAGGGCACCAGAAGCTTGGAACAATGAACAGAAGCATTTCGGTTAGCTTTTAGAATTACTATTCTAGACCATTATGAATAGCACATATACTAAATAAAAGACATTGTTTAAACTTAAACTAACAAGTAGAACACTATTATATAGCATAGAGTTCTACAAAACTACTTTCCTAACAACCAAAGAGCTATAGCGCTTATGCGCACTATCCCCCTACAGTTCTCAGGTTTTCACAGAAATAGACCTACAAGGTTACTCACTCTTAAATATTTGGGGAAACAGGCACCATTTAACTATTCCCTTTAATCTGCTATTAAACAAAGGATATAATGACTACTAGAGCAAATTATTGACTTAATCATATAAATTAATCTACCTTTCACATTACTAACTCAATCATACCTCACATAGGTTTACCCACATATTCATCGTATAATAAACAACTAAACCTAACCTTCACAATGACTACTCTACAACCGCGGTCACTAGCACATCGTAAACATCAAATCAACTTAGTTACACCAGACCTACATATCCACCCATGTACTCCTTGCCTAACCTGCATCTCAGACCTAAACATTACTAACAAAACAAATATGACGCCACAAGCAAAGAAGCATTTTCACAAACATCTAACATCATCATAACGTGCCTTTGCAAAACACGAGACTCTGCAAAACACGAGAAACATCACGACTAATAAATCTAGCTAATCCAATTATCATACCAATTAACTGGAGTAGTGAATTCGCTCGCCAATGTCAAGTCGGCTCCAAATCCACGAACACAGTGACAAAAACTGGTTCAGACTTTTCGTCGAACACCAGGTGGGCATCACCCAGGGGTCTTCTTCGCTTCAACATCCAACTACTGAAGATCTCCTCCTATGATTTACCATACATGGAATCAATCCAAGGAACAACACAAACATCATAGCATGGATAATAAACTGGAAATGAATAACGACGTGATTTCTTTGACCTGGCTAGTACTAGAGAGGCGTTCGACGAGGCGTGAGCACGAGGGAGAGGATTGCAAGGCGATGACATAGTGTTGCGACCGAGGATGATAGCGACACTTGTTGTCCAAATAAGAAGATGACGACGAGCATCATGAAGGGAAACGATGACGCTGCTATACACGACACATAAGAGAATGACGATGATGTCAAGTAGCTTGGCATGTGTGAACCGAAGTCAAGGAATCGACGAGACAGAGCCCCATAACGGCAAGATGGACACAGGGGGCAAGTGTTAGAAACATGCTGTAACACCCCGGTATCCACAAACACCCCGAGATGCTACTAGACTTCACTACCAACAATTGAACACTAAGCAAGATAAAATTTGGCAGCGTCTCCTTTGTAATTATAAGCATCGCAGAAGCAAAAGAGATATATCAATACAAAAGGAATCATATTAGTATGATATAATTCTCATTAAGGACAATTAACCACGAATGAACCAGCTTATGCCTACATCATACTCTAAAGTATGAACCTCAAAAGTTAATAGCCCAAGCTAATTATTTGGTTCTTTAAGCAATGTGTGCAATGTGCCGCTACTTCCCACTCCCCTTGATAAGCATCAAGCACCTGCATTGAGTAATGCAAGAGTGAGATGAAACATCTCAGCAAGCAAATTGTTTTGACGAGATATTTAAACCACAAGATGAATTAATCAATGTTTTACAGGAATCACAACTAAGATCAGAAATACTTATAGATATAGAACTCAATAGTCCCAATATAACCAATACCATCTCATTTCCTCGAACAACCACAATAGTTTGTATAACACTTCCCTGCATCAACAATATCTGCAAATATCACTTCAATGAATGCATGTGAATGCAATGCATATGTCCTCTGCCTTCATACCTTTGAGGGTATGAAGCCGCATCGTACCCCTCCTCGAGCAACGTACGATGCTAAGTTGTACCGGTACGGTCAGACCATAGGTCATGACAAAACTTCAGATGCAAATGAATCATGCATTGCATATGGCATGCTACATTTATCAATATACTTCACTTCCTTCACATACAATACAAATCTCAAATAATACTTTATCTTCCTTCAGATACAATACAAACCTCAAATAATACCTCATCTTCCTTCTGGGTGTGAATTAATCTCATGGGTCGTACTCGAACCATAATAATCATCAATATATGATTGAGCATCAATATAATACAATCAAGTAAAGCATCATCATAGAGTTCAATTATGAAAGAATTCAATAATTCTGAATATTAGAGTGTAGGCGATAAAAATAACAAGTCAAAACGGTAGCAACTACCGCTACATTCACTTGCCTTCATCGAAGAAGAAAAATGTACTAGGCATGATCCGGAGAGTAGCCACCTGTTGCGGGCATAAAACTTAGTACAAATATTTTATAAATATTTGCCAACAATCAACAAATTGTTCCTACACTTGAAACCAAGACCCGGTGGAAAAACTCCCACCCTGAACCACATGCCAAACAGCAGCAGCGCTGTTTGTTAATTTTGTATCTTTAAAATTATAACAGTGGTGATATAAAACAAATACTATAGTAGTATCTACACAAAATACTCTACAACTTTGTTATTCAATGGATAATTAAATTTTGCCATCTATAAGTTCTAAAACATCCGACAAGATAACTGAGTGAATCTATTTGAGACAGCAGCATAGTTAACTTCAAAATTCGATATCTCCCAAACTACTCAACCAAAAACTATGAAATTCTGCTTACAGTAAGAAATTTTATCCCTCTATAAAAGTCTCCATAGTTGAAAAAGCTAACTCGGCTATTTACTAGATGAAACCCACCAGTGAACAGACCCGCTCATTTTTGCTAGGCAAATAGGAACAGCCACAGTAAAACAAACATAACTAGAGTTTCAAAATTCATATGAATACAATCTTTATCAATATGGAAAGCTTATGAAATTATCTACAACTTCTTTTACAAACCCAAAGTTTAATTCTGTTGATAAAATTGCCTAAACCTTAAGAGAACATATTCTGCACAGAATTATGAGACTGAAAAACTGCTATAATCAAACTGCGATAACTTTCTGATCTAATGTCCGATTGAGGTGTTCTTCACGGCCACAGAAAGATCTACAAATTATCTACGACTTATAGATAGAGTTTTTATTTGTTTGAGGCCACTAAGACCATGGAAAACTGGCATGAACAGAAACTATCGAATCTACCATTCTGCAGAAACTAAATTCAAGATCAAAATCAAACCCCACATCTAATCCAACCTCTAATCCTTTAATCCCCATGATCCACAACCTCCAAAAGCACATAATTACAGGGAGGAATAAGGATCCTATCCTTACCTAGGGTTTCCCTAAGAAAATCTGCAAGAAGAGATGGGGATAGAACATCTCCTTGATCCTCTCTTCCTCTTCAATCCATCTTGCTCCTTCCCTTCTCGATCCTTGCTGCGCGGTGGAGATTTAGAGGGAGGAGGAAGCAGTGGAGAGGTGGAGGGCGGCTGCATGGGAGGATAGGGGGCGGCCAGCCAAGGGGAAGGGGAGGGGCGGCCAAGTGTGGGGAAAGGGGGGTGGCGGCCAAGAAAGGGGAAAAAGGGGGTGGCCACTAGCGTTTTTTTTTTTGTGGGAGAACAGAAACGATGCCTCATATGACTTCTGACGTAGTATCCACCGGCCCACAACCCTTTTCCCACATCCACGCACCAAAGATCAACTTTTGGTCAACATTTTTTTGGGATATTACACATGCCCTAGAGATAATCATAGAGTTGAGCATATTTCTTTGTATCCATGATATATATATATTGCTTAATTGAATATCCATGAAAGGTACCTTGTATTGATTAGCAATTATGTGAATTGTTTGTGAGATTCTTTACTTGTATGGTTATTCCAATTGATGTCCCTAGTCAGAGTCGATGACTAGCACATGTATTAGTTCATGACTACATTTCACAAGTTATAGACATGGAGATGTTAAACTAATAATGTGGGTGCATGTATGACATGAGGATGTGAAGTAAACAAGTGACACCTAATAAGGGGGTGAATTAGGACTTCTAAAACTTTTTCTAAACTAGGCCACAAATAAATCTCTAGAGCAAAACCTATGCAAATAATCAAACTAGAATGTGCAAACCAGGTTTTGTCTAAGTGTTACTATCTCTACTACAAAGGCTAAGTTTCAATCTTAAGTAATATAAATAGAAAGACAAGATTGAAACTTAAATTCTTAATATAAATGTGGAAGGTAAAGAGCAAGGTAGAGATACAAACTCTTGTGGATGACGTTGGTATTTATACCGAGGTATCCAGAACCACGCAAGGTCCCTACCAATCCTTGTTGGTGTCCCTACGCAAAGGGTAGCCCACGCGAGGGCAAAACACCACAGTCGAGTAACTCTGTAGAGAGCAGCAGGCCTTCTCCACACACAAGTGGTGCTCCGCTTTCGGCTCCTCTCAGACGCTCCCCGCCATCTCCATTATCAAGCTTCCAGATGAAACGCTGCGGGCCTCGTTCCCTCCAGTACACGGTGGCGGCTGTGACACAAACGCGGTTGTCACGGTCTCGCAAGACTCTCGCCCCACTCAGTACAATTACAACGGCTCACGGAAGAGCCGAGGAGTTGTGTGGTTTTTCTAAACTCACTCAACTAACTAGGATTCACCTAGAGCAAGCGCTAAAGCGGTCTAACTAACCTAAGCACTTTGCAAAGCACCTATGCTAACCATCGAGTGATTCTATTAAGCACTTGGGTGTATGAGCACTTGGAAATGTCTATACTATGCCTTGGTATGTTGCTTAGGCTCCCACACCTCCAAATGGCCGGTTAGGGGTATTTATATCCTCCCTCCACACTTCTAGCCATTGGACAGAAAGCAGCAGCTTTCAGTCGATGGGCACACCGGACAGTCCAGTGCACACTGGACATACACTGTTTAGTGTTCGGTGCCTACCACATCAGCCGACCGTTGGATCCGACCGTAACCCAGACTGTCCGGTGCACATAGGACAGTCCGGTGCTATAGCCCGGGAGCACCTGTTGTGGGCCTCTCTGCGTAGATGTCCAGGTGTCCCACCGGACAGTCCGGTGCACACCGTACAGGGTACTATTCACTATCCAGTGCACCACTTATGCGTTGGCTGACTGCCCTTCTTCCTGGATTTCTTCGCTAATTCTTTGGGCTTCTTTTGTTCTTGAGTTTTGGACTTCTAAGCTCTTTTATGTCTTCATTTGAGGTGTTGCATCCTCAGTGTCTTAGTCCAATCCTCTTCGCATCATGTGGACTATAAACATAAACACTAGCAAACACATTAGTCCACAAGTTATGTTGATCATCAAACACCAAAAACCTTTTGAGCCAAATGGCCCGAGGTCCATTTTCCTTACAATCTCCCCCCTTTTGGTGATTGATGACAACACAACCAAAGCAAGCAAATATAACAATCATCTATATGAAAATATGCAATCTACTTGCTAGGATGCATGAGTGTCCCCATAATGTGAGATTATTGACTTAAGCCTCCCCCTAACTCCATAATTCACTTACTTCCTATTTTAGACCAAAAGACCAAAACCACTTGCAAGATCAAAATTTTAATTTGGTGGCGTTTGGTGTTTGATATCATTTTCATTGCTTTGGTCCCTAAAACTTCTCTCCCTTTGGCATCAACCACCGAAAAGGAAGACATTAAAAGCATGTAGGAAGAAAATAAGACTTGTCCTCTTAAAAGATTTAACAATTGGAGCATTAAAAGTTACTATCCTAAATGAGTGTGCTCCTTTGGAAAGAATTTTATCCCCCTTTGAGATGAAGAAATACTCCCCTGACAAAGATCTTCTACTTAGGAAAAAAATATGAGAAATGGAGGAACAAGACATGATTTGATTAGACTGACTTCCCTTATGCATAGGTAACAGATATATTTTGACAGCATATGCATTTTTAGCAACATGGGAAGTATAAGATATGAAATGTAGTCCAATCAAATATTGGAGAAGACATGTAAATGATACCAAATGTAGTCTCAAAGATACCAATTGTAGACCAATTGTAGACTTGTGAGACATAAGAATACTTGTAGATTTATAGTGGAAGCTTATTGTCTTTCTCTGGGGACTCCATTTTCCTTCAATGAGATTACTACACATAATAGACTGGAAAACAGGTATTAGTCTCAAAGACTTAGATTATAGAGTAACCTCCCCTGTAAGTGTGCATACAAGTTTTGAATACTTGTAGGAGACAGGCACTTGATTTTGATATCAAGAGGGGCAAATTATCTATAATCCGAGCTTTGGCACATATAAGTTAAATGATACCAATTGAAGTATTATACCACTTGTAGTATATCAATTGTAGTATATGTCATACGAAAATACCAATTGATGTGTCATTTTCTTAGGAATGTTAAATAAGCTTTGTGTCGTGCTTAATTAAACATTTTAAACAACGTAAGTTTGCTCAAGAATGTGAATTGAAAGTGAGCAATCCTACCATATGATTAACCTAGTACGCATGCATTTTTAATCAAAAGTAAATACTAATTGTACCACTAGGTATGAAAGGTAAAAACTAGATATAGAAAATAGATACGCATATCTAAAAATAGGAAATAAAATAAATCTAGTTACCTTAGTCATGTGTGGGGAAATTTGGGTCCATAGTATACACTAAGCTACTTGGCAATAAACTTGATCCAATATGATGTATCCCATGATATACATCCCAATTTTGCCAAGTCTCCAAATTCCCCGAAGTCCTTCGGACTTCTCACTTCCCTCTTGGGGTCCAAACCTACTTGGTGCTTTTCATGGTTGAAATAATTTTCTTTGGCACCCAGATGCGTTTGGCTCCCTTTCCTTTGTTGGCTTGCTTGTTGGCCTTGATTGTTATCACCTTTCCATTCTTTTTCTTCTTGATTAAATATGGTGTAGCAGCCTTTTTATCCATCTTGTTGATGTAGGTGTTGGAGATTTTGCTTGTTGGCTTTTGCTTGAGCTTTTGCTTATCTCTGGTCTTCGCCTTGCATTGGAAAGACTTGTGGCCTTCTTTGTGACATAGCCTACAAATCATAGTTTCGCCCTCCACAGGCTTGTTCACTCCTGCAGTGGTGTTATCCTGAGAAGGTTGGATTTGTTTGTCTTTGTCTTTCTTGTCATACAAAGCCTTGCCAAGGCGAGCCACTTCTTGTTTTAATTGCTCATTCTCCATTGCAATCTCACCCGAACATGTTTCTATAACAACATTCTTAACAACAACTTGATTGCAGGGATTGGAATTATCAATTAAATCAAAGTAAGAAGTAGAAGCATCTTTCTTAATAATTTCAGGTATTTCAACCAAAGATACTTCTCAGGTGCCACCAATGTCCTCTGGCTTAGTAGTTAGCTCATTATTATGTATGCTAAGAATTTCCATTTTCCCTAGCAAATTTTTAATAGCTTCTTGAGAGCTAGCTAACTTAGCCATAAGTTTTTTATTGTTTTTAATAAGGCTATCATCGGTAGCTGAGGATGGAGCACTAGACTCTAATTGCTCAATTTTAGTTGATAGCTCACAATTTAAATTTGCAAATGTTTCAAATTTTTCTAACAGACCTTTATAATCATTTTGAGAGCTAATCAACTTGTTTTTCAAAGTTTTAAGTTGAGCCTTTTGTTTAGTGCATACATCCTGGAAAAATTTAAAGGCTTCCGCAAGCTCATCTACGGAGAGCTTTCCCTCACCTTCATCATCACTACTGCTTTCATCACTAGAGGATGGAATACTCATTTTACCTCTTGCCATAAGGCACTTGCGTGATGACTGTGATGAGCGTGATGAGGATTGGTGGCTCCGTGTCCTTGGAGGTTTATCTTCGCTTGAAGAGTCATCCCAAGTTTTGACACTTGTAAGCGCCTTGCCTTTGCTCCTCCCCTTTGTGGGTTCGGCCATAGTTGGACAGTTGTCCCTAAAGTGGCCCTTCTCCCCGCATGCGAAGCATCCTCTCTTTCTTGGCTTTTTCCTGTCAATGTTAAAGAGGAGATCCTCGACCTGCAGGGGCACACCCATTTGATTAATCTTGTGGATCATCCCCATTACCTTTTCGATGCGTCGGATTGTTTCTTCATCCACGAAGGATGATGTTGATGGTTGATTATCTTCATCATCATCATCATCACTTTCTTCGTCTTCCTCTTCTTCACTTGAGGAACTTGGAGTGGGAGCCTTCTTTTTGCCTTTTCTTTCATCACATGCAAAAGCATATGGTCCTGAAGAAGTTGGCTCCTCTTGTCGACCCATTTTTCGCGACATTTCAAATGCCGCAATTTTCCCAATCACAATGGTTGGGGTCCTTGTACTCAAGTCCTCCATGTTGTGAAGAATAGTGATGATGCTCCCATATCTTCGTTGTGGTAGTAGGGAGATAATCTTCCTCACAATATCCGCAACACCTAGCTTATTAATGCCAATAGAATTGAGCTCATTGATGATTAGATTCAAACAAGAATACATATCTCTAACAATCTCATTATCCTTCATAGCAAAAGAATTATACTCATTTAAGACTAGGCAATGTTTTTGCTCACGAAAAATGGATGTGTCGTCATGGAGCTCATGCAATTTTATCCAAATCTCATTAGCAGTTTTAATGTAAAAACTTGATTAATAATATCCATGCTAAGAGACTCATACAAGCAATTTTTGGCTCTAGCAATTAAATGAATCTCTTTTTCCTCACTCGTGGTGGGTTTCTCGGGATTCTCGGTTGGTTTCATCCCATCATGAGTGACTCTCCAAACACCTAGATCAACAGCCTCTAGGTAACAAGCCATTCTAGAACTATAATATGGGAAGTTAGTGCCATCAAAGTGTGGTGGCCTATGGGTATTCATCCCCTTTCTCTAAAAAGTGTCGGCTCTTTTACCGGTGAAGCTAAAGCGTTTCAAACGAGCCAAACCAGGTTCTGATACCAATTGATGTAAACAAATGACACCAAAGAGGGGGGTGAAGTAGGACTTCTAAAACTTTTTCTAAACTAGGCCACAAATAAATCCCTAGAGCAAAACCTATGCAAATAATCAAACTAGAATGTGCAAACTAGGTTTTGTCTAAGTGCTGCTATCTCTACCATAAAGGCTATGTTTCAATCTTAAGTAATATAAATAGAAAGACAAGATTGAAACTTAAATGCTTAATATAAATGAGGAAGGTAAAGAGCAAGGTAGAGATGTAAACTCTTGTGGATGACATCGGTATTTATACCGAGGTATCCGGAACAACGCAAGGTTCCGACTTATCCTCATTGGTGCCCCTACACAAAGAGTAGCCCACGCGAGGGCCAAGCACCACGGTCAAGTAACTTCGTAGAGAGCCGCGGGCCTTCTCCACACACAAGTGGTGCTCTGCTTCTGGCTCCTCTCGGACGCTCCCTGCCGTCTCCACTATCGAGCTCCTAGCCGAAACACCACGGGCCTCGTTCCCTCCGGTATACGGTGGCGGTGGTGACACAAATGCAGTTGTCACGGTCTCGCAAGACTCGCGCCCCACTCGGTACAATTAAAATGGCTCAAGCCAGAGCTAAGGAGTTGTGTGGTTTTTCTAAACTCACTCAACTAACTAGGATTCACCTAAACCCTAAAGCGGTCTAACTAACCTAAGCACTTCGCAAAGCACCTATGCTAATCACCGAGTGATTCTATTAAGCACTTGGGTGTATGAGCACTTGGAAATGTCTATACTATGCCTTGGTATGTTGATTGGGATCCCATACCTCCAAATGGCCGGTTGGGGGTATTTATAGCCTCCCCCACACTTCTAGCCGTTGTACAGAAAGCAGTAGCTTTCTGTCGACGGACACACCGGACAGTCCGGTGCACACCGGACATACACTGTTCAGTGTCTGGTGCCTGCCACATCAGCCGACCGTTGGGGTCTGTAGCAGTCAACCGTTGGATCTAACCGTTACCCAGACTGTCTAGTGCACACTAGACAGTCTGGTGCTACAGCTCGAGAGCGCCTGTTGTGGGCCTCTCTGCGCAGATTGTCTAGGTGTCCCACCGGATAGTCCAGTGCACACCGGATAGGGTACTGTTCATTGTCCGGTGCACCACCTGTGCGTCGGCTGACTGCCCATATTCATAGATTTCTTCGCTGATTCTTTGGGCTTCTTTTGTTCTTGAGTCTTGGACTTCTAAGCTCGTTTTATGTCTTCATTAGAGGTGTTTCATCCTTAGTGTCTTCGTCCAATCCTCCTCGCATCCTGTGGACTAGAAACATAAACCCTAGCAAACACATTAGTCCACATGTTATATTGATCATCAAACACCAAAACCTTTTGAGCCAAATGGCCTGGGGTCCATTTTCCTTATATGATGGACTGACCCAACGTGAGATATTGTAATATAGTTCTATTTTTGCAACATGTATATTGTATCCTTAGACATGAGATTGTTGCATGTTCTCAAGGTGTGAATTGACTTACTTAGGGACTATCAAACGCTACTCCATAACTAGATAGTTATAAAGGTAGTTTTGGGTTTGTCAGGAAGCATGATGTGGGGCATGGTCAGTCAAGATGGAATTTGTCCCTCTCTTCTTGAGAGAGATATTTTCTGGCCCCTCGAGTAATTGGATCAAGAAATGCATCGTGGTGCTAAGGTTAAGTGTTAACTAATGAAAGGATTCCAATTCACAATATCGAGAAAGAGAGGTCAGCTTAGAGCCAGACCAAATATCGTGAGACAAAGGGAACAACATGTATGTAATGTTGCAATGGTTTGTCTGATATGATCTTTACGTGCGCATAGGAGTTGACATGTCTTGTTAGAGGCCGCTATCAATTATTGGGCCATGTAAGAGTACTTGGGCCATGTCTATATGTACATGAACCAATAGGGTCACACACTTAAGCAGAAGGAAGCCTAACTGGGATTAGATCCAAAATTAGACAGACTTTAGGGTTACTGATGGGCCTCAGAGTTAGAAGCCCACCAAGACGCCTATATAATGAGGGGCAGGGGCGCGGTTAAGAGAAACCTAATTCACCACCAGTAAACGAGCAGTCGCCCGCGCCTCGCCCTCACCTAGCCACCGTCGCGAACCTAGCAGTTCAGAATGCGGCGCTTCCTACCTGTATGTGTGGATACCTCGGAGGTGTTGCATTTGGAGCACTAGGACGAACCATGCGAGGACGTGACGGTCGTCGATGACTGCACAGCACTGCTCGACGTGTTCATCTACATCGAGACGTCTTCCGCTGTCCTACGCGTCTAGTGGTAATTCCAAGATGTATAACCGCAGTAGATCCTGGTTTTATGGGGTCGAAAATTTTGTTTTGCCCTAGTGTAGCCTCCCCGTAATCCTTTAGTGGTATTGGAGCCAGGTTGTGCTTAGTTTTAGGTCTGGATCTAGGTTCTTGAGATGGATCTACTTATTGCACGGTTTGATTAGATCAATTGGTTATAAGGGTTTGTAGTAGATTGCCTCAGATATGACCGAAGAGATCAGTTCGTCCTTCTCTATTATGTGCGCGACTTGCCCCTACCGGATGGAATCACCATCGGGGCTAACTGTATGCACAACCAGTAGATTGATGTAATAGATCAATGTCATGAGTGTAATCTTCTTCGGGTCGAAAGTCTTGGATTTGGGTTGATTTGATGAATCGCATGAGATTTTCAGCGGCACCGCGGTGGCTATCTGCTGTAGTGGCAAACATATAGAAACATGTTTGTCTAACCTGTTTTTGCAGGACATCTTGTGATTAGTATGACTGTTGTGTGCATATGATGCATATTAAAGAATTATTCATGACCTGCATGTCATGACTAGGGCAATATGGCTGGAGCCATATGTATTGTCCAAATTTAATGTAATGACCTGCATTTCAACATGTGATGATGTGAATCATATATGTAATTTGGTTACTAGCATACGTTAGATAGGTCTTGAAGGACTCATCACCTGAAGGATGCCATACCTATATCATGGAGATGGAGATCATCATGATGGACAAATTATTGGAGATGGAGATCACCATGTGACAGCAAGCCATACCGAATCCCAACTATTGTGTGAATGCATTCTTAATGTTCTACTTGTTCATGTTGCGTATATGTTCTTGCGTGCGATGATATAAGTAGGACGATCCCTCATAAATGTTTAAGCTCAAATGCCTCTCCAAACCTTGCACTATCATAGGTCTCATACAATTGGTGGTGGGTCTATGAAATTAGGGTGCCACCAGTTTTACTTGACTAGATAGGTTTGTATCAGATACGAACTGCAGAAATGGTTGGTTAACTTAAACAAAGTCAGCTCAACGGTTAAGAACTTTTGGGCATAAGGTTGAGAGTCGAGACATAGAGATGTCACCCAACAACAGAAGTCATATATGATATGATTAGAAAAGAGTTGCTTACCAATCTACCTTGTATTCTAGCGGTGATGCTAAAGCTCACCAGTAGACTTGTTAGTTGTGGGTTCTAAATAACTAAGTATCAATCGATGGATATTGATTTAGTGGGAGTAGATTCTATTAAATGTTTAATATGATTTACTTTGTCATAGATATTTTTGTCTTAGTATTTTGCATTTTTTTGTTGTAGATAAATGGCACATAGCACACCAACATTTACTTTGCGATCAATTCTTGAAAAAGATAAGTTAAATGGAACAAACTATACAGATTGGATCCATAACCTCAGAATTGTTCTGAGGACTGAAAAAAGGAAGACGCTTTAGACACCCCACTACTAGAGGATCTTGGCAAAGATGCAACTGCTGCTGCTAAAACCGCTCACAAGAAAGCAATGGATGCTAATCTTGAAGTGAGTTTCCTAATGCTTGATTGCATGGAGCCTGAGTTGCAGGTCCAATTTGAGACAAACCATGAGGCGCCTGATATGATCGTGGCGCTCAAGGATATGTTCCAGACTCAGGCTAGGACTGAAAGGTTCAATGTGTCCAAAGCCTTTCTGGAATACAAGCTAATAGAAAGCACAGCAGTTTCGCCACATGTAATCAAAATGGTTGGTTACAATCAGCGGTTGGAGAAGCTAGGCTACCCAGTAAGCCAAGAGTTGGCCATTGACTTCATTTTGGCATCTCTTCCGCCTAGCTATGGAAACTTCATTACGAACTACCACATGCATGGGGCAGAGAAGGGCCTCAATGAACTATGTGGCATGCTAAAAACAGCAGAGGGTGACATAGAGAAAAGTGCTGGCAGTAGCGCCCATGTGATGGCGGTCCAAAACAAACCCAACTTTAAGAAGAAGGGTAAATCTCAAAAGAAGAAGGGCAAGGCAAAGGATACAGCATCCAAGCCAAACCAAAAGCCCAAGGCTGGACTAGCTGTAGATGCAGAGTGCTTTTACTGCAAAGAACTTGGTCACTGGAAGAGGAATTGCAAACAGTACTTGGTCTCTATTAAGGATCATAGCGGTAAGGGTACAACCGTAACAGGTACACTTGCTATTCACATTACATAAAATTTTCTTGCTGATTCTTATATAAATTCTTGGGTATTTTATATCGGATCGGTTAACTATATTTGAAATCCAATGCAGGGAATGATAAGA
Organism: Zea luxurians; assembly: GCA_029449295.1. NCBI lineage: Eukaryota > Viridiplantae > Streptophyta > Magnoliopsida > Poales > Poaceae > Zea > Zea luxurians. The sequence goes on from JAOPSE010000042.1 coordinate 20,565,077, forward strand.
AGTAGAAGCGTGAAAAGAGAAGTTGATTTCCGAGTAGGCAATAATGCAAGAGTTGTTACGTTGACCATCGAGATGATGCAACTCCACCTTCCATCAGGATTTATTTTGGAGTTAAAGAATTGTTATCTAGTTCCTAGTATGAGTCGAAACATTATGTCTCCTTCATGTTTGATGAAGGATGGTTATTCATTTGCGAGTGAAAATAATGGTTATGTGACCTCTAAGAATGGCATGTTTGTGGCTTTTTCATCCATTATGAATGGGTTATTCATGTTAAATTTTGATGATGCACATATCTGTAATATTAGTGCTAAAAGGCCTAGGCCTAATGATTTACGTCCTACCTACATTTGGCACTGTTGTTTGGGTCATATAAGTGAGAATCACATGAAGAAGCTTCATTCTGATGGGCTTTTAACTTCGTTTGATTTTGAATCATACGAGACATGTGAAGCATGCTTACTTGTCAAGATGACCAAGGCATCCTTCATAGGTTACCTAAGAGGGCATTAGATTCCTTATTGGTGCGCCGCTCATCTTTAGTGCTGGGAGCAGATGGTGGATAGGTGGTGCTCTCTTGAGTGGGATGATGCGCACATCGCTAGCGGGAACGGCGTCTGATGATGCAAGGTCTCTCCCACCACCAAGGCAGCCATAGTCTTGGCAAATATGCAGAAGCATGGGTATGCACGCTTTTTATTTAGGTATATAACACTCGATTAGGCATGATTTCTAACTATCTCGTTGGTTTTCTTGCAGTCGACATCACATGGTGTCCAGCCTTGCTCCATCTTCTTGACGTATGCTATGGCCCATAAGGGTAAGGCAACGTCTGACGTCACCTACAACCCGGAAGACAGGCTCGAGACGTGTGGCAACCCCACCATCTACAACCGCCTAAGTGAGTACACTGCCATGGCACAGGAGGTCCATGGGCCAGATTACAATCTGAGGACCGAGGACATCGACGAAGATGTCCTCATGAGGGTCGGAGGGGGCAAGAGGCATGGGCGGTACTAGATTGCCGACGGGGCAATCGACTCGTCGTCCACTCCAACTCTGTCTCAGGTGCGAGCAAGGAGCACAAGCGCGAGCCTAGCCATACGACCTCGATAGGACAGCTCACATGATTGAATACATAAGTCTAGGTTAGTGCTTCTATGTCTCATCATTCCTTGAGTTATATACCTTCTCTTTGAGTTATTATAACATTAGGGTGAAATATTACAGACCGAACTAGAAGAAGAGAGGAGGGAATGGCAGGAGATGGAGGCAAGGATGATCGAGGAGCGGGAGGCAGAGCGGGTGGCTCCCTTGGTAGATCAGCATAGGATGGCGGAGATGTTCCAGTAATGCAGAGCCTTGATGCCGCATAGGGTTTTGCTCCACCACCTCCATTGTTCCCACCAGCTGATCCTGCTCAGTTCCATACTTCTATCAGTATCAAAATTCTTGTCCTGCATTATATATATTCATCTGGTATAACACATGCAATCTCTTCTCTATGCAGGGACAATCTGCGGCATCCAACAACCCTCATGGATCGCCTAGTCCATCGCCGCACTAGTACAGCCGCCCACCTCGCTGAGATACTTTGTGCACATGATCTTATCTTTGTTGGTATTTTTAATACTTTGTGAGATAACTTGGTCTAAACTCATTGATGTTGGTAATGCTTTGTGAGATACTCGAGACTTATGTTTGTGAGTGTTGGATATTTACGTTTGTGTTCGAACTTGTTTGATGTGGTGATATTTGTGAGATTTATGGTCTTTGTGAGATAAGTGGTGTGTACTATTGGGGGTCTCCTTCTCTACCAAAGGTCCTCAGAATGAACGAAGCCGTTTTGATTCATCTTAACAGATATGTCGAAAGACCAAATGTCAAAGCTAGAGTAGCGAAGCAAGGAAATCAAGGAATACAACAGAGCTTCAACAAGAATCAGAGCTTCGGCTTAAGGTGGTCCTGAAGGTCATACAAGAAACCAAATAAATAGTGAAAAGACTCATTTATCCTTAGTATCTATATTAGGACAATGTATAGATATCAAGGTCATAATTGTAATTTGCTTAGGCTGCGTCCCATGCCTATAAATAGATGAACAGTACCCCCATACTGTTCACGTATTAATTGAAGTCATTCTCCCATTCTCTCCTTCGAGCAAGCCGAAGGTATAAATGTAATTTAATGCTTGTAATGCTTTATTAGCGTGCAATTCAGGTTATGACATTATTTAAATAGGCAAATGAAATAAATGAAGAATTAATATGATATATACATTGTAATATTATCTTTATGAGAGATGAAGACCCGTTCTTCATCGCCTTCATCCTAGTACCATTATCTTTGAAAGAAGAAAATGCTTCAAAGGACGAAGGTCCTTATATTTAATACTTGTGTTGCCTTGTTTTTGATTCATAGCAATTGAGAATAAGTAACCAACATTTGCACCCACCTCCGGTGAACACACTTCCACGACTACAACAATGATTTTGCATAGTCATCAAGCTTCATCACCTACAGCGACAAAGCTCGTACTTCCAATCACAGGTGGTTCAAGCTTCGAGCCAGTCAACAAAAAGTAGAAGAAGGAGGCCCACAAAAAGGTACAACATGTTGGAGTACAAAGACCCTACATCAAATCTAAATGGTCTCATGTGCCAATGACTTAATCTCAACAGGACCTTCAGCTCAAGGACTATCCACACAATGATGCCATGGTTATATCTTGTTTCATAAAAGGATTTCTGGTCCATAATGTTCTAGTGGATACATGCAGTGTAGCGGACATCATCTTTGCAAAAGCTTTCAGGCAAATGCAAGAACAAGAAGATAAAATACATGATGCAACACATCCTCTATGTGGCTTCGGAGTGAAACAGATAGCAGCACTCGGCAAGATTACAATGTTAATTACCTTCGGTTACATACACAACACTAGAATTGAGCAAGTTGTATTTGATGTTATAGACATGGAGTACCCTTATAATGCAATCATTGGAAGGGGAACATTAAATGCCTTCAAAGCAGTATTACACCCAGCATACTTGTGCATGAAAATACCATCAAATCAGGGTCCAATTGCTGTACATGGAATCCAAGAGGCTGCTAGAAGAGCTAAAGGAAACTGGATAGATTCCAAAACTATCCACAATATAGACAAAGCTAAAGCCCACCAGCAACACAAGCATGTAAGGGAAAAGTAGCTTCGGCAGATCAGCCAAAATCCATGCTCTTATGTGAAGATATAACTGATCAAAAGGTGTTGTTTGGATCTCAGTTAACCGAGGAGCAAGAAAAGACCCTAACAAAATTCTTGCTCAACAACAGAGATGTCTTTGCCTAGTCAGCCAATGACCTATGTGGTGTCAATAGAGACATTATTGAGCATTCTCTCAATGTAGATCCCACCATCAGACCAAGAAAGCAGAAGCTTCGGAAAATGTCAGATGATAAAGCTAAAGGAGCAAGGAATAGAGTTAAAAGGCTTCTCAGTGCTAGAGTAATTATAGAAGTAACATACCCAGAATGGTTAGCCAATACTGTAATGGTAAAAAAACTCCAACGAGAAATGGAGAATGTGTATTGACTTCACAGATCTCAACAAGGCATGCCCGAAGGATGAGTTTCCTTTGCCCAAGATAGACTCCCTCATAGATGTGATAGCCACTTCATAGCTCATGAGTCTATTGAATTGCTACTTAGGCTATCATCAGATTTGGATGAAGCAGGAAGATGAGCCCAAGACAAGTTTCATAACTCCCAGTGGTACATATTGCTATCTTCGGATGCTCGAGGGGCTCAAGAATGCTGGAGGAAGCTTCAGCAGAATGACGTCCAAGGTGCTGAGTACTCAAATTAGCAGAAATGTCTTGACATCTGTGATGACATCATAGTCAAGAGTACGAAGCAAGAAAATCACATTGAGGATTTACAAGAGATATTTGCCAAATTTAGGAAAGAAGGCCTCAAGTTGAATCCAGAAAAATGTATCTTCGGAGTAAAGAAAGGCAAATTCTTGGATGCCTTATGTCAACCAAAGGAATTGAGGCTAACCCGAACAAAATAGAAGCGATAGTTCAGATGGAGCCACCGAAGTCAAGAAAGGGTGCTCAGAGGTTGATAGGGAGACTTGCATCATTGAATAGATTCATCTCAAGATCGGTAGAAAGAAATCTACCATTCTTTTGAAGTGTTAAAATCAGTCGAAGTCTTCCAATGGGGATCAACTCAACAGAAAGCTTTCGAAGATTTGAAGCAGTACCTTATACAGCTGACAACCCTAACTCCACCTTCATCAGGAGTTCCACTGCTACTATATGTAGCTGCCTCCCATTTTGCTGTCAGTGCAGCGCTAGTCTAAGAAAAGCAAGATAGACAAACGAAGCAACAAGTCCTAGTTTACTTCGTCTCAAAAGTCTTGAGCCCGTCAAAGAGAAATTATATTGATGGCCTCTAGAAAGCTTCAGCACTATTTTTAGTCCCATCATATAATAGTACCTTCGTCCCAACCATTGAACGATATTATAAGAAATAGAGAAGCCACAGGAAGGGTTGGAAAATGGGCTACAGAACTCAATGTGTTCACTATTGACTTTGTTCATCGATCCAGTCTCAAGCACTAGCATACTTTATTGCTGACTGGATGCCAGGGTCTCACAACAAAGTGCATTCGATAAATGAAGAAGTTTGGACAGTGTTCTGTGATGGATCATGGGGGACCTTCGGTGCAGGTGCTGCAGTAGTCTTAATTTCACCATCAAAGAAAAGGACCTGCTATGCGGCCAGGCTGAAATTTTAGTGTACAAACAACATTGCAGAAAATTAAGCAGTCCTGTTAGGGCTTCGAAAGCTTAAATCCATGGGAATAAGAAGGGTGATACTTAAATCTGATTCTCAAGTAATCACGGGGCATGTTGACAAAAGCAGCAAGCCAAAAGACCCTAAGTTAGAAAAATATCTTGATACAGTCCGAAGGATAGAGGCCTCCTTCGAGGGATTATCAGTAAAACATATTCTAAGAGGAGGTAATGAGCAAGCAAACTTGTTAGCCAAATCAGCAGCACAGGGGCTCCCACTCCCCCAGAGGTTTTCTTCGAAACCCTCAAGGCACCTTCGGTTGAGCTTATGGAAAGGGTTGTGCTCATAATATCACTTGGATATAATGAGGATTGGAGAACAGAGATGGTATCCTTCCTTCACGGCAATTACCCTTCATACGATGAAGTTTACATAAAAAGAATGCAGGCCAGAACAAGGCCATATATGATAATAGAAGGTGAATTGTTTAAACAAGGAGTCTGCTCTCCATTTCTGAAATGTTTATCTAGAACCGAAGGTCAAGAGCTGATGAGAGAAATTCACTCAGGGATATGTGGTGCTCATATTGGATCTAGGCCACTCTTGGGCAAGGTTTTCAGGCAAGGCTTCTACTAGCCAAAAGTTGCATCGGTTGCAGCGGATTTGGTGTAGAAATGTGACAATTGCCAGAGGTGTGCCAGGGACCAAAAACAACTTTCATCTCTAACGCAGTTAATTCAGCCTACCTAGCCATTACAGAGATGGGGGTTAGACTTATTGGGACCATAGCCACCAGCTCAAGGAAATCTAAGATATGTTGTGGTAGCACTTGAACATTTCTCCAAATGGATCGAAGCTAAACCACTAGCGACAATAACATCAACCACAGTTCAAAAGTTTTTCTGGCAAAATGTTATCTATCGCTTTGGAGTGCTGAAGGCCATTACAGTGGATAATGGAGCATAGTTTGACTCCAAAGCATTCAAGGCCTTCTGCGATTAGATTGGAACAAAGATACATTTCATATTAGTTAGGCATCTAGAATCCAATGGTCTAGTGGAACGAGCAAATCGAATCATCCTCACAGAAATAATGAGGTCAATATTTAATCTACCAAAGGGAAAATGGCCAGAAGAATTAATAAAAAGTTGTGTGGAACCATAACACTATAGTTTCAAGATCATCAGGCTTCACTCCATTTAAACTTTTGTTTGGAGACAAAGCAATAACCCCGGAAGAGGCGAAGACAGGGTCGATAAGGACTCTAGCTTTGGCAGAGGATGAAGATATCTGCAAAGTATCAAAAGACTCAATAGAAGGGGTTAGGTTCCAGACAATAGATCATATTAATGAATACCAAGCCAAAACAGAAAAGTTAGGCTAAAGAATATTAAGCCAGAGCATTTTGTGCTTCGAAGAATAGCTAGACCAGAGACTGTAGGGAAGTTACGGCTCAAGTGGGAGGGCCCCTTCTTAGTGGTATCTTCGTCAAGACCAGGATCTTATAGACTAAGAGATATGGAAGGAAATGACATTCCAAGATCTTGGAATGCAGATGAGCTTCGGAGATATTATGTGTAACAACCATGTAATTTTTTTCCTTTCCTATGATTTCATTTTTTCCTTTCAAGTGGAGAGAAAGGTTTAATGGGGCCATAGGCTGTAATTTTCATTTTCTTTTTATAGCCCTATTCAATACAAGGGCAAATTTCCCCCCATATGTAAAATGTAAGGATCTGAGACTACACCATCGAGTGTAAAACATGAAGAAGCTCCAAAGTCGTTCCTAAGGGAATGCAGAGCTAAAATGCCACCTAGTAAAGGTGAAGAAGCTCCAAAGTCGTTCCTAAGGGGATGAAGAGCTAAAATACCACCTAGTAAAGGTGAAGAAGCTCTAAAGCCGTTCCTAAGGAGATGCAGAGTTAAAATACCACCTAGTAAAGGTGAAGAGACTCTAAAGTCATTCCTAAGGGGATGCAGAGCTTGTGTGTGTGAATTTTTCTTACCTTTGGCATACATTCGTATAACGCATCACATCATAATTTGCATTCATACAAGCATTCATTATAGACATATTAGCATCATCGCATCATGGCATTACACATGAGAAACTAATGACAAGTTTACAATGCTTCATTGTGAACGAAAAGAAGGGAAGGTGTTTTTCGCCTATCGGCTCAAAAACAATAACATGGTTTCGTCCACAGCAAAGCAAGCGAGAACAAAAGAAGGTAATATTGCAAGGTAATAGTATACAGTTACAAGGAATGTTTAACTACATTGTTTTTTTGCATTTAACTACATTTTACACAAATTCTACAAGAATATCTTCAGGGCTTCGCTAGAAATTTTCAGCTTCGGCTCTCCATTCTCCACCAACGCCATCTTCAGCTTTGGCTCTTCATTTTCCACCGTCGTTAGTCTAAAAAATAGCATCATATTAATACTCAGCAGCAACAAGAAGGAAGGAAGCAGAAGGAAGTAAACAAAAATGTTTTCCAACTTTGTCAAGTAGTGCTCGAGCTTCATTTCCAGCAACTTCTCGGCCGCCTTTCATCCAAATCTGGGTAACAAATCTGTTACCCACGCTTCCGGCTTCACCAAGAATATTGTCAAGGTCAGTTGAAGAAATGTTGAAGGTAGGTTTATTGATGCTTTTAAAGATTCGCAGCAGTCCCTCGGGTAGCCACTAATGTGCAGAAGTCGCCATGCCCTACCATAACTTCGTCAAAATCATTAATTTCTTTCTCAACCCATACAAGCGCTTTCAAAATGTTGTCGGTAGAATTTTTGGCGTCCCCTCAAACTACTCTGACTGAATTGACAATTTCTCACAATCGTGAAGAGCATCGAGTTGCAAAGCCGAAGCAGGTATCCCAAAGTGTTTTTAAAGCTTCAGACAATTTGGAACTTTTTTCTGCTTCATCTTTAACCTTTTGGTTTAATTCTTCGGCATCACGCTCAAAACAGGTTACAGTATCTTCAAAAGTTGACTTTACTTGATCAAGTTCTTTGCTCAATCCATCCAATTTTTTGTTTTGATCCGAAATTTGTATGACTTGGTTTTTGTTGTGAAGGTGAGCTTCAACAAGATTTACTTCGGCATTTTTGTTGTGAAGGTGAGCTTCAGCAAGATTTGCTTCGGTAGCCTTGAACTTAGAGTTCTTTTCTTCTAACAAGTTTTCAATGTTTCACCTTCTCTTCCAAATCGCTGATAATAACCTCGTTCTTCTTATCTTCACTATCTTGTTGCAACTTCAAGGATTTGCTTAGAAGGAAGCTCTGTTACAAAAACCAAAGCTACATAACCTTTTAACCCTTAAGATTTGAAAACCAATGAATTAGAAGAAGAAACAATAAACTTTGTACCTTAAAATTCGAGTAAAATAAGCTGCCAGTGATATGCTGCTTCCTATAGTTGCTAGATCCCGTTCAAGCTTCGGAAATCCAATGCTTTTTGATATAGTATTAACAATTTTTGCCCCGGTGCGATCAGGGATGCACCCTAGAATCTCTTCGTCAACACCACCAAAAAGCACAGACTCGGGCTGGTAGCCACCCGCAATAGCAAACTCTCTTAACTAAGAAATGTCTTCTTCAGAGAGCTGCTGGCCACCCAGTTGCCATAGATCAAAATCCTTGCTCTCCGAAGAAGTTTCTTATATTTCCTTCATCTTCGAAACTGCAACTTCGGCAGCAGTGACATCACCCATTCCCCTCTCGGGAACCACATTAGCTATAATTCTATCAATTTCTGATAGCATGGTCCCGAGCAGGCCCCCACTGCTTTCGGCTTCATTCTCTACTTCAGTAGCTTTGACAGTAGCGGGGAGAGCAACTTTTTCTATTGTGACCGATGGGGAGTCTTGTGTATAGCCATCTTCACAGCCACCATACGTTGTTTTTTCGGAACATTTCCATCCCCCCAATCACCAAAGCATCCTTTTTTTCTCCCTTCTTCAGCACCTTTTTCAGTTCCCTTCTCCTTTGACTGCAATAAGCTAGTTAGATCTGAATATAGAGGACTTAGCAAAGCAAAGGGAAGGGTTCAGTCATTACCTTCAGGATCTCTGTTGCACTAATAGAGGAAGACGAAGAGGTACCAAGGATCTTTTCTGGCGAATTATGCACCTTCTTCTCAGTGTGGCCCAAGTTCGAAGATTTTCGCTTCTTAGGAGCCAAAGGCTTCGGCTCCCCTGAAACTTTTCATTTATTTGCTACAGCTTTCTGCCTATCTTCTTTGATCGACCTTATTGCTTGCCTTTTCAAAATACTTACAACTCTCTTTTTCTTTACTCCCCCAGCTTCTTCTTCAAATTTTTCATAGTCAGGATATTCGAAGCCAAGGGCATCCATCACTCAATTCAACCTTCGCTTCTTTCGAGTGCCAAAGGCAGCGGTCATTAGTTGGTCTTTTTTCTTGGTATAATTACCAAAAATCTCATTACACATCGTTTCTATCATTTCTAGTCACTCGACACAGGGGCCGCTGAAGGCATTCTGGAACTTGAAACGATATGGCAGCCTTACAAGCTCAAGTTTCTTTCCTTCATCTTTTCTCTTCGGCATTCCCCATCCTCCTAATGTTGGAAAAGTTTTATTGGCCAGATACTCTTGGACTAAGTCTTAAGTGCTGATGTGCTCGGCCACAACTCTGAATTGAACCTTAGCTAGCTGGCATGGGGAGCCGAGTTGCATGTTGCACAAAGGCCTTGTCATGCTAAAACTCAATTTTAAGGGACACATCACCATACTCATGAGCTTATCCCTCTTCTTCTCGTTAGCTTTCACGTAAAACCACTCACTAGTCCAGCCAGTAGGCCACTTGGTGCGGTATCCAATTGCAGGAGCCTTCATATCTTTTCGGTATGCAAATTGTAGCATCTAAAGCTTTTGTGCAGACCATCTGCTCTTGCCTTGGTCTGGTAGTGGAGTTCATAGACTCTACAGAACCCTTCGGCATTAGCACTCATTCCTTGGCTTCGCAGAGCCCATATGTACATGCTGAGTCTGACTATGGCATTTGGAGTCAACTGATGAAGATATATTTCGAATTTCTTCAAAACTTTGCCAATCATTTCATACAAGGGGAACCGAAGCCTAGCACGGAAGAAGCTTTTGAAAACTATCACTTTATCATCCTTGAGTTTTGGGACTATTTCGTCGTCTGCGAACCTTATCAACTCATCATCATTCCTTTTAAAATAGCCAAGTTTCTTCATTAAAACCAGATCTTCAGGCTTCACAATAGATTTACCAAATTCAATATGGCTAGGTTTGCTTGGACTCAAAATGTCATCATCCTCTTCATCATCACTGTCAGCTTTGGCATCAACAGTCTTAGCTTCGGCATCAATGGTGTTTGTTGGTCACTTGTTCTCAAATGCTATAGATCAAGAACAAGGCAACACAATTGTTAATTATTGCAGACCTTCGTCTTTCGAAGCATTATCTTCACATAGGTATAATTCTCATCAGACGAAGGTCAAGAAGTATGTACCTTCATCATTTAATATATGAATAAGAAAAAAGGATGAAGATAGTAACTGTATCTTATCAATTCATTCATAGTTGTATTCCATAAAACACGTATGAATATTAACAGGATAATTATTACATTGATACATTCGGCTTGCTCGAAGGTGAAGACGTGAGAGAGTGATTACAATTCAACGTGATAGTACTGTTCATCTATTTATAGGGACGGAACGCAGCGCGGTTAAAATTACATTTATGTCCTTGACATTTACTTATAAACATAACACACATCATTAGGGACTAAGTAGTCTTTTTCCCCTTTTTGGTCAGCATTGTACGTGGTCTTCATTACCATATCAAGCCGAAACTTTTCGGCCATAACTTCGACATCCATTCTTATCGGCTTCGGACTACATCTTCACATCGTATATGTCCTTTCCATGAGAGAAGACCTTCACCTCGAAGCCGAAGTCCCCTGTAATAATTCATGCCATACTAAAAACATATGGACAGTCACGTTTTTAGGACCTTCGGAAGAGGAAGGCCCCCAACAATGTCCTTCTCTAGCACAATTCCCTCTTCCCCTAAATAACCATTCCAGAATCTCTCATAATCTTTGAGATCGGAGCTATCTCCGTTGCTTTGGTTTCTCCGCCCTCACTTGTCAGCTTAGCAGTATACCTAATTCTAGCCATTTGAGTTCTCAAGACGAAGCTAGCTAAATATTTTCAACGTTTATGTCAAAGTACAGTTAATATACGAATAGAACACAAACACCTTCGGCTGCAATAAAAATTTTCAGCATCACAACGATGCAATTGCAATGAATGTTGTAATAACTTGACACCAACCAATCTATTTATATAGTCCTGCATGTGAAGAAGGCGAACCGTCGCACCAGTTACACTGGCTGATCGGTGGACCAATGGAGGCCGTAATTGTTTTATTCGTTTTTTAATAACAAGCTCAGAGAAGGTGTTTTTTGGACCTTCAGTATTCAGAAGCCTTCGTATGTTTTGCAGATCGAGCTCGTTATGAAAAACGATCTAGCACCGCGAATAGACTATTGTTGGTGTCTCCTTCTCTGCTGAAGGTCCTCAGAATGAACGAAGCCATTTTGATTCATCTTAACAGATATGTCGAAAGACCAAATGTCGAAGCTAGAGCAGCGAAGCAAGGAACGCAAGGAATGCAACAGAGCTTCGACAAGAATCAGAGCTTCAGCTTAAGGTGGTCCCGAAGGTCATACAAGAAACCAAATCAACAATGAAAAGACTCATTTATCCTTAGTATATGTATTAGGACAATGTATAGATATCAAGGTCATAATTGTACTTTTGATTGGACTGCGTCCCATGCCTATAAATAGATGAACAGTACCTGTACTATTCACGCATTAATTGGAAGTCATTCTCGCATTCTCTCCTTCTAGCAAGTCGAAGATATACATGTAATGTAATGCTTTATTAGCGTGTAATTCAGGTTATGACATTATTTAAACATGCAAATGAAATAAATGAAGAATTAATATGATATATACATTGTAATATTATCTTTATGAGAGCTGAAGACCCGTTCTTCATCACCTTTGTCCTAGAATCGTTATCTCTGAAAGAAGATAATGTTTTTAAGGACGAAGGTCCTTAATATTTAATATTTGTGTTGCCTTGTTTTTATTCATAGTAATTGAGAACAAGTAACCAACATGTACGATGTATGTGATATCTGTGATGTATATGTGATGATTATGTGATATATCTTTTGTTTGTTTGGATGAAATAATAAAACAAATAAAAAGGGGTATTCTGGTCACTTTTCCGAGCGTTACACTCGACAAAGAGGTATTTTGCCGAGTGTTAAGGCCATATCACTCAGCAAAAAAAAAGGCACACCTGTGAACTGGTAAAACTTCTTTGTCGAGTGCTACTAACAAAAGGGTCCATTGGTGCTCCCTTTGCCGAGCGCTAATCCGGCAGGCACTCGGCAAAGAGTAAGCCTTTGTCGAGTGCCATCTAATACTCTCGGCAAGGAACTGGCAAAGGGGGCCACGCAGTGCTTCTTTGTCGAGTGTGAGTATAGTAGACACTCGGCAAAAGGGTGAGCCTTTGCCAAGTGTCACCATAGTACTCGGCATAGTCTCCATCGCAGTCATCTGGCGCCGTGACGGTAACTTTTCTTTGCTGAGTACTGAGTGGCAGTCGGCAAAGTCTTTGACGAGTGCCCGGCAAAAAGTATTATGCAAAGAAACCGTTGTCGATGTACAGTTCACCGAGAGTTCTTTACTGATGTAAAGGCTTTGCCGAGGGATTTTAGGCTTTGCCGAGTGGTTTTTGGCAGTGGTGTATGCAACACAAAGCTAGAATTAGAAGGCCGTTGGGGTGTTTGAAGCTCCATAGAATTGCCTGTAGGTACGTATGCATGTATGCGCCACGGAAGGAAAGGAGCGGCTTTTGAGCCACAGGAAAGAAAAGCGGGAAGCTAGGCCGGGGAAAGGAGATTGGCGTGCCCCGCAGCCCATGTGGCAGCACAGGGGCCTGGTAACTGATCTAGCCCACGCGCGCGCGGGCGGGGCGGCCACTGTATCCCATCTTTATTTCCTTCCTATATTAATATACGGATTCTCAATCCAAGGTGCAGGCGTACCCGAATCAAATCAAATATGAGGCTGGCACCAAGGCTATCTGTCTATCTGTCTGTCTATCTATTCCTGCAGCACGAACCACAAGCATGACGACCCAATGGCAATGGAGGTCGAGATAGATAGATATCTCCGTAGCCTACTAGCTAGCTGTAGCTTTGTTAAAAGGCAGCAGCAAAATTCGAAGCTGGGGCCAGCGGCCATTGATTCCTGATGGATGCACATACATGCATCCATATCGATCTGTCGCTGCCTCCGTCTCGTCTCGCCCGCCACAACCGCGCTACGCAAAAGCAGCTATGCGGATTCTGTTTCTGTGTAAACAACCAACACTCTCTTTATTCCAATGGACAATGCTCCATCTCTCTTGTGCCCCCCGCAGGACAGAATTGGCTAGGCGGCGATTCCACGTGCCATCACATTTCCAATTCTGAAGTTAGCCTATCCCACCGTTGTTTCCTACACGTGTCGACCATCCGGCCGACCATATATAGACAGCTACCACACCCGCGTGGATGCATGCATGGGTCGGTCATCCCTTGTGATGTATAGACAATTCACACTAATATAATATATAATATTCAGGAGCATGTACACTACTCAGTTTCTTTACCGAGTGTCCGACAAAAAACACTCGGCAAAGAGCCGGACACTCGGTAAAAACCCGGATTCCGGTAGTGGCAGTCATATCCTTCCTAGATTGTTCTGTTCATTCCTGCATTAAAAAATGTCAATTGTAATATTGCAAATAAGTTTGAGATTATAACACGGAGAGTACATTAATAATTATTTGCATATACAAATATACAAGTTCTTTCCAATGGATATGTGCACATACAAAAATACAAGTTCTTTCCAATAGATATGAGCAGATACAAACATACAAATATCCAAATATACATATAGCTTCTTTATTAAATATATAAATCTTAGGGGAGTATTATATATCTTTAGTACAAGGAAAGTGCGAAAAAACATCCGATTCCCTTCTTCTCTATTTTTTCGTCTCAGTTCCTTCTGCCCTAACCTACTACGTACTACACCCCTACTTCCTCTTGTGCGGAGGTTTTAGGTCAAGGGATTCCAAACCAACAGTTTTAATGTGAGGGACCAAGATGCTCTTACATCCAACTAGCCCTTGAAGCAAAAAATAGAATGTATTTTCTTATTTCCTGTCATAGGGCTAGTTCATTTTTCAAGATCTTTTCCATTTCACTATGACCAATGCGAGAATGGTTTCTATGAAAAAATATATAAAACAGAAAAAAAAATAGTGTTCAAAACAAATGGTGTAATAGTTATATATGGACACTAAACAAAAAATAAAAAACATGGATGAATATCATTTTGCGACTGTGTAAAAAATACTCAAGGCACATGACATTTGTGTTGTACTGATACTTAACACACTATATGTGACATTTACTCAAAACTTTCAGTGGTACTCAACACGTCCAGTGCTCACGAATGAGAAAGGCAGGCTGCGCTTATAACACCCCTAGCCAATAACTTGTACTAAATCCTTCACTTTTAGTGTTGGTTATTTAAAAGAAGCAGTGCTAAACTAATTTTGGCGGGAATTCCAATTGCTCTCGCAGGATTGGAAAATATCTTTCTATATCGGTTCTTATAAAAACGGTACTAAAGGCATCTCTATTTTTTGAGTACTTGTTCTTGAGGTACTAAATAAATGCAATATTTCCAACCAGTACTAAAGAGTTAAAATTTAGTATCGATTCTATAAAAAAACCGATACTAAAAATATTGGGGATGTTCTCTTTGAATTAAAGCCGACTATTTGGACTGCTGTAACTGTAATTCATAATCTGTGGAAGCTTGGTACAGATTAAAGTCAAACCTAATTAGTGTTGGTTCTTAGGTTGAACTAGCCATGCTAGATAACTTAATAATAATTATTGGTTGCAGACAACAATCGATACTAGTATCCTCTGCACGGACTATATTTTAAAACGGTGCTGAAGTCAGTACTAATATTGGAACAAATATAATTGGACGGAAACCCCATTCTCTGGTAGGGAATAATGATTTGTTTTTCTTCTTGCAATTTAATTTGTTTAGTTTATATTCTCGCTATGTTGACGACATAAATACATGTGTAGATAGAACATTGCCTATATACCCAGAGATGGAGTCTCGTCCATGCATATCTATTCGGCAGCGGGCATTGGCTACCAGATTCTGCGATATGGAACATCTGCTTTTCTTTCTGCTGCTTCGTCTCTGGCCTTTGCTTTTCCTTCACTACGACTTAAATAAAGTAACTAGCCCTAGCAGCTAGCTATCAAGCTTTATTTATCTGCTCCTTCCTCCATCTCCCTGCTGGCCTGCCTGATCAGTATATATAACTCTCAATTCCATCAACAAATCTCCCTCCCAGCTAGCAGTCGATCCATCTTGTGCACACACAGCGGATATACCTCTCGATCAACAGCGGCCATGTCGTCGCGGCCAGCAGCATGCGGTGTGTGCGGCGCGGCCGCCTGCTGCCCGCACCTCTTGCACACCGGTGACGGCAACGACGACGACCTCATCAGCCGGGCCTTCTTCTCCGTCTTCCCTGTCGTCCGTCGTCATGAGTCCACCAGCCCCGCCATGCAGCAGCCATCGGGGTGCCTGCACGAGTTCCAGTTCTTTGGCCATCAGGACGACCACCACCACCAAGAAACCATCGCCTGGCTCTTGGACCACCCACCGCCACCTGCGCCCGAGCTTGGCGGCGACGACGGCCCGTCCCCAGCTGGTGATGAGAACGACGACCAGCCGGCGTTTCACCCGTTTGGGACACCACAGTACCACCACCCTACAAAAGGGAACGGGAACGGGAACGGGCTCACCTTTGAGCTGGACGCCAGGCTGGGCCTCGGCACCGCGCGGCAAACTGAGACAGAAGCAGCAAGCGCCACCATCGTAAGTATTGCTCCCGAATTATCTTAAGTAAGTTCAGATAATTCACATGCATGGTTTCTAATTGGAATTTGGTCCCAAGCTGGACAACCTTTTTTTTTTCTTCCGTTTTCTCAACTCTCTTAAAGGACCTTTGTATCAAGTACCAACAGATCTTGCCATGAGTTGCACTTTACGCACATATTTTTTTTCTTTTTTTTCAGGAACGTACTACTCTTCCTATATATGTAAACAAGATTAACATGCATATATGTTTCTAACCTTTCTCAAAGACAAAAGACACTCTGGTGCACGAAATGGATGGAAGAAACCAGATCATTAATATATGCCTCACAACCTTCATGAATTTAATTTGATGTGGAAAGAATAAAAACGATGGTACCGGTTGATGTTAACCCAATATTCAATGATATCCTGAACAAAACTAGCTATAGATCTCAATCATAGCATCAGCGCTTCCAAAGTTCTCACCTGACTTTTTTTTACTCAATCTCCAGATTATATTTCCTTCCTACAAAGAGTTGGAGAGAACATAGCCATGAGTTAAATCACTGATGTTGCAAATACAGACCAGTAGTCAAAAGCATTGACTATACACTAAAACTATTGTTCAAGGTCACTATTTCACACAAAATTTCATTGCCTATTTGATAGTTATGAGAGGTAAAGTCCATATGCATAAGAAATACGATTTATTTTTCACGTACCTAGCAGACAAAAGTCGGTAGCAATACTGCCAATTTTATTGCTCCATCATCATATCCAGCCCGAAGTCTATTGCTGTAATGACAAGATACAGATCTTTTATATTGTGATATACTTACTTAAGTTATATATTGACGATAAAAGGGAGAAAGCAGCTTGCCTCCCTTTCTTTTTCTTCACCACTATATATATTGGATTGTTTCTTCACCACTATATACAAGAAAATATTAATACCTGTAGTACATATTTAGTGTCATTAAATATGTCTTTTGAAACTATTTTCATAATAAACATATTTGAAGATACAGATATTGCAAATATTTTTTACGAATCTAATCAAATATGAGAAATTTTGACTGACATGTATGACCATACTATCAATTATTTTAGGACAGAGGCAGGGAGTGCGCATATTTTTACGGTCGAAATCGATCAATTGTAACCATATGCATGTACGTTGGTACGCCCACTGATCTATCTACCTGGTTAATTAATTAGATAGATGACCTAGCTTGTCGTCTGATTGTTATGATTAAAGAACCAAAAGGTGTACTCAAAACCCAAATATATATGTGTCAAACAATTCCCATGCATGCACATGTCCAGCTGTGTCTAAATCTATCCCGAAGGACTGTCCATGCCAAAGTTTGATGAAATAGGTAATAAGTTGTCTCATTTTATGTGGTTCATTTGCAGATTTGCTTCTTACTCTTTGGTATACTTGGATTTTATAGGGAACTAATATATACAAATGATTATGATTAATGCAATTTATTTCGTGCCACATGTAGATGATGAACAACTCAATCACATGGCTTAAGATCTAATTAATATTCTATCCCCCAAACAAATGGTGCTACCAAGGCAATATCTGATGTTCATCAGGCATGCATGTAGGCCCATTCAGCATATCAAGCAAAGTACAGATTCATATCCAAACCATATATATAAATGACCAAAGTACTAATTAATTAGTTGCCTGCAGTTAGCTGTCCAAAATTTGCTTTGATCATCATGCAATAATATACACATGCAGAAACTAAAATGCAATAACATATATAAATCCATGCATGCATGCACATGCATACTAATTGCTATTAATTAATTGCACAGATGTCATTCTGTGGGAGCACATTCACGGACGCTGCAAGCAAGGAGCCAGCACTGATCGACGACGGCAATGAGCTGCAAATGCCGGTAGATCAGGCGTCGACGGAGAGGGAGGTTAAGTTGATGAGGTACAAGGAGAAGAGGATGAGGAGGTGCTTTGAGAAGCAGATAAGATATGCATCCAGGAAAGCCTATGCGCAGGTGAGACCCCGGGTGAAAGGCCGCTTTGCCAAGGTAACCGAATGACGACGAAGCCTGCTAGCTAAGTACTCCGCCACAGCAGACGACGACGACGACTGAATCCATAGCTAGTAAATGTAGTATATGTTATGTGTCAATTGTCGACTGCAATAACAAAACTTTTGGGGATACTGTTTGAATTGCTATTCACTAGTACACAGAAGCTCTATAGTGGCGGTTCTAAACCTATTTACACAGGCGTTTTTCAGTACCGCCAGTGCTAGGGGCCAGTGGAAATCAGCATTTCCACTGGCGGTTATTTTGGAACCGCCAGTGAAAAGTGCATTTTCACTGGCGGTTTTCTTAAGAAAACCGCCAGTGAAAAGTGCATTTCCACTGGCGGCTGTATAAAGAAAACCGCCAGTGGAAATGCATTTCCACTGGCGGTTTTATAAAGCAAACCGCCAGTGGAAATGCACTTTTCACTGGCGGTTTACTTTATTTAGCCGCCAGTGGAAGTTTTCCCGCCTTTTTTCAAATTTCAAACAATACTGAATTATATATATATTTATTTACACACACACAAACATATATATATATATAGATCTATATTGATATTGAAAGCAACATTCATATATTTATATACATCAAAGTATTCTTTTTACAACCATATATGCTTCATGCATTCTATACATCATAAGTTTTCACCTAAGCTCTAATAACTATCTCGGCTAAGAGATAATCTACTAATTTCTGTTAGTATTCTGAACTCTGGCAAAGCTAATGTCCCGGAAGCATCGTGATATTTTCCTTCTGCGGGAATGACCTCTTTCAATATGAATGTGCAGAGGTCCTCGACTATGCCATACAATGCAGCTTCGGTCAAGTTCTCCGGGTTTCCTCGTTGAAATTGCTGTAAAGGAATTTTATAAACATCATCTATTTATACTCAATAATAACACATTTGCATCTTTAATGACATAAATACATACTTGACTATTACTAATAATACCTTGTCAGGGTTCGTGATGTATCGTCCGTTCACTCTCATGAACTCGCACGCATAGAATCCACATAGGACCGATCCTTGTGGTTGCTTGTGGCACTACATAACGGGAGATTGGTTATTTAGTTGCAACATTGTGTATGATATGTATTCATAAAATCACATACTTACCGGCCAGTGATGATGGATGTCTAGTGGCACGTGTTGTTTCGACAGGTCGTACTTTCCACCTTTAAACTTATAAAACCTAAAAGCCCTGTGATCTCAAATAAAATCACCATGTTATTCTCAAATTTTAATCGATAAAAGTATGCATGCATAGAAAAGGCTTACAGCTCTAAGGTGCTGAGGAATTCTGCATATGTCGAAGGGTCGAAGTTCAAGGAGTCGAGCACCAGCACCTTTCCAACCTTAGGATAAATGAGGAAGCATATCCAGTGGTCCCTGTACGAATCAAATTTGTGATGCATGTGTATTGAAATTATTGATTTTATTTATGCAAAATCACACTTACTTAAAGTTGTACGGGGCTATTATGGCTTCCCTGTCTTGAAATTGAAGCATTGCATGTCCTATATAGGTGGCGTATCGAGCTTCAAAATCCTTCTTCATATCCTTTATACGCTTCTCAACTTCTTCGTCCGTCTTTCCCCGTAATTCATCATTGTCTTTCCCAATTCTAAAAGTGTGGCTTTCCTCGCATATAAGTATTGGGTTGAGATACCCAACCCTTTTACTGGCACTAGCATTGGGCTTGGTACCGTAAAGAATCTCCTGCTGATCATGTTGCATTCTGCAAGTCACACGTGCATGTCAGATATTGAAATTTTATACAGCTCACTAATAATAACACACATATGTGGAAGTATGAGCGACACTTACAATGCAAACATCGTTACAAGTTGCACGTCGAGTCTCTGAAGGTTCATCATTAACCACATGTCCTCGAATGTAACAACGGCCTTTTGGTCCGAACCAATAAAAGCATGGTCTGGTATATGCACACTGATGGTGTCGATGCCAACCGATGATGCCCGCATATACCAGTCATGCAACCTTTTAACACCAGCCGGGACCTTTCTTAGTTTCTCAAGAGGTAGCAGAGGTCTGCCCGGCACATATTTTTTAGGCACGTTTTTGTAATCTGCCTTAGTTGGCTTCTTTATTTTTGCGGCCATTGCCTCAGCCTTTTTTGCAGACTCCTCGTGCTTGGCCAAATCAATAGTTTGTGACGTGAGGCTCCGTCCAATCCCTTTCAAAAACCGAGCTGTGCCAGCAGTAGTTGCTTTACTCTTCTTTTTCTGATACGGGGACACCAATTTTGGAATAGGAAGTTTAGATTTCTTTGATGGCCTTGGATCATTTGATGGTTGTGGAGAAGGTGGATCCCTTGATGGTGGCGTAGACAGTGGGTCACCAAGAGGATGGGGAGGAGAAGGTGGTGGAGCCCTGAATGGTGATGCTTGTGGCGGAGACGGTGGGTCAGAAAAAGGATGAGGAGCAGCATGTGAAGTTTGAGGAGGTGAGGATGATGGATGTACAATAGGAGCAAAAATTTGAGAAGGCGGAGACGGTTGGGCCTGCGACGCCTGCGACGAATTCGACCAATCAACCAAATCGACATCCCTTCGAGGCCAAAGGATAAAATTGTTGATAGCTTGTCCAAGTTTCTCGATACCTTTGGGCCCAGGGATGTCTAGCATGTCGTCCTCGGATCCTTGGAGGACCGACGACACTTCTACTTTGCAATAATCATCTGGAATATCATTTCCATGGAACTTACGTCCTGGGATCGCAAGGCCTGTGGCTACTTTCTTTGTACGTTTATTGTTAATACCATATCTTATAACCAGTGTGCACGCCACAGGCCTTGTGATGTCATCAACTGGATAACGGTCCTTATTTCCCGTTGAAGCAACAGAGCTTGGTAATGTCGTACAATCTGTGGAAGCCGGCGGTTGAGCTGCTGGAATTATTTGTATTTGTGGAGTGGTCATCTGTTGAACAGACATCGCACTCGCCAACTGTTGCATCAATTCTGGAGGAGGATTCGATAGCATTTGAGACATCATGGCTTTGAACTCTTTCTTGGCCTCCTCCTTAAAATAATCCGCCATCTCTTCCTTGTATCGATCACGTTTCCTGTACAGACTTTCCCACTGTTGTCCGAATCCTTCCTTCCATCCTTCCTTAGACGAGATTCCTCGTACACGGCCAGGATGCTCAAGGTTACCGAGACCAGCTGTTAGGATGTCTCTTTCCCTTTGTGGCTTAAAAGTTCCTTCGCTCTGCTTAGCTGCCATTGTATATATGTTTTTTGCCGCTTCTTCGACAATGGGATCATCAAAAGATACACCGGTCTCGGTTTCCCTTGGTTTTCTAGCACGGAGCCAATTTGCCGCCCTTTCACCAAGTTGCTCGGACAGCGTCGGCAACCCTGCGGCCTTCTTCTCGGCGTCTTCTTGTCTCCATTTAGGAACCTGACGCTTGTAACCACCTGTGCCTAGGTGGTGGCGGTACTTGTTCTTCTTTGATAGTTCTGAATTTGCCTCACTTAGAGATATGAAATCAGGGCTGCTCCTCTGCTCTAGAAATACTGCCCACTGACCTGCTGAGATTTTATATTTTTTGGTCGGGTCCAGACCTTTCTTTGCAAACTTTGTGTTCATCTCAGACCTCCAGTTTCGGAAATTGATTGCAAGCTGCTTCATCGTGTATTCCTTCACGAGTTCTTCTGAACCCCGAGGCAGAACGAACCTCATTAATAGCTTATTCCATATTTGATTCTTCACATCATCTGGCACATCTCTCCACTGTCGTATTGTTATGTCAAGATTATCTCTAACTAAAAACCCAAGTGCATTCCGGAACTTAGGTAGTGCCTCTTCCGGAGCTAGGGGCTGACCTTTCGGGCTCACGTCTGAGATTTTGTATGTTTTGTCGGGAAACTTGTTCAGCCCCCTGTCACCTCTTTTTCGATCGCTCTGCTTCCTTTTCCTTGACGTCTCGGTTGTTGTCTTGGTCTGTTCCGGTGCGTCTTGGGTCGGCTCCGGTACGTCTTCGTTTCGTGCCACGGCTTCTTCGAGTATCGCACGAAATTCAGACACGACCTCCTATTCATGTAATAAAATGCACAAGAGATCATGCATGTGAAATCAGTAGGGTACACATACGAAGCTAAAGATGCGTACTTTTACCTCAGCTTCTTGTGGATCATAAGTAGGGTCACGTTGCAACTCACGGAGAGCGGCCCTATCTATGCTAGTGGTAGGAAAAGGGTCGCTAGGCGTTTCATATCCTTCACTGCTGGATTGTTCTTGAGCAACACTCTTGTCCATGTGCTCGGGCACTAAATCTTGGTCCTTGATCGGAGAACTCATTGAGCTATATATATACAAATACATAAGCAATAATTAAATACATATTAACACATATTAACGTAAGCAATAATTAAATTCATATTAACAAATAGTATAATTAAATACATCCTCAGGCACTAAACCCTTAACCCTAACCCTAAACCCTAACCCTAAACCCTTAACCCTAACCCTAACCCAAAACCCGAACCCTTAACCCAAAACCCAAACCCTTAACCCAAAACCCGAACCCTTAACCCTAAACCCTAACCCTAACCCTAACTATAACCCTTAACCCTAAACCTAACCCAAAACCCGAACCCTTAACCCAAAACCCGAACCCTTAACCCTAACCCTAACCCTAAACCCTAACCCTAAACCCTAACCCTTAACCCTAACCCTTAATACATAAGCAATAATTAAATACATATTAACACATATTAACGTAAGCAATAATTAAATTCATATTAACAAATAGTATAATTAAATACATCCTCAGGCACTAAACCCTTAACCCTAACCCTAAACCCTAACCCTAAACCCTTAACCCTAACCCTAACCCTAACCCAAAACCCGAACCCTTAACCCAAAACCCAAACCCTTAACCCAAAACCCGAACCCTTAACCCTAAACCCTAACCCTAACCCTAACTATAACCCTTAACCCTAAACCTAACCCAAAACCCGAACCCTTAACCCAAAACCCGAACCCTTAACCCTAACCCTAACCCTAAACCCTAACCCTAAACCCTAACCCTTAACCCTAACCCTTAACCATAACCCTAACCCTAACCCAAAACCCGAACCCTTAACCCAAAACCCGAACCCTTAACCCTAAACCCTAACCCTAAACCCTAACCCTAAACCCTAACCCTTAACCCTAACCCTTAACCATAACCCTAACCCTAAACCGTAACCATATAGTATCGTATAGTCGTATAGTATCGTGTAGGACGGGGAGAGAGTCGCATAGGACGTATAAAGAGGGAGAGAGGGAGAATCGTATGGATATTATCGAGTTACGTATAGAGAGGGAGAGAGGGAGAGTCGTATAGGACGAGGAGAGGGAGAGAGGGAGAGTCGCATAGGACGTATAGAGAGGGAGAGAGGGAGAGTCGTACGGAAATTATCGAGTTCAGACGGATATTATCGAGTTGTGACGGATAAAATTACAATGGATATCGACATCTTAAAATTACAATGGATATCGACATCTTAAATACGGATTGTATGTCTATATTCAATTGGATGGTGATGAATCTAGACACATATACAAAGCACATACATCAACTATTGTATGAACCATATAAAAAGCATATACAAAACATATACATCTAGACACATATACATCTTTCTCTCCTCTCTCTCTCTCCCTCATCTTTCTCTCTCACTCTCTCTCTCACTCCCTCAACTCTCCTCTCTCTCCCTCCTCTCCTCTCCTCTCTCTCCTAGCCCTCTCTCTCCCTTATCTCCCTTATCTCCCTCCTCTCTCTCTCTCCTCTCCTCTCTCTCCTAGCACTCTCTCTCCCTTATCTCCCTCTCTCTCATTCCCTCTCCTCTCTCTCTCCCTCCTTTCCTCTCCTCTCTCCCTCCTCTCTCTACCTCCTCCTATCCCTCTCCATCCTCCTCTCTCTCTCCCGGCCCTCTCCCTCCTCCTCCCTCCTCTCTCTCTCCCTCTCCCTCCTCTCTCTCTCCCTCTCCCTCCTCCTCTCCTCTCTCTCTGTATCAGAGGCGGCGCGCGGCACGGCGGCGTACGGCGGCGGCGTGCATGGCGCGGCGGCGCGGGCCCGAGCAGGGACAATAAACGGCCGGGACAGAGGGGGGAAAGGGCGGAGAGAGAGAGGGAGGGGAGCAAACCACGATCGACGGGCGCGGGGACGGCGGCGGCAGAATGGCCGACGGCGAAGTCGAACGGACGCGCGGGCGATTTTGGCAGCCTGACGGCGTCGGGTGGAAAACTGGCGCCAGGACTTGTAAAAATTTCGGCCCCGAGCGCGCCCGCCTATATATAGGCGCCATTTCTACTGGCGGTTCACAATGACAACCGCCAGTAGAAATGATTTCTACTGGCGGTTCACAATGACAACCGCCAGTAGAAATGATTTCTACTGGCGGTGGACAACGAGAACCGCCAGTAGAAATGTCATTTCTACTGGCGGTTCTCGTTGTCCACCGCCAGTAGAAATAGTTTTTAATTATTATTTAACATAGTTTTTATATATTGTTTTACTCTACTTTTTATTTTTTATATATTTAATTAGTATAGTTTTTATATACTACATTATGTATACATTTTATATATTACATTTAGTATATTTTTATATATTGTTTAGTATCCTCTCTCTCCCTCTCTCTCCTCTCTCTCTCTCCTCTCTCTCCATCCCCTCTCTCTCCTCTCTCTCTCTCCCTCTCCTCTCTCTCTCTCCATTTACCTCTCTCCTCTCTCTCTCTCTCTCTCTCTCTCTCTCCATCCCCTCTCTCTCTCCATCCTCTCTCTCCCTCTCCCTCTCCTCTCTCTCTCCCCCTCTCTCCATCCTCTCTCTCTCCTCTCTCTCCATCCCCTCTCTCTCTCCTCTCTCTCCATCCTCTCTCTCTCCTCTCTCTATCCCCTCTCCCTCTCCATCCTCTCTCTCTCCCTCTCCATCCTCTCTCTCTCCCTCTCCTCTCTCTCCTCTCTCTCTCTCCCTCTCCTCTCTCTCCATTTACCTTTTGTGAAATCTTGTTGAAAAAGTAGCACAATTACATGCTTCGGATTATCGCTAACAATAATCAATTACATGACAAGTCCTAACAATAATCAATTACATGACAAGTATATAATCTAGGAAGCTATTGTTCTGCCTTGTCCATCGTGGCGTACCCAGGGCAACGAATTGCGTGGGATGCTTCGCTCAACGTTCCTTATCTTGGTTGGATGGTCTATGAAAAGAGACATGTCGTTGAACTGGTTAAAATCCTCTAAATCAGATACACCATCAACTCCTATAGCTTGTTGTTTTCCAGGAAAAACTACATGCTTCGGTTTGTCGGTGCTTTTCTTCTCGTTGTTAGAAATGATCCGTTCAGCATAGAAGACCTGTGCAGCACGATTAGCAAGGATCCATGGGTCATCTTTGTAACCTACCTTACTTAGATCAAGAACTCTGACCCCATAGTTGTCTACCGTGACATGTTTGTCTTCAACCCATTGACATCGGAAAACCGAGATCTGAAATGTACCATAGTCTAGTTCCCATATGTCCTCAATAAAGCCAAAATATGTAATAATCTCACCAGTTTCATCATCTATGGCTTCGCATCGAACACCACTGTTTTGTGACATGCTCTTTTTGTCCTTGGACTTGGTACAAAATGTGAATCCACTAATGTCATAGGTTTGCCATGTTGTGACCTGGCGTGATGGTCCAGATGCCAAGCCCTTGATGGTTTGTTCTTCTATTGTTTCTCCACGTGGAATGTCCTTCACCATTAGCCATGTGTTGAACCGCTGCTTATGTTGCTTCATTACCCAATCATCCGTATGCCCAGGATTTTGCTCGCGAAGCTCATTGATGTGTTGTTGGATAAATGGCTCCATTATCGTTAGCTGATGTAGGATGCTCTGATGTGCCTCAAGTACTATATCGTAATCCGGTGGGATGAAAGATTTCCGTCCCATCCTCCCGCTTCCATACAGTCTACCCTCGTGTCGTGACGGAGGCAGACCTATTGCAACCTGGTCTTTTAGGATACTATTGCAGAATGGACCTCCGGACTCAATGGCCTCTTCGGTACAGTACCCCTCTATCATGGATGCCTCGGGACGAGCACGGGTTGATACATAGCCATTCAGTATTGACATGAAACGCTCATACGTCCACATTTCATGCAAGTACATAGGACCCAATGCTTCTATTTGTGGCACCAAGTGCACCACAAGGTGCACCATAATATCAAAGAACGATGGAGGGAAACACATCTCAAACTGTGATATTGTCTCCACTGCGAATTCCTGAAGAGATGCCAACTCATCACGGCCAATTACCTTTTGTGAAATCCTGTTGAAAAAGTAGCACAACCGTGTGATTGCCATCTTTAAAAACAAAGGATTTATAGCCCTGATGGCAATAGGTAGGAATGTAGTCAGCATGACATGGCAATCATGTGAGTTGTAGTTGGTGATTGTCAGGTCTTTCATTGACACGATACTTCGTATGCTAGAGCAGAATCCGGATGGGACTTTCAAATTCTTGAGCCAAACACACATCGCATGTTTCTCATCTACATTGAGATTGTAGCTTGCTGCTGGGAGATGGTACTTCCCATTTTCTTGAAGAACGGGATGTAGTTCCTTTTTTATGCCTAAATCTACCAAGTCCATGCGTGAATTGAGCCCTTCTTTTGTTTTGCCCTTTATGTCTAGCAAGGTGCCCATTATGCTTTCAAACACGTTCTTCTGAACGTGCATACCATCGATCGCATGCCGCACATCTAACTCTTTCCAGTAAGGCAAGTACTCGAAGAAAATAGACTTCTTCTTGAATATAGCCCCCGAAGATGGTTTAGCATCCTTCCTTGTTTTTCCGTCTTTTGTCTTCTTCCCGAAAACAAACTTGATATTCCTGACTATTTCAAAAACTCTATGACCTCTATTGTTACCCGATGGAGCAGTAGAATGTAGTTCACCATTATTGTCGAAGTACTTATCCATTTTTCGCATGCGGTACCTGTGTCCTTCCAATAAAAAGCGTCTGTGCCTCATGTAAACTATCTTCCTAGATGCAGCAAGGGATACGTAAGCAGTTCCATCAATGCATACTGTGCAACCAACCTTTCCCTTAAACTGGCCTGATAATGTGAAGAGAGCAGGGTAATCGTTGATCGTAACAAAAAGAATTGCTCTCAGCGTGAATGAACCTTTACGATACTCATCCAACATTTGAACACCCGTTTCCCACAATATTTTCATATCCTCCATTAAGGGCTCCAAAAATACATCCATGTCAACTCCAGGTTGTGTAGGTCCAGAAATAAGGATGGTTAGCAAAATGTACTTCCGTTTCTGCATCAACCATTGAGGAAGGTTGTATATGGTGAGGATCACCGGCCATGTGCTATGCTTGCTGCTCCTCTCAGCAAATGGGTTCATTCCATCAGTACTCAGTGCGAACCTAACATTTCTCGGTTCATCGGCAAAGTCTCGGTGGTTGTCATTGAAATCTTGCCACTGCTTCCCATCGGCTGGATGTCGAAGCTTCCCATCGTTTTTGTGCTCATCAGAAGCATGCCAGCTCATAAGTCTGGCATCCTCAGGATTAGCGAACAAACACCTCAATCGATCGACGACGGGGAGGTACCACATCACCAAAGCAGGAATCTTTTTGAGCGCATAATAGTCTACTTCTTCTTTTTCTTTGCTCGTGGATTTTGAAGTCTTTTTTTGGGCTTTCTTTCGCTTCTTCCCTTTAGACACGGATGCAACACACTCTTCGTCCTCTCGATAGTCTTTATTCGTCTTGTACCTACTTGCACCGCACTTTGGGCAGCTCTCCAAGTCTTTATAATCATCACCTCGATAAAGGATACAGTGATTTCTACACGCGTGGATCTTCTCCACACCCATAGTGAGCGGATTGATTAGTTTCTTTGCATAGTACGTGTTAGCAGGCACATTGTTCTCCTTTGGAAGCATGTCTGCGATAATACTCAAGAACGCATCGAAGCCAGCATCAGACACACCATATTTAGCTTTTAACATCAACAGCTTTAGCACAGACCGGAGCGTCGTGAACTCTTTGGTACAACCCTTAGACTCGTCGTACAAAGGCTCTTCTGCTGCCTTCTTCAGGGACTCCATACCTTTCATTAAGAACATCGATTGATCTGTATGACGATGCAACATTGCCTCTAGCAACTCTGCATCTTCCTCAGCCATAACACTTGGCAGAACATGAGGTCTATCATGTTCATTTCCTCCAGCGTAACCATGATCAGTAACATTTTGCACTACATGTTCGCTCTGTGGAAGAGGTTGGTGTGTCTCGTGAACGAACTGAAATCTGTCGTCGATGTTCTCAGGGTTTCCAGTCGTATAAGGCGAAGAGCTACCCTCTCCATGCTTTGTCCAAATTGTGTAATCCTTCATAAATCCTCGGCATACCAGATGAGATATGATTTGTTCTGTGTCATTAAATACAGCAGCATTTTTGCAGTCCATGCATGGACAATATATGTGTTTTGTCTTTGTTCTCCAAGCATGGTTCGTAGCGACATCAATAAACCTATGGACTTCGGATATGTATGATGGATCTAGCCTTGATAAGTTATACATCCAGGATGTCCTCTCCATCACCACCTGTAAAAAAGTAACATAAAACACATGGTGAAACCCTATATCCAAAAATGTGGCTAAAATGTGAAACCCTCCCTCTCTCTCTCTCCTCTCTCTCTCTATCCTCTCTCTCCTCTCTCTCACCTCTTTAACACATGCTTCGGTTTGTCGCTAACACATGCTTCGGTTTGCAAGTCGTGTAAAATTACATGCTTCCAATAAAAGTAGTTAGACTACTTTATCTCTAACACATGGTGAAACCCTATATCCAAAATGTGGCTAATAAAATGGAGGAAAAATGAACAAAATTTGGCAAAAGAAACATAAGCCAAACTTTTTTAGCAACTAATAAACAAAAAAAATTAATACCCAAACCTATCTTTAACACATGGTGAAAGCCTAGTTTCAAAATGTAGTTAAAATTGAGCAAAAATAAACAATAACTGACAATTGAAATAATTAAACCAACCTTACATACAACACATTCACCATTCATAAAGCAACTAAATATGTGTTATGGATAAACTTATTTGATAACTAAACATGAAAAAGGAGAGGGAATAGACAAAAACTAACCATCTTAAGCAACCTCATTTGAGTAAATAGAGAAAATTACCTAGCTACTTCTCTCTCACATGTAAAACCCTAGATCCAAAATGTGGCTAAAATTGAGCAAGAATGAACAAAAATTGACAAAGAAACATAAACCAACCTTTCTTATCCACCTTCTTCGAAGAAATGAAGAGCAAAACCTCCCCCCTTATATTTTTTGAAATCTGGACCTCCAAAATCGCCTCCAATGGAAGCTGGCTGCGAGCATACAGTTCACTGTCGGGGGAAAGAAGAGAGCTATTTATAACAGACAGTTCACTGGCGGTTGGCTTGAAAAACCGCCAGTGGAAACACATTTCCACTGGCGGTTGTCTTAACACAACCGCCAGTGGAAATAGGATGTTTCCACTGGCGGTTCGGTTACACCAACCGCCAGTGGACATTGGTTTTCCACTGGCGGTTATGTTACACCAACCGCCAGTGGAAACATCCTATTTCCACTGGCGGTTGTGTTAAGACAACCGCCAGTGGAAAAGTGTTTCCACTGGCGGTTCCAAAGCCGGGCCCACCTCGTTTTTTTTACTGGCGCGCGATAACTGAAACCGCCAGTGATAATTTTTGGGTGCCGCAGGCTATGAGCTCTTTTCTACTAGTGATTTGTATGATACTATTATGACGTGTGTTCTTCAAATTTAGCAGACGAGCGCCAGAGGCCACCGGATATCTCATATACGTAATACGTGTTGTAACCTCTTGTCATACGTTCTGGTTCAAGCGATGGTTCAGTTTATAATCAGTTCAAAGATTATTCTCCTTTATTCGCCAATTCGATATTTAAATCCGTGAAATCCTTTATTCCGTGATTTTTACGATCAGTTCCTATTATTATCAATGATGATTTATACAGAAAATAACCTTCCCAACGACCCCTCAAAATCGTTTTTACATGAGTAGATGACTTAGTAAAACAATTCCTAAAAATACACCTATTTAGGAGAAACAAAATAGATGGTCCCAGGCGTAGAACATCAGTAAAATCTACTTTCTTCGTCCCAAAATATAATTTATTTTAAACTAATCATATATTCATTAAGTGCCCTATGAATATAGTTTGTACGTATATCTATATTCATTATCATTTAAATGAATATCAACGGAAAAAAAATGCGCTAGAGAACTATATTTTGGAAGGTATGGAGTATATTTTTTTATTTGACTGCTTCTTTATTTAAGATTGTTTATGGCCTATATGTTTTTAAGTTCTTAGAATTTAAAATCCAAAATTTTTACTTTTTAAATATTCTTAAATATAAAAATGAAACATATAACATACTTGTGGTACCATTGAGTTGTAAAACTTTGCAATTGAAACATTTTCCTTTGTGTTCATTTACAGGGATGAAAACAGTCGGTAAACACTTGACCCATTTCCATTATCATATTTTTTTCCTTGGAAACAAAATCAAAAACATTAACTCCAGAAACAAAAATAACATCAGGAATTAGAAAACATTAGAAACAAAAATTCGATACGAAAAATAATCGATTACGATCGAAATCTAAAATACGATATGAAAAAGTCTAACTTGTACCCTTAATTGACTTTAAAAATTTAGATAAGTTGTACATCCACATAGAAATTAGTAATAATTTATAAATATTGACAAATTTATGAAGGGTTAAAGCATATATCACAAAGCATTAAAGCAATATCTCATAAATACAAGTGACAAGCACAACAAACATACACATAGATAGAAAGTCATAACTCGGTATTTGTCGGTCACTTGTCAAAGTTTCTACAAGGAACAGTTACATGACAACACCATTAAAGTGAGGATACCTGTTGGTGACTTGTTCTCAAATGCTATGAATCAACAACAAGGCAACATAAAATGTTAAACATTAACGCCCTTCGTCCTTCGAATCATTATTTCCCTTAGGATATAATGATCTTCAGACGAAGGTCATGAAGAACATACCTTCGAATATCGAAGGCAAGATGGTAATAGAAGAAGCGTGTAAAATACAAAAGATAACATGAACAATCATATAACATTATAAATTCATCTCCATTATGTTATCATGAGAAAATAAAAACAATATTGAATTACATTTGATACCTTCGACTTGATAGACAGCAAAGATACGAGTGTGATGCAAAAGCAAATGCCAAGTCAGCGTGAACAGTACGGGAGTACTGTTCATCTATTTATAGGCATGGGACGCAGCCCATGTGAAATTACATTCATGCCCTTTACATTTGCTAATGACTATGAGGTAACTCGTCGGGGTCTAAATAGCCTTTCCCCTTTAAGTAGGTTCCCTTTCCTGCTGTCATGTCGAAGCTCCCTTGCGCGTAGCTTCGGCGCTGCATCAATCTTCGTATTGTTCATACTTCTCCCACTGTGGTTCTGACTCGAATCCGAAGATACCTGTTCATGTATTACAACTCCGGAAACATTGTTAAATCATGTTTTTAGGACCTTCGGAAGACAAAGGCCCCCAACAGTACCTTCTTGTAATACCC
Organism: Zea luxurians; assembly: GCA_029449295.1. Taxonomy (NCBI): domain Eukaryota; kingdom Viridiplantae; phylum Streptophyta; class Magnoliopsida; order Poales; family Poaceae; genus Zea; species Zea luxurians. The sequence continues at coordinate 20,596,666 of JAOPSE010000042.1, forward strand.
AAATAGTAAGAATAACGAATTCAGATTGCGATATGGACGAAGGCCCTAAGCCGAAGGTCTGAAAAAACACCTTCCCTTTGCTAGAATAGCAACAGTCAATGACAGACGGGGCCCTCCAACTTGGAGTGCGCTGGGCGTATAAATAAGAACTCACCCCGAGCACATTTGGTATGTTACTTGTCGCCTGCTTTGCTTTGCTCAATTTCTTAGCTCTTGCTTACCAACAGTTGCTTAGTTTCTTAGATTTTATAAGCTTTGGTTCTAAGGACATATTTTCGTCATTTCCGAAGAAGAGATGTCTCAAGACAAAAAGGTTGCTGCTGAGACGAAGCTGAGCGAGGAGGAGAAGCTCCTTGAGGAGAAGACTGTTGGATTTATTGAGTCAATTGCAAAAACAAACACAGAGAAGATAACTAAAGAGATATTAGAAGGCTTGTCTGAAGATACTGATGATAGTGACAGCTATGATGAGGAGAGTGGAGGCGAAGACTCGGAAGATCGTCCTTGGCGACCAAGTCACATAGTCTTCGGGAAATCAACTATCAAATAGAGTCATCTTGATAATATGAGAGCAAGGTACTTTCGAGATATTTCTATTGTGAGGGCTGACGTAGACAGAGCCGTTCCTGCTCCTGAAGAAGACGAAGTTGTAATCTACCAAAGTTTTTTCAAAGCTGGACTTCGGTTCCCATTAAGCAGATTTGTGGTTGAAGTTTTAAAGATATATCAGATTTTCCTTCACTAGATCACTCCCGAAGCTATTATCAGAATGGGGATCTTCGTCTGGGCTGTGAGGAGTCAAGGTCTAGAGCCAAGCGCAAGATGTTTTTGCAGTATGCACGAGCTTTCATATGAGACGAAGCCTTGGGGTAAGGAACAATATCATAACAACTTTGGGTGCTACAGCTTTGTTGCTCGCTCTGGCGCAAGCTACCCAGTGCCAACGTTCCAGAAGAGGTGGCCCGGGGCCTGGATGGAAGAATGGTTTTACGTGAAAATTGATTTGAAAGCAAGAGAAGATATTAAAGAAATCATTATGCGACCCATCTGGTCACGCTTCGGTGAAAGTTCCCTTTGCCCGGGAACATGATCTGGATGTCGCCTAGAGGGGGGTGAATAGGCGAATAAAAATTATCACTTTAAAACTTTAGTTCTTACACTACTCGAAGACCAGATCGCAGTGGAATGAAAGACCCTTCGAGTAGGTTGTAGCGAAATAGAAGTTCCTGTCTTGGAAATACCCTGCACTTCAAATATCGCTTGTACCACACATAAGTATTGAAGTGCAGATATAACAAGTGAGTAAGACAGAGAATCAATACACCGCAAAGAGCGGAGCACACAGACGCAGGGATTTATCCCGAGGTTCGGCCAAGCCTGAAATGCTTGCCTAGTCCTCGTTGGAGTTAGCCACACCTGGGCTTGGAGTCTATTTCAACTCCTTCCTCCGTTTGCTCAGATCTGTCAGTATGACAGATAGAGCCTTCCACTATGTTGATGTTGGTTACAACAAAGCCACGGCTGCTTACAATCTTCTTGACAGCACTCTGGCAGAGTAACGATATACTCAAGACTATGCTCTAGCTCTTAGCAGCACTTCTCCACTCTCTAAAGGCTTATAGCTTTGCCTTGCCTTCTACACAAACTAGAGAGATACACATAAGAGGGAGAGAGAATCGATCCGAGTGATGTATACAATTGTTGGCTGCACTTGTGTACTTGTTGGAGGCGCCTAGGGGTCCCTTTTATAGACCCAAGGGACCTAGGAGCCGTTGGAATCCATTTTGGAAAGCAATACTTGCTTTCTGTCGGGTGGCGCATCGGACAGTCCGGTGCACCACCGGACAGGTCCTGTAGCTTGTCCGGTGCGTGATCTCCTTCCAAATCGGGCTCTGACCGTTGGAGCAACAGTCGTCTTGGCTCACCGGACACTGTCCGGTGCACACCGGACAGTCCGGTGTGCCAACTATCCGTTGGCCCAAGCCACGCATCGCCCGCTGATCATGCTGCCGACCGTTGGTGCAGTCGACCGTTGGCTCACCGGACAGTCCGGTGCACCACTGGACAGTCCGGTGAATTATAGCCATACGTCGCCAAACTTCTCCCGAGAGCGGCCTGTTCTCCGGAGTTCAGCCTGGCGCACCGGACACTGTCTGGTGTGCCAGAATGAGCTGAGTCTTGGTTGTACACAGCCAAGCCTTTTGCATCTCTTTTCTTTTCTCCTTTTTATCTGTTTCTAACACTTAGACAAATATATTAGTACACAAAAACCAATGTACTAAGTCTAGAATCATACCTTCTCTTTGATTTTCACTTCTTTAGCATTTGGCATGACTGAGATTGATGTTGGACTCATAAATCATCAAGTCAGCTTAACTTGATCTAGATTGTCATTTCTGAGCTCCAACATCCTGCAAAGGTCACATAGAATATCTCCAAACATAGGAACAACCCAAACTAAAGGTCAAGGTGCACTTAGCTCTTTTGGGCTGCTTTCGGTTCTGATTTTGACATTTGTTCTCCTTCCAGTGACCTTGTTCCCTTTTGAGCTTGGTCTTGAGCCTCATGACTTACACCACATAATTGTAGATGTTACCTCATTGATTGTAAGTCATGTCCTTATGTAGTGTTCCTTGATGCACCATAACTCTTCTTAACTCGATCAACCCTGATTCCGCAAGTCTCCTTCTTCACCCCTGGCTTTGGGTTCCTGGTCTCCTTGACTTTTTCCCGTGCACTCAGTACCTCGAAGCTCTTCTTGCTTCCATCCTTGGTTTGATCAGTTGTCTCCAAGTTATGCGCATCAAGTCTCACTTAAGTAGTGTCCACCTTTCCTATGATGCCCATTATCTATAGATAATCCAGTCTTTGGTCCATCACACCTATTTACTTGTGTTGAACCCTATTAGCTTTGCATTCAGCACCTGTTCAACACTTAACACACTTGTTAGTCCTTTAATTGGGTTGTCATCCAAACACCAAAACCCATAAGAGAGCTTTCAATCTCCCCCTTTTTGGTGATTGATGGCAACACAATTAAAGCTTACATAAGAATAAGATTTAAAGCACAAATTTTGAATTCTAAGTTTATAGAATGCTCCCCCTAAATATGTGCTTACATCAAAATCTTAAATTTGGCCTTATATGCCAAATTGCACATACTTAGGCTAATTCGAAGCATTACTATACCTTAGTACCTGTGGGATGCATTGTGTCACTAATTAAACCATGATGCGTATAACACACAAATGCACAGAGTCAGAGTTTAATACCAATTAAATGGATATACCACAGAAATATCAACCTACCACTATTCACCAATAAGATACCAAATTAAAACAATTTTAAAGCGCCCTAACCACATGAATATCTATTACAGGATAAACACAATAGATGCCAATTTATTCATGTCAACGAAAACACTAATTTTGCATTATCACCATATAATACAACAAGAAGCATATGATAAGAATTATCAATAACACACACAAACTAACACTTCTTTCACAATAAGAAGCATATGATAAGAATTATCAATAACACACACAAACTAACACTTCCTTCACATCCTTCCTTAAGATCGAAGTAACGCAAGTGAACCCCTTTAAGATAAGCTTTCCTCTCAGGTTGAGGTAAGCTTTAATGCACAAATTCTCCCCCTTTGACATCAAACACCAAAACCATAGTCAAGCAAGAACATAGAATGATGTCAAGGGACAGCAGGGTATTGAGTAGGTAAATTTTAACACACTAACATTACTCCTCCTTACACATAAAACATATGCAACACAAGCATTTGGAGGAAAGTTAAGATACATATACGCAAAAGATCAATACTTCCTTTTGTACCTTTACCATGTTGTGGTGTACTTTCCCTCTTAAAAGTTTAATCTCTAGGGAGCTTCTCCACACTTGTGCCTCAACCTTTATCCTAACCTTTTCTTGTTGCTAAGACACCAAGCTTAGAGCAAGTTATAGTATTGTGGCACAAGATGAAGCTTCTATTCTAGTGATTACCAAAAGATATCAATTGAAGCAAACTACCACGACTACCAATTGAAAAATCATTACTGATATAGTTCCATGATATTTAAAGATAAGCATCTAGTATCACCTAAATATTATGGAGCATGAGCAATCTATAAGGATGTAATTACTCACAACTTAAGATACCAAATACTCATCTTATGGAGATACCCAAGTCCTGATTGCTTCATTTCCTGCTCATCTTCCCTTTTCCACCTTGAGACTATACAAGATCACTCAAGAAACAATTAGTCTCAAAAGACACAAGTTATGTGTGCTCCCCCTAAAGTTATGCATCAAGTATTTGAATGACTTGCACTTTGCACATTCTAGCTTCCTCAGAACTAGAGGGGATCATAACATATCTTGGACAAGGCATACTCTATCAATTTCATCACAAAGAGATACCAATTGAATAGTTGACTTAATACAACAATGCATGCCTCAAGGAGTATAACATTTTACAAGCAACCTAGGCATGCTTCATACATGATAATCATTGCACAACATATACCAATTGAAAACGACAAGATAAAGCGCAGTGTCTAAGTACACCAAGATTAAGAAGAATTTTCTTAGGTACACCAAGGGAAACAGCATTTTAAGGCATAAGGCACCTATGCCAAGATACTATCAATTGAAAGGCAAGAACATAGCTATGATCAGAATCAATGGAACTTCAAAATTTTCAATGAAATTACACAGTTCTATTCTCCATACCTTTGCCTTTTCTTGAATTGCCATGAGAGCACCAATTGTCACCAATTGAGTGCTCCTTTTGCTCATGTACCTCATAACTCAAGAAGGTGCATTAGTGGCACAACATGGATTTGGTATACACACAGTACCATAATAGGGTAATTATTTGAACATGGACTAAACAAGATGTCATGCTTGCACACATAGGTTACTCATTAAACACCATATAGCATGACTTACAAAAAGATACAGGTTTATCCATGAACACATAAAGAGTTAATCATGGTAAATATATCAAATGATAAGCTACTCATTGAATAATTCATGAGATATAACACACAATCATGATTAAGCAAGCATCAATGTGATCTTTGAAATCATGAATCAATGATCAAAAGTATTCAACACAAGCAATCTCAAAAGCATAACTACTCCGAGGACAGATACAACAATCAAACTTCAGAGCAATACTGATTTGCAATAATGTACTTAAAATACACGGGTACCGTCCTTTTGAGAGCACGTTGCATATTCTCATCAAGATCCTTTGCTTGATTCACCAATAATGATCAAAGACCTCTACAACTTATTTTACTCAAGATGAACATGGGATTAGTATTGCATAATAATTCAACCTTGGGTCAATAAATAGACAATAAAAATCAACAACTTAAGCATAGAGTTTGAATTAACCATCTTAAGCTCTCCCATGGTCTCCAGTCCATCTCGAGGCACCTGCATGGTCTAGTTGGTACAGTTTGGTACCCATCTCGGGATGGGTCCATAACGATGATCCATAAGAGCTTTTGGTACCCAAATAGCAATTGTGCTAGTTCTAGGTGATCTCATTACTGATCTAGCACAAGTGTATGGTTTGGGTCTCCTAAGTGAATAAGATTGAGATAGATTTACTTGCTTAGGAACCTTACCCTTTTTACATACCTTGGATAGATGACCCTGCTCACTACACTTGTAGCAGAAGCGTCGCTTAACCTGACATGACGCTTGCTGTTTGTCTTCTTTCTTAGTGGGGGTCATCCCGGAGAGTGCACGTGCTTGATTTATCATTAGCGGACAAGAAGTGATCATATGGTTCTTGTCATTGCATCCGAAGCATCTCCTTATCCCTTCATCCTTGTCGTTGTATGGACACGACGCAATGAGGTGTCCTGACTTATTGCACTTAAAGCACCTCCTTTTCCCTTTTCTCTTTTTGTTCTTGGATGACATAGAGAAATGGTCAGTGCAAACAACATGACTAATTGAATCTTTACCTTTTCCCAAGCTCATGTTGATTTCTTCATTTTTTGCTTTAGGAACATCCTTCTTATGGAGCTTAACACTTGCTGCAGTTTTTCTCGTCTCAAGATTCTTCACCACGCGCACGTGGATATCTTGAGAAGGTTGAGTAATGCGTCTTCTCCTTAGTTGCTTTGTTTTCTTGTTCCTTTATTTATTGATGAGCACTTTTTCCTTTGATCCTGCAGCTTGATGCTCATCCAAGAGTTGGCTTTCTTTTGAGACACCGGGGTTAGCACATGGTGATATATTATCTAGATGTGCACGTGTGCAAGAATGAGGTTCACATGAATTTAGGTTCGCAATTACAACCTCATGAGCAACATCAAGCATGATATATCTATCCAAGAGATTATTATGATAACAAGACAATAAATCATATTTTTTAGTAAGAGCAAGTTTATCATGACTTAGCAATTCTACTTGCCTCTCTAGCATGGCATTTTCCATTTTAAGTTGAGCAACACAAGATAAAACATCATCATTATTTCTTTGCTCAATTAAAACTGAATCGTACCGTTGGACCAAATCATCATGAGAGCACTTTAGCTCCTCATGTTCTTTGGTCATCTTCTCTAGGCTGTCGTTGGTTTTGATGAGAGTCTCCTTTAGCCTGAGAAGCGTCTCGCCTTGTTCCTTGTTCCTTCTCAGCAGCTTAACCAAGAGCGCTTTGTCTTCTTTGTTGAGATGAGTGTAGAAACGGCGAATCTCCTCTTCTTCTACATCGTCAATCTCATTTTCCCTGTCACTATTGTCAGTGGAAGCAAAATAGGAAAATGTACCTTGTGATGATGTAGACTCCTCATCCTCATATTCCTCCTCATGATTGCTTTCATCTCCATTCTCATCGTTAGCAACAAGACATGTATAACAAGTGGGAGATGAACCTGTCGGTGAGGTGGATCCATCGCTTGGTGTCCATCTCTCTCGTTCTTCTCCCTTGGACAAGTTAGTACTACCAGCAATAGAGGGAGCAGAAGCAGTGCATATGGACTTAAAAAAATTTAACTTAATTTTGGTCCATAGATCATGAGCATCAACAAATAAATCACTATCACTACTCATGATTGCAAAATAGGCACTTCTAGAAAGTGAGTCAACTAAGATGTTGCAAGCATGGTGATTGAGAGACAGACATCTTAGTTCATCATTAGAAGGATTTTGACTAAAATTGGAGGGAAAAATACTTCTACTAAAGATCTGTCTCAAATCAGGATCAACACGTATGAAGGCATTATAAATAGAGACAGACCAAGATTTATAATTAGAGCCATCGCCTAGAAGAAGTTCTACAGTTACCTCTTGTGACGACATCATCATCTCCGGACGGTTAAGCCCACACTTGAGAGGCCTAGCTCTGATACCAATTGAAAGTTCCCTTTGCCCGCGAACAGGATCTGGATGTCGCCTAGAGGGGGGTGAATAGGCGAATAAAAATTATCACTTTAAAACTTTAGTTCTTACTCTACTCGAAGACCAGATCGCAGTGGAATGAAAGACCCTTCGAGTAGGTTGCAGCGGAATAGAAGTTCCTGTCTTGGAAATACCCTGCACTTCAAATATCGCTTGTACCACACATAAGTATTGAAGTGCAGATATAACAAGTGAGTAAGACAGAGAATCAATACACCGCACAGAGCAGAGCACACAGACACAGGGATTTATCCCAAGGTTCGGCCAAGCCTGAAATGCTTGCCTAGTCCTCGTTGGAGTTAGCCACACCTGGGCTTGGAGTCTATTTCAACTCCTTCCTCCGTTTGCTCAGATCTGTCAGTATGACAGATAGAGCCTTCCACTATGTTAATGTTGGTTACAACAAAGCCACGACTGCTTACAATCTTCTTGACAGCACTCCGGCAGAGTAACGATATACTCAAGACTATGCTCTAGCTCTTAGCAGCACTTCTCCACTCTCTAAAGGCTTATAGCTTTGCTTTCTACACAAACTAGAGAGATACACACAAGAGGGAGAGAGAATCGATCCGAGTGATGTATACAATTGTTGGCTGCACTTGTGTACTTGTTGGAGGCGCCTAGGGGTCCCTTTTATAGACCCAAGGGACCTAGGAGCCGTTGGAATCCATTTTGGAAAGCAATACTTGCTTTCTGTCGGGTGGCGCACCGGACAGTCCGGTGCACCACCGGACAGGTCCTGTAGCTTATCCGGTGCGTGATCTCCTTCCAAATCGGGCTCTGCTGATCGTTGGAGCAACGGTCGTCTTGGCTCACCGGACACTGTCCGGTGCACACCGGACAGTCCGGTGTGCCAACTATCCGTTGGCCCAAGCCACGCGTCGCCCGCTGATCGCTGCCGACCGTTGGTGCAGTCGACCGTTGGCTCACCGGACAGTCCGGTGAATTATAGCTGTACGTCGCCAAACTTCTCCCGAGAGCGGCATGTTCTCCGGAGTTCAGCCTGCACCACCAGACACTGTCCGGTGCACCACCGGACAGTCCGGTGTGCCAGACTGAGCTGAGTCTTGGCTGTACACAGCCAAGCCTTTTGCATCTCTTTTCTTTTCTCCTTTTTATCTGTTTCTAACACTTAGACAAATATATTAGTACACAAAAACCAATGTACTAAGTCTAGAATCATACCTTCTCTTTGATTTTCACTTCTTTAGCATTTGGCATGACTGAGATTGATGTTGGACTCATAAATCATCAAGTCAGCTTAACTTGATCTAGATTGTCATTTCTGAGCTCCAACATCCTGCAAAGGTCACATAGAATATCTCCAAACATAGGAACAACCCAAACTAAAGGTCAAGGTGCACTTAGCTCTTTTGGGCTGCTTCCGGTTCTGATTTTGACATTTGTTCTCCTTCCAGTGACCTTGTTCCCTTTTGAGCTTGGTCTTGAGCCTTATGACTTACACCACATAATTGTAGATGTTACCTCATTGATTGTAAGTCATGTCCTTATGTAGTGTTCCTTGATGCACCATAACTCTTCTTAACTCGATCAACCCTAATTCCGCAAGTCTCCTTCTTCACCCCTGGCTTTGGGTTCCTGGTCTCCTTGACTTTCTCCCGTGCACTCGGTACCTTGAAGCTCTTCTTGCTTCCATCCTTGGTTTGATCAGTTGTCTCCAAGTTATGCACATCAAGTCTCACTTAAGCAGTGTCCACCTTTCCTATGATGCCCATTATCTATAGATAATCCAATCTTTGGACCATCACACATGTTTACTTGTGTTGAACCCTGTTAGCTTTGCATTCAGCACCTATTCAACACTTAACACACTTGTTAGTCCTTTAATTGGGTTGTCATCCAAACACCAAAACCCACAAGAGAGCTTTCATTTGGCCTCCAGAAACCGAAGGTAGAAATTGATGAGGCAGCTGAAGCATGCCGAAGGGCCTTCAGTACAGTTTGTTCTTTTATAGGGACAAGAGATTTGGTTCAAGAACATATAGCCTACAGGATATGGCCACTGATAGACAGCTGGGAAATGCCAAAGGAAACCATCACTAACCCTAGCGAAGGTGGTTTGGTTTGATTGAAATATACTTTCAGGTTTGGAGACCAATTTATCGAACCAGACGATGACTGGCTGAAGTGTGTTGAAAATACTAGTGATGAACTACTTGGAACGTACTCTAAGTCTGAAGATAATGCACTATCTACGGCCTTGGGAGCTGAAAAAAGAAAATGCTAAATAGAGTTTTTGATGCTATCGAATTTGTGTACCCTGACTATCGCTACCCGCTGCGGGGGAAGAAAAGAAAGGGTGCAACTTCTGGGAAGGCTGCTGCTTCGGCTACCTTAAGGGAGCCCGTACCGAAGAGGAAAAAGTTGAAGGTCCTTACTCACCGACCGCGCTACATTGAACCGGCCATAGTGCCTGAATTCGGCGGTGAGACTTCTTCAGCTACTGAAGACAAAGGACCTGCTCTTACGCAGAGGATTGAAGAGTTGGCTGCAATGCCGAAGACTGACAAAATTGAAGAACCAAAAATTGAAGAGATGAAAACATTAGAAGTTCTAAGCCCTTCGGCAGGAGTGGGGATGTCGAAGACACAAAAAGGTCTAGCAGCGACCCCCAAGAGAAAAAGGATGGCTAGTGTACTAGATGTACTGGAGACAATAAAAGCTTCAAGCTCTACTCCAGGGAAAATTGCCAAAGCTTCGAAGGCGTAGATTGAAACCGAGGCAAAGGTAACCGAAGCCAAAGCTACAATGAGTCAGGCCGATGCCGAAGCTGGGCCTTCAGAGCCCGTCAAAGAGAAATCCTCGGAAACTGGAGAAAAGGCAGCGGGAGAATAAGCTATAAAACAGATTTTTCTTGAAAAAGCTGTCGCACCTACTCCCGAAGCGTCTTCCGAAGTCCTTGATTATATTATTCGACACGCTTCGGGAAAAAGTTTATCTGAAGAAAAATTTTTGAAGCTAAACACTATGCCCGCGAACTGAAGTACCCTAAAGGGGCCTTAGTGTTTAATGGCACAAATGAAGATGACTTCTTGTATTGCCTCCCAGAGAACAAGGAATTATCTGTCTGTTGGGAGATGGCCAGAAGTATGGGGTTCCCGAAGCTTGAAGCTAGCCTCTGCGCCATGACGAAGGACGATCTTGCGGATAGCCTTGCATATAACAGTCTGAAGGTACAAAAATTGTATATTTAGAAGTTTATGAATTTTGAATTATTCTTTTGTTCTTATATTAACCCATTCATTTTTTCATATAGGGTTTAATACTTAGCAACGCCTTAAGGGCGCAAAAGAATGCCGAAGACGAGAGTTGCACTATTGCTCTCAACAACCTTCGATCAGAGGTTATCAAGCTAAGGAACGAAGCTTTGGAAAAAGACAAAATTCTACTTACATTGGTGGACAAAGTAGAAGGGGATGAAGCTAACTTCAAGGCTCAATCTGAAATCCAAAGGAATGAGATTGAAAACCTTCAAAAGCAACTGGCCGAAGCCAAATTGAAATGCGCTATTGCTGAAGTTGATCGAGATGCTAGTGAGTACTGGAAAAATTATTTTGAAAAAATAGTTGCAGAGCTTCGCTCATCGAAAGAGAGATGTTTTGAAATGTCTGTAGAATGTGTCAAAAAGATAAAAACTAGCTTCGCCAACGTGGGTGCATACTCAAGCGAAGACAACTTCATAAGTGGCGATCCTGAGGGCATAATTGATTGGATCAGCAGCGAAGCTGAAGCTTTTGAAGAAATTCTGAGCGACCGCGGGGACGTCTGCGTGTTCTCTGGTGCGAGAGGAGTTGCAGCTATTTTGGAGAAAGCAAGGTGCGATCATGTCAAAACTTTGGCCCAGGACGAAGCTGCTTTGTCTATTGATGATACGAAGGACCCCTCGGCTGAAGCAAGCTTAATAGGTGGAAAAATTTTCACTGACATTTGGGAAAATGGCGGCCGAGGGATGGCGCATGAAATAATGAAAAAGAGTGAAAAGACATTCATGACGCTCGAGAAGCAACAAAAGCAGCTGAAAAAGCTGCTGAACTTGAAAAACGGATAGGTATTACTTAATGGCTTTTAACTTTATTGCTTATTTTTGTGATTTCGAACTAATTTATATCTTTTATTGTAGCTGAACTATCTCCTCCTCTAGAGCCCTTTGACCCCTTGGCCGACCCAGAAACAAAGAAGTCAGTAGAAATTATTAATATGGCTGAAGCTATTATGGACGAAGTTGTCACGAAATTATTAACCGAAGCTGCAGAAGAAGTCCTGAAGGAAGAAGAATAGCTATTTGTAAAAACATTGCTAAAATATTAATGTAACATTTGCTGGAACATGCTTGTAATATTCGGTGCTCGTAGGTTTTGAATGTAATATATGAATGGTTTTGCAATTCATTTCTTTGTGATGCATGAAATTTTTATGTACATACCGTTTTTTAGCCTTTGGCGAAAAAACACCTTCCCTTCTTTTCATGCTTCGTAAAGAAGAGCTTCTATGCTTCGTAAAAAGTCCTCCAAGCGTTGCAAAAACATTAATGCTTCATCAACAATAGATTTGTTCCTCCACCTTAGAGCTAATGAAGTTGTATTTCTTCAAACTTATTTTGTGCCTTAGCATAATTTCATTTTTTCGAAATATTCTCCGAAGGTCAAGATTGTATCCCCTTCTTGTGCCATTGATGCAATATGATGTATGATGTTATGTTATGCGAAATGATGTGATGATGTTATGTTATACAAAATGATATTTATGCCGAAAACACACACTCACACCCCATAGTGGAATACACAATCTCTTTGTCGCTTATTTTTCGGCTTCACCGCTTATTTTTTGGTGTATCAGCGCTGACTTTTCGCTGTAAGTTCTGCATTCCCTTAGGAATGTCTTTGAACTTCTTCGCCTTCTATTTCGGTGGTATTCGCGTTGACTTTTCGCGCTTCGCCTTATATTTCGGTGGTATTGGCTCTGCATTCCCTTTGGAACGACTTTTGAGCAGAAAACTTACACTGCGCTCCCTTAGGAACGACTTTTTATATCTTCGGCAAACTTAAGTTGCGTTCCTTAGAACGACTTTTTGTAGCTTCGGGGATACTTGTAATGTGATTTTTAGGCCTGCGTTCCCTTAGGAACGACTTTTGTGCTTCAGCGACTTTTTGGACTTCGTGAGTCTGTGGAGAAGATATATTTCGCTATGACAAGAACGAAGCTATTATAGGAAATTGAAAATGACAAGAAAACTAGGTTTTCAATAATTGTTCCTTATTAAAAAAGAAAATGACAATGAATGTAAAAACTTTTTTAGGGGTAGGATATCTCTCAATAGATATGCTTCGATTCTGGCACAATACTATTGACTGTGCGAGCTTCAGACTCCTCCCTGAAATCTCGCTGCTGATGGGTCTGTTGGCTCCCTTCTGGCTGCTGGCCTCATGAATACACAGGCTATAGTGGTGGCGGAGGTGGAGATTGTGGCCAAGATGCCTATGGCTGACTAGACGAAGCAACAGACGCTGCAGGATGGTTACCCACATACTCTGGTATGTACGATGAGTGATACGAAGCAGTATGCATGACCTGCTTCGGCTGGTTCTGCTGAGCTGCGGCTTCTGCTATTTCCTTTTATTTCTGAATGGTGACATGGCACATCCTTGTGATATGGCCCTTGTCCTCACCACAGAATAAGCAATAAATTTTTCTAGGCTGATCCCCAAACCTTCCTCCGAAGCCCCTGGCGCCTCTGCCTCTTGGAGCTGGCGGTCGGAAAGAGCTTTGTTGCTGCCCCGAAGCGTGCGAGGAATACTATGGCCTCTGTTGTTGACTTCCTCTGTCGTCACTCTGGGTGGAGTGAATTGACCTGACATGTCTTGGGTGGATTCTTCCTCCGAAGCCCCTGGTCATCTTAGAAAACCTGTAGGCTTCCTCTCTTCTTTGGCGAAAGTCATTGTCAGCCTGAATGTATTCATCCATCTTTTGAAGCAGCTTCTCCAAAGTCTGTGGAGGCTTTCTAGCAAAATACTAGGCAGTAGGTCCTGGACGAAGCCCCTTAATCATGGCCTCAATGGCAATTTCATTGGGCACTGTAGGCGCTTGTGCTCTCACGCACAAGAACCTTCGGACGTATGCTTGAAGATACTCCTCATGATCTTGTGTACATTGAAAGAGAGCCTGAGCTATGACTGGCTTTGTCTGAAAGCCCTGGAAACTTGTCACCAGCATATCCTTAAGCTTCTGCCATGAAGTAATAGTTCCTGGCCGAAGAGAAGAATACCACGTTTGAGCCACATTCTTAACTGCCATGACGAAGGACTTGGCCATGACAGCTGCATTGCCTCCGTATGAAGATATAGTTGCTTCATAACTCATCAAAAAATGCTTCGGATCTTAATGTCCATCATACATGGGGAGCTGAGGTGGCTTGTATGATAGAGGCCATGGGATAGCCTGCAGTTCTGCTGCCAAGGGAGAAGCATTGTCAAAGGTAAAGGTATCATGATTAAAATCATCATACCATCCATCCTCGTTGAAGAAGCCTTCTTGATGAAGCTCCCTATGTTGGGGCCTTCGCTCTTGTTCGTCTTGGGCAAGATGGCGTACTTCTTCAGTGGCTTCGTCAATCTGTCTTTGAAGATCGGCTAATCGAGCCATCTTCTCCTTCTTCCTTTGTACTTGTTGATGAAGCATCTCCATGTTTCTGATTTCTTGGTCCAACTCCTCCTCCTGGAGTGTTAGACTAGTGGCCTTCCTCTTCTGGCTTCGGGCCTCTCGAAGAGAAAGGGTCTCCTGGTTTGGGTCCAGTGGCTGCAGAGCGGCAGCCCCTATCACTGAAGCTTTCTTCGGTGGCATGACAAAGGTCAGTGCTTGCCAAAGGTGGTCGAAAAGGGTTCACCGGAGGTGGGCGCCAATGTTGGTGACTTGTTCTCAAATGCTATGAATCAAGAACAAGACAACATAAAATGTTAAACATTAACGCCCTTCGTCCTTCGAATCATTATTTCCCTTAGGATATAATGATCTTCAGACAAAGGTCATGAAGAACATACCTTCGAATATCGAAGGCAAGATGGTAATAGAAGAAGCATGTAAAATACAAAAGATAACATGAACAATCATATAACATTATAAATTCATCTCCATTATGTTATCATGAGAAAATAAAAACAATATTGAATTACATTTGATATCTTCGACTTGATAGACAGCAAAGATACGAGCGTGATGCAAAAGCAAATGCCAAGTCAGCGTGAACAGTACGGGGGTACTGTTCATCTATTTATAGGCATGGGACGCAGCCCATGTGAAATTACATTCATGCCCTTTACATTTGCTAATGACTATGAGGTAACTCATCGGGGTCTAAATAGCCTTTTCCCCTTTAAGTCGATTCCCTTTCCTGCTGTCATGCCGAAGCTTCCTTGCGGCGTAGCTTCGGCGCTGCATCAATCTTCGTATTGTTCATGCTTCTCCCACTATGGTTCTGACTCGAATCCGAAGATACCTGTTCATGTATTACAACTCAAGAAACATTGTTAAATCATGTTTTTGAGGACCTTCGGAAGACGAAGGCCCCCAACAGTACCTTCTTGTAATACCCAAATAGTAAGAGTAATAAAATGTACAAGAAATAAGAAATATAAAGGGTTTATTTGACCACTTGCGTTATCATTCTTTTTTGCATATTTCATAACATGGGATTAACCCTAATCAAAAGGGCAAGATATCTAATAAAAATATTTAATGCATCATGCCGGAGTTTATTTGTTTGTGCATTAAAACACAAAAAATTCATAATTAAAACCAATCTAATTTTGACATGAACTTGAGCTCTAGAGAAAGGAATATTCTACGTAGGAATAAGGAGTGGGAAAATAACAATAAAATAAGAAATATTAAAGCAAGCAGTAGAATTCTTATTCATATTAGAAGTGTGTGATATATTTGAAATTCTAGAATTCAAAAGAGAAATTTAAATCTAGTGGAAGACTTAAATTGGGAAAAGAATGAGAATAGAAAAGAAAAGAGGAAAGGGAAAAGGGTGCTGGGCCACAACAACTCAATTTGGCCCAATTGCTCCACAGACTGTGCGGGCCGGCCACCTTCACTGCGCGGCCCCAACCGAGACTCCACTGCTTGCCTAGGAAGGAAACTGTCGTGTGGGGCCTCACGTCAAGGTCCGAAGACGGAGTCCTGTACTTCTTCTCGCGAACGAACTCATCGAACGGAGCGCGCGGAAGCTGGAGTTGTTACAACCACGACTGTGACTTTCTCTGCGCCTAGCTCGGACGCCCTCGGCTACATGATTAAAAGCCATGCGTGCTGTGCTCTTCCCTCCGGTTGCGCCCAACTACTCCTCCCCTTGCTCCCTCGAACACAGCGCGAACACCGTCCTCATCGCCATTGCCACGAGGAAGCTCGGACCGAGCTGTGTCTGTGCACCGCTCGCCCGCCAGGAGAGTTGAGAGGATCACTACTATAGGATAGCACCAGCGTGTGGGCCTGCGACATAGCGGATTCACGCGCCGTCGTCGGCCAGATCGTTCCGGCGGAGGTGAGGGTTCTATTTCCCCGTACATCGCCTTATCTCCATTGCTGCGAGTAGATCGGTCAACCCTGGTTGCATGCGTGCCTCAGGAGGTAGGAGAGAATACAATGACCATTGATCCTTAATCGTGTGGTCACAGTTGATTTTGTGCATACCGGTTGAGGGATGTGGATTGGTCGTTGGGCGACGATCCAGTGGTCAGATTTCATCAGCGTAAATTCGTGTACTGGGAGGGTGGAAATCCAGTGCGGCCGAGAGTGGGCTATGCGACCGTGCGTTGTGGACCGCTAATCCCGGATTCGACGACCAGGGGAGAGCGCGGAGGAATAGCTAGCATGAGGTTTAATCTGGCGCGTGGATGTTGGATCGGACGGTCAGAGACCCTAGATACCCCTTCGCGGCACATTTTCTTAAAGAGCCCCTCATGAGTTAGAAAATGAACCCATAGTCCATCGGCAGGGCGTTATGAGGCTCGGGAATTTTTGTAGAATAACCCCTATTGTCTCTGGTATTTGACGCCTAGTCCAAAGAGTTGGAAAATCAGAGAAAAGTAATTAGAAATAGATTTTTTTAGTGCAAAAAATAATTACTAGAACTTGTATAAATCATAGAAAATTCATATGAACTCCAAATTGATCCATTCCAGTTTCTAAAATTTTGTAATATTGTTGTTTATCACCTGGAGTCTCTGTTTTGACATGAAAGTCACATTAAAATTTATTTCCTAACTTATCTTATACCAAGCACATAAAATCTTTGGAAATTCATAACTTAAAATCCATAACTCCAAAATTAATGAATCCTTTTCCTAGGATCTTATTTTAATGTGTAGATTATTATTATATATTTTGTTTACATGTTTGGTGTGATGTTAATTTTCTCTATATATTGTGCTTATTTGTATTGTGGCGAGTAGAAGAGCCTGTGGCTGAGGATCCTGGTGCCCAGCAGATAGAAGTTGCTGAGCAGGAGCTCATTGAAGGCAAGTTGTGCCCTTGATCACTCCCTTTTTACCCAATCATGTTCTTATTAATCATAATGATCTTCATAGGTTAATTTGATGGGATCCAATAGGTTACCCTAGTTTTGGCTATCTTTATACCTTGTTTTACCACTGAATTTTTGGGTAGTCTATGCTATTTCTTTATGTGGTTTTGGGTATAGAGATATACATTATTCATGTTAATGGGAACATGGAGAACCACCCGGGAAAATAGTGCCACCACAAGGGTTTAATGGGACGCTCTTGGCTAATTAACTAGGAAAGCTAGTGGAAGACTACCTTACCCGAAAGGGGCAAGGGCAGTAGGGGAGTTGCATGCAGGGAAGTTCTCAGGTTGATTTTGCTGCGATGGCAGTTAGACGAGGGATTCTTGCAAGTGCTCTTCCCATAAACTGTAGCAGGTTTTCGGAAGCTAGTGGAACTTTGTAAAGGTCTCGTAGTGGATCCCTAGCCATTCACCTTGGTAGTGTCTAAGGGCCTTGCAAACCCTGGCGACATGGGATACACGACTTGTGGGTACAAGGTACAACATCTGCAGAGTATAAAACTGGTATACTAGTCGTGCTCACGATCATGAGCGGCTCGGACACTCACATGATTAATTTATGGAATTAAATTCAATTTGTCATTTACATCGCATTGGGATTACTTTATTATTACTTCTATTTATTATTACTAAGGTTTGGTATTTACTTACACTTAGTAACTGCTAATAAAATTTTGACCAACTTATAAAAGCAATGCTCAGCTTCAACCTTTATTTTGTTGGTCAGCCTTACACTTTACATGAACTCCCACCTTTAGTGACTTCATGCACATTATTACCCACAACTTGTTGAGCGATGAACATGTGTGAGCTCACCCTTGCTGTCTCACACCCCCTCCCCACAGGAGAAGAACAGGTGGTCGAAGAGGAGCCGCCTAGCGGGGAGTTCGACTTGATCTAGGTGGCGTCTCCTAGTTGACTTATTGGCGCCAAGGATGGACCTTAGTTTGTTTTATATTTATCTTTTATTTTGTAAGACTTCTGCAATGTAATAAGTACTCTGATGTTATTGTGACATTTATCTCTATACACTCTATTATTATATGTGTTGTCTTCTTTGGCACATATATGAGATGCACCCGACTTTGTCCCTTAAATTCGGGTGTGACACTTCTCCCCTTGCCATGAAATAAGAAAGAGGAAATACAAATATCTTCGAAATAAGCACCGAATGTCCAAAGGTAGGTTACAAAAAACATCAAAGACTAAGCACTTCAAAGGTAGTGAGAGTATGTGAACCGCCGAAAGGTGTGCATGTGCATTGCTCATATATTTATAAGGACTATATTCTATACAACTTCATATGAAATCTCAACAATGACATAGCTCTATACATGAGGCCTATGAAATTTGTTGGGGTGTTTTTGTCTTTTCTATCTAGAAATGTGTCATGTACTGTAACACCCAAAATCATATTTTAGGTTTGATAAAAGGATTTTTCTAAGGTTTAATTAAATATCGTTAATAAGGATTTTATTAGCTTTGAAATTATTTCTTAAAATAAGGCAATATTATATTGTGAGTTGTCAAAGTTAGATTTGGATCTCAAAACTAGAAGTTAAAATTTGAAATCAATTAATAAACATAAAGATTTTTAAATGTTGATATGGGTGAATTGTTTTGTTTCTCCTTTCTCTCATGAATTAAGCATTAGTATTATTCAAGATAATAAAATAAATAATAAAGTATTATTGCATCTCATGCTGGGATTTTGATTATGCATTTGAAGTCACATGAGCTCTCACCTTTGGTGTGTTCATGCACATTATTCCCCACAACTTGTTGAGCGATGAACGTATGTGAGCTCACCCTTGCTGTACTCACATCCCCCAGGTAAAGAACAGGTACCACAGGATGAGGCGCATGAAGGATGTTGTGATGAGTTCGTGAGTGGTCTAGGCCATCATCTCCCAGTCAATTAACTTTGGGTTGCTGGATCATTGTCTTCGTATGATGTAATTATTTAACTATTTTGTACAAAACTCTATTTTATATTAAAGATGTGACATTCGTTTCTGTACCATGAGTCATCATATGCGTGAGACTTGATCCCAGCACACTTGGTGAGGTTCGCACCCGGGTTTAGGACCCCTGAAATTCGGGTGTGACAAGGGTGAAGCTGCCAAAGGGAAATTGTTAAGCTTAAATCCAAAGTATCTGAACTTCAGTATGAATGTGGAGAGAAGGAAAATCTTTTGAAGTTCTGGAAAATTGCTTTATTGAGAGTCAAATCGAAGTTTAGACTTTGTCTAAAGAGAAAAACAAGCTCAAGGAGACAATAGAAAACAAAATATCAGAGTTCAAAGCTTCAAATACGTAGAAAGACAAAAGCATTGCATCGCTCGAAGCTGAACTGAAGTGAGCAAAGGAAGAGCACGAAGCGGAAACTAGTAAAATAAGACAAGAATCTACCAAAGCAATTGTTAACTTAAAGCTTGCTCAAGTGAAGATGGGAGATCTTAATGAGGAAATAAATCACGTGAGGCAGCTTAATGAAAATTATAAGGATTTTGATTAGCAATTGTTATACTTTAGGCGGTAGATGTCGTAATGAGCTAGAGAAGACCTTCTCTACTGGAGCAAGGTCTCAGGAAAGAAATTTTGCAGATGGTGACTTAAGAGAATGATGTGATGTATCCTCAGCGAAACTAGAGCATACAAAGGTGTTCTCTCAACTCGAGAAGACAATTGCACATGGATAGGCGCCCGAAGCACTACTTCGGTTTTGCTGAAGGCTAGATGCAATCATGTGAAAACTTGCACCGGACCTGACTTCGAAGTTTCTGCAGACAGTTTAAGAAGATCAACTGTCAAATCTTTAGAGTGGGGAAAACGTTCTTATCTGATATATGGACAAAGGGTGGAAAGAAAATCAACGTCAAAGAACCAATGAAAAACAAGGAAAAGGTTGGTATTTAGTTACCTTCGTCTTACCAGTGCGGATTACGTAGACTCTAATATTCAACCTTTTGAACCTCTAGATATAAGAATCCCTCGTCCAAAAAATTCATCGCAGCATGATCGACCTGAGAACCTCCCTATACCACAGCTCCTCTACCGCCCTCGCCCCTTTCGGATAAGGTAGTCCTCCACTAGCTTTCCTAATTGGTCAGCTAAGGGCGTCCCATTCCACCCTTGTGGTAGCCTGGTTATCTCAAGTTAAGCTCCATGTTCCAATTAACACAATGATCTTGTCATGAACAACAATTAAAACAACAGCATAATTGGAACATGATCATAATTCAAATGTAACATTAATCCC
Source organism: Zea luxurians (assembly GCA_029449295.1). Lineage (NCBI taxonomy): Eukaryota > Viridiplantae > Streptophyta > Magnoliopsida > Poales > Poaceae > Zea > Zea luxurians. Next base: position 20,616,968 of record JAOPSE010000042.1, read on the forward strand.
AAAACTAGGTAGAGCAATAGCAAGTCTACCCGATAGTTCATTTGTCTACAAGGGATGGGGTAAACAACACTAGGGAAACCTATTAGGTCCCATCAAGTTATCCTGAGCATGTCACAGTGATTAACAGGAACATTATTAGGTAAAGAAGAGTGATCAAGGGCACAACTTGTCTGTGACTTGAGATTCCCAGGTACTTCTCCAAGCTAGTCTTCAAGTTTCTCGTGACCTCACTGCTACTCATAGCAACACATACAAATAGGCAAGGAGTACATAAACATAACAATACACCAAACATGAGAACAAACAATGTAAGAATATTCTATGCGATGCTACGAGATCGTGGATTCAAGAATCACTAAAATCGGAGTTATGGTTGAAAAGGTATGGCTTTCTGAAGTTTTAGGTGATCAAATAATAAAAATATACTCTATATAAATTATGTGAGACAAATATTAGAGAAATAACTAATTCTATTTTAATCTAATTATAAGTTGATTAGAGATCATATTTTATTCCAAGTATACTTGTAGACACATTAAAATGATAGCCTAACTTTGATTAGCAAGTTTAACCCTAAGTTAAACTAGTATTTATCTATATATTTTTTAGAACATGTGATATGATAAACCAATGTTGTTTAATGTGTAGGCAATTTTAATATGAATCCAACACAACTTAAACAGATTAAATTGGAATTAAGACGTACAAGATATGGATTAAACAAGTTTTAGGCATATTTTAAGTATAAATTTTATATTAAGATTACTTCCAGGGGTTAACATATAAAAACCAGGGACCTTGGTGTAAGTATTTTCTATGGATAAGGGACGACGGTTCATTTGCAAAAATTACAGGGTCTCTTATGTAAAAGCTTCGGCTGAAGGGGTATCTGCCCGCCTGAGCCATTGATCCGTGGCAGATGGCCAAGATTAGTCCGAATTTCATAACGAACCGATACGAAATAATGTCCATTGGATCAAAATTAAATGGTCAGATTTTAATGAATCGAGATCTAACCTAATCTGTTCGATCCCAATCTATGGCTCAGATCTATTCCCCAAATAGGTATGGCCATGTCTAATCTCCACCGCCCGACCGGGATCCAACGGCCCACGAGCGTCACCTCTTCTTCCCTCCCCCGATGACCAACATGCAGCGGCGATGCTGGGCATCCCACGGTTGCGAGCACGCCGGTGAACGGTGGATCGACAATTCGACGTGCCACCCCGAACGCGATGATGTGCAGAAGGTAGTAGAGATTGCTGCGAACACGATGGGGACGATCTTACCGGTGTATCGGACAGCGCAAGGACCCGGCGTCAATGGGCCTGTTTGGTTTAGCTTTTTTCTGACCAGCTTTTCTGAAAATCTGGCTGTGGGAAGAATCTGGCTGTGGGGAGAATCTGAGTATCATTACGATTACGTGTGGAAGAAGATAAAGTTGTTCATAGGGCTCAGGATCTAGAAAGTGACGGATTCCTACTATTACAACGACTCAACCGATTATGTGTTTATGTTGATTTTGGATGGTTTTTGCCCCAACGAATTTTATAGAAGCTGGCTGAAAAGTTGAGTGTTTGGCAGTCCGTAGCAGCTTTTGGTGGCCAGAAGCCGCCAGAAGCCGAAACAAACAGGCCCAATGATGGGTGTTTCTCTCTGTCTCTCCCAACACCGACCACAGATGGAGATTTGCAGGGCTTGCCGATTGAAGGAGCTGGGCGTGGGCGATCACATATATAGGCACGAGTTGCGGAGTCCAATCGGGAGTAGTTCGTGCGCTGCCGGCCGGATCGGTCCGAAATACCTGACGGTAGCACAGCGGATCCGTTGGAGCTCTGCGTGGAGCACGCCAGCCAGGAAGACGAACTCGCCGAAGTTGGTCCCACACATCAGCGTGTAAGGGTGAAGGCTGAACCATGAGCCCACTACACGGTTTACTAGTTGTGCGCCCAGGGTCTTGGGCCAACCGGCCAACGGCCCATGCGGCAAGATGGGGTAGAGGATGCACGAGTTGGGCCGCGCGGGATGGGCCACAGTGTAAGGGGGAGTGGGCCACCTAGGTTAGTACTAGTGAGTCTTTTCTCTTTTTTTGTTTTAATTTCAATCCAAATGCAAATTCCTTTTCAAACTCAACTCTTGAATTTCAAATTTGAAGGAACATCAGAAGAACCAGCATCATATGCAAATATTATATATATATATATATATATATATATATATATATATATATATATATATTACTCTATTTTGCAAATGTTTCTAGCTATGTAATTCTCACATAAATAGTTTGTGTTGGAGAAATAGTTTCTATCGTATAGTTTACATCAAGATATGATTCATTAAATTTCTTTAGAGAGTTCCTATCAATGTATAGGCCAACAAAGGGATAACTTAGTTCACTTAGTGATCTTTTCATTTGATCGCTTATTAGAAATGATATTTAGTTTGAGATAAGTGACTTGAAAGTGAGAGAAAATCCTTATAAAAAGGTATTTTGGTTCAAACCCCTTTTTACTTTAGGAGATGCAGTTCTAAGGTAAGCAAGTTCTTATATAAAAAATATTTTAATTTTAGAAACCTTGGAAAATTTTACTAGATTCCCAAAATGAGATTTTGGGTTGTTACAATAGAGGTGATGACGCTGCAAGAACTCAAGTTCAGGTCTCCTAGACTAGAAAGCAACCTAGACCCAGAGGCCGAAGCCACGGACAAAGACCTACTCGAAGACCACAGAGTCGAAACACTCAAACACAATTGCTAGATATCAAGAAGCAACAAAGGCGTGGCGAGACAAATCTGTCAAGACCAGAGAGTTTGACGAGGGCGACCTAGTCCTCATCCGAATGGCGCGGACACAATCCAGAGGAAAATCGAACCAAAGTTGGAGGGACCATACATTGTCTCCAAAAAAGACTTCACCATACGCCTACAGGCTAACTAGCTAAACGAGCGTCCAGCTGGAGCACAACTGAAGTGTGGACAATCTGTGCAAGTTTTTTGTTTAAAGAGTGGCTCAGATCGCTTATGTAAGAATAACTCTGGTTGTAGGGGCTGCACACGACCATGTAACACGTGAACACTTGCCCCGTACTTTTTCCCTCGCGAAGGGGGTGAGGTTTTTAAGCTAGAGCCTTGTAATAAAGCAACAACCCCCCCCCCCCCCAAAAAGAAACCAATCGACCAAAAAGGCTCTCAAAGCCAACATTCGGCCACAAAGGGAGTCACCCACAAAGGGAGTCACCGCCTGTCATATCCGGATTTAAGGGCAAATCCAAGCACGAATCAAATGTGTGCTAGGATCAAGTGTCACATATATGATGGCTCATGGTACAGAAACGAATGTCACATCTTTACTATATAATAGGAGTTCTATACAAAATAACTAAATAATTACATCATACGAAGATGACGATCCAACAACCATAGTTGACTGGGAAACGACGACCTAGACCTCTCACGAACTTATCGCGACATCCTTCATGCTCCTCATCCTACAATACCTTTCCTTGACCTAGGGGGGTGTGAGTACAGCAAGGATGAGCTCACATACGTTCATCACTCAACAAGTTGTGGGGAATAATGTGCATGAGCTCACTTACGGTGGGGCTCATGTGAAGTGTAAGGCTTACCAAAGGAGATGGTTAAAGCTGAGTGTTGCTTTTAAAGTTGATCAAAAAATTTATTAGCAGTTACTAAGTATAAGTAGATACCAACCCAAATAAATAAGAGAACACAATTAATAATAACACCCACAATGCAATGCAAATGACAAATGAAGTTTAATTCCATAAGTTAATCATGTGAGTGTCCGAGCCGCTCATGACCGTGAGCACGATTGATATACCAGTTTTACACTCTACAAAGGTTGCGCATCTTTACCCACAAGTCGTGTTATCCATTTGCCATGGGGTCATGAATCCCATACATCTCTACCGAGGAGACGAGGAAGGATAGCACTACGAGGCCTTTACGAAGTTCCACTAGCTTCAGAAAACCCGCTACGGTTTCTGAGAAGGGCGATATAGGAATCCCTCGTCCGAAAAGCCATCGCAGCATGATCGACCCGAGAACATCTCTATACCATAGCTCCTCTACCGCCTTTGCCCCTTTCGGGTAAGGTAGTCCTCCACTAGTTTTCTAATTAGTCAGCCAAGGGCGTCCCATACCACCCTTGTGGTAGCACAGTTTTCCCGGGTGGTTCTCCATGTTCCAATTAACATAATGATCTTGTCATGAACAATAATTAAAACAACAACAAAATTGGAACATGATCATAATATAACATTAATTTCCCAAATCCAGGTAGAGCAATAGCAATACTACTCAATAGTTCATTTGTTTGCAAAGTGTGGGATAAACAATGCTAGGGTAACCTATTAGCTCCCATCAAATTAATCTGAGCATGTCTGTAACACCTACTTGTAAATAGCTAGAAAAAAAATAAATAAATACCAATAGAGAAAACAATTTCTCTTTTTGTGAGTTTGACCTCTATACATCATCACATGTGAACACTAAATTCAAAAAAACAAATAAGTAATAAAAGGATATACCATTAAAGTTTATGCATCATGCTGAGTTTTTATTTGGATGTGCATTTGTGCTTAATAAAATAAATATACCATTAATAGCATCTCAATGGATCCATAGAATTTAAAGTTTAACTTGAAAATAAAACCATGAAAATAGGGAAGAGAAAGGAATATTATTCAATCCAAATAAAATTATCATTAAAATATCTGCACCATAGTTGATATGATCAAAATAAATAATTAGCCAGGATACAAAGTGCCACAAAGTTTGAATTTGAATTGAAGTTTGAATTTGAAAAAGAAATGAAACAGAAAATAAAAATAAAAAGAGAAGAAACCTTACCTGGGCCGTGAATACCCATTTCGGCCCACTAGCTTTCTCTGTGTGGCCCAATACCCGCACCTGCGCGCTCGCAACTGACGAGATGGCCACCCCGTCAGACTCCCCTCCCTTCGCCCACCGATGACACGCGGGCCCACGCTGTCAGCCACCCACCACGCGCAGCACGCGAATGCGGTCTTACCTCCACGTGGGCCCCATTTGCCAGCCAGAGACCCGCTCGTCGTCCTCTTTCTTTGCCGCGCCGCTCGGACAAGCTCGACCACGGGACCCTGACGCAATTCGTGGAATCGGTTGAGGAGCCCTGGGTTCCGGCAGCTACAAATTGGAACCTTCCACAGACCCTCATCGCCAGAACCAGAGCCTTGCCACGACTCGCAGACCCGCCGCCGTGCAAGCTTACTAACCGCGAGAGAGAAGAGAGGAGCGGCCGCCGCGAGTAATCCCTGCAAAGCCGTCGATCCGGTCCTCGGTGGGGTGTCCGCGGGCTTCATCTGGCCGGTAGGGTGGCATCCATGGCAAAAGCACTCGGAATCCGTCGCGGGCCTCGCCGGAATTCCTCACCGTACCTCGTCCTCCGCTGCGCGCCGCGAGCAGGAGACTACCGCCATTCAATCGAGGTACTAACGCCATCCACGTGTTCGCATTGTTGTTCAGTAGGTTTAGCGTTAGCTAATCGCATTTTGGACGACCCTAGCGCGTGGAATTGCTCGCCGGCGTTCATCGCCGCGGCGGGTGGGCGGCGCCGCCGTGTCCAGGGTTGGGATGGGGAAGAATTCCCCAGCACCGTTAGATTCTCTAGTAACGGCTCGGATTAGAAGTAGAGAACCAGTCCGGGAAAGTAAATCGGGTGCATCGATGGTTGATCCGATGGACGGCATTGATTGTAATCCACATAAAATCTAGGCCGTAGATTTCTTGATCGACGATCCTCGGCACGTACCATTTCATTAAAGACTGGATTCAATCCGCGCCGCAGGATCTGGATCGTCCGGCCCAGAATAGAAGATACCCCTTCGCGTGTACAAATTGCTAAAGAGCCCCTGCAAATTGCAGAAACCAACCCGCAGTTCACTTGCACTGTGCACTGGGTCTCTGGATTCTTACCCAGAACCCCCTGTCTTTCTCAGAAATAGTGCGCCCAGTCCAGTAGTGAATTAAATGGATTAAATGAAATGGAAATTTGATTTTTAATATGAAAATAAACCTTAGAACTTGTATAATTCATAGAATAATCATATGGGCTCCAAAATAATCCATTCCACTTTCTAAATTTTTGTAATTTTATTCTTTATCACCTAGAGCCTCTGTTTTATCATGACAACAGTAAGAAGATTAATCACACACTTAATCCTATTTAAAACACATGAAACCTTTGAAAATTCATAACTTAAATTCTATAACTCCAAAAATTATGATTCCTGTTCCTAGAATTTTATTTTAATGTGTAGATTATTACTGTGTATTTTGTTTATATGTTTGGTGTAATGTTAATTTCTCTATATGCACTGTGCTTGTTTGTATTGTGGCGAGTAGAAGAGCCCGTGACTGAGGATCCTGGTGAGCAGCAGGATGAAGTAGCTGAGCAGGAGCTCATTGAAGGCAAGTTGTGCCCTTGACCACTTTTTACCTAATAATGTTCTTTAATATCACTTATCCATGCATAGGTTAATTTTGATGGAACCCAATAGGTCACCCTAGATTTGTTTATCTCATTACCTTGTTTACCCCTGATTCACTTGGGTAGTTTGCTATTGCTTTACCTGGTTTTGGGATAATCATTTACTACCTCTATGTTCTAATTCTTTTTGTTATTCTGTTTATGTTCATGTCAAGTTCATTAATGTTAATTGGAACATAGAGCTTAACTTGAGAACCACGTGCCACCACAAGGGTTTAATGGGACGCCCTTGGCTGACTAATTAGGAAAGCTAGTGGAAGACTACCTTACCCGAAAGTTGCGTTAGTCTCGTAGCTTCGCGTAGATTATTTTTACGCAGTGTATTCTTATGTTTGGTGTGATGTTAATTTTATCTATACCATGTTTGTTTGTATTGCTACGACTAGCGCGAGGACACGTGTCATCTGAAAAGCAAGTTGGTACCTCGAATCTCAAGTGCCAGGCAAGTTGTGCCCTTGATCACTTCTTTTACCCACTCATGTTCTAATTAATCATAATGATCTGCATAGGTTAATTTGATGGGACCTAATAGGTTACCCTAGTTTGTCTATCTTTATGCCTTGTTTACCACTAAACTTTCTGGGTAGTACTTGCTAGTGCTATATGTGGATTTGGGCATTGAGGTACATATTATTCATACTTTTGTTATCAGTTGTTATTTACTGTTCATGATAAGATCATTATGTTAATTGGAACATGGAGAACCACCCGGGAAAACAGTGCTACCACAAGGGAGGAATGGGACCCCTTGGCTGATTAATTAGGAAAGCTAGTGGAAGACTACCTTACCCGAAAGGGGCAAGGGCAGTAGGGGAGTGGTCAGTGTAGGGAGGCCCTCGGGAGGATTTTGCTGCGATGGCGGTCCTGCAAGGGATTCCTGCATTGGAACTTCCTATAAACTGTAGCGGGTTTTCTGAAGCTAGTGGAACTTTGTAAAGGCCTCGTAGTGTTGCCCTGCCGCGCTTCCTAGGTAGAGGTGTATGGGATTCGCGACCCCTTGGCAGATGGGTAACATGACTTGTGGGTAAAGGGTACAACCTCTGCAGAGTGTAAAACTGGTATACTAGCCGAGCTCACGGTCACGAGCAGCTCAGGACTCTCTGATGTTTAAATTATGGAACTTAAATTCAATTTTGTCATTTGCAGTGCATGGGCTTATTATTAATTTTGTTCTATTACTTTATTTATGGTTTGGTATTTACTTACACTTAGTAATTGCTAATAAAATCTTGACCAACTACTTAAAAGCAATGCTCAGCTTTAACCCCTATCATTGATTAGCCTTACACATCACATGAACTCACACCTTTGTGAGTTTATGTCCACTGGTTCCCCACAACTTGTTGAGCTATGATCATGTGTGAGCTCACCCTTGCTGTCTCACACCCCCCCACAGGAGGAGAGCAGGTGGTCGAAGAGGAGCCGCCTAACACTGAGGAGTTCGATCTGATCTAGGTGGCGTTTCTCAGTTGACATTTGCGCCGACGATCCTTAGTTCGTTTTATATTCATTATTTTATTTTGTAATAAGTCTTCCGCTATGTAATAAATACTCTGATGTTTTATGACATTTATCTCTATACACTCTGTTATTATATATGTTGTCTCCTTGGCGCATGTATGAGATGCACCTGACTTTGTTCCTTAAAGCCGGGTGTGACAATGTCACAGTGATTAACAGAGAACATTATTGGGTAAAGAAGAGTGTTCAAGGAAAGTTATAGGTGTGTGATATCCAGGCCCTAGGATGGTGATATCCTGGCTCAAGGCTTAATAGAATTAATAGAGTATCCATACCAATAAGGTGCATCTTCTTTTTCGGAAGCCTATCTCGAAAGAACCTCCAAGTTAAGCGTGCTTGGCTTGGAGCAATTTGGGATGGGTGACCGAACGGGAAGTTTTCTCGGGTGCGCATGATTGAGGACAAAGTGTGCACAAAAGACCCATGTTGATCTGTGGGGACAATATATGATCCTAGCGAACTGTCAGGAGTAAGTACCACCGATCTAGGGATTGGACGGGGTGTTGCAAGTGACATCAGAGCCGACCCTCGAGGTTCCACAGACGTGTGTGGGTTAGGGGTTCGGGTATATGGCGCATGTGGGCCAAGAGTGGTCACATGACATGGCATATGACGATACTAGACACACAGATGTGGCTAAGAGGGGAGGTTCCTGGATTGGGGTTGACCGACAAGGACGTCGGTCTTCTAAGGGAATGGATTGTGATATCCTGGCCCCTGGGATGGTGATATCTTGGCCTAAGGCTTAATAGAATTAATAGAGTATCCATACCAATAAGGTGTATCTTCTTTTTCGGAAGCCTATCTTGAAAGAACTTCCAAGTTAAGCGTGCTTGGCTTGGAGCAATTTGGCATGGGTGACCGACTGGGAAGTTTTCTCGGGTGCGCATGAGTGAGAACAAAGTGTGCACAAAAGACCCGTGTTGGTCTATGGGGACAATATATGATCCTAGAGAGCTGCCAGGAGTAAGTACCTTTAGTCTAGGGATTGGACGGGTTGTTACAAGGTGATTAAACAATAAAACTATATTTTATTAAAGTAAGTCATGTAAGTAAATATAACTAACTTTGTTCAACTTTTAAACTAAGTTATCACTTGATTGGAGATCATATCTTAGTCAAATTATAATTATAGAACATTATATTAGTTATATTAGAACAAAAACTAGTCCAATAACCATGAATTAGTCAAATTAGTTATCTAATTATAAAAGTATGTAACATCGTACAATTAATTTTGTTACTGTGTAGTAAAGATTCATGCAAAGCTAACGCAACTGGAACAGCCTAAAACAAAGTTAAAATGAGCAAGATATAGATTTTCCTAAGTTTTGTGCATTTTTTGTATTAATTTTGTGCCTAAAATAAACTCAGGGGCTAATATGCAAAGTCTTCATTCAATTTATTTTCTTTACACTGGAAAATGGATGATGGGTTACTTTGCAAAAAGCTTAGGGTCTCTTATGCAAGATCTCCTGCCGAAGGGATATCCCTTAGCTCAGAACCGTTTGATCTGAAATCAACAACTATGATTATATCTAACTTAAAGTGAACCATTACGCGTTTGATGTCATAGGATCCGAGATCCAAGGCCTGGGGTTGTCTATGTCGCGAGTTAGTACTAGCCCTCGGATTGCCGATCGGTGGCTGATATCGCCTCTGATGAAATGGTACCCTATGATCTAATCAGAACCGTCCCTCAACAATCCAACAGCCCAAGGCTATTCCTACTGCTTCAACCGCGAGCACCGGCGGCGCACACAGTTCCACGGTGGTGCAATGGCCGGCAACCGCGCGAAACATGCATCCGAGCATGGATCTCAATTACTATTGCGCGAAAACAAAGTTTAGGTCATAGAGGAACAGACCGAAGAGATCTTACTGTCGATTGTCGCACAGACAGCCCATCCACGGTGAGTTGCTCCGACGATCAATTTCGTGCTTCGCGTCCTGAATTCTTCCCCGAAGACACGATGTACGACAACCCCTAGCATCGGCGAAGCTCCTACGTCACCGAGCTAGCTGAGAGCAGCAGCACGAACACGGGTTGACGACCGCGGCGCTGTTCTCCCCTGTCCAGCGGCGATGGTGGACCCCGGTCACCTCCCGTGTTTGAAATCGCCACTACTCAGCTTGGAACCCTTCGGCGATGCTCCCTAGCCACCAGTTTGACCCTGGCTGACGGTGTGGACGAGATACGGCCGACAGCTATGCTTCTCCCTCTCTCTCCTCTCGTTCCCGGTGATGGTGGCGAGATGCGCACAGGGCACCCTACTAGATTGAAAAGCCAGTGACTCACATCAGGCTTAATTCGTACTTCGAGAACAAAGTAACTCTCAAGGTTTATTGTTTCCCGAAGGGTGCTGCTAGAACATGTGCTTTTGATTCATCAACCTCCACCAAAAGGCAGGTCATATGTTGAGCACCAAAAAAGACCGTGTGGACGGTCTGACCCTAAGGCCGGACGATCCGCGGTCTGGACTGTCCGCCATAGCGGCACGGACCGTCCACGCGTGCGTAAAATCAGTTAGGGTTCTGAATTTTTGTAGGATTTGTTAGCTAAACCTCCGGATTAAATCGAGAACCGACTTGTAACGGGTCAAGATCTCCCCTTTATTTGCATCCAATCAAATCTACTTATCAATTTTACCTTATTTGCATCGTGCTTTCAATTACTAGGAGTAAAAGTAATCTAGTCTTAGGTTTAGATCTAGTTTAGCGTTCTATAAGAATATCTCCATTTAACTCTACGCCGATTAGAGACACACCAGGTGGCCTACCAACCTAGAGCAACGCCTTGTAACTCTCCTTCTTGATGGGATCTCTCCCGAGGGCGAGATCTAGGGTTCTTCGCGAAGAAGAAGACCCTCTGCGCCATCGTGGATCGTCCGGAAGCGTGTAGAGAAGGACCGCTCCTGCGCCCAGGTAGTAGACCGTCCAGTCCTGTGCCGCGGATCGTCCGCGCCTCCGCACATAGCACTGCTAGGTGATTCGTTCAAGTATTTGGCGTCTAGAATGATGTCAATAGGTGTGGTCCATGGCTTCTTTCTTTTAAAGGTGGACTTGCAAAAGATAAAACTTATCATTGTCTCGCTGTCAGGCGAGAAATGACGAGAGAAATAAACTTTGTAAGACGCACGACGGTCTAAACCGAGATATTATTTTTTAGGGCTTGTTTGACAGAGCTCCGCTCTATAATTCTCTAGCTTCGAGAGCCGATTCTCTAATAGAGTGATTCATAGTGATTCTCTAGCAAAAATAAATTTATTTGACGAAAATTATTTGACAAATAAGTTGTATGAGAGGTTCGTGGGGAGGTGATAGCGGTGGGAAGCAGATTTTTTTAGCTTCCACTTTATAATATAAAATAGAGACTAGATTATTTTCACTCTCTACGAAGCAATTTAGATTTTTACCGTAACGATTCTCGTTGGAGAGTGGAGCTGAACCCCTTAATAAACACCTAGACTAGGGGTGAAAACGGGTAGGGTACCCGAAACGGGTACCGGATACGGGTACTGATTCGGGACCATTTTTCGGATACGGATACAGGTATTTTTTATATTCGGGACGGATACGGGTAATACCCGGATAGTACAGCTTCGGATTCGGGTCGGATACGGAGCGAGTAGTACCCGGTAAATACCCGGATATTCGGGTCGGATACGGGTACCCGGAATTCGGGTACCCGTTTTTTTCTTTTTCTGCATAATAATATAGTTATAAAATCATAACTTTTACATATGAAATCGGATGAAGATAAAGTTTATATGAAAATTGTAGAGCTCGAAGGGATCTATAACTTTGTAGTACAACATATTTTTGTTTAAACATATCTTTAGGCCAAAATCATTGAAATAATGTCTAAATTTATATCAAAATAATAAACTTTATCATTTTCATGTGGGGACTTAAGATTATATCTATGTGGGAACTTAGGATTATCTTTTTATAAACTATTTATTAATATTGGTAACTTATTTGCAATTTTCGGTCGACGCTACAATATTTTTATGAATTTAATTATATTTTGATGATTTTCTACAACAAGAAATTAATAATACACCAAATAGTCTAAAAAATTCATGAATTTTTACGGGGACACAACATATATCCACATATAGTTCTCAAAAACATTTGGACTATAAAATCCACAAGATGCTGGTGTTTCTTACATTTCGCTCCCACTTATTGCGTGAGTTACACGTGAAATCATTTTATGTATCGAAGTTTCAACATAATTAATATTTTACTTATCATTTTCACGCGGCGACTTGAGGTTTTATTTGAATAGAATGTTTATTTGTTTTAGTAAGCTTTTTGCAATTTTGGATCAAAACTAGTGCATTTATGAATTTTTAATTATATTTTGATGATTTTATGTAGAAAGAAATTAATAATGTATAGATAGCCTCAGGAATTTATGAAATTATACGAAGGTACAACATATAGCCACATATAGTCATAAAAATAATGGGACCATAAAATCCACAGGATGTCAACGTTTCTTCTATTTTATTTCCACTTATTGCGTGAGTTACACGTGAAATCACTCTAAGTATCCAAGTTTCAACATAATCAATACTTCACTTTACCATTTTTATGTGGAAACTTGAGATTATCTTCTATTAAATGTTTATTAGTATTAATTTACTTGCAATTTCGTGGTCGAACAAGAATATTTTTTATAACCAATTAATGTATTATCCGACAAGTATCCGATATCCGATCAAATAATATCTGTATCCGTCACTTATCCGCCCGGATAAATATCCGGTCCCTGTATCCGTATCCGTCCCGTTTCTAACTATCCGTATCCGATCCCGAATCCGTTTCAAATACATTAGGGTAGGATACAGGATGAGCTAATATCCGTCCGTATCCGCCCGTTTTCACCCTAACCTAGACGTTCCTACTTACGTTATCGGAGCATCCGAGTAGCGGCGCCAAATTCGTGAACTCTCTAGTCTCTACTCTCTTCTCCTGGCAACGATTTCCAAACGCACGCAAACGCTGTCACAGTTTGTCACGGCACCGGCAACGGCAAGTCGGCAACGCTGCCGCGGCACGTCTCCTCCCTCTCTTTTCCTGTTCGGGTAGTCGGGTGTACCGCCATTCGTGATCGAACCAGACTCGAGAGGGAGAGGAGGAGGGAGTCCGAGGGGAGAGACCCAATTAGCTGCAGGGATTGGTCGGGTTCGGCTCCGCCTTCGGAGAGTCCCAAGAGATGGGTGGCGCGGCGGCGGGTACCAAGTGGATCCACCACATCCAGCGCCTCAGCGCGGCCAAGGTGTCGGCGGAGGCGGTGGAGCGGGGCCAGAGCCGCGTCATCGACGCCTCCCTCACCCTAATTCGCGAGCGCGCAAAGCTCAAGGTCCAGTCCATCCCTCTGAAGATTCGAGTCGATTTGAATGTGCCCGCTCTTGTTCTTCTGAATATTCCATTCCACCTGACATGCGATTCGAGTCGATTTCAATCCTGTTCGGTCCCGCATTTCCATCTTTTCAACGACGAATAATCAGGAGCTTTTTTTAACCTTCTGTTTCTTTTCTCACATGTGGGATGATGCGAACTGATTAGGTTCGATTGGAATCCAGAGGAGTTTTTTTTTACCTTTTTTTCGCACGTGGGGTGATGCGAACTAGATGGCCGTGCAAAATTTTTGTTCTATAGATTATAATGTCTACAAAGTGGAGTTTAAAATGAGATGATTAAGCTGCTTAAGATAGCCTAATCTGCTATCAGCAGAGGACTTGCATATAATAGTAAGTAGTAATACGGTCAGTAAACAATCCCTGTGTCCAGAACGTACTCCCTTCATACCAAATTTTCTGGGGAAGCGAGGAGTCCAAGTTGAATATATATAAGAAAGTATCGATATTTATAGTGTATGATTATTATCATCAGATATATTGTTGAATCTGTTTTTATAATAAACTTATCTAGTCTAGAGATCCGAAACTTGTTTATATTTTCTACAAATTTAGTTAACCTTTTGAAAGTTTGACTCACAAATACCAGAGGGACACTCCTTTGAGACGGAGGGAGTTTCTGATGCGCGGCTACTTCCTTCCTCTGTTCAGAACAGCTAGTGAGCTGAAGGAAACCAAAATTCAGGACTGAATCGCCTCTACTCTCTGATTCTGCATTCTACTACTCTTTACATGCAAGAAACAGGGCAAGGGGCAACATAAGTAGAGTTGAAGCTTCCCAATTGTTTACTTGCTGAGTATGCATTTTGGTCCAACCTGTCATTAGCAAATTGCTAAGTGTAGGCACTATCTGCTTATATTAGTGAACCATGAAAAAGTAATTTAGAGAGTATTCGCGAATACATGGACTTGAATGCTGTGCTTTCACCATTTTTTTAATCATTGGGGAAACAATATATTCAGTAGCTTGCTTTCAGTTACACAATTTGGGTCTTTTAAAACCTATAATATGATTCCTTATACAGACAACTTGAGCAAGCTATGAAGCTGTCATGCACACATGTAGCCATGTAGGGCTGGAAATAAGCTTGAGGCTCGTGAGCCGAGCCTGTTTTTTGGGCTCGTCAGTGAACCGTGCCGATCCGGCTCGTGAGCCTCGCCAACTTTGTTGAATTAATCAATCTGTAGAATCATAATGGATTATCGATTCATTTCTTAGTTTTAATGATGAATATATGACAATTCAAATTTTAGATTGTCATAGTATTGAATAATGATTCTATATTTCATATTTAAATACTATTAATTTAATATATTATGCAATTATATTTATCAAGGTGTGGCTCGCGAGCCGAGCCGAGCCAGCTTGGGAGCCAATATCGAGCCGAGCCGAGCCTCATCCTTGATCTCGTGCAATGGGCGAGCCGAGCGAGCTCGGTCACCCACCGATCTGCACCGAGCCAAGGTGAGCTCGGCTCGGCTCGTTTCCAGCCCTACACACATGCCCTATTATATACTTGCCTCAGAAAGGATCTAGTATTCAGAGAGTTTAACATGTCTTTCATCTAGAAAACAGGCCTCATATATAAAATTTTCCGCAGCCGACAGAGAGTGCAGAAAAACTCTTAGTTCAGAAAATAATATTTTTCTTCTCTTTTTCATGCTTCACTCTGTTCCATGTTGTGACGAAGTTCCAGTTCTTGTTGATTGCTACATCTAATATTACCTCTAAAAACAGTTGATTTTTTTCACCATTAGGAAAAACAATCTTTGATTTTTCCGACACTCCTTTTCAGTTTATCTGATAATCGAGTCTTTCAAGATCTGTAATATGGTTCTTAAATAATAACATTAATAAGATACGCAGCTCTCCTGTGTGTTCGCGAAAAAACATTAATAAGATATGGTCGAAGCTGACATGCGCAGTGTCGAGAAATTATTTGCTTCATATATGGAATCTAAGAATGATAGATTTCAAGTGTTCCATTTGTAATGGCAACCCTCACATGTGATATCGCCATATCTGAATGAAGGGTGCATAAAAAGTTGAAAAATATCCTGTTCTTATTTCTAAGCGCTTTACACTGTTCCAGTTTGTGATTAAAACAATGTATATATTAGTGTGTACAACTGTACATGGAACAAGAAACATTCTATACAACCACTATGGACAAACTTAGATCTATTTCAGATAACTGCTTGTCCTTTTGTTTTATTTGTACTTGTTGTGCAGGCAGAGTTGCTGCGTGCTCTGGGTGGCGTGAAAGCTTCAGCGTCGCTCTTAGGGGTCCCTCTCGGTCACAACTCATCCTTTTTACAAGGCCCTGCATTTGCTCCTCCACGCATAAGGGAGGCCATTTGGTGTGGAAGCACAAACTCTAGCACAGAGGAAGGTACAGCTAATACTATTGAGCACACATTAAATGTTAGAAACATTACAAAATATTTGATGTTCCTGTTAAACAGGCAAAGAATTGAATGATCCTCGGGTGCTAACTGATGTTGGAGATGTCCCCATTCAAGAGATCCGTGACTGTGGTGTCGAAGATGACAGATTAATGCATGTAATTAGTGAGTCTGTCAAAACAGTGATGGAGGAGGTAAGCATAGTATACCATGATGGCATGATGAGTGCCTTGTAATACTTTTTTGTTAATTACACAAGATATTTAGTTATTTGGTATCACTAATGGTGCACTGTTTCAGTTTCATTTCAGAAACAGGAAATGATTTTGATACATGTACTGTAATAGCTCTGGTTTTCTGTTCTGTTTCACGTATTTATTCAGAATGGCACACTGTTGTGTAGGAGCCTCTTCGACCGTTGGTGTTAGGAGGCGATCACTCAATATCTTATCCAGTTGTTAGAGCTGTGTCTGAAAAGCTTGGAGGACCTGTTGACATACTTCATCTTGATGCACATCCAGATATCTATGATTGTTTTGAAGGGAACACTTATTCGCATGCCTCGTCATTTGCCAGAATAATGGAAGGTGGTTACGCCAGGAGACTGCTACAGGTAATTGTGTTATTTCATATCAGGGTTTCCTGTAAAATATCAATGCTATGAAACAACAAAATGAGTGTAATGTTGCTAGGTTAATACATTGAAGAATCTGTCATCTGGCTTTAGAGCAACTCCAAGGAGTCCTATATTGGAGTTCTAAATGTTGTTTGCGCCTGATTTAATTTGTTTTAGGACCCTAAACACATCATCATCTCCAACAACTAGGCCTTAAACATGTGTTTGTCAACTAATCCATCATCTCGGGGCGGCATGCACACCCTT
This sequence comes from Zea luxurians, assembly GCA_029449295.1. Lineage (NCBI taxonomy): Eukaryota > Viridiplantae > Streptophyta > Magnoliopsida > Poales > Poaceae > Zea > Zea luxurians. The sequence goes on from JAOPSE010000042.1 coordinate 20,633,763, forward strand.
TCCCACACTTTTTTCATGTTGTCGCGCGCGACCAATCCCCTTCGGCACGCACACCCAATCCCCTGTCACCTGTCTCCGAACTACGCCACACCAAGCAGTTCACGTGAATCTTCAGTTGCGTGTTCGGCGGCTGCAACTGGCCAAAAACCTCCAGCCATGACATGGGCATGCTGATACATAAAAATGAAGAAAGGTGGCAAACGTCCAGTCTAAATGTGAAAGTAAAGATGAATTGGAGGAAAACTGGAATGATTCATTGAGAGATTGTACAATTACATATATAGGGGAGGATAGGCTTGAGGCCTAAGAAAACCTCGTACATCTAAGGAAACTGCAAGGAGATAATCCTGTAGCCTGATCTCCTCCCCTGATAACTCTCTAGACATAAAACCTCCTGTAGCATGCCATGTGACAGGCAGGCAGCTGTCTACCCCCCCCCCCCCCCCCCCCCCCCCCCCCCCCGCGCAGTTGAAGCATCCGTGGAGCAGACGTTGAGACTGGACCTAAAATCAGTGAACACCGAAGATGACAATCCTTTGGTGAAGACATCAGCAAACCGAGATGTTGTTGGAATATGAAGAATACAAACATCACCAAGAGCCACTTTGTCACGGACGAAGTGAAGGTCAATCTCGATGTGCTTGGTACACTGGTGCTAGACGGGGTTTGAAGACATATAAACAACACTGACATTGTCACAATATACCAGTGTGGTTCTGCACAGGGGAGTGTGCAACCTAGAGCCAAGCTAACGAATCCAAGTGGCTTCAGCAACTGCATTTGCAACAACACGATATTCAGACTCGGCACTAGAGCGGGGGATCGTATTCTTACGCTTGGATGACCAGGAGATGAGGTTTTCACCAAGAAAAACAGCATAGCCCGAGGTGGACCGGCGGGTATCCGGGCAACCAGCCCAATCGACGTTGGAGTATACAACTAGCTCGTGCTGAATAGAGGGACGCAATGAGAGGCCCAGGTGTAGAGTGCCACAGACATAGCGAAATATGCGCTTGAGAGCGGCCAGATGTCGTTCCCGAGGGTCATGCATGTGTAGGCAAACTTGCTGAACAGCAGAAGCAATATCTGGCCGAGTGAAAGTGAGGTACTGAAGAGCTCCCGCGAGGCTGTGATAATTTGTAGGATCTTGTTGGTCACTTGTTCTCAAGTGCTGTGAATCAAGAACAAGGCAACACAATTGTTAAAGATTAAGGACCTTCGTCCTCTGAAGCATTATCTCCTTCCGGATATAATGATTTTCAGACGAAGGTCATGAAGGACAAACTTTCATCATTTTATGAGCATACGTATTCAAGGAGATAGTAAATGACATTCATTCATTCATGCATATATTTATTTCATAACATATGTACATGAACATTAACAAAATTTGTATTACATTGATACCTTCGGCTTGATCGAAGGCGTTGATGCGAGAGCGATTATAATCCAGCGTGAACAGTACGATGGTACCTTTCATCTATTTATAGGCACGAGACGCAGCCTGGGTAAAAATACAATTATAACCTTAACATTTGTCCATAACTGTAACGTAAATCATTAGGGACTAACTAGTCTTTTCCTCTTCGTCTCAGCACCATGCTTGATCTTCGTCACCACTAAGCCGAAGCTGTCACTCGTCGGCTATGGCTTCGACGTTCATTGTTGTTATTCTTGGACTATGTCTTCGTCTTGAAGTCCTTCGGCGGAAGAGAGCTCCCATCATGAACCTTTGTTCCAGGCGAAGCTCCTGTAATAACCAACATTATGCTAGAAGCAAATGGTTAACCGTGTTTTTGAGGACCTTCGAAAAAGGAAGGACCCCAACAGGTCTGACACGGGGTCACCAGTAGCAGGTAGCTTTGGGTTCACATCCACTGGAGGGGCACACAACTTGCAACCACTCATGCCGGTTCGCTCGAGGATCTCGATCATGTACTGGCACTGGGACAGAAAAAGACCAGTCTGTGTGCTGAACCTGCATACCAAGAAAGTGGTGTTAGCGTCCGAGATCCTTCATGGAAAATTTCTTCTGTAGAGCAGAGATTGTACGTCATAGTAGAGCAACAGAGGAAGCGGTGAGGACAATATCGTCGACATACAGTAGGAGATAGATCATGTTAGTGCCTTTTTGATAGACAAACAGTGACGTGTCAGACTTTGTCTCAGTGAACCCAAGCTAAAGATGTGAGGCAAATCTGCTGTACCAGGCATGGGGGCTTGTTTCAGACCATAAAGGGATCGGTTGAGACGGCACACATATTCTGTATGTTGAGAATCTTCGAAACCGGCAGGCTAAGCACAGTAGACGACGTCTAACAGAGTCCCATGCAGGAAAGCATTGTTGACATCAAGCTGATGGACCAGCCAACCGCGGGACAGAGACAGCGAGAGAACTGGAACTGTAGCAGGCTTGACCATTGGACTGAATGTCTCAGAGAAGTCAATACCAGGCCATTGAGTGAAACCACGAAGCACTCATCGCACCTGATTGCGCTTTAGAGAATCATCAGAATGAAACTTATGTTTGAACACCCACTTGCCAGTAACGACGTTGCACTTGGGGGGCGAGGAATCAAATCCCAAGTGTTGTTGCCAATAAGAACAGTGTACTCTTGTTCCGTAGCAGTACACTAATTTGGATCAGCGAGAGCTGCACGGTAGCTGCGGGGAATAGGAGACAGTGCTGAAGCTTCAAACAGGACAGCCAATGCCTCCTAAGGAAGCTAAGGCTGCGGCTGGAGGTGGCTTTGCCATGGTGAGTTCTTCCAGCGTCAGGTCGTCGCGAACCTGCAGGAAGCTAGGGAGGGGGTTCGTGCGGCGGAGGTGGAGGCCGAGGGCGAGGAAGCGCTTGTTAAGGCCGCGGATGATGTTGAGGACGAGAGTCCTGTCGGAGACCAGTTCACCAAGGTCTCGAAGGTCCTCGGCGAGCTTCTTGTAGCAGCGACAGTATTCAGCAATAGGGAGATCGCCCTGGGAGAAAGACCGAAACTCCTGGTCGGTGTAGAGGGCTCGGGTTGTCGGTTCCAAAGAAATTGGGATTCAATGGAGACCCACAAGACTCTAGCAGAGGCGCGGCGCTGGGAGATGGTGTCGGCGAGGTCGTCGGAGATTGTGCCGAAGGTGCGGACAACCGCGTTCATCCGTACCCAGTCAGGAGAGGTCTGCACAACGTAGGAGAGGACATGGCACTCTAGGGAGAACTTGTTGAGAGTAAGTAGAAAAGACTCAGACCACTGTGTGTAGAAAGTGGAGTTGAGGTCGAGGACAAGTGGCACGAGCGCGCAGATGTTCTGTATGGTGACTGCCTGGGCGTGTAGGTTCAGAAAGGTGGCTGCTTCGTGTTGAAGGAGAGCGACTTCTAGAGAGGGAGCGTCGTCATCGCATATGTCGTTGGAGATGATGTCCTCGATCTGGGGGGAAGACGCAGCAGCCGCGCTCCTAGGCAGCGCGCTCCTAGGCAGCGCGTACCCGGGCATCGGCGGCGTCCCTCTCTTGCTGCGCCAGGACGGCTTCGCGTTCGGCGTCAGCGGCGCAGGCCAGGGCAGCTTCGCGGGCGGCCTGGGTGACGCGGTCGCGCTCCTCCTGTGCGAGACGGCCGCGCTTGCGCTCCTCCTGAGCGAGGCAGTCACACTCTTCCCGAGCGGCGTGTAGGGTGGCAGCGCGATGGGGATCACGCTTGTCCCAAGCGACGGGCAGGTCGGCGGCGTGCTGGGGATCGGCGATGAGGGCGTCAGTATCCTGGAGAGGTTCGACGGTAAGGGACTTTGGTGGTGGCGGATTGGAACCAGCCATTGGAGCTGCGCCAGAGAACGACGCACTGTGGCCGAAGCTTGAGCAGGTGAGAAAACCTAGGCTCGTGATACCATGAAAGTAAAGATGAATTGGAGGAAAACTGGAATGATCCATTGAGAGAGATTGTACAATTACATATATATAGGGGAGGATAGGCTTGAGGCCTAAGAAAACCTCCTACATCTAAGGAAACCGCCAGGAGACAATCCTGGAGATAATCTTGTAGCCTGATCTCCTCCCCTGATAACTCTAGACATAAAACCTCCTATAGATGGTTGGCCGGCTTGAAGCCATGGCGCATGCCATGTGACAGACAGGCAGCTGTCTAACAAAATGTTTGTATTACCATGTGCATTTTGTTTGACCATATTGTCTTGAGGCCTAAGAAAACCTCCTACATCTAAGGAAACCGCCAGGAGACAATCCTGGAGATAATCTTGTAGCCTGATCTCCTCCCCTGATAACTCTAGACATAAAACCTCCTATAGATGGTTGGCCGGCTTGAAGCCATGGCGCATGCCATGTGACAGACATGCAGCTGTCTAACAAAATGTTTGTATTACCATGTGCATTTTGTTTGACCATATTGTCCTGTGGGCTTTAGAATCCACATGTGGCATTTTGTATCGTCATACTGTCCTGTGGGTTTTGGAACCACTTGTTTGATTGTGGCAGCAGGTTAGTAGACATACAGGCCACGCTTGTGGCTTTACAGTATCATGGGACCCATGAAAGTACAGTGAGAATGTGAAACTGATATCAATGCCAGAAATCATAGTGTTGATTAGACCAAGCATGGTATATAGGGAAGGAACTTTGATGTCTGCCCAGGATTGGAGGGGAGCAGAGCTGTGGGGTTATCTGTAGTTGTTACAACAGCATAAGGTGGCTACACTTTCTACTAGACAAATGCAAAGTTGATTACCACATGAGACACAGGACCCAGCCACGGGACAGGGATGCTAAGCCGTGGGGTTGCGGGCAGTGGCGATCCTAGCGTATAGCACTATAGCTACCAAGACTCATTGTAATATCCTATACAAACTTCACTAACATTACTATAAGATTCTTCAAACAGTTTAAATAACCAAAAATATGTATAGACCAGTACACAGATCACTGATGTCACTGACAGACATTGAGCTCAGAAGCATTCTGTGAAGGCAACAACTCTAAATTGTACATAGATCACTGACAGACACTTTTCAGTCGTTTAAGAGCAGTAAGGATCCCAGCTGCACCATGAAGATGAAGACAACTAGGAGAAGGATATATTGGTTCAAATTGAAAATTTAACTAATGGTTTAATACATCTGTGCAAAGTTTGAAACACTCATGTAAGAAAACTATAATCATCAAGCAACTTCCTTTTTTTACACTCAAATTGAAGAGCCAGATGCTCAGGTTACTGTACCAGTGACCATAGAGTGAAAATTAAGTGATGTGTCTGCTAATTGTGACTGCTAGAAACTGCACTGATGTGCCTTGTTGATTCCCAGAATTCCGTTTTTACGGTGCTCACAATCATGTTGCTTTCATTCAGCCGAAATCAGAGCACACTGTAATTTTTTATTCTGATACGTGAAGGCTACAAGTCCATTCAGGCATCAACACTGTCTCATTACAGGTTTGGTTACATATATCCACAGAATTCAGAAACTTTGAAGCAGAGATGGAATTGTAATGGCAACAGATAGCAATATGCAGTCCAAGCGAGTCATATGGAACAGAATGACGAGCTGCAGTTTGGAACATGCACTCTGGCTGGGTGGGATGGGCGCGTGGCGGTGAATGGATGAGTGGGGCGCGCAGCCAGGTGAGGCCGTGAGAAGCAAGGGCGCGCTGGTGGCTGAGTCGCGGCGCACACCAACGGGTGAGCAGCAGGCGTGCTGGTGGGTTGGAATCGGGAGTGGTGGTGTCCTGGCGGCTGCGAGCTTGGGAGCGGGATGCCGGCAGGTGAGGAGCACGGCGCGCCGGGGGCTGAGGTGTGGGGACCGCTGGCAGGTGGGCAGCAGGGCACGCCGGCGGACTGCAATCGGAGCGGAGGCGCACCGGCAGCTGCGATCTCGGGAGCGGAGGCAGGGATATGTCCATGCGCCCTTTGCGGTCATTGACGAAGGATAGGACCCCTTGTGCGAGGCTCTATATTTGGGACCTCAGAGTTGGAGTCTTGTATGAATTTGCTGCAAATTTATAAAATATGACATCTGTTGGAAACTGTTTTCTAGTCTAGAGTCCTATATTTATAGGACTCGGTTTGAGACCTTTGTTGGAGTTGCTCTTAGCTTCCAATATCCATCAATTTTGTATTAGGAGTCTAAGGACAAAGGCTAGCATGGTTAAAATAATCACTTACTGGATATCACAGTTTTTATCATGCTACAACTGCAGTTTTCTTTCCTTGATTGAGTCGGCTCTAGGTTGATGTCCTTGATTTTGCTTTTGTGGCTGTTCTGTCACTAGTGTAAATACCAGTTCGTGCACCACCCTTAACCTGATTCCAACATACTTCAGGTTGGATTGAGATCAATCACCAAAGAAGGGCGTGAACAAGGGAAGAGATTTGGTGTGGAACAGTATGAGATGCGAACCTTCTCAAAGGACCGAGAGAAGCTTGAGAATCTGGTAACACGCTTCAGTTTAATCATTCGAAAGTATTTTTCTTGCTTTATCATCTCAAAATGGTGAAAAACATAAATGATACAGGCTATAAGATATGCATGTTTGCCTACCATGTCCTTTTTCAAGTGGCATTCAGTTTAAATTGTCAACTTCTGATGATTTTCTCAGTTAACAAGACATGGTCAGTCTTATTTAAAAGGAACACTTATAACATAGGTGGTTATTGAAAATTTCAAATGTACAGATTGTTTAATTACAAAGCCATGCTCAACTTATTCTTTCTCTGCAGAAACTTGGGGAAGGCGTAAAGGGTGTGTATGTCTCAGTTGATGTGGACTGCCTTGACCCAGCGTTTGCTCCTGGGGTCTCTCACATCGAACCAGGAGGCCTCTCCTTCCGCAATGTCCTCAACATCCTCCAGAATTTGCAGGGTGACGTTGTCGCCGCTGATGTGGTGGAGTTCAACCCACAGCGTGACACGGTGGATGGAATGACAGCCATGGTCGCCGCGAAGCTGGTTCGGGAGCTCACTGCTAAGATCTCCAAGTGAGACGGTCAGGATCGCACCACTCTTCTTGAAGCAAAGCGAAAGGGTGGGTTTTGATGTCCTGGTTTCTATGTATCGAGCACCAAATTGTTCGACATGTGACAGGTTTATATGTTAATTAGGTTGCGATAACACCATAATGGTTTATTTATGCTGGATTCTGAAATCTAATCTGCCGGATTCTAGATTAAAGGATCCGATTGTCAGGGATTTCTCCAACTTGGATTTGATTAATGAGCTGGAATAACTAAATTATGGTTGATGCAGTACATAACATTATTATTATTTTTTGTTAAGATTTAGTATTTAGTAACAAATTAAAGGAAGCAGCACTTTGTTGGACAAAATGCGCACACTGCACCTCTATAAGGTTGGTGCCAACGCGGGCGAGAGATGGGTCCTGTCGCCCGGGCGCGTGGGCAAGAGTCGGGTGGGAACAGGCGAGGGCGACGTGGCAGATTCTAATTGATCTGTGTGCCAGCCATTGCAATTAAACGTTTTTAATCGTTTGGAGTCCAAAAAATTCTAAAAAATTGTAAAAGAAATCACAAATTATATTCTCACTCCCTTTATGAATAGCCCTAAGAACTTGTTCGGTTATTTTCAATCTATATGGATTGAAGGGGATTAATACGGATTGGGATAGATTTTAACTTACTAGGGATTAAAACCCCCTTAATCCACCTCAATCTATATAGATTGGGATATAACCGAACAAGCCCTAATCGGGTGGGGCATCCATTCAAGCGTCATCACTAGTAATTTAATTTTAATTATTATGTACTTTATGTGACTAAGAATAAGAGAACCTAGCTCGGAGTCTCTAGTAATTTTATTTTAATGATTATGTACTTTATATTTTTAATTTAATAAAAAATATCATGTTGTGTGATTTTTGAACGTTGAAATAAATCTGCATGAATTACTTAATTCTGAAATAGAAAAACTAATGTGGCTATAGGCTGAGACTGTTGTCTGCTGCAGTCTGTACACTGGAGCAACAGAGACGAGAGTAGAGTCAAGAGCTCAGGGTCGGTTCTAGGGGGCAGGATGGGCTTGCTCAGGATGGACCATTTGGCTTAATAGATTTTGGTGTTTGATGATCAACACAACCTGTGGACTAATGTGTTTGCTAGCGTTTGTGTTTGTAGTTCGCAGGATGCTAAGGTTACTTGGACCAAGACATTGAGGAAAGCAATACCTCAAAAGAAGACATTATGAAGATCAAGTAGAGTCCAAGAAACAAAGAAAGTGTTGCCTATGGACTGTCTGGTCTAGAGCACCGGACTATCCGGTGCCACACGCCGGACTGTCCGATGCACCAGGAACAGTAGCCCTAACGGCTAGTTCCAGGTGGCACTGTGGAGAGAAGACCACTGGACTGTCCGGTGTGACATTCGGAGTGTCTGGTGTAAAAAGCCTGCGCGCCAACGGTCAGCTGCAGTGTTAGACCAACGGCTAGTCACACCGGACAGTGAACAGTGCACTGTCCAGTGCACCACCGGACTATCCGGTGTGCCACAGAGAGCACAGCTTTTCTACAACGACTAGTTTTGTGTGGGGGCTATAAATACACCCCAACCGGCCTTTTTAAAGTGTGGGAGCCCAAGAGACATACCAAGGCATATAGTAGACATTCCCAAGTGCTCTTACACCCAAGTGCACTAACTTCCCATGTTATAGTGCTAGAATGGCTTGTTACCTAGAGGCCGTTGATCTAGGTGTTTGGAGAGTCACTCGTGATGGGATGAAACCTCCCAAAAATCCCGAGAAACCCACCACGAGTGAGGAAAAAGAAATTCATTTAAACGCTAGAGCCAAAAATTGCTTGTATGAATCTCTTAGCATGGATATTTTTAATCAAGTATTTACATTGAAAACTGCTAATGAGATTTGGCTAAAATTGCATGAGCTCCATGACGGCACATCAAATGTCCGTGAGCAAAAGCATTGCCTAGTCTTAAATGAGTATAATTTTTAATTTTTTATGCTATGAAAGAAAATGAGCTTGTTAGAGATATGTATTCTCGTTTAAATCTAATCATCAATGAGCTCAATTCTATTGGCATTAATAAGTTAGGTGATGCGAACATTTTAAGGAAGTTTATCTCCCTGCTACCACAACAAAGATATGGGAGCATCATCACCATCCTTCACAACATGGAGGACTTAAGTATAATGACCCCAACCACTGTGATTGAGAAAATCGCGGCCTTTGAGATGTCGCGAAAAATGTGTCGGGGAGAGGAGCCAACTTCCTCAAGGCCATATGCTTTTGCATGTGATGAAAGGAAGGGTAAAAAGAAGGCTCCCACTCTAAGTTCCTCAAGTGAAGAAGAGGAAGAAGAAGAAAGTGATGATGAAGAAGATAATCAACCATCAACATCATCCTCCGAGTACGAAGAAACAATCCGACGCGTCGAAAAGGTAATGAGGATGATCCGCAAGATTAATCTAATGGGTGTGCCCCTGCAGGTAGAAGATCTTCTCTTTAACATTGACAGGAAAAAGCAAAGAAAGAGAGGATGCTTCGCATGTGGGAAAAAGGGCCACTTCAGGGACAACTGTCCAACTATGGTCGAACCTAAAAAGAAGAGGAGCAAAGGCAAGACGCTAACAAGTGTCAAAACTTGGGACGATTCTTCAAGCGAAGATGAACCTCCAAGGATGCGCAGCCACCAATCCTCATCACGGTCATCACGCAAGTGCCTTATGGCAAGAGGTAAAATGAGTATTCTATCCTCTAGTGATGAAAGTAGTAGCGATGATGAAGGTGAGGGAAAGCCCTCCGTAGATGAGCTTGCGGAAGCCGTTAAATTTTTTCAGGATGTCTGCACTAAACAAAAAGCTCAACTTAAAACTTTGAAAAATAAGTTGATTAGCACTCAAAACCATTATAAAGGTTTGCTAGAAAATTTTGAAGGATTTGCAAATTTGAATTGTGAGCTATCAACTAAAATTGAGCAATTAGAGTCTAGTGCTACATCCATAGCTACCGATGATGGCCTCATTAAAAAGAATGAAAAACTTAAGGCTAAGTTAGCTAGCTCCCAAGAAGCTATTGAAAATTTGCTAGAGAAAATGGAAATTCTTAGCATACACAATAATGAGCTAACTACTAAGCTAGAAAACATTGGTAGCAACCCAGAGGCATCTTTAGTTGAAATTCCTGAAATTATTAAGAAAGATGCTTCTACTTTTTGCTTTGATTTAATTGATGATTTAACCCCTACAACCAAGTTCTTGTTGAGAATATTGTTGTAGAAACATGTTTGAATGAGGTTGCAAAGAAAAATGAGCAATTAAGTCAAGAAGTGGCTCGCCTTGGCAAGACTTTGTATAACAAGAAAGGCAAAGCCAAACAAATCCAACCTCCACAGGATAACACCACTGCGGGAGTGAACAAGCCTATGGAGGGCGAAACTGTGATTTGTAGGCTATGTCACAAAGAAGGCCACAAGTCCTTCTAATGCAAGGCGAAGACCGGGGATGAGTAAAAGCTCAAGCAAAAGACAACAAGCAAAATCTCCAACACCTACATCAACAAGGTGGACAAAAAGGTTGCTACACCATATTTGATCAAAAAGAAAAAGAATGGAAAGGTGATAGCAATCAAGGCCAACAAGCAAGCCAACAAAGAAAAGGGGGCCAAACGCATCTAGGTGCCAAAGGAAATAATTTCAACCATAAAAAGCACCAAGAAGGTTTGGATCCCAAAAGGGAAGTGAGGAGTCCGAAGGACGTTGGGGAATTTGGAGACTTGGCAAATTTGGGATGTATATCATGGGATGCATCATATTGGATCGAGTTTATTGCCAAGAGGGCTAGTGCATACTTTGGACCCAAATTTCCCACCCATGACTAAGGTAGCTAGATTTATTTCCTGTCGTTAGATATGCGTATCTATTTTCTCGTATCTAGTTTTACCTTTCATACCTAGTATTACAATTGGTATTTACTTTTGATTAGAAATGCATGCATACTAGGTAAATCATATAGTAGGATTTCTCACTTTCAATTCATACTCTTAAGCAAACCTACATGGTTTAAAATGATAAGCACGACACATAACTTATTTAACATCCCTAAGTAAATGACACTAATGCTTCAAAAGCTTATATCCTACAATTGGTATCATTTAACTTATATGTGCCAAAGCTCGAATTATGGATAATCTATCCCTCTTGATATCAAATCAAAGTTCATGTCTTCTACAAGTATTCAAAACTTGTATGCACACTTTCAGGGGGAAGTTACTCTATAATCTAAGTCTTTGAGACTAATACCTGTTTTCAAGTCTATTTCATGTAGTAGTCTCATTGTAAGGAAAATGAAGTCCCCGGAGAAAGTCAACAAGCTTCCACTGCAAATCTACAAGAATTCCTATGTCTCACAAGCCTACCATTGGTCTTCAATTGGTCCGCCATTGACCTTCAATTGGTATTTTTGAGATTACATTCAGTATCATTTACATGTCTTCTCCAATATTTGATTAGACTATATTTCTGTTGGGGACTTGTTCTCAAATGCTATGAGTTAAGAACAAGACAACACGAAAAAGGTTAATGGTTAATGCCCTTCGTCCTTCGAAGCATTATCTCCCTTAGGATATAATGATCTTCAGACGAAGGTCATGAAGGACGTACCTTCATCATCACTATATATATTAATGAAAGAAGAAGTATATGATACATGAGAAATAACATGAATGATTATATGACATCATTAACATTTCTTAAATATATCATCATGAATGAACATGAATAATATTGAATTACATTTATACCTTCGGCTGACAGAGGGCAAAAGTCCAAGCGTGACACACGAGTGAATATCAGTCAGCGTGAACAGTACGGGGTACTGTTCATCTATTTATAGGCATAGGACATAGCCTGCGAGAAATTACATTCATACCCTTTACACTTGGTTACAATCATAACATAGGTTGTCATGGGCTAATTGGTCATTCCATCTTTTAAGTTGGTGCATCTAGAGTTACGTTACGAAGCTCCTTGTCTGATAGCTTCGGCATCATGTTCAGGCCCTTCGAAGGTGTTTCTTCTCACAAGACCTTCGACGAAGAAGCTGCCCCCCAACAGTAGCCCCTTCACGGTACCAGGTCGTTTTTCGTAACGAGCTCGACCCGTGAAAAATTCTTTTAAGCTTCAGAATGTCGAAGGTCCGAAAAACACCTTCCCTGAGCTCGTTGTCGAGAAACGATTTAAATATTCTTGGCGCAAGGTGGTCCCACCATAGAGCGGGTACGATCTGGTGTTTCCTCTTCTCGCGCCCTGCGGTCCACCATCCAACGAACGCGAGCGGCTGCTTGGCGGGTGTAGGTAGCTTGACGATTCGCCTTTCGTCCTGCGGCACTATATAAACAGACGGGTAGGTGTGAAGTTACCACAACATTCATTACTATCGTGCCGTTGTGCTGCTGAAAAATTTAACCATAGCCGAAGCTTATGCTTCGTATTCTCAGTTAAAGCCTCGCCTTGTTTTTAGCTTCGTCAAAAGAGAGAGCTTCGGCAAAATCAAAAAGTAGTCAATTTCATCAAAAACCGGAAGAGTTTCAGCATCAAATGGCCCAGGTGCGCTCAACTGCAAGGGTGACTCGTGAGGAAGAAGAGACCGAGGTCACCGAGACGGCACCGATTTCCGAAGTCATGAAACGATCGGGTCTGGTTGTGACAGAGGGAACCACTGACGAAGGTGCACCTGCTACCAAAACCGAGCAGGCAGATGCTGAAGAAGGTGATACTGGTGAAGAGGAGACTGATTACAACACCATTATGCCATCCAAGCCCAGCCATTTGAATTTTGGGAAATCAACTGTCTTCGAAGCTGATATGCCTATCATGACAAAGCTGGGCTACTTCGGGAAAGCCGAAGAGAAGTTGATTCATTTCGGCGGAGAAGAGACCACCCCGAAACCCAAAAATAATGAAGTAGTAGTTTTTAAGAGCTTCTTCAAAGCAGGGTTGAGATTTCCCATGCACATAATGGTTGCAGATGTGTTAGAAATTTTTGAGATTTATCTTCATCAGCTGACTCCTAACGCTATCGTTAGACTCAGCGTTTTCATCTGGGCTCTCCGAAGCCAAGGAGTGGAACCACTTGCCGAAGCCTTCTGCTGGGTGCACGAACTTCACTATCAGACGAAGGCTAGAGAAGATGGATTACACGAGAACTTTGGATGTTATAATTTTGCATACCGCAAGGACATGAAGACACTGGTGGTCAGCTATCGCACCAAGTGGCCAACCGGTTGGAAGACTGAATGGTTTTATGTTAAAATAGATGGGCAGAAGGAGAAGCTAGTTCAGAGCCCACTGGAGCTAACCTTCGGGCTGACTAGGCCTTAGTGCAACATGACGAGGGGGAACCATGCTCGGATGTTGTGGCCAAATTTAGAGTTGTGTCTGAACATATTGGTACTAGGGATTTAGTTCAGGAATACCTAGCCAACAGGGTAATCCCAATGCTAAGGGAATGGGGTATGCCGAAGCTTAAAGGTGAGAAGAAGAAGAATGAACTCATTCGGCTGCCTTATCATTTTAAGTTCAAGAAACACTTCAAAGAACCCTGCCAAGAATGGTTGGACACAATTGAAGTTATGTGCAACGAAATCCTGGGAAATTATACGAAGAAGGAAGATCAATTAATGACTGCAGCCTTCGGCACCCGCCCGAAGCGAAGGTTGAATCGGGTGATGGATGCCCTGAATTTTGAATATCCTGACTATGAGCGGTTGAACAAGGGTGCCGAAGGGCAAAAAAGAAAAAGAATTGTTAGCGTTCTGGGTAGAGAAGCTGCTAGAATGGTGAAAGAGGATGAAGAAATTCTGAAGAAAAGAAAACTTAGCCCTGAGCTAAAGGTAGCTACTCCGAAGAAGAGGAAAGCTGCAGGTCCGAAGCAAAAAGCGACTGATATAGAAGAAGAAACTCCTTCAACACCGTCTGCTTCTGATGTAGAAGAAATTCTAAAGGTAATGACTGAATCCTTGCCCATCAAGCTAAGTCCACTGGGGCCACATCTGATGAAGCTTTTACAGAAGGAAAAGGAGCCCTCGGGAGCGAAGAAGCCTGCTGGGCCGAAGAAACGAAGAATTGTTCATGTGATTGAAGCCATTGAAGAAACGCCTCCGCCTGCCTCGGCATCAAAAACACGAGCTGTTGAGAGTGCTACTGCTGCCGAAGGTGCACCCACTGAAGTAGAAACTGCCGAAGCTTCAAATCTAGAGACCACTCTTTCTGATATTGATAAAATGCTCCTGAATATGGCCACGGGAGAAGCTGCTACGACCGCTGAAGAGACCCTGGCCACAATGCCTGGAAAAGAAAAGGAAAGAGCCGAAGATACTTCGGAGGAAAAGGTCTTCAATTTCCAAAACATAATTGGTCAGGAATTATCTGAAGCTGAGAAAGAGGAGTTAAAAGATTATGCTATATCCTGCGGTTACAAGCCAGGAGCGCTGCTCTTCGGCGGCATTGACGATGAGAGCTTAGGTTGCCTCCGAGACTGAACTGGAGTGAAGGTTATCAGTACTCTGTCGAAAAGTATTGGTTTCCCGAAGCTTGAGGCCGATATCAGCCGCTACCGACGACAACATATCATCGGTAGTTTGTTCTATTCCAATCTCAAGGTAAAAATTTTCTTGGGCTTTTATTGTTTTAACGACGAAGGAGTTTTCTGACGAAAGCTGTTTTTGCATAGAGTATGCTATTAAGTAAGGCTCTAAATATGCAACAAGACCTTGAAGACAAAAACATGAGGTTATAATCGAAGGATTAGAGAGCAAGATAAAAGATAAAGCAGCTGCTCTTGAAAAGAAAGATTTCGAACTTCAAACAGTGGAGGGTTTACTGGCAGAAGCCGAAACCAAGATTGCAAAATTGAACAGTGAACTCCTATTAAAGTCGGAAAGCTTCGAACAAGAAAAGCAGAAATTTAATGCGAAGCTTGAGACTGAAGCCGAAAAGAGTTCGAATTTACAGAAATCACTGAAAGAACTCCAAGATAAATGCCTAGACTTCGGCACCCGATGCGTGCAACGGCTAAAGCAGGTTTTTAACTCGGTTGGAGCCAGCTCTGAGAAATTCAATCCTTCGGTTGAAGACTTGCCAGGGACCTTCGAACATATTGAGGGTGAAGTTGATGCTCTTGATGAAGTTATAGCTGGACACGACGATTTCTGTGCCATGCAAGCTTCTCGGGGCACAGCTGTTGCCTTCATGAAATCTGGTTGCACGCATGGGAAAATTGTTAATAGACCAAACTTCAGCTTATCACCGTTAGATTTAACCGATATCCCCAGTCTGGCTCGAAGCATTGGAAATAGGTTCATAACGCAAATTTGGACAAAAGGCGGTCGAGACATGGCTTGCGACGAAGCTCGAAGCCACCTTAAGCCAGTAAGAAATTTGTGCATGTTGCTTTACCTTCTCCTTGAAATTTGCACTTTTCTCATATCGCTTTGATATGTACAGGATGACGAAGTTAAGGAACAGTGAGCTGAAACTTGACATATGATCTTGAAGGTTAATGACGATGAAGCTGAAGACCTTGCTGCAAAAACTCTAGAAAAATTTTGTATTACCCTTGTAAAATATATTGTAATCGAAGAATCAGATACTTATTATGTAAACTTGTCCATACCTTAGCATATTTCTACCTTGTATGAACTGCTTTGATGTGGACGAAACTCATATTCTTTTTGAGCCGAAGGCGAAAAACACCTTCCCTTCTTTTCGTACACAACGAAGCATGAAAGTGCCTCTTTTCTTTTTGCTGAAGCCCTATCCTCATAGTCGAAGCATCTGTCTGTGTCTGCATGATATGATGATGCTGATCCTATGTATGTCTAAATGAATGTTTATGAATGCAATGTATGATGTAATGTGACATGCAAATGAATGTCCAAAGACACACATACGAAGCCACAACCATAACCTTCACTCCCTTAGGAATGACTGAAGTCTCTTTGCCGCTTATTTTTCGGCTTCACCGCTTATTTTTTGGTGTAAGTTCTGCATCCCCTTAGGAACGTCTTTTGAAATTCTTCGCCTTCTATTTCGGCGGTATTCGCGTTGACTTTTCGCGCTTCGCCTTCTATTTCGACGGTATTTGGCTCTGCATTCCCTTAGGAACGACTTTTGAGCAGAAAACTTACGCTGCGCTCCCTTAGGAACGACTTTTTTGTAGCTTCGTCGTGCTCTGCATTCCTTTAGGGACGACTTTCGAGCTTCTCCCTGCCTTTTTCCTTCTTTTTTTCTCTCTCTGCACTCGATGGTGCATGCTTAGATTTTACATTTACATATTTTGGGGGATCTTGCTCTCGTGAAACTGAATAAGAAAAGAAAGATTACAAATTATGGCCCCATTAAAAACCTTTCTCACCCTTTGGAAAGGAAAAGGGTGCCATAGGAAAAATGAAAAAGATTACATCAAGTTACACATAATATCGCCGAAGCTCGTCCGCATTCCAAGATCTAGGAATGTCGTTGCCGTCCATATCCTTTAATCTGTAAGAACCGGTCTTGACGAAGATACCACAAGGAAGGGTCCTTCCCACTTCAGCTGTAACTTGCCTACTGTGTCTGGATTGGCTACTCTCCGAAGTACCAGATGCCCTGGCTTAATGTTTTTATCCGAACTTTTCTGTCACGCCATTTTATTGTTTCGGCTTGGTATTTATTGATATTCTCCACAACCTGAAGTCTGGTCCCTTCTATAGCATCTTTTGCCACAGAATAACCAGCTTCGTCCTCTGTCGAAACTACTGTTCTAATTGACCCTGCCTTAGCCTCTTCTGGAGTTATTGCTTCGTCACCAAACAATAACTTAAATAGTGTGAAACCTATTGACCTTGATATTGTTGTGTTGTGGCTCCACACCACTTTAATCAACTCTACTGGCCATTTTCCTCTGGGCTAATTAAAGATTAACTTTATTATTCCCGTCATTATGATGCCATTTGCTCTTTCGACAAGTCCATTCGACTCTGGATGTCTGACTGATGCAAAATGGATCTTCGTGCCAATTTGACCACAGAACTCCTTGAAAGCTTCAGCATGAAACTGTGTTCCATTATCTACAGTGATAACCTTCGGCACGTTGAAGTGACAAACAATGTTTTGCCAGAAAAACTTCTGGACTGTGACCGAAGTTATTGTGGCCAAAGGCTTCGCCTCAATCCACTTAGAAAAATATTCTACCACCACCACAACATATTTTAAATTGCCTTGTGCTGGTGGAAGTGGGCCTAGCAAATCAAGGCCCCATCTCTGCAACGGCCAAGTGGGCTGTATTAATTGAGTGAGAGATGAAGGTTGCTTCTGGTTTCTTGCACATTTTTTACAGCCTTCACATTTTTGGACTAGCTCTGCTGCGTCTGAAGCTGCCTTCGGCCAGTAAAATCCTTGTCGAAAAACTTTTCCCAGCAAAGGCCTAGACCCAATGTGAGATCCACACAAACCTGCATGTATCTCCTTCATCAGCTCTATACCTTCGGCTCTGGATAGACACTTAAGAAGTGGAGAACAGACTCCATGCTTGTATAACTCCCCTTCTATTATTACATATGGTCTTGTTCTTGCCTCCATTCTCTTATTATAAGCTTCATCGTCTGAAAGGCAGTTACCTTGGAGAAAAGATATAATCTCAGTCCTCAAGTCTTCACTATGAACGGGGATATAGTGAGCACTGCTCTTTCGAGGAGTTCCACCGAAGGTGCTCTTATTGTCTCAAAAAATACTTCCGAAGGTAGAGGCAGCCCCTGTGCCGCTGACTTGGCGAGCAGATCAGCGTGCTCATTTTCTCCTCGTGGAATATTCTTAACAGAAAACCCTTCAAATAAAGCTTCAAGCCTTCGAACTGTATCCAGATACTTCTCAAGCTTCCGATCTCTTGCTTTGCAACTCTTGTCAACATGTCCAGAAATAACTTGGGAGTCAGTTTTAAGGACCGCCCTTCTTATCCTCATTGCCTTTAACTTCCGAAGCCCCAATAGTAAAGCTTCATATTCAGCAATATTGTTTGTACAACTGAAATCAAGCCTTATTGCATAGCATGTTCTGACTTTGGAAGGTGGAACTAAGACAGCGGTCGCACCTGCCCCGAAGGTTCCCCAGGAACTGTCACAGAACACTGTCCAAGCTTCAGCATCTTTATTTGCTTCTTCTTGCTGAGCCCCTAGCGTCCAGTCAGCAATGAAGTCTGCTAACGCCTGGGACTGAATTGAGGATCTATGCACATAATCAATGCTAAATTCGTTAAGTTCCGCAGCCCACTTTCCAATCCTTCCAGTAGCTTCTCTGTTCCTCATGATATCTTTCAAAGGTTGTGATGAAGGGACAATTATATGGAATGTTTGAAAATAATGCTGAAGCTTCCTAGAGGCCATTAAGACAGCATACAACACCTTCTCCAATTCTGTATAGTTTTTATTTGATAAGCTTAGGACTTCAGAGACAAAGTATACTGGGGCTTGCTTTTTAACTTGTCCTTCCAGTTTCTCCTGCACAAGTGCCGCACTCACTGCAGAGTGCGAAGCTGCCACATACAATAGTAACGGAGCCCCTGGCACTGGTGGAGTTAATGTTGTTAGATCAATTAAGTACTGCTTCAGCTCCTCAAAGGCTTTCTGTTAAGCTGGGCCCCATTGAAAAACTTCGGCTGACTTTAGTATTTCAAAAAATAGCAAGTTTCTTTCTACTGATCTAGATATAAATCTATTCAATGAAGCCAATCTCCCTGTCAACCGTTGGGCCCCTTTTTGTGCTTGGTGGTTCCATTCGAAGGATGGCTTCGATCTTACTTGGGTTAGCTTCGATCCCCTTCGTTGAAACCAGACAACAAGGAACTTACCCTTCTTCACTCCGAAGAAACATTTTTCTGGGTTTAATTTCAGGCCAGCTTGCCTGAAATTAGCAAATGTTTCTTGCAGATCAGTGATATGATTTTCTTGCTTCGTGCTTTTTACTATAATATCATCAACGTATGTTAGCACATTTCTGCCTATCTGGGAATGAAGGACCTTGGCTGTCATCCTGCTGAAACTGCCTCCAGCATTTTTGAGCCCCTCAGGCATCCGAAGATAACAATAGGTGCCGCTGGGAGTTATGAAGCTAGTCTTCGGTTCATCCTCCTTTTTCATCCATATTTGATGATATCCTGAGTAGCAATCCAGCAGACTCATAAGTTCTGAAGAGGCTGCCGCATCCACAAGAGAGTCTATCCTTGGTAAAGGAAATTCATCCTTCGGACAAGGCTTGTTGAGATCCTTGAAATCAATACACATTCTCCACTTGCCATTGGCCTTCTTCACCATAATAGTGTTGGCTAGACACTCTAGATATTTTACCTCTCTAATAACACCAGCACTGAGAAGTCTTTTTACTTCATTCCGAGCACCTTCGGCTTTATCATCAGACATTTTCCGAAGCCTTTGCTTTCTGGGCTTGAAAGATGGATCGACATTGAGTGAATGTTCGATGACATCTCTGTTGACACCACAGAGATCATTGGCCGACCATGCAAAAACATCTTTGCTGTTGAATAAAAACCTTATCAAAGTTGTCTCCTAGTCCTCAGATAATTGGGACCCCAGCAATACCTTCTGCTCTGCTATGTCTTCACATAGAAGCATGGGCTTCGGCTGATCAGTCGAAGCAGCCTTCTCCCTTCTGTACTTGTACTGCTCACAAGCTTCAGCTTCATCTATATTGTGGATGGCTTTTGAGTCTGTCCAATTTCCCTCAGCCTTTCTGGCAGCTTCCTGACTTCCATGAATAGCAATAGGTCCTTGTTCTGAAGGTATCTTCATGCATAGATATGCTGGATGAAGAATTGCTTCGAAAGCATTAAGTGTCCCGCGACCAATGATTGCATTATAGGGGTATTCTATGTCAACAATATCAAACACGACCTATTCAGTCCTTGTATTGTGGACAAATTCGAAGGTCACCAGCATTATGATCTTACCAAGTGCTACAATCTGCCTTCCTCCGAAGCCACAAAGAGGGTGTGTAGCATCATGAATCTTGTCCTCTGGCTCTTGCATCTGTCTGAAGGCCTTAGCAAATATGATATCCGCTGCACTGCCTGTATCAACTAGAACATTGTGGACCAGAAATCCCTTGATGACACAAGATATGACCATAGCATCATTATGGCGGTAATCCTTGAGCTGAAGGTCCTCCTGGGAGAAGGTGATTGGAATGTGGGACCATTTTGACTTGATGAAGGGTCCCTGCACCCCGACATGCTGCACCCTTCTCTGAGCTTCCTTCTTCTGCTTCTTGTTGGCCGGTTCTGAACATGAACCGCCTATTATCAGGAGCACCAGCTTCATCGCCGAAGCAGCTTCAGCTTGAATGTTGAACGAAGCCATCAGCTCAATCAGTGAAAGTGAGTTCACCGGAGGTGGGCGCCAATGTTGGGGACTTGTTCTCAAATGCTATGAGTTAAGAACAAGACAACACGAAAAAGGTTAATAGTTAATGCCCTTCGTCCTTCGAAGCAGTATCTCCCTTAGGATATAATGATCTTCAGACGAAGGTCATGAAGGATGTACCTTCATCATCACTATATATATTAATGAAAGAAGAAGTATATGATACATGAGAAATAACATGAATGATTATATGACATCACTAACATTTCTTAATTATATCATCATGAATGAACATGAACAATATTGAATTACATTTATACCTTCGCTGATAGAGGGCAAAAGTCCCCGCACGAGTGAATATCAGTCAGCGTGAACAGTACGAGATACTATTAATCTATTTATAGGCACAGGACGCAGCCTGCGAGAAATTACATTCATACCCTTTACACTTGGTTACAATCATAACATAGGTTGTCATGGGCTAATTGGTCATTCCATCTTTTAAGTCGGTGCATCTGGAGTTACGTTACGAAGCTCCTTGTCTGATAGCTTCGGCATCATGTTCAGGCCCTTTGAAGGTGTTTCTTCTCACAAGACCTTCGGCGGACGAAGCTGCCCCCAACAGTTTCATATCTTATACTTCCCATGTTGCAATAAATGCATATAATGTTGACTCATATTCTGTTACCTATGCATAAGGGAAGTTAGTCTATTCAAATCACATCTTGCACCTCTAATTTTTTTACATGTTTTTTCCTAAGTACAAGATATCTGTCAGGGGGAGTATTTCTTCGTCTCTAAAGGGGGAAAATTTTCTTTCCAAAGAGAACACTCGCTTAAGGGGAGTAATCCTTTAGTGCTTCAATTGGTATTTATTGACAAATCTTTTATGAGGGAAAGTCTTATTTGCTTCCTATATGCTTTTAATGTCTTCCTTTTCGGTGGTTGATGCCAAAGGGGGAGAAGTTGTAGGGACGAAGGCCATGAAAATGTTACCAAACACCAAACACCACCAAATTAAAATTTTTTATCCTTCAAGTGGTTTTGGCTTTTTGGTCTAAAATAGGAAGTAAGTAAATTATGGAGTTAGGGGTTGGCTTAAGTCCATAATATCACATTGTGGGGACAAACATGCATCCTAGCAAGTAGATTGCATATCTTCAATCAAATGGTTGTAATATTTGCTTGCTTTGGTTGTGTTGTCATCAATCACCAAAAAGGGGGAGATTGTAAGGAAAATGGACCCGGGCCATTTGGCTTTTTGATGATCAACGCAACTTGTGGACTAATGTGTTTGCTAGTGTTTGTGTTTGTAGTTCACAGGATGCTAAGGTTACTTGGACCAAGACATTGAGGAAAGCAACACCTCAAAAGAAGACATTATGAAGATCAATTAAAGTCCAAGAAACAAAGAAAGTGTTACCTATGGACTGTCCGGTGCCACACCGGACTGTCCGGTGCCACACGCTGGATTGTCCGGTGCACCAGGAACAGTAGCCCTAACGGCTAGTTCCAAGTGACACTGTGGAGAGAAGACCACCGGACTGTCCGGCGTGACATCCGGAGTGTCCAGTATAAAAAACCTGCGCGCAACGGTCAGCTGCAATGTCAGACCAACGGCTAGGCGCACCGGACAGGGAACAGTGCACTGTCCGGTGCACCACCGGATTGTCCGGTATGTCGCAGAGAGCACAACTTTTCTCCAACGACTAGTTTTGTGTTGGAGGCTATAAATACACCCCCAACCGACCATTTCAAAGTGCGGGAGCCCAATAGACATACCAAGGCATATAGTAGACATTCCCAAGTGCTTAATAGAATCACTCGGTGATTAGTGTAGGTGCTTTGCGAAGTGTTTAGGTTAGTTAGATCGCTTTAGCGCTTGCTCTAGGTGAACCCTAGTTAGTTGAGTGAGTTTAGATAAACCACACAACCCCTCGGCTCTTGCGCGAGTTGTTGTAATTGTACCGAGTGAGGCGAGAGTCTTGTGAGACCGTGACAACCGCGTTTGTGTCACGGCCACCACCGTGCACCGGAGGGAACGAGGCCCGTGGCGTTTCGGCCGGAAGCTCGATAGTGGAGATGGCGGGGAGCGTCCGAGAGGAGCCAGAAGCGGAGCCCCACTTGCACGTGGAGAAGGCCCGCGACTCTCTACGGAGTTACTCGACCGAGGTGCTTGGCCCTCGCGTGGGCTCCCCTTTGCGTAGGGGCACCAACAAGGATTAGTCAGAACCTTGCGTGGTTCCAGATACCTCGGTAAAAATACCAGCGTCATCCATGAGAGTTTGCATCTCTACCTCGCTCTTTAACTTCCGCATTTATATTAAGCATTTAAGTTTTAATGTTGTCTTTATGCTTATATAGTGTAGATTGAAACTTAGCCATTGCGGTAGAGGTAGCAACACTTTGACAAAACCTAGTTTGCACATTCTAATTTGATTATTTGCATAGGTTTTGCTCTAGGGATTTATTTGTGGCCTAGTTTAGTAAAAGTTTTAGAAGTCCTAATTCACCCTCTCCCCCTATTAGACGTCACCCATTTTCTACATAAGAAACAAATCGATGAGCTTTCCACAGTCTTAGAAGAAATAAATCGTCGCAAACTGCTAGTGCGACGTGGCAAGACGCTAAGTGCATGTTCATTAGATGCTTGTAGGCTTAGTGTATAGCGTACTTGTCATTGTATTATATATGTGTATTTTTTCAATCTCACGTATCCATGATTGATCATTGATTAATCTATATAGGGTTCAAAAGCCAAAAAATTGTCCCAAACTCTTATCTTACCTTGGCACCAAGTGATTAAAAGGCTAAGATAAGAAATTTTTGCACGGAGCATTGTCCGTTATATGAATTTTCGAGCATACCAAAGAAGTCCTAATGTCTCTATTGCATATCAAATCTTATTTATTATGTCTGTGATTGTTCCATCTGTCAAAAAAACTTTTTAATACTAAAATTAGTGAAAAACTATTTGAGATCAACGATTATGTGTTCATAAGTTTATATACATACATACATACATACATACATACATACATACATACATACATATATATATATATATATATAAAGGTATATTGGAAGCCATGGGCTTCCAAATAGAAGAGGAAGCCCTTGCCGACCGTCCCTTGACCTGGTTGGACCGCACCGCACTGGCGCACCCACCCAAATCCCACATCTGTGTGCACCAGGTCAACCTCTCCACCGCGCGTCAGTCAAACCCCCGGTCCAACATCCCAACCCCCGCGTCGGATACATGCCATAAATTGTGGTTCTGTTTTTTGCGTACATAACATAAATACTTCACGAAAATAGCGTAAATAGTTCATAGAGATAGCATAAAAACCTCGCCCAGCCATTGGACCATGTGCACACGCGCAGGAGCATGCATTCAGATCCTATTTTTATGGTAGATCCGATAATTATGACAAATCGTGTGAGTTTTCATTGTATGTCAAAAATTCTGGAAGATATTTTTGTTTCCACTGCATGCACGTAAAAATTGGACGATTCCATAATTATAGGATCCCTCTAACAACCATGCAGCTAGGCTCGTTATAACCCGTTTATGATATATAACCAATACTAATTATGCTACACGATGGTATTTATGCAACTTGGTACAATACATAAAAATCTGCATGTGGTTCACTGGTGAATGCATCTACATGTTCGAACGTAAAAACCTGAACGTAAAAACCCTTAGTTATCGTCGTAAATACGGAGACAAAGTGAGAGGTGTTGCTAACTCTGATGTCTTGTATTACTGATCATAAAAATCCTCAAGTTGAAGCATAGATAGTTATAGATAGCAGCGTAAATGTTGATTCACTCTCAACCAACAGCTCCCACGTCCATGTGGGATTTGATTAGGGGTTGATTACGAGAGTTGATTAGGTGAGTTAATTAAGGGATTTGATTTTAATGGCAGTTATGAACACCATAAATTAAGGGATTTCCTTTTTACTATGCAAAAAAATATGCATGCGATATATTGGTGGGCGCATCCACATGTTTCAGCATAAATATTGAATGTGGTAAGTATAAAAATTCGCAATGTTATTACAATAGTCAGCGTGATATCACATTTGAGTTCTCCATAACAAATGTGCATGAATACAGGTGGTTACTATAAAAATCGAAGCTACGTGAGAGACGTCGTATTCATCATCATAAAATACTCAATAGAATGCATAAATAGTGTAAGTAGTAGGCATAAAACATCATCATGAAAGATATAAACACGGATCAGTTGGAGGATGTCGCTGGAAGACGACATAAGGCCACCGGATCGACGAACGCCTCTAAAGCCACCAGATTGGAGGTGGTCTTCGTCGAAGTACATCCGAGATGCACCGGATCGGAGGAGACCATCGTCTTCGGATGCTGCCATGGGCGGTCACCACCATCATCGCCGCTTGGCATCGGGCGGTTTCCGCTCGCGCCTTAGGGTGTCACTTTCCTACGTTGTCCGGGACCACCGCTCGCCGATGTCGCTCGTGCCTCACGCCACACAAAGCCGTCGTCGATGTCCAGCCACCGCACGCGCCTCAAGCAGTTGCAGTTGTCGTCAGGCCCCTAAACCCTAATTGCTAGGGAGTCTAGGCTGCTTTTATAGATTCCCTTGTCTGATCTAGCTGAACTAGATGGCACCGTCTAACCTGAGTTTTCTCTAGTTATTAGAAGCTTATGGCTTATTATATATATATATAGGGAAGAGATAATGGAAGCCCTGGGCTTCCATTGGTGGGGGAAGCCCCAGCCAGGACGTCAGTCAGGACGCGGTCGGTCCTAACAACCGCGTGCTTGCGTCAGCCATGCAGACGATAGCCACGAATCCCGGATGATACGCGTCAGTCAATATACGAATGCATATATATATATATATGGAGTAATGTGCATAAATCATGCATAAAAGGAATCTTTTGTAGCCCGAATCACGTGGAACGAATATTACACTGTGTACAACGTTTACGACTGCATAAAGTTGTTAACGTGATAGCATAAACCATGCAATATGTAAGTCTTGATCAGTTTGAGATAAGGAAAGACGTGCTGCACAATCGCGAAAATAAAGGGACAGTTACGGTTTGAGGAGCATTAGTACAAGGAAATCAATTGTATTAGCCTTTCCTATACAGCCGCATCAGATCCACGTTCGTATCCGTGTGTTCTTGGCGGCGGTTGACTGCGGCGGAAGGGACAGCACCGGGCGTGTTTTGGCAGCGATTAACGGCGAGGGAATGGCCAGCATTGGCGATGACATGCAACCTGTAGCGTCTATGCATAGATCAACATGTACGTCTACTTCAATGGACATGCATCCTGTAGCGTCTGCGATCACCGGTTACACAGAGGGTGTATCTATTACTCCCCCGGCAGCGTTGAGGGCACCTAGACATATTAATGAGAACACGAGATCGGCAGACGTGGTAGGGGCAGATAAACACATCCCCATGAGACATATTGGGGCACATGAACAGGACACACCTCATATTCTTCAAAGCCATGTAAGTTCTGTCAAATATGATAATATTAGTTTCGTACATCCTTTTTGTAATGTTGTACCTATATTACGTTAAATTTAGTCGTTATTGAATCGTAAATGTTAAATTTCTGTGCACAGCCGAACAATATTGATATAAGATTGATACCTAAAGTCGGTATGACATTTAGTAACGTGGACGAGGCGTATAATTTTTATAGTCAATATGCATATGAGGTTGGATTTCTGTTGAAGGAATATAGGGAGCGGAAGAATTATAAATGGTTGAATTGTTCAATGGAAGGAAAGAATGTTGAAAGGGTACCTAGAAACCCAAGGATACGTAACACATGTTCAAAACGAACACAGTGCAAGGCTGGGATGAAACTTTAAAAATCTACGATGATGCTAAAGAGAATGTTATTTCCATCTGAATTGATCTGGTAAACTATGAGCATAATCATGAATTCTTGAAGAAAGATACAGAAAAAAGGGCAATTGCAATGCAACAAAACTCATGATCGTGATTATATGGAGTTCCTTAGTGCGATGCAAGAAAGCAGGATTCCACAACATTGCATTATGGATTTTGTTTCAAAAATGCATGGAGGTCCAAAAAACATTCCAATAACCGTGCAGGACATGAGTAACCTATAAGTGTATTATGCATTGACAATAATGGTATTATATATTACCGAAACAATCGACTTGTGTTAAAAATATGTAGTGCATAATTATTACATTTTTGGCAGGAAGAAAGCATGGCAAAGGGAAAGAAATGCAAATGATGTGTCGAAGCTATTATCTTTTTTTCATTATGCAAGAAAGATAATCCACAGTTTTTTCTGATTTTCAATTGGACAAAGAAGGGAAGATTTTAAGCATATTTTGGTCCCATGCTAGCCAGCAAGCCGAGTACATTGATTTTGGTGATGCAGTTACCTTTGATACTACACATAAGACTAATATGTATGATAAGCCATTAGGCATGTTTGTTGGCTCGAACCACCACCTACAATGCACAATATTTGGGTTTGCTTTACTAGGAGACGAGACAGTTAATACCTTCGAGTGGGTCTTCAATACGTTCAAAACATGCATGGGATGTGACAGACCACGAGTGATGTTGACAGGTATGTTGAAATAAATGGCTCGTAGTGATTAAACACGTACTATATGATATCATACTGACTTGCCCCAATGTTATGTAAATTTATCGATTTCAGATCAAGACCCTGCTATGCCAATCGCACTAGGCAGAGTATTCCCAAACATAATACATCGATTGTGTTTGTGGCATGTGCAAAACAGGTATATGCCCCACTTGAATGAATTGTATGCAAGATTTGAGGAAATGGATTTCAAAACAAGGTTCCAATCTATAATACATCATCCATTGAATGAAATGGAGTTC
The DNA here is from genome assembly GCA_029449295.1 of Zea luxurians. NCBI lineage: Eukaryota > Viridiplantae > Streptophyta > Magnoliopsida > Poales > Poaceae > Zea > Zea luxurians. Next base: position 20,661,025 of record JAOPSE010000042.1, read on the forward strand.
GAGACTGCCTGGCAAATGATGCTCAATGATTTCCAGCTACACGAGAACAACACCCTTATTAGATTGTATGAAATACGTAAAGATTGGGTACCTGCATTTTTCAAAGGAGACTATTGTGGTCTTATGGTCTCTACACAACGAAGTGAGAGCATGAACAAGCTGGTGAAGAGTGCCCACGTGGATGCAAACACACCACTTCATCAATTTGCAAAGCAAATGATGAAGCTCCTGCATTGTAGGAAGATGAAAGAGGCCAAAGAGGCACTAGGATGCATGGTAAGTGAAAAAATTGAAAAACATATGTTTTATGCTATTAAAAACAAACCGGTATTAATACTGTATTGTGTAATTTGCAGGGTCAGAAGGATACAACTACATTGTATATGTTTGAAATAAGAGTTGTAAGGGCATACACTAGAGCTGTAATGACAAGGTTCCAGGAGACCGTAAAATATGCAACTACATACCGAATAGACCGTGATACAGAGGGTGATGTAAATGATTGGGTGGTGAAACATACTACAAGATCAAATAAAATTGTTTGGGGACAACACCAATTCAAAATAAGGGCTGATGTGGATGCCGGAAAGTATTCAAGTGAGTGCAAGCATTGGGAGCATACATGTGTGTTATAATAAACGAATATTTCTATATGAAATGATTAATTATTACGAATATAGCATTGTTTGCGAGTAATATATGACATATTGTATGGTTAATCAATTATAGGCCTATTTTGTGTTCATCTTGTACGCGCTTTCATGCATCTCCAAATTGAAAGGATCCCGAGTGAGTATATTTTGCAACGATACACATACTCCGCGTGACAAGATGTGGCTTTTTCAAGAGACGATAGGAATTTGAAAGGAAAAGATGGAGAAACTAGATCATATAGACAGAAGATGTTGCTTAAAAAGGCAATGAAAGTAGTACACCATGCGAGTCTATCTAAAGCTAGGAATGATAAAGCCCTAGAGATGATGGACGAATTATTAGGGTTATTGATGCGTGTGGAGCCTAATATAGGTACTGGTGAGAGTTGTGGCACAAGTGCTGGCGATGACATCCAGGTACGCACATCGTGTTATTATGGATACACCATTATTAAATGTTGATAATGATTCATGTATGTAATTTAAATGATATAGGTCGAAGCGTATGAAATAGAAGACTTAGTTATAGATAATTTATGCATTTTAGATGATGGGAACGAGGTATGCAACAGAATTTTATAATGTATTATTTATGCTGCTCTATAACATTTGTGTCCTCACTAGAGTTTGTGTTATTTCACAGGAAATTGTAATGGGGTCTAATACAAATGAATGCAATGCTAACGATGATCAATGTAATATGACGATATTAACATTGGAACACAACACTGATATGCGCCTGGTTGACAGTAGTGCTACGGATGTGGAAGCTAGAAAGGTAATAACATTGCTATAGTATATGATGAATATGTGAATATGAAAACTGACTTAATATCTTTGATTTGTAGAAACTGGAGTTTCGTATGGAAGGTGTAAACTTAGCAAGACCAGATAAGGCCAAGCCTAAGGGAAGAACGATCAAAAGTAGTGAGCAACAAGTTCTTAAATTGGGTGCGAAAGGAGCTAAGAAGATGAGCAGGAAGTGCCAAAAATGTGGCATCGCTGATGGTCACAACAGCCGTACGTGTTTAACTGTGGAGGATAATAGGGTTCGATTGGCTAACCTATCTGGACGTAAGCGAGGACGACCTCCTGGTTCAACGAACAAAATCAGAGGTGCAGCACCACAGTGGAATGAGACATCAACGTCGAAAAAACGAATGGTGTATGTTGGAGATGATGATTCATCTGGTAGAGAGTAGAATACCAAAAGATTTATGAGACAATGGGCTTGTTTACCGTTGTAACTAGTGATGCAAATGAATGAACGACATACAATATGCTGGAAATATAAGTTGAAAATTATATTCTGGATGTAAATGTGAATCGTATGTTAAATTGTCAATGCACAGACAGCGTCATAAATATGTGTACATAATGTCATACACGTATGTGAAAGTTATCATAAGCATTTAACAGTTATGTAGATTTATGAATGTACAGCGAGGTTTTTTATAGCATAGAACGTGGATGTATGTAGCATAAATGTATGTTGAAATATGCATAACAAGGGGTTGTTTATTGCATAAACTTGTCATACTGTGAAGCTTATAACTGTACAAAGAGATGTTTCCAGCATAAAACAGTGATGTTCATATATGTAACATAAATGTATGTTGAAATATGCATAACACGGGGTTGTTTATTGCATAAACTTGTCAGCCTGTGAAGCTTATAACTGTACAAAGAGATGTTTCCAGCATAAAACGGTGATGTTTATATCATAAACTTGAGACAAAATAAGCATAACACGATGTTGTTGACAGCATAAAAATGTATAGGAATTAGCATAATCAAGTGCATGAAACACACATGAAGATAAAACACATAGGGTACAATATTCCAGTTTAGACATCACTGGTCCCCAAGTTGTCATTGACATAACATAAGAAACGTCTACCGTCTTTGCCATAGTATACACACATGACTTAGCTGAAGTTTATGGAACCATTGTATACACAATATATTACATATCTAAACTAGACTACAACCATTAGACCTTGAATCTTTGGATGTCTTCAAGCAGCGATATGGCTTTGTTCTTGCGATGGAATGTAATGTAATGCAGCGCAAGAGACCGTATCTCACTAGTGTTGCCCTGCAAGCCAATAAAATTGTGTTAGATATACATGTGTGCCACATGTTGCTTTGGGCCAACTATAAAATTAAATGATAAATATGTACGTACTGCTTCTATGTCTGACCAGAGAGATCCTTCGACGCAGTCATAAAAGAGAATGAATCCCATAACATAAAACCCACAATCATTGGATCCTGCTGCCATGGTAGGGCAGTTTGGGGACAAGTCAATAGCGAAGTTGCCAAATTTGGGAAAGCATGTCCAGGGCCATACATGTTGTAGGGCTTTGTTTAACCTACTCATAATAACCTTAGCCCATGGTAACTTTCTGCCACCTAAGTCCAATTGGGCAAAATGATAATCTTTCCAAGTAGTACCACCAAGTGTTAGCCCATAGGGATTGGAATCTAAGATGTGAATGCACCGTTTAATTGTATTTACAACATACAATGTCCAGTGCCCCCTGCTTACCATGGGAATCATGATCTGACCGTGTAAAAAAAGCATAAAGATCAACAGAAACGTAAATGGTTAAGCATGACGATGTGATATGTACCATTTAACATAAATTATGTTTGTAAAATGAAATACGATTGTTACCGCTTTGCATTTATCCAATTCATTTGTATCTGGCAATGAATTGTCGAGAAGTGTGTGCAGTACAGATTCATCAAAAGGTTGTGGGTTTCGGCTGTGTCGTTCCTGTTCCTCAAAATTGAGTAGTGACTGCAATAAACAATATGAATGGGGTCAGTATACTTGGGATACCATTGTGTACATGAATATGGTATATGTATGTTACGATAATTTACCCCAACATTAACGTCAAGAATTAATCTGTTCGAACTCATGGAAGGCTGCTAATTTTTGGCATCATCATCAACACATTTGATGAAGCATTGCATGAATACATTGTCGAGGCACTTCCCATCGGCGAAAGATTCATATATATCAGAACATGTCAAACAATATTCACCATAATCTATTATGTTCCTGTGGAAATTTTGATAACAATTAGTGAGGTCGCGTGCATCTACCAGGATATAACAAATTTTAATTTTGTCTGGACTATATACCTGCTGGTGTCAGATTGCATACCACACAAGTATTCGTGTAGAGCTAACACACATTGCATATCCGAATCAAGTGAAACCTAGTCAACCTGAGGAGCGTTTGTATCTGGATCGGTTTCAACAGAAACCTAAAAAAGGTATACGAAAATATATATCAATCTGTGAACAGTTTTGGCAATTATAATGAAAATGAATATTACTGAGCTGACATGTTCAGATGGAGTCTGATCAAAACATGGGCCATTGTCAGGGAGATCTGTTTGTGCCGCCAGGTGGACACCGCCAGGAGACTAACAATTATGGTATAAATGGATTAGATGTTTAGTAAACTACTAATAATTATATAGAAAAACGAGGTGGTGTACTCATACATTTATTTGCGGCATCGCATCAAAAATCGGCGAGCAAGATTCCATATGTGGTGTTCCTTGAGGAGTGACGTTTGTGTTGGTCGGCATGTTCTTGCCAGTGTCACCATGTTGACCCTGAAAAAAATGTAATGGTTATATGCTATTTAAAGAAAACAATAAATACAAACCTTCAAGGAAAATACAAGTAATAAAAAAATACCACTGGGGTTGTAGGTGTTTTGGTCTGTTTCGTTATATTTGTATGAACCAGTGGATCAATGTCAACTTCATCAGGGCAACTTTCTAATAGTACACGAATATGTTGTTGCCTTAACAGTAATTCATGTACCTGTGTTTCTGTCAACTGCGTCTCATGCTGGGATGCTGGAGTAGACATATCCTATACAGTTTGAGTGGTCGGACTCGTACATCCTTCTTTACGTATCATTTAAGCAAAAAAACATCGATTTAATAATGACATCATAACGATATTGAAAATGTTTGTATAATTGTTTAGATGACGTAAAGACCATAACACTGACTAACCTGCCGAATGGGGAAGAATATCATCTGATTTTTTAGTTGGTTGCTGCACATCATAACCATCTTCATTGTCCTCTGACTCAACACGGAGGACCTCATCAATTAACTCGCCAAAAACATCAGATAGATTGTATTGTTTCTCAACAATCTGCTGAAGAGTCTGTTTAATAACTGAACAAGCCTTGCCAACCTCCATATCATAATGTGACAACTTCTCTATGAATCCCAGGCGGTGGCGGGATGGAAGCTGGTTCAGCTTGCTTGATATCAAATCCCTGATGAGCGGGAGTTCGATGTGTATGGTGTGCTGGCCACATGGGTCAGGACATGGTACATCAAAAGTGTTTGTCCTATTCTTATGCTGTTGTAAAATGAATATTATTAAGTAAATATACAAAGTATAACTAAATATTATGTTCAAATTTAAAGACAAAACATATATAAATAGAATCTTGCCTTAAATTTTGTTTCAACGGGTGGTACAACTATGTAGCAGGTCTCTGTGCTGCTTTGGAACTAAAAAAAGGCGTGTAATATGGAGTACAAACTTATACACACATATAAAATGGAGTTTCATTTGTAAATTAAAGCGACACTGCTTCTATCCATGTACCATATATAAGGCAAATTAAATTGATAAAAAATATAATAGACGCGTAAAAAAAAATATCGAACAATGCCCAAATGGTTCTTGTCCTTGGCGTATCTTGCCCTTGTCAGCTCTTATCAATGCTTGAATAATATTCCTATCAAAATATTTGATGTGTGGTGTTCCACGTTTATTCTGAGGTGCAGCTGAGTCATAAAGACGATCCAGATAGTACAGCTACAAAAGCATAACATGAATCATTGTGAGACATAACAAAGCATAATCTAATGTAGATGATTTTTGCATACAAATATCTGGCTACATAAAACAGACAAAAAAGTGATATGCTTACAAGAATGACGATGGAACATCCGTAAATGGTTGTAGAAACATTGGTAACGCTCCTAGTATGCCACTTCTTGGCCGCTTGGCATAAATCATTGAATATTAGCTCGCACCAGTCCATCTCGTGGAAACGATCCATTTCCTTAGTTAAAAGAACCTCATGGTTAGTTATTCCCCAGCTTGCAGAAGGGAACAACAACCTAACAGTATCAGGAAGAAGGATCTGATGCTTAGATCATCGTCAAACCCTTTTGTCGGCGTTCCGTGACCGGGGGGTCCCCGAGCCGACGAGTGAGAGTGCCGCGTGCCCCAGCCCAGATGGGTCGAGCGCGTGGAGCGAGCGCGAAGGGGGGAACAGAGAGAGAGAGTCGGTGGCCGGAGCCGGGTCGTGAGGGAGTCGGAGAAATTCCCGCGGCCTTCGTGTTCGTCCCGCGCCCAGGTCGGGTGCGCTTGCAGTAGGGGGTTACAAGCGTCCGCACGAGGTGAGGGGAGAGAGCGGCCCTGAGAGAGAGCGCCTGCCCCTGCCCTTCGTCCTCGCGAGGCCAACCTTCTCTAAGAAGGCCCTGGCCCTTCCTTTTATAGTCGTAAGGAGAGGGTCCAGGTGTACAAGACGGAGGTGTAGCAAGGTGCTACGTGTCTAGCGAGGGAGAGCTAGCGCCCTATGTACATGCCCAGGTGGCAGCCGGAGAGATCGTGGCACCCTGTTGGTGTGGCGTCGTGGCTGTTGGAGGAGTAACGGAGCCGGACGGGAGGACAGCTGTCGAGGTGGCTGGGTCCTTGCTGACGTTCTCCTGCTTTCGTAAGGGAGCTGGGAGCCGCCGTCGTCATGATCTAGCGGGGCGCCATCATGGCCTATCTGGCATAGCTGGCCAGATGGGACGCCGGTCTTGTTCTCTGCGACCCAAGTCGGCTCAGGGCAGGGTGATGATGACGCTTCCTGTTGACGTGGCGGTCTCGTGTCCTAGGTCGGGCGTCGTGGAGGCTCCTCCGAGGCCGAGGCCGAGTCCGTCCTGCAAGACAGAGACAGAGTCCGAGCCCTGGGTCGGGCGAGGCGGAGATTATTCGGCAGAGGCCGAGGCGGAGTCCGAGCCCTGGGTCGGGCGAGGCGGAGGTCGCCGTCTTCCGGGGCCTTAGCCCGAGTCCGAGCCCTGGGTCGGGCGGAGCGGAGTTCGCCGTCTTCCGAGGCCTTAGCCTGAGTCCGAGCCCTGGGTCGGGCGGAGCGGAGTTCGCCGTCTTCCGGGGCCTTAGCCCGAGTCCGAGCCCTGGGTCGGGCGGAGCGGAGTTCGCCGTCTTCCGGGGCCTTAGCCCGAGTCCGAGCCCTGGGTCGGGCGGAGCGGAGTTCGCCGTCTTCCGGGGGCTTAGCCTGAGTCCGAGCCCTGGGTCGGGTGGAGTCTCCTATGGCACCTCTGGCGAAGTCTGGTCGCCCGTCGGTCTTACCTTTTGCGTTAAACGCCCTGGTGACTCGGTCGGTTGGTGTGGTGATTTAGTCAGGGTTTCTCCTTATCGGAGGCGGGGCCTAGGGCGAGCCGGAGATGCGTCTGCCGTGAAAGAGGAGACCTCAGGCGAGACGGAGTCATCTTAGGGTCGGCTGCCCTCGCCCGAGGCTAGGCTCGGGCGTGGCGTGGTCAAGTCACTCGTATGGACTGATCCCTGACTTAATCAAACCCATCAGGCCTTTGCAGCTTTATGCTGATGGGGGTTACCAGCTGAGAATTAGGCGTCTTGAGGGTACCCCTAATTATGGTCCCCGACAGTAGCCCCCGAGCCTCGAAGAGAGTGTTAACACTCGCTTGGAGGCTTGCATCGCACTTTTTTGCAAGGGGACCAGCCTTTCTCGGAGGTACTTTGTTCCGGTGGGTGCGCGCGAGCGCACCCGCCGGGTGTAGCCCCCGAGGCCTCGGAGGAGTGGTTTCACTCCTTCGAGGTCTTAATGCCTTGCGCAATGCTTCGGCTGGTCTGGCGGTTCCCTCATGCGAGCAGGGCGTAACCCAGGTGCACTGTCGGGGCCCAAGTTCTCGGGCTGGTATGTTGACGCCGTCAACGGTTCGGCCGGAGCCGGGTTTGCGAGAGCAGCCCCCGAGCCCTCGCACGGAGCGAGAGGACGATCAGGGACAGACTCGACTTTTTATATACGCCCCTACGTCGCCTTTCCGCAAGGAGGAGGGGGGGAGTGCGCCATGTTACCCTCGATGGGCACCGAACATGGTGTCTCCGGTGAGCTGCTATCGGGTGATCCGAGTGGACGTCCGTGCCCCGTTCGTTGGGGGTCGGCTAGGGGCCCGGAGGCACGCCCAAAAGTACCTGCGGGTGATCTGCCGGACCCGGTCCCCTAGCGACGGGGTCCGAGGGCTCGTTGCCTCCCTCCGATGGGATTCCGTTACAAAGTCGTTCCCGCTGGTCTCGGAAATGTCCTAGGGTACCTCGGGAGCGCAGCCCGAGCCTTGGTTATGTATCGAACGTACCCCTGGTCATCCCTCGCTCGGTGTCTGAGGCGACTGTGAACCCTTCGACAGGCCAGCCTTCGAACCCCTGATCAGTAGGGGGCACGGAGCCCGAGTAGCCTGAGGCGGTCGTGGAACCTTTCGGGGGCCGACCTTCGAACCCCTGACCAGTAGTGGGTGTCGGGCCCACGCGATCTGAGGCGGCTGTTGAACCCTTCGGGGGGCCAGCCTTCGAACCCCTGATCAGTAGGGAGGCTCGGAGCCTAGTTCCTTCACGGGGAAGGATCCCTTTGGGGTTATCCCCCTTCTCGGTCCCTGTTGCAAGAGATAGAGAAAGAAGGAAAAGGGAAAAAGGATTCGAAATTGAACGTCGTGGCGTACCTTTTTCGGCGTGGCCGTTTTGGCGGAGGCGAAGCGTCGCCAGCTGCCCCTGCCAGAAACGTAACCTGTTTCGCCGTGGAGTTAATGCACCGGGGTAGGCGGTCGGCGAAGCTGCCGTTGCGCGTGCGCGAGCCGTTCGAGGTACGGGTCACGGGCGCGTCGTCTTCACGCCGTGAGAGGGGGTTCTCTTGCTGCCTCCGGATGGGACGTGAGCCTGGCCGATGGCGTGACCGCTGCCCTCGCGCGCCTGCCACCGTCATTACTGCCGGCCCATTTTTGACCGCGTTTGACCGCCGCGCCAGGCTGGCGCCGCTGGATCGCAGGCTGGGCGGCCTCGAGTCGCGGTATCGGTTCCGCAATCGAGGAGGTGCGGTGGTGGAGCGAGAGGCGCAGCGGTTCGCATGCAGCGCCCGGCGCGCCAGTTGAACGACGCGTGGGCTTGAGCTGTCGCGCTGGCCTGTCAGGAGTCGGAGAGGCGCGTCCACTTGGCGCGGTTGCATGCCGCCTGCCTGGCCGCTCGCCCCTTTTGCCCGTTGGTCTGGGCAAAAGTGGAGGGTTACTTGTAACTGCTGGGCGGTTGCGTGCGTCGTGCGCGGCGGTTCGGCTTTCTCTGCTTGGAGCCGGTCTGCATGACAGGCGGGCCCCAGCCCCCGTGTCGCAGGGGAGGACTTTGGAGGCGTGTTGGAGAAGACTCCGCCCGCGACGGTTGAGGGCGCAAGCAGGGGGAGTTGCCTTTAAAAGGAGGGCAACCCTCTTCGTGAGGTGACCATGTCTCCTACCTCCCTTATGCATTGTGTCTTTCCACCTTCCGAGCCCCCGGATGGGGGAGATCGCCGTCTTTTCGCTCCATCGCCGGAGGGACGCAACTCTGTGGGAGTTGGTACCTTTCAGCCATCATTTGGCTTCAAGGATTTTCATCATGCAGCCCGGCTGCACCCCTCCACCGGCGATCGCCCAAGAGGGCGACCTCCGGCTTGATGGTGGGGGAAAGCGAGCCGGGTTGCGGTATCCGCCCCTTCCTCAGCCTCAAGGATTTTCATCACCAGGGCTGAGGAGGGGCGTGTGCCGAGTTGGGGTCGGTCTCTGCGTGGGCGGTGGCCCGCTCCTTCCCTCAGTGATCGGGGGGAAGGGCGGGAGTCGCCCGTGGCGCTAACGGCTGCACCGTGCCCGGCTCTCTGAGCCGAGCAGTTTCGGAATCGCTCCCGGTGCCGCCTCCCGCCACGGCAGCTGGAAGAGGTTCTTCCGCCGGCGCGACAACCCAGGTTGGCCATGGGCCGACCTCCAACTCTACGGCCTTCTGCCCGTCCTTGCCTCTCGAGTTTGGGCGAGGGCGGGGGCCTCCTAGCAGCAGTATCCGCCCTGAGGCCATCACTGCTGCTGCTCGGCTCCCCGGGGCAGAGGTCCTCATCGTCGTTGCCGCTGTCGGGGCGGTCGGCGACATGCCGTTCGTCGGTCTTCTGTTGCCCCGCAGGCCTACCCCCATCGAGTGGGGTTGTTCGTACCTGCGGAGGGGGAACCAGAGTTCCGTTTGTATTGGCACTTCGAGTGCCGGGTTTTTTGTTCATTTTCGGCTTTCGGGGCCTGAACATGTATGTAACTCCGGCACAGAGCCGTGTTTTTTCCTCATTTCTGAGCAATAAGACTTGCCTGTCGATTGTCTGAATCGCTTCACCAAGCATGAGTCGCCCCGTGTCCAGGTGACGAGTGAGGTATCCGTATCCAGGAGGCGTAGGAATCCCTCGGCTCGGTCGGTCCTGTTGTCCGAGGCTCCTCTAGCTTAGTTAAAGAGACCCCTCGGCCGCTCTTCGACGAGCCGAGGCCAGGGGTAGCGATATCAGCACAAGTAGAGGCGTTGTTGGCTCGGAAATGAAACCTGGTTGGCCGGAGCCTAGCCGGGTTGTCTGCTGGCAGGATCGACGCCGGAGCTGATTAGCCGAGGCCTCGGACCGAGCTGGCGCCCTCGGAAGGTGGTCGGCCGAGGCCCCGGAGGTGGCCAGCCGAGCCATCCGCTCGGGCCGGGTTCTCGGGGAAGTCTCTGGCAGAGATTGCTCGAGCGCGGTGACGACGTCGTCCTTCAGAGCGGAGGCCTCCGGACCGCGTCGCCGCCCGAGGCTAGGTCGGGCCTTGCCGAAGGTGCTGTTGATGCCGAGGGTGTCGTCGCTCTCTTCCATCGTCAAGATCCGCGCCTGCAGGGTCAAGTCGTCTTGTAGCGTGGGCCTTGTGCGGCCGTTGAGGCCAGAACACGTACCCTTGTTGCGTTGTAAAGCCGTGTCTCTTTTCCTCTTGTTTCGAGTATCTGGACTTTTTGTCGGTAGCAGGGATGTTAGTGCGAGCAAGAGTTGCTTCTCGCGGGAGGTGATGAGTGAGGTATCCGTATCCCGGAGGCGTGGGAGTCCCTCGGCTCGGTCGGCCTCGCCGCTTACGCGTACTTTTACCCATCCATGAGGCCCTGTCACCGACTCGGTCGAGAAGGCTCGAAGAACCGCTTCAACAGAAGAGCTTCCGTACGTAAAGACTCGTTCGATCCGCGGAGTCACTTTATCCGAGCGCGAGTTACTTATCGCAGAAGGTGATGAGTGAGGTATCCGTATCCCGGAGGCGTAGGAGTCCCTCGGCTCGGTCAGCCTTGACTGCTTACGTGTACCCCGTCGTTTCCAGGACCCGCTTTCCGAAGTAGTCAAAAAGCACGAAAGATGTTCTGGTGAAAGAGGTTTTTTGTTTGAGGAAAATTTTGACGCAGAGGGGGTTAACCCCCTTTTAGCCCCCGAGGGAGGGTCGGGCTTTGCCGAGGCGAGGCCGACCCTTCCTTGTTGACTAAACTTTGCGTGGGTGCGAGGTATATGAACAACTTGGAAACATCTTAAGGGTAAAAGCGACGTAGCTGTTGGATGTTCCAAGCGTTGCCGTAGACCTCGCCTTGACTGTTGGCCAGCTTGTACGTTCCGGGCTTCAGAACTTTGGCGATGATGAACGGCCCCTCCCAGGGGGGCGTGAGCTTGTGCCTCCCTCGGGCGTCTTGCCGCAGCCGAAGCACCAGATCGCCCACCTGGAGTTCTCGGGGTCGGACCCCTCGGGCGTGGTAGCGTCGCAGGGACTGCTGATACCGCGCCGAGTGTAGTAAGGCCCTGTCCCGAGCCTCGTCCAGCTGGTCCAGCGAGTCTTCTCGGCTGGCTTGGTTGCTTTCTTCGTTGTAAGCCCTCGTCCTCGGGGAGCCGTATTCCAGGTCCGTGGGCAGGATTGCCTCGGCCCCGTAGACCAGGAAGAACGGCGTGAAACCCGTGGCTCGGCTTGGAGTCGTCCTCAGGCTCCAGACCACCGAGGGGAGTTCCTTCATCCATCGCTTGCCGAACTTGTTGAGGTTGTTGTAAATCCGAGGCTTGAGCCCTTGTAGAATCATGCCATTGGCACGTTCCACTTGCCCATTCGACATGGGGTGAGCTACGGCAGCCCAGTCTACCCGGATGTTGTAATCCTCGCAAAAATCCAAGAATTTTTTGCCGGTGAACTGGGTGCCATTGTCGGTGATGATGGAGTTCGGGACCCCGAAGCGATGGATGATGTTGGTGAAGAACGCCACCGCCTGCTCGGACCTGATGCTGTTTAGGGGTCGGACCTCGATCCACTTGGAGAATTTGTTGATGGCGACCAGCAGGTGCGTGTAGCCCCCGGGCGCCTTCTGCAGTGGGCCGACGAGGTCCAGACCCCACACAGCGAAGGGCCAAGTGATGGGTATCGTCTGCAGAGCCTGAGCGGGCAGGTGGGTCTGTTTCGCATAGAATTGGCACCCTTCGCAGGCGCGGACAATTCTAGTGGCGTCAGCCACCGCCGTTGGCCAGTAAAAGCCTTGGCGGAAAGCATTCCCAACGAGGGTTCGTGGTGCTGCATGATGACCGCAAGCCCCCGAGTGTATTTCCTGCAGGAGGTCCTGACCCTCGGCGATGGAGATGCATCGCTGGAGGATGCCCGAGGGGCTGCGGTGGTAGAGCGCCTTCTCATCGCCCAGCAGGATGAACGATTTTGCTCGTCGCGCTACCCGCCGAGCCTCGGCTCGGTCGAGGGGCAGTTCGCCTCGGCGAAGATATTGCAGGTACGGGGTCTTCCAATCTTGATCTGGCACGACCCCGTTCTGCTCCTCCTCGACGTGCAGCGCTTCGCCCTCGGGCTCCGAGGGTTCCTCGGGTTGAGCCGAGGATGGCTCGGGCTGGGCCGAGGTTACCTCGAACGAGGCCGAGGGTGCCTCGGGCTCGGGCGCGTCGCCTATCTTGATGGAGGGTTGGTGCAGATCCCGGGCGAAGACGTCCGGGGGAACCGTTGTTCGCCCCGAGGCTATCTTCGCCAGCTCGTCCGCAGTCTCATTGTAGCGCCGGGCGATGTGGTTAAGCTCGAGCCCGTGGAACTTGTCTTCCAGGCGTCGAACCTCTTCACAGTAAGCCTCCATCTTCGGGTCGCGGCAGTGGGAGTTCTTCATGACTTGGTCGATGACGAGCTGCGAGTCGCCGCGCGCATCGAGGCGTCGGACCCCTAGTTCGATGGCGATTCGCAACCCGTTGATCAGAGCCTCGTACTCAGCCACATTGTTGGACGCCGGGAAATGGAGGCAGAGCACATAGCGCAGGTGTTTTCCGAGGGGCGAGACGAAAAGCAGGCCCACGCCAGCTCCCGTCTTCATCAGCGACCCGTCGAAAAACATGGTCCAGAGCTCTGGCTGGATCGGAGCCGTTGGCAACTGGGTATCGACCCATTCGGCTACGAAATCCGCCAGTACCTGGGACTTGATGGCCTTCCGAGGGGCGAACGAGATTGCCTCGCCCATGATTTCCACCGCCCACTTCGCGATCCGTCCCGAGGCTTCTCGGCACTGGATGATCTCCCCCAGGGGGAAGGATGACACCACAGTCACCGGATGGGACTCGAAGTAATGTCGCAGCTTTCGCCTCGTCAGGATCACAGCATATAGCAGCTTCTGGACTTGTGGGTAGCGGATCTTGGTCTCGGACAGCACTTCGCTGACGAAGTAGACTGGCCTCTGAACGGGCAAAGCATGCCCCTCTTCCTGCCTTTCGACTACGATCGCGGCGCTGACCACCTGAGTGGTTGCGGCGACGTAGACCAGGAGGGTTTCTCCATCAGTTGGGGGTACCAAGATGGGTGCCTCGGTGAGGAGCGCTTTCAGGTTCCCGAGGGCTTCCTCGGCCTCGGGAGTCCAAGTGAAGCACTCAGCCTTCCTTAAGAGGCGGTACAGGGGCAGGCCTCTTTTGCCGAGGCGCGAGATGAAACGGCTCAAGGCCGCGAGGCATCCCATGACCCTCTGTACGCCTTTTAAGTCTTTGATGGGCCCCATGTTTGTGATCGCTGCGATCTTCTCCGGGTTGGCTTCGATGCCCCGCTCGGAGACGATGAACCCCAAGAGCATGCCTCGGGGCACCCCGAAGACGCACTTCTCGGGATTGAGCTTGACGCCCTTCGCCTTGAGACACCGGAATGTCAGTTCGAGGTCGGAGAGAAGGTCGGAGGCTTTCCTCGTCTTGACTACGATGTCATCGACGTAGGCCTCGACCGTGCGACCAATGTGTTCGCCGAACACATGGTTCATGCACCGCTGGTACGTTGCACCCGCGTTCCTCAAACCGAACGGCATTGTGATGTAACAATACATGCCGAAGGGTGTGATGAAAGAAGTCGTGAGCTGGTCGGACTCTTTCATCTTGATTTGATGATACCCTGAGTAGGCATCGAGGAAAGACAGGGTTTCGCACCCTGCAGTGGAGTCCACGATTTGATCGATGCGAGGTAGAGGGTAGGGGACCTTCGGACATGCTTTGTTGAGACCAGTGTAGTCTACACACATCCGCCACTTCCCCCTTTTTTCCTCACAAGCACAGGGTTGGCAAGCCATTCGGGATGGAATACCTCTTTAATAAACCCTGCTGCCATCAGCTTGTGGACCTCCTCGCCTATCACCCTGCGCCTTTCTTCGTCGAATCGGCGCAGAGGTTGTCTGACCGGTCGGGCCCCGGCCCGAATATCCAGCGAGTGCTCGGCGACTTCCCTCGGTATGTCGGGCATGTCCGAGGGACTCCACGCGAAAACGTCGGCGTTTGCGCGGAGAAAGTCGACGAGCACTGCTTCCTATTTGGGGTCGAGCCCGGAACCGATCCGGATCTGCTTGGAGGTGTCGCCACTGGGGTCGAGAGGGACGGCCTTAACCGTCTCCGCTGGCTCGAAGTTGCCGGCATGCCGCTTCACGTCCGGCACCTCTCGGGAGAGGCTTTCCAGGTCGGCAATGAGGGCCTCGGACTCGGCGAGGGCCTCGGCGTACTCCACGCACTCCACATCGCATTCGAAGGCGTGTTTGTACGTGGGGCCGACGGTGATGACCCCGTTGGGGCCCGGCATCTTGAGCTTTAGGTAGGTGTAGTTGGGGATGGCCATGAACTTCGCGTAGCATGGCCTTCCCAACACTGCGTGGTAGGTTCCTCGGAAACCGACCACCTCGAACGTCAAAGTCTCCCTTCGGAAGTTGGAGGGTGTTCCGAAGCAGACAGGGAGGTCGAGCTGTCCGAGGGGCTGGACGCGCTTCCCGGGAATGATCCCGTGGAAGGGCGCAGCACCTGCTCGGACAGATGACAGGTCGACGCGCAGGAGCCTGAGGGTCTCGGCGTAGATGATGTTGAGGCAGCTGCCTCCATCCATCAGGACCTTGGTGAGCCTGACGTCGCCGATGACGGGATCGACGACGAGCGGGTACTTCCCCGGGCTCGGCACGTGGTCGGGGTGGTCGTCTCGGTCGAAGGTGATGGGCTTGTCGGACCAGTCTAGATAGACTGGCGCCGCCACCTTCACCGAGCAGACCTCCCGACGCTCCTGCTTACGATGCCGAGCCGAGGCGTTTGCCGCATGCCCTCCGTAGATCATGAAGCAATCGCGGACCTCTGGGAACTCTCCTGCTTGGCGATCCTCCCTTTTGTCGTCGTCGTGAGCCCTGCCACCCTCTGCGGGTGGCCCGGCCCGATGGAAGTGACGCCGAAGCATGACGCACTCTTCGAGAGTATGCTTGACGGGCCCCTGATGGTAGGGGCACGTCTCCTTGAGTGCCTTGTCGAAGAGATTAGCACCTCCGGGGGGCTTCCGAGGGTTCTTGCGCTCGGCGGCGGCGACAAGGTCTGCATCGGGAACGTCGCGTTTCGCTTGCGACTTCCTCCTGCCTCTCTTCTTGGCGCCGCGCGGAGTGGACGCCTCAGGAGCATCTTCCGACGGGCGGCCCTGGGGCTGCTTGTCCTTTCGGAAGATGGCCTCTACCGCCTCCTGGCCGGAGGCGAACTTGGTGGCGATGTCCATCAGCTCGCTTGCCCTGGTGGGGGTCTTGCGACCCAGCTTGCTCACCAGGTCGCGGCAGGTGGTGCCAGCGAGGAACGCGCCGATGACATCGGAGTCGGTGATGTTGGGCAGCTCGGTGCGCTGCTTCGAGAACCGTCGGATGTAGTCCCGAAGAGACTCTCCCGGCAGTTGTCGACAGCTTCAGAGGTCCCAGGAATTCCCGGGGCGCACGTACGTGCCCTGGAAGTTCCCGGCGAAAGCCTGGACCAGATCCTCCCAGTTGGAAATCTGCCCCGGGGGCAGGTGCTCCAACCAGGCACGAGCGGTGTCGGAGAGAAACAGGGGGAGGTTCCGGATGATGAGGTTGTCATCGTCCGTCCCACCCAGCTGACAGGCCAGGCGGTAGTCCGCAAGCCACAATTCCGGTCTCGTTTCCCCCGAGTACTTCGTGATGGTAGTCGGGGGCCGGAATCGGGGCGGAAACGGCGCCCGCCGAATGGCTCGGCTAAAGACTTGCGGACCGGGTGGTTCGGGCGAGGGACTTCGATCCTCCCCGCTGTCGTAACATCCCCCACGCCTGGGGTGGTAGCCTCGGCGCACCCTTTCGTCGAGGCGTGCCCGACGGTCGCGATGAGGGTGCTCGACACCGAGGTGGCCCGGGGCCGCAGGCGCGGTGTTGCGCGTGCGCCCGGTGAAGGCCGAGGCTTCCCGCGTGAGTCGGGAAGTCGCGGCACGAGGTTCCGAGGGGTATCCCTGCCTGCGGGAGGCAGAGCTCTCGGCCCGCCGGGCCGCAGCGCCTTCCAGGAGATGTTTGAGTTCTCCCTGAATTCGCCGACCCTCAGTGGTTGATGACTCCGGCATCGCGCGGAGGAGCATTGCTGCAGCGACCAGGTCCTGGCCAGTCCCGCCGGATGCGGGTGGCGGTTTGTCCCTGGCATCATTGGCGATGCGGTGCTGGAGACCTTGGGGCAGGTGACGTATTCCTCCGGCCGGGGGTTGGCCCGCCCATACCTGCCCGATGTTCTGGCGGATTGCCTCGAGCGCTCCTGCTCCTTCATCGAACCCGGCCTGCGCCCCGCGGACTTGCTCGAGCTGTGGGTCGTGACCCCCCGCCGGAACGGGGACCACAGCTAGCTCCCGCGGGATGTCGGCGCGAGGCGCTGGCCTAGGGGGATCACCATCCTCCGGCATGCCGAGACAGCCGCCTCCGGAGGGATCCCCTAGCTCGATGTGGAAACATTCGCGACTCGGGCCGCAGTCCTTGTTGCCAAGGCTGCGGCTGCCGTCGGAACAGTCGGAGAGGCAGTAGTCACATGCGGTCATAAAGTCCCGCATGGCGCTAGGGTTGCCAGATCCGGAGAAATCCCAGCAGATGCTGGGGTCGTCATCTTCCTCGGACCCAGAGGGTCCGTAGGTCGAGACACCCGTCAATCGGTCCCAAGGCGACCGCACAGGAAACCCCAGAGAGGTTGCACTCGCCTCAATCTGAGTGCCCGCCAAAGCGAAGTCGCCAGGCGGGCTGAGGCCGAGTCGAAATAACGAAAGATGGGGAGCAGTCGGTACCTTTTCGTCGACGAGGAGCGATGAAGTCGTGTCGGGGGCTGACCGCGTCGTCGTCTTGGGTACGAGGGCGACGTCCTGCAGGCCCTCCGTGAGCGTGCTGGCGTCGTCCACTTGCTCGGGGCCGACGTGTTGCGGGGGGATGGCGCTCGCGTTTGCCTCGAACGCGAGGGCGACGCTTGGCGTGTCCTCCGCTGGGGCGCCGGGGATGTCGATTTGCTCGACAGCCGTCGGAGCGCGGCCTCCCGCTCGGCCCCGGTTGCCCCTCCTCCTCCTCCTCCGATGGCGAGGGAGAGGATGAGGCGAGCTCGAACGTTGTCCTTCCCCAACGCGGGAAAGACGTCGTCGATTCCGCCGCCGGCGGGCGGGCTGTCCGCCACCAATGTCGCTGTCGCGCGGCGGTGGAAGGAGTATCATGTCGTAGTCGCCATCGAGAGACATGAACTCGAGGTTCCCGAAACGGAGCACCGTCCCGGGTTGAAGAGGTTGTTGGGGACTGCCCATCTGGAGCTTGACGGGAAATCGAACGTCAACACGCAGCGTGCCCCTACCTGGCGCGCCAACTGTCGGCGTTCCGTGACCGGGGGGTCCCCGAGCCGACAAGTGAGAGTGCCGCGTGCCCCAGCCCAGATGGGTCGAGCGCGTGGAGCGAGCGCGAAGGGGGGAACAGAGAGAGAGAGAGTCGGTGGCCGGAGCCGGGTCGTGAGGGAGTCGGAGAAATTCCCGCGGCCTTCGTGTTCGTCCCGCGCCCAGGTCGGGTGCGCTTGCAGTAGGGGGTTACAAGCGTCCGCACGAGGTGAGGGGAGAGAGCGGCCCTGAGAGAGAGCGCCTGCCCCTGCCCTTCGTCCTCGCGAGGCCAACCTTCTCTAAGAAGGCCCTGGCCCTTCCTTTTATAGTCGTAAGGAGAGGGTCCAGGTGTACAAGACGGAGGTGTAGCAAGGTGCTACGTGTCTAGCGAGGGAGAGCTAGCGCCCTATGTACATGCCCAGGTGGCAGCCGGAGAGATCGTGGCACCCTGTTGGTGTGGCGTCGTGGCTGTTGGAGGAGTAACGGAGCCGGACGGGAGGACAGCTGTCGAGGTGGCTGGGTCCTTGCTGACGTTCTCCTGCTTTCGTAAGGGAGCTGGGAGCCGCCGTCGTCATGATCTAGCGGGGCGCCATCATGGCCTATCTGGCATAGCTGGCCAGATGGGACGCCGGTCTTGTTCTCTGCGACCCAAGTCGGCTCAGGGCAGGGTGATGATGACGCTTCCTGTTGACGTGGCGGTCTCGTGTCCTAGGTCGGGCGTCGTGGAGGCTCCTCCGAGGCCGAGGCCGAGTCCGTCCTGCAAGACAGAGACAGAGTCCGAGCCCTGGGTCGGGCGAGGCGGAGATTATTCGGCAGAGGCCGAGGCGGAGTCCGAGCCCTGGGTCGGGCGAGGCGGAGGTCGCCGTCTTCCGGGGCCTTAGCCCGAGTCCGAGCCCTGGGTCGGGCGGAGCGGAGTTCGCCGTCTTCCGAGGCCTTAGCCTGAGTCCGAGCCCTGGGTCGGGCGGAGCGGAGTTCGCCGTCTTCCGGGGCCTTAGCCCGAGTCCGAGCCCTGGGTCGGGCGGAGCGGAGTTCGCCGTCTTCCGGGGCCTTAGCCCGAGTCCGAGCCCTGGGTCGGGCGGAGCGGAGTTCGCCGTCTTCCGGGGGCTTAGCCCGAGTCCGAGCCCTGGGTCGGGTGGAGTCTCCTATGGCACCTCTGGCGAAGTCTGGTCGCCCGTCGGTCTTACCTTTTGCGTTAAACGCCCTGGTGACTCGGTCGGTTGGTGTGGTGATTTAGTCAGGGTTTCTCCTTATCGGAGGCGGGGCCTAGGGCGAGCCGGAGATGCGTCTGCCGTGAAAGAGGAGACCTCAGGCGAGACGGAGTCATCTTAGGGTCGGCTGCCCTCGCCCAAGGCTAGGCTCGGGCGTGGCGTGGTCAAGTCACTCGTATGGACTGATCCCTGACTTAATCAAACCCATCAGGCCTTTGCAGCTTTATGCTGATGGGGGTTACCAGCTGAGAATTAGGCGTCTTGAGGGTACCCCTAATTATGGTCCCCGACACCTTTCCTCAAACGATCTTGAAGAGCTGCAACACCAAATTCTTCTTTGGATAAACCAAGTTCAGCCCTTAAATTGTTTGCAGCAATAGCTTCATCAATGCCTAATGCCTTTCCTCCCCCAGCATTTGGTAACCCCAAAATAAGGTGCACCGTCTCCTTTGTAATTTTTAGCTCCTTCCTTGGGCTGGCTCAAATTGTCATATCATTATGGTCAAGCTTTTCCATCAGCCAAGCTAAATGAGATCTACTGCCAAGGGCGTCAACTCTCATATCAAGTATACTAGAGAACCCCCTCCGTGCAATAGCTTGACGTTGTCTGTCATTTAAAATCTGAATGCTTACTATAACATCTTGGGGATTGCATCTCACATTAAGCCCCTGCTGAAATAATGTAAACAATGAATAACGTAAACATTTACATCTGCATAATCGCAACTCAATGTTTAAATCAAATCTCAATACAACATAATTTCACACAGAAAATGATATATTGGCATTGACCATCAATTCTAACCTGTCGGGGGGATCCACTGCTTTCCTCCGCTTTGTAACTAACTTCTTCAAGACTTTTGGAGGACTGTCATCAAAGTTACGCTTCTTTGATAATGGCATAAAGTCATCGTCCTCGTCACCGGCCTGCATTGGTTTGTGTCTGACAGTATTTGCCGGAACACGGGGTATGTCGACACTAAAGCACTCTTGAGTAGACTGAATTATAATTCGCTTTGGATTAGACGGAGGTCAGTCTACGTTCTTCATGTATGATTTTCCTGCCAAATCAAACAACACATATACATATAAAACGTATAAAAACAATCTTATGGAGCAATAAAAATTCTGCTCATATGCAACAGCCAATTAATGTATAAGCTGGCTCTTTCGTGCGTACTGGCCCTAAATGACTTACCTGCTTAACAATGAATGTACAACGAGATGTTTATGGCATAACACGTTGACGTATATAGCATAATTTTGTGAACAAATAAGCATAACACGGTGTTGCTTAGTGCATAAACTTGTGAGACGTTGAAGATTATAAATTTGTGTATCCGTTTAACAATGAATTTATGCTGTTTGTTTTTTGATATATGAAACAATTGAGTTACTATAAGGTGACACTGATTTACGATACAGTTTGTGTTAATATGAAAATGAATGAGTTGGCGATAGAGGACTTACTAGTGTGTGGAGGGGAATGAGGACCGGCCGATTTTGGGTCCCTCTGCAATGGAGAAGACCAAGGCGACGGCGGCTCGGTCAATGCGTAGGAGACGCTGAAGTTGATGGCGGGTCGGACTCTACGTTGGATACGGTGAAGGCGACGGCGGGTAGAATCTCTAGGGTTCGGCCGCCGCGGTGGAGCGAATGCGGCTCGGTCTCTGCGGTGGAGAAGAACAAGGGGGCGGCGGCTCGGTCTCCACGATTTCGAGTCCCTCTCCGGTGAAGAAGACCAAGGCGACGTCGGCTCGATCTATGCGGTGGAGAAGCTGAAGGCGACGGCGGTTGGTCTCTGCGTTGGAGACGCTGAAGGCGACGGCGGGTAGAATCTCTAGGGTTCGGTTGCCGCGGTGGAGAAAAACAAGCAGACGGCGGCGATAATGCTAGGGTTCGGTCGCCGCATGCGTTACGGGTGAGGTGAGCTGAATAACTGCGTGCTCATGGGTGGATTCGTGGGCCCGATACACGTACTCTGCTGGCGCGAAATCTACGCGAAGGCCCATGGACCGACACGTGGATTACTGTTTCGTAAACGGAAATATAAGACATCATGATACCAATATTTATGTGGGGACTAGTACGGCTGCCCAGATTGCGGAAACACAATCTTCTCGTGGGCCCGGATGCCCGAAACATGCGCATACTAGAAGTGTATAAACTGATACATAAATTAGCATAACACGTAATAATATTTGACGTAAGCAGGTGGGTACAATAAGCCAAAAAGTGTACGGTGCGGTCTGCGCACCTGGTCAGTGGGTGGTCGGGGCTTCCAATAGTTATACAGAGCCCAGGGCTCTAAATACTATATATATATATATACTAGTCGCTTGCCCGTGCGTTGCGACGGCTCACAACAATACCCACGTAAACTATCCACCAAAAAGATCTCAAGATTTTTTATTGGCTGTCTCTGCTCCCCGCATAGTTTTTTTTATTTGACTAAGCGAGTCGACATCGTGGTAAAGGAAAGACCATGTAGACAGGCGATAACGAGCCATCGAATGGGTATCATAGACAGCAAATTAGGGACCCCATCTCTCGTCTCTCCCACTTCCATGGTTTTGTAGACCAGGAAGAGGCAGTCATACCTGTTCATTGCTGGAGAAGGACACGACGAAGACATGGATATCTGGAGGCGACATAGGTAGTATACCGCTAGATACATACAAGGATAGAGCACGCAAGCGGAGAATGAAGCCCAGCCAGAGCAGCTCCAAACCGAGAGGCACTCGCACCAGGCGTTAGTCCGAAAAGGGCGAGAGAATGCGAGTGCCTTCTAGCTCTAGACCCACCGAGGTGACACAACACCACCACCAACTCCGTAGCATATGTCGACAGCTGTCGCGCTACAGGCTTTGGTTGTCCAATATCTCAGATCTGGACTCGTCATCGCCAGGAGCAAGACTGACTCGCCCGTACCCGTGTCGACGAGCGTCGATCGGCTCGCGGTTGCGACCGTGGGCAGGGGCAGTAGGTTGGGGAGGAAGAACAGGGTGAAGGCGAGGAAGATGAACGGGACGTCCGACAACGGCGAAAACGATGGTGCGTGCATGTTGTGAAACACCCTCGTGGACGTGCAATAGCCACTGCGCGGGTCAGTGTCAGGGCTGGTGTCGGACGAATACGGGGAGAAGGCACCTGCTCCCACGCCCTTTGTCGAGAATGCGTGGCACGGAGGTGGAGGCATGTGGGGGGAGAGAAAAGAAGCAGGATGACGAACAAGGTGGCGGCAACTGAGACGAGGACCATCATTATCGTGTGCAGGTATAGATGGCCAAATGGGTCGTGTCTGGCGGGTTGGTCTAGGGCACGACCCATTTAATTGTGCCTGGGCCAGCCCGACACGATCGTCATGTCGTGTTTGGGCTGTAGCCTCGGCCCGTAGTGCTGATCCGGCTTGACATGATTATATTTTTTATTTTACAAAACTCGTATATACATATGTACAATTTATATTCAATATTAAAAATAATTGGTCGTGATGTTCTACTAGTTAGATGACTTCACTCAGTGTCTTTTGCCTTTCTTCCATAAGGGTTTGGGTTCGAACCCCACCTCTTACACCACTTTTTTAAAATATTTTATGCTAATTTAACCACCGACTGATTAATTGGTTGCACCACTTTTTTAAACATTTTACACTAATTTAACCATCCGATTCGCTAACAGGTCGGACGTGGAGGTTGTGTTCATGGAGAGATGCAAGGTTAATTTGAGATAGATGTGAGGGGTTATTTAAAGAAATATGACACAGAAACTGGTGATTTAAGTATAGTATAAAAAAATAACGGAGGGCGAGAAGGAGGCTGTGCACCGGAACCAGCATAATGCTGGCAGCACAGCAATACAGTGAGCAAGGTGAAAGTCTCTCAGCTATGACAATACCCGGCGGCGTGCAACGGATCCTCCCTGTCCCGGCCGTGCTCTTCATCCGCCGCCCGGGCGCGCCTTTCGGCAACGCGATGCACGAGCGCTTCCGCGTGCTGGAGCTGCCATCGCCGGCCTCGGGCGAGCAGGCAGCGGCTTTCCTCGCCGCCGCCGCGGCAGAGCCGGACCCGCCTCGCGCCGCGGTCGTCATGGGAGGCGGCGCCGTCCGCGCGGACGCGGCGTTCCTGGACGCCGTCCCCTCGGTCCGCTGCCTCGTCAGCACGGCAGCGGGCGTTGACCACGTCGACCTTGTCAGGAGCCTAGCCGTTAGCGCCCGGCTTTAGTACCACCTCGCTAGCCGGAGGGGGCCGTAGTGAGCTTATAAGTGAGATTTCCTGTCAGCGACCTTCCCGGCCTAGCCCACTCAACGCTACACCTTTGGGCGTTTCCCGGCGCTCGTGGGCTAACACAAGCGAGCCCCTTCACTCGCTCTCAAAACCTGGGCTGTGAGAGGAGGGGAAATCTCACTTATAAGCTCACCACGGCCCCCTCCGGCTAGCGAGGTGGTACTAAAGCCGGGCGCTAACGGCTAGGCTCCTGACATCCCATCCCCCTTTTCGGCCGGTATGGCGACTGTCTGCCTCTGATACCAATTGTCAGCGACCTTCCCGACCTAGCCCACTCAACGCTACACCTTTGGGCGTTTCCCGGCGCTCGTGGGCTAACACAAGCGAGCCCCTTCACTCGCTCTCAAAACCCGGGCTGTGAGAGGAGGGGAAATGTCAGGGACCTTCCCGGCCTAGCCCACTCAACGCTACACCTTTGGGCGTTTCCCGGCGCTCGTGGGCTAACACAAGCGAGCCCCTTCACTCGCTCTCAAAACCCGGGCTGTGAGAGGAGGGGAAATCTCACTTATAAGCTCACCACGGCCCCCTCCGGCTAGCGAGGTGGTACTAAAGCCGGGCGCTAACGGCTAGGCTCCTGACATCCCATCCCCCTTTTCGGGCGGTATGGCGACTGTCTGCCTCTGATACCAATTGTCAGCGACCTTCCCGGCCTAGCCCACTCAACGCTACACCTTTGGGCGTTTCCCGGCGCTCGTGGGCTAACACAAGCGAGCCCCTTCACTCGCTCTCAAAACCCGGGCTGTGAGAGGAGGGGAAATCTCACTTATAAGCTCACCACGGCCCCCTCCGGCTAGCGAGGTGGTACTCAGGAGCCTAGCCGTTAGCGCTCGGCTTTAGTACCACCTCGCTAGCCGGAGGGGGCCGTGGTGAGCTTATAAGTGAGATTTCCCCTCCTCTCACAGCCCGGGTTTTGAGAGCGAGTGAAGGGGCTCGCTTGTGTTAGCCCACGAGCGCCGGGAAACGTCCAAAGGTGTAGCGTTGAGTGGGCTAGGCCGGGAAGGTCGCTGACAGACCTCGCCGAGTGCGCGCGCCGCGGCGTCGCCGTCGCCAACTCTGGGACGGTCTACTCCGCCGACGTCGCAGACCACGCCGTCGGCATGCTCATCGACGTGCTTCGGCGCGTGTCGGCGGCGGGGCGGTTCGTCCGGCGCGGGCTATGGCCGCTGCAGGAGGGCGAGTACCCTCTCGGCTCCAAGGTCCACAGCTGTTGGCTTCGTGCTGTGTTCTCTTCATGAATCATGAAAGCCTTCAGCTAAACTGAATCAGATCTGTATCTGACATTCTGACTCAGAGTCAGATGTATTTGATCATTTTTTGTATGCTTTCAGCTAGGGGGCAAGCGTGTGGGCATCATCGGATTGGGGAACATTGGTTCGCTGGTTGCAAAGAGGCTGGAAGCTTTCGGCTGTGTCATCTGCTACAATTCCAGAAGACGCACGGACTCAGTCTCCTACAGATACTTCCCCAACGTTCAGCGTCTTGCTTCCGAATCAGACGTGCTCGTTGTCGCATGCGCACTGAACAAGGAGACACGCCACATTGTGAACGAGGATGTCCTGGAGGCCCTGGGGAAGGATGGGGTCGTCATAAACATTGGCCGAGGCGCAAGCATCGACGAGGCGGCCTTAGTCAGCGCGCTGAAAGAGGGAAGGATCGCTGGAGCTGGGCTCGAAGTCTTTGAGAACGAACCCAAGGTGCCTCCGGAGCTCATGTCCATGGACAGTGTGGTGCTGACGCCTCATTCAGCGGTTTTCACGACGGAGTCGAGGGCGGACCTGTGTCAGCACCTGATTTGCAACCTGGAAGCGTTCTTTGCCGGTAAGCCACTCATCACGCCCGTGCTGCCTTTGACAGAGTAGGTCGTGTTGCAGGCTAGTTAAGCTATTGGGAGGTAACTAAATTGTTGTTTGTATATATAGCTGCAAACTATAGGACTGTGTTCCTTATAAAATGGATCCATTGATTCACGGCAAATGACAGAAGAGATTGTCTCAACATACAGGGACATTTACATTTCGCCCACTAGTCTGGACGCGCTGCTCAAATCTACCCCCGCCCAAATTCTCTAATCAGTTTTCCCCTCCCACCTCCACACTTTGCTCAGAAATCACCTTACGGCGCTATATTCTCCCGTCAAAGGCTCTTACAGGTGGACCTGACACCTTACAAGTGGGACCCGCTCCCCTTTCCCCTTTCCCCTGCTTCTCTTCCCAAATTGAATCGCACGCGAGCACGCTCCCAGGTTCGCTGGCAGCGGCCCGTCCATCGCCCTCCACCACTCCCTTCTCCGGCTTGCGGCAGCCCCAGCGGCCTTCACCGGCGTGCGGCGGGGACGTGCCCTTCTCCGGCGCGCGGCACGGCAAGGGTGTCCAGGCGGCATGGCACGGCGCGGGTCCCAGACGTGCACGGGCAGATCCTAGGCGTGCGCGGGCAGGTCCCCGGCGAGCTCCTCGACGGCGCGCCCCGCAGCCGCAGGAGCCGTTCGCCCGGGCCGCACGGCAGGCGGATCTCGGCCTCCGCGGGCGCTCCGGCGGGCGGATCTCGGCCTCCGCGGTGTGCTCCGGCGGGCGGCTTCTACGCGGGACAACGCCCACTGCCAGGGACAACGCCCATTGCCAGGCGGATCTCGGCTTCAACACTCCCACTGGCAGGGACAACGCCCGGCCGTGAGAAGACGACGCTCGGTCGTGGCCATCCTCGGCGGCGCCCTGCTCGCTGCATCCTCGGCGGCGCCCTGCTCGCTGCTAGAGGTATGTAGCAATTTCAGACCCCCTGTTACTTGATGTTGGTGCTAGTTTAACGACTAGAATAATTTTGTTGTCAACTAGGATGGATTTAAATACATCTTTTGTGTTGAATGTGAGAAGAAAAACAAGCAGAAGGTTGGATGACAGTGGTAAAAAAGCATATGTTGGTTGTTATGAATTTCACGTGGGTGCTGATGTTACCTGGACTTTGGAACAGTTTAGCAAGGCTATATGTGATCAGCATGCTTGGAATGTTGATGATGAGGTACAATTCAGTTACTTTGACAAGTTTGAGAATAAATCTATGAAAATTAAGAGTGATTTGGATTTATCTCTGATGTTTGCTATGCATCTTGGTGAAAGGTTTGTTGTTGTCCAAAATGATGTGGTTATTGGAGGAAGGGCTAATCAGTCAATACGCTCTCAACCATCTTGTAGCCAAAGCCATCCAGTGTTGACACTGGACTATGATGTACCTGATGAGGTTGTTTATGATAATGAGGATGAGAGGTTGTATCCAGATTTGTTTAAAAGCCATCCAACATTATTACTAGATAACAGACCTGCACAATTTGTGGACACTGACCAAGAAGAGGAAGAGGAGAACATTGACATGGGGATGTCTGGGCATGAAGATGATGAGGACAGACCAGTGATCGATTATGACAAGGACAATCCTTCCCTAGCAGAAGGCACCATATTTCCATCGATGGTTGATTGTCGAAATGCACTCGCTACTTATTGCATTAAGGGTGAATATGACTTTGAAATTGATAAAAGTGAGCCAAGTAGGTTGAGAGTGCACTGCACATATGAAAGGTGTAGATGGAGGATGCATGCCTCAAAGATGCGAGATAACACACTCATTCAGGTCAAAGTGAACCCTTTTCCTCACACATGTCCAAGTGTTGAAAGAAAAGAGACTTTGAAGATAGCTAAGAGCAGGTGGTGCGCTGATGTAATGTTGGATTGGGTGAGAGACAACCCATGTATTGGTCCAACTGCATTGATAAAGAAGATACATGAGAAGTATGGAATGAAGGTGCCTTACATGAGAGTGTTTTATGGTAAGGAAATGGCTCTAGACAAGATTTATGGTCCATGGAAGGATAGTTTTAAGTTGATGTACACTTTCAAAGCCGAAGTGGAGAAAGCATGTCCAGGAAGTGTTGTAGAGATTGACAAGCACACTGTGCAGTACAAAGTGAGGAAGATGATTATGGAGAAGGAATGCTTTAGAAGGGTTTTTGTTTCATTTAAGGCTTGTTGGAAGGGCTTTTTAGATGGTTGTAGACCATATTTAGCAGTGGATGCAACTGCTTTGAATGGAAGATTTAGAGGACAATTAGTAGCTGCTTGTGCCATTGATGCACACAATTGGCTCTTTCCAGTTGCATATGGGGTGCTAGAGGCTGAATCAGAAGAGAGCTGGAAATGGTTTCTACAGAATTTGCGAGTGGTTATAGGTATTCCACATGGATTGGTGATACACACAGATGCATGTAAGGGTCTAGAAACTGCAGTTGAGGAGGTGTTCCCTGGAGTGGAGCATAGGGAATGCATGCATCACCTTGCAGCTAATTTTGGCAAGATCTTTAAAGGAAAGATGTACGATGACAACCTGTGGCCTGCATCACTAACCTACAGCCTCAAGAAGCATAATTATCACTTGAGCCAATTGCACGCAGCGAATCCAAAGGTGAAGGATTGGTTCAAAAAGAGTCATTCGAAGTTATGGATGCGAAGCAAATTCAATGAAGTATGTAAGGTAGAATATGTGAATAACAACCTTGCAGAGTCTTTCAATGCAAAAGTTAGAAAAATCAAAGGGCTTCATTTGGTGGAAATGTTGGACAAGATTAGGCAGATGCTTATGGAAAAGTTTGAGTTACGTCAGAGAATTTCAGCTGCAAAGTTTGTTGGCCACAAAATAATCCCTTCTGTGATGAAGAAATTGCTTACGAAAACAAGGGGTTTGAAGATGAAAATGATAAAGCGTACGCCATTTGAGGCAGAGGTGACAGCATACGACAGAGAAAAGAGGGAATGGAGGTACCCAATGAACTTAGAGAAGAGGACATGTAGTTGTAGGCAATGGGAGATTACTGGCTTGCCATGTATCTGTCGGGGACCATAATTAGGGGTACCCTCAAGACGCCTAATTCTCAGCTGGTAACCCCCATCAGCATAAAGCTGCAAAGGCCTGATGGGTTTGATTAAGTCAGGGATCAGTCCATACGAGTGACTTGACCACGCCACGCCCGAGCCTAGCCTCGGGCGAGGGCAGCCGACCCTAAGATGACTCCGTCTCGCCTGAGGTCTCCTCTTTCACGGCAGACGCATCTCCGGCTCGCCCTAGGCCCCGCCTCCGATAAGGAGAAACCCTGACTAAATCACCACACCAACCGACCGAGTCACCAGGGCGTTTAACGCAAAAGGTAAGACCGACGGGCGACCAGACTTCGCCAGAGGTGCCATAGGAGACTCCACCCGACCCAGGGCTCGGACTCGGGCTAAGCCCCCGGAAGACGGCGAACTCCGCTCCGCCCGACCCAGGGCTCGGACTCGGGCTAAGGCCCCGGAAGACGGCGAACTCCGCTCCGCCCGACCCAGGGCTCGGACTCGGGCTAAGGCCCCGGAAGACGGCGAACTCCGCTCCGCCCGACCCAGGGCTCGGACTCAGGCTAAGGCCTCGGAAGACGGCGAACTCCGCTCCGCCCGACCCAGGGCTCGGACTCGGGCTAAGGCCCCGGAAGACGGCGACCTCCGCCTCGCCCGACCCAGGGCTCGGACTCCGCCTCGGCCTCTGCCGAATAATCTCCGCCTCGCCCGACCCAGGGCTCGGACTCTGTCTCTGTCTTGCAGGACGGACTCGGCCTCGGCCTCGGAGGAGCCTCCACGACGCCCGACCTAGGACACGAGACCGCCACGTCAACAGGAAGCGTCATCATCACCCTGCCCTGAGCCGACTTGGGTCGCAGAGAACAAGACCGGCGTCCCATCTGGCCAGCTATGCCAGATAGGCCATGATGGCGCCCCGCTAGATCATGACGACGGCGGCTCCCAGCTCCCTTACGAAAGCAGGAGAACGTCAGCAAGGACCCAGCCACCTCGACAGCTGTCCTCCCGTCCGGCTCCGTTACTCCTCCAACAGCCACGACGCCACACCAACAGGGTGCCACGATCTCTCCGGCTGCCACCTGGGCATGTACATAGGGCGCTAGCTCTCCCTCGCTAGACACGTAGCACCTTGCTACACCTCCGTCTTGTACACCTGGACCCTCTCCTTACGACTATAAAAGGAAGGGCCAGGGCCTTCTTAGAGAAGGTTGGCCTCGCGAGGACGAAAGGCAGGGGCAGGCACTCTCTCTCAGGGCCGCTCTCTCCCCTCACCTCGTGCGGACGCTTGTAACCCCCTACTGCAAGCGCACCCGACCTGGGCGCGGGACGAACACGAAGGCCGCGGGAATTTCTCCGACTCCCTCACGACCCAGCTCCGGCCACCGACTCTCTCTCTCTGTTCCCCCCTTCGCGCTCGCTCCACGCGCTCGACCCATCTGGGCTGGGGCACGCGGCACTCTCACTCGTCGGCTCGGGGACCCCCCGGTCTCGGAACGCCGACAGTTGGCGCGCCAGGTAGGGGCACGCTGCGTGTTGACGTTCGATTTCCCGTCAAGCTCCAGATGGGCAGTCTCCAACAACCTCTTCAACCCGGGGCGGTGCTCCGTTTCGGGAACCTCGAGTTCATGTCTCTCGATGGCGACTACGACATGATACTCCTTCCACCGCCGCGCGACAGCGACATTGGTGGCGGACAGCCCGCCCGCCGGCGGCGGAATCGACGACGTCTTTCCCGCGTTGGGGAAGGACAACGTTCGAGCTCGCCTCATCCTCTCCCTCGCCATCGGAGGAGGAGGAGGAGGGGCAACCGGGGCCGAGCGGGAGGCCGTGCTCCGACGGCTGTCGAGCAAATCGACATCCCCGGCGCCCCAGCGGAGGACACGCCAAGCGTCGCCCTCGCGTTCGAGGCAAACGCGAGCGCCATCCCCCCGCAACACGTCGACCCCGAGCAAGTGGACGACGCTAGCACGCTCACGGAGGGCCTGCAGGACGTCGCCCTCGTACCCAAGACGACGACGCGGTCAGCCCCCGACACGACTTCATCGCTCCTCGTCGACGAAAAGGTGCCGACTGCTCCCCATCTTTCGTTATTTCGACTCGGCCTCAGCCCGCCTGGCGGCTTCGCTTTGGCGGGCACTCACATTGAGGCGAGTGCAACCTCTCTGGGGTTTCCTGTGCGGTCGCCTTGGGACCGATTGACGGGTGTCTCGACCTACGGACCCTCTGGGTCCGAGGAAGATGACGACCCCAGCATCTGCTGGGATTTCTCCGGATCTGGCAACCCTAGCGCCATGCGGGACTTTATGACCGCATGTGACTACTGCCTCTCCGACTGTTCCGACGGCAGCCGCAGCCTTGGCAACAAGGACTGCGGCCCGAGTCGCGAATGTTTCCACATCGAGCTAGGGGATCCCACCGGAGGCGGCTGTCTCGGCATGCCGGAGGATGGTGATCCCCCTAGGCCAGCGCCTCGCGCCGACATCCCGCGGGAGCTAGCTGTGGTCCCCGTTCCGGCGGGGGGTCACGACCCACAGCTCGAGCAAGTACGCGGGGCGCAGGCCGGGTTCGATGAAGGAGCAGGAGCGCTCGAGGCAATCCGCCAGAACATCGGGCAGGTATGGGCGGGCCAACCCCCGGCCGGAGGAATACGTCACCTGCCCCAAGGTCTCCAGCACCGCATCGCCAATGATGCCAGGGACAAACCGCCACCCGCATCCGGCGGGACTGGCCAGGACCTGGTCGCTGCAGCAATGCTCCTCCGCGCGATGCCGGAGTCATCAACCACCGAGGGTCGGCGAATTCAGGGAGAACTCAAACATCTCCTGGAAGGCGCTGCGGCCCGGCGGGCCGAGAGCTCTACCTCCCACAGGCAGGGATACCCCTCGGAACCTCGTGCCGCGACTTCCCGACTCACGCGGGAAGCCTCGGCCTTCACCGGGCGCACGCGCAACACCGCGCCTGCGGCCCCGGGCCACCTCGGTGTCGAGCACCCTCATCGCGACCGTCGGGCACGCCTCGACGAAAGGGTGCGCCGAGGCTACCACCCCAGGCGTGGGGGACGTTACGACAGCGGGGAGGATCGAAGTCCCTCGCCCGAACCACCCGGTCCGCAGGTCTTTAGCCGAGCCATTCGGCGGGCGCCGTTTCCGCCCCGATTCCGACCCCCGACTACTATCACGAAGTACTCGGGGGAAACGAGACCGGAATTGTGGCTTGCGGACTACCGCCTGGCCTGTCAGCTGGGTGGGACGGACGATGACAACCTCATCATCCGGAACCTCCCCCTGTTTCTCTCCGACACCGCTCGTGCCTGGTTGGAGCACCTGCCCCCGGGGCAGATTTCCAACTGGGAGGATCTGGTCCAGGCTTTCGCCGGGAACTTCCAGGGCACGTACGTGCG
This sequence comes from Zea luxurians, assembly GCA_029449295.1. NCBI lineage: Eukaryota > Viridiplantae > Streptophyta > Magnoliopsida > Poales > Poaceae > Zea > Zea luxurians. Next base: position 20,692,686 of record JAOPSE010000042.1, read on the forward strand.
CCCCGGGAATTCCTGGGACCTCCGAAGCTGTCGGCAACTGCCGGGAGAGTCTCTTCGGGACTACATCCGACGGTTCTCGAAGCAGCGCACCGAGCTGCCCAACATCACCGACTCCGATGTCATCGGCGCGTTCCTCGCTGGCACCACCTGCCGCGACCTGGTGAGCAAGCTGGGTCGCAAGACCCCCACCAGGGCAAGCGAGCTGATGGACATCGCCACCAAGTTCGCCTCCGGCCAGGAGGCGGTAGAGGCCATCTTCCGAAAGGACAAGCAGCCCCAGGGCCGCCCGTCGGAAGATGCTCCCGAGGCGTCCACTCCGCGCGGCGCCAAGAAGAGAGGCAGGAGGAAGTCGCAAGCGAAACGCGACGTTCCCGATGCAGACCTTGTCGCCGCCGCCGAGCGCAAGAACCCTCAGAAGCCCCCCGGAGGTGCTAATCTCTTCGACAAGGCACTCAAGGAGACGTGCCCCTACCATCAGGGGCCCGTCAAGCATACTCTCGAAGAGTGCGTCATGCTTCGGCGTCACTTCCATCGGGCCGGGCCACCCGCAGAGGGTGGCAGGGCTCACGACAACGACAAAAGGGAGGATCGCCAAGCAGGAGAGTTCCCAGAGGTCCGCGATTGCTTCATGATCTACGGAGGGCATGCGGCAAACGCCTCGGCTCGGCATCGTAAGCAGGAGCGTCGGGAGGTCTGCTCGGTGAAGGTGGCGGCGCCAGTCTATCTAGACTGGTCCGACAAGCCCATCACCTTCGACCGAGACGACCACCCCGACCACGTGCCGAGCCCGGGGAAGTACCCGCTCGTCGTCGATCCCGTCATCGGCGACGTCAGGCTCACCAAGGTCCTGATGGATGGAGGCAGCTGCCTCAACATCATCTACGCCGAGACCCTCAGGCTCCTGCGCGTCGACCTGTCATCTGTCCGAGCAGGTGCTGCGCCCTTCCACGGGATCATTCCCGGGAAGCGCGTCCAGCCCCTCGGACAGCTCGACCTCCCTGTCTGCTTCGGAACACCCTCCAACTTCCGAAGGGAGACTTTGACGTTCGAGGTGGTCGGGTTCCGAGGAACCTACCACGCAGTGTTGGGAAGGCCATGCTACGCGAAGTTCATGGCCATCCCCAACTACACCTACCTGAAGCTCAAGATGCCGGGCCCTAACGGGGTCATCACCGTCGGCCCCACGTACGAACACGCATTCGAATGCGATGTGGAGTGCGTGGAATACGCCGAGGCCCTCGCCGAGTCCGAGGCCCTCACTGCCGACCTGGAAAGCCTCTCCCGAGAGGTACCGGACGTAAGGCGGCATGCCGGCAACTTCGAGCCAGCGGGGACGGTTAAGGCCGCCCCTCTCGACCCCAGTGGCGACGCCTCCAAGCGTGTCCGGATCGACTCTGGGCTCGGCCCCAGATAGGAAGCAGTGCTCGGCGACTTCCCTCGCGCAAACGTCGACATTTTTGCGTAGGGCCCCTCGGGCATGCCCGCCATGCCGGGGGATGTCACCAAGCACTCGCCGCATATCTGGGCAGGAGCCTGACTCACCAAACGGCCTCTGCGCGAACGACGCCCGGGGGCTGCGCCCTTTCCCCACTCATACATACGAATCAATTATCAAGGAAGGGTCGGCCTCGCCCCGGCAGAGCCCGACCCTCCCTCGGGGGCTAAAAAAGGGGAACCCCTCTCATCGAGTTCGGACGTACCGTTCCGCGTCAGAAAAACTCTTTTTTCGGACAAGAAGGGTTTTCTGCGTTCTCCCGGATGCGTCAGAGGCAGAGTCCTGAGGAGCGAACTTGGGTACGAGTAAGTGGCGAGACCGACTGAGCCGGGGAACACCTATGCTTCCGAGCTAGGGACACCTCACTCGTCGCCTGCCGCGAAAAAGGACCCAGCTCGGGAAATCACCCTGTTGTCGACACTACGAGCCAGGCGCGAAAATCGAAACGAAAAGAAGCATGACTTCACGGAGGAAGAAGTAAAATGTTCAGGCCCCAGTGGCCGCGGCAAATCACACATCCATCGGAAATTGTCCCAACTAAAATCAGGCGTCGCCTCGGGCAGGAGCCGCGCCCTCAACTCCGCCCCCGCCGTCGGTAAAGCCCACCTCCGCTTCCGGCGGCGGCGCAGGAGGAAGAATCTCCGCTTCGAAGACGGTCGCCAGCGACGCGCTCGGACCCGCAGCGACCGCGTCGAGCCGCTGAACCTCCGCCAGGGCTGCCTCGTCTTCGTCAGGCAGGCAGTACCCCTCGCTGACCCGCTCCAAGTCCACGACGTAGTGGGAAGCGAGCACGGCGAAGGCCCGCCTGACGCCGTGGTGCAGCGCCCCGCGGACTTTACCGCGCGCGTAATCACCAAGGGCTTGAAGACGGCTTTGGGGAGAGCTCCCTGAAGGGACGTCGCCGGGACCGAGTTTCCGATAGACCTCCGAGACGGCCTCGGACATGGCCGCCAGATCGGCCTCCCTTTGCTCAGCAGCCCCGTCGAGCGCCTCGGCAAGCGCCTTGGCAGACTCGTCGAGGGCAGACTCGAGCTCTGCGGACAACCAGAAGAAAGATCTCAAACTCAAGCGGAAGAAACGGACAAGATTGAGAACCGAGGACGGTCGAGCCATACCTCTGGCTCGGACGTGCTGCTCCGAGGCTGCGACTTGGGCTGCGGCCAGATCGGCCGCAAGGATCTTGGCCCGGCTCTCAGCTTCGGCAGCCTGGCCCCGAGTTTGGTCCCGCTCCTCGGCAACCTGGGCAAGCTCCGTGCGCGCTGCCGCCGCCTCGGCCTTCAGGTCAGCACAGAGCAACTGGAGGTCCGCTATCTTAGCGTCTTGCTGAGAGAGGCGCGCGGTAGCCCCGGCGAGCGAAGTCCTCAGGGACCGCAGCGAGCCCCAGACGACGGCCTCGCGGCGAATGAACGACGACTTGGCAGCGCTCCGGTCCGTCAGGTCCTGGAAAGGAAAACAAGATTTCACGACGAACGCCTCGCTCGCAGAAGCAAGAAGGTATGTCTGAAACCATTACCTGAAGGATTTTGGGGACGTCCCCGCAGAGAACCTCCAGCGACGATCGGAGCAACCCCACTGTCGCCTCCGCACGCTTGCAAAGCTCGTCCCAGGACTGGTCCTCCTCCTCGTCGTCAAGAACGAAGATAGGGCTCGAAGCCTCGCGGGTCCGGAAGCGGAGCAACTGGCCCCGGGCCTCGGGGCTCTGCCCCGCAACGACAAGGCTGCCGCCCGCCTGGGAGCGCTGGACGTCCGTGCCCACCTCTTCCGAGGCTTCGGGCGTCGACGCCGCGGCCGTCCCGACGTCGGCGGCGACCGGGCGCTCTCCGACCGGGACGGTGCCAGCTGTGGTAGCGGCAGACGCCGGCATGGCCAACACGGTTGGCGAGCTCGGGACCGCACCGGCGCTGGCCGCCTCCCCGATCACGATGGCCACCTCGGCAGAGGAGCCCGCCTCGGGGACCTGCTCCCCCGAAACACGCGACGCCTGAGCCCCGTGCGGCGGAGCACCCTGCGAAAGGGTCGGCTGAGCGGCAGGGCCCGAGGTGGCGCCAGCTGCCTGGACAAACGCCGTCTTGAGGGCCTTCCGAGGCGCCAGGTCGGTAGGGCCATGGCTCCGTTTGCTGAAGAAAACAAGAAAGGGAAAATCACGGCCCGGGCATATGAATGAAGCGCCGGGACGGAAAGATTCCAAGGTACCTACCCGCTCCGGATCATGATCCACGGTGTCTGGGGGGAGGTCTCTTGGCTCCCGCTTCCTGGAACCACCGCCGAGGTCCGCTTCACCAACAGCCCCGGCGCCGCCCTCGCCCCGGGCGCCCCTGAGGCCCGGGAGGCGGACTGCCCAGGCGTCGCCATGGCGACCTGAGGACCGCTCCCGCATGCCGCCGGCGCGGGCGACGGTTCCCGAGGAACGGACCCCTCGGCCCGACTCCCTGGAGTGGCGACAGCTCCCCCAGCCGGGGAGACGAGAACCCTCTCGGGTTGCCCCTGCTCCTCAGGTCGGGGATCCGGCACCTCGGCTCCAGGGACCGACGCTGTAGGCCCGCTCGGGGGCTGGCTCGACGACCCCCGGCCAGGGCTGAGGCCGAGACGTGCGGCCATGTCGTCCTCCTCCTCTTCATCGTCGACGTCGTCGTCATCATCGGACGTCTCCGGCGACAGCTCCCTGGGAAGCCCTTCCCTCTCCTGCTGACGACGGCGTTTCTCCAGGGCGTCCCGAGCCCGCCTCCGCCTGCGGGCCCGAGCCTTCTCCGCGTCCTTCTTCTTCTTCTCCTCCTCCGCGGCGACCCGCCTCGCCGCCCGACCCACCGCGTCCTCCGGGACCGGCGGCAGGGAGGGTTTGTGCCGCCCCACCTCCTAAAAAGGGGGGAGAAAGAAAATCGATAGTGAGAATCGGGAGCAAACCGGTATATGAAGAAGGAAAGGACGAGCACTCACCAGAGCGACGCACCCCTGGTCGGGGCGCATTTGAGGCTGGGAGAGGGTGTGGGGGTCCGGCTTCCCCATCGCGACCGACACCCGCCGATAGAGGGCGTCGTGGGGAAGAGGGTCAGGGGACATCCGTGACCCCTCCCAGTCGGCCTCCTGGGTCATCTCCCAAAGCGACAACCGCCGCTCCGCCAGGGGGAGCACCCTCCGGCGGTGGATGGCGACAACCACTCCCGCGACGGTGAGCCCTTCCTCCCGCAACACCTTCAGAGCCTGGAGAAGAGGTTCGAGTTTCTTCTGCCTCTCGTGTGGAGTCCCGTGACGCCAGGCGTCAGGGGCGGCGGTGACAACCCGCTGAGAGAACGGCGGGAGCGACTCTCCGTCATTCCGGAGATAGAACCACCGGCGCTGCCAACCCTTGTTTGAGGACGAAAGAACGGCAGGGATATACTGCAACGCCCGCGACTGCCTCAGCAAGAGGGTGCAGCCGCCGGCCCGCACCGCCGCACGGACCTTCCTCTCCCTCGTCGACGAAGCAAAAAGCTCGGCAAAGAAGAGGTGAGTCCATAAATCCCAATGGGGGGCGATCCCCAGATACCCCTCGCACACCGCTACAAAGATAGCGGCTTGTGCGATGGAGTTGGGGGTAAGGTTGTGTAGTTCCACCCCGTAGTGGAACAGGATGGCCCGCATAAAGCGGCTCGACGGCATTCCAAATCCCCGCTCATGGAAGGAGATGAAGCTCACGACATACCCTGGCGGAGGGGATGGAGCGACTCCGCCCGGGGGAGGAATCCATTCCGGCCGCTCCTTATCGGTGAGGGGGCGGAGCAAACCCTCGTCGACGAGGTCCTCCAGGTCACCCGCCGTCACCGTGGAGAAGGGCCACGGGTCGCGCGGCGAGAGGATGGTCACCCGGTCAGCCATCGCCAAGGCAGAAGGGGTGGCGGCGTGAAGAACAGGGGAGGGCGGTTTCCTTTTTCTGGCTAGATCTCTCAGGTTGCAAAAAACCTGAGAAGGAGGCGAGAAGTGGAGTCGAGAGCCGTCACTGGACCCTCTCCGGGGTACATAAAGGACCAAGGACGAGACGGTTCCAACGCACCGCCCGAACCGGACGCGGGGTTCAAAAAACGCGAAGCGAAACAGCCGTTCCTCGAACGGCTCGCGCACGCAACGGCAGCCTCGCCGACCGCTTACCCCGGCGCATTAACTCCGCGGCAAAATAGGTGACGTTTCTGGCAGGGGCAGCTGGCGACGCTTCGCCTCCGCCAAAACGGCCACGCCGAAAAAGGTACGCCACGACGTTCAATTTCGAATCCTTTTTCCCTTTTCCTTCTTTCTCTATCTCTTGCAACAGGGACCGAGAAGGGGGATAACCCCAAAGGGATCCTTCCCCGTGAAGGAACTAGGCTCCGAGCCTCCCTACTGATCAGGGGTTCGAAGGCTGGCCCCCCGAAGGGTTCAACAGCCGCCTCAGATCGCGTGGGCCCGACACCCACTACTGGTCAGGGGTTCGAAGGTCGGCCCCCGAAAGGTTCCACGACCGCCTCAGGCTACTCGGGCTCCGTGCCCCCTACTGATCAGGGGTTCGAAGGCTGGCCTGTCGAAGGGTTCACAGTCGCCTCAGACACCGAGCGAGGGATGACCAGGGGTACGTTCGATACATAACCAAGGCTCGGGCTGCGCTCCCGAGGTACCCTAGGACATTTCCGAGACCAGCGGGAACGACTCTGTAACGGAATCCCATCGGAGGGAGGCAACGAGCCCTCGGACCCCGTCGCTAGGGGACCGGGTCCGGCAGATCACCCGCAGGTACTTTTGGGCGTGCCTCCGGGCCCCTAGCCGACCCCCAACGAACGGGGCACGGACGTCCACTCGGATCACCCGATAGCAGCTCACCGGAGACACCATGTTCGGTGCCCATCGAGGGTAACATGGCGCACTCCCCCCCTCCTCCTTGCGGAAAGGCGACGTAGGGGCGTATATAAAAAGTCGAGTCTGTCCCTGATCGTCCTCTCGCTCCGTGCGAGGGCTCGGGGGCTGCTCTCGCAAACCCGGCTCCGGCCAAACCGTTGACGGCGTCAACATACCAGCCCGAGAACTTGGGCCCCGACAGTGCACCTGGGTTACGCCCTGCTCGCATGAGGGAACCGCCAGACCAGCCGAAGCATTGCGCAAGGCATTAAGACCTCGAAGGAGTGAAACCACTCCTCCGAGGCCTCGGGGGCTACACCCGGCGGGTGCGCTCGCGCGCACCCACCGGAACAAAGTACCTCCGAGAAAGGCTGGTCCCCTTGCAAAAAAGTGCGATGCAAGCCTCCAAGCGAGTGTTAACACTCTCTTCGAGGCTCGGGGGCTACTGTCGGGGACCATAATTAGGGGTACCCTCAAGACGCCTAATTCTCAGCTGGTAACCCCCATCAGCATAAAGCTGCAAAGGCCTGATGGGTTTGATTAAGTCAGGGATCAGTCCATACGAGTGACTTGACCACGCCACGCCCGAGCCTAGCCTCGGGCGAGGGCAGCCGACCCTAAGATGACTCTGTCTCGCCTGAGGTCTCCTCTTTCACGGCAGACGCATCTCCGGCTCGCCCTAGGCCCCGCCTCCGATAAGGAGAAACCCTGACTAAATCACCACACCAACCGACCGAGTCACCAGGGCGTTTAACGCAAAAGGTAAGACCGACGGGCGACCAGACTTCGCCAGAGGTGCCATAGGAGACTCCACCCGACCCAGGGCTCGGACTCGGGCTAAGCCCCCGGAAGACGGCGAACTCCGCTCCGCCCGACCCAGGGCTCGGACTCGGGCTAAGGCCCCGAAATACGGCGAACTCCGCTCCGCCCGACCCAGGGCTCGGACTCGGGCTAAGGCCCCGGAAGACGGCGAACTCCGCTCCGCCCGACCCAGGGCTCGGACTCAGGCTAAGGCCTCGGAAGACGGCGAACTCCGCTCCGCCCGACCCAGGGCTCGGACTCGGGCTAAGGCCCCGGAAGACGGCGACCTCCGCCTCGCCCGACCCAGGGCTCGGACTCCGCCTCGGCCTCTGCCGAATAATCTCCGCCTCGCCCGACCCAGGGCTCGGACTCTGTCTCTGTCTTGCAGGACGGACTCGGCCTCGGCCTCGGAGGAGCCTCCACGACGCTCGACCTAGGACACGAGACCGCCACGTCAACGGGAAGCGTCATCATCACCCTGCCCTGAGCCGACTTGGGTCGCAGAGAACAAGACCGGCGTCCCATCTGGCCAGCTATGCCAGATAGGCCATGATGGCGCCCCGCTAGATCATGACGACGGCGGCTCCCAGCTCCCTTACGAAAGCAGGAGAACGTCAGCAAGGACCCAGCCACCTCGACAGTTGTCCTCCCGTCCGGCTCCGTTACTCCTCCAACAGCCACGACGCCACACCAACAGGGTGCCACGATCTCTCCGGCTGCCACCTGGGCATGTACATAGGGCGCTAGCTCTCCCTCGCTAGACACGTAGCACCTTGCTACACCTCCGTCTTGTACACCTGGACCCTCTCCTTACGACTATAAAAGGAAGGGCCAGGGCCTTCTTAGAGAAGGTTGGCCTCGCGAGGACGAAAGGCAGGGGCAGGCACTCTCTCTCAGGGCCGCTCTCTCCCCTCACCTCGTGCGGACGCTTGTAACCCCCTACTGCAAGCGCACCCGACCTGGGCGCGGGACGAACACGAAGGCCGCGGGAATTTCTCCGACTCCCTCACGACCCGGCTCCGGCCACCGACTCTCTCTCTCTGTTCCCCCCTTCGCGCTCGCTCCACGCGCTCGACCCATCTGGGCTGGGGCACGCGGCACTCTCACTCGTCGGCTCGGGGACCCCCCGGTCTCGGAACGCCGACAGTATCCATGCCCTCTTCTTCATTACCTCTCTTCGTGGTCCAGCTGCTGAAATCGACCAATATGTGGATGATTACTTCTCTGTCACCAAGTTTAATGCAACATACGCTGATAATGTGCCTTGTATTGAGTCACAACACCAGTGGGACATAGTCGATCCAGGATTTGTGCTCCACGCTCCAGTACAGAGTAGAGCACCAGGGAGGCCAAGGAAGACTAGAATAAGATCAAGTGCAGAGGGCACTGGACTTGGCCCTAGGAGGCGGAAATGTAAAAGATGTGGAGAGTTCGGTCATTTTGCTAGCAAATGCAAAAATGCCGTGGATGCGGCTTTCGGAGAAGATCAACATTGGGGTGCAGAAAATTCAGAAGTGCCGCCATCCAATGTCATTGTAACCAGGGAAAATAGTCCCCCTACCATGCAAATTGAAGAAGTGCCACAAGCGCCGTCATTCAATGTCATTGTAACTAGGTAATGGTGGTATAATGTCGCTTATGTACTAGTCTTGAAATTGTTCTCATCGTTAACCTTTGGTTTGTTGAACAGGGAAAATAGTCCTCCTAGCATGCAAATTGAAGAAGTGCCACAAGCGCCGCCATTCAATGTCATTGTAACTAGGTAATAGTTGTATAATGTCGCTTATGTACTAGTCTTGAAATTGTTCTCATCGTTAACCTTTGGTTTGTTGAACAGGGAAAATAGTCCTGCTAGCATGCAAATTGAAGAAGTTCCACAAGGAGAAGAGAAGGAAGAGGAGGAAATCAGTCCACCTAAGGAGAAGAGAGGGAAGAGGAGGAAAAAGAGTAAAATTGAAGATAGTCCAGCAAATAACACAAGGAGCAAGCGACTTAACATAGCAAGGAAGACTAAGAGCATGAAACAACTTCTTATGTAGCATGTGTTGTATTCAGCTGTCACTTCTTCTAGTTATGGTGCTGCTGTAATGCTGCTGTAATGGTGCTGTACAATATTCAGCTGTCACTTCTTCTAGTTATGAATAATGAATACTTGCTGCTGCTATAATGAATAATGAAATATTCTGAACTGAAACAGGCTGTGTTTATGAATTTCTTGTTGTTTATGAATTTCTGAACAGGTATCTGTTTCTGAACTGGTATCTTGCTGTTTATGAATTTCTGAACTGTTCTGAACTGAAACAGGCTGTGTTTCTGAAACAGGCGTAGTGGTCTGGCGTGTGTTTCTGAACTGAATCGCACTGCTTTATGGTCACATAGCAATTTTCTGTCTCTTCAACAGAACCAGGCGTGTGGTGTAGTGGTCCGTCCAGAGGTGCAATATACATTAGGTGCTGGGTTCGATTCCCCCTTCTCTCTTTTTTTTTTGCATTTTGTTGCATATATGAGACGTGGCCATTTTGTTGCACACTTTTGTCTATGTGTCTCAATTTTTTATCTCAAGCAACTAGGTCCAAATTATGACTCCCCGCCAAGTTTCACTATTTTTTGACAATATTTAGTATTTATTTATTTATTTTCGGTCCTAAAAGACATTTAAACCATATAAACCAATAAATAATAAAAAAAGTGGATTCTTTACATGAAGTAAGTCATCAATGATTAGATGAACTAATGGTTCACTTTTGAAGCAAAAACAAAGGAAAAAGTAAGGAATATAGCTCAAAGAGTGACGTTGTAGTTGAATGTTATGAAACTTAGGGAGAGACGTGTCCATTTGTGAAGCACCTATTATTACACTTTTGCAAAACCTCATGGTCTTTTTATCTCAAGCAACTAGGTCCAAATTATGACTCCCCGCCAAGTTTCACTATTTTTTGACAATATTTGGTATTTATTTATTTATTTTCGGTCCTAAAAGTCATTTAAACCATATAAACCAATAAATAATAAAAAAAGTGGATTCTTTACATGAAGTAAGTCATAAATGATTAGATGAACTAATGGTTCACTTTTGAAGCAAAAACAAAGGAAAAAAGTAAGGAATATAGCTCAAAGAGTGACGTTGTAGTTGAATGTTATGAAACTTAGGGAGAGACGTGTCCATTTGTGAAGCACCTATTATTACACTTTTGCAAAACCTCATGGTCTTTTTATCTCAAGCAACTAGGTCCAAATTATGACTCCCCGCCAAGTTTCACTATTTTTTGACAATATTTGGTATTTATTTATTTATTTTCGGTCCTAAAAGTCATTTAAACCATATAAACCAATAAATAATAAAAAAAGTGGATTATTTACATGAAGTAAGTCATAAATGATTAGATGAACTAATGGTTCACTTTTGAAGCAAAAACAAAGGAAAAAAGTAAGGAATATAGCTCAAAGAGTGACGTTGTAGTTGAATGTTATGAAACTTAGGGAGAGACGTGTCCATTTGTGAAGCACCTATTATTACACTTTTGCAAAACCTCATGGTCTTTTTATCTCAAGCAACTAGGTCCAAATTATGACTCCCCGCCAAGTTTCACTATTTTTTGACAATATTTGGTATTTATTTATTTATTTTCGGTCCTAAAAGTCATTTAAACCATATAAACCAATAAATAATAAAAAAAGTGGATTATTTACATGAAGTAAGGCATCAATGATTAGATGAACTAATGGTTCACTTTTGAAGCAAAAACAAAGGAAAAAGTAAGGAATATAGCTCAAAGAGTGACGTTGTAGTTGAATGTTATGAAACTTAGGGATAGACGTGTCCATTTGTGAAGCACCTATTATTACACTTTTGCAAAACCTCATGGTCTTTTTATCTCAAGCAACTAGGTCCAAATTATGACTCCCCGCCAAGTTTCACTATTTTTTGACAATATTTGGTATTTATTTATTTATTTTCGGTCCTAAAAGTCATTTAAACCATATAAACCAATAAATAATAAAAAAAGTGGATTCTTTGCATGAAGTAAGGCATCAATGATTAGATGAACTAATGGTTCACCTTTTGATAATATTTGGTATTTATTTATTTAATTTTGGGCCTAAAAGGAATTTGGATGTGTAAGGTTATGTAATACCGTTTGCATATGATACTCGAACATCTAACTTGTCTACTTGGTCACTGTGATATGGCTCTGGTTCGCAGTGCAGTGGTGCAGGTTCGAGCGCGGCGCCTGCACCTTTTTTTGTTTTTCAACTTTTTGCCCAGCTCGTTCTGCCAGGACGCCGAGGAGCACCAGGGGAACGCGCAGTATGCGCCCCCAGCTCGTTCTGCTCTACGCCGAGGACCCTAGTTCTGTTCTCTTGGCTTGTGAAGAGGTTTGCCATTTTTGCTTGCTACGCTGAATCTGACATGTTCTTCTGGCCCAATTGCCATAATAAGTTTAACCAAATTTATATAGTAAAACAATAACATTTATGATACCTAAATAAATATTATTGGATTCTTCATTAGTTAGCTATTTGATGTCATAGTTCATCCATAGTGCTTACAACTTATTTCATCCATAGTTCATCCATAGTGCATAGAGCTTACAAATTTCTAGTGCTTACCACCTTGGTTCATAATAAAAAGTAAAACAACAAATATCATAAAAGCACAAATGACTAAAATGTAAATAATTTTGTTGAGGTTGCCATTTATCTTCATCAATTCAATTGCTAGAATGTCCAACTTCACAGACACATCTCCTTTATCTGCACCACATAACTCTGCTCCACAATTATTCACCATCAATTGCGTAGCACCTTGTTCTTGCTCAAAACTGGACCGTGTCTGTTTAGTCATACCACTCAAGCGCAACCATTCGATGTACTCATCCATCCACATAAAAAAGTTGCACTTCTTAAGGATCTAATATAACAACACAAAAACCACATAATTAATCTAAAATCACATGACATAAAGGATGAATGATAAACTACGTAAACAAACAAGGGAAATGATCATGAACCTTGCCGGGTTGTGATTTGCTTTCGCACTTTACGAATTCTCTGCCGTAGTTGCCGTTTTCTGATTTTTTCGTCCTGAGCCTAACAAATGGCTCTGACCGGGTGCAATCAGGACACTGGACGAGAGGGACATGGTCGAAGCTGGGAAAACCTTGCAATCTGTTGGATGAGCTCGCACGCGACATTCTCTATGGATGCTCACACTAGGAGCCGACCGACGTTTGGGGCTTACTGGAGGATGCTGCCTGTCTGTGCGAGATTTTTTTCAATCAAAACACGATATATTTCAGATCCACCAGGAGTAAACCCGAGATATAAATTCATTTTTTTCATGATTAAAAGCTTCAATGGTAAAACTGCTAGCTGCTTGCGCCTACTCTGCTAGCTGCTTGCAAGTTAAATGGGGATGCAACAATTTTCCTTAAAAATTGGTCTGTCAGATTTTTGTGTAGGCAAAATGCGGTCTTTGTACTAATTGCTGTTTTGGAGATTTAAATTTGAATTTGAGGACCCGAAGTTATGGTTAAGCTACCTCTCGAGGAGCTCGCCGGAGAAGCGCTCGCTCCGCGTCGAGCTCGCTTGCGGCTGGCTGCTCCCGGCCGTGCCCACCCCCGCGTCGAGCTCGCCCGCGTAGAAGCTGCCCGCCGAAGCACACCGCGGCGGCCGAGATCCGCCCGCCGAAGCGCCCGCGTAGAAGCCGTCAGCCGGAGCACACCGCGGCGGCCGAGATCCGCCCGCCGGAGTACACCGCGGCGGCCGAGATCCGCCCGCGTAGAAGCCGCCCGCCGGAGCACACGCGCAGGTCGAGATTCGCCCGCCGGAGCGCCCGCGAAGGCCGAGATCCGCCTGCCGTGAGGCCCGGGCGAACGGCTCCTGCGGCTGCGGGGCGCGCCGTCGAGCGCCGGGACCTGCCCGCGCACGACAAGGATCTGCCCGCGCACGTCTGCGACCCGCGCCGTGCCGTGCGCGCCTGGACACCCTTGCACGCCGGTGAAGGCCGCTGGACACCCTTGCCGTGCCGCGCGCCGGAGAAGGGCACGTCCCCGCCGCACGCCGGTGAAGGCCGCTGGGGCTGCCGCAAGCCGGAGAAGGGAGTGGTGGAGGGCAATGGATGGGCCACTGCCAGCGAACCTGGGAGCGTGCTCGCGTGCAATTCAATTTGGGAAGAGAAGCAGGGGAAAGGGGAAAGGGGAGCGGGTCCCACTTGTAAGGTGTCAGGTCCACCTGTAAGAGCCTTTGACGGGAGAATATAGCGCCATGAGGTGATTTCTGAGCAAAGTGTGGAGGTGGGAGGGGAAAACTGATTAGAGAATTTGGGCGGGGGTAGATTTGAGCAGCGCGTCCAGACTAGTGGGCGAAATGTAAATGTCCCTACTTATTAAGTCACCAGTCACCACTATGCCTATGCCAACACGAGGTTAATATGTGTTATTGTGATTTAAGTTTGTGATAAATGAATATCAACAGAGTAGCATCATGAGAGCTTACTAGGCAAGACAAGGTTAATATGTCACTAGGTATGTGACCGTGCATTGCCACAAGACAATAAAAATGTCCGTGCATCGCGATATAATACCCGTGTTTTGTGACGGCAACATAATTACTCACTCCCACTGGCATAGAGGAGCATCTATGGCTAATGGATCCAAACAAGTCGTTATTCAAGCTAACAACATGCGAACATAGACAGATTCATACAAACCATTCCCCAAACTCAAGCCAGGCAGAGAATCAACTAACATGCTCATATAATTTTTAAAGTCACCAAAAACAAAATCATTTCAAAAAATACATTCAGGATGTAACTTCAAGAGAATTTATGCCAACATCTAAGCATATGGGCACACAATGTTTCGTTTTACACAATAGCATAAGTGGACCTATCCATGGAATTGAATAGAAGATGAGTGATGGGTTATACATTTTTCAGTTAGGAACTATTGAGGAGAAAATCAGAAGTTGTATGATTTTTAAGATTAGGGAGAAGAAGCATCGTACAATATGTTTATTGGTATAACATACCTGTCTTCGGATAGAAGTTGTAGGCTGTAAACTTGAGTCCTGTGAGTGACTGTGAAAAGGCAGTAATGAAAAATCGAGATGTGTAATATGTAGGTTATGGAGCAACACAAATCATTAAGTGACCTTTTGATAAATAATTTATAAACAGATTTAGGTTTGGTGTATGTAGGTTGAGAAGGAGCAAGAATATTGTAAAATATGCATGAACCATATATATGTTAATCTAACATTATTCAGTTGTTATGATTATGGAAGTCCATCAATATGGAAGAAGAGCAGGTTGCAGCGGAAACATACCTGTTTTGTGATAGAAGTTGCAGAACGTCAAAGTAAGCTGTTGACGTTCAAAAAGTAGTGAGTGGAAAAAATCACAGTTTTCAGGTGATCTGTCTATAAGTCATATTGTAAAGCTGTTCAAGATTGAGGATAGTAGCAATTGGTGACTTGAAACTGTGGAAAACTGGAAGTGCGTGTTTTGTTGAGGAAGAACAGTAACAATTAGTGACTTGAAATTTGAAAACAATATGCATAAATATGCATAATTTGAAAACAATTAGTGTGTGTTTTAAAGAGGAATAAGTGAGACAACAATATAAAATCGATGATGTGTCGATTTATAAATATGCATAAAAAACATAATACGAAGTTGTACATGTATGATTCTAAATACATTTTAGAAATTACCTGTATATTTACAATGATTGTTTGTATGAGGAATTCTAAATTACCTTTACAATATTCGTAACCTAAATAGAATGTACATAGAAGAAAATATGTCGATTAAGGAAGAATATGTTGATCGTAACTGTTTAATAAAAGTATTCATATTTTATAAAGGAAGTGGTTACATCATTGTGAACTAAACAGGTATGTGTAGCCAGCAAGTTCAATGGGATATGAGTGTCATTTTTTTTTCCTTAATTGGGAAGGCAGCGTACCTGTTGTGGCACTACACCAAAATCATACACTTCCTACGGTTTTTTAACTTCCTACAGCTTTTATATAAAACCGTAGGAAATACATAACTTCCGAGAGGCAACTGATACCTCTAGGAAATAAACATAACTTCCTACAGTTTTAATAAAAGCTGTCGGAAGTTACAAAACCGTAGGAACTTAACTAACTTCCTACGACTTCCTCTAGGAAGTTAGGTTTCATCCGTTCACAAGCAAATAGAATAGCTAACTTCCTACGGCCTCCTCTAGGAAGTTAGGTTTCATCCGTTCACAAGCCAGTAGAATAGCTAACTTCCTACGGCTGGCTCTAGGAAGTTAGGATTCATCTGTTGACCGGTCAAACGAAAAAGCTAACTTCCTACGGCTGGCTCTAGGAAGTTAGCTGCCCAGCTAGCTTCCTACGACCTCCTCTAGGAAGTTAGGATTCATCTGTTGACCGGTCAAACCAAAAAGCTAACTTCCTACGGCTGGCTCTAGGAAGTTAATTAACTTCCTAGAGGAAAACATAAACTCTAAGAAGTTACCTAACTTCCTACGGCTTTACTCTAGGAAATTATGTTTTTAGCTTTTATCTCCCTCTTCTCTCACCTTTCACAAAATATCTATCGCCCGCACGCCATTCTTCATCTTACGACCGCGCCGCCCCCGCCCGCCCGCCCCCGGCTGCCGGCCGCCGCCGGCCGCGCCCGCCGTCGCGAGTCCACCAGCCGCGCCCGCTGTTTCGGCCCCGCCGGCCGCGCCCGCCGTTTTGGCCCCGCCGGCCGCGGCTTTCGTCCCGGCCCCGAGGAGCCCGCCCCGGCAGCTCCCACCCCGCGACTGTCTCTTCTTGTTCATGCGTCAGCTAGGTGAGAATACAATTGCAATAAACACACTCTTAACCTGCCCATTGCCAAACTCAGGGGACAGTGCAGCTTGGTGCTGGCTTAGGTGTCGATCAAGAGATACTATGCTCTGGTGCTATTCCCCATGTAATGGAATGATATTGTCAAAGTAAATACATCTCAAAAGGGCTGAATATCCATTGTGTACTTTTGCACCAAGCACCCAGTACTGTATGAGAAGACAGTTGCATAAGCACACTTTTAACATTGTTGATACGAGGTGTTCTCATCCTAGGATAAGTTAATATTGCTTACTCTTATATATCTAGCTATAAATATCCTGCCAAGTGGTATCTTTTGTAAATACTCTGCCAGAGGATCCGCGACCGTTTTTTATGTGTTACACACATTAGTTGGCTGAATTTCATGTTATTATGTTAATTGTAGGTCTCTCAATATATTCGTAGTAAAAATTGGGACACGAGGGTTGCGGCAGCCCATGCGATTGGTGCCATAGCAGAGAATGTCAAACACACATCATTGAAGGACTTGTATGCTTCCGTGCAAGCAGAAAAACATGCTTTCGGTTTCTCTGATGGAAGTGATGATGCTGGCTCAGCATTGCCACGGACTGATAGTGCAGCAACATCTGATCTTGCTTTTGGAAGGTTTGGCTGGATTTAACTTAAAATGTTTACCATTTGCCAGTTTCCACCCCCCCTCATGCCCTGTAACGATGTTTTGTTTCTATCTTACTTACAACTTTGACATAGGCAGGGTATTGGAATTTGGATCTCCTCTATTGGCATCAGGTGGACAGGTGTATTGTTTGTGCCAACATTTTTCAGCTTCAATATTTAATGAGCACATTGAGCAGTTTTGATTTTCTTTAGGGACCATACTATTTTTAAGATCTATGATTCAAGATTTCATTATGGGTGGCAAATGCACCCCTTAATTCATTCTTACCTGTGTACCAACACTTTTTATTCATGCTCACCCCATCCCAATTAAATGTGAATTCAAGTTTAATAAAGGAAAAATACAGACCCAGTGCTAGCGGCTCCCACATGAGTGAGGTTTGGGGAAGGAATAACCGATGCCAACCTTACCCCTGCATTTTACAGAGAGGTTGCGTCGAACCCAAGACCTTTTGGCTCAGTGGAAAGGCTTCTCACCATTGCGTCAGGCCCATCCTTCTGAAACAAAATTTAAATGATGAAATATATTTAATCTCTTTCCCAGCTTCCTCATTGGTTTGTACAGTTATTTACTGTTATTTTTAGCGTTAAAAAATGTTTGGGTGATGGATAAATGTGGCAACATGACCTGCAACTCATCATAATAAGAAAGAATCATTTCTAATATTTCGCGAAAGGGCCTCTAGCTGAGTTCGTTAGGTGATTTGAATAGCACTCCTCAGGTCCCCAGGTATCCCAAGCATTCTAATTTTCGTTCTAGACGATTAAGTGCCAGGGAGTTAAATATGCTGAAGCGTAAAGCAAAGAGTAATGCCAAAGATCATACAAAGGCTGTATCTGAGGATGATGAGGTTACACTGAAAGGATCTGTGCCCTCCAATGGAGCTTCTTCTGAACAAGCTGGTGCACAAAATGTATGATTGGCTAGCCATGTCATTTTGTTTCTTTATATCTTGCAAATCTGCTCACGTGTTTGTTTGAATAGGATCTACAATCATGAAATATGACAATTTAATGTTGCAAAAAGATTACTGATTATTCTTAAGGCTCGCTGCAGATACTATCTGCTCAACTCTTGAAAGTTTCTGTGTAGCTATATATTTAGAAAAATTAAACCCTCTACTTTTTATTTTCTCTTTATACAATTGCTAGCACGACTGGTATATGGCAATGTGCTATTGCATGTGTGGATGGGTGTGCTGACACTCACGCCAGTATGTTGACTTGTGGCTGCTGTTTTGTTTGGGAATTCATATTACCCCCACCAAAGCATCGTTTGATCGTTTATTTAGTCATTTCCATTACCATTTTTTCAGGGTGTATTTGATACAGCTGTCGAAGAAGACAATCTGGAGTACAATGAGAACGGAAGATGGCCTTTTCAACAATTTGTGGATCAACTTATTCATGATATGTTTGATCCTAGTAAGCTCACCTAATCCCTGAATATGCCTTGCATCTTACTGTCTTTTGCTGTCTTGCTCACAATTGTTTTACTTATGCATTTTAGTTTGGGAGGTTCGCCATGGCACCATTATGGCTTTAAGGGAAATTTTGTCACATCATGGTGCTTGTGCTGGAGTATATTTTCCTGATCTGAGCTTGCCTTCTTCTGACTTGGATGGTAAAACCAACTTTGACTCCCTTAAAAGGGAACATGGTATCGATCTAAACGAAGATGTCCATTTGGAACACCTTGAACCAGCGTTAAAGAAGCATAAGAAAGAGCCAAAATGTGCTGAAAGTATGTTTATGGATTATGATAAGGAGTTGGTTGACAGTGATTATCTAAAAACGGAAGGAGATCTGAGCAATGTGCCTGATGTATTAACTGGCGAACCAAATTCTACTCATGTAAAAGTTGAGCCTGAGTTCTGTGTTGATGATTCAGCTCACCCCTCTAAAGGCGTTTCGACAAGTAAATCACAGAAAAAACTCAACTCCATATCACATCTGAGTTCTCATATTCTTGCTCCAGAATGCCGACGCATGAACAAGAAGAGGACGGGTTAGACTTTGTCGAAACCCTCTTGAATAGTGGAGGTATCGATGGTGATCGGCGACCGTGAGCTTCCATGTTATTGCGTTCTGATACTTGAGACTTTTATTATGACTATGTATGAGATATTGTCTTTTATTAGTACTGGATGATGATATTTGTGAGACTTTTGTGATGATGAGACTATGGATGAGACTTTTGTGATGTAATAATTGATGAGACTATGGATTTAAATATTGTTATGTGATTGTGTGTGAGATGTTTTACGCGATAATCTGTTGTGCTATATAGCTGTTGATATATTTGTTATTTTGTGGAATGTGGTGTAAAATATAAACAATATTTGTAATGCTGGTCAAATTAACTTCCTAGAGGCTACAATAAGCCGTAGGAAGTTAGCTGGCTAACTTCCTAGGGGCTACAGTAAGCCGTAGGAAGTTACTCGTAGGAAGTTAGTCAGCTGACGGCGCTGACGGCGTGAAACTACTAACTTCCGAGAATCTACTAACTTCCGAGAGGTTTATTAAGCCGTAGGAAGTTAGCTAACTTCCTAGAGCCCTCTAGGAAGTTAAGCTAACTTCCGACAAAAAATTTTCGAGAGCCAAACTTCCGACGGGATGGCTTAACTTCCGAGAGTTTCGCTAACTTCCTAGAGTTTAGGCCTAACTTCCTAGAGTTTAGGCTCTAGGAAGTTTACTATTTTGGTGTAGTCATGGATAGACTTTGCAGGTTTTCCAAATTAGTTGTCGACGTTCGTGAATACACAATTAGATTTGGCATTTGCAAGTTGAGTGAGAATATTAGAAAATATACGTCAATGGTATTCATGTATACTTATTGTTCCATGTATGCATGTTGTGTATGAAAGAAACCATATATGTTTTCGATGGAAGGTAGCAATCTGTCCAAATTAACTATTAATGATTCTGAACATGAAGTGTGCAAAATAGGTTATGTTCAAATTAGTTATGGTAGGAAGTGTCCAGCAAAAGCAGAACGTTCTACTATGCGGACAAGGGTGGAGAAGTTATAAAAAAGGTTCCAATCAAGAAGCATACCTCTCAAATCTTCTTTTCCTCAACAAAAGCAATCTATACCTCTACAGATTCCCATAGGAAATGTGAATGAGGAGCGCAAGTCTGAAAGACGTTCCTCCCTGCTAGCCTGGCTTTGTCGAGACCATACAGGTTAGTGCTGACAGGATTGCTGTAAGGAGGATTCAAGGCATACATCTCAACTTCATCTTTGTGAGGTTCTTTTAAAGGTGATAGGTTTGTAACACCCTAAATTTAGGAGTATGATTTTTTACTTCTATCCACAAATTCAGGTGTCACTCCTCTTCTATTTTCTCTCTAAACCCCATTTCTTTTTCCTTTAGAAATAGAGTCATTGTTTTAGTTGGAGATGTATTTATTTTCTAGTAGGAAAAATCTTAGAGGAAGTATGAAATGTTGCATCATGTTGAATCCCAACTTTTGTCTTTATTTGATGCATATGCTTAAGATGGTCATATTTCAATTTGTGGCATATTTGAATTTGAGTCTAAAGGAGGAAATAAAAGAAAATGAAAAAAAAGCCTGCAACCCTCTTCGCCCTCGGCCATTTGGTCCAACCAAGTCCTCAACCATACTCAGTCATGTGCTCGCCCTCTCTCTCCTCGACGGGCCCGCCCTGTCGGCACGTCGCCCTCAGCTGCGCGCTCGCTCTCGCGCGTGCTCTCTCTTCTCTCTGACCAGTGGGCCTCGCTCGTCAGCCCCATCCCCTCCTCGCAATCGCTCGCTACGCCGAGGCTGTGCCCACGTCGCACGTTTCGCGCGGATAACCATCGTCCTCACCCCATGACCCTGGTCCCACGTGCCTCCCCTACGCTTCAAAGTGAAGACCTCGGACCCCCAGCGCCCCCTCTTCTCATTTGCACTCTTCCTGCCCATTTTCCCCACCCAGCACACAGCAGCGCCGCTGCCGTCACGAAGGTTGTTTCGGCCTTCATTGATGAGCTCTACTGTGGCCTTTGTCACGGTGAGTTCCGCCTGAGTGCGATGCACTAGGAACCCGCCATGGTTTCCCCTCTTCCCTCTCTCTTCATCCGGTCCTCGCTCACCGTCATTCCCTGTGCAGTCCTGGAGTCGCCACCACTGTACCGTTGTCGCCTCCGAGGGGATCTCGAGTCTCGCCTTGAGGTAAGGAAACTCCCCTACCCCCTCCATTTACCTCCCATATTTTCTGTTGTGTGCGATTGCTCGTCAAAGTTCCCAGCGCCATCGTCGAGCCGCCCCACCGTAGACCTCCACCCTCCGGTGCCCCTACCTTGGTTCAGCGCCCACCATTGGGTTCCCCGCACACCTCCCCCACCTTCCTAGGCCATCCCAGCCACCCTAAGACCCCCATGGAGCGCCCATCGTCTCTGGCGAGCTCGCGGAGGTGGGTGGCGCCGCCTCTGGTGGCCGGAGGAAAGGACCGAAGCCGACCGCTCGATCCCCGTCGTTCACCCTAGATCCAACGGTTGGGTCCTAATAAACCTGAGCCTGAACCTAACTGTCTGATTGAGACCCAACGACCTGCACCCGCGCTCGCATCCGTGTCGCATCCTCCGCGCTCTCGGGCAAGGTGGAGAGTCCGCTAGTCGTCCGAGCCAGTCCCGCGCTCTCATTCGAGGCGGAGAGTCTGCCGGTCGTCCGAGCCAGCCACACGCCCTCAGGTGAGGTGGAGAGTTCGCTCGTCGTCTGAGCCAGCCTACGTCGCGCCCATGGGTGAGGTGGAGAGTCCGCCCATCGTTTGAGCTAGCCTACGCCACATCCTTAAGCGAGGCGAGAAGCCATGAGACGTCCGAGCGAGGACACGCCGCGTCCTCGGGCGAGGCGAGAAACCATCAGCTGTCCAGGCCAGCCTATGCCGCGCCCTCGAGCGAGGCGGAGAATCTGTCAGCCATATGAGCCCACGTCGTGTCCTCGGCCGAGACGAGAATCCCCGTTGTCTAATCCCCATCTTTCTTTTCTTCTCTCTACCATGGCATCTGCACTCGGCGCGCTGTGCCCTTGACACGCTGTCAAAAGAGAGCTTGGTTCCGCCGATGCCCCTTAAGCCTCGACCGTTCGTCTACCATTGATGCGAGCTCCATGTCACGTTGCATATTTACTTGATCTATACTGTTGTTTGGTGTATTGTTCATTTGCTCTTTCCCAAATGTATTGAATGAATGATTGTTTTGCGTAGACATCGAGCAGTCTATATTCCTTGAGGGAGTTGCAGGAGAAGTCTTTGAGCAGCAGCTTAGTAAAGGCAAGTGTCCTCTGACCTACTATGTCCTATTTACTTTATAATTCACTCTCCCGCATACTTTGATCAACCTAAAGATTTACTAATTTCTGCTTATCTCGTCCTGGATTACTTTTTTGGGATTGGACAATTATGATCAATACCATGCTAGCGCTTTACTGTAATCAATGAGCATGATGAGATACATTTATGATACGATGATTTTATGATGATGAACTTGTGACACTTTAGGGGGCTCGGGTTGTTTCCCGAGTACCTCTCCGTAAGGACCTATTTGTTGAGAGACCACCCGGAAAAACAGTGCAGCCATAAGGGTGGTGTGAAACACCCTTAGCTAATTAATTGGAGGAGTTAGAGGTATAGTTGCTTCGTTGTCATGCCGTCAATGGGGTCTGCGGTACAGTACTTGCTCTACCGAGGCTGGGTGTCGAGGTTCTTTCGTTCTGCTTTTTGTTAGTCACCCCCTGCGGGGAGGAGTACTGTGTTTATCAAACCCAAAGAATCCTAACGGGCGGCTATGACCTCTAGTGAATCTTTGTAAAGACTACGTAGTGAACCCTACCGGTCAACTCGAAAGTGATCAACGTGGAGGCTAGAACCTCGGGCAGAAAGAGAATCACGACTCATAGGTAAAGTATGTGACCTCTGTAGACGGTTAAAACTGATATATCAGCCGTGCTCGCGGTTAATAGCAGCCTTGGAATCTTCTTTGATTAGAGATACTCTGGATAACTTGATGATGATGGCTATACTTATGGTTTGTTGTATTTTCCTCTTTGAGGAGGTGCCTTTTAAGATATCAACTTGGGTTTTATGATAAAAGTTGGCTTCTACTAATAATAAATACTTGATAAACTCAAAACAACTGATTTGAGGTTAACCCCACATAAAGCTAGTTCACTTCAGCTAAACGGGACATTTGCTGATTACGTTGATGTGTACTCACCCTTGCTTAAACACAAAACACCAGCATGTCTATATTATAACTACTCTTCAGGAGAAGTGACGGTAACGCGGAGGACTTTTAGTAGTTCTAGGCCATTGAGAAGTTTTAGACTAGATTAGAGGTCCCACATATGTGGGGGAGCAACCTTACTTCCCCGTGTGGGGTGTGGTGTAGGGGATCCATTGGATGAGTTTTTCACTCCATGAATCACGGTACCTGGGGTGGGGAAACGTTGAATCACGGTACCTGAAAATACGAAGTGAATCTACAATGTTGTGCAGCCAAATTTAAAAGCCTTCCTGTACTGCGAAAGCAGAGTGTGCAGAAAACATTTCATATCACAGAGCTGCCTAAAATTAAAATAAACCTAATCATCGTGACCAAGGAACAGAGCTTTCACAATTTGCTTCGAGAAATACAGCAACCAACGAATCGAATCAAAGCACATGACGGCTCCAGCGCTGGCTAAGTTAAATTTTATCCCATATATCCGAAGCAAAAATCCCAGCTCCCCTCCGCATCTCCGTTCGCCATGGCCTCCTCCTCCGAGCCCTCGGCGCTGCCGACGCTCCTGGTGTTCCGCGTCCGAGAGCTGCGGTTCCTCGCGGCGCTGCGCGAGCGGTACCGCGTCCTCGACTTCTTCACGTCGGGCTCGCCGCTCGCCGCCTTCCTGGTCGCGGCGGCCGGCGGCCCGGACCCGCCCCGCGCGTTGGTGACCGTGGGGGGCGACTCCGTCCGCGTGGACGCCGCGCTCCTGGACGCCGTCCCGTCGCTCCGCTTCGTCCACAGCACGGGGGCCGGGCTGGACCACATCGACCTCGGCGAGTGCGCGCGCCGCGGCGTGGGCGTCGCCAGCTCCGGCACGGTCTACTCCACCGACGTCGCCGACCACGCCGTCGGCTTGCTCGTCGACGTGCTCCGCCGCGTGTCCGCCGCCGACCGGTTCGTCCGCCGCGGGCTCTGGCCGCTCCACGGCGACTATACCCTCGGCACCAAGGTCTGGAATTCTGGATCGGTCGGGTCCTGTTCCTTCCTGATCGATCGATAGCAAAAAGAATTTATTTTAATACTTCAATTGATGTGTTCGCAGCTGGGCGGCAAGCGCGTGGGCATCATCGGCCTGGGCAACATCGGCACGCTGATCGCGAGGAGGCTGGCAGCCTTCGGCTGCGTCATCTGCTACAGCTCCAGAAAGCCCAAGGAATCCGTCTCCTATAGGTACTTCCCTAGCGTCCACGACCTCGCGTCGGAATCGGACGTGCTCGTCGTCGCCTGCGCGCTGACCAGGGAGACCCGCCACATCGTGAACAAGGGCGTACTGGAGGCGCTCGGGAAGGACGGGGTCGTGGTAAACATCAGCCGGGGCCCGAACATCGACGAGGCGGAGCTGGTCGCGGCGCTCAAGGAGGGGAGGATCGCCGGAGCCGGCCTGGATGTCTTTGAGAAGGAGCCTAAGGTGCCTGTGGAGCTCTTCTCCATGGACAATGTGGTGCTGACGCATCACGTCGCGGTCTTTACGACGGAGTCCAGGTCCGACCTCCGTGACGTCACCATCAGTAACCTTGAAGCTTTCTTCGCCGGTAGGCCGCTGCTTAACCCGGTGCTTCACTCTTAAGAAGTTAAGATGGTTCGTCGTGTTATTGCAGCATATGTGCGATCAAGGATTTCAGAATGTATCTAGTTGTAGTATGTTTTATTTTCGACCCAATGTAATTAAAGTTTGTTTGGGGAATCGGCAAAAAAAAAAAAAAATATGACGCCGTGGGATCCAAAGTGTGTGCCGTCAGCAGGGATGGGCAACAGCGGGCCACCAAGCGGTCGGCGACGGCGTTGCCTCGTCTGGAAATCGGCTGGTGCTCGTTCACCCACATCATTTCACCGCTCTGTGGCTAGGTTTAGGTCGCGGCAGCCACCAATTGGTCCTGATGTAGGGTCTGTCACGGAACCTACAAAGATATTAGATCCGCAGCAATGATACAAAGGAGAAGAGATCATAGCTTCGAAGACAAAGCAATTCAGATGCTAATCTACCGAAAAATCTATCATGTGTGCACGGCATTGTACATTTATATATATTGATAGGATATTGTTGGGGTGGTGTGTGTGTGTGTGTGGGGGGGGGGGAGAACGTATCTGGTGCAAACCAACTCCTCCGTGCAACCGTGCAAACTTCTAATCTAGACCATATAATGTTGATCCAAGGGGTGTGCGGAGGCAGTGGGAAGGGAGATTTGAAAAAGTGTGATTAGCAGCAGGTGGTTAAGTGTAAAATTATCCACGCTACTGTGTCCCTTGGATCAACATCATGTGGCCTAGATTAGAAGTTTGCATGGTTGCACGGATGAGTTGATTTGCACCAGATACGTTCCCTTGTTGGGGGCCTACATTGCAGAAGGTCCTTTTATTAGTCATGTCACATACATTGCCTTATAGGTACAATGAAAAGCTTTGACATTAAGATCACTTATCTAAATATCTGACTTGGTCGATTAACAAGTGTATTTTAGGAATGTCCTCACTACGGACGAAGCTAAACTTCGACATAAAGCAGCATGTAAAAGCACTTCATCTACACACAATCAATAAATATAAGGGCTGAAGGTGGTGACTTCAGCCACAAGTCGAAAGGAAGAAGTAGACCGCCTTCAGCCACAAGTCGAAAGGAAGAAGTAGATGGTTAACGAAAGTTGGAACTTGTGAAGTCAAGAATGCAGAAAAGTACATTACTAACCTGATACCATTTGTAAATGACTTATGTAAAAATAGATGGGCATTATTGTAAATCCGTACAAAGTTGGTTCGTCTCCCCTATAAATAGACGAACAGTACCATGCGTAAAGTACCTTTTGTTAGGTGCTTCAGCTTCGTACCCCTTAGCCTTCGAAACACCTTCGAGCTATCTAGTATGGAGAAGCCGAAGGTATGATTGTAAACTTGTTTCATATGAAAAGGAAAAGGATAAGATGCTAAGACATATGAGATGAGTTCTCATATCTTATTTCATCGTACATCGTGTATTCCATTTGATTACACTTTACCTTCGTCCTTGTCATGATACCGCCCAATTTATAAGAGCACAAGTACCAAAAACATCTGCTTCCACAGTTGTCTACATACTTGAGCCCATATAAACCGGTAGATCGTCGAGCATCACGAAGCACCTCGATAAATCAACCCACAACCAAGATCACAGATCAAGTAAATACACAATCACATACCGGAGTTTTTGGCAACGGAAATGATATTACATAAGTTTAGATGGAGTGAGTACAAAACTTGATTTGAAGAAATATAGCTTGTACAATATAGATGTAACCATAGTTTTGAAATACATGCTAGCTCAGTGACAATTCTCCAGAAATAGCAGGGATGAGAATAACATAGAAGGTCGAGCCCATCGACACTTATCCACCATCATCAGCATGCATACATCTTCACCTGCAACATGGTGGGATAAACTCTGAGTACTCGAATGTACTCAGCTAGACTTACCTGTCCAAAATCAGGAAATAAGAAAGTAAAAGACACCAAGGATCATGCATGGCTTTATCTGGAGCTGGCTCTTTCTTTTGGAAGAGTACAAGAATAAATGTAGTTATTAGCGTCTTAAGGGGCATCATGATAACTAATCATGTTTTAGCATTTTAGTATTATTACCTATTCTGCTGCACATCTAGGTTAGCATCTGATTAGCTAGACGTCGTTTGCCAATTTGGTATGTCTAGTATAGCTTTAGTGATTACTCAAATTCAGCAATTAAGTCATTAATAGACAAGCAAGAGTAACCCCACCCTTAATCATAATTAATCATGTCATCATCATTAATTAATAATAATATAACTGTAACACCCGGATTTTAGGGGTCCAAAACCCGGGCGTAAACATAATCACCAGGTGTGCTGGGACCAAGTCTCACACATATGATGAATAGTGGCACAGGATCGAATGTCACATCTTTATATATAACAGGAGTTCTATACAAAATAAATAATTACATTATAAGGAGACAACGGTCCAGCAACCCAAAGTTGACTGGGAGACGACGACCTAGACCTCTCACGAACTCATCGCAGCATCCTCCATGCGCATCATCCTGCGGTACCTGTTCTTGACCTGTGGGGTGTGTGAGACAGCAAGAGTGAGCTCACATACGTTCATCGCTCAACAAGTTGTGGGGAATAATGTGCATAAACTCGCCAAAGGTGGGAGCTCATGTGAAGTGTAAGGCTTACCAAAGAGGATGGTTGAAGCTGAGCATTGCTTTTAAAGTTGGTCAAAATTTTATTAGCAATTACTAAGTATAAGTAAATACCAACCCAGTTAAATAGTAGAACAAAAGTAATAACTTCACCTGCGATGCAATGCATATGACAAATTGAGTTTAAGTTCCATAATTTAATCATGTGAGGGTCCGAGCTGCTCATGACCGTGAGCACGGCTAGTATACCAGTTTTACACTCTGCAGAGGTTGCGCATCTTTACCCACAAGTCGTGTATCCCATGTCGCCAGGGTTTGCAAGGCCCTTAGACACTTCCGAGGTGAATGGCTAGGGATCCACTACGAGGCCTTTACAAAGTTCCACTAGCTTCCGAAAACCCGCTACAGTTTATAGGAAGATCCAGTGCAGGAATCCCTTGCAGGACCGCCATCGCAGCAAAATCCTCCCGAGGGCCTCCCTACACTGACCTCTCCCCTACTGCCCTTGCCCCTTTCGGGTAAGGTAGTCTTCCACTAGCTTTCCTAATTAATCAGCCAAGGGCGTCCCATTCCACCCTCGTGGTAGCACTGTTTTCCCGGGTGGTTCTCCATGTTCCAATTAACATAATGATCTTAACATGAACCATAAATAACAACTGATAACAAAAGTATAATCATGAATGGTGTATCTCCATACCCAAAACCACATATAGCACTAGCAAGTACTACCCAGAAAGTTCAGTGGTAAACAAGGTATAAAGATAGACAAACTAGGGTAACCTATTGGTTCCCATCAAAATTAACCTATGCAGATCATTATGATTAATCAGAACATGGCTGGGTAAAGAGAAGTGATCAAGGGCACAACTTGCCTGGGCCTTGAGATTCCAGGTACCAGGATGATCTTCAGGTGACTCGTGACCTCACTGCTAGTCGTAGCAATTCAAACAAACAGTGTATAGGCAAAATTAACATTACACCAAACATGTATGCCAAAATACATATTAATAATCTACATAGTAAAATAAGATCACAGGAAAAAGAATTATTAATTTTGGAGTGGTAGATTTTAAGTTATGAATTTCCAAAGATTTTATGCATTTAATATAGGGTTAAGTGAGAAATAAATTTTAATGTGTACTTTATGTAAAAACAGTGGTACTATCTAATAGAGAATATTATTACAAAATTATAGGAACTGAAATGGATTAATTTGGACCAAATATGGATTTTCTATGAATTAAGTAAGATTCTGGAATTATTTTAACAATAGAAATCATTTTCTAATTGAATTTTCTGAATTTCCTCGGATTCTGGACTGGGCACCAAAATTCAGGAACTGCAGGGGCTACTGCGCAAATATCCCAAGGCTCAGTGCACAGCGACAAGGGATGGCGGGTTGATTCCACAAAACCCCGAGGGGTCTTACGCAAAATGGCGCTGCGAAGCGGTATCGGCCGATTTCGACCGCCCGATCTAGAATCAAGGGCCCAGATTAGATTCCCCCCCCATCCGAACCGGTACGGCTCGGGATCCTTGGATTGTAAATGAACGGCTCAGATTTTATGAGGCTTGATCTGCTCTGACCCGCACGATCAAGATCCCACGGCGCGAATTTAACTCGGTCAAAGGGGTATCCTAGAGCCTACCAGAGCCATCCATCAGGGGATCAACGGCCGAAGCCCTGTCTTCTACACCGAGCGCCCAGGGCGGCGGCGCCCGAGCGACGGTGGTGGCGGGTTCGCCGGAGCCGCACCCAAATGCGCACCAGAGCGTAGTTTGCCTATCCAACCGGTGCAACGCAGGGAGGGGATGATGGTGATCACACAGAGGAGGAACTTACTGACGACGGCGAAGCAGGGACAACCGGCCACGACGACGTGCGGCAACACGGCGGAGTGCCAATTCCGGCGACAAATTGCCATAGTCAAGGTCCACCCCGCCCAAATCAAGCACGCACACATCCACCACGAGGCCCGATGAAGCTCCAGGAACCGACATGGGGGCGTCGACGCTGGTATACGCGTGTGTCGACGGTGCGATGCGGCACCACGGCGGAGGAGCGCTGGCGGGTTCTCTCAGGTTGCTCCAAATCACCCACAACGACGCCCAATCTTATACCCGCGAGGGCACCGCAAGGGTCCGCGAAAGGGGGAAACGAGGACCGAGTTCGGAGCTGCTCCGATGATCTCGCGTAGGCTGCGGTCAAATTCGTTGCGTGAAGCGGACTTGGGATAGGGAAGAGTCTGTCGCGTGGGTCCCATGAGCCATTGACGGAACGCGCGCGCAGCGCGGAAAGAAGGCAGGCGCATGTGAGCGGCTGATAGTGGGCCCGGGTTGTCAGCGAGGGTTGCGGGCGCGCGGATGGGAAGGTGAGTTGGGCCGAGCAACGCGGTAAGGCAGTGGGAGCTGGGCCGCACGAGAGTATTCCGGCCCAGGATAGGTAAAATCCCTTTTCTTTTTCTTTTAACCTTTCTAATTTCCTTTCTTGATTCAAATTCAAATGGGATTCAAATTAAATTCAAACTTTTGTGAATAACTTGTCCTCAGTTTGAATAGTATAATTTAATAATATAAGTGTGAAGAATTTTTATTCTGATTTTATTTTATTTTATGTAGTATTTTTCTTAGTTCTTCCCTACTCCTTTTATTTTCTATTTTCCATTTTCCTTTCCATTTGAATTTCAAATCAACACAAGTTTAAAGTTCAAACACTTAATTTGGATACACATATAGAACTTCAGCATAATGTGCAAAAACCTATTTTATATATTTCTTTATTTATTTTAGTTCTTTTAGACAAGCTTTTAATCATATAGTAGAATAATCCCTACTTTATTACTTCTAGGGAAATCAAATTTACATTGTAGACTATATATATTAAGAAATAGCTTAATCCTAATTCTTTTATATATCCCAACCCAAAGGCAATTTAGATTATCTAAGTTTCTTTAATTATGTATTTTTAACCTATTCATGAGTGGAAACTTCTAAATTATGATTATCTTTAAGGAAAGGTGTTTTGATTTAAAATCTTTGAGAATTTTTCCTTGTCTTCACAAGTTTGAACTTTAGGGTGTTACAAATCCTACCCCCCCTTAAAAATAATCTCGTCCTCGAGATTTGTAAGAAAGAGGATATAGGAAGAGTGATTTTGAAATTTAGCTTTTTAGTTTCTAATTAGTTCAAAATCAAGAGTCTCTCTTTTTATTATTAGTAAGTGATAGGAGAGCATGGGTAATATAGGTATGTCCACTTTATTATGTAGGATAGAAGATATCTTTAAAGTATTTATAGGTTTGGGTCAGAAAGAGTAGGGTAAGAAAAGACTCCATCCAAGATTGTGGATCTTGACTCATCTTGGTGACCTCACTTGATCCTTGAAGACTTGAGTTGGTGCTCATCCTTTCTTGATGAAGTTGATCATCTTCTCTGGTCTTGTCTCATTGATTCGGGGTCGGTGTATATCATCAGAGTTTGGGGGAATATGGCTAAGATAGTTATGGATGAAATAGGCTACATGATGTAAGTCAAAATTTGGTTTGATGTCAGGTGGTGGTTGATAGATTTTGCAGTCCATTAAGACTCTATTGATTGGGTAAGTTATGTAACTTGTTATATAGGTTGAGTTGTTGTGTATGGTCAAGTTGATATAAGTCTCCAAATTAGGCTTAAGTGATTTAGGAGTATGGACATATCTTGTGTACCAGCATTAAGTAACTCACACTAGATTAGACCATATTAAATTAGATATGATCTAGATTAGATTGGTATGACTAGATTAAACTAGTTAAGATTAGCTAGATCTACCAGGGTAGAATAAATATTATTTAGGATATGATAGAATCTTTTAAGATAGGATGGATTATATGATATAGGTAGGTCATTGTTCCAGGATGAGTTGGTATAAGACATTAATTTAGGTTAAGATATATTTGTAGAGACAGTGTCTATCTTACATCACCAACTTAACTAACTTGTTAATAACTCACTTTAGATTGGGTCATATTTAGATTAGATAGAATCTGGATTAGGTTGGATATAACTAGATTAGACTAGATAATATCTAATTACTTTGGATTAGATCATGGCTGTTACACTAGGGTGGATAAGTATGCTTATTAGGATAAGATGGATCCATAAAGATAAGATAGAATCTTTTGAGACCAGTTAGATCTATTTAGGATGAGATACAATCTTTTCAAGATAAGATGAGTATCTTTTAAGATGAGATGGATCTATAAGGGAGAACCTTTTAAGATAAGATGAATTGGTTAGAATGAGAGCTTTTTAGGATAAGATAAATCTCTTAAGCTAGATATGTTCCAATGGGGACAATCTAGGTTGTCTAATTATTTTATAATTATATATTTTTTTATACCTAGATGTATATGCAGATGTAATTATGGACATTACTCCACAACCCATCACACTCAATCAAAGATCCAAATCAAACAAGTATCATAAGAACAAACATTCAAGTTCATAGATATCTATAAAAATTAGTTTTGTTTTTGTTCCTAAGAATAGGTCTCCTATTCCTAAAAGTCACTTTAGGTACAGGATTTCAAAGTGTGAAATCCACATTTGTCTTTAGAATTGAAAAGGTAAGAGTAATCAGAGTAAAGCGGAATTAGATGAGAAAAGATTAAGATAAGTTTAGAAAAGAATCAGAGTAGCAAAGGTAAGTAGATAATGGTTGTCCAGTCCTATCTAGGTTTTGTCCTACAGTCAACATTCCTCTGATACCACTTCTGTAACACCCGGATTTTAGGGGTCCAAAACCCGGGCGTAAACATAATCACCAGGTGTGCTGGGACCAAGTCTCACACATATGATGAATAGTGGCACAGGATCGAATGTCACATCTTTATATATAACAGGAGTTCTATACAAAATAAATAATTACATTATAAGGAGACAACGGTCCAGCAACCCAAAGTTGACTGGGAGACGACGACCTAGACCTCTCACGAACTCATCGCAGCATCCTCCATGCGCATCATCCTGCGGTACCTGTTCTTGACCTGTGGGGTGTGTGAGACAGCAAGAGTGAGCTCACATACGTTCATCGCTCAACAAGTTGTGGGGAATAATGTGCATAAACTCGCCAAAGGTGGGAGCTCATGTGAAGTGTAAGGCTTACCAAAGAGGATGGTTGAAGCTGAGCATTGCTTTTAAAGTTGGTCAAAATTTTATTAGCAATTACTAAGTATAAGTAAATACCAACCCAGTTAAATAGTAGAACAAAAGTAATAACTTCACCTGCGATGCAATGCATATGACAAATTGAGTTTAAGTTCCATAATTTAATCATGTGAGGGTCCGAGCTGCTCATGACCGTGAGCACGGCTAGTATACCAGTTTTACACTCTGCAGAGGTTGCGCATCTTTACCCACAAGTCGTGTATCCCATGTCGCCAGGGTTTGCAAGGCCCTTAGACACTTCCGAGGTGAATGGCTAGGGATCCACTACGAGGCCTTTACAAAGTTCCACTAGCTTCCGAAAACCCGCTACAGTTTATAGGAAGATCCAGTGCAGGAATCCCTTGCAGGACCGCCATCGCAGCAAAATCCTCCCGAGGGCCTCCCTACACTGACCTCTCCCCTACTGCCCTTGCCCCTTTCGGGTAAGGTAGTCTTCCACTAGCTTTCCTAATTAATCAGCCAAGGGCGTCCCATTCCACCCTCGTGGTAGCACTGTTTTCCCGGGTGGTTCTCCATGTTCCAATTAACATAATGATCTTAACATGAACCATAAATAACAACTGATAACAAAAGTATAATCATGAATGGTGTATCTCCATACCCAAAACCACATATAGCACTAGCAAGTACTACCCAGAAAGTTCAGTGGTAAACAAGGTATAAAGATAGACAAACTAGGGTAACCTATTGGTTCCCATCAAAATTAACCTATGCAGATCATTATGATTAATCAGAACATGGCTGGGTAAAGAGAAGTGATCAAGGGCACAACTTGCCTGGGCCTTGAGATTCCAGGTACCAGGATGATCTTCAGGTGACTCGTGACCTCACTGCTAGTCGTAGCAATTCAAACAAACAGTGTATAGGCAAAATTAACATTACACCAAACATGTATGCCAAAATACATATTAATAATCTACATAGTAAAATAAGATCACAGGAAAAAGAATTATTAATTTTGGAGTGGTAGATTTTAAGTTATGAATTTCCAAAGATTTTATGCATTTAATATAGGGTTAAGTGAGAAATAAATTTTAATGTGTACTTTATGTAAAAACAGTGGTACTATCTAATAGAGAATATTATTACAAAATTATAGGAACTGAAATGGATTAATTTGGACCAAATATGGATTTTCTATGAATTAAGTAAGATTCTGGAATTATTTTAACAATAGAAATCATTTTCTAATTGATTTTTCTGAATTTCCTCGGATTCTGGACTGGGCACCAAAATTCAGGAACCGCAGGGGCTACTGCGCAAATATCCCAAGGCTCAGTGCACAGCGACAAGGGATGGCGGGTTGATTCCACAAAACCCCGAGGGGTCTTACGCAAAATGGCGCTGCGAAGCGGTATCGGCCGATTTCGACCGCCCGATCTAGAATCAAGGGCCCAGATTAGATTCCCCCCCATCCTGTAATACTCAAGTTGTATACCAAGAGTAATAGAGAGAAAGCTTCTCATTTTGTGTGTCTTATTTGCATCATAAAAAGAGCACCTATGTAATTGAGAGTGACTAAATAAAACAATTACTCTAAAATAAAGAAAAAATGCATTTGTTGGAGTTTTATTGTTTGTGCATTAAATAAAAATAATAACAATATGAAAATGACTAGAAATTGGATTAAGCCCTACATTGAAAACTAGGGTTTAAGAGAAAGAAGAGAAATGAAGATAAAAATAATATAAATATATTTCTAGAATTTGTATTTTTCATTACATAACATGATTAGATAATAAATTTGCACAAGGTTTGAAACTAAATTTGAATTTGAGTTTAAAGTAATCCTTGAAATGGAGAAAGAAAATAAAAAGAAAAGAATAAAACCTCATATGGGCCAGCAACTAACCAATTTGGCCCATCTCTGCTTCATTCGCCTCCCGCGCGGCCCATCAACCCAGGGGAAGCGCCGACAACACGGCCCCACGCGTCAGACGCCGTCCCCGCTCGACTTCCTCTGGATCTCACTGAAATGCGGGGCCCGCCCGTCAGTCTCTCGCCCGCTTGCGCTGTCTCCCCATCACTGTCTCGCGGGGTCCCCTCGTCAGAGCCTCCCTCCCCGAAGAACGCGCGCGTTCCGCCCACTCTCGCTTGCCACTGCCGCATGGGCCCGCGTTCCGCTGCGCAACGCCTCACTTACGTGTGGGACCCAATTGTCAGCATTACCTCCCACGCGTACTCTGACCGGTTCTTCCCCAACGGCGTGCGCGAACCTTGCGGGGGAATCGCGGGCTTTCGGTTGAAGTGGAGGAGCTCGGGGAATAAAGCTACCCTGCGACTACGTCTACCTCTCGCCTTCCTCTATCCATGCGCCGACCCGAGCACTGCTAGCCCCTAAACGCGCCACCACACCGAATCGCGCCGCCGCCGGAGAACCTTGTCGCTGCCGGATCTCTGTCCTCGGATTGGGGACAGGGAGGGCCATCGGTACCTGGGGCAATCGTCCGCGGCCACTGTGGGAGGTCGGGACCTACGGTGCGCGCGCAATTCCTCGCCGGAGGCGCATCGTCGCCGCGGACCCGCCATTCCCCGTGGCCAGGCTCGCCTGCGCAGTAATCCGCGGTGAGAACTCCACCCCTATCTTCACCATGTCAGTCTCATCATGTAGAGCGGGCCAATTTTAGGTTTGGGGCAGGGATTAGCCGGATGGCGTGCCGCCGGCGAGCGCTCCGCCGTGTGATTTGGTGCGCCGCCGCGCTCGGTATCCAGGGTGGGGGAACGGTTGCGCGACGTTGGATTCGCAGTGAACGGCTGAGATGAAGCGCTGCGTTTTCCCTTTGCTCGGATTGATCCACACCGTTGGATCTTCATCGCGCGGATAGGTTTAGATCCCGCGCTAATTAAATTCTTGCCGTAGATCTTTGATCCAACAGTCAACCGAGCGTACCGCTTCGGCGAAATCCCGATCTGATCTGAGCCCTCGGCTGCTGATCCAACGGCCGAGATCTAACCGTAGCCCTTCGCCGTGGTAATTTTTCTAAAGAGCCCCCGAAGTATTTAGATATCAACCCGCAGTCTGCGGTACAGAATTCTGAGTCTAGGAATTTATTCGCGTAGCCCCCTGCGCTTCTTAGGAAATGAGGCCCAGTCCATAACTGTATTAAAACCAGAGAAAATGATTATTAAATAGATTTTTAATAGAAAAATAATTGCTAGAACTTCATAAATTCATAGAAAATTCATACTAGCTCCAAATTGAGCCATTCCACTTCCTGAAATTTTGTAATTTTATCCTCTATCACCTAGAGCCTCTGTTATGTCATGAAAACAGTAAGAAAATTAATTTATCATTTAATCCTATCTCAAACACATTAAATCTTAGGAAATTCATAACTTAAATTCTATAACTCCAAATTCAGTGATTCCAGTTCCTATGATTTCATTCTAATGTGTAGATTTTTACTGTATATTTCATGCATCTGTTTGGTGTGATGTTGATTTTGGCTATACTATGTATGTATTGTGTTGATGCGAGTAGACGAGCAAGCTACTGTGGAAACTGAGGTTCAGCAAGTAGAGATAGCTGAGCAGGAGCTCATTACAGGCAAGTTGTGCCCTTGATCACTTACTTTTCCCAGCCATGTTCTTATTAATTTTAATGATCTGCATAGGTTAATTTTGATGGGAACCTTTATGTACCCCAGTTTTGATTACCTCTATACCTTGTTCACCCCTGGAATATTTTTGGGTAGTACTTGCTATTGCTTTATGTGGATTGGGTATGGAGATTCATTATTCATGATCATTCTGTTATTATTTTGTTATTATTGTTGTTCATGTTAAGATCATTAAATTAATGGGAACATGGAGCGACCACCCGGGAAAACAGTGCTACCACAAGGGTAGTATGGGATGCCCTTGGCTGATTAATTAGGAAAGCTAGTGGAAGACTACCTTACCCGAAAGGGGCAAGGGCAGTAGGGGAGAGGTCAGTGCGGGGAGGTCCCTAGTTGATTTTGCTGCGATGGCTATCAGCTAGGAACCCTTTACTGGATCTTCCCATAAACTGTAGCGGGTTTTCGGAAGCTAGTGGAACTTTGTAAAGGCCTCGTAGTGGATCCCTAGCCATTCACCTCGGTAGTGTCTAAGGGCCTTGCAAACCCAGGCGACATGGGATACACGACTTGTGGGTAAAGATGCGCAACCTCTGCAGAGTGTAAAACTAGTATACTAGCCGTGCTCACGGTCAAGAGCGGCTCGGACCCTCACATGATTAACTATGGAACTTAAGTTTAATTTGTCATTTGCATCGCATTTGGGATTATTTTACTATTACTGTTCTTTATTATTATTAAGGTTTGGTATTTACTTACACTTAGTAATTGCTAATAAAATTTTGACCAACTTATAAAAGCAATGCTCAGCCTTAGCCTTTATTTCATTGATCAGCCTTACACTACATGAACTCCCACCTTTGGTGAGTTCATGTCACATTATTCCCCACGACTTGTTGAGCTATGATCGTATGTGAGCTCACCCTTGCTGTCTCACACCCCCCCACAGGAGAAGAACAGGTTGTTGAAGAGGAGCTGCCTAACACCGAGGAGTTCGATCTGATCTAGGTGGCGTATCTCAGTCGACATTGGCGCCATCGATCCTTAGTTCGTTTCATGTTTATCTTTATTTTGTAATAAGACTTCCGCTATGTAATAAATACTCTGATGTTTTATGACATTTATCTCTATACACTCTGTGATTATATATGTTGTCTTCTTGGCGCATGTATGAGATGCACCCGGCTTTGTTCTTTAAAACCGGGTGTTACAGAAGTGGTATCAGAGGAAATGTTGACTGTAGGACGAAACCTAGATAGAAATGGACAAACCCTTACCTACTTATCTTATTCTGATTCATTCTACACTCACCTTACTCTGATTCTTTCTACACTTATCTTGATCCTGTCTCACCTTCTACTGTTCTACTCTGGTCATTCTTACCTTTTCTACTCTGAGACAAGATGGATTTCAAACCTTGGAATCCCTACCCCTATGACATTTTAAGAGATAGGGAACCTAAGACAAAATTAAAACTATTTTCTCTATTAAAAATGTTGTTTGATTGTGCTGATGCTAAATGTCTGATTTGCTTCTTTGATTGATTGAACTATGGACATCTTAGTATGTACCACCATAAGGTATTGAATTAGCTAGGATATGTAAAATATTAATCTGCTTAGCTAATAAATCCCCCAAAGTAACCTGGTTTGTAAATACCTGCCTTGTCTGCTATTTTCTTACCATATGGTCAATACCAGGAGGGGTGGTGGAATTGACTTGCCTCCTAACCAACACACTCGAAGACAACCTCAGCCACAACCTGCTGGGATGAATCCTCCCAATCCTCCACCAGGCGGAGTTGACCCACTGGTTGCTGCTCAGATGGCGGTGATGCAGCAGATGGCAGATACTATGGCGGATATGCGTGCTCAGATGCAGCAAGAACGCCAAGAGATGCGACAGGAAAGAGAGGATATACGACAGGAGTTGCGCCAGGAGCGAGATGAGATACGCCAGGAAAGGAGGGCGCAACAACAGCAGCTGCAACAGCAAATGCAACAACAACAGCAACAAGTACCACTGCCTCCACCTCCACCACCACCAGTTCCACCCCGAGACAAGCATAGAGAGTTCATGAGTCATAAGCCACCTACATTTGCAAGCTCACCGGATCCACTTGATGCAGACGATTGGTTGAAGTCAATTGAGAAGATGCTGAATATTGCACAATGCACTGATCGGGAGAAGGTCTTATATGCTTCTGGACGTCTGACTGGTCCTGCTGCTGACTGGTGGGATTCGTATACTGCTGCCCATGATGCTGCGGATAATATTACTTGGGCGGAGTTCAGCACACAATTCAGGAACTATCATATTCCAGCTGGTATGATCAAGATCAAGAAGAAGGAATTTCTGTCATTAAAGCAAGGAAGCATGTCAGTCAGCGAGTACAGAGACAAATTTATTCAGTTATCCAGATATGCTCCAGAGGAAGTTGCTGAGGATGAAAGGAAGCAGGAGCATTTCATTGAAGGACTTAATGGACCACTGCAGTATGCTCTAGTTGCACACACTTTTCCATCATTTCAGAGACTGTTGGATAAGGCCCTGGCTATTGAACACAAGCGTGTTCAATTGGGAGATTTGAAGAGGAAGGCTATCTCACAGGGACAAGGTAGCAGCAGTGTTCGTCCTCGCTACAGTTCACCACAGAGTACACCGCCTCGACCAGGAGGACCGCGCCCAGTTCAGCAATCACCGCTGAGGACACCTACTCGACAGGCTACACCCACTGGCACCCCGACGAAGTTTGCAGGACAGAGTACAGGCACTCAATGCTTCAAGTGTGGGAAGATGGGTCATTATGCAAATGTCTGCCCACAGAGGATTGCCACTACTCCAACTCAGAACAAGCAACAGACCCCTGGCAAGGGATATTCTATAGCCAGGGTGAATCAAGTCAGCGTTGATGATACTCCGGATGGAGGGGACCTCGTAATTGGTATGTTTTATGTTAATGCAATTCCTGCAACAATATTGTTTGATTCTGGTGCCACACATTCATTCATGTCTGCTAGATATGCCAACACAAATGAAATACCACTGCTAAATATGAGAAAACCCCTGATAGTAATTACACCTAAAGGGCCTGTTGAGGCGAATCAAATGACACGTAGATTGACATTAACCATTATGGGTAGAGAATTTGGAGCTACTGCCATAATATTGGAGTCAAGCAGTATAGATTTGATACTTGGTATGTCATGGCTAAGGAAGGCAAAGGCCGTTATAGCATGTGGTAGGGGTACCATAGAACTCACTACCACTAAAGGAGAAAGATTTCAAGTTAATATTGCAGTAACCTCCTCATCCATGCGTGCAATGTTCTTTATGCCTGAGGAGTTTGTTGGAGACAACATCCGGGTGGTTAGGGATTTTCCGGATGTCTTTCCAGAGGAGTTACCAGGGATGCCACCCGATAGAGAAGTTGAGTTTGTTATTGATCTCTTGCCTGGAACCGCCCCTATTTCTAAACGGCCATATAGAATGTCCGTAGAAGAGTTGAAGGAACTGAAGAAGCAGTTGACGGAGTTACAAGAGGCTGGTTACATTCGTCCAAGTTCCTCACCTTGGGGAGCACCGGTGTTATTTGTGCAGAAGAAGGATGGATCGCAACGGATGTGTGTGGATTATAGATCTCTTAATGATGTTACGGTGAAGAACAAGTATCCGTTGCCCCGTATTGAGGATTTATTTGATCAGATGAGAGGTGCAAGAGTATTCTCGAAGATTGATCTCCGATCCGGTTACCATCAGATGAAGATTAGACCATCGGATATTCCCAAGACAGCATTCTCGACTCGATATGGACTATATGAGTTTACTGTTATGTCATTTGGACTAACCAATGCACCAGCTTATTTCATGAATTTGATGAATAAGGTGTTTATGGAGTATTTGGACAGATTCGTCGTGGTATTCATCGACGATATTCTTATCTATTCTAAGAATGAGAGTGACCATGAAGAACATCTAAGGTTGGTGCTACAGAAGCTACGAGATAATCAACTCTATGCTAAGTTCAGCAAGTGCGAGTTTTGGATTGGTGAGGTGCCATTTCTTGGACATATTATTTCTAATGGAGGAATAGCAGTGGATCCTGCTAAAGTCAAGGAGATTATGGAGTGGAGAGTGCCCACTACAGTTACGGAGATTCGGAGTTTTCTGGGACTCGCAGGATATTATCGGAGATTTATTGAAGGATTTTCTAAGATTGCTAAGCCGATGACATCGCTTTTGGAGAAAGGAAAAGAATTCAAGTGGGATGAGAAATGTCAAGAGAGCTTTGATCAATTGAAGGAAAGATTGATGTCACCTCCAGTATTGATTATGCCAGATCTGCAGAAGGGATTTGATATTTATTGTGATGCATGCGGCCAAGGACTTGGATGTGTGCTTATGCAAGATGGTCATGTGATTGCCTATGCATCTCGTCAGTTGAGGAAGCATGAATTGAACTACCCCACTCATGATTTGGAATTGGCTGCCGTTGTGCATGCACTTAAGATTTGGAGACACTACATCATGGGAACTAAGTGCCAAGTATACACGGATCATAAGAGTTTGAAGTACATATTCACTCAGAAGGATCTCAACCTGAGGCAACGCCGTTGGTTGGAGCTCATTAAGGATTATGACT
This sequence comes from Zea luxurians, assembly GCA_029449295.1. Classification (NCBI taxonomy): domain Eukaryota; kingdom Viridiplantae; phylum Streptophyta; class Magnoliopsida; order Poales; family Poaceae; genus Zea; species Zea luxurians. Next base: position 20,733,157 of record JAOPSE010000042.1, read on the forward strand.
TGGAGATTCACTATCACCCAGGCAAGGCGAACTTGGTCGCAGATGCCTTGAGTCGGAAGGAGCATGTTCACTCCGCTTTCGTGGTTCAGCTACCTGATGAATTGGCAAAAGACTTTGAGAGACTCAACCTGGGAATTGCCACACATACAGAAGGAGTCACCATTGAAATGGAACCTACCTTAGAGCAAGAAATTCGGAAAGGTCAGATTGGCGATGCTAAGATTCAGGAGATTAAGGATCTTATTACAGAGGGTAGAGGCCCAGAGTTCACGGAGGATGAGCAAGGCACGATATGGTTCAAGAATCGGATCTGTGTTCCCGATATTGATAGTCTTCGGGAAACCATATTGAAGGAGGCACATGATTCAGTTTATTCAATCCACCCTGGGAGCACTAAGATGTACCAAGATTTGAAGCAAAAGTATTGGTGGTATGGATTGAAGAGAGATGTGGCTGCACATGTGGCTATGTGTGATGTATGCCAAAGAGTTAAGGCTGAACACCAGAGGCCAGCCGGACTATTGCATCCACTGAAGATACCTGAGTGGAAATGGGAAGAGATTGGCATGGACTTCATTGTTGGATTACCCCGCACATCTGCTGGATATGATTCTATATGGGTGATTGTGGACAGGCTAACTAAAGTAGCCCACTTTATTCCAGTGAAGACCACTTATTCAGGAGCTAAGTTGGCAGAGTTGTACATGGCACGGATTGTATGCCTGCATGGTGTACCAAAGAAGATTGTGTCAGACCGGGGATCCCAGTTTACCTCTCGATATTGGAAGCAGTTGCACGAGTCACTGGATACGAGATTGAATTTTAGTTCGGCCTACCATCCCCAGACTGATGGGCAGACTGAGAGAACTAACCAAGTACTGGAAGATATGTTAAGAGCTTGTGCTCTTAAGCATGGTGGAAGTTGGGATAAGAGTCTACCGTATGCGGAGTTCTCATATAATAATAGCTATCAGGCCAGCTTGAAGATGTCACCGTTTGAGGCTTTGTATGGCAGAAAGTGCAGAACTCCCTTGTATTGGAATCAAACTGGTGAAAGGCAGTTGTTTGGACCTGAGATTATACAAGAAGCAGAGGAACAAGTTCAGCAAATAAGGGAGAATTTGAGAACTGCACAGTCCAGGCAGAAAAGTTATGCTGATACCCGGAGAAGACTACTTGAGTTTAAGGAGGGAGATTATGTTTATTTGAAGGTGTCACCACTCCGGGGCATGAGAAGGTTCAAAGTCAAAGGAAAGTTGTCCCCTCGCTTTATTGGACCCTTTTTAATCTTGAAGCGAGTGGGAGAAGTTGCATATCAATTGGAGTTACCAGATCATCTCGCGGATGTTCATGATGTATTTCATGTATCTCAACTGAAGAAATGTCTCAGGGTACCTGAAGAACAGTTACCAATGGAAGACCTTAGTGTTCAAGAGGATTTGACTTATGCTGAGTACCCCATCAAGATTTTGGATACTTTGACTCGAGTTACAAGGAATAAGGTTATAAAGATGTGCAAAGTTCAATGGAGCCACCACGGTGAAGATGAAGCAACTTGGGAAAGAGAAGAAGAGCTTCGTATAGATTTTCCCCACCTTTTCCCTAGATCTTCTTAAATCTCGAGGACGAGATTATTTTTAAGGGGGGTAGGATTTGTAATACTCAAGTTGTATACCAAGAGTAATAGAGAGAAAGCTTCTCATTTTGTGTGTCTTATTTGCATCATAAAAAGAGCACCTATGTAATTGAGAGTGACTAAATAAAACAATTACTCTAAAATAAAGAAAAAATGCATTTGTTGGAGTTTTATTGTTTGTGCATTAAATAAAAATAATAACAATATGAAAATGACTAGAAATTGGATTAAGCCCTACATTGAAAACTAGGGTTTAAGAGAAAGAAGAGAAATGAAGATAAAAATAATATAAATATATTTCTAGAATTTGTATTTTTCATTACATAACATGATTAGATAATAAATTTGCACAAGGTTTGAAACTAAATTTGAATTTGAGTTTAAAGTAATCCTTGAAATGGAGAAAGAAAATAAAAAGAAAAGAATAAAACCTCATATGGGCCAGCAACTAACCAATTTGGCCCATCTCTGCTTCATTCGCCTCCCGCGCGGCCCATCAACCCAGGGGAAGCGCCGACAACACGGCCCCACGCGTCAGACGCCGTCCCCGCTCGACTTCCTCTGGATCTCACTGAAATGCGGGGCCCGCCCGTCAGTCTCTCGCCCGCTTGCGCTGTCTCCCCATCACTGTCTCGCGGGGTCCCCTCGTCAGAGCCTCCCTCCCCGAAGAACGCGCGCGTTCCGCCCACTCTCGCTTGCCACTGCCGCATGGGCCCGCGTTCCGCTGCGCAACGCCTCACTTACGTGTGGGACCCAATTGTCAGCATTACCTCCCACGCGTACTCTGACCGGTTCTTCCCCAACGGCGTGCGCGAACCTTGCGGGGGAATCGCGGGCTTTCGGTTGAAGTGGAGGAGCTCGGGGAATAAAGCTACCCTGCGACTACGTCTACCTCTCGCCTTCCTCTATCCATGCGCCGACCCGAGCACTGCTAGCCCCTAAACGCGCCACCACACCGAATCGCGCCGCCGCCGGAGAACCTTGTCGCTGCCGGATCTCTGTCCTCGGATTGGGGACAGGGAGGGCCATCGGTACCTGGGGCAATCGTCCGCGGCCACTGTGGGAGGTCGGGACCTACGGTGCGCGCGCAATTCCTCGCCGGAGGCGCATCGTCGCCGCGGACCCGCCATTCCCCGTGGCCAGGCTCGCCTGCGCAGTAATCCGCGGTGAGAACTCCACCCCTATCTTCACCATGTCAGTCTCATCATGTAGAGCGGGCCAATTTTAGGTTTGGGGCAGGGATTAGCCGGATGGCGTGCCGCCGGCGAGCGCTCCGCCGTGTGATTTGGTGCGCCGCCGCGCTCGGTATCCAGGGTGGGGGAACGGTTGCGCGACGTTGGATTCGCAGTGAACGGCTGAGATGAAGCGCTGCGTTTTCCCTTTGCTCGGATTGATCCACACCGTTGGATCTTCATCGCGCGGATAGGTTTAGATCCCGCGCTAATTAAATTCTTGCCGTAGATCTTTGATCCAACAGTCAACCGAGCGTACCGCTTCGGCGAAATCCCGATCTGATCTGAGCCCTCGGCTGCTGATCCAACGGCCGAGATCTAACCGTAGCCCTTCGCCGTGGTAATTTTTCTAAAGAGCCCCCGAAGTATTTAGATATCAACCCGCAGTCTGCGGTACAGAATTCTGAGTCTAGGAATTTATTCGCGTAGCCCCCTGCGCTTCTTAGGAAATGAGGCCCAGTCCATAACTGTATTAAAACCAGAGAAAATGATTATTAAATAGATTTTTAATAGAAAAATAATTGCTAGAACTTCATAAATTCATAGAAAATTCATACTAGCTCCAAATTGAGCCATTCCACTTCCTGAAATTTTGTAATTTTATCCTCTATCACCTAGAGCCTCTGTTATGTCATGAAAACAGTAAGAAAATTAATTTATCATTTAATCCTATCTCAAACACATTAAATCTTAGGAAATTCATAACTTAAATTCTATAACTCCAAATTCAGTGATTCCAGTTCCTATGATTTCATTCTAATGTGTAGATTTTTACTGTATATTTCATGCATCTGTTTGGTGTGATGTTGATTTTGGCTATACTATGTATGTATTGTGTTGATGCGAGTAGACGAGCAAGCTACTGTGGAAACTGAGGTTCAGCAAGTAGAGATAGCTGAGCAGGAGCTCATTACAGGCAAGTTGTGCCCTTGATCACTTACTTTTCCCAGCCATGTTCTTATTAATTTTAATGATCTGCATAGGTTAATTTTGATGGGAACCTTTATGTACCCCAGTTTTGATTACCTCTATACCTTGTTCACCCCTGGAATATTTTTGGGTAGTACTTGCTATTGCTTTATGTGGATTGGGTATGGAGATTCATTATTCATGATCATTCTGTTATTATTTTGTTATTATTGTTGTTCATGTTAAGATCATTAAATTAATGGGAACATGGAGCGACCACCCGGGAAAACAGTGCTACCACAAGGGTAGTATGGGATGCCCTTGGCTGATTAATTAGGAAAGCTAGTGGAAGACTACCTTACCCGAAAGGGGCAAGGGCAGTAGGGGAGAGGTCAGTGCGGGGAGGTCCCTAGTTGATTTTGCTGCGATGGCTATCAGCTAGGAACCCTTTACTGGATCTTCCCATAAACTGTAGCGGGTTTTCGGAAGCTAGTGGAACTTTGTAAAGGCCTCGTAGTGGATCCCTAGCCATTCACCTCGGTAGTGTCTAAGGGCCTTGCAAACCCAGGCGACATGGGATACACGACTTGTGGGTAAAGATGCGCAACCTCTGCAGAGTGTAAAACTAGTATACTAGCCGTGCTCACGGTCAAGAGCGGCTCGGACCCTCACATGATTAACTATGGAACTTAAGTTTAATTTGTCATTTGCATCGCATTTGGGATTATTTTACTATTACTGTTCTTTATTATTATTAAGGTTTGGTATTTACTTACACTTAGTAATTGCTAATAAAATTTTGACCAACTTATAAAAGCAATGCTCAGCCTTAGCCTTTATTTCATTGATCAGCCTTACACTACATGAACTCCCACCTTTGGTGAGTTCATGTCACATTATTCCCCACGACTTGTTGAGCTATGATCGTATGTGAGCTCACCCTTGCTGTCTCACACCCCCCCACAGGAGAAGAACAGGTTGTTGAAGAGGAGCTGCCTAACACCGAGGAGTTCGATCTGATCTAGGTGGCGTATCTCAGTCGACATTGGCGCCATCGATCCTTAGTTCGTTTCATGTTTATCTTTATTTTGTAATAAGACTTCCGCTATGTAATAAATACTCTGATGTTTTATGACATTTATCTCTATACACTCTGTGATTATATATGTTGTCTTCTTGGCGCATGTATGAGATGCACCCGGCTTTGTTCTTTAAAACCGGGTGTTACACATCCGAACCGGTACGGCTCGGGATCCTTGGATTGTAAATGAACGGCTCAGATTTTATGAGGCTTGATCTGCTCTGACCCGCACGATCAAGATCCCACGGCGCGAATTTAACTCGGTCAAAGGGGTATCCTAGAGCCTACCAGAGCCATCCATCAGGGGATCAACGGCCGAAGCCCTGTCTTCTACACCGAGCGCCCAGGGCGGCGGCGCCCGAGCGACGGTGGTGGCGGGTTCGCCGGAGCCGCACCCAAATGCGCACCAGAGCGTAGTTTGCCTATCCAACCGGTGCAACGCAGGGAGGGGATGATGGTGATCACACAGAGGAGGAACTTACTGACGACGGCGAAGCAGGGACAACCGGCCACGACGACGTGCGGCAACACGGCGGAGTGCCAATTCCGGCGACAAATTGCCATAGTCAAGGTCCACCCCGCCCAAATCAAGCACGCACACATCCACCACGAGGCCCGATGAAGCTCCAGGAACCGACATGGGGGCGTCGACGCTGGTATACGCGTGTGTCGACGGTGCGATGCGGCACCGCGGCGGAGGAGCGCTGGCGGGTTCTCTCAGGTTGCTCCAAATCACCCACAACGACGCCCAATCTTATACCCGCGAGGGCACCGCAAGGGTCCGCGAAAGGGGGAAACGAGGACCGAGTTCGGAGCTGCTCCGATGATCTCGCGTAGGCTGCGGTCGAATTCGTTGCGTGAAGCGGACTTGGGATAGGGAAGAGTCTGTCGCGTGGGTCCCATGAGCCATTGACGGAACGCGCGCGCAGCGCGGAAAGAAGGCAGGCGCATGTGAGCGGCTGATAGTGGGCCCGGGTTGTCAGCGAGGGTTGCGGGCGCGCGGATGGGAAGGTGAGTTGGGCCGAGCGACGCGGTAAGGCAGTGGGAGCTGGGCCGCACGAGAGTATTCCGGCCCAGGATAGGTAAAATCCCTTTTCTTTTTCTTTTAACCTTTCTAATTTCCTTTCTTGATTCAAATTCAAATGGGATTCAAATTAAATTCAAACTTTTGTGAATAACTTGTCCTCAGTTTGAATAGTATAATTTAATAATATAAGTGTGAAGAATTTTTATTCTGATTTTATTTTATTTTATGTAGTATTTTTCTTAGTTCTTCCCTACTCCTTTTATTTTCTATTTTCCATTTTCCTTTCCATTTGAATTTCAAATCAACACAAGTTTAAAGTTCAAACACTTAATTTGGATACACATATAGAACTTCAGCATAATGTGCAAAAACCTATTTTATATATTTCTTTATTTATTTTAGTTCTTTTAGACAAGCTTTTAATCATATAGTAGAATAATCCCTACTTTATTACTTCTAGGGAAATCAAATTTACATTGTAGACTATATATATTAAGAAATAGCTTAATCCTAATTCTTTTATATATCCCAACCCAAAGGCAATTTAGATTATCTAAGTTTCTTTAATTATGTATTTTTAACCTATTCATGAGTGGAAACTTCTAAATTATGATTATCTTTAAGGAAAGGTGTTTTGATTTAAAATCTTTGAGAATTTTTCCTTGTCTTCACAAGTTTGAACTTTAGGGTGTTACAATAACCATTCTCGTGGTTCTCATGGTGTAGTTCTTACTACAATGAGATAGCTCAAGTCAACTGCTCACTATCCAGGAGCGATGGCGATTCGAATCGATTACTGACCAACTAGCAGGGTATTCCTAACACAAACCATACCCACAGTACTTCGTGAGATACAGTCACCACCATACTCATTCTAGTAGCAGCCTCGCTGCACATCGTGGATTCCACATGGGCCACCATACCCAGGGATAGCCCAACTACCAGAGGGTTAGGGCGTACCATCCACCATGGGTCATCTCGTCGTATCTCCGTCACTCCTCAACCACACCAGTAGGTGCACCGCAAGGTCGAATCCGGCTAGAATAGTATTCTGGCTTCACGGTCGGAACGAGTTATCCGGCTAGCTAAGTTATTAGGCATAAATTCAACATGACTCAAGGGACCACAACGGTACGATCCTTAATCGACACAGACGGGTATAAGTAGACACCAAGACCTCCATGCCTTGTGTTTCCTTATCTTCATCTCATCAGATCTCATATTAACTTTATATTGTCCATTGATATTTTCAGATGACTTTACCCAAATAAAGCATAAGGTAACCATAGTACCTTGCAGGTGACAGAAAATCACCTGACTTCTAACATCTAAGCAAACCTAAGCATTTAAGTGTACTTAAATTACCAGGTGACAAGGATATGGATAAGCAAAGGGAATCAAGGGTAAATGCAGCATGTTTCCAAACAACTTCTACAACCTAATGCAACAATCATAGGCAGGTAGGTGAATAAAAACAATTACTGCAAACCATGGGACATAGATGACGGGGCTTGCCTGGAATCAAACACTACGTTAGTGTTCTGTTAGACGATGCCCGCTTGATGAACGTCTCTTTGATCGGTCCATCGTCTTTGTGTTTGTCTCCAACATCACGTCCTTCATGTCCACATGTTCCACATCTATCGTACCTAATGAGATGCATGGTGCATATGTATGAGCACAATGAAAAGCGGCACAATATGGATGATGCTATGTGATAGTAAAGTAAGCACACATAGCAATACACTACAACACTCATACACAAGCGTCATCTAATTCTAAAACATAGGACATGCAAATCTAATATCGCTTAGGACATGGAATACTCGACCTATACTTAACTTAGTGTGCACGCAAGCATAACATGGAAAACACTAACTTGAGTGTAACACTACAAGTATTCATCAATCAAGAACTAATTAAATCTGCTTAGCCAAACAAAGCAAGTTCAAGCGATTAACTATGCATTTGCAGATTCTGGACAGCAACACAACACATACTTGTTTTGGCCATAACTCGAGATTAAACAACCAAAACATGTGATTCAAAACTTTCTGAAAAGCTAATAAAATGGTCTACAAAACATTTATGAACATCACAGGCTGTTTCAATACCTAACAAAGTCAAACAGTACAAAGAATGTGCAGCTGTCTAGATTTGGACAGATTCAGACCACGTACTTCAAACATCTATAACTGAAGATTTAGACCACCAAAAATAGTGATCCACAACTTTCTGCAAATCTTATGAAATATACTAAAACTTTCTTATAATTACTAAGAGCTGATTCTAGGAATAATTTAGTCGAACAGTGTAATCTTTAAAATCTGGACAGAACTTGGACAGATTCTGACATTGGACTTGTAAGGAGCATAACTCCTAAACCATCAGACCTATGGTTGTCAAATTTTAACACAAGCAAGATAATAAAGTTATCTACAACTTTTCTATATAACACTACTACAGAAAATATAATTTAGTTCATCGAACAGACAGCACAGCGAAAATTGTACTTGCAGCCCAAAACAGCAACTATTCGTTTTAGTTCCTATTTAGTCGCTACAGTTATCATATTCTCAGTACTTAGAATACTCTAACACTTTATCACTTATTAGAGTTAAAACCACACGGCAAACACTAACAATCCACTCACTAACTATATTAAATCAATTGGAGCACTAGTATCACTGAAATATAAGTAGCAAGCGCATATATCACATGCTACCTACTATACTTTGCTCACTTATTAGGGAAACACTAACCACATTGTAGTTATAAACTTTCTTAGTTAGAGAATGACATCAAAAGACTAATAAGGATTAAGCTCACATTTTAGGACACCAAGAGCTACAGTGTGGCGAGAACTAATTAACCAATTCTATAAACATAGAATGCAATACTCACTAAGGCAAGACACCACTTCTCTGCACAATAAATCATCACAGGCGACAGATAACATAACTCATCGGTTAAGCAATTAAAGTGCTTACTCCTCTATCGCAACCAAGACACGACACACAATTGAAAGGGAAATGTGCCCTTGGGCCATTTCTATAAGTGTTTTGGTGATTAGATGCTCAACACATATTGATTTAGTTCTTATGTGCTAACTAAGTGAGAAGTGCAACTCAATGAAAAAGGTATGGTTCTAAACTTAGTAAATTGTTTTTGAATGCTAACATGTTTATCTAAGTGCTAGAAACAGTGTCAAGAAAAGAAGAAAAGAATTGGAGAAGAAATGGCTCAGGACAGCCAAAACCAGCTACAGCCTGGCACACCGGACTGTCCGGTGGTGCACTGGACAGTGTCTGGTGCCCCAGGCTGGCCTGCGGCGAACTGGCCGCTCTCGAGAATCGGCGGGGCGACGTGGCTAAAAATCATCGGACTGTCCGGTGGTGCATCGGACTATCCGGTGAGTCAGAGCCGCCCGAGCCAACGGTCGGCAACGGAATCAGCGGGCGACACGTGGCCTACGCCAACGGTCGGTTGGGCACACCAGACTGTCCCGTGTGCACCGGACAGTGTCTGGTGCGCCAACGGGACCACCGGCCCAACGGTCGGATGCGCCAAATAAGGAAGGAAATCGAGCACCGGACAGCTATAGGATCTATCTGGTGGCGCACTGTACTGTCCAGTGTGCCACTCGACAGAAGACAGGAATTGCCTTCCAAGTTGATCTCTAACGGCTCCTAGCTGCCTTGGGGCTATAAAAGGGACCCCTAGGCGCATGGAGCAACATACCAAGCATTCTCTAAGCATCTAAAGACATCTAGACTCAGCCTCCACACATTTAGATTGTTGTGTTAGTGATTTGAGCTCCGTTTCAGTTGTGAACTCCCTGCGCCATGTTTTGAGCTCAAGTCTTGACTTGTGTGCGTGTGTGTGTGCTGTGGATTGAGTCTTGTGTGTGTTGCTTTTCCCTCCCTTACTTCTGTGCTTCTTTTGTGATCATCATTGTAAGGACGAGAGGCTCCAACTTGTGGAGATTCCTCGCAAACGGGAAGAATACTCAAAAAGGAAAAGACAGTGGTATTCAAGTTGATCATTGGATCACTTGAAAGGGGTTGAGTGCAACCCTCGTCCATTGGGACGCCACAACGTGGAAGTAGGCAAGTGTTACTTGGTCGGACCATGGGATAAAAATCGCGTGTCCCTTGTGTTGCTTTTCTCTGTTATTGTTTTGTTCGCAAGAGATCGCTTCATAACAACTTGATTAACTCGCACTAACATTTCTATAATCAAGTTTGTGGCTATTTAGTGTTTGATTTATCAAGATCACCTATTCACACCCTCTTTAGGTGCTCTCAATTGGTACTAGAGCCGTACTCTTCATCCAAGGGACTAACCGCCTGAAGAGATGGATCCTAAGGGTAAGGGGATGGTGGTCAACGACAAGGAGAAGGAGTTCCTCTTCAACAAGCCAAGAGACGACAAGCCCACTGATTCAGGATCGAGTCACAAGAAGAGGGACGGGAAGAAGAAGAGGCGCATCAAGAAGATCATTTACTATGACAGCGACGCCTCCTCTTCTTCACCAAGGGATGACGACGACTCCTCATCCAAAAGAAAGACGGTTAATCAAAACTACTCTGATTATTCCCGTATTCCGTATAATTCAAATGCCCATTTACTTTCTATCCCTCTTGGAAAACCCCCACACTTTGATGGAGAGGATTACTCATTTTGGAGTCATAAAATGCGTAGTCACCTATTTTCTCTCCATCCTAGCATTTGGAAATTATGGAAAATGGGATGCATTTTGATAGTATGGATAATCTTGTGTTTATAAATGAACAAATTCATAAAAACACCCAAGCTACTACTGTTTTGCTAGCATCTCTTTGCAGGGATGAGTACAATAAAGTGAGTGGCTTGGACAACGCTAAGCAAATCTGGGATACTCTCAAGATATCACATGAGGGTAACGACGCCACCATGATCACCAAAATGGAACTGGTGGAAGGCGAGCTGGGAAGGTTCGCAATGATTAGGGGAGAGGAGCCAACACAGACCTACAACAGGCTCAAGACCCTGGTCAACAAAATCTGAAGCTACGGAAGCACAAGATGGACGGATCATGATGTCGTCCGACTCATGCTTAGGTCATTTACTGTTATTGACCCCCATCTTGTCAACCTTATTCGTGAAAACCCCAGGTACACCAAGATGACGCCTGAGGAAATCCTTGGCAAATTTGTGAGCGGGCACATGATGGTGAAGGAGGCGCGATACGTGGATGATGCACTAAATGGTCCACTACCCGTCTACGAGCCGCAGCCTATTGCTCTAAAAGCAACCAGCAACAGGGAGGCGCTACCGAGCAAGGTAGCACAAGTGGAGGCTGCCGGGCTCAACGAGGATGAGATGGCGCTTATCATCAAGCGTTTCAAGACCGCGCTAAAAGGACGCAAGGTGTAACACCCGGTTTTATGGGACAAAGCCGGGTGCATCTCATACATGCGCCAAAGAAGACAACATATATAATAACAGAGTGTATAGAGATAAATGTCACAATAATCAGAGTATTTATTACATAGCGGAAGACTTATTACAAAGTAAAAGAATAAATATAAAACGAACTAAGGATCGTCGGCGCCAATGTCGACTGAGAAACGCCACCTAGATCAAGTCGAAGGCCTCAGTGTTAGGCGGCTCCTCTTCGACCACCTGTTCTTCTCCTATGGGGGGGGGTGTGAGACAGCAAGAGTGAGCTCACATACGTTCATAGCTCAACAAGTCGTGGGGAATAATGTGGCATGAACTCACCAAAGGTGGGAGTTCATGAAGTGTAAGGCTGATCAATGAAATAGAGGCTGAAGCTGAGCATTGCTTTTATAAGTTGGTCAAAATTTTATTAGCAGTTACTAAGTGTAAGTGAATACCAAACCATAGTAATAATAAATAAAAGTAATAATAAAATAATCCCAGATGCAATGAAATGACAGATTAAGTTTAAGTTCCATAAATTAATCATGTGAGTGTCCGAGCCGCTCATGACCATGAGCACGGCTAGTATACTAGTTTTACACTCTGCAGAGGTTGCGCATCTTTACCCACAAGTCATGTTACCCATCTGCCAAGAGACGGCCAATCCCATACACCTCTACCGAGGAGGCGAGGCAGGGTAACAGTATGAGGCCTTTACAAAGTTCCACTAGCTTCAGAAATCCCGCTACAGTTTATAGGAAGCTTCAGTGCAGGAATCCCTCGCCTGACCGCCATCGCAGCAAAATCAACCCAAGGACCTCCCTACACTGACCACTCCCCTACTGCCCTTGCCCCTTTCGGGTAAGGAAGACCTCCACTAGCTTTCCTAGTTAATCAGCCAAGGGCGTCCCATTAAACCCTTGTGGTAGCACTGTTTTCCCGGGTGGTCGCTCCATGTTCCCATTAATTTAATGATCTTAACATGAACAGTAATAATAACAAGATAATAACAGAATAATCATGAATAGTGTATCTCCATACCCAATCCACATAAAGCAATAGCAGGTACTACCCAAAAATATTTCAGGGGTGAACAAGGTATAAAGATAACCAAAACTGGGGTAACATAAAGGATCCCATCAAAATTAACCTATGCAGATCATTATAATTAATAAGAACATGGCTGGGAAAAAGTAAGTGATCAAGGGCACAACTTGCCTTCGATGAGCTCCTGCTCAGCTACTTCTACTTGCTGAACCTCAGAATCCACAGTGGCTTGCTCGTCTACTCGCATCAACACAATACATACATAGTATAACATAAATTAACATCACATCAAACAGATGAATAAAATATACAGTAAAAATCTACACATTAAAATAAGATCATTGGAACTGGAATCATTAAATTTGGAGTTATAGATTTTAAGTTATGAATTTCCTAAGGTTTAATATGATTAAAATAGGATTAGATGATAAATTAATTTTCTAACTGTTTTCATGTCAAAACAGAGACACTAAATGATAAAGAATATTATTACAAAATTTTAGAAATTGGAAAGGTTCAATTTGGAGCTAAAATGAATTTTCTATGCATTTTACAAGTTTCTAGATTTGTTTTTGTATTAAAAACGAATTTCTAACATTATTTCTCTATTTTTAATCCACTCTGGACTGGGCCTCGATTTCCAGAAAAGTCAGGGATCACGGTGAAAGAATTCTCAAGACTCAGGGCACTGGCGATGGATGTCGGGTTGATTACCTAAGACTGTGGGGTCTCTTTTGCAAATTGCACTAGCCGAAGGGGTACGGTTCTCTCTGAGCCGTTGGATTAGAAACCAAGGGCCCAAATCAAAACCGATAGCTAATCGATCCGCTTCCACCGAACACCGTTGATCCCCCGATCTACGATCACTATTTCAAATAAGCCAGATCTAATCCGATGCACACGCTACGGAATCAACGGCTCGGATCTAAAAACCTAAACTGGTATTCTCCCTTTTTAATCCCGTCCATCCGTTCTCCATCCAATGGCAGACTTTGGCTGAGTGAAAAGAAGTGTGTGCGCCCTAATCTGAGCCACCCATGAGCCGATCCACGGCCCCAGATTCATCCCTAACCTTCTACCAAGATCGACCATGGCAGCCACCACACCAGGCATAGCGCCATGATCGCCCATGGACGACCGGCCCCCCAGTGTTCGAATTCAACTGATAATCCCCGAAATTAACATGGAGGCTACTACGGACTCGAGAAGGAACAAAGCGCCTTTAACCACCCCGAGCTAATGCGATTTCACCACCTGCAGCGGCAACCACGCCACACCAATACCGGTGAGAGGTGTCCCATCTCGCCGAAGCCCGGAAGCTCAATTATGGCACCTACACGTGCGGCGAATGCAGGGGAAAATTTGTGGCACATACCGATGGTGCACCGTCGCTGATTTCCATGGTCTCCCGGCCGCGCAGCGGTGCCATCAGCCAACGGTGAGTCGGCCCGAGTGTTCGGCTGCGCCACCCGTCGATTAACTCTCCGCCGCACCTTACACGGATCAATCCACTCCCGAGAGGCACGGATGGGCCGATTACTCAACACTGGCGATGATTTCCGATGAGGGCCCCAAATTCCTTCCACGATTCTTTACGGCGAGCGATGACTCTGGTCGGTGGCTTTACAGGGGCGCCCAAACCTTAAGGTCAGAAGGCCGCGCCATGCGCGGAGGCCGTTGGGCGCGGATTCAATGGAGGCGACCGCGACGCTCAGTTGAGATCGGGTGGAGCGCGACCGAGCTTCCAGGCGGAAGAACAGTGCGGTTCTGTTGCAGTCGAGTGAAGGGGATGCTCCTAACGTATGGGTCCCGCATGCAGACTCCCAGTGCAGACTAGTGTGCGGCGCGTAGGGCGCGAAGTGCGGCTATCGAGGTGGACCCGCCTGCCAGTGAAGTGAGCACGGGAGGGAAAAGGAGCTGGTGTCTAGGCCGCTCGCGCTGAATGGGCCGCACCAGAAAATAGAGGGTGGGCCAGATTCCAGGGTTTAGGCCCATTACACCATTCCCCTTTCTTTTTCTTTATTCTTTTCTCTCTTCTCTATTTCAAAAATTAAATTTGAATTCAAACTTAAATTCAAACTTCTGTGGCCCATCACCACACTTATATTTGTGAAATTAGGGGTGTTAATTCCATATACCTCTATTTATATATATATATTGTTTATATTTTCATAACCTTTAACTTCTTCCTTATTTCCAACCCTAATCTCAATTTAGGGTTTTAATCAAACTTCAAATAATTATTACCTTATTATTTTTATCCTCATTATTTTATTTAATGCACAAACATATAAAACTCCAACAAAATGCACTTTCTTTTATTTTAGTATCATTGGTTTAATTTAATCATCCTTGATTTTATGTATGCTCTTTTCATGATGCAATTAAGGCACATAAAATGAGGAGCTCTCTCTATTATTCTTTGTATACAACTTTAAGTATTACAAATCCTACCCCCCTTAAAAATAATCTCGTCCTCGAGATTTAAGAAGATCTAGGGTAAAGTTGAGGAAAATCTATACGAAGCTCTTCTTCTCTTTCCCAGGTTGCTCCATCTTCTCCATGGTGACTCCATTGCACTTTGCACATCTTTATCACTTTATTCCTTATAACTTGAGTCAATGTATCAAGAATCTTGATCGGATACTCCGTGTAAGTCAAATCACCCTGAACACTGAGCTCTTCTATTGGTAACTGTTCCTCAGGGACACGATGACACTTCTTAAGTTGAGACACGTAAATTACATTATACACATCAGATATATTATCAGGTAGCTCGAGTTGATAGGCCATCTCTCCAACTCGCCTAAAAACTCAGAATGGTCCAATATAGCGAGGGGGCAATTTGCCCTTGACTTTGAATCTCCTCATTCCACTAAGTGGTGACATCTTGAGGTACACATGATCACCTTCCTCAAATTCCAGTGGTCTTCTTCTATTATCAGCGTAGCTCCTTTGCCCGATCTGAGCTACCCCCAAATTCTCCCGAATTATATGAACTTGTTTTCCTGCCTCTTGAATAAGTTCGGGTCCAAAGAACTGTCGTCCCCTAGTCTGATCCAATATAGAGGAGTCCTGCATTTCCTGTCATACAGAGCCTCAAACGGTGACATCTTTTAGACTGGCCTGGTAACTATTATTATATGAGAACTCAGCATAAGGTAGGCTCTTGTCCCAACTACTACCATGATGAAGGGCACAAGCTCTCAACATGTCTTCCAATACTTGATTAGTCCTTTCAGTCTGTCTATCAGCCTGAGGTAGACCGAACTAAAATTCAACTTCACATCCGTATTCTCATAAAAACTTCTCCAAAATCTGGGGGTAAACTATGATCCTCTTATCCAAAACGATCTTCTTTTGTACTCCATGTAGAGACACAATTCGAGCCATATATATGTGACGAAACCTTCCAAGTCATTAGGCCCACCTACAGTTGTCCTTATCTAACAGACATCAGACAACCCTGTAGATGTTCCTGAACCACTTGACAGGTTCGGTATCTTTTCTTACCTTTCCAGGAACGTTTCACCCGTCTTGCAGACATTACAGAACATCGGAGATATCGGAAAGCGGAAGTGATTACATAAACTTACATTTATTTTAAAAGTAAGATCAAGTTGCTTATTACAGACCAGAAATATAAACGAGTGCTGCGTAGTATTATTACATAACCAAGGGAGGCAAAAACTCCTCCCGATAAGTTTTTACATAAAAGTTTTTCTTATGGAGGACCATGTCCTCCCGCATCTTCACTCTTGCTTTTCCTCATGAGGAACCACCTTGGTACAGAAGCAACAGAAATCTGCTACTTCCTCACCTAAAAACAACGAGGGAATAAACCCTGAGTATGGAATTACTCAGCAAGTCTTACCCGACTAAAGAAAAGACTCTTAAGGGTATGCTGGTTATAAGGGAGTCAAAGTAAGGTATCTCAAGATCAATGACTCTGTTGTTGCATAAATGCGTACTAAAAGTGGATCCTTAAAATTCCAGTTTTATTGTCAAGTTTGGTAAACTTACCTACATCTAGAGTTCTTTCTAACCTAGTTCAAACACTTATCCTGAACTAGCCAAGTTCTTAATCCATCCTTCATCTTTACTGGAGTTCTACGTATAGGGCAGTGACCAAGTCTTCATAACCGCGAAGGTACGGCGATCCGAATCGATTATACTCAGCTGAGGATCTCCGATCACACGACATATGTAGCACTTAACCCTTGCATATGTCAACCCGCCATCGGGTTTCTTAAGACTAGATCAGGTTCACGCAAACCGAGGCATAGATACACCACCGTCCAGCCTCTTGCTATGGAGGGTACACGCTACTCTTGCCACCGCTCCACGCCCATTTCGTGTTATCTTGTTCTGGCCTTAGTCTGCCCGAGGCAAGGCTTACCCATGACGAGGCATGTGACCAGTTAAAGGGTCCTCAGTCATCAAGCCTACATCGACACGGTCCTTAATCGACGCAGACGGGGACACTACACCGAGACTCTCTTCTCGTGCAAGTCACCCGCCCAGTCTTAGCTTAATCATTTCAAAACCCAAAGCTTGGTACCTGACAGAGGTACATCTTTTCTGATGTTGAACCCATTACGACCATAATGGATCCATCATCAAGTTTTATTTTCAAAACATCCCTCCCACTTTGCCACTCATCATTTTGTAAAACAAAACCTTTTGTTTGGCTAGAGCAATACTAAGCATAATAAAAACCTTTTGTAAAACAGGGTATCAAGGAAGGTAATCAAAGATCAAGGAAGGTAATGCAGGAATTGTTTAAGCATTCAACTCCTATCACCTAATGCATCAATCAAGTGAGAAAGATTTTAAATTCATCAAGGAAGGTGGCAAATGCACCGGGGCTTGCCTTCGTTAGTAGGTGAGTCAGGCTCAGGCCCGCAGATGTCAAAGTAAAGACAAGATCCTGCCTGAGAGTCCGAAGGTGGTGGTGCCTTTTCTTCACTCACTTCAACTTCTTCTTCGTTTTCTAAACATAACCACATATATGTATAAGAATGAATGCCATGTAATGCTCATGAGAGTGCAAAGATAATAAAAACTTATTATCTAAGGTCTTGAATACAATTTTCCTTCACGGAACTCCGAGAACTTAGGGTTTCCGGAGTCAGTAAAGTAGTTCATAGAGCAGGGGGGTTTAGGTTCTAAGTATCAAACAAGGTCCAAATCAACCCAAATTCTACCCAAGGCTTCTAAATAATGTATAGAGCTTATGTAAAAAGTTTGAGCAATTTTGGGATTATTATCTATTTTCTAAAAATCCAGAACCAATACTTTAAACTTACTTTAAATGCCTTAAAATTCCTCATTTTCTCTAAAAATCATAAAACTATTTTTATTAAATTCTAGGGAAAATAAGAAGTCTAGGAAAATTGGTTTCACAATTTTAGGATTTCTCTACCATTTTCTATAGGTTTTCAAAGTTCTCCTGAAAAAGAAAAAGGAAAAGACTGAATAGTATTGGGCTCGTTTCAGCCCAGTGGCCCAGTCCAGAGGGGAAAAGCGCACGCACACATCCGCGCCCTGGCGATTTTGCATAAAGACCCTCAGGTTTCTGACTAACCGAAAACGAGCTTCTTCACTATTCCTATGTGTCGCTGACAGATTACAAATAGGACCTCCACCTTCTATTCCCTTGCACGGTGAAGTCCCCGATGGCGTGGAACACGGCCAAGCTCCGACGAGCCGTTAGGACCGGCCGATTGGGGCAACGGCAAGGTTCTCCGAGTTACTAACACGAAATTAGAGCTACCACGATCATTTTCCCCAACCCAATTTCATCTATGGGCTACGGGTTTGCTCGGGCCACGGTGACCGAGAGTATTACGGCAAGACAGCCGTGTTCCCGGCGATCCCTGGTGGTTCGGTTCAATTAAAGGGGTCGAGGAGTTTGCGGGGTACCTAAGGATGCTAGAACAAAAAACAGAGGGACGCGAGCTAACCGGAATTAAGCTGGCCGCGGTGAGCTGTTCTTGACGGCGGCGGAGACCAAATTGGGGGGAATTGGAAATTCGCGCGTGCTGGTGGATGATCGAGGGTGGGAGCGAGTGCTATAGCTTCGGGATGACTTAGCGCAGTTGCCCGAGCCATCAATTTATAGGAAGCTTCGTCGGTGGCACTCAATTTGATCGAACAACGCGGCGGCCGGAGATAAGAAAGAACTCTGGCACCGTGGGTGCGTGTCCTCAGTCGTGGCGAGCTCACCGGTGATGATTTAACGGCCGTAAAGAGTCACGGTGACGCGACAGAGGTGCTCGGATACGTGGCGTAGGGCCGAGCGACGGCGATCACCGGCGTGCTTATCTGCTCAAGCCCCACGGCAGAGGGGGGGAAGGGTTCACCGGAGTGGCGTACAGCGCATGGCTTTTACCGAGCGGTCTTATCTGGTCACCGGCGACGTGAATCGCAACGGCGGCGGCGTGAATCTTGGCACAGAGAGGTCGCCGGCGGTGAAGATCCATCGCTGGCAGTCTGATCTTTATCAGGCTACTGTACCATGGGATCGCCATTCACTCCGTCTGACAGCCAAACTTGGAGCGAGATTTTCTCTTAATTTCTAATGACAACACAAGTCAAGCTCTGCAGCAAAATTGTAGAGCATTATACCAACTACAACATTGCTATATGGTGTTGTCACAAAAAGCCAGCAAATCATGCATAAACTTGGGCTTGAAGTTGATGTCAGTCCACTATTAGCCTGATTTCAGACTTTTAGCAGTCTGACAGCCCACTTTGGAGCATGATTATCTTCAATTTCTTCTTAACAACTGAGCTTACATTCTTAAGCAAAGTTGTTCTCCTTAGTTTGGTCTACAACTTTGATGTGGTGACCTAGGGCAAAAACCCTAGAATTTAAAAGTTGCAAGGCTCCAAAGTTGAGCCTATTACCTGAAATTCAGACTTAGTATAGAACTCAATTGAGGTCTATTTTGCAATTAAGTCCAAAACTCAGGGTTTGGCTTGTAAATTCACATATGAGTGACCCAAATGGCTTAAGGTACTTATTTAACTTGGTTTTTGCACTTTAGTCTAAAAGTGGACTAATTTTGCACATAGGTCCCTAGGGTTTGGTTTTAGGGTTTTCCAGGGTTCTAATTAGGGTTTTTGGTATCCCAGGGGCATAAATGTGATTCAACTTTATTCTTGGGAACATTTTATGACTATTCCCCTAAGGCTTTTAGGTTTTCTCAATTTGGGTTATGTCTTACCCCTTTAATCCCTATTTAGGGTTAAGTTCCCTACCCAGGGTTCTATTTGCAAAATGCTGTAACAATACAACTTGTTTGAAATTTTTACCTAGTAAATGCACTCTAGGTGTGTCAAACATATGCAATGCCATGTTAATGATGCCATGCTCAAGTTTTAGTTATAGTAACACCAGGGGTGTTACAATATAACTCTACCAATTGAGATCCCTTATAGGTAGTCTTGACCGGAATGAAACGAGCCACTTTGGTCAGTCTATCCACAATAACCCATATAGAACCATAACCTTTCTAGGTGCGAGACAATCCAGTAAATAAATCCATACCAATCTCTTCCCACTTCCAGTCGGGTATCTTAAGTGGGTGTAGTAGTCCAGCTGGCCTCTGGTGTTCAGCCTTAACTCTTTGACACACATCGCACATAGCCACATGTGTAGCCACATCTCTATTCAATCCATACCACCAGTACTTCTGCTTCAAATCCGGATACATCTTAGTGCTACCAGGGTGGATAGAGTAATCAGAATCATGAGCTTCTTTCAATATAGTCTCACAGAGGCTATCAATCTCCGGAACACATATCCGATCCTTGAACCATATAGTACCTTGCTCATCCTCCGTGAATTCCGAAACTCTACCTTCCGTAATCAAATCCTTAATATCTTGAATTTTAGCATCACCAACCTGTCCTTTGCGGATTTCTTGCTCCAAAATAGGTTCCACATCAATAATAACTCCTTCAGTGTGAGCAACTATCCCCATGTTAAGTCTCCTGAAATCCTCAACAATCTCATCGGGTAGCTGGGCAACTACAACTGAATGAACATGCTCCTTTTGACTCAAGGCATCTGCAACCAAATTTTCCTTGCCCGAGTGATAGTGAATCTCCAAATCATAATCCTTAGTAATCTCCAACCAAAAAGCCTAGGAAATTCTTATCTAAAAAGTCTTGAGTTTCCCATGTAGCCTCTTCTTCAGAATGTTGGTTCCACTGTATCTTATAGAACTTGAGAGTTTTTCTCCGGGTAACCCTGTCCCTTTGATCCAAGACTCGAATAGGGTGCTCAGAATATGTCAAGTCCGGTTCAAGGATAACATCTGTTACTTCAATAGTTCGATCGGGAACCCGAAGACACTTCTTCAATTGTGACACATGGAACACATTATGTATAGCAGACAAAGTTTCGGGGAGCTGCAGTCAATACACCACTGGTCCACATTGCTCAAGTACAGGGAATGGACCAATGTACCTGGGTGCAAGCTTCCCTTTAACCCCGAAACGTGATACTCCCTTCATTGGTGAAACCTTCAGGTAGACATTGTCCCCTTCAAGAAAATACAAGGGCATTCGCCGTTTGTCTGCATAACCCTTCTGACGAGCTTGGGCTTTCTTCATATTATGAATTATCTTCTGAACCTTTTCTTCGGCCTCTTTCACCATATCAGGCCTAAAGAAGTACCTTTCTCCAGGTTCAGACCAATTTAGCGGAGTGCGACAACGTCGTCCATATAAAGCTTCGAAGGGTGCCATCTTGATACTTTCCTGATAGCTATTATTATATGAAAACTTCACTAAAGGCAAACATTCATCCCATTTCTGTGAGAAGTCCAGAACACACGCCCGCATCATATCTTCAAGTATCTGATTAACCCTCTCAGTCTATCCACTTGTTTGGGGATGATAGGCCGAACTGTGGAGTAGCTTAGTACCCAGGGACTTATGATGTTCTTCCCAAAATTTGGATACAAATTGGGATCCACGATCCGACACTATAGTCTTTGGAACACCGTGCAAACTGAGAATGCGAGCAATGTATAATTCCGCATAGGTGATGACAGGATATTTTACTTTAACCGGGAGGAAGTGGGCGATCTTGGTAAGTCGATCAATGATAACCCAAATAGAGTCATACCCTTTTGCGGTCCTGGGCAATCCCACAATGAAGTCCATACTTATGTCTTCCCATTTCCATGTCGGTATTGGTAGAGACTGTAATGGACCGGCAGCTTTCAAATGTATGGCTTTAACACGTCTGCAGGTGTCACACCTAGCCACATAGCGCGCAATCTCGATCTTCATTTTTGTCCACCAATAATGTTGTTTCAAGTCTTGGTACATCTTAGTGCTTCCGGGATGAATAGAATAACGACTAAGATGCGCTTCATCAAGGATTTGCTGGCGGACCTCTTCATTCTTTGGCACCACTATGCGGTTGTTAAACCATACAATACCTTGATCATCTTCTTTAAAACATTTGGCTTTTCCGGCCCTTATTTTCTCACGAATGTGTTTCATACCCTCATTATTTCTTTGAGCATCAACTATCCTGCGTAAGAGGACTGACTCCAGCTTTAGCTGACTCAGAGTTCCATTTTGGACCATTCCCAGGTTTAGCTTCTCCATCTCCTGACATAATGTGTTGTCAGAGGCCTTCACCATAAGACAGTGACAGGAAACCTTACGGCTCAGTGCATCTACCACAACATTGGCTTTGCCTGGGTGATAATGAATTTCCAGTTCATAGTCCTTAATAAGCTCAAGCTATCGCCTTTGCCTCATATTCAACTCTGACTGGGTGAAGATATACTTCAAGCTTTTATGATATGTATAAATATGACAGATATTTCCCAGCAGATAGTGACGCCAAATCTTTAGGGCATGAACCACAGCAGCTAGCTCCAGATCATGAGTTGGATAATGTTCCTCATGTCGGCGTAACTGCCTTGAAGCATATGCAATTACTCGGCCTTCTTGCATTAATACACAACCGAGCCCACTGCCTGATGCATCACAATATACATCAAAGGGTTTGGTGATATCCGGTTGAGCCAATACCGGAGCAGTGGTTAATAATGTCTTCAATTGTTCAAAAGCTTCATTACACTTGGAAGACCAATGGAATTTAATATCATTCTTCAATAAACTTGTGATTGGCTTCACAAGCTTAGAAAAATCTGGTATGAATCTGCGGTAATATCCCGCCAGTCCAAGGAAACTTCGGACTTGATGAACAGTGGTTGGGGGTTTCCACTCCAAAATGTCCTTGACTTTGCTGGGGTCTACCGCAATCCCCCTGGCAGATAGAACATGTCCCAAAAATTGAATTTCCTCCAGCCAAAACGTGCATTTGCTGAACTTGGCATACAACTGATGTTCCCTCAGGCGCGTTAACACGATCCGTAAATGTTGAGCATGCTCCTCTTCATTCTTTGAATATATTAGAATATCGTCAATGAAGACCACCACAAACTTATCTAGCTCGTGCATGAACACCGAGTTCATCAAATATGTGAAGTGGACCGGAGCATTTGTTAACTCGAAAGACATTACCAGATATTCAAACAACCCATACCGCGTAGTGAATGCGGTTTTTGGTATATCCTCGGGCTGAATACGGATCTGATGATAGCCCGACCTAAGATCAATTTTGGAGAATACCCTCGCCCTGATTAGTTGATCAAACAGAATGTCAATCCTCGGAAGAGGGTACTTGTTCTTGATAGTGACCTCATTCAGGGGTCGATAATCCACGCACATCCGTAAGATTTGATCCTTCTTTTTGACGAATATGGCTGGACAACCCCATGGCGACGAGCTTGGCCGGATGAATCCTTTCTCTAGGAGATCTTGTAATTGAATCTTCAATTCTGCCAACTCATTTGGAGGCATACTGTACGATCTTCGAGAAATGGGAGCCGTACCGGGCTTTAACTCAATTACAAACTCTACATCCCTTTCAGGTGGCAATCCCGGCAAATCCTCGGGAAAGACATCGGGAAACTCGCACACTACCGGAATATCCTTGATTTCCGGTACCATGACTTCATAAACTCTGCCAGTAGTTTTGTTTGGAATGGGGATGGGCAAGAGAATTTCTTCTTGATTATGACTCAACCTGATGGTTCTTTGATCAGTATTGAGTGTTGCTTTATGCTTGGCCAACCAATTCATACCCAAAATGACATCTATATCTTGGCCTTTCAGAACGATCATATTGGTAGGAAAGTCCCGTCCAGCCAATGATACGGGCACTTGATAGGCCACTTCTCTAGTAAAGATTTGTCCCCCAGGTGAGTGAATTTTAAACCCCTCTTTTGATTCATGGCATGAAATGTGATGTTGCTCCACAAATTTCTTGCTAATGAACGTATGCGAAGCACCAGAATCAAAAAGAATGACTGCAGGATGATTGGCCACGAGGAACATACCCATCATTACCGGCTCTCCATCCGGTGTAGTGGCCACTTGTGTATAATATACGCGTCCCGTCTTCTTGATATTTTTGCCCTTAGTATTTCCCTTGACTTGAGATGAATTCCCCGATCCTTGCTGATTAGTTGACTGGTTCTGCTTGGGATAGGGGCAATCTTTGATGAAATGCCCAGACTTGCCACAATTGAAACATCCGGTTGAGGAGCTAGGCAAAGCAGGGAATCGAGTGCCTGGGGCACCCGGCTGACTTGGGGCAGTGGGGGCATTATTGGGACGAATAATTATTGGCTGCTTGATAGGGAAGGATGGTGCACGTGAACGATTCTGGTTAGAAGGCCGGAGAACAAACCGTTGCCATTTTACCGGGCCCTGACTAGGCATATCACCTCCAAATCCCTTAGATTTTCCGACACCTACATACTTCGCTTCCACAGCCAAGGCTGTACTGACAGCTCTTCCATACGTAAGATCTATGCAGGTTGCCATTTTTCTCTGCAGTCGATCATTTAGACCTCTCATAAAACAATTCATCTTTTTCAAATCAGTGTTCACTTGATCGATTGCATATTGTGACAGATGATTGAACTTATTGAGATACTGATTAACAGTATTCCCTCCTTGCTTTAGCTTCATGAATTCTTCTTGCTTCATGTGTAGAACACCTTCGGGTATATAATGCTCGTGGAAGGCCACCTTGAATTCTTCCCAGGTTATTTGATGATTGGCCGGTTGAACGGCCACGAAATTTCCCCACCAAGTGCTGGCAGGGCCGCGTAGTTGCTGGGCTGCAAATAAAGGCTTCTGGGTCTCCGAACAACGTAGAAGTCCGAATTTTTGCTCAATAACTCGAAGCCATTCATTGGCTTCTAACGGATCTTCAGCTTTAACAAACAAGGGTGGACGTGTCTCTAAGAAGTCCAGGTAAGAAGTTTCGCGGGGGCCCTGTTGATAACCCCGCCCACCTTGCTGCTGGAGCTGTTGGCTCGCCATTTCTCTCAGAAAGCGGGTATTATCAGCGGTCGCGTTCACTAAGGCGGCAATCGCCTCAGCCAGTGTGGGAGGAACAGGAGGTGGATTTGGAGTAGATTCCCTTCCACTAGAGGGTCCAGCTGCATCCTGGGATCGGGTCTTGGACGGCATCTGTGGCAACAAACATTTGAACACAAATATAATATGCCAAAGACAAAACCATCCAATTTACATTACCAAAAGAGTAATGTACAAACTCGATTTTACAATAGGATACATTACCCAGTATGCAATAGCATTACCTATTATACAATACTACAATACACTACTTCTATTTCTACAACTATACCACTATTCCTGCTTTTGGTTTTTCCTGGCAGCCTCGTCGTCGGGTGTGGGAGACCATTCATCGACCAGCCTCATAGAAGGAGGGGGCTTAAAAAGGTCTAGCTCACCACCAAACGCTTCTCCCGCAACGTGCGAGGGTCCGGCTTCCGACCCGACAGGATCCATAGGGGCACTAGGATGTAGTTGCGAATACAGTACATGGACTTCCTCATGTAGGGTATTGCAATACGCCTGCAGGTTGTCAATGGCAGAACTAAGTTCCTCGACTCGGGCTCGAGCCTTTGCTGCCTTAGCCCAAGCCACTGAACGAGACTGTACCGCCCAATCGAGCGCTAAATCCCGATCAGCAAGCTGATCCTGCAGACGGCGGATGTAACTCCTTAATTCGTTTATCCTGTCGCCATCCGCGACCCACATACTGGTCCTGCGTTGCAGTTCCGTTTGAAGCTGATTCACACGGGCTTCGAGATCCCCAATTGGATCGTTGCTTCCGCTACTACTATCCTCATCCCGCGGGGCAAGTTGATGACGAGGTACTCCAATTGGGCCTGTTGACTTACGTGCGGTCTTCCTCGTGCGCGGCGGCATTTCTCTAGGGGAAAATTTTATTAGTATAATTCTTAGCATGATGCATGTGTAATTACAGAATCAACCTTAGTTGATTCATACCTTCTATACATTGCACTCCTCCTATCTGGTCTTTCATATAGATTCTTCAGATATGGGGGATAAGAATAGAAGAAATTTTTCTAGGTGAGTTTTTAGAAAATCCTTTTGAAAATGCCTCATAATATCTGCAAAGAAGGGCTACGCTCCGATACCAGCTGTGACGGAACCTTCCAAGTCATTAGGCCCACCTACAGTTGTCCTTGTCTAACAGACATCAGACAACCCTGTAGATGTTCCTGAACCACTTGACAGGTTCGGTATCTTTTCTTACCTTTCCAGGAACGTTTCACCCGTCTTGCAGACATTACAGAACATCGGAGATATCGGAAAGCGGAAGTGATTACATAAACTTACATTTATTTTAAAAGTAAGATCAAGTTGCTTATTACAGACCAGAAATATAAACGAGTGTTGCGTAGTATTATTACATAACCAAGGGAGGCAAAAACTCCTCCCGATAAGTTTTTACATAAAAGTTTTTCTTATAGAGGACCATGTCCTCCCGCGTCTTCACTCTTGCTTTTCCTCATGAGGAACCACCTTGGTACAGAAGCAACAGAAATCTGCTACTTCCTCACCTAAAAACAACGAGGGAATAAACCCTGAGTATGGAATTACTCAGCAAGTCTTACCCGACTAAAGAAAAGACTCTCAAGGGTATGCTGGTTATAAGGGAGTCAAGGTAAGGTATCTCAAGATCAATGACTCTGTTGTTGCATAAATGCTTACTAAAAGTGGATCCTTAAAATTCCAGTTTTATTGTCAAGTTTGGTAAACTTACCTACATCTAGAGTTCTTTCTAACCTAGTTCAAACACTTATCCTGAACTAGCCAAGTTCTTAATCCATCCTTCATCTTTACTGGAGTTCTACGTATAGGGCAGTGACCAAGTCTTCATAACCGCGAAGGTACGGCGATCCGAATCAATTATACTCAGCTGAGGATCTCCGATCACACGACATATGTAGCACTTAACCCTTGCATATTTCAACCCGCCACCGGGTTTCTTAAGACCAGATCAGGTTCACGCAAACCGAGAGCATAGATACACCACCGTCCAGCCTCTTGCTATGGAGGGTACACGCTACTCTCGCCACCGCTCCACGCCCATTTCGTGTTATCTTATTCTGGCCTTAGTCTGCCCGAGGCAAGGCTTACCCATGACGAGGCATGTGACCAGTTAAAGGGTCCTCGTTCATCAAGCCTACATCGACACAGTCCTTAATCGACGCAGACGGAGACACTATACCGAGACTCTCTTCTCGTGCAAGTCACCCGCCTGGTCTCAGCTTAATCATTTCAAAACCCAAAGCTTGGTACCTGACAGAGGTACATCTTTTCCGATGTTGAACCCATTACGACCATAATGGATCCATCATCAAGTTTTATTTTCAAAACATCCCTCCCACTTTGCCACTCATCATTTTGTAAAACAAAACCTTTTGTTTGGCTAGAGCAATACTAAGCATAATAAAAACCTTTTGTAAAACAGGGTATCAAGGAAGGTAATCAAAGATCAAGGAAGGTAATGCAGGAATTGTTTATGCATTAACCTCCTATCACCTAATGCATCAATCAAGTGAGAAAGATTTTAAATTCATCAAGGAAGGTGGCAAATGCACCGGGGCTTGCCTTCGTTAGTAGGTGAGTCAGGCTCAGGCCCGCAGATGTCAAAGTAAAGACAAGATCCTGCCTGAGAGTCCGAAGGTGGTGGTGCCTTTTCTTCACTCACTTCAACTTCTTCTTCGTTTTCTAAACATAACCACATATATGTATAAGAATGAATGCCATGTAATGCTCATGAGAGTGCAAAGATAATAAAAACTTATTATCTAAGGTCTTGAATACAATTTTCCTTCACGGAACTCCGAGAACTTAGGGTTTCCGGAGTCAGTAAAGTAGTTCCTAGAGCAGGGGGGTTTAGGTTCTAAGTATCGAACAAGGTCCAAATCAACCCAAATTCTACCCAAGGCTTCTAAATAATGTATAGAGCTTATGTAAAAAGTTTGAGCAATTTTGGGATTATTATCTATTTTCTAAAAATCCAGAACCAATACTTTAAACTTACTTTAAATGCCTTAAAATTCCTCATTTCCTCTAAAAATCATAAAACTATTTTTATTAAATTCTAGGGAAAATAAGAAGTCTAGGAAAATTGGTTTCACAATTTTAGGATTTTTCTACCATTTTCTATAGGTTTTCAAAGTTCTCCTGAAAAAGAAAAAGGAAAAGACTGAATAGTATTGGTCTCGTTTCAGCCCAGTTGCCCAGTCCAGAGGGGAAAAGCGCGCGTCCGCGCCCTGGCAATTTTGCATAAAGACCCTCGGGTTTCTGACTAACCGAAAACGAGCTTCTTCACTATTCCTATGTGTCGCTGATAGATTACAAATAGGACCTCCACCTTCTATTCCCTTGCACGGTGAAGTCCCCGACGGCGTGGAACACGGCTGAGCTCCGACGAGCCGTTAGGACCGGCCGATTGGGGCAACAGCAAGGTTCTCTGAGTTACTGACACGAAATTGGAGCTACCATGATCATTTTCCCCAACCCAATTTCATCTATGGGCTACGGGTTTGCTCGGGCCACAGTGACCGAGAGTATTACGGCAAGACAGCCGTGTTCCCGGCGATCCCTGGCGGTCCGGTTCAATTAAAGGGGTCGAGGAGTTTGCGGGGTACCTGAGGATGCTAGAACAAACAACAGAGGGACGCGAGCTAACCGGAATTAAGCTGGCCGCGACGAGCTGTTCTTCACGGCGGCGGAGACCGAAATTGGGGGGAATTGGAAATTTGCGCGTGCTGGTGGATGATCGAGGGTGGGAGCGAGTGCTATAGCTTCGGGATGACTTAGCGCAGTTGCCCGAGCCATCAATTTATAGGAAGCTTCGTCGGTGGCACTCAATTTGATCGAACAACGCGGCGGCCAGAGATAAGAAAGAACTCTGGCGCCGTGGGTGCGTGTCCTCAGTCGTGGCGAGCTCACCGGCGATGATTTAACGGCCGTAAAGAGTCACGGTGACGCGACAGAGGTGCTCGGATACGTGGCATAGGGCCGAGCGACGGCGATCACCGGCGTGCTTATCTGCTCAAGCCGCACGACAGAGGGGGGGACTGGGGGGTTCACCGGAGTGGTGTCCAGCGCATGGCTTTTACCGAGCGGTCTTATCTGGTCACCGGCGACGTGAATCGCAACGGCGGCGGCGTGAATCTTGGTGCAGAGAGGTCGCCGGCGGTGAAGATCCGTCGCTGGCAGTCTGATCTTTATCAGGCTACTGTTGTGGGGGACAGATATCCCCCGGGTCCACTGGAAAGGTAAAAGACCTCACTAAAGGCCCAAGGGCCCAATAAATCGTAAGGTCACCTTCATGGGCCTGGGGAGGGACAATCAGTAAAGCAGATCGTTATAAGGCTAGATCGACGCAAGTCCAGATGGCCCCACAACATTGAGCAAGAAACCACAACATAAGATCCGACTTTCCCGCGCTGGAGCCCCATGCAGCAGAGCCAGGCGAGGATAGGTCGGCTGAATCATAGGAAGATAGAATCAAACAGTTCACTATCCTTTAGGCGCACGTTGTTATCATATCCATATGTATTGCCCCACGGTCGAATATATAAGGCCCAGGGGGCACCCCTTCAGAACGATCGATTCCAACTCTACACTACCCAGCCATCTACCTCAACCCTCCACGTTCATGCTCTAGAGAACTACCTTGTAACCCATTACACAAAGCATCTTCGCCAGGACATAGGGTGTTACGCATCTCTAAGCGGCCCAAACCTGTAAACATTGTCTATTGTCTCTCGTGCGTCTGGCATGAACTATTTTGCTATAGTCGGCGACACCATCCTACTCCTAAAAACACCTCGAGGGGTAACCCTGGGTGTGCGGTCGGACCCAAAACACCGACAGCTGGCGCGCCAGGTAGGGGGTGTGTCGACGATCTGAGCTAGCTCAATGGCCGTCACGTTCCACGACAAGATCACCTTCCGTCCCGAATCCACGTTCTGCTTCGGAACGATCTCGTTCGTAGCAGACGAAGAGGGAACCCTACACCGCATTGCAGATCCGCCAAGAAAGAAGTCTCCCCCAACAAACTCCGAGGATATCGGAAAAGCGCAACCTCCAGCTCTCCGAAGGAAGATCGCCATGACAGCCATGCTGTTCTACCCCGACGTTCTTTTCATCAGGAGAGTGGAGTCGCCTCCTGTCTCCGACGACGAGCCGACCGCGCCTGGGGAAGAACCACCTCAGCGGGAGTCCCGTCGACGAAGAAACTGGCGCCGAAACATCCGGCGACATCACCAAGCCAGAGAACGGGATCCGGAGCAGCCTGTCTCGCGAGATGAGGTGTCGGAGATGGGAGAAACTCCAGAAGAACGCGTCTTCAGAGAACGAAGGAACTCCCGACGACGTGATCGTCGACGAGCTCAGGAACAAGCCGAGCAAGACGCAAGGCAGCGCCGAGAAAATCCAATCTTCGGTCGCAACCTGAACCCCGACTTGGCCCGGGCCATGAACACGCCGAGTGAAGTCGGAGGAGTACTAGCTCGGATAGCTGACGGACTCCCTCGGACTCCCTATGCAAAGGGCTATCGACGCCTGTTCACCCAAGCCGCCAACCATCTTCTACCTCTCGCTCACCCGCCGAACGACTTGCGACACGCCATCAACAGTCGCCGAGACGCGCGGAGCTCCATCAACGCTTCGCGTGAACGACGGCATGAGAACGAGATCCGCCGCCGAGAAGAGTACAATAGGGATCATGGCATCCCAACTCGGAGTCAAGCCACCAGAGCCGAATCAACGACGGCCTCGATTGGTGGAACTACCTGGGGACGGTCGAGGAACCACAACAACTACTCCCCTCCTCGGGACAGGCATCATCCCCGATGATAAGAGGACACATGCGGGGTGTCCGCCCTTACTCCACGCCTTAGGGCCATTCAATGGCCCCCTAACTTCAAGGTATCCAATGTCGATAAGTATGAACCTAAGCAGGATCCAGGAGGCTGGCTGGCCGTCTACACCACCGCCGCTCGAGCCGCCGGAGCATCTGAAGACGTGATGACCGCGTACTTACCCATTGTCCTCGGGCAAGACGCACTGCAATGGCTACGACATCTACCTCAACACTGCATCAACGACTGGAGCGACTTCAGTCGGTGCTTCACTGCCAATTTTCAGTCCCTCTCCGACAAACCGGTGCAACCATGGGACCTCAAATCCATCAAGCGCCGGGGGGACGAAACTCTCCGATCATACCTCAAAAGGTTCCAGACCATGAGAAATCGTATCCCCGAGGTCACGGAGGCGGCCGTGATCGAAGACTTCTACAGAGGATCCAATGACTCGGCCTTCGTCCGAGCCATACTACAGAAGGCGCCAACTACCTCCGAGGAGCTGTTCCGGGAAGCCGACCTCTACATCACCGCCGACGAGCGAGCCCAGGACCTCATCGGAGGAGTGAAGCCCGCACCGGCAGCGCCACGACGTGACACGAACCAGCAACCTGACAAACGCTGGGAGAAGAGACCGCGCGAAGAGGTGCATGCCGCCGGACCACCTGCCTCTCGCGCCCGGGGAGGACCTCGCGGAGGCGAGCGCACGCTGGACAACATCCTCGACGCCCAGTGCCCATACCACAAGGACATGCGCCACACCCTTCGGAACTGCCGGGACTTCAAGCATTCCGTCGGGCACGGCCGACCCTTCCAACCTCTACCTCCTCCTCCGCCGTGGGGAGGACCAGAAGAACCATGACAACCCCAGCAGCAGGAGGAGGGAGGAGGAGGAGCTTTCCTGCACGTTGATAGGGAGGTCAACGTCATCTTCGGCAGACACGGATCGCAGGAGAACAAAAAGCAGCAAAAGCTCAACGATCGCCAGATACTGGTGGCAACCACCGGACCACCCGCTCCGTACCGATGGTCGGAGCACCCAATCACCTTCACTCGGGCAGATCAATGGCTCAACTTCGACCACCCGGGCAAATACCCGCTCCTCGTCGATCCGGTGATCCGAGAGAGCAGGGTGAAGAAAGTGTTAGTGGACGGGGGGAGCAGCATCAACGTCACTTTCCCCCAGACACTCCGAGGCTTGGGAGTTCACCTCAAAGAACTCCACGAGTCAGACACTCCTTTCTTCGGCATCGTGCCGACTGAGGGGGAATACCCGCTGGGCCACATCTACATGCCCGTCATCTTCGGAACTCCGGAGAACTACAGAACCGAGTTCCTGAGGTTCGAGGTAGCAAACTTCGACTGCGGGTACAACGCCATCATTGGAAGGCCGGGATTGGCAAAGTTCATGGCCGTCCCGCATTACACGTACATGATATTGAAGATGCCGGGACCACAAGGAATCATAACTGTGCGTGCTGACCTCCAAGGCGCCGCAGAATGTTTCCGAGTGGCCATCCAAGCAGCCCTCACCACTAAACCGTCGGCAACTTCTTCGATCCAGGCAAACTCTAAGCCTGAGGAAGACCATACGGCACCGGCGAATGAAGCTCAAGCCGCGACCTCTATGCGGCCGACTGAAGAAACTAAAAGGATCAATCTGGGGTTTGCTGATGAACGCAAGAATGCCATCATCAGCTCTAGCCTGGATGATAAATAGGAAAGCGCGCTCGTCCGGTTTCTGCAAGACAACCGAGACGTATTCGCATGGCAACCTACGGATATGCCGGGAGTCCCGAGAGAACTGGCCGAGCACAAACTGAAGGTCTACCCCCAAGCAAGACCGATCCAGCAAAAACTACGTCGTTTCACGCCCGACAAGAGAGAGGCCATTCGCGCTGAGCTGGCCCGCTTGGTCGCGGCTGGGTTTATCAGAGAGGTGTTACATCCCGAGTGGTTAGCCAACCCTGTTCTTGTACTCAAAAAGAATAAAGTGGATTGGCGCATGTGCGTCGACTATACTGATCTCAACAAACATTGTCCGAAGGATCCCTTCGGGCTCCCAAGGATAGATCAGGTGGTAGACTCCACCG
The DNA here is from genome assembly GCA_029449295.1 of Zea luxurians. Classification (NCBI taxonomy): domain Eukaryota; kingdom Viridiplantae; phylum Streptophyta; class Magnoliopsida; order Poales; family Poaceae; genus Zea; species Zea luxurians. The sequence continues at coordinate 20,765,938 of JAOPSE010000042.1, forward strand.
CTGGATGTTCTGTGCTGTCTTTCCTGGATTGCTATTCCGGATACCATCAGATCAGCTTGGCAAAGGAAGACGAGGAAAAAACGGTGTTCATCACTCCGTTTGGTGCTTTCTGTTATACCTCCATGTCGTTCGGCCTCAAAAACGCTAGAGCGACTTATCAGAGAGCCATTCAAACATGCTTAGCTGATCACTGGGGCAAGCGTGTGGAAGCCTACGTAGACGACGTGGTGATCAAAATGGAGAACTCGGAAAACTTCATCGAAGACTTGCAGCTGGTTTTCAACAGTCTACGGCAGTATCGGTGGAAGCTTAATCCCGAAAAATGTGTTTTTGGGGTACCAGCAGGGAAGCTACTCGGATTTATTGTCAGCCACCGGGGAATTGAAGCTAATCCGGAAAAGATTGAAGCTATCATGAAAATGGAAGCTCCACGATCACAAAAGAAGGTTCAACGACTTACCGGATGTATGGTAGCTCTGAGCAGATTTATATCCAGGCTGGAAGAAAAAGGTTTACCGTTTTACAAGCTACTCAAGAAGGTGGACAAGTTTCAGTGGACTTCAGAAGCGCAGGAAGCCTTGGACGCACTGAAGAAATTCTTGACAACCCCACCAGTACTGAAACCACCACGGCGAGCCGCATCAACTGAACCAGCTGAAGATCTGCTGCTATATATTTCTTGCACGACTCACGTGGTAAGCACCGTGTTGGTAGTCGAGCGAGCAGAAGAAGGACATGCTTACCCTGTGCAACATCCTGTTTATTTCATCAGTGAAGTTCTGGGTCCCTCGAATGAAAAGTATTCTCAAGTGCAGAAGCTATTATACGCAGTACTTCTAACTGCCCGCAAGCTACGTCACTACTTTGATGACCACAAAGTCATAGTAGTCACCGGTTTTCTGATAGGGGATATTCTCCACAATAAGGAAGCCATTGGCCGAATAGCTAAGTGGGCCTGTGAACTGGGATCTCATGACATCGAATTTTGATCTCGTACTGCCATTAAGTCCCAAGCATTGGTTGACTTCGTATCAGAATGGACTAAACAGCAAATACCAGAGAACCCAGAAACTGCAGAAGTATGGAGGATGTATTTTGATGGCTCGCTGAAGCTGCAGGGAGCAGGCGCAGGAATTCTCTTCATCGCACCTGGAGGCGAACACCTCAAATACGCCCTCCAGTTGTTATTTCTAGCCTCTAACAACGCAGCCGAGTATGAAGCTCTGATCCATGGACTAAACATCGCCATATCATTGGGCATCAAGAGATTTATGGTATACGGAGATTCTCTGGTGGTCATAAGCCAGATAAACAAAGAATGGGACTGTTCGAATGATTCGATGGGAAAATACTGCACTGCCGTCCGGAAACTAGAAGACAAATTTTAAGGCCTAGAATTTCATCGTGTAGAAAGAGATCGAAACACGGCAGCTGATGTATTGTCCAAGTTAGGATCCAGTCGAACCCAGGTCCCACCCGGAGTCTTTGTACAAGAAATACCCCAACCAAGCATCTCAATGGATCAGGCCGAACAGTGTAACATCGTGAATCAACCAGAGTCAGACTCTGATGACTGGAGAAGGCCGATCATCAGATATATAAGGAATGAAGAGGAACCAGATGACGAAAGTATAGCCGAGCGCATCGCCAGACAGTCAACCCACTACACACTCATTGGGGAAACATTATACAGAAGGGGTGCATCAGGCGTCCTCATGAAGTGCATTCTCTCATCTACTGGGAAGCAACTTCTAGATGAGGTCCATGCTGGGCAATGCGGAATACACGCAGCATCCAAGACACTAGTCGAGAAGGTCTTCAGGTCAGGATTCTATTGGCCAACAGCGAAAAGCGATGCAGCCGAGTTAGTTCAGAGGTGCGAAGCTTGCTAGTACTTGTCAAAGCAACAACATCTACCAGCACAGCAATTGCAGACCATACCAGTAACTTGGCCCTTTGCATGCTGGGGACTGGATATGATTGGACCTTTTAAGAAAGCTCAAGGAGGATACACTCATGTACTGGTAGCAATCGACAAGTTCACCAAATAGATAGAATTCAAACCCATTGCTTCCTTAACCTCAGCCAAGGCCGTGGAATTCATACAAGACATAATATTCAGATTTGGAATACCAAACAATATCATAACTGACTTGGGATCCAACTTTACAAGTTCAGAATTCTTCGATTTCTGCGAATAAAAGGGCATTCAGATCAAGTATGCTTCGGTAGCGCACCCGAGGGCCAACGGGCAGGTTGAGCGAGCTAACGGGATGATACTGGAGGCACTCAGGAAAAGGGTCTTTGAAAAGAATGAAAAGTTCACAGGAAAGTGGATACGGGAATTGCCCTACGTCATCGGGAGCCTAAGAACTTAACCTAGTCGAGCTCTACATGGAAACACTCCCTTCTTCATGGTCTATGGGTCAGAGGCAGTATTACCCGCCGATCTCAAGTTCGGGGCGCCGAGGTTGGTCTTCGAAAGCATAGCAAAAGCCGAAGCTACTAGACTGGAGGACATCGATGTACTCGAAGAAGAATGGCTGAATGCAGTAATTCAATCAGCACGGTACCAGCAGACTCTGAGACGCTATCACGACAAGGCCGTGCGACAACGATCCTGAAAGGGAAATGTGCCCTTGGGCCATTTCTAAGTATTTTGGTGATTGAGTGCCAACACATGTGTTTAATTGTGAATTTATATACATGGTTGAACAAGGTGCAAATCATGAAGTAAAGGTATGTTTCTAAGCCTTAGTACATTGGTTTTGTGTACTAATATATTTGTCTAAGTGTTAGAAACAGGAAGAAGAAGAAAAGAAAAGAGGAGACAAAGACTTGGCTGTGTGCAGCCAAGACTCAGTTCGGTCTGGAGCACCGGACTGTCCGGTGTGCACCGGACAGTGTCCGGTGCGCCAGGCCGACTCGGCGCGAACTGGCCGCTCTCGGGAAATTGGCCGACGGCGTACGGCTAAAATTCACCGGACTGTCCGGTGTGCACCGGACTGTCCGGTGTGCCAACGGCTCCAGATCTTCCAACGGTCGGCAACGGTCGGAAGCGCCTGTTATGGAAACAAATCGGGCACCGGACAGTGTCCGGTGTGCACCGGACTGTCCGGTGCCCCCGAAGACAGAAGGCAAGGATGGCCTTCCGGATTTGCTCTCAACGGCTCCTAGCTGCCTTGGGGCTATAAAAGGGGCCCCTAGGCGCATGGAGGAGATACACAAGCAACCTTTGAGCATTCTTGATCATCCACACTTAGTCTTTGCGCTTTCATTTGTGATTCTAAGTGATTCGAGCTCGTTCTAGTGAGAACTTTGTGATACTCTTGTGAGCTCGAGTCTTGGCCGTGTGTGTGCGCATTTTGCTGTGGATTTGTGTGTGTTGCTTCCCTCCCTTACTCTGTGTTTCATTTGTGATCATATACTTGTAAGGGCAAGAGACTCCAATTTGTGGAGATTCCTTGCAAACGGGATAGTGAAAGGAACAACAAAACACCGTGGTATTCAAGTGGGTCTTTGGACCACTTGAGAGGGGTTGATTGCAACCCTCGTCCGTTGGGACGCCACAACGTGGAGTAGGCAAGCGTTGGTCTTGGCCGAACCACGGGATAAAACCACTGTGTCACCTCTGTGCTTGATTTCCTTGTGGTACTGTGTTTTGTTGAGACTTCACCTTAGCCACTTGGCAATAATCGTGCTAACACTTAACAAGTTTTTGTGGCTTAAGTTTGAAGTTTTTACAGGATCACCTATTCACCCCCCTCTAGGTGCTCTCAATTGGTATCAGAGCCGTTCTCTTCACAAAGGGACTAACCGCCCGAAGAGATGGATCCTAAGGGGAAGGGTATTGTGATCAATGACAAAGAGAAGGAATCCTTCGTCAACGAGCCGAAGGACGATAAGCCTACCGACTCCGGCTCGGGCCAAAGACGGAAGGAAGGGAAGAAGAAGAAGACAAGGCGCATCAAGGAGATCGTCTACTACGACAGCGACGAGTCTACTTCTTCCCAAAAGGACGAGGACCACAACGACTACGAGAGAAGGAAACCGGTTAATTCGAACTTTTCCTTTGATTACTCTCGTATTCCGTAAAGTTCACATTCTCATTTGCTCTCCATTCCACTTGGCAAGCCCCCACACTTTGATGGAGAGGACTACGGATTTTGGAGCCACAAAATGCGTAGTCACCTATTCTCTCTCCATCCTAGTATATGGGAGATTGTAGAGAGTGGAATGCACTTTGATAGTTCGGATAGTCCCATGTTCATTAATGAACAAATTCATAAGAATGCACAAGCTACTACTGTTCTTCTAGCTTCTTTGTGCAGGGATGAATATCATAAAGTGAGCGGCTTGGATAACGCCAAGCAAATCTGGGACACCCTCAAGATTTCTCATGAGGGGAACGACGTCACCTTGCTCACCAAGATGGAGTTGGTGGAGGGTGAGCTTGGACGGTTCGCAATGATAAGGGGCGAGGAGCCGACGCAAACCTACAACCGGCTCAAGACCCTTATCAACAAGATAAGGAGCTACGGAAGCACACGATGGACGGACCACGACGTCGTCCGCCTAATGCTCAGGTCATTTACCGTTCTTGATCCTCATTTGGTGAACAATATACGTGAAAATCCCAGGTACACCAAGATGTCGCCCGAAGAAGTTCTTGGGAAATTCGTCAGCGGGCGGATGATGATCAAGGAGGCGAGGTATGTGGACGACGCCTTGAATGGTCCGATCAACGAGCCGCAACCTCTTGCTCTCAAGGCAACACGAAGCAAGGAGGCGCTACCTAGCAAGGTGGCACAGATTGAGGCGGCTGGACTCAATGATGAAGAGATGGCTCTCATCATCAAGAGATTCAAGACGGCGCTAAATGGTCGCAAGGGGCAGCCAAGCAAGACCAAGACAAAGGGGAAGCGCTCATGCTTCAAGTGCGGTAAGCTTGGTCATTTTATCGCTAACTGTCCCGATAATGAAAGTGACCAGGAAAAGGGGAACAAAAGAGAGAAGAAGAAGCAATACAAGAAGGCAAAGGGCGAGGCGCATCTAGGAAAGGAGTGGGACTCGGATTGCTCCTCCTCCGACTCCGACAATGAAGGACTCGCTGCTACTGCCTTCAACAAGTCTTCCCTCTTCCCCAACGAGCGTCTCACATGCCTTATGGCAAGGGAGAAGAAGGTGAGTACTCAAGACTCCACTTATGCTTCTTCTAGTGATAATGAATCTAGTGATGATGATGACATAGATTATTCATGCTTGTTCAAGGGCTTAGATAGATCTAAGATAGATAAAATCAATAAATTGATTGATGCATTGAATGAAAAGGATAGGCTTTTAGAAAAGCAGGAGGATTTATTGTATGATGAACATGATAAATTTGTAGAGGCACAAAAATCATATGCTTTAGAAGTAAAAAGAAATGAAGTACTTTCTAGTGAATTATCTTCCTGTCATGAAACCATTGCTAGCTTAAGAAGTGTTAATAATGATTTAAGTGCTAAACTAGAAGTAGCTAGTAAATCAAATTCCTGTGTTGAAAATGTTACAATTTGCACTAGGTGTAAGGATTTTGATGTTAATGCCTGTAGTGAACACCTAGTTTCAATTTCCAAACTAAGTGATGAATTGGCTAGTCTTAATGCACAACTTAAGACTAGCAAGAGTGAATTTGACAAGCTAAAATTTGCAAGGGATGCCTATACAATTGGAAGACATCCCTCAATTAAGGATGGGCTTGGCTTCAAGAGGGAAGCCAAGAACTTAACAAGCCATAAGGCTCCCATCTTCGTCAAGGAGAAGGGGAAGGCCCCTATGGCTAGAAGTGCTAAAAAGAACCATGCTTTCTTGTATCATGATAGGAGAAATGCTAGAAATGCTTATAATGATTTTGATTCACATGTTTATGATTCTCATGTCATGTTTGCCTCTAGTTCTTCCTATAAGCATGATAGGGATATGTGTAGGAGAAATGGTGTACATATGCCCAGGAGAAATATTGCTCATGTGCCTAGAAAGAATGTTATTCATGCTCCTAGGAAAGTAGTGAATGAACCTTCTATAATTTATTGTGCTTTAAACACTTCCTTTGCTATTTATAGAAAGGATAGGAAAATAGTTGCTAGGAAGTTAGGGGCAAAATGCAAGGGAGACAGGACTTGCATTTGGGTCCCTAAGGACATTTGTGCTAACCTTGCAGGACCCAACATGAGTTGGGTACCTAAGACCCAAGCCTAAATTTGCCTTGCAGGTTTATGCATCCGGGGGTTCAAGCTGGATTATCGACAGCGGATGCACAAACCATATGACGGGGGAGAAGAAGATGTTCACCTCCTACGTCAAAAATAAGGATTCCCAAGATTCAATTATATTCGGTGATGGGAATCAAGGCAAGGTAAAAGGGTTAGGTAAAATTGCAATTTCTAATGAGCACTCAATTTCAAATGTGTTTTTAGTTGAGTCTCTTGGTTACAATTTGCTATCTGTTAGTCAACTATGCAACATGGGATATAATTGCCTTTTTACTAATGTAGATGTGTCTGTCTTTAGAAGATGTGATGGTTCACTAGCTTTTAAGGGTGTACTAGACGGCAAGCTTTACTTAGTTGATTTTGCAAAAGAAGAGGCCGGTCTAGATGCATGCTTAATGGCTAAGACTTGCATGGGCTGGCTGTGGCATCGCCGCTTAGCACATGTGGGGATGAAGAACCTCCACAAACTTCTAAAGGGAGAACATGTGGTAGGTCTAACCAATGTTTATTTCGAAAACGATAGACCTTGTGCAGCTTGTCAAGCAGGTAAACAAGTGGGAGGAGCGCATCACAGCAAGAATGTGATGACCACGTCAAGACCTCTGGAGCTGCTGCATATGGACCTCTTCGGACCCGTCGCCTATCTAAGCATAGGAGGGAGTAAGTATGGTTTAGTTATTGTTGATGACTTTTCCCGCTTCACTTGGGTATTCTTTTTGCAGGATAAGTCTGAAACTCAAGGGACCCTCAAGCGCTTCCTAAGGAGAGCTCAAAATGAGTTTGAGCTCAAGGTGAAGAAGATAAGGAGCGACAACGGGTCCGAGTTCAAGAACCTACAAGTGGAGGAGTTTCTTGAGGAGGAAGGGATCAAGCACGAGTTCTCCGCTCCCTACACACCACAGCAAAATGGTGTGGTAGAGAGGAAGAACAGGACGCTAATCGATATGGCGAGGACGATGCTTGGAGAGTTCAAGACCCCCGAGTGCTTTTGGTCGGAAGCCGTGAACACGGCTTGCCACGCCATCAACAGGGTCTACCTTCACCGCCTCCTCAAGAAGACGTCATATGAGCTACTAACCGGTAACAAACCCAATGTATCTTACTTTCGTGTTTTTGGGAGCAAGTGCTACATTCTAGTGAAGAAGGGTAGAAATTCTAAGTTTGCTCCCAAAGCTGTAGAAGGGTTTTTATTAGGTTATGATTCAAATACAAAGGCGTATAGGGTCTTCAACAAATCATCGGGTTTGGTTGAAGTCTCTAGCGACGTTGTATTTGATGAGACTAATGGCTCTCCAAGAGAGCAAGTTGTTGATTGTGATGATGTAGATGAAGAAGATGTTCCGACGGCCGCTATACGAACCATGGCGATTGGAGAAGTGCGGCCACAGGAACAAGATGAACGAGATCAACCTTCTTCCTCAACAACGGTGCATCCCCCAACTCAAGACGATGAACAGGTTCATCAACAGGAGGCGTGTGATCAAGGGGGAGCGCATGATGATCATGTGATGGAGGAAGAAGCGCAACCGGCTCCTCCAACCCAAGTTCGAGCGATGATTCAAAGGGATCATCCCGTCGACCAAATTTTGGGTGACATTAGCAAGGGAGTAACTACTCGATCTCGATTAGTTAATTTTTGTGAGCATTACTCTTTTGTCTCCTCTATTGAGCCTTTCAGGGTAGAGGAGGCCTTGCTAGATCCGGATTGGGTGTTGGCCATGCAGGAGGAACTCAACAACTTCAAGCGCAATGAAGTTTGGACGCTGGTGCCTCGTCCCAAGCAAAATGTTGTGGGAACCAAGTGGGTGTTCCGCAACAAACAGGACGAGCACGGAGTGGTGACAAGGAACAAGGCTCGACTTGTGGCAAAAGGTTATGCCCAAGTCGCAGGTTTGGACTTTGAGGAGACTTTTGCTCCTGTGGCTAGGCTAGAGTCCATTCGTATCTTGCTAGCATATGCCGCTCACCATTCTTTCAGGTTGTACCAAATGGATGTGAAGAGCGCCTTCCTCAACGAGCCAATAAAGGAGGAGGTGTACGTGGAGCAACCCCCTGGCTTCGAGGATGAACGGTACCCCGACCACGTGTGTAAGCTCTCTAAGGCGCTCTATGGACTTAAACAAGCCCCAAGAGCATGGTATGAATGCCTTAGAGATTTCTTAATTGCTAATGCTTTCAAGGTTGGGAAAGCCGATCCAACTCTTTTCACTAAGACTTGTGATGGTGATTTGTTTGTGTGCCAAATTTATGTCGATGACATAATATTTGGTTCTACTAATCAAAAGTCTTGTGAAGAGTTTAGCAGGGTGATGACGCAGAAATTCGAGATGTCGATGATGGGCGAGTTGAACTACTTCCTTGGGTTCCAAGTGAAGCAACTCAAGGACGGCACCTTCATCTCCCAAACGAAGTACACGCAAGATCTGCTAAAGAGGTTTGGGATGAAGGACGCCAAGCCCGCAAAGACGCCGATGGGAACCGACGGACACACCGACCTCAACAAAGGAGGTAAGTCCGTTGATCAAAAAGCATACCGGTCAATGATAGGGTCTTTACTTTATCTATGTGCTAGTCGACCGGATATTATGCTTAGCGTATGCATGTGTGCTAGATTTCAATCCGATCCTAAGGAGTGTCACTTGGTGGCGGTGAAGCGAATTCTTAGATATTTAGTCGCTACGCCTTGCTTCGGGATCTAGTATCCAAAGGGGTCTAACTTTGACTTGATTGGGTACTCAGATTCCGACTATGCTGGATGTAAGGTCGATAGGAAGAGTACATCAGGGACGTGCCAATTCTTAGGAAGGTCCCTGGTGTCATGGAACTCTAAGAAACAAACCTCCGTTGCCCTATCCACCGCTGAGGCCGAGTACGTTGCCGCAGGTCAGTGTTGCGCGCAACTACTTTGGATGAGGCAAACCCTCAGGGACTTTGGCTACAATCTGAGCAAAGTCCCACTCCTATGTGATAATGAGAGTGCTATCCGAATAGCGGAAAATCCAGTTGAGCACAGCCGCACAAAGCACATTGACATCCGGCATCACTTTTTGAGAGACCACCAGCAAAAGGGAGATATCGAAGTGTTTTATGTTAGCACCGAAAACCAGCTAGCCGATATCTTTACCAAGCCTTTAGATGAGAAGACCTTTTGCAGGCTGCGTAGTGAGCTAAATGTCTTAGATTCGCGGAACTTGGATTAAAATATAGCATACATGTATTTATGCCTTTGATCATGTTCATTCTGCATTTTGTTGCTTATTATGGTGCTCAAGTTGTACAAACACTCCCCGGACCTCACAAGTCCGTTGCAAAGTGATGCACACATTTAGGGGGAGATGTGTTACAACTTGATCCTTTTTGACTAACCATATGCTTGAGTTTGGTTGATTTAGTCTCAAAGGAGAATTGAAAGGGAAAAGGTGGACTTGGATCATGCAAGACTTCCACTGCACTCCGATGAGAGGGTAACTTATTTCCAAGTCCATCTCATGAACTCTTATTGCCATTTGCTCTTAATTGAAGATTTTGTGAGGCAATGGGGTTAAAGGGGCCAAGATTTATCCCGTTTTGGTGCTTGATGCCAAAGGGGGAGAAAATAAAGGCCAAAGCAATAAATGGATCAGCTACCACTTGAGAAATTTGAAAATAGTAGAGTAGAGTTTTTGGTTTGTCAAAACCCTTTTATTGTCTCTTTTGGCTTCTTGTGGGGAGAAGTAGCAATTATGGGAAAAGGGGGAGTTTTTGACATCCTTGATCAATCTCTTTTGGAATGATTTTCTTTATGCTTCAACATGTGTGTTTAACTTAGAGATAGAGATTTGAGTTTGATTTGCAAAAACAAACCAAGTGGTGGCAAAAGATGATCCATATATGCCAAAATTGATTCAAAATAAATTTAGGTTTTATTTGAAGTGAGTTTGCACTTGTTCTAGTTGCTTTATGTTGTGTTGGCATAAATCACCAAAAAGGGGGAGATTGAAAGGGAAATGTGCCCTTGGGCCATTTCTAAGTATTTTGGTGATTGAGTGCCAACACATGTGTTTAATTGTGAATTTATATACATGGTTGAACAAGGTGCAAATCATGAAGTAAAGGTATGTTTCTAAGCCTTAGTACATTGGTTTTGTGTACTAATATATTTGTCTAAGTGTTAGAAATAGGAAGAAGAAGAAAAGAAAAGAGGAGACAAAGACTTGGCTGTGTGCAGCCAAGACTCAGTTCGGTCTGGAGCACCGGACTGTCCGGTGTGCACCGGACAGTGTCCGGTGCGCCAGGCCGACTCGGCGCGAACTGGCCGCTCTCGGGAGATTGGCCGACGGCGTACGGCTAAAATTCACCGGACTGTCCGGTGTGCACCGGACTGTCCGGTGTGCCAACGGCTCCAGATCTTCCAACGGTCGGCAACGGTCGGAAGCGCCTGTTATGGAAACAAATCGGGCACCGGACTGTCCGGTGCCCCCGAAGACAGAAGGCAAGGATGGCCTTCCGGATTTGCTCTCAACGGCTCCTAGCTGCCTTGGGGCTATAAAAGGGGCCCCTAGGCGCATGGAGGAGATACACAAGCAACCTTTGAGCATTCTTGATCATCCACACTTAGTCTTTGCACTTTCATTTGTGATTCTAAGTGATTCGAGCTCGTTCTAGTGAGAACTTTGTGATACTCTTGTGAGCTCGAGTCTTGGCCGTGTGTGTGCGCATTTTGCTGTGGATTTGTGTGTGTTGCTTCCCTCCCTTACTCTGTGTTTCATTTGTGATCATATACTTGTAAGGGCAAGAGACTCCAATTTGTGGAGATTCCTTGCAAACGGGATAGTGAAAGGAACAACAAAACACCGTGGTATTCAAGTGGGTCTTTGGACCGCTTGAGAGGGGTTGATTGCAACCCTCGTCCGTTGGGACGCCACAACGTGGAGTAGGCAAGCGTTGGTCTTGGCCGAACCACGGGATAAAACCACTGTGTCACCTCTGTGCTTGATTTCCTTGTGGTACTGTGTTTTGTTGAGACTTCACCTTAGCCACTTGGCAATAATCGTGCTAACACTTAACAAGTTTTTGTGGCTTAAGTTTGAAGTTTTTACAGGATCACCTATTCACCCCCCCCTCTAGGTGCTCTCAGATCCTTCTCAGTGGGAGATCTCGTCCTCCGCCGAATTCTAACCGGAGAGGGACGACACAAGTTGTCGCCCTTATGGGAAGGACCATTCATAGTAGCAGAAGTCACTCGGCCGGGATCATATCGTCTAACTCAGATAGACGGTACAGAAATTGGGAACTCCTGGAATATAGAACACCTCAGAAAGTTTTACCCCTAGCTAAATTTCAAAAGCTATCGAGACGACAAGGTACTCTGTAAAACGGGAGATGTGTCATCAATAAAGAAGGTTTCAAAGATACTCAATTTACTCATGATTGACTAGTGCTCTTACTTGACTCGGGGTGACCACTATGCCCTGCTGACAGAGCAATCGGCTTAAGTCGGCAATGACTTAAGTCGGTGCGACATGCTCACGCTTACTTAACTCGGGGTGACCACTATGCCCTGCTGACGGAGCAATCGGCTTAAGTCGGCAATGACTTAAGTCGGTGCGACATGCTCACGCTTACTTAACTCGGGGTGACCACTATGCCCTGCTGACGGAGCAATCGGCTTAAGTCAGCAATGACTTAAGTCGGTGCGACATGCTCACGCTTACTTAACTCGGGGTGACCACTATGCCCTGCTGACGGAGCAATCGGCTTAAGTCGGTAATGACTTAAGTCGGTGCGACATGCTCACGCTTACTTAACTCGGGGTGACCACTATGCCCTGTTGACGGAGCAATCGACTTAAGTCGGCAATGACTTAAGTCGGTGCGACATGCTCACGCTTACTTAACTCGGGGTGACCACTATGCCCTGCTAACGGAGCAATCGGCTTAAGTCGGCAATGACTTAAGGCGGTGCAACATGCTCATGCTTACGTAACTCGGGGTGACCACTATGCCCTGCTAACGGAGCAATTGGCTTAAGTCGGCAATGACTTAAGGCGGTGCAACATGCTCATGCTTACGTAACTCGGGGTGACCACTATGCCCTGCTAACGGAGCAATCGACTTAAGTCGGCAATGACTTAAGGCGGTGCAACATGCTCATGCTTACGTAACTCGGGGTGACCATTATGCCCTATAAACAGAAGCAGTTGACTTATGCCAGCAGCGATTTAAGGCGATCTGACATGCTTACGACTACTCATACAGGGATGACTTCTATATCCCGTAAACAAGTTTCAAAACCATCACACAGCCTTTTTACTACTACAAATTTATGCACTATTGAATTCTAAAACAGTAGGAGAATAGCAATATCATTCAAATGCTAAACTGGTGTCCTCTAACAAATATATGACCGTGCTAACTGCGCGCTCAAAGCACGCAAAACATTTCTCTATTTCGCGATGTCTTTCTCAGGAGCAACCGACGAGGAAGGGCGACTTGAGGAATCAGGCGCAACATTCACGTCAGCCCTTATATCTTCAGGAACGACTACACCGGGTCTCCTCATCAAGATTCGTCCCGCTCGAATGGCCTTATCCATGGCCTTGTCGCGCTGGGCTCTCAGAGTAGTGGAAGTTTCTTCAGCAACCTTGGCAGCCAATCGAGCGTTTTCTAGCTCCTGGGTGATGGATTTCTTGGAAGCATGGAGTTCTTTGATAGTAGCATCCTTAGCTGATATCAACTGTCTGAGACGGATCACGTCATCTATGGATTCCTGCAGTCTGCAGCGAAGACTATCTAACTCCTCCATGGAAAAGCGATGACTCCTCTCCAGGATGGTCAACGAGTTGCTAGAATCGCGATACAGTCTGTCAAGATTGTCGCGAGATGCATCAAGGACACGTTTTTCTTCCTGCAAACAAGAATCAACTCCTTTCAAACATCAAACAAGCAATAAGAACACAACAATGCAAGGTATAGCTTCACAAGTCACCTTTTCAGAATCAAGCTGAGTGCGAAGGGAAGAGCTCAGTGCATTGGCATCATCTAGGGCAGCAGAAACCTGGGCTAGTTCAGTCTGGCTTTGAGAATACTTTTCTTCGAAATCAGAGCACTGCTGGACCAGTTCAACTTGATCTCGAGAATGTTTTTCTTCAAGAGTGGAAATTTGCCGAGTCATATCTAGCAGGAGACAATCAAACAAAAAGGATCAGGATGTAAAGCAGTTCAATAATGCAGACAAAGAGAAGCAGAAAGGCACTAACCAGCATTGGTCGCCTCCAAGTCAGAGACACGTTGTTGAAGTAACACCGGATTCCAACGTGCAAGAGACAAAGCTCCTTCTGGAACAGAAGCACCCTGCAACCTCAGCTGGCTAGACATCCCGTCCACCAAAGCCTGATAAAAAGAACAGATGAGTGCAATGACAGCAGTTCACACGGCGCGAAAGTCAAGACAAGATATATTACAGTACCTGGAGATTGGAAAAGAACGAAGGGACTCGCAAATCATGAGAGATCAATTGATGGCCTGGCGTAAGGTCACCACCCGAAGCAGTTTGCAACAAACCGGCAGAAACCAACTCAGTGCCATCAACAGAGCTCAAAACTTGGCCAGCGGGGACGCTGCCCTCTAAAGCGACTCCCTAGTTCGAAGCTTGGGCAACCACCATGCAGTCAGAGTGCGGGGGTGATCCCGCATGAACGTCCATGGAAGTACAAGAGGGGGACTCCGCTCGGACACTCTCGGGGGCTGGGTCATAGTTTGCGCTACCCACGCGAGCCGGATCATCTCCGGCAGTACCCTCGGGGGCTGGACAGTGGCTTGCACTTCCCACCCGGGCCGAGTCACCCTCGGCAACACCCTTGGGGGCTGGGTAAGCGTCAACACCATCCTTGAGAGCCGGTTTCTCTGCAGTGGCCACCTCTAAGGCTGAAGGCCCCTCGGTTACTTCCACGGGACCGAGACGATCCAAATCAGTCTCCTGGCCCTCAAGACCGCGCTCTAAGGTCGATGAGGCACGGGATGACCTCAACCCAGCATCGAGCACATCAGCACAAACCTCCATCACACCATCATCCGCTGGCTCTAACAAAAGGTCCTCTGGAACCATATCCTCGAGGGTCTGATCAAAGTTTGCCAGAGATAACTCCTGTAGGCCAACGAGGGCTGACAAAGCAGGAGAAGGAACTCCACTACTCTCCCCACTGGCAATATACTGCCGACTGTTCTTCCGAGTCAGAGGGACCTCATCTTCTTCCTCCCCGTCGTTTTCATCAACAACATAAGTAGCACACCCATTGGGATCAGCATCGGATGGGGCACAGCCATTGGGTTCGGCGTTAGTAAAATCAGGCACGGGAACCTCCTCAGCAGCAGGAGCCGAAGGACCAGCACCCCGATCCAAACTAGATACTTGCCAGAGACGTCTCTTTTTCTTTTTCTGCTCATCCGCAGAAGGATCAAGTTGATTGGCTCGGCAAGGGCGTCTCGGGCGAGCACTGGCAGGCTTCTGAACGTCCAAAGTTATACTAGCTTCTGGCAGAGGCGCCACCACCAATGTCTCGGCAGGAGCAGCATCAGGAGAGTCCTCAGCCAGCAAATCAAGCATAGCACTTATTTCTGCGTCACTAGGATCCAAAGGCACCTCAAAGTGGACTTGCCGTTCGTCGTCAGGAATTTCCCCGAGCGAAGCAACCAAAGTGTTAACCTCTTCGGCAGAGGGTCGCACTCTAAGGCCCAAACCGCCATCAGTGACAGGTGGGTTCGACACAAAAAGAGTGAAGGTCTTGGGAGAAGGCAGGTCCCATGCTGAATATGCCACTGGGGCGCCAATATTTGATACCTTGCCTCTAAGGATCATCTCAAGACGGTTCACCAAGTCTACAAAGGGAATTCTCCTGTTGGTAACCCGAGTCGGGTCAGCTAGGCCCCTATACAGATAAGCCGGATATGCTCTGTCCTTCAACGGCTGAACATTCTTGAAAACAAAATCAACAACCACAGCTTCAGCAGTCAGACCCCTTTCTTTCAGCAGACCAACTTCAGCTAGCAAAGCCCTTGCTTCAGCTACCTCCTGATCCGTGGGAGACTCGGTCCAACTCGGAGTGCGAACATCCGGTTGTCTTCCCGACCATGGGGGGAGGGAATTCCCATGGTTCTCAACAATAAACCATTCCAAGCACCACCCCTTGATACTGTCTTTGAGGGGAATTTCAAGATACTCAGTCTTCCTCCCACGGCGCATCTCCAAACTAGCACCCCCGACCAGCTGATGCTGACCCCCGGCCATTCCAGGGTGGCAGTGATACAAGTACTTCCACAACCCAAAATGTGGCAGCACGCCCAGGAAAGCTTCGCACAAATGAACGTAAATAGAAATTTGAAGAATAGAATTGGGATTCAGGTGGGTCAAGTTAAGGTGATAAAAATCAAGGAGGCCGCGGAAGAAAGGTGAAATGGGGAGAGCGAGACCGCGGAGAAGAAAAGGAACGTAAATCACGGACTCATGGGTATCCTCTGTCGGGACAGTGACCCCATGACAAATCCACCAAGAACAAAGCTCCCTCGGGGGAAGAACCCCGATGGACACGAGGTGGAGGAGATCAGACTTGGAGACAACAGACATGTGATTACCGGCGAAAGGCAATTGGCTGTTGGGGTCGATAGGGGGAATTACCACAGCGGATGAACTCGAGGCCTTTCTCTTGGGCGCCATCTCAAATCTATTGGCGAACGGAGCGAGAGCCGAATGGCAGGAAGGATTTGGAGGCAGAAAAGCAAGAACTAGGGCATGGAAAGCAGAGGCGGCTGAAAGCGCTGTATAAGCGGGATATTCCCGAGCTGGATACCGTCTCCAAAAGCGCCCAGTCAGCACCCGGCGGTTACTTCTAAAACGCCGGTGTGCCACGTCGTCACTCGACGGTTACCCCTAAAACCCCGGTGTGCCACATTATCACTCGGCTATTATCCTCAAAAGTAGCCGACACGACCCATTTTAACTCGGCTGTTATTTCTAAAACGCTGACGTTATCATCAGTCGCTCGGCAGCTATCTCTAAAGCGCCAACGATGTCCTTAGTCACTCGGCAGTTGCTCCTAAAACGCAGACGACGCTACAAGTCACTCGGCTGTCACATCTAAGAAGCGCCGATGCAGTCAACAGTTATTCCGACGCTGACATGATTTCGTCATCACTCGGACTCTATGTCAAATACATAAATATCGACAATAATAACTCGGCCATCACCCCTGAAGCGGCGATATGATGCCCGAGTTGTTTAAGTCACTATCCCAAAGGAGTCAACTTCATGAATAAGGCAGGCGGAGGAAGGACTCAAAAACTCTAAGTTATGCCATAGACACAACAGCAAGATGATCTGCACAGAGGAGACGAAACTACTCTTCATTAAAGGGAAGTTGTCATACTTACAAATCAACTCATTATGAGTTGATAACTTCCCTACTTCTACTACTACTACTACTACTACTACTACTACTACTACTACTACTACTACTACTACTACTACTACTACTACTACTACTACTACTACTACTACTACTACTACTACTACTACTACTACTACTACTACTACTACTACACAACACTATACTACTTTACATTACTAATACTACTACATTATTTCACTATACTACTTCTAATCTATACTAATATTTAAAAACCAGTGGCATTTAGCCACTGGCCTTGTTGCCGCCCCTGCTGCCGCTGCTGCCGCCCCTGCTACTGCCGTTGCCGCCCCTGCTGCCGCCAACGCCACCGTCACCGTCATCGTCGCCGCCACCGCCTCCGTCGTCGTCGTCATCGTCGTCGCCTTCGCCACCGCCGCCGCCGTCCTCCTCGGACGAGTCCTCCTCGTCCGAGGAGTACTCCGACTCATCCGAGCCCGCGAGCCCGGAGCGCTCGATGGCCCAGATGTAAGTCCAGACCTCCGCCGTGAGCCCTTGGGAGTCGTCTGAATCGTCAGACAACCCACACAGAGGGATGGGAGCCGGAGACCCCTCGGACTCAGAGGAGAACTCCTCCTCTGAGTATTCCGAGTCACCAAAGTCCTCAGACGGAGGAGTCGGCTCGCGCTTGTGTTTCTTGCCCATGGTGGAAATGCAGGGAGAAGAAGGAAACAAGCAGTGGAGAACAACAAGAGATGTGAAAAATCAGAGAGGCAAAGGCACTATTTATAGGAGAAGAAGGCAACCGCTCACCTCCAACCGCGGTCACTGAACAGTCGCGAGGCATTCAATACACACTTCAACCCGTTTGAAGACGCGCGGCTGACGCCGTCTTACGCAATGCAACACCCATTGGGACTCCAGTCAACAGCACGGGGGATATGATTACGCCCGCCGTCACATCACATTACTACTCAGAAGCAGCCGGCTAAAACGCTCAGCGTACCAAGCCGTCCCTTGCCCACACCCATTGGGGGGGACGCCCAGGAATTATCAGTATATTTTTCAAAAAACTGTCACATCCGTGCAGAGCGTGCAATGAACACCTCAAGACAAAAATGAGATATCAGTAAGGATCAAAGGAAAGCCAAATATAGCCGGTGAAGTACAAAATCTGACCGACGAAAGCGACGTGAAGACTAGCCAAGGAATGTCCATCAAATGTCCAATCGGTCGCAGAGCAAATAAATTGCACCACCTAGCAAGATATGGGCGGATCACGAACTCGGCTGCAAAAGACAAAATACGTGCTGACCTCGGATGCATAATACTGATGACATAATGCTGATCTCTAAAGCATAATATGGATGACATAGCGCCGACTCCTAAGGCATTCAAAAAAAAGAAAATATGACTCTCGGCAAAAAAGACATGAAGTAAAGACCTTCGAGAGGATTGTTTTCAAAAATCCACTCAAAGCTTGGGGGCTACACCCATTGGGTGCACCTCCGGTGCACCCCATGGATCAGCATTTCAAGCCAAGATAGTGTCGACTTCTAAGGCATAAGACAAGATTAAAAGACAAGGCTGGCCCTCAACCAAAGTATGAGAAGAAAATAAAAATAATCTCTGATGAAGACCTTCGAGTAGATTATCTTCTAAAATCTACTCAAAGCTCGGGGGCTACACCCATTGGGTGCACCTCTGGTGCACCCAATGAAGTTCACGGTCCTACAAAATGAGAAGCCGACCTCTAAGGCACAAGTGTGAGGCAAAACTATAGATTTCGAGTGAAGCAGAGCAGAAGAAGACAGTAAGAAATCATTTTCACCAGACTGCCCGAGAAGCATTTCTCGTCGTAAACAAAACCTACAAGTTGGGCCTAGGATCTTTGGGTCGATTATCTCAAAATCAACCCAAAGATCGGGGGCTTGTGAGGGACAGATATCCCCCGGGTCCACTGGAAAGGTAAAAGACCTCACTAAAGGCCCCAGGGCCCAATAAATCGTAAAGTCATTCCTTCATGGGCCTGGGGAGGGACAATCAGTAAAGCAGATCGATATAAGGCCGGATCGACGCAAGTCCAGATGGCCCCACAACATTGAGCAAGAAACCACAATAGAAGATCCGACTTTCCCGCGCTGGAGCCCCATGCAGCAGAGCCAGGCGAGGATAGGTCGGCTGAATCATAGGAAGATAGACTCAAACAGTTCACTATCCTTTAGGCGCACGTTGTTATCATATCCATATGTATTGCCACACGGTCGAATATATAAGGCCCAGGGGGCACCCCTTCAGAACAATCGATTCCAACTCTACACTACCCAGCCATCTACCTCAACCCTCCACGTTCACGCTCTAGAGAACTACCTTGTAACCCATTACACAAAGCATCTTCGCCAGGACGTAGGGTGTTACGCATCTCTAAGCGGCCCGAACCTGTAAACATTGTCTATTGTCTCTCGTGCGTCTGGCACGAACCATTTTGCTATAGTCGGCAACACCATCCTACTCCTAAAAACACCTCGAGGGGTAACCCCGGGTGTGCGGTCGGACCCAAAACACCGACAACTGTACCATGGGATCGCCATTCAGTCCGTCTGACAGCCAAACTTGGAGCGAGATTTTCTCTTAATTTCTAATGACAACACAAGTCAAGCTCTGCAGCAAAATTGTAGAGCATTATACCAACTACAACATTGCTATATGGTGTTGTCACAAAAAGCCAGCAGATCATGCATAAACTTGGGCTTGAAGTTGATGTCAGTCCACTGTTAGCCTGATTTCAGACTTTTAGCAGTCTGACAGCCCACTTTGGAGCATGATTATCTTCAATTTCTTCTTAACAACTGAGCTTACATTCTTAAGCAAAGTTGTTCTCCTTAGTTTGGTCTACAACTTTGATGTGATGACCTAGGGCAAAAACCCAAGAATTGAAAAGTTGCAAGGCTCCAAAGTTGAGCCTATTACCTGAAATTCAGACTTAGTATAGAACTCAATTGAGGACTATTTTGCAATTAAGTCCAAAACTCAGGGTTTGGCTTGTAAATTCACATATGAGTGACCCAAATGGCTTAAGATACTTATTTAACTTGGGTTTTGCACTTTAGTCCAAAAGTGGACTAATTTTGCACATAGGTTTGTAGGGTTTGGTTTTAGGGTTTTCCAGGGTTCTAATTAGGGTTTTTGGTATCCCAGGGGCATAAATGTGATTCAACTTTATTCTTGGGAACATTTTATGACTATTCCCCTAAGGCTTTTAGGTTTTCTCAATTTGGGTTATGTCTTACCCCTTTAATCCCTATTTAGGGTTAAGTTCCCTACCCAGGGTTCTATTTGCAAAATGCTGTAACAATACAACTTGTTTGAAATTTTTACCTAGTAAATGCACTCTAGGTGTGTCAAACATATGCAATTCCATGTTAATGATGCCATGCTCAAGTTTTAGTTATAGTAACACCAGGGGTGTTACAATATAACTCTATAGTCTTGACCGGAATGAAACGAGCCACTTTGGTCAGTCTATCCACAATAACCCATATAGAACCATAACCTTTCTAGGTGCGAGACAATCAAGTAAATAAATCCATACCAATCTCTTCCCACTTCCACTCGGGTATCTTAAGTGGGTGTAGTAGTCCAGCTGGCCTCTAGTGTTCAGCCTTAACTCTTTGACACACATCACACATAACCACATGTGCAGCCACATCTCTCTTCAATCCATACCACCAGTACTTCTGCTTCAAATCTGGATACATCTTAGTGCTACCAGGGTGGATAGAGTAATCAGAATCATGAGCTTCTTTCAATATAGTCTCACGGAGGCTATCAATCTCCGGAACACATATCCGATCCTTGAACCATATAGTACCTTGCTCATCCTCCATGAATTCCGAAACTCTACCTTCCGTAATCAAATCCTTAATCTCTTGAATTTTAGCATCACCAACCTGTCCTTTGCGGATTTCTTGCTCCAAAATAGGTTCCACATCAATAATAACTCCTTCAGTGTGAGCAACTATCCCCATGTTAAGTCTCCTGAAATCCTCAACAATCTCATCGGGTAGCTGGGCAACAACAGCTGAATGAACATGCTCCTTTTGACTCAAGGCATCTGCAACCAAATTTGCCTTGCCCGAGTGATAGTGAATCTCCAAATCATAATCCTTAGTAATCTCCAACCAACGGCGTTGCCTAAGGTTGAGATCCTTCTGAGTGAATATGTACTTCAAACTCTTATGATCTGTGTATACTTGACACTTGGTTCCCATAATATAATGTCTCCAAATCTTAAGCGCATGCACAATGGATGCCAGTTCTAAGTCATGCGTGGGGTAGTTC
Source organism: Zea luxurians (assembly GCA_029449295.1). Lineage (NCBI taxonomy): Eukaryota > Viridiplantae > Streptophyta > Magnoliopsida > Poales > Poaceae > Zea > Zea luxurians. The sequence goes on from JAOPSE010000042.1 coordinate 20,786,911, forward strand.
AATTCGTGTTTCTGCAACTGACGAGACGCGTAGGCAATCACATGTCCTTCTTGCATGAGCACACATCCCAAGCTTTGGCCACATGCATCACAATAAATGTCAAATCCCTTCTGTAGATCTGGCATAACCAACACTGGTGGCGACATCAATCTCTTCTTCAAGTGATCAAAACTATCTTAGCACTTCTCATCCCACTTGAACTCTCTTCTCTTCTCCAGAAGCGAGGTCATAGGCTTAGCAATCTTAGAAAATCCTTCAATAAATCTTCGATAATATCCTGCTAGACCCAAGAAACTCCGAATCTCAGTAACTGTAGTGGGTACTCTCCACTCCATTATCTCCTTAACCTTAGCAGGATCCACTGAAATTCCTCCATTAGAAATGATATGGCCAAGAAATGGCACCTCGCCAATCCAAAACTCGCACTAGCTGAACTTGGCATATAACTGGTTGTCTCGTAGCTTCTGTAGCACCAACCGTAGATGTTCCTCATGATCGCTATCGCTCTTGGAATAAATAAGAATGTCGTCGATGAACACCACGACGAATCTGTCCAAGTACTCCATAAACACCTTATTCATCAAGTTCATAAAATAAGCTGGTGCATTGGTTAATCCAAACGACATAACAGTAAACTCATATAATCCATATCGAGTCGAGAAAGCCGTCTTGGGAATATCCGATGGTCTAATCCTCATCTGATGGTATCCCGGTCAGAGATCAATCTTCGAAAATACTCTACCACCTCTCATCTGATCAAATAGATCCTCAATACGGGGTAACGGATACTTGTTCTTCACAGTAACATCATTGAGAGATCTATAATCCACACACATTCTTTGTGATCCATCCTTCTTCTGTACAAACAGAACTGGTGCTCCCCAAGGTGAGGAACTCGGACGAATGTACCCAACCTCTTGTAACTCAGTTAACTGCTTCTTAAGTTCCTTCAACTCCTCTACGGACATCCTGTATGGCCGTTTGAAAGTAGGGGCAGTTCCAGGTAGAAGATCAATTACAAACTCAACTTCCATATCTGGTGGCATCCCTGGTAATTCTTCTGGAAAGACATCCAGAAAAATCTCTAACCACACGGATGTTGTTTCCAACAAACTCCACATCTATGAGGAATGTCGCACGTCTGGTAGAGGTAGTTACTGCAATTTCAACTTGAAACATTTCTCCTTAAGGGCTGGTGAGTTCTACGGTTCCCTTAGCATAGTGTATAAGCTGTCTTGGCCTTTCTTAACCATGACATACCAAGGATCAAGTCTATACTGCTCTCTTCTAACACTATAGGGTAGCCCATCTGGGTTAGAAATACAAGGTAAGAAAGGAAGAACTGTAGACAAGGCGAGTAATTACGAGAAATGTTACTGCGGGGGATTTATTAGCTAAGTAGATTAGTGTGTTATCCACTAAAGCTAATATATTACCTTATGGTGGTACATGCTAAGATGCCCGTCTATACTATTTCAATCAATCAAAGAAGCAAATCAGGCATTGATCATCAGAACAATCAACCAACATTTTTAATAGAGAAAATAATTTTAATTTCATCTTAGGTCTCCTATCTCTTAAAAAGTTCATAAATATAGGATTCCAAGGTGTGAAATCCATCTTGTCTTAGAGTTGAAAAGATAAGAGTAATCAGAGTATGACAGTAAAAGGTGAGACAGGATCAAGATAAGATAAGTATAGAATGAACCAAAGTAGGTAAGTAGGTAAGGATTTGTCTATTTCTAACTAGGTTTCGTCCTACAGTCAACATTTCCTCTGATACCACTTCTGTAACACCCGGTTTTAAGGGACAAAGCTGGGTGCATCTCATACATGCGCCAAAGAAACCAAGGGCCCAGATCAAAACCGATAGCTACTCGATCTGCTTCCACCAAACACTGTTGATCCCCCGATCTACGATCACTATTTCAAATAAGCCAGATCTAATCCGATGCACACGCTACGGAATCAATGGCTCGGATCTAAAAACCTAAGCTGGTATTCTCCTTTTTAATCCCATCCATCCGTTCTCCATCCAATGGCAGACTTTGGCTGAGTGAAAAGAAGTGTGTGCGCCCTAATCTGAGCCACCCATGAGCTGATCCACGGCCCCAGATTCATCCCTAACCTTCTACCAAGATCGACCATGGCGGCCACCACACCAGGCATAGCGCCATGATCGCCCATGGACGACCGGCCCCCCAGTGTTCGAATTCAACTGATAATCCCCGAAATTAACATTGAGGCTACTACGGACTCGAGAAGGAACAAAGCGTCTTTAACCACCCCGAGCTAATGCGATTTCACCACCTGCAGCGGCAACCACGCCACACCAATACCGGTGAGAGGTGTCCCATCTCGCCCGAAGCCCGGAAGCTCAATTATGGCACCTACACGTGCGGCGAATGCAGGGGAAAATTTGTGGCACATACCGATGGTGCACCGTCGCTGATTTCCATGGTCTCCCGGCCGCGCAGCGGTGCCGCCAGCCAACGGTGAGTCGACCCGAGTGTTCGGCTGCGCCACCCGTCGATTAACTCTCCGCCGCACCTTACACGGATCAATCCACTCCCGAGAGGCACGGATGGGCCGATTACTCAACACTGGCGATGATTTTCGATGAGGGCCCCAAATTCCTTCCAGGATTCTTTACGGCGAGCGATGACTCTAGTCGGTGGCTTTACAGGGGCGCTCGAACCTTAAGGTCAGAAGGCTGTGCCATGCACGGAGGCCGTTGGGCGTGGATTCAATGGAGGCGACCACGGCGCTCGGTTGAGATCGGGTGGAGCACGACCGAGCTTCCAGGTGGAAGAACAGCGTGGTTCTGTTGCGGTCGAGTGAAAGGGATGCTCCTGACGTATGGGTCCCGCATGCAGACTCCCAGTGCAGATCAGTGTGCGGCGCGCAGGGCACGAAGTGCGGCTATCGAGGTGGACCCGCCTGCCAGTGAAGTGAGCGCGGGAGGGAAAAGGAGCTGGTGTCTGGGCCGCGCGCGCTGAATGGGCCGCACCAGAAAACAGAGGGTGGGCCAGATTCCAGGGTTTAGGCCCATTACGCCATTCCCCTTTCTTTTTCTTTATTCTTTTCTCTCTTCTCTATTTCAAAAATTAAATTTGAATTCAAACTTAAATTCAAACTTCTGTGGCCCATCACCACACTTATATTTGTGAAATTAGGGGTGTTAATTCCATATACCTCTATTTATATATATATATATTGTTTATATTTTCATAACCTTTAACTTCTTCCTTATTTCCAACCCTAATCTCAATTTAGGGTTTTAATCAAACTTCAAATAATTATTACCTTATTATTTTTATCCTCGTTATTTTATTTAATGCACAAACATATAAAATTCCAACAAAATGCACTTTCTTTTATTTTAGTATCATTGGTTTAATTTAATCATCCTTGATTTTATGTATGCTCTTTTCATGATGCAATTAAGGCACATAAAATGAGGAGCTCTCTCTATTATTCTTTGTATACAACTTTAAGTATTACACAAGGAGTACCCCAACAAGAATAAAACAAGGGGAAAGCGCTCCTGTTTCAAATGTGGTAAGACTGGTCATTTCATAGCTCAATGCCTCGATAATGATAATGACCAGGGAGAAGAAAAGCACAGGAAGAGGGAGAAGAAGAAGAACTATAGGAAGGCTAAGGGCGAGGCGCACATCGGGAAGGAATGGGACTCCGACTACTCCTCTGACTCTGAGGATGAAGGACTAGCTGCCTCGGCCTTCAACAAATCTTCGCCCTTCCCCAACAAACGCCATACATGCCTTATGGCTAAGGAGAAGAAGGTACGTATTCGAGATACCCCCAAGTACTCTTCTTCTAGCGATGAGGAACCTTCCGATGATGAAGTAGACTACACTGATTTGTTTAAAGGACTAGGTAGAGCTAAGGTAGACAAAATTAATGAATTAATTGATGCTCTTAATGAAAAAGATAAACTGCTAGAAAAGCAAGAGGATATTTTATATGAGGAACATGACAAGTTTGTTAGTGTTCAAAAATTTCTTGCTTTAGAAATTAAGAAAAATGAAATACTGTCATCTGAGTTATCTTCCTGTCATGAATCAATTGCTAGCTTAAAGGATTTAAATAATGATTTGAATACTAAGTTAGAGAAAGCAAATACAACTAGTTGTGTAGAACATGTAGTTATTTGCAATAGGTGTATAGATGTAAATTTTGATGAACATGCTGTCACTATTGCTAAATTAAACAATGAGGTTGCAAGTCTTAATGCTCAACTTAAGACTTGTAAAGATGATCATGATAAATTAAAATTTGCTAGGGATGCCTACACTGTTGGTAGACACCCCTCAATTAAGGATGGACTTGGTTTTCGAAAGGAAACCAAGAACTTAACAAGCCAAAGGACTTCAGCTCTTGTGGCGGAACCGCCCGAATTATTCCAACTTAAGTGCCTAAGTCCCGCCTTAGAGGCTAGACCACACTTAAATAGGAATAAACCGTCAGTCCCTCGGATCTAGTCCGATAAAGCCACTTAACCAGGATCGAATACCACTAGCTCACTCGAAGGTGAGGCACAGAGAAATACAATAAAACGTAATACCACAATTTAATAAGTATCATTAGTGATTACATTATCAGAGTTTCAAAAATACTAACCATAAATTTTAATGCAGCGAAAATAACTAACGGAGAAAACCGAGTAACATGGCGAAGCCTGGCCACGCTACTCCTCCTGGTCCTCTCCTGCGGAAGCAATAACCCTCTCGACCATCTATCCCGGTGGCAGGGATGAAGGCCAAGTCACACTAGCAACCAATCACCCTAAGGGGTACCTGCAAAAATTATGCCACAAGCAAGGCTGAGTATACTAATACTCAGCTAGACTTACCCGGTGTGAGGAGTCTACTCCTCTACCTCTAGACATGCAGCTGTTTGGCTGAGGGGTTTGGTTTGCCAAAAGCACTAGCTGAGTCTAAAATCACATTTTAGCTTTTCAGGTTTTAGTATGATCCTTTTAAACTAGATGTGTACCTAGCTAGTCATACATGGTATCAAACATTTTTACCAATCAACATCTTTTGCTAGTCACCTCATTTCCACTTATTACTCAATGTAGCAGCATGGATCAAGCAGTCTCATTAGCTGCGAGAAGCAGACGATTCGAATCGAGTTTTTAAACCTTGCAAGGTAAACCTAAACACACGACATGCAGGGGCACTCCGTCCCCACACATATCAACCGTCCCCATCGATTCCCTGGCAACAGAAAGGGGCTCACCGCCTTGGCGTACAATGCCTCACTGACCCCGACTGGCCGTCGTGCAGTGACCGCACTTGTACCCACCATAACCGGAATGGGAGACCTCGTCTCAGGTCGCGTGAGGAGGGCAATCTGCGGGCAGGTTCACTCAGGTACTAGGCTTACCGATTTACCATATTTCTCGGTATGTGTTTAGTACGTTCAAACGCTTGACTCACGGTACCACACCTTAATCCTTATTCCGGTTCCCACCTCGTAGACAACCAATCCCCATGGATTGTTGTCCACAGACCAACACCATTATGATATAAAAATGGATACAACCAATTTCCTGATCTCGCGCGAGTGCTAGAAAATCACTCGACTTCTACCGAGATCCTACTTAATAAAGCAGCTACTCGACTTAGCATACTAGTATTCATCACAATGGGGTTCCTGAGATCATGCAACTATGGTTTCAAACAACTCCTACACTTAAGTGCACAAACAATCCTACAATCATTAAGTGTAGTAAAATAGCATAAATAACAGGTTATGCATAAAACCGGGGCTTGCCTTTAATTTAACACTTATATAGTGTTTGCTGGGGGAGGTACTCGCTTGGCGAGCAAATCCTGGTTATGTCCATTCTTAAGGTCGTCCACCAAAGGCATCTTGTGGTTGGCACCACATCACTGGCTCGATCATCATCTCTCGGTCCTATATGAGGTGCAAGATGCATATGTATGAATATAATGAAATAGTACAAGATACTTTAAGTACACGCTGGCGAATTAAACACTAAGTAGCGAGACATCACAAGCAACCATACACACTAGCGTTAGCTAACTACATATCATCGAGCGCACAACATTAACACCACAAAAAGACGACAAACATTTTGTATATTTACGCAACACAAATACGACCTCATAAGTACAGGCGTTTATTTAATTGGCTACGGCTTTTCGTTAGTTCTTCCATTTATCACACAAAAGCATCCAACACAAGTTTAACCGATGACATATGCATCAATGTCTATGGAAACTTATAACACAATTAACTAAAGAAGAAACATACAAAACATGACCCACGTACATTATTAAGCTTAGTCATGGCAAGTCTACATTACTTAGGTGTCAACCAAACATTTTTAGCAAATAGGGTGAACTAAACATTCATTTGCTCACTTGCAGAATTTTGGACAGCAATACAGCCGTTACTTGTTTTAATCATAACTTTTCAAATATTAATCCAAAACTAGCAAACTAGGACTTTCTGGAAAGCTTAGAAAGTGCTCTACAACTTTGGTATTATCATCACAACAAGATTCAACACCTAGCAAGGTTAAAACAGCTAATCCAACAGCTCTGTCCAGATTTGGACAGATTCAGACTTGCAACTTCAAAAATTCACAACTGAAGATTCAGACATTCAAACAAGGTGATCCTAGACCTTCTGGAAAGGTAATAAAATTTTCTACATATCATTTATAAACATTTCAAGGTGATTCAATGTTTAACTAAGGACAAAAGACACTAGAAGGCTTTGCTGTCCAGAATTGGACAGATTCAGTCTTCAGACTTTAAACATCCATAACTTAATCTTCAGATCACCAAAAATAGTGATCCAAGACTTTTTGGAAAGCTTAGAAAAAGCACTACATAACTTTTATAATCACCAAGAAGTGATTCCAGTTTTAATCAAATCAAACATTACAGTTTTCGAAATCTGTTCTGACAGAGGACAGAACACAGCAAGCAGTTTGTAAAATTCATAACTCTTAAACTACCAGGCCTATGGTTATGAAATTTTAACACAAGCAAGATCAGAAAAGCATCTACAACTTTCTTATAATCGACAAGGACTGATTCTAATATTAACTTAAGCAAACAATGCAGCTTCTGAAATCTGTACAGAATTTGGACAGATTCAGTTACCGAATTTGTAAAAAGCATAACTTCTAAACTGTCAGGCCTATGGCTGTCAAATTTTAACACCAGCAAGATAATAAAGTGGTCCACAACTTTCTTGTGACCACCAATCACTGATTTCAATATTAACTTAAGCAACCATTGCAATTTCTGAAATCTGTTCAGAAATTCGACATATTCAGGTGCTGGGCTTGTGAAAAGCACAACTCCTAAACGATCAGGTTTATGGCTGCCAAATTTTTGTACAAGCAAGATAATCATGTTATCTACAACTTTTCTATAGCATATATCTACATAAAACACAATTTAGTTCATCAAACATACAGCACAATGAAAACAGTGCGTGCAGCCCAAAACAGAAGTCAATAAATTTCAGCTCCTAAACAATTTAAAAATTGCCATATTCTAGAGACTCGAATTATTCTAACACTTTGACAATTGTTAGAGTTAAAATAACTAAGTGAGAACTAACATGTAGACTTACTAATTTTTATACAAGTTATTTCGTGCACTAAAAGTACCATACTCAATTAACAATGCGTTCTCTATAACAATCAATATCGAAGCGCTTTTCACCAATAGTTTGCATTTTAACTTAGACATCACCTGAGCACTACTACTTTTCATCATGACCATAAACATACGCATTTAGACCACAACATCATACGAGGACATATGCATACTAGTTTCTAGTTTTACATCTACAACTTCTTTACTAGTTATTTTCAGCCACTTAATCGGCATCGATTGAATTAAACCTCTAACTTGACAATTTGGGCACCACAAATTTCAGAATTCTACCTAGACCTTTAGCGTAATATAGAGAGTCTACTAATTAACTTGCCACCACTTGAAGTACTGGAAACACCTACATATAACAATCACTTAACGCAATTGAATTCCTCTATTGAATTCCTCTATTTAACAAGCGTTGGATAACACAGCATGAAACAAATAGTAATTCATACACAAGTTCATATTTTTCTCAATCATAACACCATGAGACCAACAAAACTAGTTTCACCATTTTAGACATCTTAACTTAAATTGTAGCTAAAAGTAATTCAATTAGTTTTCTTAACTACTTTTCTATATTAGGCCACTTAGCTCCTGATAAATCAACACACCATATTTCCTTTGACGCAATCGGTAGAGCATGATTTCTTGTTTCTAACAATCTTTGGGTACCAACAATTAATTGCCTATGGTATTTATCCGACTCGAAAACATAGAGAAGGCGACGACTACTACGACATGTCGTCACCTCATCTTAATCGCATAATCAATTTTAGCTTTACTGATCGAGTCTGCCGACTAACCGTTTAAACTAGTAAAACCTATGCTTCGCATCAAACAACACATCGCACATCTTCCTATCGAAACGTAAAAACATCTGAGTTCCTTTCTACTTCTTTTTCTTTCGCCACAAACTTCAATCCATACCAATACAATTTTTAAACACGCACCACATCGACCAATTTATACGAATCGACGACCACCAATCTCTAACTCGAAATCATGAGCACGACCATATTACGACCTACCGCCGAAACATTTAAACCACATCTATATAATTCATTTATCGAGTCAATCGAGAGCGACATGCATCGGCTCACCATAAACAAACCCAATCGGCGTTTGCAAGAACGACAGTGATTCCGATTTGTGCATCGCTTCGAACATCGACGGGCGTCGAGCGGCTTGCCTTCTCCACGCAGAACACGGGGTTCTCTCCTCCACAAAAATAAAACAAAGCAGCACACATACATAATTAATCATAGGAAAAAAAATAATGTCGATGCGGAATCTAACAAGGAACGTCGCGGTCTCACCGGGGTGAATGGCGGGGCTGCGCAGATCCGGCGAAGTGGGACACGTAGACGGTCGAACTGCGCAGATCAACGACGCGGCATGGGCTGTCCCCAAACACCAACGCGACGGCGTGGGTCGGGACTGCGCAGATCGGATCAAGGCAAGCGACACCGACGGGATCTCATGGCTGCTGCTCGCTGCGTCATTTCGACGAGCACTAGCAGAGCATGTGTAGCGCGGGGCTGCAGGGAGACGCTGTTGCAGGGATCGACGACGCGTGGCTTGCTGCGCATTTCGTCGAGCACATAGCAAGCACCGACGGGGCACTGCGCAGCAGCACACAAGCAGGGAGGAAGAGGTGGACGAGCTGCTGCTCGCCGTGGAGCAGGGGAGGGGCGCTGCTGCTGTTTTTTTGGACCGGCGTCGCTGCGCAGAGAGAAAAAAAGGGATGCCATGGCTGCAGGAACAGCGGCGTTTCGCCGAGGAGCTGCGCAGCGAGGGGAAGTGGGGCGAGCTGCTGCTGCGTGAGGGAGAACGAGCAGGGGAAAAAGAAGGGGTGCCGGCTGGAATTTTCTGGGCGCCATCCATGGGGTGAGCTGCTGCTGGGCGCTGGCTCTTACCTGCGCGATGGCGAGGACGAGCTGGGAGAGGGAAGCCGCTGCTCCATGCTATTGGGGAAGAAGGGCGTCGACGGCCATGGGAGGAGCTCCTGCCGGCAACCCACACACGCAGCGAGGGCAGCGACCAAGGGGAAGGGGCGCCTGCACCAGGGGACTTGGCCATGGAGAAAAGCAGGGCGCCGGCGTGCTCCCAAGGAGCTCGGCCATGGCTGTATCTGCTGGGCGCCATGGAAAAAAAACAGGAGGCATGGGCGCCATGGCTGCTGGTGGCTCCCTGCTGCTGCCGGCCATGGAGAGAAAAGAGTAGCGCTGGGCAGAGGAAATGAGTTGAGCGCAGGGAGGTGGAGCCGTGGTCCTGCGCGCGTGCTGGAGCCGGCCCAAGGAAGGGGAGGAGACGCCATGGATGGACAGGGAGGGAGCCAAGCCTGCTGCCGTGGAGCAAGGAGGAAGAAAGGGAGTGGCGGCTGCATTTTTTGAGGGGTGGGAGTGCAAAAATGCCTCCACTTGCAAGGAGATGGCTCCTATTTATAGAGAGGCACTAGGGCTAGGGTGTTCTTAGTGGGCTGGGTCGGGCTAGAATGGGCTTGGCCCAAAACATGAAATCGGGTCGCGCTAATTTATTTTCCGGAATAAAAATGTTCCTGCGGATTTCGTCTGTACGCGGAACAGAGTGGAACAGAGTTCGGACGAACGGACGACTACGCGATTAACTTGGTCGAGAGTTTGGTTTGACTTTGCTCGAAAATAATTCCCTACGCGTGATTTGAAAATAAATCGTCCTGAGATTCGATCGGCTTTGGATTTTTAGTCGGATAATGCGAATCGTGATATTTTAAAATCGTTGCCGATACGGGTTTTTGAGTTCGGTTCGGACATGAGATATTTGGTCGAGTCGGATAAAATTGATTAGATGACGACAATTTGAGTATTCCGTGTGAGAGTACGGACTCAGATTAAAATAGTCGGACATCAACCGGGGTTCGAGGAATTAGACTCGGGCTCAGATCAGATAACAGTCGTCGAGAGTTTGATTTAAAGAGCTTCAGATGAGATTTATAATTCGAGTTTGACTATTGAGTTTGCATTTGTTCCGAGAACTAAAAGTTTTAACACGCTCCAAAATTGGCTGTTTCTCGCGATCGATTAACTCTGAATTCGGTGAACTTCCAAGAGAAAGCCTGATAAACAGAGATAGGCACGATCGAGAAATAGAAATTTTTACTGAGCATCCGAGGTTAGGATTAATCTCCCGACATAACGCTAACGGACACTTGGGGTGTCACAGCTCTCAACAAGGAGAAAGAGAAGGCCCCGATGGCTAGTAGTTCTCAAAAGAACCATGCCTATATTTATGATGGGTTCAAAAAGATGTACCTCTGCCAGGTACCAAACTTCGGGTTTTGAAATGAGAAAGATGAGACCGGGCGGGTGACTTGCACGAGAAGAGAGTCTCAGTGTAGTGTCTCCGTCTGAGTCGATTAAGGACTGTCTTGATGTAGGCTTGATGATTGAGGACCTTTTAACTGGTCACATGCCTCGTCATGGGTAAGCTTTGCCTCGGGAAGACTAATACCAGAATAAGACAACACGCAATGGGAGTGGAGAGATGGCAAGAGTAGCGTGTACCCTCCGTGGCAAGAGGCTGGACTGTAGTGTATCTGTGCTCTCGATTGGCGTGAACTAGATCTGGTCTTAAGAACCCCGATGGTGAGTTGACATATGCAAGGGTTAAGTGCTACATATGTCATGTGATTGGAGATCCCCAGCTGGGTATTAATCGATTCGGATCACCGTTACTTCTCGGATATGAAGACTTGGTCACTGCCCTACATGTAGTTTCCAGTGAACTAAAAGGAATGATAAAAGATGGCTAGTATAGGCCAAGTGCTTGAACTAGGGTAGAAAGAACTCTAGATTCAGGAAATAACTTAACTTGCTAATAAACTGGATTTTTAAGGATCCACTATTAGTAAGCAATTTTGCAAACAGAGTCTTGATTCTTGATTAAGCCATACCTTGATTCCCTCAAGCCAGCATATCCATGAGAGTCTTTTGTTTTGACGGGTAAGACTTGTGAAAGTACACTTCGTACTTAGGGTTTTTGAACCCATGTTGTTGTAGGTGGGGAAGCAGCAAACTTTTGTTGCTTTTGTTCTAAGGTGGTGCCAAAGGAAGAAACTCAAGAATGAAGCCTCGGGAGGATGTTGTCCTCCTTTTAAAAACACTTTACTGTTAAGCGGGAGAGGTTTTTGCCTCCGGAGTTTGTAATAATATTACTTCTGCACTCCTATATGACTGGTCTGTAATAATAATACTCTTCTATATTGTAATGTAAATTAAGTTACTGTAATGGCTTCCGCTTATTCGTTCCTCCGATGTGTTGTAATATCTGCGTGACGGGTGAAACACTCTTAGGAAAGACAAAGGACACAGATACTGAACTTGTCGAGTGATTAGAAGCATCTACAAGGTTTCCTGAGGTCCGCTGGACAAGGACAACTGTAGGTGGGCCTAATAACTTGGGAGGTTCCGTCACAGCTGGTATCGGAGCGAAGCCCATCTCTTCAGATATTATGAGTCATTTCAAAAATAATTTTCAAAGACTTATCTAAAGAAAATTTCTTTCCTCCTTATCTTACTACTTTCTGAAGTACTTATAAGACTAGGTAGCAGAGTGCAATGTATAGGAGGTTGTGAATCAACGAAAGTTGATTCTGCAATTATGCATGCATCATGTTTAAACACTATACTAATAAAGTTTTCCCCCTTATGGAGATATGCCACCTTGTACGAGGAAAACCGTGCGTAAGTCCACTGGACCTATTGGCGTACCTCGGCATCAGCTGGCTCCAAGACATGAGGGGAGCAGCAGCGGCAGTAATGACCCCATTGGAGACCTAGAAGCCCAAGTGGAGTAGCTTCGGACGGAGCTACGTCACCGCAACAGGGTGTGGGTAGAACATGGTCAGCGTATAAATGAGCTAAGGGCTGACGTGAGACATCTGCAAGACGAGCTTGCTGAACGAGATTTGGCAATCGATTGGGCTGTCAATTCACGTTCAATTGCTTGGGACCGGGAAGCCAAAGCTCGTGCCCGGGTGGATGAGCTCAGCGCGGCCCTTGACAACTTGCAAGTGTATTGCAATACTTTACATGAGGAAGTCCATGTACTGTTTTCACGACTACACCCAGACGTACCTGCCGACCCTGTTGGAATGGGAACCGGACCTTTTGGAACAGCAGGTGAAGCACTTGGTGGGGAATTGGACCTTTTCAAGCCCCCTCCTTCTATGAACCTGGCTGATGAATGGTCCCCTACAACAGATAGTGAAGCAACCAAAGACGATAAATACTAGAGTAGTATAGTTTAGATATAATACTAATGTAAAATAGGTACTGAAGTCATGTTGTACATTTGAGTCTGTATCATTACATCTTGGTAATGTAAAATGATGGTATATGTCAGCATGTTATATTTTTCCCAAATATTTCTTTGCTTCAGATGCCATCGAGGACTCGTGCACATGACAGTGCTGATACTTCCCGTAGTCGGGAAGACACGCCCAATCCACCGCCTGTACTGCCAACATTGGCCGAGGCTATCGCTGCCTTGGTCAATGCGACCGCCGACAATACCCGCTTTTTATGAGAAATGGCGGGGAATCAATTCCAGCAACCTGGCGGAAGGGCTTATACGTAGGGACCCCGTGAAACTTCATACTTGGATTTCTCGGAAACCCGTCCCCCACTTTTTGTTAAAGTCGAAGACCCTCTGAAAGCTGACGAATGGATACGGGTTATAGAGCAGAAATTTGGACTCATCCACTGCACTGAAACCCAAAAGTCGTTGTTCGCGGCTCAACAGCTAAGAGGCCCTGCTAGTACCTGGTGGGGAAATTATGTGGCCATTCAACCTACCAGGCATCAGGTCACGTGGGATGAATTTAAGTTGGCATTTCATGAGCACTATATTCCAGAAGGAGTGTTGCACATGAAACAAGAGGAATTCATGCGACTCAAGCAAGGAGGAGATACTGTCATGCAGTATCTCAACAAATTCAATCATTTGTCCCAGTATGCAATTGATCAGGTAAATACTAACCTGAAAAAGAAGAATTGCATTATGAGAGGTCTCAACGACCGGCTTCAAAGAAAGATGGCCACCTGCCTTGATCTCACATACAGCAGGGCTGTCAGCACCGCACTGGCAGTAGAAGCTAAGAACACAGGCCCAGGGAAATCGAAGGGAATTGGAGGTGACAGGTCCAATCAGGGGCCTGAAAAGCGACAAAGGTTGGTAATCCGGCCTTTTAACCAAAACCGTTCTTCATCTCGTCCATCCTCCTACCCCTTCAAACAGCCTGTCTTCATCCGCCCTGCCACTGCCCCCACTTCAACAAGTCAGCCGAGTGCCCCTGGTGCTCGTTTCCCCGCCCTCCCTAGTTCCTCATCTGGCTGCTTCAACTGTGGGAAGTCTGGACACTTTATCAACGACTGCCCATATCCGAGGCAGAACAAATCCAACAATCAGCAGAACTTAGGGAGCTCAAATCAAGGCAAGGGAAACTTGGCTACAAATTCAGCGGGCAAGAATATTAAGAAGACTGGGCGAATATATTATACTCAAGTGGCCACTACACCGGAAGGAGAGCCGATTATGATGGGTACGTTTCTTGTGGCCAATCACCCCGCAGTCATTCTCTTTGATTCTGGTGCTTCGCGTACATTCATAAGCAACAAATTTGTGGAGAAATATTGCATTCCTTGCATTGAATCAAGGGAAGGGTTTATTATTCATTTGCCTGGGGGACAAATATTCACTAAAGAAGTGGCTTTCCATGTGCCGGTAACATTGGCTGAACGGGACTTTCACACCAATATGATTGTTCTGAAAGGCCAGGATATAGATGTGATTCTGGGCATGAATTGGTTAGCCCAGCATAAAGCTATCCTCAACACTGATTTGAGAACCATCAGGTTGAGCTATGGCCACGAAGAGGTTCTCTTGTCCATCCCTGTAACTGTTCTAGCTAAACCATTTGGCAGAGTCTATGAAGCTATCCTACCAAAAATCCAAGATATTCTGGTAGTGTGTGAGTTTCCGGACATCTTTCCGAAAGATCTGCCTGGATTACCTCCAGAAAGAGACATAGAATTTGTGATTGAACTAAAGCCCGGTACGACTCCTATTTTTAGAAGGTCGTACCGAATGCCTCCAAATGAGTTGGCAGAGCTCAAGACTCAATCACAAGATCTACTGGAGAAGGGATTTATCTGGCCCAGTTCGTCACCTTGGGGATGTCCCGCAATCTTTGTCAAGAAGGATCAAACGCTTCAAATGTGCATGGACTATAGACCCCTTAATGAGGTCACAATCAAGAATAAGTACCCCCTTCCCCGAATTGATATCTTGTTCGATCAACTTACTGGAGCACGGGTATTCTCTAAGATTGACCTCAGGTCAGGCTATCATCAGATCCGTATCCGACCCGAAGATATACCCAAGACCACATTTACTACGCGGTACAGATTATTTGAATATTTGGTTATGTCTTTTGGATTAACGAATGCTCCTGCCCACTTCACATATCTGATGAACTCGGTATTCAATCCCGAGTTGGACAAATTTGTGGTGGTCTTCATTGATGATATCTTGATTTATTCCAAGAATGAAGAGGAGCATGCTTGGCATCTCCGGATCATGTTAACACGCTTGAGGGAACATCAACTATATGCTAAATTCAGCAAGTGTGTGTTTTGGCTGGAGGAAATCCAATTTCTGGGACACGTATTACCTGCCAAGGGGATTATGGTTGATCCCAGCAAGGTCAAGGATATTCTAGATTGGAAACCACCAACCACTGTGCATCATGTTTGAAGTTTCCTTGGGCTGGCTGGCTATTACCGCAGGTTTATCCTAGATTTATCTAAGCTTGTGAAGCCAATCACAAGTTTATTAAAGAATGATGCAAAATTTAACTGGTCCTCAGGATGCAAAGAAGCTTTCGAGCAGCTGAAGGTATTATTGACCACTGCTCCAGTATTAGCTCAACCGTATATTGAGAAGTTTTTGATGTATACTGTGACACATCAGGCAGTGGTCTAGGCTGCGTCTTAATGCAAGAGGGACGAGTTATAGCATATGCTTCAAGACAGTTGTGCCGGCATGAGGAGCATTATCCAACTCATGACTTAGAATTTGCTGCTGTGGTTCATGCCCTTGAAATATGGCGTCATTATCTGCTGGGAAATATCTGCCATATATATACAGATCATAAAAGTTTGAAGTACATTTTTACCTTGTCAGAACTAAATATGAGGCAGAGGAGATGGCTTGAGCTGATTAAAGATTATGAATTGGAAATTCACTATCACCCAGGTAAGGCCAACGTGGTGGCAGATGCACCAAGTCGCAAGACTTCCTGTCATTGTCTTATGATGATGACTTCTGACATCACATTATGCCAAGAAATGGAGAAGTTAAACCTGGGAATTATTCAACATGGAACTCTAAACCAACTGAAGCTTGAGTCAGTTCTTCTGCAAAAGATAATTGATGCACAAAGAAGTGATGATGGTATGAAACACATTCATGAGAAAATGAAGGCTGGTAAAGCAAACTGTTTTAGAAAGGATGATCAAAGCATAGTATGGTTTAATAACCGCATAGTTTTGCCCAAGAATGATGATGTCCGCCAGCAAATTTTGGATGAAACACATCTTAGTCGATATTCCATCCATCCCGGAAGCACTAAGATGTATCATGATTTAAAGCAACATTATTGGTGGACAAAGATGAAGATTGAAATTGCATGCTATGTGGCGAAATGTGATACCTATAGACGTGTCAAAGCCATACATATGAAAACTGCTGGTCCATTGCAATCTTTGTGTATCCCGACTTGGAAATGGGAGGACATTAGCATGGACTTCATTGTGAGATTACCTAGGACAACAAAAGGGTTTGATTCCATCTGGGTTATCATTGATCGACTTACAAAGATTGTCCATTTTCTTCCAGTCAAGGTAAAGTATCCAGTAATCACATATGCGGAACTTTACATTGCTCGTATTCTTAGTCTGCATGGGATCCCAAAAACAATTGTGTCAGACCGTGGACCACAATTTGTATCCAAATTCTGGGAAGAACTCCACAAATCTCTAGGTACTAAGCTGCTCCATAGTGCGGCCTATCATCCTCAAACCAGTGGGCAGACTGAGAGAGTGAACCAAATACTTGAAGACATGTTACGAGCATGTGTTCTGGAATACCCACATAAATGGGATGAATGTTTACCGTTGGCAAAATTCTCATACAACAATAGTTATCAAGAAAGTATCAAGATGGCACCTTTTGAAGCTTTATATGGACGATGGTGCCATACTCCATTGATTGGTCTGAACTAGGAGAAAGATGGTTTTTCAAACCTGATATGGGGGGAAATAAAAATATGACGCGTTTCCTTTTCCACTACTTACCTTAGGACCTTAAATCTCGGGACGAGATTATTTTATGGGGGGAAGGATGTAACACCCCTAGTGTTACTGTCACTAAAACTTGAGCATAACATCATGAGCATTAGCATGTCATGTGTTTGTTACACTTAGAGTGCATTCACTAGGCAAAAATTTCAAACAAGTTGTATTGATGTGACTTGGTATGTGAGTAACCCTAGGATAGAGTATTTAACCCTAAACTAGGCTTAGGAGTGACAATGAAGCCCAAGCAGGAGAAACTTCAAAACTCATTAGAAATAATCATAAAATATCACATTTAATGGACTTGAGTGGCATCCAAACCCTAAAAGTGCTCAAAACCCCGAAAAGGACCCTCGAAAACTCTAAATTGAAACCCTAGGGGGCTAAGTGTAAATTTTGTGTATTTTTGGACCCAAGTGCAAAAACCAAAGTATTAGGGCACCATAAATCATATGGTTCACACCTTTGTGGATTTGCAACTCAAATTATGGAATTTGGACCTATTTGCAAAAAGTACCCTATGAATCATATGTGACTAAGTCTGAAGTTAGTTGAGTGGGATCAACTTTAGAGCTCTATATCTCTAAATCCATTGGGATTTTGCCCTAAGTTAATATAGCAAACTTATAAAGCTAAGATAGAAGTACAACTTTGCTCAAGCAATTAAGCCTTGGTCTTGTACAAAAATAGGAGATAGATAGGTTTGAAGTCTGGCTGTCAGACCACCCTAAAACTGAATCGGGCCTGACAGTGATATTTGCTCAACTTTGGATTCAATTCAAGCTTGAAGGATTGAGTAAATGAGTTAGGTCTCTATAGTCGAATTGTAGCTGGACTATAGGACTACAACTTTGTTAAAGGTGGATCAGCAAGTTATTACATGGAATTTGGAGAGTTGGGCGCTGTAATTTGCTCTGTCAGAACGACTGAAGCAGTTCTTGATGGTACAGTAGCAAAAGATCAGCTGGTTTAGTGAACCTCGCCACCAGTGATCATGCGCTCGGATCCGCGCTAGGCGCTGCGATTCATGCTCAACGGAGTCCTGATAGTTGCTCGGGGTAGTAAATATCGCCTTGAGGATGAACTTAGGCCACTTTTCAACCCCGGCTGCCGTGTCCACCTGACTCACGGCTGGTTCAGATAAGATCACCGGAGTTGGCCACCTATCGACTGCACGCTACGTGCCTAGGTGCCTTACCACATCGCAGTAACTCGTATTACGCATGTCCGTTGATCGCCGGTGAGCTCGCCATGGTAAAAGCCACTAATTCCTTGCGACAGTGCTCTCCTCTCTCTCCGGCCGCCACCGCGCCATCTCAAATTCATGAGCCACCGCCCCGAATCCTATAAATTGAGCGTGTCGTCGGCTCCGCTATGTAGTCAAGCACCCAATCCATCAACTCATGCCTCAAATCATCCACCAGAGCTCGCCAATTTGAAACTTCCCCCAAATCGGTCCAGAGCACCGCGTGGAGTGACCTCGCCGTGGCCAGCGTGCTACAGGTCCGTTTATGTCCTCTGCTCTCTTGTTTCAGTACCCTTATGTGCCCCTGATGCTTCTCGACGCGACCGATTAAGCTAGAACCCATTGAATCGCTGGGAACACCATGGGTTGTCCTCGATTTGTGCCGTCACCGTGGACAGAGCGATTTAGAGTTAGAACTCTGCAATTGATGGAGGGGAAATGATTATTAGGGGTAAAATTTGGTGTCAACTGCACTAGAGCACCAGTAGTTGAGTTATCTGACCAGTACAGGCTCGCCGGAGTTCTTGCTCCGCCGTCCACGGTCGTGGACTTCACCTTGTGAAGAAATAGGATAGGGGAGGGTCTTTTGCATTTCTTAGTGACTCAAGGAAATAGTGTTACAAATTCTTTATAGGTTTCTCAAATACCCAGAGTTCTCTCTGCAAACTGTCCACCGCGGGCGCGTGCGCATTTGCCTGTTCACGGGCTGACTTGGGCCAGTTTCAGCCCGCTACTATTCATGCTTTTTCCTTTTCTTTTTTTCTACCAGACTTTGGAAATCCATAGAAAATTCTAGAAAAATGCTAAAAATGTAAGACCAATTTTGTTAGACTCCTAAATTTCTATAGTATTTAATAAAAATAGTTTTAAGATTTTTAGTACCAACAAGAAATTATGTAGCATTTAAAAAGGCTTAAACCTATACCTCTAGAATTTTAGAAATTAATTAATAACTCCAAAAATCCCTAAACTTTTTGGATAAGCTTAAAATGATATTTAGAAACCTTGGTAAAGTTTGACATGATTTGGACAATGTTTGATACCTAAACCCCAAAACCCTAATCTTCCAAGTAGTGCATGCCCTATGAAATAAAATACTGACTCCCAAAAACCCTAGTTTCCTGGAGTACCGTGAAGGAAAATTATATTCAAGACCTAATATGATGTACCCTTATTATCAATGCATTTTCATGAGCATTACATGGACATTCATGGTTGTATATGTTTAATATATATATATATATATATATATATATATATATAGAAAATGAAGAAGAAGTAGAGGTTGAAGAAGGAAGAGCTACACCACCACCTGAAGGCCCACTTGCTGGGAACTACTTTTATTTCAATATTTGTGGAGCAGAGCCCGACTCTCCTATAACACAAGGCAAGCCCCGGTGCATTTGCCACCTACTTGCTGTTTTAAAATCTTTCTCACTTACTTGATGCATTAGGTGATAGGAGTTGGGTGCCAAACAATTGATGCATTTCCTTCCTTGGAAAATTGATTACTTTTCCTTGATCACCTGTTTTATAACAAGGTTTTTCTGATGCTTAGTCTTGCTCTAGAAAATAAAATGTTTTGTTTTGACAAAATATGATGCTTCAAGTGGGATGGGATGTTTTCAAAAATAAAACTTGATGGTGGATCCATCATGGTCGTGATGGGTTCAACATCAGAAAAGATGTACCTCTGTCAGGTACCAAACTTTAGGTTTTGAAATGATAAAGCTAAGACCGGGCGGGTGACTTGCACGAGAATAGAGTCTCAGTGTAGTGTCTCCGTCTGAGTCGATTAAGGACCGTCTCGATGTAGGCTTAATGATTGAGGACCTTTTAACTGGTCACATGCCTCGTCATGGGTAAGCTTTGCCTCGGGCAGACTAATACCAGAATAAGACAACACACAATGGGAGTGGAGAGATGGCGAGAGTAGCGTGTACCCTCCGTGGCAAGAGGCTAGACGGTGGTGTATATGTGCTCTTGGTTGGCGTGAACCTGATCTGGTCTTAAGAACCCCGGTGGCGAGTTGACATATGCAAGGGTTAAGTGCTACATATGTCGTGTGATTGGAGATCCCCAGCTGGGTATTAATCGATTCGGATCGCCGTTAATTCTCGGATATGAAGACTTGGTCACTGCCCTACACGTAGTTTCTAGTGAACTAAAAGGAATGATAAAAGATGGCTAGTATAGGCCAAGTGCTTGAACTAGGGTAGAAAGAACTCTAGATTCAGGAAATAACTTAACTTGCTAATAAAACTAGATTTTTAAGGATCCACTATTAGTAAGCAATTTTGCAAACAGAGTATTGATTCTTGATTAAGCCATACCTTGATTCCCTCAAGCCAGCATATCCTTGAGAGTCTTTTGTTTTGACGGGTAATACTTGCAAAAGTACACTTCGTACTCAGGGTTTTTGAACCTATGTTGTTGTAGGTGGGGAAGCAGCAAACTTTTGTTGCTTTTGTTCTAAGGTGGTGCCAAAGGAAGAAACTCAAGAATGAAGCATCGGGAGGATGTTGTCCTCCTTTTAAAAACACTTTACTATTAAGCGGGAGGGGTTTTTGCCTCCCGGGTTTGTAATAATATTACTTCTGCACTCCTATATGACTAGTCTGTAATAATAATACTCTTCTATATTATAATGTAAATTAAGTTACTGTAATGGCTTCCGCTTATTCGTTCCTCCGATGTGTTGTAATATCTGTGTGACGGGTGAAACGCTCTTGGGAAAGACAAAGGACATAGATATCGAACTTGTCGAGTGATTAGAAGCATCTATAGGGTTGCCCGAGGTCCGCTGGACAAGGACAACTGTAGGTGGGCCTAATAACTTGGGAGGTTCCATCACATCATGGTAGAAGTAGGCCTAGAAGAAATTATGTTCCTTCTCATGCACCTAGGAAAGTTTACAATGGACCTACTACTGTTTACCATGCTTGCAATGCTTCTTTTGTACTTTCATGTAAAAATGCAAAAGTAGTAGCTAGAAAATTAGGATCCAAATGCAAGGGAGACAAGACTTGTATTTGGGTTCCAAAAGTTGTTGTGACTAACCTTGTAGGACCCAACAAGAGTTGGGTACCTAAAACCCAAGCTTAAATTGCCTTGCAGGTTTATGCATCCGGGGGCTCAAGCTAGATTATCGACAGCGGATGCACGAACCGCATGATGGGGGAGAAGAAAATATTCACCTCCTACGTCAAAAACAAGGATTCCCAGGATACGATCATCTTTGGAGATGGGAACCAAGGCAAGGTCAAAGGGTTGGGAAAGATCGCCATCACTTCCGAGCATTCTATGTCTAATGTGTTTTTAGTTAAATCGCTCAAGTATAATTTGTTGTCTGTGAGTCAATTATGTAACATGGGTTATAATTGTTTATTCACAAATATTGATGTATCTGTCATTAGAAGGAGTGATGGTTCACTAGCTTTTAAGGGTGTATTAGACGACAAGCTCTACTTAGTTGATTTTTCGAAAGAGAATGCCGATCTAGATGCATGCTTAATAGCTAAGGCTAATATGGGCTGGCTTTGGCATCACCGTCTAGCACATGTTGGGATGAAGAACCTTCATAAGCTTTGAAAGGGAGATCATGTGTTAGGACTAACCGATATCTGTTTTGAGAAAGACAGACCTTGTGCAGCGTGCCAAGCAGGGAAACAGGTGGGAAGCACTCATCATAGCAAAAATGTGATGACGATGTCAAGACCACTGGAACTTCTTCATATAGATCTCTTCGGTCCCGTTGCCTATCTCAGCATCGGGGGAAGTAAGTATGGTCTTGTAATAGTTGATGATTTTTCCCGCTTCACTTGGGTATTCTTTTTGCAGGACAAATCCAAAACCCAAGGGACCCTAAAGCACTTCATAAGGAGTAAGAAGAGCTCAAAATGATGAGCTAAAGGTTAAGAAGATAAGAAGCGACAATGGGTCCGAGTTCAAGAATTTGCAAGTTGAAGAGTATCTTGAGGAGGAAGGCATCAAGCACGAGTTCTTCGCTCCCTACACACCACAGCAAAATGGTGTGGTAGAGAGGAAGAACAGGACACTAATCGACATGGCGAGAATGATGCTTGGAGAGTACAAGACGCTTGAGCGGTTTTGGTCAGAAGTTGTGAACACAGCTTGCCACGCCATAAATCGGCTCTATCTACACTGTCTCCTCAAGAAGACTCCTTACGAACTCCTAACTGGTAAAAAAAACCCAACGTTTCTTATTTTCGTGTTTTTGGGAGCAAATGCTACATTCTGGTGAAGAAAGGTAGACATTCGAAATTTGCTCCCAAAGTAGTAGAAGGGTTTTTACTAGGATATGACTCAAATACAAAGGCGTATAGGGTCTTCAACAAATCATCAGGATTAGTTGAAGTCTCTAGCGATGTTGTATTTGATGAGACAAATGGCTCTCCAAGAGAGCAAGTTGATCTTGCTGATATAGATGAAGATGAAGTTCCAACGGCCGCAATGCGCACGATGGCGATAGGTAGGGCTGGATATCGAGCCAGCTTGGCTCGGCTCGTTCGAGCTCGAGCTGGCACGTTAAGGTAGCGAGCCACAAAGTTAGCTCGGCTCGGCTTGTTTACGAGCTCGAGCTGGCTCGTTTAGCTCACGAGCTAAAGCAAAAAAATAATGTGTATAATAATCAATTTCTAGTTAGTTTCAAACTAATTTAATAACAGAAAATAGTAATTATACTTATAGTTTCACAGACCACATCAATATAACATCAAATTAACACAACTCATCAATTCACTATTCACACACATGTTCAGCAGTTTAACCCACACTTATATTCGCATAGACCAATTTCATACATAGACATAATTCATCAATCATTAGTTTAACTTATAGGTTATAGACACCACACATACATATAACATATTCATCAATTGTTACGTATATGATATGTATGTAGTTTTGTTTTGCTGAAATATGATAGCTCGTTTAACTCATGAGCTGGCTCATTAACAAACCGAGCTAGCTCGTTAACGAACCGAGCTAGGATGCCAGCTCAGCTTGTGAAAAAATTCAAACGAGCCGATCCGAGCCGAGCTGAGCTGGCCACAAACTGAGCGAGCCGACGAGCCGCGAGCATTTTGTCCAGCCCTAGCGGTAGGTGATGTGCAACCACAAGAACTGCAGGAACAAGATCAACCTTCTTCATCGACACTGGTGCATCCCCCAACTCAAGACGATGAATAGGTACCTCAAGAAGAGGGGCAGGATCAAGGGGGAGCATAGGAAGAATAGGTTATTGAAAGTTCCCTTTGACCCGGGAACAGGATCTGGATGTCGCCTAGAGGGGGGGTGAATAGGCGAATAAAACTTATTACTTTAAAACTTAAATTCTTACTCTACTCGAAGACTTAGTACGCAGTGGAATGAGAAGACTCTTCGAGTAGGTCGCAGCGGAATGGAAGATCCTGTCTCAAAAATGTCCTGCACTTCAAATCAAGCTTATACCATAGATAAGTATTGAAGTGCAGATATAAAGGTGAGTAAAACAGAGAGTCAGGATACAATACAGAATAGAGCACACAGACGCAAGGATTTATCCCGAGGTTCGGCCAAGCCTGAAATGCTTGCCTAGTCCTCGTTGGAGTTAGCCACACCTGGGCTTGGAGTCTATTTCAACTCCTTCCTCCGTTTGCTCAGATCTGTCAGTATGACAGATAGAGCCTTTCACTATTGAGTGGGGTTACAACAGAACCGCGGCTGCTTACAAACTTCTTGGCAGCACCCCGGCAGAGTAACGATACGCTCAAGACCTTGCTCTAGCTCTTAGCAGCACTACTCCTCTTCTCTAAAAGCTTATAGCTGTGCCTTCTACACAAACTATAGAGTTACACACAAGAGGGAGAGCGAGAATTGATTCCAATGAAGTCTACACTTGTTGGCTGCACTTGTTATCTTGCTTGAGGCGCCTAGGGGTCCCTTTTATAGGCACAAGGGGCCTAGGAGCCGTTGGAGGCAATTCTGGAAGGCCAATCTTGCCTTCTGTCGTCGGGGGCACCGGACAGTCCGGTGCACACCGGACACTGTCCGGTGCCCGATTTCTTTCCTTAACTGGCGCTTCCGACCGTTGCAGACCGTTGGAGATCTGAGAGCCGTTGGCGCACCGGACATGTCCGGTGCACACCGGACAGTCCGGTGCCGTCTTCCGACCGTTGGCTCCGCCACGTGTCCCGCGCAGATTGCGCGGCCGACCGTTGGCCCGGCCGACCGTTGGCTCACCGGACAGTCCGGTGCACACCGGACAGTCCGGTGAATTTTAGCCGTACGCCGTCGGCGAATTCCCGAGAGCGGCCAGTTCGCTCCGGGCCAGCCTGGCGCACCGGACACTGTCCGGTGCACACCGGACAGTCCGGTGCTCCAGCCAGAGCTGAGTCTTGGCTGTTCACAGCCAAGTCTTTTTCTCCTCTTTTCTTTTCTTCTTCTTTCTGTTTCTAACACTTAGACAAGTATATTAGTCCACAAAACCAATGTACTAAGTATAGAAACATACCTTTTCTTAATCATTAAATCTATAGCATTCCACATGCTTGAGCTTTGATGTTGGACTCATAAATCATCAAGTCGGCTTGACTTGATCTAGATTGACATTACTTGGCTCCAACATCCTGTAAAGGTCACATAGAACATCTCCAAACATAGGAACAACCCAAACTAAAGATCAAGGTGAACTTAGCTCTTTTGGGCTGCTTCCAGTTCTAGTTTTGACACTTGTTCTCCTTCTAGTGACCTTGATCTCCTTCTTAGAGCTTGATCTTGAGCCTTATGACTTACACCACATAACTGTAGCTGTTACCTCATTGGCTGTAAGTCACGTTCTTATGTAGTGATCCTTGATGTGCCGTAGCTGTTCTCAACTCGATCACCCTTGACTTTGCAAGCCTTCTTCTTCACCCTTGGCTTTGGGTTCCTCAGCCTCCTTGACCTTCTCCCGTGCACTTGGTACCTCGAAGCTCTTCTTGCCTCCGTCCTTGGCTTGATCAGTTGTCTTCTAGCTACGCACCCGAGTCTCACTTTATGCAATGTCCATCCTACTTGTGATGTCCATCATGTATCCATAATTCAGTTCTTGGACCATCACAATTGTTCACTTGTGTTGAATCCTGTAGGCTTTACCTTAAGCACCTGTTCAACACTTAGTACACTTGTTAGTCCTTTAATTGAGTTGTCATCCAAACACCAAAACTCACAAGAGAGCTTTCAATCTCCCCCTTTTTGGTGATTGATGGCAACACAATTAAAGCTTACATAAGAATAAGATTTGAAGCACAAATTTGAATTCTAAGTTTATAGAATGCTCCCCCTAAATATGTGCTTACTTCAAGAACCTAATTTTGGCCACAGACGCCAATTTGCACATACTTAGGCAATTCGAAACATTTCTACACCTTAGCACTTTTTAAGATGCATTGTGTCAAGAATCAAACATGATGCTATAACACACAAATGCACATAATCAGAGTTAAACACTATTCAGATTAGTGGATATATCACAGGAATATCAACCTACCACTATTCACCATTAAGATACCTATTCAAACTAATACCAATTTAAACTAAGATACTAATTTAAAACAATCTTAAAGCACCATTAACCACATGACTATCTATTTCAGAAAGAACACAATAGATGCCAATTAATTCATAGCAGCACAAGCACTAGTCCATATGTTGCAACACATATAATACTGCAAGAAGAAGCATATGAATAACACACTAGCAAAGCTTAAACTAACACATCACCCCTTAGGATAAGCTTTCCTCTCAGGTTGAGATAAGCTTTAATACACAAATTCTCCCCCTTTGACATCAAACACCAAAAAACCATACTTAAGCAAGAACATCAGATGATGTCAAGGGACAGCAGGGTGTTTAAGGAGGAAAAACGACTATCAAAACTCCCCCTTACTTATTGAACATATGCACTATCAACATTTAGGTAAGATACATATATGCAAAAAGATTAATACTTCCTTTTGTACCTTTACCATGTTGTAGTGTACTTCCCATCTTGAAAGTATTTAATCTCTCGAGAGCTTCTCCACACTTGTGCCTGATTCTTTATCCTAACTTTTTCTTGTTGCTAAGACACCAACCTTAGAACAAGTTATAGTATTGGGCACAAGAAGAAACTTCTATTCTAATGATTATCAAAAGATGTCAATTGAAGCAAACTATCACGGCTACTAATTGAAAGATACCAATTGCAAAAGTTCATTTATTATCATAGCTCCATGATATTAAGAATAAGCATCTATTATCATCAGATATTATAGAGCATGAGCAATCTAAAGATATACAATTACTCATGACTTAAGATACCAATTACTTGACTTACAGAGGTACCCAAGTCCTGATTGCTCCATTTCATGCTCATCTTCTCTTTTCCACCTTGAGACTGTACAAGATTGCTCAAGAAACAGTTAGTCTCAAAAGACACACGTTATGTGTGCTCCCCCTCAAGTTGTGCATCAAGTATTTGAATGACTTGCACTTTGCACATTCTAGCTTCCTCAGAACTAGAGGGGATCACAACATACCTTGGTCAAGGCATACTCTACAATTTTCATCACTCAAGGATGCCAATTTGAATATCAAATGAAACACCACTTAACACCCATTGAAGGCTAAATGAAAGGTTGACTAAATACAGCAATGCACGCCTCAGTGGCACCTAAGCCAATTCAATACTCAAGGAAGTATAACATTTACACGTTACTTAGACATGCTTCATACTTAACTATCATTGCATATACTAATTGAAGATCAACACAATCATGTATATAAAGCGAATTATCTAAGCATGTCATAATTAAGGAGGTTTCTTAGGTGCACAAAAGAAACAACAATTTAAAGGCATAAATTACCTACCCAAGATATTACCAATTGAAAGACAAGAACATAGCTATGATCACAATGAATGGAATTTCACGAATATTTAATTGCATAGCTCCATTTTCCATACCTTTGCCTTTATGAGAGCCCTTGTTATCACCAATTCAGGGCTCCTTTTGCTTACGCACCTCATAGCTCAAAAGGGCACGACATGGATTTGAAATTCACACAGTACCAAACTAGGGTAATCATGTGAACATGGACTAAACAAAATGTCATATTTGCACATAGCATGACTTACAATAGTTGCAGGTTTATCCATATACACCAAGAGAGTTAATCATGTGGATATAACAAATGAAAGAGCTACCCATGAATGATTCAAAAGGTATATCCTATATAGCACCAGTCATTATTAAGCAAACATCATTATGATTCATTTGCCACAGGTAATCATAAAGCATAACTACTCCAAAGACAGGTAGCACAACAAGCCATCTTAAGAGCAATACTAAATTGTATTTAAAATACACGAGTACCATCCTTTGGAGAGCAAGTTGTAGATTCTCATCAAAGTCCTTTACTTGATTCACCAACAATGATTCAGGACCTACACACCTTATTTCACTTGAGATGAACATGGGATTAGTGTTTCACAATAATTTCAACCTTGGGTCAATAAACACCAAAACAATTAACAGCTTAAGCATAGAGTTTTAGATAACCGTCTTAAGCTCTCCCATGGTCTCCAGTCCATCTCAAGGCACCTGCATGGTCTAGTTAGCACAATTTGGTACCCATCTCGGGATGGGTCCATAATGATCATCTAAATGTGCCTTTGGTACCCAAATAGCAGTTGTGCTAGTTCTAGGTGATCTCATTACTGATCTAGCACAAGTGTATGATTTGGGTCTCCTAAGCGAATAAGATTGAGATAAATTTACTTGTTTAGGAACCTTACCCTTCTTACATACCTTAGGTAGATGACCATGCTCACCACACATGTAGCAGAAGCGTCGCTCAACTCGACACGACGCTTGTTGTGTGTTATTTTCCTTGATGAGGGTCACCTTGGAGGATGCACATCCTTGATTCTTCATGACCGGACATGAAGTGATCGTGTGGTCCTTTTTGTTGTATCCAAAACAACTCCTTGTCCCTTCATTCTCGTCTTTGTACGGACAAGACGCGATGAGATGGCCTAACTTCTTGCACTTGAAACACCTCCTTTTTCCTTTTCCCTTTTTATACTTGAATGACATGGAGAGAAGGTCAGTGCAAACAACATGATTAATTGAATCCTTACCTTTTTCCTTTTTCATGTTGATTTCTTCATTTGTAGCTTTGGGAACATTTCTCTTATTGAGCTTGACACTTGCTGCAGTTTTTCCTTTCTCAAGCTTCTTCACCACGTGCCCGTGGATATCTTGAGAGAGTTGAGCAAAGTGTCTTCTCCTCAGTTGTCGTTGCTTCTTATTCCCACAGAATTTCTTTTGTGACCCTAAAACTTGTTGCTCAATCAATGATTGACTTTCTTTTGAGCAACAGGGGTTAGCACATGATGATATACAATTCAAATGCGCACACGTGCGAGAATGAGGTTTACATGAATTTAAGTTTACAATTATAACCTCATGAGCAACATTAAGCATGATATGGTCATCAACTAGTTTATTATGAGAATTTGACAACATATCATACTCTTCACCTAGAGCAAGTTTTTCTAAATTTAGAATTTCTACTTGACTCTTAAGCATGGCGTTTTCCATTTTAAGTTGAGCAACACAGGATAAAACACCATCATTATTTCTTTGCTCAAATAAAATAGATTCATACCGTTGGACCAAATTGTCATGAGAGCACTTTAGCTCCTCATGTTCTTTGGTCATCTTCTCCAGGCTGTTGTTGGTTTTGATGAGGGTCTCCTCTAGCCTGAGAAGCGTCTCGCCTTGTTCCTTGTTCCTTCTCAACAACTTAACCAAGAGAGCTTTGTCCTCTTTGTTGAGATGGATGTAGAAACGGCGAATCTCCTCTTCTTCCACATCATCGGTCTCATTTTCCCTGTCATTAATGTCAGTGGAAGCCAAATAGGAAAATGTACCTTGAGGTGATGAAGATTCATCCTCGCTATCATCCTCATATTCCTCCTCATCATGGCTTTTGTCTCCACCATCATTGTTAGCAATAAAACATTTATCACTAGTGGAGAGCAAACCTGTCGATGAGGTGGATTCATCGTTTGGATGCCATCGTTCTTGTTCATCTCCCTCTGAATGGTTAGTAACACAAGTAATATACGGAGTAGGAGCAACATAGTTTGCTACAAAATATCTTTCTTTAATCCTATTCCATAAATCATGAGCATCAACAAATAGATCACTATCACTACTCATGATGGCAAAATAAGCACTTCTAGAAAGAGAGTCAACTAAGATGTTGCAAGCATGATGATTGAGAGATAAACATCTTAGTTCTTCATTAGAAGGATTTTTACTAAAATCAGAGGGAAAAATACTTCTACTAAAGATCTGTCTCAAATCAGAATCAACATTCATGAATGCTTTGTAAATAGAGACAGACCAAGATTTGTAATTAGAACCATCGCCTAGAAGAAGTTCTACAGTTACCTCTTGTGACGACATCATCATCTCCGGACGGCTAAGCCCACACTGGAGAGGCCTAGCTCCGATACCAATTGAAAGTTCCCTTTGACCCGGGAACAGGATCTGGATGTCGCCTAGAGGGGGGGGTGAATAGGCGAATAAAACTTATTACTTTAAAACTTAAATTCTTACTCTACTCGAAGACTTAGTACGCAGTGGAATGAGAAGACTCTTCGAGTAGGTCGCAGCGGAATGGAAGATCCTGTCTCAAAAATGTCCTGCACTTCAAATCAAGCTTATACCATAGATAAGTATTGAAGTGCAGATATAAAGGTGAGTAAAACAGAGAGTCAGGATACAATACAGAATAGAGCACACAGACGCAAGGATTTATCCCGAGGTTCGGCCAAGCCTGAAATGCTTGCCTAGTCCTCGTTGGAGTTAGCCACACCTGGGCTTGGAGTCTATTTCAACTCCTTCCTCCGTTTGCTCAGATCTGTCAGTATGACAGATAGAGCCTTTCACTATTGAGTGGGGTTACAACAGAACCGCGGCTGCTTACAAACTTCTTGGCAGCACCCCGGCAGAGTAACGATACGCTCAAGACCTTGCTCTAGCTCTTAGCAGCACTACTCCTCTTCTCTAAAAGCTTATAGCTGTGCCTTCTACACAAACTATAGAGTTACACACAAGAGGGAGAGCGAGAATTGATTCCAATGAAGTCTACACTTGTTGGCTGCACTTGTTATCTTGCTTGAGGCGCCTAGGGGTCCCTTTTATAGGCACAAGGGGCCTAGGAGCCGTTGGAGGCAATTCTGGAAGGCCAATCTTGCCTTCTGTCGTCGGGGGCACCGGACAGTCCGGTGCACACCGGACACTGTCCGGTGCCCGATTTCTTTCCTTAACTGGCGCTTCCGACCGTTGCAGACCGTTGGAGATCTGAGAGCCGTTGGCGCACCGGACATGTCCGGTGCACACCGGACAGTCCGGTGCCGTCTTCCGACCGTTGGCTCCGCCACGTGTCCCGCGCAGATTGCGCGGCCGACCGTTGGCCCGGCCGACCGTTGGCTCACCGGACAGTCCGGTGCACACCGGACAGTCCGGTGAATTTTAGCCGTACGCCGTCGGCGAATTCCCGAGAGTGGCCAGTTCGCTCCGGGCCAGCCTGGCGCACCGGACACTGTCCGGTGCACACCGGACAGTCCGGTGCTCCAGCCAGAGCTGAGTCTTGGCTGTTCACAGCCAAGTCTTTTTCTCCTCTTTTCTTTTCTTCTTCTTTCTGTTTCTAACACTTAGACAAGTATATTAGTCCACAAAACCAATGTACTAAGTATAGAAACATACCTTTTCTTAATCATTAAATCTATAGCATTCCACATGCTTGAGCTTTGATGTTGGACTCATAAATCATCAAGTCGGCTTGACTTGATCTAGATTGACATTACTTGGCTCCAACATCCTGTAAAGGTCACATAGAACATCTCCAAACATAGGAACAACCCAAACTAAAGATCAAGGTGAACTTAGCTCTTTTGGGCTGCTTCCAGTTCTAGTTTTGACACTTGTTCTCCTTCTAGTGACCTTGATCTCCTTCTTAGAGCTTGATCTTGAGCCTTATGACTTACACCACATAACTGTAGCTGTTACCTCATTGGCTGTAAGTCACGTTCTTATGTAGTGATCCTTGATGTGCCGTAGCTGTTCTCAACTCGATCACCCTTGACTTTGCAAGCCTTCTTCTTCACCCTTGGCTTTGGGTTCCTCAGCCTCCTTGACCTTCTCCCGTGCACTTGGTACCTCGAAGCTCTTCTTGCCTCCGTCCTTGGCTTGATCAGTTGTCTCCTAGCTACGCACCCGAGTCTCACTTTATGCAATGTCCATCCTACTTGTGATGTCCATCATGTATCCATAATTCAGTTCTTGGACCATCACAATTGTTCACTTGTGTTGAATCCTGTAGGCTTTACCTTAAGCACCTGTTCAACACTTAGTACACTTGTTAGTCCTTTAATTGAGTTGTCATCCAAACACCAAAACTCACAAGAGAGCTTTCAGTTATAAAGGAAGAAGCACCACGGGCCCCTCCAATCCAAGTCCGAGCGACAATCCAAAGACATCACCCCGTCGATTAGATTATGGGTGACATCAGCAAGGGAGTAACTACTCACTCACGACTAGCTAATTTTTGTGAGCATTACTCGTTTGTCTCTTCTTGAGCCTTTCAGGGTAGAAGAGGCCTTGCAGGATCCGGACTGGGTGTTGGCCATGCAAGAAGAGCTCAACAACTTCAAAAGGAATGAAGTCTGGAGCCTGGTGCCACGTCCAAAGCAAAATGTTGTGGGAATCAAGTGGGTGTTCCACAACAAGCAAGACGAGCACGGAGTGGTGACAAGAAACAAGGCTCGACTTGTGGCAAAAGGTTATGCCCAAGTCGTAGGTTTGGATTTCAAGGAGACTTTTGCTCCTGTGGCTAGGTTAGAGTCAATTCAAATTTTATTAGCCTATGTCGCTCACCATTCCTTTAGGCTATTCCAAATGTACGTAAAGAGCGCTTTCCTCAATGGGCCAATCAAGGAGGAGGTATACGTGGAATAACCCCCTAGCTTTGAGGATGACAGGTATCCCGACCATGTATATAAGCTCTCTAAGGCGCTCTATGGACTTAAGCAAGCCCCAAGAGCATGGTATGAATGCCTTAGAGATTTCCTTATTTCTAATGCTTTCAAGATTGGGAAAGCCGATCCCACTCTTTTCATAAAGACATGCAATGGTGATTTTTTGTTTGCCAAATTTATGTCGATGGCATAATATTTGGTTCTACTAACCAAAAGTCTTGTGAGGAGTTTAGCGAGGTAATGATGCAAAAGTTCAAGATGTCAATGATGGGCGAGTTGACCTACTTCCTTGGATTCCAACTGAAGCAACTCAAGGATGGCACCTTCATCTCCCAAACAAAGTACACTCAAGATCTTCTTAAGAGGTTTGGGATGAAGGACGCCAAGCCCACAAAGACACCGATGGGAACTGACGGGCATCTTGACCTCAACAAAGGAGGTAAGTCCGTTGATCAAAAGGCATACCTGTCAATGATAGGTTCACTACTTTATCTTTGTGCTAGTAGACAGGACATTATGCTTAGTGTATGCATGTGTGCTAGATTTCAATCTGACCCCAAGGAATGTCACCTTGTGACCGTTAAGCGAATTATTAAGTATTTAGTTTCTACGCCTTGCTTCAGGATCTGGTATCCAAAGGGGTCTACCTTTGACTTGATTGGATACTCAGACTCCGACTATGACGGGTGCAAGGTTGATAGGAAGAGCACATCAGGGACGTGCCAATTTCTAGGAAGGTCCCTGGTGTCCTGGAGTTCCAAGAAACAAACATTCATTGCCCTATCCACCGCTGAAGCCAAGTACGTTGCCGCAGGATAGTGTTGTGCGCAACTGCTTTGGATGAGGCAAACCCTTCGGCACTTTGGCTACAATCTGAGCAAAGTCCCACTCCTATGTGACAATGAGAGTGCAATCCGCTTGGCGGATAATCCTGTTGAACACAGCCGCACTAAGCACATAGACATCTGGCATCACTTCCTGAGAGACCACCAGCAAAAGGGAGATATCGATGTGTATCACATAAGCACCGAGAACCAGCTAGCCGATATCTTCACCAAGCCTTTAGATGAGAAAAGGTTTTGCAAGTTGCGTAGTGAGCTAAATGTCTTAGATTCACGTAACTTGGATTGATCTATAGCATACATGTGGTTCATGCCTTTGATCATGTTACTTTGAGTATTTACATCATTTGTTGTTTATTTGTGGTGCTCAAGTTGTACAAGTCATTCCCGGACCTCACAAGTTCGTATGCAAATGATGCACATGTTTAGGGGGAGATGTGCTACAACTTGACTCCTTTGAGACTAACTTGTTTATTTGAGTACACTTGAAGTAGCCTCGAAGGACCATTGAAAGGAAAAGTGAAATTGGACGATGAAAAGACTTCCACTGCATTTCGGTAGTAGTGTATTTAATTCCAAGTTCATACTTATACTCTCATTGCCTATTTGCTCTCATTTGACACTTTGGTGAGGCAATGGGGTTATAGGGCCAAAAATGATCCCGTTTTGGTGCTTAATGCCAAAGGGGGAGAAATTAAGGCCAAAGCAAATGGATCAGCCAACCACTTGTGAATTTTGAAAATAGTAGAGTTAGAATTTGTATTATGTCCAAATTTCTCGTATTGCTAAATTTGGTCTCTTATGGGGGAGAATTTTGATTATAAGAAAAAGGGGGAGTTTTTGGCACTTGATCAAAATTATTCTTAGAATATCTCTCTATTTGCCCAAACAAGTGTGTTTGACTTAGAGATAGGAAAAAGAATTTGATTTGCAGAAACAAACCAAGTGGTGGCAAGAGTGATCCATATATGCCAAATCCTATGTGAGTAAATTTGGTCTCAAATTTGCACTTCTTAGTTGCTTTTTAATTAGTTGGCATAAATCAACAAAAAGGGGGAGATTGAAAGGGAAATGTGCCCTTGGGCCATTTCTATAAGTGTTTTGGTGATTAGATGCCCAACACATATTGATTTAGTTCTTATGTGCTAACTAAGTGAGAAGTGCAACTCAATGAAAAAGGTATGGTTCTAAACTTAGTAAATTGTTTTTGAATGCTAACATGTTTATCTAAGTGCTAGAAACAGTGTCAAGAAAAGAAGAAAAGAAATGGAGAAGAAATGGCTCAGGACAGCCAAAACCAGCTGCAGCCTGGCACACCGGACTGTCCGGTGGTGCACCGGACAGTGTTCGGTGCCCCAGGCTGGCCTGCGGCGAACTAGCCGCTCTCGGGAATCGGCGGGGCGACGTGGCTAAAAATCACCGGACTATCCGGTGGTGCACCGGACTGTCCGGTGAGTCGTCAGCGCCGCGCCCAAGTCCTTCAGCGACGAACTCGTCGCTCTCAAGAAAACCAGAAAGCACCGCGACTAAAAATGACCGGACTGTCCGATGAGTCAGAGTCGCCCGAGCCAACAGTCGGTAGTGGAATCAGCGGGCGACATGTGGCCTGCGCCAACGGGACCATCGGCTCAATGGTCGGATGCGCCATATAAGGAAGGAAATCAAGCACCGGACAGCTACAGGACCTGTCCGGTGGCGCACCGGACTGTCCGATGCGCCACTCGACAAAAGGCAGTAATTCCCTTCCAACTTGATCTCTAACGGCTCCTAGATGCCTTGGGCTATAAAAGGGACCCCTAGGCGCATGGAGCAACATACCAAGCATTCTCTAAGCATCTAAAGACATCTAGACTCCGCCTCCACGCATTTGGATTGTTGTGTTAGTGATTTGAGCTCCGTTTGAGTTGTGAACTCCCTGCACCGTGTTTTGAGCT
This sequence comes from Zea luxurians, assembly GCA_029449295.1. Classification (NCBI taxonomy): domain Eukaryota; kingdom Viridiplantae; phylum Streptophyta; class Magnoliopsida; order Poales; family Poaceae; genus Zea; species Zea luxurians. The sequence goes on from JAOPSE010000042.1 coordinate 20,822,078, forward strand.
CAAGTCTTGACTTGTGTGCGTGTGTGTGCTGCAGATTGAGTCTTGTGTGTGTTGCTTTTCCCTCCCTTACTTTTGTGCTTCTTTTGTGATCATCACTGTAAGGGCGAGAGGCTCCAACTTATGGAGATTCCTCGCAAACGGGAAGAATACTCAAAAAAGAAAAGACTGTGTATTCAAGTTGATCATTGGATCACTTGAAAGGGGTTGAGTGCAACCCTCATCCATTGGGACGCCACAATGCGGAAGTAGGCAAGTGTTACTTGGCCGAACCATGGGATAAAAATCGTGTGTCTCTTGTGTTGCTTTTCTCTGTTATTGTTTTGTTCATAAGAGATCGCTTCATAACAACTTGATTAACTCGCACTAACATTTCTATAATCAAGTTTATGGTTATTTAGTGTTTGATTTATCAAGATCACCTATTCACTCCCTCTAGGTGCTCTCAACAATACGACATTTCAACACACACCAAAAACAATCACCATCATCCAAAAACATGGGAAACACTCGGGTTCTTTTCTACTTCATTTTCTTCTCCACACTCCCATTCATATAAATACATTTTTACACACATATTAATGTCATAAACTGAATCGTAAATAAAGCAAACTACGAATCGCTTGAAGCGAACAACCTGGCCAAAATCGAATATGAGTCGTGCATCCATGTCGTTCGCTCGACCGGCATTGCATCGGACAAGTGGTGTGCGAGGGATTGCATCGACAACTAGCTGCGAGCAACGACGACACACTAGTTTAGACATTTAATCAAGCACATAGAAGCGTGCGACAGCGAGGTGCTCGCCGGTGGACAACGTCGTGGGCTAGGGCTGCGTAGATCGGATCGGCGCACGAGACATGTAGATCGTGGGGCTTCTGCTGTGGCTCGACGCGATTGGAGTAGCGAACGATTGTCACGGTCAGGCGTCTTGGGAAGGTACTCGCACTCTAGAGTCGAGCCATAGGGTTGCATGCCATGGAACCTCGTCAAGCGCATGCCCTGGAGGAAGACGGTGACAGGCGTCCTGGCAGATCTGAAACGAGTAGGGGCTGCATGGTAGAGGGAGCGTCAGGAGGCAGATCCAAGGGTGCCATGTTCATGGAGCTTGACCATCGAGGACCAGAGAAGGAACCACCTGGCAAGGCATGTCCATGCAGGGGAAAGCTCGGCGGCCATGGTTGTTGAGCTGAAGGCGGCCGTGAGGGAGCAGGGAGAGGATGGGGGCATCGGCTGCTTGAGCTAGGCACCGTGGGAAGGGAGGCAGTAGAGGCCAGCTCACTAAGGGAGGGGAACTAGGGAGAGAGAAGACATCTATGTCCATGTTGTCAGGGTAGGGCAGTAGTACAGATAATCATCTTGCCCGCTCCATAAATAGTGGACCCTTAAGGGTATTCTAGTTGTTTGACGAAGCCAACGGCTTCGGCCAACTGCTTTGTGCCCATTACCTCCCTCGCGACGTGGTGAACTCGATACCTTCGGCCACCTAGGTCGATAGCCTTTTTGGCTTCCTCAAATTCAGCAGGCCTTTTCCCTTTCTCCTCCACGAGGGCAAGCTTGGAGGAACCCTTGTCTTCGGCTTCTATGGCTACCGAAGGAGTCACCATTGAAGCAGTCTGTTGAAGTTCTGCCCTATTCAGACCAGTCTTTTCTTCAGCAGGTGGTGTGGGGGCCTTCGACAACAGTCACGTGCCGACAATATCCTTCTTAGTTTCTTCTTTGAAAATATCAATGAATAAACTCATTACTAGAGCTATTCGCTCCCCGTCATCTTCTTCTCCGTCATTCTCTAGAAGCATCTTCAAAGGCTTAACCTTCTGAGCTATCAAGTCGATAGCTTCTTCAATTTTCGCTTCTTCAGCCCCCATGGGAGGGAGATCTTCAATCTCAACTTCTATCTTCTATTCGGGTGCAGCCTGAGAAATTCAAAAGCAGAGAATTAATAAAATACATTCATAACAAATATACCTAAAATAAAAAAGCTTATTTACAAAAGTTTCCTCCAAAGCCTAAGGAGTTGATCCGCCGTGGATCTTCGGAATCTTGCTTCATCTCGTAGTCACTTTCTTCTTTCTTTTCTTCAAATCCTAAACCATGACAGGATAATCAGGGTAGAAGAACCCGATGGCAACAAAGACACGATTTAGTCGATGCCTCTTTCAGGCCCCAAAGGTCTGTTGCAGAGCCTCGGCTTTAGACTTGCTAAAATTACCAAGAATCTCATTACACCCTCGCTTCAATATAATTAGCTAACCATCAATGGGTTCTCCAAACTCATCTTCGAATCTTATTTATACCGAAGCCTAACCAGCCTAGGCTCAACATTTGAAGCATCCCCTTTAGACAACTTCGGCATATCCCACCTAGCTACCAGCGGGCATGTTTTAAAGGCTAGGAACTCTTGTACAAGATCCCTCGTCCCAATATAGGTGCTAACGGCATTGAAGGCAACTATAGCAGCCTGGGCTTCGAAGTTAACATAGCATGTTGGCTTCTTAAATCCAAAACTTGTGACAATGGGAGATTGAATGATGCCTGATATGTCAGCCCGCGCGGTCAAGTCATTCTTCATATGAAATCATTCCTTGTCCACTCATTTGGCCACTTGCTTCGATAAGCTAGGACTGGGAACATTGAACCTCTTCGATACGCAAAATTATAACAACCAAAATTGTTATGCAAGCCTCTTGTTGCCTTCGTTTGAAAATGTAGTTCATGAACATGATTGAAGGCCTCACAGAAAGCTGTAATACCCAATTTGTAGATATAATATAAAAGGAGAAAAGTTATTTTCCTTTATCTATATGTGTGTGTTGTATCTACTTACTATCACAAGTGAACACCTCATTTAAAAACAAAGGATTAATAAAAGCCATTAAATTATGCATCATGCTGGAGTTCAATTGTTTGTGCATTTAATAATAAAGAAAATATTAATAAGGTTACATTAATGATGTGAATTGAGGATTAAAACCTGATTCAAATCTTAGAATTTGGGAATAAAAATGTAAAGAAAGAAATATTATTCAATATAAAATAATATTAAAACTGAATAACTTCACCACATGATAGTGTGACTAAATTACATAGTTAACATGAACTTGAATTTGCACTTAAGTGGAATTCAAAATTTAAATTCAAATGAATTAGGAATAAAGAAGAAAGCAGAAAAAACAGAAAAGGAATAATCCCTGCAGTTGGGCCGAATTCACCCTCCTCGGCCCATTTCCAAACTTTACCCCGCGTAGCCCACTTCCACTCCCCCGCGCGCGCGTCTCCTGTAGCAAAACCCTAGCCGCCGGTTTCCCCTCGCCGCCAGGTGGGCCTGTGGCCGTGGCATCACTCCTCACTGCACAGCCCATCTTTCTCGCGCCCGCCACACCCGTCTGGCTGGCATGAGGACTCAGATGGTCAGTCGCGTGCGCGTTCGTGTATCTCCGACATGTGGGACCCGCGCTCCAGCTCTCAGTCCGCATGCATCCGGTCACTGACTGGTGGGCCCGTGGTGCCAGGGGCTTCTCCCACCTCCCGCGCGTAACAACCTTGGCCGATCCGTGGGGGATTCGATCCCCAGAAACTTGGATTTGTTGACCACGACTAGTCCTCGCGGATTTAAGTACCGGGCGCCCGCTATCCTCTCCTCATCTTGTTTAGCCATGCCCCTAGTTGGCTGTGAGTTCGCACAGGGAGCTGTGTGCGTGTGGGTACAGCAGGAGCCGCATCGGCTGCCTCCCCCTCCTCTCCATCTCTCTCCCCACGACTGAGTCTCCTGGGTATCAATCATGTGCGCCACCACGCTCCTTGGGCCATCCCCTAATTAATCCGTGCGCTCGTCAGTGATCCGCCATACCTCGAGATGTGGCATGCGGATGGTCGTGGATGGGCGAGATAGCCACCATGGCTGCTGTTCGTGGCCACCGTACCTGGAGACCTGTGTGCGCGTCAAGCGGTGGGACAGACGGTGGTGGGCCACGGAATCTTCGTCGAGCTTCGTTGCAAGGTCAGAACACCCTGCACATGGATGTAATGTATTTCTTGAGCGAACTCTTCGTGGATCTCGATCGTGCGTCCTGGGCGAGCTCATCGCCTAACTCCAGTGGGGACAGAACCGTGGCCGGGCTCCCCCTCAGTGTTTTCCCGGTGGTCCTCGCTTGCACGACCGTGCAGTTCATCGGAGGCATACGGATGCCTGTGTGACGCGTGGTCGTCCTAGACCTGAGCGATAGGAGGAAGACAATCTTTGGCGCGTTGGATGGGTTACACACGGCGGGGATTAGATGTGGGTTGTCCACCGCTGGATCTTTGGCGAATGGGTCAGATTAGAAGTAGCGTACCCCCTTCGGCTAAAGTTGATCTCGGCCATTTGGTGTTGATCCAATGGCTCAGGAGTGGGCAGGATTATTGAGCTAATCTGGATCGTTCGGATTGGATCGTACAGATCACAGCGCCCCGTACCCCTTCAGCGAGGCGTTTTTCTAAAAGAATCCCTGTAGGATTTATAAAATAACTCTCCGTCCATTTCACTGGGTACTGAGTCTAGTGATTTTTGCACTGAGGTCCCTGCACTTCCTAATAATAATGCACCCAGTCCAGAAGATTAGAAAAATCAGGAAAAGGTTATAGAAATTGAATTTTAGTGTAAAAATAAATACTAGAATGTGTTTAACTCACAGAAAATGCATACTTAGTCCAAATTTATTCATTCCAATTTCTATAATTTTGTAATATTATTGTTCATCATCTAGTACTACTGTTTTAACATGAAAACCATATTAAAATGTATCTCTTAATCAATCTTGTATCAAATACATAAAACCTTCAGAAATTCATAACTTAAAATTCAATACTCCAAATTGATTCATTCCAGTGGAGTTAGTTTTGTTTAAGTATTGCTTATCACCTAGTACCTTTATCTAACCATGAAACTTGATTTAAAATTATTCACATGAATTACTCTATTCTAGGTACTTAATAACTACATAAAATCATAACTCGGTGACCGTAACTCCGATTTTAGTGGTTCTCGTTCCCACGATCTCGTAGCAACGTGTAGATTATTATTATTCAGTTTGTACTCATGTTTGTGTGATGTTAATTTTGTCTATACCATGTTTGTTTGTATTGCTACGACTAGCAGTGCGGTCACGAGGATCTGAAGAATCACCCTGGTAACTGGAATCTCAAGTGCCAGGCAAGTTGTGCCCTTAATCCACTTTTGTTACCCAATAATATTCTTTATTATCACTATTCAATGCATAGGTTTAATTTTGATGGGACCCAATAGGTCACCCTAGTCTGTTTATCCTGTTTACCTTGTTTACCCCTGAATCACTTGGGTAGTTTTGCTATTGCTCTATATGGTTTTGGGATTAATATTTTATTATATCCATGTTCCAATTATGTTGTTATATTATTTATGTTCATGTGAAGATCATTATATTATTGTTAATTGGAACATGGAGCTTAACTTGAGAAACACGTGCCACCACAAGGGAGGAATGGGACCCCTTGGCTAACTAATTAGGAAAGCTAGTGGAAGACTACCTTACCCGAAAGGGGCAAGGACAGTAGGGGAGTTGCATGCAAGGAGGTTCTCGGGTTGATTTTGCTGTGATGGTAGTCAGACGGGGGATTCTCGCAAGTGCTCTTCCCATAAACTGTAGCAGGTTTTCGGAAGCTAGTGGAACTTTGTAAAGGCCTCGTAGTGGATCCCTAGCCATTCACCTCGGTAGTGTCTAAGGGTCTGGCTAGCCCTGGCGACATGGGAAACACGACTTGTGGGTAAAGGGTACAACCTCTGCAGAGTGTAAAACTGGTATACTAGTCGTGCTCGCGGTCATGAGCAGCTCATGACTCTCCGATGATTAATTTATGTAACTTAAACTCAATTTTGTCATATGCATATGCATGGGATTATGTACTAATTTTGTTTTTTTACCTTATTTAAGGTTTGGTATTTACTTACATTTAGTAACTACTAATAAAATTTTGACCAACTACTTAAAAGCAATGCTCAGCTTTAACCCCTATTGTTGATCAGCCTTACACATTACATGAACTCCCACCTTTGGTGAGTTCATGCCATATTGAAAGTCGCCTAGAGGGGGGTGGATAGGCGAAACCTGAAAATTAAAACTTTATCTCCCAACTAGATCCCTTGATTAGTGGTTAGAATAAGATATACAAATATAGGAGTATACAAACTAAGTTCTTGCTTGAAAATAGTATTGCTAAATAATGCGGGAGTGATAAAACAATACAACTAATAAGTTATAGAATAACAAAGCAAGAAGCCTTAGATGAGAAGAGCACTAGGTCAAGTTCTTTCTTGCAACGTGTTGCTTCACTAAATGGGAATTTAACTTGAAGCAACACCAAATGATATTAGCAAATAATGGTGCAAGAAAACTTAGAGCAAGGGAAAACAAACAAATCACAAGCAATAAACACAATGGACACGGATGATTTGTTTTACCGAGGTTCGGCCCTCGAAGGCCTAGTCCCCGTTGAGGAGTCCACTTAAGGACAGGTCTTTTTCAACCCTTTCCCTCTCTCCCCCGATCACAAAAGGATCGGTGAGCTCTTCTTCTTCTCAAGGATCACTCTCGATCCCACAAGGACCACCACACTCTTTGGTGTCTCTTGCTAGCTTTTACAAGCCTCCAAAACTTTGGAGGAAGTTCGATGGGAGTCAATACTCCACGCACAAATGAACACAAAGATGTAGCACACACTATCTCTCAATGAATCTCACAAGGCGCTAGGGCTAAACTCAATTGAGTAGCTCTCAATTGCTTGCTCTCTCTTTTGTGGCACTTGTGTTGGTTGTAGTGGACTAAAACTTGTGTATAGGATGGATCAATGAATATATATGGTTGGGAGGGCTTGAGTATGTCAACTAGATGACTTGGAATGTTGCTTGGGCTCCCACACCTGAAGTGGCCGGTTGGGGTGGTATTTATAGCCACCATCCAAAAACTAGTCGTTGATGAAGTCTGCTGGCGAAGGGCGCACCGGACAGTCCGGTGCGCCGCCACGTCATCCTCCCGTTAGGGCTCGGAGCCGGTCGACCGTTGGAGGCTTTGTCCTCATGCGGCACCGGACAGTCCGGTGCGACACTGGACAGTCCGGTGCCCCTCTGTCCATCTGCTCTGACATCTTATTTGCACTGTTTACTTTGCAGAGTCGATCGTTGCACGCAGATAGTCGTTGCTCCGCTGGTACACCGGACAGTCCGGTGTGCACCGGACATGTCCGGTGAATTATAGCGGAGCGGCGCCTGGGAAACCCGAAGGTGAAGAGTTCGAGCTGAAGCACCCTGGTGCACCGGACATTGTCCGGTGGCACACCGGACAGTCCGGTGCGCCAGACCAGGGCAGCCTTCGGTTTCCTTCTTGCTCCTTTCTCTTGAGACCTAACTTGTTCTTTTGATTGGTTTGTGTTGAACCTTTTGCACCTGTAGAATATAATCTTAAACAAACTAGTTAGTCCAATTATTTGTGTTGGGCAATTCAACCACCAAAATTAAATAGGAAAAGGTTTGACCCTATTTCCCTTTCAATCTCCCCCTTTTTGGTGATTGATGCCAACACAAACCAAAGCAAATATATAAGTGCATAATTGAACTAGTTTACATAATATATGTGCAAAGGTTGCTTGGAATTAAACCAATCTATATTTCATAAGATATGCATGCATTGTTTCCTTTTCATTTTCAACATTTTGGACCACGCTTGCACCACATGTTTTGATTTTGCAAATTCTTTTTGTAAAACCTTTTTAAAGTCCTTTTGCAATATAGTCAAAGATAAATGAATAAGATTTTGCGAAGCATTTTCAAGTTTTGAAAATTTCTCCCCTTGTTTCAAATGCTTTTCCTTTGACTAATCAAAACTCCCCCTCAATAAGTTCTCCTCTTCGTGTTCAAGAGGGTTTTAAGATATCAATTTTGAAAATACTACTTTCTCCCCCTTTTGAACACAATCAGATACCAACTTGAAATTCACCAATTGAAAATCATTAGTTTTAAAAATTAGGGTGGTGGTGCGGTCCTTTTGCTTTGGTTGCTTTGGGCTAATACTTTCTCCCCCTTTGGCATGAATCGCCAAAAACGGATACTTAGAGTGAAATATAAGCCCTTTTTCTTTCTCTCCCCCTTTGGCAAACAATTGAAATACAATTGAAATAGAGATATGAGTGAAGATTATACCAAAGTGGAGAACTATGCGGAATACCGACAAAGAGTGGATAATACCAAAAAAGTTGAGTGGAAGCGTCGTCTTTGCCGAATACTCCATTTCCCTTTCAATTCTATGACTAAGCATGAGAATACACTTGAAAACACATTAGTCATATACATAAAAGGGATATGATCAAAGCATATATCATATCAAGCATGATCATAGTTCTATATAACATAGATTGCTCCCCCTAAGTATGTGCATGGAGAGGAACACATATTATGGCCTTAAATGCCAATTGCACATAATTAGGTTAATGAGAACATATCTATATCATACAGAATGTGAAGTGCATTATGTCATAGTATAAGTGTGATGCTCATGACAGTTTATGCACTTATGAAAGCATATTATGAACAACTTAAGCATTTCCCTTAAGGATTTCAAAGAGGCTTAAGGACCATCCACCTTTGGAACAAAGGTAGCTTATCCTCGTTAAAAGGTTAAGCTTTAAGTTCTTTGACAACAAAATCACTTCATCTAGTTTAAGCAAAGATGCATTAATGCAGGAGTGAAATTTTAAGAGGTTAAACTAGGCATGAAGCAGGGATAATGCATGGACATGCTTTCTCTTCCTTTTATACAAGATATGTAAAGAAGGAAGATTTAGGTACAAGTTTAAATGAAAGAAGATACTTTTACCCTTTTGTACCTTCACATAGAGACGCTCCCTTCATTGTGCCTTGTCCTTGGTTTTAGATGCTTAAGACCTATACTCAATGACAATATATGGAAATATTTTGCACAATAGAGAGTTCTACAACTAGTGATCCTTTTCTAAGTTATTGTAAGCATATGTCAAATGGATCATAAATTGCATAGAAGTATCATGAATTCTCCTTTTAACTTAGTGCACATCAAGAGAGATATTGATTAATAGAATATACGGCACTAAGAAACATGATTGTTAATTGAAGTCATTCAATGATCAAACAAATAACAGATGTGATCAAAAGAACAACATACGCATAAGATTATCAAATAAGCTTAAAGTAGGAGAATCCATCAAATATGCTACTTTGGCAATGAAAGCTACAATCCTTGATAAAGATGACATTACTTTAACAAGATGGATTAAATTGAAGTAGCATACTTCATGAGAAACTTAATCTCATGCAAGAGACTATATGAAATTACTAAGATAAAGCAATAGTCTCAACATAATCAAGATATAAGAATAAACTCCCCCTAAAGATATGCATCGAGTATTTGAAAGAATTGACTCAATGCATTCACTTTTAAAGACATATAGGGAAAAGCATTATACATCTTGATCAAGGCTTATAAAATTTGCAATAAACAACTTAAGCCTAGAATTCTCATTATGAAAGGGTTTAGAATACTCACAACCACACCATTGATTGTTTTGAGATCTTATTACCCAATTAGGTGTTGTTGTTCTTGATGTCCTCCACTTTCATTTGAGAGTCCTCCCTTTGTGGTTGTTTCTTTTTCCTTTCAAACTTATTGAAAATACTCAAGAAAGATGTTAATAGCATAGGGAGCATATGATGAAAGATGATCTCTTTAGATAGGAAATATAAACAATTCATCATATTGACTTTAGTAATCATTACTTGGAAGCAAATCAATATGATAACATATATAAATATCGCAAAGGCATTAAATAGATTCTAATGGACATGAGCATTTAAAAGAGTGAGATTGAATGCACGTCTAGCTGATTTAGGTCCAATAAAGAAATTATTCCTCACATGGGTAGAATATGATAGTTTAGATTAAATACCCATTGAAATGGGAACTAAATTTGATTAAGAAGATAAGTTCCCATACCTTTGCTTTTACCTTTCTTCCTTTGGGTGAAGAGCAACCCATGAGGCTTGTGCACTTTTCCTTTTGTAGATATTCATAAGTAAGCTCAAGAGATACATCGTTAGTAACACAAGCACTAGTTTCCATTGTTGTAATCATTTTTGATAAGGAATGAAAAGCTAGATTACTAACACATGGAAACTTCATAGCATGAACTAGATTATCCATAGATGATGTTATGCTTAATTTTAACTCATAAAATAAGCATAAATAATCCTTTAAGATTATGGGAATAAATCTAATTCATGATATGGAAAGCGATAAGTGTGAAAGAATCAAATCCAATTTAAGCAAGTAGAAACACATCACAAATCATTGGATTGATTTTTCTTTTCATGTTAGATTACACATTTCCAAAGAGAAACTTATTCTCTATAAGTGAGACTACTTGGGTTACTTAGATAAAATCATTAGTCTCACTATTCTAGTTATAGAGAGAGTTTTCCTTTTATCAGTGTCCTAAGGATTTGAATTCCTTACATGACACCTTATTCTTTTAAGAACTTGAAATATCTCTCTATATCTAGAATCATGGCAATAATAGAATAACTTAGCTAAAAACGTGCCATGAGATACTTTCAATAATTTAAAACATGTAGATTGCCATAGGATGGAATTGATAAGAATGCAATCTACCATATGAGAGGAAATTCTTCAAAGAATGGTAATATAAAATTAAAGATATTTGAAGTGCTACATATTTCTATGTGACTACACAAGACACATAAGAAATGATAGTTTGAAATACTTGCACTTAAGAGCATAGAAGTTACCATCCTTTGACTTTCCTCCATGTTGTAGGCCTTGATTTTTGGCACATGATAACTCTTTATTTCCTACAACATCAATATCTTCCTCGAGATGATATGAGTTTAAGACTTAGTAATTTGGAAAATAACCTTGGGTCAATCACGGATATAGATCATTGAAGATTGATAACTTGAGTTGATAAGAATTGAATGGACTCTCTCAAGCACCCCAAGGCTTCATATCATCTCCTTCTCCTGTAAAGCTTGTCAAACATATTTTGGTACCCATCGCTTGATGGGTCCATCTTGGTTAGTCGACAAAGATCTAGGAACCCAAGAGTCCTTTGTGTTAGCACTTGGTAAACTCATTACCTTTCTAACACAAGTTGCAATTTTGGGTTGCCTAGTTACATGAGAATCAATTGACAAGTTAGGAGTGGGATTGTTACCAGTGGGACAATCCTTGCATTGATGTCCCTTCTTTCGGCATGTGTAGCATAGTCGTTTTTCAAGTTTTGAAGCTTTCTTCTTTCCTTGTTTGTTGCTTGCTACATGGTTAGTAAAAACTTTCTTTTCTAACCCTATGCCTCTTTGTTTTAAATGGGGACAAGATCTAAGTAAGTATCCCTTCTTGGAGCATTTAAAACAAAGTCTATCATCCTTGTTAATAATCAAGCCATTTTTAATGTAGGGACATGACCTAATCAAGTGTTCCTTTTCAAAGCATTCACTACACCTCGTAATTTGAAGTGTGGCTTGATCATTACCTTGGATGTTACCTTTTGTAGAGGAGTGGTTGAGGCTTTTGGAGGAGGTATTGAATTTCATCTTTTGCTTCTTCCTTTTGGCAATCCTCAAATCCTTGACATTTTCCTCAAGGGATTTAGTGCATGCCACGGTGGTTCACGTCTCAAGCTTCTTCACCATGTGGTCACGGTTATCTTGAGAAGGTTGAGCAATGCACTTCCCTTTTAGTTGTGTCAAGCTCATTTTTAGCCTCTCATTTTCTTCTTTGAGCTTTTGATATGAATCATCATTTGTTCCTGCAAATTCTAGCTCAAAGGAAGATTTGCTTGTTGACGGACAACAAGCATTAGCACATGGTAATATAGTATCAATTTGAATACATGTGCATGAGTGAGGTTGTTGGGATTTTAAGTTTTCTATCACAACCTCATGAGCAATGTTTAATATGATATGATCATCTCTAAGATTTTCATGAGAGCATAGGAGCATATCATATTTTTCTTAAAAAGCTAGATTTTCAACTTTTAGCTTTTCTACTTGGTCCTTAAGCAAGGTATTCTTATTTACTAATTGAGCGATACAATGTAAAGCGTTATCTTGCTCAATTGAAATAGTTTCATACCTTTGGACCAAATCAACATGAGAGCATTTTAGCTCCTCATGTTCTTTAGTCAACTCGTCAAAGCATTGCATCTTCATGGAGAGAATACTTTCTAGCCTTTGACGAGCTTCGCCTTGCTCTCTCACTCTTTCTAGAAGTTTGAGCATGACCGCCTTATCTTCTTGGCTTAGGCGAGCGTAGAGATGCAAGAAGCTTCTTTCTTCCTCCTCATCCTCATTTGTCCTTCCGCTATCATTTTCATTAGCCACACAACATATGTGGGAATCGAAATGGGAAGACAAACCTTTTGGAGAGGTGGATTCATCGTTTGGTCTCCATCGTTCATTTTCTTCTTCTTCCTTGCAAGGGTTAGTATCACAAAGACTAAAGGAAGTAGAAGCACAAAATGAACTATCATGTTTGGACTCATCGAATTTTCTTTTGATTCTAGTCCAAATATCATGCGCATCACGAATAGATTCATTATAATTCATTATGAAGGCATGATAATCTTCTTTGCTAAGAGAATTACTTAAGATGTCATAAGCTAGGTAGTTTAAGCGTATACATCTTTGATCTTCCTCAGAAGCATTTTTCTCATCATAACTAGGAGGAATAATACTCTTGTCTAAAATTTGTTCTAATTGTGGATCTATGGTTCTAAAAGCATTTATCACCCTAGTAGACCAAGAAACATAATTAGAACAATCAGAAAGTAATATCTCAAGAGTTACCTCCTTGTTCTCCTTCGGAGTTGTCTTCTTGTTCTTTTGGGATCTTCTACGAGCCATCACTTCGAGTTGTTAGACTCAAGATGAAGTGCCTAGCTCTGATACCAATTGAAAGTCACCTAGAGGGGGGTGGATAGGCGAAACCTGAAAATTAAAACTTTATCCCCCAACTAGATCCCTTGATTAGTGGTTAGAACAAGATATACAAATATAGGAGTATACAAACTAAGTTCTTGCTTGAAAAGAGTATTGCTAAATAATGCGGGAGTGATAAAACAATACAACTAATAAGTTATAGAATAACAAAGCAAGAAGCCTTAGATGAGAAGAGCACTAGGTCAAGTTCTTTCTTGCAACGTGTTGCTTCACTAAATGGGAATTTAACTTGAAGCAACACCAAATGATATTAGCAAATAATGGTGCAAGAAAACTTAGAGCAAGGGAAAACAAACAAATCACAAGCAATAAACACAATGGACATGGGTGATTTGTTTTACCGAGGTTCGGCCCTCGAAGGCCTAGTCCCCGTTGAGGAGTCCACTTAAGGACGGGTCTTTTTCAACCCTTTCCCTCTCTCCCCCGATCACACAAGGATCGGTGAGCTCTTCTTCTTCTCAAGGATCACTCTCGATCCCACAAGGACCACCACACTCTTTGGTGTCTCTTGCTAGCTTTTACAAGCCTCCAAAACTTTGGAGGAAGTTCGATGGGAGTCAATACTCCATGCACAAATGAACACAAAGATGTAGCACACACTATCTCTCAATGAATCTCACAAGGTGCTAGGGCTAAACTCAATTGAGTAGCTCTCAATTGCTTGCTCTCTCTTTTGTGGCACTTGTGTTGGTTGTAGTGGACTAAAACTTGTGTATAGGATGGATCAATGAATATATGTGGTTGGGAGGGCTTGAGTATGTCAACTAGATGACTTGGAGTGTTGCTTGGGCTCCCACACCTAAAGTGGCCGGTTGGGGTGGTATTTATAGCCACCATCCAAAAACTAGCCGTTGATGAAGTCTGCTGGCGAAGGGCGCACCGGACAGTCCGGTGCACCACCGGACATTATCTGGTGCGCCGCCACGTCATCCTCCCGTTAGGGCTCGGAGCCGGTCGACCGTTGGAGGCTTTGTCCTCATGCGGCACCGGACAGTCCGGTGCGACACCGGACAGTCCGGTGCCCCTCTGTCTGTCTGCTCTGACATCTGATTTGCACTGTTTACTTTGCAGAGTCGACCGTTGCGCACAGATAGTCGTTGCTCCGCTGGTACACCGGACAGTCCGGTGTGCACCGGACATGTCCGGTGAATTATAGCGGAGCGGCGCCTGGGAAACCCGAAGGTGAAGAGTTCGAGCTGAAGCACCCTGGTGCACCGGACATTGTCCGGTGGTGCACCAGACACTGTCCGGTGGCACACCGGACAGTCCGATGCGCCAGACCAGGGCAGCCTTCGGTTTCCTTCTTGCTCCTTTCTCTTGAGACCTAACTTGTTCTTTTGATTGGTTTGTGTTGAACCTTTTGCACCTGTAGAATATAATCTTGAACAAACTAGTTAGTCCAATTATTTGTGTTGGGCAATTCAACCACCAAAATTAAATAGGAAAAGGTTTGACCCTATTTCCCTTTCACATATTATTCCCCACAACTTGTTGAGCGATGAACATGTGTGAGCTCACCCTTGCTGTCTCACACCCGCCCACAGGAGAAGGGCAGGTGGTTCAAGAGGAGTCACGTTTCGAGGAGTTCGATTCGATCTAGGTGGCGTTTTCCCAGTTGACTTTCTGGCGCCAAGGATGGATTTTAGATCCTGTGATATTTATCTTTTATTTTGTAAGACTTCCGCTATGTAATAAATACTCTGATTATTGTGACATTTATCTCTATGCACTCTGTTATTATATATGTTGTCTTCTTTGGTGCATGTATGAGATGCACCCGGCTTTGTCCCTTAAAGCCCGGGTGTGACAAAAGCTTCGGCATCGAGTTCGATTCCTTGACTTCGAATAGCCCAAATAAAAATTCCTAAACACACTTTAGCGTTTGGGGTAAGCTGATGAAGATAGATGTTAAACCTTTTTAGCACTGCAACTACCGTCTTATGTAAAGGAAACCTAAGACCAGCTTTAAAAAGCACCAAAACACGACAACTTTGTCCTTCCTTGGACTCGACACTAATTCATCACCCCCTAACTGCACCCATTCAATATTGTCAATGTAGCCGAAGCGGTTAAGTACCTCAATGTGCCCTTCTTTAATCTTGGATTTCTCGAAGTCCACATGGCTGAGCTTCATGGAGCATATGACTGTGTTATCCTCTTCAAAATCTATGTCGACGCTATCTTCAGACTAGTTCAGCGAGCCAGCTTTGGCCTGGGAAGTAGTAGCTCCCACCACTGGAACAAATTCCTCAGCCTGTGCCTCTGGCACATTTGTTGAATGTGTTAGTGACATCTCTAACAGCACTCTAAGAGAAAAGCAAGTGATCTCTAAACTGGCTAAGGCTGGTTCAGGAGCAAGCAGGCAGCGTTCGAAGCTAGCTTTGAGGCAGAGCTTGTACTAGCAGCAGTGAGTACGAGCAGCAAGAGTCGTACCCTATAACATTGGGTATCGCCCCTTTTATATGTGCAATCGTTTCACTTTAACTGTCGCACCCAATGACTATTGGGTCCCACTATGTGTGTCAGCCAATTTCATAACAAGCTTCAGGAAGGTGTTTTTTGGACATCTGGCACAAGGCCTCCCAATTATAAATTTTTACGATGTAAGCTCGTTTTGAAATAATGAACTCATCCCGCAAGGGGCTACTGTTGGGGACCTACATTGTTGAAGGTCCTTTTATTAGTCATGTCACATAAATTGCCTTATGGGACAACGAAAAGCTTTGTCGAAGATCACTTGAATGCCAAAGATCACTTGTCTAAACATCTAGCTTTAGTGATTAACAAGTGTATTTCAGGAATGTCGTCACCGACAGATGAAGCTAAACTTCATAGAAAGCAGCATGCAAAAGCACTTTGTCTATACGCAAGCAATAAAGATAATGTCCAAAGGTGGTGACTTCGGCCACAAGTCGAAAGGAAGAAGTAGATGGTTGACAAAAGCTGAAACTTGTGAAGTCAAGAATGAAGAAAAGTGCATTACTACTCTAATACCATTTGTAAATGACTTATGTAAAAATAGGTGAGCATTGTTGTAAATCCATACAAAGTCGGTTCGTCTCCCCTATAAATAGATGAACAGTACCCTGCATAAAGTACCTTTTATTAGGTGCTACAGCTTCGTACCGCTTAGCCTTCGAAACACCTTCGAGCTATCTAGTATCGAGAAGCCAAAGGTATGATTGTAAACTTGTTCCATATGAAACGGAAAAGGATAAAATGCTAAGGCATATGAGATAAGTTCTCATATCTTATCTCATCGTACATCATGTATTCCATTTGATTATACTTTACCTTCGTCCTTGAGTAGTTGCTCCGAAGGGATTACAATTCAAGGATGAATGTTTCTGTAACACCCCTAGTGTTACTAGCACCAAAACATGAGCATAACATCATGTGCGTTGACATTACATATGTTTGTTACACCTAGAGTGCATTCACTAGGTAAAAATTTCAAATAAGTTGTAATGATGTGACCTGATGTGTGGTTAACCCTAGGGTAGGGTACTAAACCCTGAGTTAGGGCTTATGGATGTAAGTGAAGTCCAAATAGGATAAAACCTCAAAACTCATGAGAAATATTCATAAGGTATCACATTTGATGGACTTTAGTGGCACAAAAAAAGCCTAGAGAACTCAAAACCCTAAAAAGACCCCTGGAAAACCCAAAATTGGAGCCCTAGGGGGGTAGATGTAAATTTTGTGCACTTTTGGACCAAAGTGCAAATACCAAAGTAAAAGGGCACCTCAAACCAAATACCTTTCATATTGAAGAATTTGCAAGTTGAATAGTGGAATTTGGACTTATTTGCAAAAAGTACCCTATAAACTCCAAATGCTTAAGTCTGAATTCAGTTGGATAGGGTCAACTTTGGAGCTCTATATTTCTAAATCTACAAGGAATTTGCTCAGGGTCAACACATCAAATTTATAGACCTACTATAGGAGCATAGCTTTGTTTAAGTCACAAGACATGAGTGTTGTACAAAAATTGGAGTTAAATGGACTCAAAGTATTGCTATCAGTCATCCATATAGTCTAAAACTGGTCTGGCAGTGAGTTCTGATGAACTTTGGACTCGATTCAAGCTCAAGGGAGTAAGAAAATGAACAAGGTCTCTATAGCAGAATTGTAGCTGGTTTATAGGGCTACAACTTTGATACAGATGGATTAAGTAGTTACTACATGAAAAACAAAGATCCTGGCTTCTGAAATCGGTTTGTCAGATGCTCTGATGGAAGGCTGATGGTACAGTGACTGAATAAGATCACAGGTTCAGCCCCCCTCGCCGCCGGTGATCTCGCGCTCGGATTCGTGCCGGTGTCACGATTCACGCCTAGTTGAACGCGGATAACGATCCTCGGTGAAAAATCGGGCGCTGGGGATAAGCCTGGGACACTGTTCCGCTCTGGCCGCCGTACCCACTTGCCTCACGGCCGGTCCAGATAACCTCACCGGAGTTGGCCGCCTGCCGCTCACGTGCCACGTGCCTAGGTTCTCTACCACGTCGCAGTAAATCACATTAGCTTGTCCGTTCATCGCCGGTGGTTGTGCCACGGTGAAAGCCACAAATCACTTGCACCAGTAACTCTTCCCCTCTCTGGCCGCCAGCACGCCACCGCAAAATTGGACATCACGGCCGATGGAACTTATAAATTACCGCCCCAGTGAGCTCCGTTAGGTATTTACGCATCCAACGCACCCGTCCGTGCCTCAGATTGTCCACCAAAGCGCTCCAATTTTGAAGTTGCCCCAAATCAGTTAGAACTCCGCCGTGTGTGAGCTCGCCGTGGCCAGGTCTCTACAGATCCGTTCACGCCCTCCTCGCTCTCGTTTCAATACCCCCCGTGTGGTGTAGATGCTCATCGGTCTAGCCAATTGAACTAGACCTGGGTAGATCACCGGGAACATCTCAGATTGTCCTCGGTGCGCGCCATCACCGTGGACAGGGAGTTCTCAACCCGGAATCGTGCTATTAGTTGATGGATTCTTGTCGCCGGGGTTAGAATTAGGGGTCAAGCAAAGAAGGAGCCTAGCCGTTGTGTTTTCCGGCCAGGATAAGCTCGCCGGAGCCACTGCTCCACCGTCCCTGGTCGGGGGTCTCGACTTGTGAAGAAACAGAAAAGAAAGGGCCTCGGTGCAAATGTAAGTGGCACATAGGAACAGTACGTAGGACTCTTAATGGGTTATTTAAAAGATCAGGGTCCTCTGCGCAAAAGTGAACACCGCGCGGGCGAATTTCCCTGGACTTGGGCCGACTCGGGCCAGTTTCAGCCCACCACTGTTCACTATTATCTTTTTCTTTTTCTGCCAGGATTAGAGAAATAATAGAAAATTCTAGAAAAATGATAAAAATATGAGACCAATTTTATTGGACTCCTAAATTTTTCTAGTATTTAATAAAAATAGTACCAAGATTTTTAGTCCAAACCAGGAATTATTTAGTATTTAAAGGAGCCTAAACCTAAACTTTTGGAATTTTAGAAAATACTTGGTAACTCCAAAAATCACAAAACTTTTAGGTAAGTCTAATAAGGTACTTAGAACCCTTGGGTGAAGTTTGACATGTTTTGGATATGGTTTGATTCCCAAACCCAAAACCCTAGTCTTCTAGTTAATAATTGCCTTAGGGAAATGAGATACTGACTTAGAAAACCCTAGTTTCCCTGATGCACCATGAAGGAAAGTTGTATTCAAGATACCACTTGAAGGATCTCTATTATCATTGCATTTTCATAAGCATCACATGAGCATTCATAGTTATATATGGTTATGTATAGAAAACGAGGAAGAGGTAACTATTGAAGAAGAAGAGGCTGCACCATCAGCTGAGAATCCACCTGTCGGGAACTGTTTTTATTTTGATATCTGTGGAACAGAGCCCGACTCCCCTACAAAACAAGGCAAGCCCCGGTGCATTTGCCACCTCCTTGCTATTTTAAAGCTTTATCACCTTATATGATGCATTAGGTGATAGGAGTTGTGTGCTAAACCAATTGCTGCATTTCCTTCCTTGGAACTATTTACCATTCCTTGATCACCTGTTTTATTAAAAGGTTTTCTGATGCTTAGTCTAGCTCTAGAAAAACAAAATGTTTTGTTTTACATAAAAGATGATGCTTCAGATGGATGGGATGTTTTCGAAAATAAAACTTGATGGTGGATCCATCATGGCCGTGATGGGTTCAACATCAGAAAAGATATACCTTTGCTAGGTACCAAACTTTGGGTTTTTAAATGATAAAGCTAAGACCGGGCGGGTGACTTGCACGAGAAGAGAGTCTCGGTGTAGTGTCTCCATCTGAGTCGATTAAGGACCATCTCGATGTAGGCTTGATGATTAAGGACCTTTTAACTGGTCACATGCCTCATCATGGGTAAGCTTTGCCTCGGGCAGACTAATACTAGAAAGGCCAACACGCAATGGGAGTGGAGAGATGGCGAGAGTAGCATGTACCCTCCGTGGCAAGAGGCTGGACGGTGGTGTATCTATGCTCTCGGTTGGCATGAACCCGGTCTAGTCTTAAGAAACCCAGTGGCAAGTTGACATATGCAAGGGTTAAGTGTTACATATGTCGTGTGATTGGAGATCCCCAACTGGGCATTAATCGATTCGGATCGCCGTTACTTCTTGGACATGAAGACTTGGTTATTGCCCTACACGTAGCAATCCAACAAAGTAAAAGGGTGATAAAAGATGGCTAGTACAGGTCAAGTGCTTGAACTAGGATAGAAAGAACTCTAGCTACAGGTAATGACTTAACTTGCTAATAAAACTGGATTTTTAAGGATCCACTATTAGTAAGCATTTCTACAAATCAAAGTCTTTGATTCTTGAATTACCTTACCTTGACTCCCTCAAGCCAGCATATCCTTGAGAGTCTTTTCTTTTGACGAGTAAGACTTGCGAAAGTACACTTCGTACTTAGGGTTTTCGAACCCATGTTGTTGTCGGTGAGGAAACAACAGACTTTTGCTATTTTTGTTCTAAGGCGGTGCCTAAAGAAGAACCTCAGCAGTGAAGCCACGGGAGGATGTTGGCCTCCCACTTGAAAAACAATATACTTTTATGCAGGAGGGGTTTTTGCCTCCTGGGTTTGTAATAATAATACTCTATGCACTCATATACCCTAGTTTTGTAATAACTATAATACTCTCTTTCGATATTTGAATAAATGTAAATTAAGTTATTGTACTTGCTTCCGCTATTCTTTCCTCCAATGTGATGTAATATCTGCGTGACGGGTGAAGCGCTCTTGGGCAAGAATTTAAGGATACAGGTACCGAACTTGTCGAGTGATTATGTGCATCTACAGGGTTGTCTAAAGTCCGTTGGACAAGGACAACTGTAGGTGGGCCTAATAACTTGGGAGGTTCTGTCACAGCTGGTATCGGAGCAAAGCCCATCTCTTCAGATATTATGAAGCACTTCAAAAAGAATTTTCAAATACTTATCTAAGAATATTCTTTCATTCTTACCTTGCCACTCTCTATGAGTTCTTATCTTGTAAGACCAGGTAATAGAGTGCAATATATAGGAAGTTGGGGATCAACGGAGGTTGATTCCGTAATTATTAGGTTATGCATGCATCATGTTTAAAAAAATTATACTAATAAATCTTCCCCTCTTATGGAGATATGGCACGTACAAGAAAAACTACACGCAAATCTACTAGACCCTTTGGTATGCCTCGCCATCAGTTAGCCCTCAGACATGAAGGGAGCAGTAGTGGCTCCAACGACCCCATTGGAGACCTGGAAGCTAAAGTGGAGCAACTCCGATCAGAGCTACGTCATCGGAACAGTGCACAGGAGCAGGACAGCCAGCGTATTGCTGAACTGTCAGCTGAAGTCAGTTGCTTGAGGTTTGAGATCTCGGAGCGGGATTCAGCCATTGATTGGGCCATTAACTCGCGTTCGATCGCTTGGCACCGCGAAGCAAAAGCTCGAGCTCGTGTGGATGAGCTTAGCGCGACCCTTGATAACCTGCAAGCATACTGTAATACTTTACATGAGGAAGTCCATTTATTGTATGCTCGACTACACCCAAACGTGCCCGCTGACGCTGCTGTAATGGAAGCCGGACCCTCGGGAATAGCAAACAAAGGACTTGGTGGGGAGTTGGACCTTTTTAAGCCCCCTCCTTCTATGAACCTGGCTGACGAGCGGTCTCCTGCAGCAGACAGTGAAGCAACAAAAGACGATGAAGACTAGAATAGTATAGTTTAGATATTATACTGATGTAAAATAAATACTGCAGGCATGTTGTACGGTAGAGTCTGTATAATTACATTTTGGTAATGTAAGATGATGGTATATGTTGGTATGTTATATTTTTCCCAAATGTTTCTTTGCCTCAGATGCCATCACGGACTCGCGCACACGATGGTCCAGGAACTACCCGTGGTCGGGAAGCTACTCCTAACCCACCACCAGTACCACCAACGTTGGCCGAAGCTATCGCTGCCTTGGTCAATGCCACTGTAGATAATACCCGCTTCCTGCGTGAAATGGCGGGTAATCAGTTCCAACAACATGGAGGTAGAGCTCCTCCACAAGGACCCCGTGAAACTACATACCAAGAATTCTCGGAGACTCGTCCCCCGCTCTTTATTAAAGCAGAAGACCCTCTAGAAGATGATGAGTGGATAAGAGTGATGGAGCAGAAGTTCGGATTGATTCATTGCACGGAAATCCAGAAGCCATTATTTGCTGCCCAACAACTGAGAGGGCCTGCCAGTACATGGTGGGCAAATTTTGTAGCAGTTCAACCGGTTGGACATCAAATCACCTGGGAGGAGTTCAAGATAGCATTCCGCGAACACTATGTTCCAGAATGAGTGCTTCATATGAAACAAGAAGAATTCATCCTGTTAAAACAGGGGGGAGATACAGTAATGCAGTATCTCAACAAGTTTAACCATCTATCCCAGTATGCCATCGACCAAGTGAATACTGATCTGAAGAAAAAGAATTGCTTCATGCGAGGACTCAACAACAGGCTGCAGAGGAAAATGGCCACCTGTCTAGACCTTACTTACAGCAGAGCTGTCAGCACTGCGCTGGCAGTAGAAGCCAAGAACACAGGCCATGGAAAATCCAAGGGATTTGGAGGTGACAGTTCTAATCGAGGACCTGAGAAGCGAACCAGGTTAGTGATCCAACCCTTTAATTAGAATCGTTCTTCGCCTCGTCCATCCTCCTATCCATTCAAATAGCCTGTTTTCATTCGTCCTACCACTGCCCCCACCTCTACAAATCAGCCGAGTGCCCCTGGTACTCGTTTCCCTGCTCTCCCTAGTTCCTGTACTGGCTTCTTCTATTGTGGCAAGTTTGGTCATTTTATAAAGAACTGTCCATACCTGAAGCAGAATAAATTCAACACTCAGTAGAACTCTGGGAGTTCCAATCAAGAAAAGGGAAACACGGCTAGTACTTCATCAGGCAAAAATATCAAGAAGCAGGACGAATCTATTATACTCAAGTGGCCACTACACCGGAAGGCGAGCCGGTAATGATGGGTACGTTCCTTGTGGCCAATTACCCAGCAGTTATTCTCTTTGATTCTGGTGCTTCACATACTTTCATAAGCAAAAATTTCATAGAAAAGCATTGCATTCATTGCACTGAATCAAGGGAGGGATTTATTATCCATTCACTTGGAGGACAAATATTTACTAAGGAAGTAGCCTTCCATGCGCCAGTAATATTGGCTGAAAGGGAATTCCCTACCAACATGATTGTTCTAAAAGGCCAAGACATAGATGTGATTCTAGGCATAAATTGGTTAGCTCAACATAAGTCCATCATCAATACTAACTTAAGGATCATCAAGTTGAGCCACGGCCATGAAGAGATTCATTTGTCCATCCCTGTAGCTGTTTCAGCCAAACCATTTGGACGGGTCTATGAAGCTATCATACCAGAAATCCAGGATATTCCAGTAGTATGTGAATTCCTAGATGTCTTTCCTGAAGATCTGCCTGGATTACCGCCAGAAAGGGATGTAGAGTTTGTGATTGAACTAAAGCCCGGTACGGCTCCTATTTCTAGAAGGTCGTACCGAATGCCACCTAATGAATTGGCGGAACTCAAGACTCAATTACAAGACTTGCTTGAGAAGGGACTCATTAGGCCCAGTTCATCACCATGGGGATGTCCAGCCATTTTTGTCAAGAAGGATCAAATGCTTCGAATGTGCGTGGACTACAGACCCCTTAAAGAGGTCACTATCAAAAACAAGTACCCTCTTCCCCGGATCGATATTCTATTCGATCAACTTACTGGAGCTCGAGAATTCTCCAAGATTAACCTCAGGTTAGGTTATCATCAGATCCGTATTCGACCCGAAGATATACCCAAGACCGCATTCACCACGCTGTATGGATTATTTGAATATTTGGTTGTCTTTCGGATTGACAAATGCTCTAGCCCATTTCACATATCTAATGAACTCGGTATTCAAGCCCGAGTTGGATAAATTTGTGGTAGTCTTCATTGATGATATCTTGTTTTATTCTAAAAATGAAGAGGAGCATGCTAAACACCTACGGATCATGTTAACGCGCTTAAGGGAACACCAATTATATGCTAAGTTCAGCAAATGCGCGTTTTGGTTAGGGGAAATCCAATTTTTGGGACATGTATTGTCTGCAAATGGGATTGGGGTTGATCCCAGCAAGGTTAAGGATATTCTAGAGTGGAAACCGCCAACTACAGTGCATCAAGTTCGGAGCTTCCTTGGACTAGTTGGTTATTACCACAAGTTCATTCTAGATTTCTCCAAGATTGTGAAACCAATCACAAGTCTGTTGAAGAATGATACGAAGTTTGACTGGTCCTCAAAATGCAATGAAGCCTTCGAGCAATTGAAGATCTTATTGACCACTGCTCTAGTATTGGCTCAACCAGATATAGAAAAGCCTTTTGATGTGTACTGCGACGCATCAGGCAGTGGGCTCGGGTGTATCTTAATGCAGGAGGGCCGAGTCATCGCTTATGCTTCAAGACAACTACGCCAGCATGAGGAGCATTATCCAACTCATGACTTGGAGTTAGCCACAGTTGTTCATGCCCTCAAGATATGGCGTCATTATCTGCTGGGAAATACCTGCCACTTATATACAGATCATAAAAGTCTGAAGTATATTTTTACCCAGTCAGAACTGAACATGAGGCAGAGGAGGTGGCTTGAGCTGATTAAGGATTATGATTTAGAAATCCACTATCACCCAGGAAAAGCCAATGTGGTGGCAGATGCACTAAATCACAAGGCTTCCTGCCATTGTCTTACAGTGAGGACCTCTGACGCCACATTATGTCAAGAAATGGAAAAGTTAAACCTGGGAATGATACAACATGGAACTTTGACCCAATTGAAGCTCGAGTCGGTTCTTCTGCAAAAGATTATTGATGCCCAAAGAAGTGATATGGATATGAAACACATTCATGAGAAAATAGAAGCCGACAAAGCTAATTGCTTTAGAAAAGATGATCAAGGGATAGTATGGTTTAATGATCGCATAGTTGTGCCTAAGGATGCGGAAGTCTGCTAACAAATTTTGGATGAATCTCACCTTAGTCGATATTCCATTCATCCCAAAAGTACTAAGATGTATCATGTATCAAGATTTAAAGCAACACTATTGGTGGACAAAAATGAAGATTGAGATTGCACGCTATGTGGCAAAATGTGACACCTGTAGGCGTGTCAAGGCAATACATATGAAGACCGCTGGACCACTGCAATTTTTGCCCATCCCAACCTAGAAATGGGAAGATATTAGTATGGATTTCATTGTGGGGTTGCCCAAAACAGCCAAAGGTTTTGACTCTATATGGGTCATAATTGATTGGCTTACGAAAATTGCTCACTTTCTGCCCGTCAAGACAAAATATACAGTGGTCGCATACGCGGAACTTCATATTGTCCATATTCTCAGTTTACATGGAGTTCCAAAGACAATCGTGTCGGACCGGGGACCACAATTTGTATCCAAGTTTTGGGAAGAACTACACAAGTCCTTGGGTACTAAACTGCTCCACAGTTTGGCATATCATCCGCAAACAAGTGGACAAACTGAGAGAGTAAACCAGATACTTGAAGATATGTTGCTGGCATGTGTCCTGGAATTTCCACAGAAATGGGATGACTGTCTACCCTTGGCAGTATTTTCGTATAATAACAGCTATCAAGAGAGTATCAAGATGGCACCATTTGAAGCATTATACGGACGACGGTGTCAAACACCCTTAAATTGGTCTAAACCTAGAGAACGGTGGTATTTCAAGCCTGACTTAGTTAAAGAAACAGAAGCAAAGGTTCAACGAATAAGGCACCACTTGAAAGAAGCTCAAGCTCGGTAGAAGAGTTATGCAGACAAACGACGCCGACCCTTGTACTTTCAAGTCAAGGATTGTGTGTACCTGAAAGTATCACTAATGAAGGGTGTGAACCGTTTTGAGGTAAGAGCAAAGCTTACACCCCGATACATTGGTATGTTCCCTATTCTTGAATGATATGGACCGGTAGCATACCGACTTCAACTGCCAGAAACATTATCTGCAGTGCATAATGTGTTCCATGTATCTCAATTGAAGAAATGCCTCCGGGTTCTAGATCGAACCATTGATGTGGTGGATGTTGCCTTAGAACTAGACTTGACCTACTTAGAACATCCCATTCGAGTCTTGGATCAGAAAGACAGGATCACCCGAAAAAGAACTCTTAAATTCTATAAGATATAGTGGAACCAACATACTAAAGATGAAGCCACCTGGGAGACTCAAGACTTCTTGGAAAAGAATTTTCCTAGGTTTTTAGCTTCATGTAACCTGTAAGATATGTACATTGGATTGTAAAGGAGAAATAAACCCCATACCACCCCCTGCCTTGTAAGACAATTAAGGACATAAAAATGTGACACATTTCCTTTTCCATTACTTACTCTAGGACCTTAAATCTCGGGACGAGATTCTTTTATGGGGAAAGGATGTAACACCCCTGGAGTTACTAGCACTAAAACTTGAGCATAACATCATGTGCATTGACATTACATATGTTTGTTACACCTAGAGTGCATTCACTAGGTAAAAAATTCAAATAAGTTGTAATGATGTGACCTAATGTGTGGTTAACCCTAGGGTAGGGTACTAAACCCTGAGTTAGGGCTTATGGATGTAAGTGAAGTCCAAATAGGATAAAACCTCAAAACTCATGAGAAATATTCATAAGGTATCACATTTGATGGACTTTAGTGGCACAAAAAAACCCTAGAGAACTCAAAACCCTAAAAAGACCCCTGGAAAACCCAAAATTGGAGCCCTAGGGGGTAATGTAAATTTTGTGCACTTTTGGACCAAAGTGCAAATACCAAAGTAAAAGAGCACTTCAAACCAAATATCTTTCATATTGAAGAATTTGCAAGTTGAATAGTGGAATTCAGACTTATTTGCAAAAAGTACCCTATAAACTCCAAATGCTTAAGTCTGAATTCAGTTGGAATTTGGAGCTCTATATTTCTAAATCTACAAGGAATTTGCTCAGGGTCAACACATCAAATTTATAGACCTACTATAGGAGCATAGCTTTGTTTAAGTCACAAGACATGAGTATTGTACAAAAATTAGAGTTAAATGGACTCAAAGTATTGTTGTCAGTCATCCATATAGTCTGAAACTGGTTTGGCAGTGAGTTCTAATGAACTTTGGACTCGATTCAAGCTCAAGGGAGTAAGCAAATGAACAAGGTCTCTATAGCAGAATTGTGGCTGGTTTATAGGGCTACAACTTTGATACAGATGGATTAAGTAGTCACTACATGAAAAACAAAGATCCTGGCTTCTGAAATTGGTCTATCAGATGCTCTGATGGAAGGCTGATGGTACAGTGACTGAATAAGATCGCAGGTTCAGCCCCCCTCGCCGCAGGTGATCTTGCGCTCGGATTCACGCTGGCGTCGCGATTCACACCCGGTTGAACGCGGATAACGATCCTCGATGAAAAATCGGGCATTGGTGATGAGCCTAGGACACTGTTCCGCCCTGGCTGCCGTACCCACTTGCCTCACGACCGGTCCAGATAACCTCGCCGGAGTTGGCCGTCTACCGCTCACGTGCCACGTGCCTAAGTGCTCTACCACGTCGCAGTAAATCACCTTAGCTTATCCGTTCATCGTTGGTGGTTATGCCACGGTGAAAGCCACGAATCACTTGCACCAGTAGCTCTTCCCCTCTCCGACCGCCAGCACGCCACCGCAAAATTGGACGTCACCGTCGATGGAACCTATAAATTACCGCCCTAGTGAGCTTCATTAGGTATTTACACATCCAATGCACCCGTCCGTGCCTCAGATTGTCCACCAAAGCGCTCCAATTTTGAAGTTATTCCAAATCAGTTAAAACTTCGTCGTGTGTGAGCTCGCCGTGGCCAGCTCTCTACAGGTCCGTTCACGCCCTCCTCGCTCTCGTTTCAATACCCCCGTGTGCTGTAGATGCTCATCGGCCCAGCCAATTGAACTAGACCTGGGTAGATCACCGGAACATCTCGGATTGTTCTCGGTGCGCGCCGTCACCGTGGACAGAGAGTTCTCAACCCGGAATCGTGCAATTAGTTGAGGGATTCTTGTCGTCGGGGTTAGGATTAGGGGTCAAGCGAAGAAGGAGCCTAGCCGTTGCATTTTCCATCTGGGATAAGCTCGCCGAAGCCACTGCTCCGCCGTCCCTGGTCGGGGGTCTCGACTTGTGAAGAAACAGAAAAGAAAGGGCCTCGGTGCAAATGTCAGTGGCACATAGGAACAGTACGCAGGACTCTTAATGGGTTATTTAAAAGATCAGGGTCCTCTGTGCAAAAGTGAACACCGCGCGGGCGAATTTCCCTGGACTTGGGCTGACTTCGGCCAGTTTTAGCCCACCACTGTTCACCATTTCTCTTTTTCTTTTTCTGCTTGGATTAGAGAAATCATAGAAAATTGTAGAAAAATGATAAAAATATGAGACCAATTTTATTGGACTCCTAAATTTATCTAGTATTTAATAAAAATAATTCCAAGATTTTTAGTTCAAACCAGACATTATTTAGTATTTAAAGGAGCCTAAACCTAAACTTTTGGAATTTTAGAAAATACTTGGTAACTCCAAAAATCACAAACTTTTTAGGTAAGTCTAATAAGGTACTTAGAACCCTTGGGTGAAGTTTGACATGTTTTGGATATGGTTTGATTCCCAAACCCAAAACTCTAGTCTTCTAGTTAATAATTTCCTTAGGGAAATGAGATACTGACTTAGAAACCCTAGTTTCCCTGATGCACCATGAAGGAAAGTTGTATTCAAGATACCACTTGAAGGATCTCTATTATCATTGCATTTTCAAAAGCATCACATGAGCATTCATAGTTATCTATGGTTATGTATAGAAAACGAGGAAGAGGTAACTTTTAAGAAGAAGAGGATGCACCATCAGCTGAGAATCCACCTGCCAAGAACTATTTTTATTTTGATATCTGTGGAACAGATCCCGACTCCCCTACAAAACAAGGCAAGCCCCGATGCATTTGCCACCTCCTTGCTATTTTAAATCTTTATCACCTTGTATGATGTATTGGGTGATAGGAGTTGTGTGCTAAACCAATTGCTGCATTTCCTTCCTTGGAATTGTTTACCATTCCTTGATCACCTATTTTATTAAAAGGTTTTCTGATGCTTAGTATGGCTCTAGAAAAACAAAATGTTTTGTTTTACATAAAAGATGATGCTTGGATAGGATGTTTTCGAAAATAAAACTTGATGGTGGATCCATCATGGCCGTGATGGGTTCAACATCGGAAAAGATGTACCTTTGCTAGGTACCAAACTTTGGGTTTTTAAATGATAAAGCTGAGACCGGGCGGGTGACTTGCACGAGAAGAGAGTCTCGGTGTAGTGACTCCATTTGAGTCGATTAAGGACCGTCTCGATGTAGGCTTGATGATTAAGGACCTTTTAACTAGTCACATGCCTCATCGTGGGTAAGCGTTGCCTCGGGCAGACTAATACCAGAAAGGCCAACACGTAATGGGAGTGGAGAGATGGCGAGAGTAGTGTGTACCCTCTGTGGCAAGAGGCTGGACGGTGGTGTATCTGTGCTCTCGGTTAGCGTGAACCCGGTCTGGTCTTAAGAAACCCGGTGGCGAGTTGACATATGCAAGGGTTAAGTGTTACATATGTCGTGTGATTGGAGATCCCCAGCTGGGCATTAATCGATTCGGATCGCCGTTACTTCTCGGACATGAAGACTTGGTCACTGCCCTACACGTAGCAATCCAACAAAGTAAAAGGGTGATAAAAGATGGCTAGTACAGGTCAAGTGCTTGAACTAGGATAGAAAGAACTCTAGCTACAGGTAATGACTTAACTTGCTAATAAAACTAGATTTTTAAGGATCCACTATTAGTAAGCATTTCTGCAAAACAAAGTCTTTGATTCTTGAATAACCTTACCTTGACTCCCTCAAGCCAGCATATCCTTGAGAATCTTTTCTTTTGACGGGTAAGACTTGCGAAAGTACACTTTGTACTCAGGGTTTTCGAACCCATGTTGTTGTAGGTGAGAAAACAGCAGACTTTTGTTGTTTTTGTTCTAAGGTGGTGCTAAAGAAGAACCTCAGCAGTGAAGCCACGGGAGGATGTTGGCCTCCCACTTGAAAAACAATATACTTTTATGCGGGAGGGGTTTTTGCCTCCCGGGTTTGTAATAATAATACTCTATGCACTCATATAACCTGGTTTTGTAATAACTATAATACTCTCTTTCGATATTTGAATAAATGTAAATTAAGTTATTGTAATTGGTTATGCTATTCTTTCCTCCGATGTGATGTAATATCTGTGTGACGGGTGAAGCGCTCTTGGGCGAGGATTTAAGGATACAGGTACCGAACTTGTCGAGTGATTATGTGCATCTACAAGGCTGTCCAAAGTCAGTTGGACAAGGACAACTGTAGGTGGGCCTAATAACTTGGGAGGTTCCGTCACAGCTTCTGCTTTTTAACTTTGTGTTGCCTTCTTTTTTATTCCATATAGCATTCGAAAACAAGTGACCAACAAGTACAACTTTATAAAAATTACATTCATGCCCTCAGTCCTATACACATGAACTACAAAATCAATTAAGGGCGTTATCGACATTTTTATCATAGTTGTGTTGAGCAAGCCTTAAAGATTTCATATCCTTCCTTTGTTGATATGTTCATATTGCGCAGTTGAAGCTTAATGTTTTGTCTTTGTGCTTGCATGATTGTCGGCCGCACATTCCTCCAGATGAAAGTATTCCTCATCAACTTGCCCTGTTATGTTTGAAACAGACCTAGAGATGATTGTCAAAGTAATGTTTTGAGGACCTTCGACCAGAAAAGGCCACCAACAAGGACTGTCAGGCTAGTAGGCATGGGGGCGCGAAGTTAGGGGGTGTTTGGTTACACCCCGTTAAAATTTAGCCCATGTCCCATCGAATGTTTGAACCTCCGTTCCGGGTATTAAATGTAGTCGGATTATAAAACTAATTTGTCAGCCGAAGATTAAAAGACGAGACGAATCTAGTCCAGTTGGTTGGGTCTATATTTCATACTTCTATTTAAAAGTCAAACGCTTGATGTGACCCGGGCTAAACTTTAGCAGGAGCAACCAAACACCCCCTTAGTGGAAGGACCAGGGTGAAGCTTTACTGCCACATAGCGCTGGCCTCACATAACCCTGTTTAGTGGACCATTGGCTGAATCTAGCTCGCGGGCACCTTCATTCAATTTAGGTCTTCCTTTTTTCTTGTTATTTTTTACACAAACTATCTAAAACTGTACTCAAGCCGACCAAAAAATTTATTTCTTATGTATTTAGTTTTCGTAATATGCAAAATTGGCATTCCTAGGTTCATGTTTAAAAGTTAGTTAAACTAGTTTTCACCTTCCTATGCTCCACATTTCACATTTAAATACTAGGAAAGCTAAAATAGTACATAAATGGAGACTATGGTTGTGGCTCTAAATCTAGATTCACATATATCTAGTAGAACATATATATCTTGGTTCTATACTTATAAATGGTGTAGCAACATAAAAGCACTTTACGATAATGTGTTTGATATATAGGCAGTGGAAAAAGTGAAAATAAAAATAGATAAAGCCCTTTACCTCCTCACCGCTCACCATAGCGGAGAGAAACCCCAAACCCCCCAAATCTTGTCGACTCCAACGATGCCGCCGCCGCCGACGAGCGCCCCGCATTCTCTCGTTGCTGACGATTTCCGCACCTCGGACACGGATGCCGCCGCCGCCGGGGCTGTGGTGCCATGCGCGGCGTCCCAGCCGGGGACCAGCGGCGGCAAGAAGCCTGCGTTCGCGTTCGGGCGGGTGTGGTCGGAGGCGGACGAAGTTCGCATCCTCGAGGGCCTCGCGGCGTACGCCGCGGCCCACGGCGCAGAACCGCGCCGGTCCCAGCTCCACGCCGCGCTCGACGGCTGCGGCCTGGACAAGTCCGAGTTCACCGTCACGGAGATCTACGAGAAGGTGCGGCGGCTCCGTACCAAGTATGCGAACCGGCGCTCCGCCGGGGGCGTGCCGGTGCCTGCAGCTGCAGGCGGGGCTGGTGACGGCGATGAGGCGCGCAAGTACGAGCTGTCGAGGTCGATTTGGGGCGACCTGCCGCTCAAGAAAG
Source organism: Zea luxurians (assembly GCA_029449295.1). Lineage (NCBI taxonomy): Eukaryota > Viridiplantae > Streptophyta > Magnoliopsida > Poales > Poaceae > Zea > Zea luxurians. Next base: position 20,853,814 of record JAOPSE010000042.1, read on the forward strand.
TAGGCGCCAGCCACGCCACCAACGCCAGTGGTAATGGCAATGGCAATGCCAATGTGGCTCCGGGCACACGGGCACGCAGGGGGATCGAGGAGCTGCAGGGCCTGTACCCCAGCCTTGCCTTGGCAGTTGAGGGGATCACGGACAACGAGTCGCTGCGGCCAGTGCTCAAGAGGGCCTTCCAACTTATCAGCGACGAACGAGCACGTCAGTTGGATGCCAAAGTGAAGAAGCAGAGGGATATGGAGGCGCAGATGGCGGTGAAAGTGACTGCACTGAGGAACGAGGTACTTGACACCCTTACCAGATCCATGGATTGCTTCATCAATGGTGTTAAGTATGAGGGGTAAGGTCTACATGTCTTTTGTGAGAAATGAACTCCGGACCGGAGGAATTAATCATGTTTATTGTATATATATAGACACTCTAGTGGGAGGTGGTTGGTGACAATTTTGTTTTTGGTGTTGTCAACCCTTTAGTTTCAGTGTTCCCATGATAAAACACTGGTATGGCTTTCCTAGAAGAACATGCTCTACAATATTTGGCTAAAACTTCTTGTACTTGTAGTTATGTAATGCAGAGAGTTGTCACTAACAGATATAAACATGAACCTGCTGCAGTTTACTTGATGCATGATTCCCATCCACCAGATTATGAACTTTGTGAATTTATCCCACACTGATCATAAATTCTTGCTTATAAGATTTTATCCTCGTAAAAAAGAAAGATTTTGTCCTTTACCATCAACTGAAAACTGATCCAAGACTGGAGGCACTTCAAAGTTGAAACATAACGATCGGAATGGCAGCGAGTCTCGGTGTGATGTGTGCAGCCACGTAGGGGCGTTTACATCTGGCAACTGGCATGGCGCAAGAACAGAAAAATTCGGTGTAGCATTTTGTGGAATAGCTTGGTATGCTGAACTATACGATACTCCTTCAGAGTGACATTACGGTATGTCCCAATGATGCTGGGATACACAGACGACAATACTAGATCTATTTTGGAAGCACAATACGGTGATACAAATGCTAATTAAACTACGTGCCAGCATGAACGTGACGTTCTGAAACAGAGTAATTACTTACCAGATTTGTCAGGATTTCATCCCAGGATCCTGTTAATGAAGGTGGCAGCAACAGCTGTAAAGATGAACTCCAGTGTACATCCTTTTGTTTGGATGGATATTGGATATGAGCATAGTATAGGACTTATATTGACCAAGGAAAAAAGAACTGTGCAGACATCAACAGGTATTTGGGCTGTGTTCGCTGCGGCTTAAAGCCGTACTGTTACGGCTGTTTGTACTGCTGCAGCTGCAATCAGTAGAGACAAAATACTGTAGAAGCCGCAGCCGCAGCCGGATTAAAGCCGCTTAAAGCCGCAGCGAACACAGCCGGATGCTATGTATGACTTTGGAACCAATTGTGGTGGACTGAGCAGATGATACCATTAATTCTGGGACTACCATGCGTTGCAATGTATGGATTGGTCTTGGAGGAACTCGTGCTTTCTTTGAATATACACTTAGCCCATACACAGGCCATACAGAGAAATTATGGCAAGGTAGAATTAGGGTTGGATATCCAGCAAGCTCGATTCAGCTTGTTAAGTTAATAAGAGCCACATAGTCGCTTGTTTACGAGCTTGAGCTAGCTCGTTTAGCTCTTGAGTCAGAGCAGAAAAAACAATATGTATATAATAATCAATTTTTAGTTAGAAATAGTTAATTTCAAACTAATTTAACATTATGAAATAGTAATTATACTCATAGTTTCATAGACCACGTCAATGTAACACCAAATTAATACACCTCACCAGTCATCAATTAATAATTCACACACATGTTCATCCGTTTAACCCACATAAACTAATTTAACGTATAGACATCAATAATTAGTTTAACTCATAGGCCATAGATACCACACATACATATAACATGTTAATCAATTGTTACATAAATAATATGCATATAGTTTCATTTTGCTAAAATGTGATAGCTCGCGAACTGGCTCGTTAACGAATCGGGCTAGGATGTTAGCTCGTCTCATGAAAAATTCAAACGAGTCGATCCGAGCCGAGAGCTGACTACGAATCGAGTGAGCCGACGAGCCACGAGTATTTCGTCTAGCCCCCTTAGACTAAGCACTAGATCAGTGGAACATGATGTTTTCTGAAAAATTACAAAAAGTGATTTAATTTATTAGAAAAAATAGGATTTATTAGAAAAATGGGACTAGGAGAAAAGTATTTCCGCATTCCATGTAGGATCCAAAACTCTCCCAATCGAAGCTTTTTGACAAGATTGAAAAAATCTGCCTCCAACAACTCTTAAATCCACCTCCCAATCTTTAACCAACTCTGTAATGAAGAATTTCGACCGGTCCCAGTAGGTCCTATATATTTGATTCCCTGACAACGTTAATTATTGCAGCAACGTCAGCATGTACGCAAAACAGCAGTAAAGCAATTTGCATACTGTATATAAATATGGTACATGATATATATTACACGCTCATGCATGATCCACTTATCCTATCATAGATCCTGGATAGATTTAGGCATGACAATTTAACTCGTAAACCCGAAACTCGACAGGTACCTGACAGATGCAGGTACGGTGAAGATTTTTGACCCACGGTGTGACTCGCACTTGACCGAAAGTTTCGCGGTCGTGGGCATGGGTTTTTATTTCAACCTACGGGTGACCCGCACTCGACCTGATATTTTATTTATTCTTTAGTTTGTGCAATAAAGTTTAATATACAATAGTAATTATTTTGAATGAGAAACTTGACAAATGATTCATAAAATATTTTGTTGTGCTCAACGTGAGAAAACTTAAGATTCGTAGATACAATTCAATTATTGCTGATACTTAATTGCTTATAACTGAATTAATGTTTAAAATGTACAATGAGTACAAAATAGTGGGTGACTCGAAACCCGAATGCACCCACGAATGCGATCGCGGGCGGGTTTTCCATCTGACCTGTTGTCATCCCTAGATAAAGTGTTATAGGGACAGATGCTAAAACGTACTACAAGCCCACTCCCTCCACGAGGGCAAACAGAATCACCGGTAAGGACGCACTCCAACGATGCCCCCTCAAGCCCCACCCACCCTAGATAGCGTGTACACGGGGGAGAACACGGCCAATAGCTCCCCCTCCATCTTCTTGAAATCACGATGAGAGAAAAATCTCACCTTCCACAGGGGAGCTCTAATGTCCCCTATTCGTTAATTGCTTTGTTTAGTTGCGAAATTAACTTATTTGAAGTTCTAAAATCTAATAATAGTATGTATTATGGTACTACAAATACTGCATATTTTAAAAAAACAAAAACTGATGTATAAAACTTAAATAGTCAGTGAAAGTGTAGGGTTGAGTTGAATAGGAAGAATGGTTGGAAATGAGTTAAAATAGATGGAGGAATGAAAGAAGGAGAGGTATTTAAAAAATGGATAGAAAGTACAAAAAGGGGAGATGAGAGGGAGAATGGTTGGAATCGGCCTAAGACCATCTCCAACCATTTCTCCCACACTTTTATCCTATCTATACTTTTATTATATTTTACTACATCACCCTAAAAAGATACCCCCACATCTAGGACGTATTCAACCACTCAACCTATTATCCGGCTCCCCCTATATACTATAGTTCAATTATTTTACTTTTTCATCAGTTTTTTAAGTTTAAAATAATCATAGACTATTTGTACTACCATAATACACATTGTTTGTAGGTTACGGTAATTAAAAGAGGTCAATATCACAAAGAAATAGAGTAATTAAAGTGTGTGGAAAGATTGGAACTCACTCCATATGGGAACAACCTCTCCCCCCACATGAGGTGGGTTGTGGGGGAACGGTTGGAGGAGACATTCACCCCAAATCACACTCTACGTGGGGTGGGGGAGGGGAGGGGAATTGTTGGAGTTGGCCTAAGAATTGGACCAAGCCCCACCGTACCAATTCAAATTGGATGGCAAATTGTTTGTTTTATGTAAGAAAACAAGGGCAAATTAGTCTTTACGATGATTATAGATGCCTATGCACTGGAGATGTCAACGGGAACCTAATTTCCCGTGGGAAATTCCTCGATTAGGGGATAGGTAAGAGGGTAATTTAGTCCCCAGTTCCCACGGGATTAAAATAGAAAATTTAGTCCCCATACCCGCTCCATGAACATCTCTTTATTTAAAGTAGTCATTTTTACTTGTTAAAATTATACAAAAAACTTAAAACATAGCTTATTATAAAATAGCACACTAAACTCTAAAATATGTCTATTGTAATTTTAATTATTGAATGTTCAATTTATATTAATTTGGTATAACCAATATCTTTATCTTTAAATATTGTACTTCCTAAAGTGGATAAAATCCCCGCGGGCATAAATTTCCTGACAGGGACGAGATGGGAGAAAAAAGCTTTCTCGTCATCGTTCATGGGGACAGAGGCGAGGAATTTTTTTTCACAAGGACATTGATGGAGAGCTATTTCCTAACGGAGAATTCCTTATTGCCATTTTGAAAGGAAAATAGGCTTATACCTTTTCCTAATTGATTTTGGTGGTTGTATTGTCCAACACAAATAATTGGACTAACTAGTTTGCTCTAGATTATAAGTTTTACAGGTGCCAAAGGTTCTCCATAGACCAATAAAATGACCAAGGAAGGGTTCAAACAAAGAGAGCAAAAGACAACCGAAGTGTGCCCTGGTCTGGCGCACCGGACTGTCCGGTGTACCAGGGAACTCAGCTCCAAACTCGTCACCTTCGGGAAAATCAGAGGGCGCTCCGCTATAATTCACCAGACCGTCTAGTGAGGCACCGGACAGTGTCCGGTGTGCCAGCGGAGCAACGGCTACTTCAGCGCCAACGGTCGACAGCAACCGCATTCAATGCGCTACAGTGCGCGCCAGAGTCAGAGCAGCGTCAGAAGGCGCACCAGACAGTCTACAGTACTTGTCTGATGCACCACCGGACAGCCAGAAGACCCCACATGTCAGAGCTCCAACGGTCGAACCCTAACGGCCGGGTGACGTGGCTGGCGCCCGTCGACAGCAGCCTCCACCAAACGGCTAGTTTGGTGGTTGGGGCTATAAATACCCCAACCACCCCACCATTCATTGCATCCAAGTTTTCCACCTTCCAACACATTACAAGAGCTATAGCATTCAATTCTAGACACAACCGAAGAGATCAAATCCTCTCCCAAGTCCGGAATCACTCCAAATCAAATAGTGACTAGAGAGAGTGACATTTGTGTTCATTTGAGCTCTTGCGCTTGGATTGCTTCTTTTCTTTCTCATTCTTTCTTGTGAACACTCAATTGTAACCAAGGCAAGAGACACCAATTGTGTGGTGGTCCTTGCGGGGACTTAGTGTCCCGTGTGATTGAGAAGAGAAGCTCACTCGGTCTAAGTGACCGTTTGAGAGAGGGAAAGGGTTGAAAGAGACCCGGTCTTTGTGACCACCTCAACGAGGAGTAGGTTTGCAAGAACCGAACCTCGGTAAAACAAATCCTTGTGTCTCACTCCATATTTGCTTGCGATTTGTTTTTCACCCTCTCTCTCGGACTCGCTTATATTTCTAACGCTAACCCGGCTTGTAGTTGTGATTAACTTTGTAAATTTCAGTTTCGCCCTATTCACCCTCCCCCTCTAGGCGACTTTCACATTTCTACTATGCGATATGCAGACCGGTGGCCTGATTTAATGTGTGGTTTTTTATCCGGTCTAACACAACATGGCTTGCATAGGATATTGTCTAGACCATTATTTTGGCATGATGGATCATGCAATATGACATAGTATTTAGAGATGGACCTGATAACAGGTCAGTAACCTCCATGGCCAGCTAAAAATCCATCAAACCCTTTCTAATCTCTAAACCCAACTTCATTCCCCTTCCCCTCGTCGCACTCCCTTTACAATCGCCCTCGTGGTCACAAGAGGCAAGTCACGAGTCTTGGCCTCCCATTCCCGGCCTCGCACCTGGCACCACATGTCATCTCCTATGTGCCTCAGTCTAGGCATAAAATCTGAGCCTAAAGCTTAAAACCCAAAAAAATCATGCTCGGGTCCGTTTAGCTAGATATCAGAAACCTAATGGGCTTCAAACTCAAAACCAAAGCGTAATTCGTGCATGTTTGTGTAGTAAGCCACGGTATCTGAATTACCCGTTTACTCCAAATTGCATGTTTCTTGCCATCTTGGCCTTCTATTTGTATGTCATTGGTGTTTTATTTCTCTGACATTTGATCATTGTTATTAGTAATGTTTTTCATACTTCTATCAATAATCATTATTATTGTAAACATATGGCTAATTGTTTGTTTTGTAACATGTGGTATTATAGCACTAATGGTCGACTATTGTTTAGTTTAGAAGTAAAAATATTCAGGCTGGCTATTATTCGGGTCGAACAAACTAACCAAACCCAAATCCAAAATTTTTGGGATCTCAAAAATCAGGTATAGCATCCATACAACCTACTTTCGGGTATTGTTTCTAGACACCTAACATTCTAAAAGCTTGATCCAAAAGTTTGGGCTAACCCAAACACCCATGGTGGTGGGCCTCGAGTGGCCCCTCCTTGGGATTCATTGTCGAGTTCCTCGAGTGTGAGCACCGGCGTCGTCGATGGCCATGTGCGAAGCGTGCTTCTGCACAAGGCCCCCAAATCGTTACGGCCTCCGATTTGTTTTTGGTTTGGTCCATTAACAATCAACAAACAAGTAAGCAGATGTTTGCTGCTTTTGCCGGCCTATTTGTTTGTCTCATCAGAATATAATAGGAATATCATCACACGGAGTGACGCGACCGTCGCTGTTTGCCGACCCATTAATTATGAAGATATAACTGAAGAATTCATCTCAAAAAATACATGATGGATGATGCTTTTTGTTAAGTAACCCTAGTTAAGGTTATGTGGGCAAATACCTACTTTGCCCCTGAGGGGTCTCACATCTCTATATAAGGAACCTGTATACCACCTCATGAAATAGAGATCAGAAAGAGGCCAGAGGCCCAACCCTATATCCAACGTCTCGTGTGTTTCCTCTGTCGTGCTTATGGGAAGGGAGACGGGTTCTCTACATCTTCTTGCGCCTCTACTGCTGACGGGAGGGAAGGGAGCGGATCTGGTGATCCGTGGTAACATAGTTCTCAACACGTTATCAGCACGCTCTACCTCGATGTTGCTGCGGGATCAGATCTGCATCAACTCTCCGTCAAGCCGGCAGGTCCTCCAGCCTAGCCAAACTGTCCTACGCGACAGGCTTCGATTCTCTCTCTACGTAATCGAGCGGTATGTTTACTGTTAATGATCTATTGCATGCGCTACGATCCTGCGACAAAATAGCTATCGTCGTCGTGGCTTCTGACGTGGGCAGAGCCGCGAGCCTGCAGCTGCGTAGACGCCCGCACGGTGGAAGAACTCGTCGAGGACTGAGAAGGATGGGCCGCGCGCCCTTGCTGTCGTTTGTTTGCGGTTGCACTTGATCCATGATTTTAGCGTCTGGCCTCATCCTTGCATGAGCAAGGGAATGACGATTGTGTAGGCTTCTAGGGAGAACTGCATTGCGTGAGTCATACGACCGGTCTAAGCGCGGGTCCCCACCACTCCCTGCATGCACCTGCTTAGTACGGCATCGGTAGTGCGCTTGCATGCAGCCATGGAGCAGGGACAGTTTCGCTTGCATGCAGTCATGCATGCCTATGGTGGCCACGCATGAAGAAAAAAAAGGAGCGGCTATTGATCCGGTCAAGCCAGTTAGCTAATTTCTAAAGCCCGTTTTTTTCATAAATACACGCTGAATCAATAAACTTTTGTACATTTTTAATTTATGTACATGCTCTATGTTGTTTATTCCATTTATTTTCTGTAGCAAATATTAAATAGAATAAACCATTTTTGCAGTTTCTACTTTAATTAATTATTTCCCGTAGTAAATAATTAGTAGAAAATGCATGCTTAAATATGGAGAAATGTCTTTTACACCTGATGTGTTATGTTCATATATTAATTTCAGTATTATTTTTCTGCTTTATTTTCTGTAGTAAATAGCAGAAAATTATTTGAAATACATGTGAAGGTTATACTATGCATAATAAAATCGCTCTAAATATTTGTGTTGCTTTGAGCTTTCGGACTCATGTCGAGCGATTAGATTGTGTAATGGGTACTCGGACACGCCGATCAGGCTACGTTGTTAATCGGCTGAGTTATGACATTGGTTGTGCATTAGCTGCGCCCTGGCAATACGACGCAGTATTTGTGTCGTACGAACTTGGCTGCGTCATGTGATTGCTATGCCGCACTCTCATTTATTCGGACAGCTCCCGTTGAGTCGAACCGCCATCACTGAGTCGCGTATTTTTTGCAGGCCCTGTAGGCACTGTCTGTCTGCCGTGATCATTGAGCAACAATTGTGTCTGTTGCGCACGTTGCGTGGACTTATCGTGTACCCCAATTACCGAGCCATAATTGTGCCTGTTATTACGAAGGCTTGTTGTGTTGTCGTGGTCCTGATGGCCGCACACGCGTTGACGCCAGAGACGCTAGAGCTTGTACTCATGTGGATTGTGGTGGGTTGTTCAAGCCCCTAAAGTCACATTATGCGCAACCTTCATAAACAATTTTGTTTGGCTCTATATTTTATTTGACTGTGTTGTGTGGCGTTATATATTTATATATCACCAAGTGGCCCTAACAACTATATCAAGCTATATAGTGCTTGCAAATCTGGGAAATTAAATTGAAATACAATGAAATAAGTTAATTCTTTGCTCTCTCCTCATGCATAAAGTTTTACCCAAAGTAACCCGAAGATATATAATATAATGCATGAAAGCCTTTTTGGCACAGAAAACATCACAGATTGGGATTTTCTTAGTAAGCAATAAGACCATATCAGATGAATAAATGCTAAAATCTCAGTCATACATTGCTCAACCAGATGTTGGCACATTTCTATTTGTCGCTGAACGGCATGAAGCGAACTTTGAGATAAATGGCTAGTACCTTAGCAACACGAAGTTGCGAGTACATCGAAAGGTAATTCTGAGAAATTTTTCACAATGTTTGTGTGAAAACCATAGTGTGTTCCTATCGAACCACTTTACTCGTTCTATCTAGGACCTCTATGCTTGTGTCGCATACATCTCTCAGAATTGTAAATACTTAGTCACTGAATTGACTCAGGATAGTCTTTTGATAAGTTTGGTATACACTGTAAGCTAAATGGTAAAGGTCGGTCCTGAATAGACACATACGTGGGGTTTATGTAGCCGAACTACACTGAATTCCACCGTTTGGCATGCTTACCATTATCTACCTCTGATCTACCAGAAGTGAGAAGAGTAGACAAATAACTATGAAATCCCACATCACCATAGAGCTTGAAGTTAAATTAGACATTAACATGTCCTTGGTCCTCGGAGCCAAAAGAGCCATATGTCTTGACCACTAGACTACTAGTGATGATAATTTGTGATAGAAATATGAAGATCTTGTAGAGACCTGTTGTAACCTCTCTACTCCTGATGATTTCTTCGTATGAGAGCAGTACTGTCGGCGTTTCGAGACCGGGGGGTCCCTGAGCCGACGAGTGAAGTGTTGCCGCGTGCCCCAGCCCAGATGGGTCGACGCGAGGCCGAACGCGAAGGGGGGGGGGGAAGCGAGGTGGCTGGAGATGGGCGTGAGAGAGGTGGAAATCCCGCGGCCTTCGTGTTCGTCCCGCGCCTAGGTCGGGTGCGCTTGCAGTAGGGGGTTACAAGCGTCCACACGGGGGAAGGAGCGAGCGGCCTCACGCGAGCGCCCGTCTCGTCCTCGTCCCTGCGCGGCCAACCCTCTCTAAGAGGGCCCTGGTCCCTCCTTTTATAGGCGTAAGGAGAGGGTCTAGGTGTACAATGGGGGGTGTAGCAGAGTGCTACGTGTCTAGCGGAGGAGAGCTAGTGCCCTAAGTACACGCCATCATGGCGGCTGGAGAGATTTTGGCGTCCGGTTTGTGTGATGTCGTGGCCGTCGGAGGAGCGCTGGAGCCTGGCGGAGGGACAGCTGTCGGGGCCATCGAGTCCTTGCTGACGTCCTCTTGCTTTCGTAAGGGGGCCGAGAGCCGCCATCGTCAGGGAACGTGCGGGGCGCCATCATCGCCTATCTGGCGGAGCGAGCCAGATGGGACGCCGGTCTTGTTCCCCGTAGCCTGAGTCAGCTTGGAGTAGGGTAATGATGGCGCCTCCTGTTGACGTGGCCGGTCCACGCCCTAGGTTGGGCGATGTGGAGGCTCCTCCGAGGTCGAGGTCGAGTCCGTCTTCCGTGGCCGAGGCTGAGTCCGAGCCTCTAGGTCGGGCGAGGCGGAGGTCGTTGGCTGAGACCAGGGCGGAATTTGAGTCCTAGGGTCGGGCGAAGCGGAGTTCGTCGTCTTCTGGGGCTGAGCCCAAGTCCGAGCCCTGGGTCGGGCGGAGCGGAGTTCGCCGTCTTCCGGGGCTTTGCTCTAGTCCGAGCCCTGGGTCGGGCGGAGCGGAGTTCGCCGTCTTTCGGGGCTTTGCCCGAGTCCGAGCCCTAGGTCGGGCGGAGCGGAGTTCGCCGTCTTCCGGGGCTTTGCCCGAGTCCGAGCCCTAGGTCGGGCGGAGCGGAGTTCGCCGTCTTCCGGGGCTTAGCCCGAGTCCAATCCCTGGGTCGGGCGGAGCGGAGCTTCCTATGGTGCGTGCGGCCGGGCCTGACTGCCTGTCAGCCTCACTCTATCATGTGGCACCATAGTCGGAGCGGCGCGGGTGGCGCTGTCTTTCTGTCAGACCGGTCAGTGGAGAGCCGAAGTGACGGCGGTCACTTTGGCTCTGTCAGCTGAGGGGCGCGCGTCAGGATAAAGGTGTCAGGCCACCTTTGCATTAAATGCTCCTACGATTTGGTCGGGGTTGCTTCTCGGCGAAGACAGGGCCTCGGGCGAGCCGGGAGCGTGTTCGCCGCTGGAGGGGGCGCCTCGGGCGAGGCGGAGATCCTCCGGGGTCGGCTGCCCTTGTCCGAGGCTAGGCTCGGGCGAGGCGTGATCGAGTCCCTCGAATGGACTGATCCCTGACTTGATCGCACCCATCAGGCCTTTTCAGCTTTATGCTGATGGGGGTTACCAGCTGAGAATTAGGAGCCTTGAGGGTACCCCTAATTATGGTCCCCGACAGTAGCCCCCGAGCCTCGAAGGGAGTGTTAGCACTCGCTTGGAGGCTTTCGTCGCACTTTTTTGCAAGGGGACCAGCCTTTCTCGGTTGCGTTTTGTTCCGGTGGGTGCGCGCGAGCGCACCCGCCGGGTGTAGCCCCCGAGGCCTCAGAGGAGTGGTTTGACTCCTCCGAGGTCTTAACGCCTTGCGCAATGCTTCGGCTGGTCTGGTCGTTCCCTCATGCGAGTTGGCCTTAGCCCAGGTGTACGGTCGGGTCCCAAGTTCTCGGGCTGGTATGTTGACGCTGTCAATGGTTTGGCCGGAGTCGAGTTTGCGAGAGCAGCCCCGAGCCTCTGCACAGGGCGAGAGGGCGATCAAGGACAGACTCGACTTTTTTACATACGCCCTTGCGTCGCCTTTCCGCAAGGAGGAGGGGGGAGAGCGCCATGTTGCCCTCGGTGGGCGCCGAACATGGTGTCTCCGGTGAGCTGCAGGCGGGTGATCCGAGCGGACGTTCGTGCCCCATTCGTTAGGGGTTGGCTAGAGGCCCAGAGGCGCGCCCAAAAGTACCTGCGGGTGATCTGCCGGACCCGGTCCCCTGGCGATGGGGTCCGAGGGCTCGATGCCTCCCTCCGATGGGATTCCGTTACAAGATCGTTCCCGCTGGTCTCGGAAATGTCCTAGGGTACCTCAGGAGCGCAGCCCGAGCCTTGGTTATGTATCGAACGTACCCATGGTCATCCCTCGCTCTATGTCTGAGGCAGCTGTGAACCCTTCGGGGGCCAGCCTTCGAACCCCTGATCAGTAGTGGGCGCGGAGCCCGAGTAGCCTGAGGCGGCCGTTGAACCCTTCCGAGGGGCCGGCCTTCGAACCTCTGACCAGTAGTGGGTGCGGAGCCCACGTGCTCTGAGGCGGCTGTTGAACCCTTCCGAGGGGCCAGCCTTCGAACCTCTGATCAGTAGGGAGGCTCGGAGCCTGGTTCCTTCACGGGGAAGGGTCCTTTTCGGGGTATCCCCCTTTCCCGGTCCCTGTTGCAAGAGAGAGAAAGAGGAAAAAAGGAAAAGGATACGAAATCGAACGACGCGGCGTACCTTTTTTGACGCGGTCATTATGGCGAAGGCGAAGCGTCGCTCGCTTCTCCTGCCAGAGGCGCCGCCTGTCCCGCCGTGGAGTTAATGCGACGAGGCGAGTGGTTCGCAGGGCAGTCGTTGCGCGTGCGCGAGCCGTTCGAGGAACAGAACACGGGCGCGTTGTCTTCATGCCGTGAGAGAGGGTTCTCTCGCTGCCCCCAGATGGGACGTAAGCTTGGCTGACGACGTGACCACTGCTCCTGCCTGCCTGCCATCGCCATTACTGCCGACCCGTTTTCGGCCGCATTGACCGTCGCGCCAGGCTGGAGCCGCTGGGTCGTGCGCTGGGTCGCCTCGAGTCGCGGTATTGGCTCCGCAGTCGAGGAGGCGCGGTGGTGGCGCTGGTGGCGGTGCAGTTGCATGCACGAAGCATTTGACGCGCCGGTTGCATGACGCGTGGGTCTGGGCCACCCTGCCGGGCGTGTTGGGAGTCGGAGAAGTGCGCCCACTTGGCGCGGTTGCATGCCGCCTGCATGGCTGCCCGCCCTTTCGCCCGCTGGTCTGGGCAAAAGTGGAGAGCCGCTTGTAACCGTTGGGCGGTTACACGCACCGCGCACGGCGGTTTGGCCTCTTCTGCTCTGGGCCGGCTTGCATGACGTGTGGGACCCAGCCCCCGCGCCGTAGGGGAGGACCTTGGAGCGTGTTGGAGAAGACTCAGCCCACGACGGCTGGGGACGCAAGTAGGGAGAGTCACCTTTAAAAGGAGGGTGTCCCTCTTGGAAGGCGACCGTGTCTTCGCGCTCCCTCATGCATCGTGTCTTTCCATCTTCCAAGCCCCCGGATGGGGGATATCCGCTGTCTTTCCGCTTCGCCGTCGGAGGAACGCAACTCTGCGGGAGTTGGTACCTTTCAGCCGTCGTTCGGCTTCAAGGATTTTCATCATGCAGCCCGGCTGCACCCCCTCGCTGGTGGTCACCCAAGACGGTGACCTCCAGCCCCTGGATGGGGAGAGGCAAGCCGGGCTGCGATCTTGGTCCCACCCTCAGCCCCAAGGGTGTTCGTCATCCTTGCTGGGGCGGAGGCCGGGCTGAGCTGGAGCTCTACCTCCCGCGCGGGTTCGTGGGTCGGCCTCTCCTTCGGCGTTCGAGGGAGAGGGCGCTCACTGGCCCTGCGGGCGGGTTGGACTTCGACAACGCGGGGCTGGTCGACGGCGGGCGTCGTCAGCCTCAGCGCGTTGGGCTCGTCGACTTAGCTCCTGGTGCCCCCTCCTGCCGGAAGGCGGCTGCCGCGCCGTGTGCACGGGAGGACTGCCCAAGATATCGCGCGCTGCCAGGGCGGCGTTCGTGTTCTAGGGCGGTTCTCCCTTTGCACCGGTACGGTGCCTCCACGCGCCCAGGAGGATCTGAGTGGGGATCTGCCGGAGGGCTGACGGCCCCTGTCATCGGTGCCGAGGTGGAGGCGGCTCGAGAAATCCCCGTTGCCGACGGGATCACCGCCACCATCCGCGCTTCGAGCCTCCGGTTCTTTGTACTTGTCCTCCCCCTCGAGCGTCGGCATGGGCGAGGGCAAGATTGCAGCAGCATCCGCCCTGAGGCCCTTGCCGCTGCAGTTCAGCCACCCGGAGTGGGGGTCATTGTCGTTGCTACCGGAGCGGTCGACGGCGAGCCGCCCGTCGGGCTTCTGTTGCCCCATAGGCCCCTCCCCCATCGAGTGGGGTCGTTTGTACCTGCGGAGGTGGAACCGGAGTTCCGTTTGTAATGGCACTTCGAATGCCAGTGTTTTTGTTCATTGTGGCTGTCGAGGCCTGAACATGTATGTAATTTCGGCACGGAGCCGTGTTTTTTCCTCATTTTCGAGCACTAAGACTCGCCTGTTGGTTGCCTGAACTGCTTCGCCAAGCATGAGTCGCCCCGTGTAAAGGTGACGAGTGAGGTATCCGTATCCCGGAGGCGTAGGAGTCCCTCGACTCGTTCAGCCTTGTTGTCCGAGGCTTCCCTTGCTTAGTTAGAGGAAAACCCTCGGCCGCTCTTCGATGAGCCGAGGCCAGGGGTAGCGGTGCTAGCGCAGACAGAGGCAGAGTTGGCTCGAAAAGAAGACCAGGTCAGCCGGAGCCCGGCCGGGTCGTCCGTTAGCGGGATCGACGCCGGAGTTGACTTGCCGAGGCCTCGGGCCGGGCTGATGTCCTTGGGGGATAGCTAGCTGAGGCCCCGGGGTGACCGACCGAGCCGCCTGCTCGGGCCGGACTCTTGGAGAAGACCCTAGCGGCGATGGCCCGGCTTGGTGATGACGTTGTCCTTCAGAGCGGAGACCTTTGGACCGCGTCACCGTCCGAGGCTAGGTCGAACCTCGCCGGAGGTGTTGTCGACGCCGAGGGTGCTGCTGCTCCCTTTAGCCGTCAAGATCCGAGCCTGTAGGATCGGATTATCTTGTAGCGTGTGTTTTCTGCGGCCGTCGAGGCCGAAACACACCCTCGCCGTATTGTAAAGCCGCGTCTCCTTTCCTCTTGTTTCGAGTATCTGGACTTTTTTGTCGGTAACAGAACTGTTTGTGCGAGCGAGAGTTGCTTCTCACGGAAGGTGATGAGTGAGGTATCCGTATCCCAGAGGCGTAGGAGTCCCTCGGCTCGGTTGGCCTTGCCGCTTACGCGCACTATTACCCGTCCATGGGGTTCTGTCACCGACGCAGTCGAGAAAGCTCGAAGAATCGCTCTGGCAGAAGAGCTTCCGAACGTGAAGACTTGTTTGGTCCGTGGAATCACTTATCCGAACGTGAGTTACTTATGGCAGAAGGTGATGAGTGTGGTATCCGTATCCTGGAGGCGTAGGAGTCCCTCGGCTCGGTCAGCCTTGGCTGCTTACGTGTACTCCGTCGTTTTCAGAATCCACTTTCGAAGTAGTCGAAAAGCACGAAAGACATTCTGGCAGAATAGATCTTTTTTCAAGGAAAATTTCGACGCAGAGGGGGTTCCCTTTTAGCCCCCGAGGGAGGGTCGGGCTTTGCCGAGGCAAGGCTGACCCTTCCTTGATGACTAAACTTGGCGTGGGAGCGAGGTATATGAACAACTTGAAAACATCTTAAGGGTAGAAGCGACGTAGCTGTTGGATGTTCCAAGCGTTGCTGTAGACCTCGCCTTGACTGTTGGCCAGCTTGTATGTTCCGGGTTTTAGAACTTTGGCGATGACGAACGGCCTCTCCCAGGGGGACGTGAGCTTGTGTCGGCCTCGGGCGTCTTGTCACAGCCGAAGCACCAGGTCGCCCACCTGGAGGTCTCGGGACCGGACCCCTCGGGCGTGGTAGCGTCGCATGGATTGCTGGTACCGCGCCGAGTGTAGTAAGGCCTTGTCCCGAGCCTCTTCCAGCTGGTCCAGCGAGTCTTCTCGACTAGCTTGGTTGCTTTGGTCGTCATAGGCCCTCGTCCTCGGGGAACCGTATTCCAGGTCTGTGGGCAAGATGGCCTCGGCCCCATAGACTAGAAAGAACGGCATGAAGCCCGTGGCTCGGCTCGGTATCGTTCTCAGGCTCCAGACCACCGAGGGGAGTTCCTTCATCCATCGCTTGCCGAACTTGTTGAGGTCGTTGTAAATCCGAGGCTTGAACCCTTGTAGAATCATGCCGTTGGCACGCTCTACTTGCCCATTCGTCATGGGATGAGCCACGGCGGCCCAGTCCACCCGGATGTGGTGATCCTCGCAGAAGTCCAGGAACTTTCTGCCGGTGAACTGGGTGCCGTTGTCGGTGATGATGGAGTTCGGGACCCCGAAACGATGGATGATGTTGGTGAAGAACGCCACCGCCTGCTCGGACCTAATGCTGTTCAGGGGCCGGACCTCGATCCACTTGGAAAATTTGTCGATGGCGACCAACAGGTGCGTGTAGCCCCCGGGTGCCTTCTGCAAGGAGCCGACGAGGTCCAGACCCCACACAGCAAAAGGCCATGTGATGGGTATCGTCTGCAGAGCCTGAGCGGGCAGGTGGGTCTGCCTTGCATAGAACTGACACCCTTCGCAGGCGCGGACAATTCTAATGGCGTCGGCCACCGCCGTTGGCCAGTAGAAACCCTGTCGGAAAGCATTTCCGACAAGGGCTCGAGGTGCTGCGTGGTGGCCGCAAGCCCCCGAGTGTATTTCTCGGAGGAGTTCCTGACCTTCGATGGTGGAGATGCATCGCTGGAGGATGCCTGAAGGGCTGCAGTGGTAGAGCTCCTTCCCTTCTCCCAGCAAGACGAACGACTTGGCACGCCGCGCCAACCGCCGAGCTTCGGCTCGGTCAAGGGGTAGCTCTCCTTGTTGGAGATATTGCAGGTATGGGGTCTACCAGTTTTGATCAGGCGTGACCCCGCTTTGCTCCCCCTCGACGCGCAGCGTTTCGCCCTCGGGGGCCAAGGGTACCCCGGGCCGAACCGAGGGTGCCTCGGGCCGAGCCGAGGGTGCCTCGGACTGTGCCGAGGGTACCTTGGGCTGGGCCGAGGGTGCCTCAGGCTCGGGCGCGTCGTCGATCTTGACGGAGGGTTGATGCAGATCTCGGGAGAAGACGTCCGGGGGAACCGTCGTTCGCCCCGAGGCTATTTTAGCTAGCTCGTCCGCAGTCTCGTTGTAGCGCCGAGCGATGTGGTTGAGCTCAAGCCCGTAGAACTTGTCTTCCAGGCGCCAAACCTCATCGCAGTAGGCCTCCATCTTCGGGTCGCGGCAGTGGGAGTTCTTCATGACTTGGTCGATGACGAGCTGCGAATCACCGCGAGCGTCGAGGCGTCGGACCCCTAGCTCGACGGTAATCCGCAACCCGTTGACCAGAGCCTCGTACTCAGCTACATTGTTGGACGCCGGGAAGTGGAGGCGTAGCACGTAGCGTAGGTGCTTCCCGAGGGGCGAGATGAAGAGTAGGCCTGCGCCGGCTCCTGTCTTCATCAGCGACCCATCGAAGAACATGGTCCAGAGCTCCGGTTGGATCGGAGCCGTTGGTAGCTAGGTGTCGACCCATTCAGCCACGAAGTCCGCCAAGACCTGGGATTTGATGGCCTTCCGAGGGGCGAACGAGATTGTTTCGCCCATGATTTCCACTGCCCACTTTGCAATCCTACCCGAAGCCTCTCGGCAATGGATGATCTCCCCCAGGGGGAAGGATGACACCACAGTTACCGGATGAGACTCGAAGTAGTGTCGCAACTTCCACCGTGTCAGGATCACCACGTATAGCAGCTTCTGGACTTGTGGGTAGCGGATTTTGGTTTCGGACAGTACCTCGCTGACGAAGTAGACTGGCCTCTGAACGGGCAACGCATGTCCCTCTTCTTGCCTCTCGACCACAATCGCGGCGCTAACCACCTGAGTGGTCGCGGCGACGTAGACCAAGAGGGCTTCTCCGGTAGCGGGGGGCACCAAGATAGGCGCCTTCGTGAGGAGCGCCTTCAGGTTCCCGAGGGCTTCCTCGGCCTTCCTTAAGAGGCGGTACAGGGGTAGACCTCTTTCGCCGAGGCGTGAGATGAAGCGGCTCAGAGCCGCGAGACATCCCATGACCCTCTGTACGCCTTTCAAGTCCTGGATGGGCCCCATGCTGGTGATGGCTGCGATCTTCTCTGGGTTGGCTTCGATGCCCCGCTCGGAGACGATGAACCCCAAGAGCATGCCTCGGGGTACCCCGAAGACACACTTTTCGGGATTGAGCTTGACACCTTTCGCCTTGAGACATCGGAATGTCACTTCAAGGTCGAAAAGGAGGTCGGAGGCTTTCCTTGTCTTGACTACGATGTCATCGACGTAGGCCTCGACCGTGCGGCCAATGTGCTCGCCGAACACATGGTTCATGCACCGCTGGTACGTCGCGCCCGCATTCCTCAAGCCGAACGGCATGGTGACATAGCAGTACATGCCGAAGGGTGTGATGAAAGAAGTCGCGAGCTGGTCGGACTCTTTCATCCTGATTTGGTGATACCCTGAGTAGGCATCGAGGAAAGACAGGGTTTCGCACCCAGCAGTGGAATCTACGATCTGATCGATGCGAGGCAGAGGGTAGGGAACCTTCGGACATGCTTTGTTCAGACCAGTGTAGTCTACGCACATCCGCCATTTCCCCCCTTTCTTTCTCACAAGCACAGGGTTGGCAAGCCATTCGGGATGGAATACCTCTTTGATGAACCCTGCCGTCATTAGCTTGTGGATCTTCTCGCCTATGGCTCTGCGCTTCTCCTCGTCGAATCGGCGCAGAGGCTGCTTGACGGGTCGGGCTCCGGCCCGGATGTCCAGCGAGTGCTCGGCGACATCCCTCGGTATGCCGGGCATGTCCGAGGGACTCCACGCGAAGACGTCGGCGTTCGCGCGGAGAAAGTCAACGAGCACTACTTCCTATTTGGGATCGAGCCCGGAGCCGATCCGGACTTGCTTGGAGGCGTCGCTGCTGGGGTCGAGGGGGACGAACTTAACCGTCTCCACTGGCTCGAAGTTGCCGGCATGGCGCTTCACGTCTGGCACCTCCTTAGAGGGGCTCTCCAGGTCGGCGATGAGGGCCTTGGACTCGGCGAGGGCCTCGGCGTACTCCACACACTCCACGTCGCATTCGAACGCGTGTTTGTACGTGGGGCCGACGGTGATGACCCCGTTGGGGCCCGGCATCTTGAGCTTGAGGTAGGTGTAGTTGGGGACGGCCATGAACTTCGCGTAGCAGGGCCTCCCCAATACCGCGTGGAAGGTTCCTCGGAACCCGACCACCTCGAACGTCAGGGTCTCCCTTCGGAAGTTGGAGGGTGTTTCGAAGCAGACGAAAAGATCGAGTTGTCCGAGGGGCTGGACGCGCTTCCCGGGGATGATCCCATGGAAAGGCGCAGCGCCCCCCCAGACCGAGGACAGATCGATACGCAGAAGCCCAAGGGTCTCGGCGTAGATGATGTTGAGGCTGCTGCCTCCGTCCATGAGGACCTTGGTGAGCCTGACGTCGCCGATGACGGGGTCGACGACGAGCGGGTATTTCCCCAGGCTCGGCACATGGTCGGGGTGGTCGGCTTGGTCGAAGGTGATGGGCTTGTCGGACCAGTCTAGGTAGACTGGCGCCGCCACCTTCACCGAACAGACCTCCCAACGCTCTTGCTTGCGGTGCCGAGCCGAGGCGTTCGCCGCTTGCCCGCCGTAGATCATGAAGCAGTCGCGGACCTCGGGGAACTCTCCTGCCCGGTGATCTTCCTTCTTGTCGTCGTCGTGGGCCCTGCCACCCTCCGCGGGTGGCCCGGCCCTGTGGAAGTGGCGCCGAAGCATGACGCACTCCTCAAGGGTGTGCTTGACGGGCCCCTGGTGATAGGGGCACGGCTCCTTGAGCATCTTGTCGAAAAGGTTGGGACCTCCAGGTGGTTTTAGAGGGTTCTTGTACTCGGCGGCGGCGACAAGGTCTGCGTCGGCGACGTCGCGTTTCGATTGCGACTTCTTCTTGCCCTTCTTCTTGGCGCCGCGCTGAGCTGACGCCTTGGGGGCATCTTTCGATGGGTGGCCCTGGGGCTGCTTGTCCTTCCGGAAGATAGCCTCGACCGCCTCCTGGCCGGAGGCGAACTTGGTGGCGATGTCCATCAGCTTGCTCGCCCTGGTGGGGGTCTTGCGACCCAGCTTGCTTACTAGGTCGCGGCAGGTGGTGCTGGCGAGGAACGCGCCGATGACATCTGAGTCGGTGATGTTGGGCAGCTCGGTGCGCTGCTTCGAGAATCGCCGGATGTAGTCCCGGAGAGACTCTCCCGGCTGCTGTCGGCAGCTTTGGAGGTCCCAGGGATTCCCGGGGCGCACGTACGTGCCCTGGAAATTGCCGGCGAAAGCTTGGACTAGGTCGTCCCAGTTGGAGATCTGCCCCAGAGGCAGGTGCTCCAACCAGGCGCGAGCGGTGTCGGAGAGGAACAGGGGGAGGTTGCGGATGATGAGGTTGTCATCGTCCGTTCCACCCAGTTGGCAGGCCAGACGGTAGTCCACGAGCCACAGTTCTGGTCTCGTCTCCCCCGAGTACTTTGTGATAGTAGTCGGGGGTCGGAACCGGGTCGGGAACAGTGCCCGTCGTATGGCCCGGCTGAAGGCCTGCGGACCGGGTGGTTCGGGCGAGGGACTCCGATCCTCCCCGCTGTCGTAGCGTCCCCCACACCTGGGGTGGTAGCCTCGGCGCACCCTCTCGTCGAGGTGGGCCCAACGATCGCGGTGATGGTGCTCGTTGCCGAGGTGACCCGGGGCCGCAGGCGCTGTGTTGCGCGTGCGCCCGGTGTAGATTGAGGCTTCCCGCATGAACCGGGAAGTCGCGGCATGATGTTCCGAGGGGTTCCCCTGCCTTCGGGAGGCGGAGCTCTTGGCCCGCCGGACCGCGGCGCCTTCCAGGAGATTCTTGAGCTCTCCCTGGATTCGCCGCCCCTCGGTGGTTGATGGCTCCGGCATCGCGCAGAGGAGCATTGCTGCTGCAGCCAGGTTCTGTCCGACCCCACTGGATGCGGGTGGCGGCCCGACCCTGACATCGTCGGCGATGCGGTGCTGGAAGCCCTGGGGTAGATGACGCATTTCTCCGGCCGGAGGTTGGCCCACACATGCCTGCCCGACGTCCCGGCGGATTGGCTCAAGCGCTCCTGCTCCCTCGTCGAGCCTGGCCTGCACCCCGCGGATTTGCTCGAGTTGTGGGTCGTGACCCCCCGCCAGAACGGGGACCATAGCTAGCTCCCGCGGGATGTCAACGCGAGGTACCGGCCTAGGGATATCACCGTCCTCCAGCATGCCGAGATGGTTGCCTTCGGAGGGACCCCCTAGATCGACGTGGAAACATTCGCGGCTCGGGCCGCAGTCCTCGTCGCCGAGGCTACGGCTACCGTCGGAACAGTCGGAAAGGCAGCAGTTGCATGCGGTCATGAAGCCCCGCATGGCACTGGGGTTGCCAAGTCCGGAGAAATCCCAACAGACGTTGGGCTCATCGTCTCCCTCGGACCCAGAGGGCCCGTAGGTCGAGACGTCCGTCAGCCGGTCCCAAGGTGACCGCATACGAAACCCCAGAGGGTTCGGATTCGCCTCTATGAGGGCGTCCGCCAAAGCGGAGCCGCTAGGCGGGTCGAGGCTAAATCCGAAAGGCGTGGGATGGGAATCGGTCGGTACCTCTTGGTCGACGGGCGGTGATGAGGTCACGTCGGGGACTGACTGCACCGTCGTCTCAGGTACGAGGGTGACACCCAGCAAGCCTTTCGCGAGCGTGCTGGCGTCGTCCGTTTGCTCGGGATTGATGCGTCGCGGGGAGACAGCGCTCGTCTTCGTCTCAAGCGCGAGGCCGATGCCCGGCGCGCCCCCCGTTGGAGTGCTGGCATTGTCGACTCGCTCGACGGCCGACGAGGCGCCGCCTCCTGCTTGGCCTTGGTTGCCCCGCCTCCTCCTCCTCCATCAACGGGGAAGAGGACGGGGCGAGCCCGAAGGTTGTTCTTCCACCACGCGGGGAAGGCGTCGTCGATCCCGCCGCCGGCGGGCGGACTATCGGCCGCCACTGTCGCTGTCGCCCGGCGGTGGAAAGAGTATCATGTCGTAGCTGCCGTCGAGGGACATGAACTCAAGGCTCCCGAAACGGAGCACCGTCCCGGGCCGGAGAGGTTGCTGGAGACTACCCATCTGGAGCTTGACGGGAAGCTGTTCGTCAACACGCAGCAGGCCCCTACCTGGCGTGCCAACTGTCGGCGTTTCGAGACCGGGGGGTCCCTGAGCCGACAAGTGAAGTGTTGTCGCGTGCCCCAGCCCAGATGGGTCGACGCGAGGCTGAACGCGAAGGGGGGGAAGCGAGGTGGCCGGAGATGGGCGTGAGAGAGGTGGAAATCCCGCGGCCTTCGTGTTCGTCCCGCGCCCAGGTCGGGTGCGCTTGTAGTAGGGGGTTACAAGCGTCCACATGGGGGAAGGAGCGAGCGGCCTCACGCGAGCGCCCGTCTCGTCCTCGTCCCCGCGCGGCCAACCCTCTCTAAGAGGGCCCTGGTCCCTCCTTTTATAGGCGTAAGGAGAGGGTCCAGGTGTACAATGAGGGTGTAGCAGAGTGCTACGTGTCTAGCGGAGGAGAGCTAGTGCCCTAAGTACACGCCATCGTGGCGGCTGGAGAGATTTTGGCGTCCGGTTTGTGTGATGTCGTGGCCGTCGGAGGAGCGCTGGAGCCTGGCAGAGGGACAGCTGTCGGGGCCGTCGAGTCCTTGCTGACGTCCTCTTGCTTTCGTAAGGGGGCCGAGAGCCGCCATCGTCAGGGAACGTGCGGGGCGCCATCATCGCCTATCTGGCGGAGCGAGCCAGATGGGACGCCGGTCTTGTTCCCCATAGCCTGAGTCAGCTTGGAGTAGGGTAATGATGGCTCCTCCTGTTGACGTGGCCGGTCCACGCCCTAGGTTGGGCGATGTGGAGGCTCCTCCGAGGTCGAGGTCGAGTCCGTCTTCCGTGGCCGAGGCCGAGTCCGAGCCTCTAGGTCGGGCGAGGCGGAGGTCGTTGGCTGAGGCCAGGGCGGAATTTGAGTCCTGGGGTCGGGCGAAGCGGAGTTCGTCGTCTTCTGGGGCTGAGCCCAAGTCCGAGCCCTGGGTCGGGCGGAGCAGAGTTCGCTGTCTTCCTGGGCTTTGCCCGAGTCCGAGCCCTGGGTCAGGCAGAGCGGAGTTCGCCGTCTTCCGGGGCTTTGCCCGAGTCCGAGCCCTGGGTCGGGCGGAGCGGAGTTCGCCGTCTTCCGGGGCTTTGCCCGAGTCCGAGCCCTGGGTCGTGCGGAGCGGAGTTCGCCGTCTTCCGGGGCTTAGCCCGAGTTCGAGCCCTGGGTCGGGCGGAGCGGAGCTTCCTATGGTGCGTGCGGCCGGGCCTGACTGCCTGTCAGCCTCACTCTGTCAAGTGGCACCGTAGTCGGAGCGGCGCGGGCGGCGCTGTCTTTCTGTCAGACCGGTCAGTGGAGAGCCGAAGTGACGGCGGTCACTTCGGCTCTGTCAGCTGAGGGGCGCGCGTCAGGATAAAGGTGTCAGGCCACCTTTGCATTAAATGCTCCTGCGATTTGGTCGGGGTTGCTTCTCGGCGAAGACAGGGCCTCGGGCGAGCCGAGAGCGTGTTCGCCGCTGGAGGGGGGGCCTCGGGCGAGGCGAAGATCCTCCGGGGTCGGCTGCCCTTGTCCGAGGCTAGGCTCGGGCGAGGCGTGATCGAGTCCCTCGAATGGACTGATCCCTGACTTGATCGCACCCATCAGGCCTTTGCAGCTTTATGCTGATGGGGGTTACCAGTTGAGAATTAGGAGCCTTGAGGGTACCCCTAATTATGGTCCCCGACAAGTACTATCTGTTGTTGAAGACGGATCGTAGGCGGATACCAGTCTTGTTTCGTTCTTGCCAAGCAGTTATCATCATTTGCTTCATTAAAAGCTAGTTATATGTTGATTTTTCCCAGATAGAATGAATTCTTGGCCTTGTCTATTCTATTCTAAAACTTCTCTTTTTGCTAAACAATGAAGAGATCGAAATAATGCTTTATAGAACAAATTGGTATATAATATGAGGAGAAATGTTTGCCCTGCTGGCAGCATCATAAATTATTAACTATTGTTATAAATTCTCTCTCAAAATTATAATACCTAAAAATGTTGCACAAATTGATACCCAATTTCAGATCAATATGAGTAATTGGGTAAACCATGGGCAGTGATAAAAACGAGCTGGACTATACATCTCTGCATATAAAAATCTCTGCTTGGCGGCATTGGCTTGATGCCGTGCACTTTACTACCAATATATACGCACACATTTTCTATATGCCTGAAAGCACAATGCAACCAATGAATGTCCTTGTGAGCACTAGACCTGATGGTCATTGTCCTTGTTGATCTGAAGTCAACTACTTGCTCCAAACGACAAATGGTGTGCATGAGCCCTAAAGTATTTTGTTTTATGGCTAACATATTGTTGCACGTATCAGTCTAAATCATGATGATTGACTGTATATTTGGTGATAATAACAGTAAGTTTGCAGAATTGTAACCACAAAGTGACTTGTTGTTGTGTGTCTTACTGGAAGTTGAGACTAATCCTTCATGTTGAAAGACAAATATGTAGTATTCATGCCACTACATTAATCTAAGTCCAAAGCTCACTGCATAAAACCTCTATCTGTAATGTGCGTAAGATTTCCCAAATAAATCACCACAATAGCATACAATGGCCACAACTGGATGATTGTGGTTGGGGATATTATTTGTATGCTTTTAGAATATCTCGGCATTAGGGGGAGGAATGCCCATATAATGTAATGCCTCAATATTCTATTAAACGCACAAAAGCCAAACTGAACCTGTCGTTCGGTGTGTACTCCTGTGTATATGGAGTTTGCCAGAAATCGTTGAGGAGTAACCATATAGGTCTGAATGCTTCTACCTGATGTAGATGTGGATATACCCGGGATTAATATCATATCCACATTTGACTTATTGGTATTTGATCTATTCTCGGGGACGCCTGCGAATATGATCCATCAGTCTTAGTCAAAGCATATGTTCTGATTGCAGATTCACGTGGTCTGTGATAACTCTCCTCCGATTAATTCACCCTGATGGTGATTTGTCTCACGAAGAGGTTCATCTTGATGATGAAATTTCTAGCAATGCGCGCAATATCATTGTGCTGGGAATACGGATCGTTTTGGGAAATAACGGAGATCATTATTAAATGTGGGAGACAAATATGTCGACACCTATATTGCCTCTCTAGATTGCAAATGGATCCAAAACAAAGTCTTAGGCATGAGTGCTTTAAGCTCTCTTATCGGGTCATTGATAAATGCAATCGAGGCTGAACCAAGAATCGCAAAATGAAAGCCGCGAGCTTGAAGTTCGGACATTTATGGGCACTATTGAAATAATGTGTGGTGAATGCAATGGTTCAAGTGGTCTTGTGAGAGACCAATCCCACGTATGTGTTGAATAAACACAGTTCCGCTATGTAATATATCTGGCAAATGGCATGAATTATAATATGCAGTTAATAGGATTCTGAAGATCCGTCATGAGATCCTAGGAGGACTCATATCTTTGAATTATAAATATGCAACATATAAATCTCGTACCGAATAATACATTCCTGACGAATGAGCACTCTCATATATAGAGAGAATATCTCCTAGATGAGATTATAGTTCCTTGATGGAACCTTTCCAGAAGAAATAAAGTCTGTGTTAAACACCAAAGTTTGATAATCCCTATAAAGGGTTAAAGACCCGAAAAGGAATAAGATGAGGTACCAAAGGACTTGAAGTTCACCGAATAAGCACATGTGAATTCCACGATCTTTACTCATGGTATTTTCCACTAGATGTGGAATTACGGTATCCTCTAAAGCCACGATGGCAGAAACCTATAAGGTTTAGGTGTTACTGGCAAAATATCCCCATTGTGCCAGAATGACAGACTATAACGATATATCTGATCGATGAAAAATCCCTGATGGATTACGATCTTTGATGGACTTCTGTTACACCATCATAGATGTTGCAAAGGATGAACGCCTGGAGCGATGTGTCATATTTAGAATATGTACTATTGCAACTATATTATCCCCTAAGTCCTATTGAAGGACATGTTATTTGCTTTGCACAACTATGTATAAATTGTGGTGTAAGATAGAAAATGATAGCACCCCGACCTCATCCATTCTCGTTATTCCAGATGAACAATGAGACGTATATCTTGAAGAATATGCTTGAGTTATGAGGGATAACGACTTTGACATATGCCATCGTCAGAGGGAGTGAATGCTTATATTGATCACAATCGTGAGACAATAAATGTCATATTCTATGCCCTGAAGGCGTGAGCTTGATGATCAATATGTGAACCTGTATGGAACTTTCTATCAAATATATAGATCCAGTCGATCGAACACCATCAGTCAAAGTGGCTTATTTATAATGATACGTGCACTTACCTCGTATATCCTAGAAGTGAGTAGAGGTAAAGTTCCTGAAATAGTCCTTGCAAGGATATGCAATCTGTTTGCTAAATCTTTATGTGCATATACTTCCAGAAGAAGATGGTTTGTCTTATTGATACGATTTTGCAAGGATCAGGGGGAGCACATTTCTAAAGTTAGCCTTTGTAGAAGATTCGATAGAATCTAGATCTCAGAGGATCAAAATCTGTCACGATGACAGCTGTTGTACTCTTTTTCCCTTGGTGAGTTTTCTTGAAGTTTCTCACATTAGGTTTTTAACGAGGCAACAAAGTGCAAATACAATTTGTATCACCATGCACTCTTTCTCCATATTTTTCCCACTAGGTTTTTTGGAGTTTTAACGAGGCATGTGTTGGTCGTGGTATTCGCCCAAGGGGGAGTGTTAAGTAACCCTAGTTAGGATTATATGGGCAAATACCTACTTTGCCCCTGAGGGGTCTCACATCTCTATATAAGGAACCTGTATACGACCTCATGAAATAGAGATCAGAAAGAGGCCAGAGGCCCAACCCTATATCCAACGTCTCGTGTGTTTCATCTGTCGTGCTTATGGGAAGGGAGACGGGTTCTCTACATCTTCTTGCGCCTCTACTGCTGACGGGAGGGAAGGGAGCGGATCTGGTGATCCGTGGTAACGTAGTTCTCAACACTTTTCTCTAGAACATGAGGTCGTCACTGTGTATACTCTTTTTATATTAGTATTTGATATGGAAGAATACATATTTAAGTTATTTGAGTGACTAAAATCATGCCTCAGCTATACTATACATATAAATTTTTATATATATTTAGGGCCTTCTGTTGAGTTCGCTACAGGGCCTCATATTTTTAGAGACGGTCCTGGTAAACACATCGCCCTCCTCTAGATATGGCCTCAATGTCCTCGAAAACGAGCACACTAGTGATCATTGCCACCTCCCCTGCCTCCTGCCTTCTGGGCCTCTCCTATCTCTCTGCTAGCTGACAAAGGGCCTCGGGCTGAGCTAGCCTATTAGCCGTATCGAGCTTTCTTTAGCTAACTCGACACGACGGTCTAGTAGGCTAAGTTTGCTATCTCTAGCACCTTACTCGTTCTATCTTCTGTCTCATCTCATATTTTATTTACTCTATAAACAGTACAATAAAAATTAATATTTTACATGGTTATATACACGATCCACTGGATAAAGTCTTGTCCCGTTGTCTAGGCAGGATATGTGCCATACCTAGCCTAAACTCTTGTTGGGCCCATTTAGGCCTAGTTTGGGTAATCTAGTAATGAAAGGTATTGTAGTGGATTGAGATGTATTATGGGAGTTTTTGATCTATTGGGGATTTATACACTCTCCAATCCCTCCAAACCACTTCAATACTAGAGTACCCAAACTAGGCCTTAAAAATCTATAACGACGGTGGTAGGAGTTTTTGTTGGTCGATGGACAACAATTCGAATCTTAACCAGGGCGACTGACTGGGCCTACGTAAGAACAAACAAACGAGTGCCAGCCGCATCATCCTCTCTGTGTCAGGAGGGAAAACGACATTCCTTCAAAAAGTACAAATGGTGCGGTTTCAGGGGTTAAAACCCGCGTTTGCTTCACACGTCGCATTCTAACCTTGGGAAGTAAAATCTGTACCGCCACTGCAAACCACCCTCACATCACATCAGATCAGAGACCTCTCGTTCGTAGTACAACTTGGACCGGGATAGAGCGCTCTCCAGACCTGGCACAAAATAATCGAAAATGGACAGTCGTTTTGTGTAGCCTCATCAGTTACCTTGTTCGCTGCGGCTGCGGCTGCAGCTGCGGCTGCGGCTTCTACAGTATTTTTCTCTCTATGGATTGCAGCTGCAGCAGTCCAAACAGCTGCAACAGTGCCGGCTTGCAGCCAGCCGAACAGGGCCAGTTTTATTTTAGAACATAGACAGGATGTGTCCAAATTTACGGACAAGAAATTCTACTAGCTATCGGCTAGCATGTGAATCCCGTTTTCCAAAAGGGTTTCTATTTTCTCAAGAAAAATTAGTTTATTTTTTCTTATAAAAATAGAAATCACTTAATAAAATAAAGTTTACAAACTAGTCCTAAGCTATTTAATGGAATTGTCGTCGTTCAACACCAAATATGTTGGAACTAGACCCACCATGTGACGTAAAATCTTAACATAAAAAAAATGTGACGTAAAATCGGAGCTCTTCTTTTTTTTCTCTAATATATAAAACATGTTATAGGGCTAGTTTAGGAACTTCATTTTTCTAAAATATTACTATTTTCTAAAAAATAAACTAATTTTCTTTGAAAAATAAAAGTCCATTGTAAAAATAGGGTTCCTAACTAACCCTTAGTTTTTTTTATTTTCTCCCACGTATATACATCGTCAAGGCCCTCTCTATCTCTGTTACGGGCCCCATCAATGCTTGCCTCCCTGAACATGGAGTACTATACGCACATTTCAAAAAAATCAGACAGGTGCCATGATCATGCTGCAGCAGTGATTGATGAATGGGATTTTAAAACCACAGAAGAGGCGACATGACCACAGTTGCTCCGCACTGCACATATATCGCCCGTACTGTACCACAAGAGGCTAGAGCTAGCTGATAGGAAGGAGTAGATACAGATACCCGCACTGGCCGCACATGTCCGCTATTGTCCACCTCTACCTCTTCTCTATATCTACTATACTCAAGTATTACTTGAGTTCCCTATATTAAATATTAGTTTCACCTCTCTTTAGCTCTACATTGTCTAGCGACGTCTTCGGTGGCCTATTGACCTCAAGAAAACCCTAAGATCTCTCCACCCCGACGCGGTCCCTCCCGGGAGGCGAGTTATAGGTTCATGCGAAGAAGACTGTACTATCGCGGACCGTCCAGGCCCTAAACGTGGACCGTCTGGAAGCACGTAGAGAAGGAGCAGCTCCTGCAACAAGGTCACGGACCATTCACGCTCCCATAGAGAGTACCGCCATGAGATTCACACCTCGCGTTCGATCCCTAAATTGGAGCCAACACACTTTTTAGTGGCTCCATTGGGGACAAGTGCGTTCTTGATGTATTATAACCGGTCGCAGATGGCCGGTTCTAAAGATCGCACCGACGTTTGCCAATATAATATCCTTAGGCCGACTGTTGAGAGTCTATCAATCAACTAGCAACAGCGATATCAGGATCTCATGAGTCAAGTAAAAGAAGACGCACGACGCTAACTCGTCAAGGTTCAAGAGAAAGCGAAGGAGAAATTCTTATTGCAATTCATGATAGATCACCACTAGAAGATTATCAAGCATGGAGAGATCGAGATCACGTCTCTGCTATACTTTCGCTTTAAATCTCCAATGCAAGTAAATCTGATGACATCCAATCTATTAAATAATATAGATCAATAACAAAATCAAATGAAACGACGGATTGGAGGGTTGAAATAAACAATTAAAAAATTAACATGCATATTTGAGAAATATGTTGCTCCTAGTTTTCCGTAATACGAAACTAGTAAAAGGATATTTGTACCTAATACATCGGCAACGAAAGGGGGATTCACGACCCCAGCCATTATATGGCATTGCCAATGAATTCATATCCAGGGCAAATACCCCCATCGCTGTCCCTGCTTGGGTGACACTAGATATGACCGGACCATCCACATCTAATCTTGGACCGTCCAGCTCTAACACAGACAGCCCGGCACTCCCTGTCGAACAGTCCAAAACCGCGTTGGGACCATCACATGGCCCCTCGGTGGTAAAAAACTTGATCGACCAGTCTAGGCATACACTCGGACCATCCGTCATCACATCGGACCATCCAGTCACCTGGGACGGACCGTCTGGATACATATACGTAGAATCTATTTGAAAGGGAATTAGGCTTAAACCTAGTTCCTAAATAATTTTGGTGGTTGAATTGCCCAACACAAATAATTGGACTAACTAGTTTGCTCTAGTGTATAAGTAATACAGGTGTCAAAGGTTCACAACAAGCCAATTAAAAAGACCAAAGTTGGGTTCAAAATAGAGAGCCAAAGGCATCCTGGAAGACTCCCTGGTCTGGCGCACCGGACTGTCCGGTGGCGCACCGGACAGTGTCCGGTGCACCAGGGGGCCTCGCGCAGAACTCCTCAGCCTCGGGATTTTCCAGAAGCCGGCGCGCTATAATTCACCGGACTGTCCGGTGTACACCGGACAGTGTCCGGTGCTCCAAGAAGACGCGGCTCTGGAACTTGGCAGCCTTGGGAATCCGGAGCGGCTGCTCCGCTATAATTCATCGGACATGTCCGGTGTACACCGGACTGTCCGGTGCAACTGCGGGGCAACGGCTACTTCGCGCCAACGGTCACCTGCAACGGCATTTAATGCGCGCCAGAGCGCGCAGAAGTCAGGCACGTGCGTAGTGGCGCACCGGACACTCTACAGTGCATGTCCGGTGCGCCACCGGACATCCAGGCGGGCCCAGAAGTCAGAACTCCAACGGTCGGAATCCAACGGCTTTGGTGACGTGGCTGGTGCACCGGACATGTCCGGTGTGCACCGGACTGTCCGGTGCACCATACGACAGACAGCCTCCACCAACGGTCATGTTTGGTGGTTGGGGCTATAAATACCCCAACCACCCCACCATTCATTGCATCCAAGTTTTCCAGCTTCCAACCACTATACAAGAGCTAGCATTCATTGCAAAGCACACCAAAGAGATCAAATCCTCTCCCAACTCCACACAAAGCTTTAGTGACTAGAGAGAGTGATTTGTAGTGTTCATTTGAGCTCTTGCGCTTGGATCGCCTCTTTTCTTTCGCATTCTTTCTTGAGATCATACTCACTTGTAATTGAGACAAGAGACACCAACTGTGTGGTGGTCCTTGCGGGAAGTTTGATTCCCAAGTGATTTGAGAAGAGAAGCTCACTCGGTCCGAGGGACCGTTTGAGAGAGGGAAAGGGTTGAAAGAGACCCGGTCTTTGTGACCACCTCAACGGGGAGTAGGTTTGCAAGAACCGAACCTCGGTAAAACAAATCCGCGTGTCACACCTCTCATTTGCTTGCGATTTGTTTTGCACACTCTTTCGCGGACTCGGTTTTATTTCTAACGCTAACCCGGCTTGTAGTTGTGTTTATATTTGTAAATTTCAGTTTCGCCCTATTCACCCCCCCTCTTGGCAACTATCAATTGGTATCAGAGCCCGGTGCTTCATTAGAGCCTAACCGCTCGAAGTGATGTCGGGAGATCACGCAAAGAAGGAGATGGAGACCGGCGAAAAGCCCACTACAAGCCACGGGAGCACTTCATCGGAAGAGTCCCGCACCAAGAGGAAGGAGAAGAAAGACTCCTCCAAAGGGAAGGAGAAGAAGAAGGACTCCTCCAAAGGGAAGGAGAAGAAATCTTCTTCACACAAAGAGAAGAAGGAGAAGTCTTCCTCCCACAAGCCGCAATGGAGTGGGGACAAGAAAAAGAGGATGAGGAAAGTGGTCTACTACGAGACCGATTCTTCATCAACCTCCACCTCCGGCTCCGACGCGACATCCGTCACTTCTAAGCGCCAAGAGCGCAAGAAGTATAGTAAGACTCCCCTACGCTACCCTCGCATTTCTAAACATGCACCTTTACTTTCCGTCCCATTAGGCAAACCACCAACATTTGATGGTGAAGATTACGCTAGGTGGAGTGATTTAATGTGATTTCATCTAACCTCACTCCACAAAAGCATATGGGATGTTGTTCAATTTGGTGCACAGGTACCATCCGTAGGGGATGAAGACTATGATGAGGATGAGGTGGCCCAAATCGAGCACTTCAACTCCCAAGCCACAACCATACTCCTTGCCTCTCTAAGTAGAGAGGAATATAACAAGGTGCAAGGGTTGAAGAGTGCGAAGGAGATGTGGGACTTACTCAAGACCGCGCACGAGGGTGATGAACTCACCAAGATCACCAAGCGGGAAACGATCGAGGGAGAGCTCGGTCGCTTTCGTCTTCGCCAAGGGGAGGAGCCACAAGATATGTACAACCGGCTCAAAACCTTGGTGAACCAAGTGCGCAACCTCGGGAGCAAGAAATGGGATGACCACGAGGTGGTTAAGGTTATTCTTAGATCAATCATCTTCCTTAACCCCACTCAAGTTCAATTAATTCGTGGTAATCCTAGATACACACTAATGACTCCCGAGGAAGTTATCGGGAATTTTGTGAGCTTTGAATGTATGATCAAGGGCTCAAAGAAGATCAACGAGCTTGATGATCCCTCCACGTCCGAAGCACAACCGGTGGCTTTCAAGGCGACGGAGGAGAAGAAGGAGGAGTCTACACCAAGTAGACAACCAATCGACGCTTCAAAGCTCGACAACGAGGAGATGGCTTTAATCATCAAAAGCTTTCGCCAAATCCTCAAGCAACGGAAGGGGAAGGATTACAAATCCCGTTCCAAGAAGGTTTTCTACAAGTGTGGTAAGCCCGATCACTTTATTGCTAAATGTCCATTATCAAGTGACAGTGACAGGGATAACGACAAGAAGGGCAAGAGGAGAGAAAAGAAGAGGTACCACAAGAAGAGGAGCGGCGATGCTCACGTGTGCCGCGAGTGGGACTCCAACGAGAGCTCCACCGACTCCTCCGACGACGAGGACGCCGCCAACATCGCCGTCACGAAGGGACTCCTCTTCCCCAACGTCGGCCACAAGTGCCTCATGGCAAAGGACGGCAAAAAGAAGAAGGTTAAATCTAAATCCTCCACTAGATATGAGTCTTCTAGTGATGATAATGCTAGTGATGAGGAAGATAATTTACGTACCCTTTTTGCCAACCTTAACAAGGAACAAAAGGAAAAATTAAATGAATTAATTAGTGCAATTCATGAAAAGGATGACCTTTTGGATTCTCAAGAGGACTTCCTAATTAAGGAAAATAAGAAACATGTTAAGGTTAAAAATGCTTATGCTCTAGAAATTGAGAAATGTGAAAATTTGTCTAGTGAGCTAAGCACTTGCCATGAGACAATAGACAACCTTAGAAATGAAAATGCTAATTTGTTAGCTAAGGTTGATTCTCATGTTTGTAATGTTTCAATTACCAATTCTAGAAATAATGATGATGATTTACTTGCTAGGATTGAAGAATTGAACATTTCCCTTGCTAGCCTTAGGATTGAAAACGAGAAATTGCTTGCTAAGGCTAAAGATTTTGATGTTTGCAATGCTACTATTTCCGACCTTAGAACTAAGAATGACATGTTACATGCTAAGGTTGTAGAATTAAAATCTTGCAAACCCTCTACATCTACCGTTGAGCACACTTCTATTTGCACTAGATGTTGAGATATTGATATTGATGCTATTCATGATCACATGACTTTAATTAAACAACAAAATGATCATATAGCAAAACTAGATGCTAAAATTGCCGAGCATTACTTAGAAAATGAAAATTTTAAATTTGCTAGAAGTATGCTCTATAGTGGGAGACGCCCTGGCATCAAGGATGACATTGGCTTCCAAAGGGGAGACAATGTCAAACTTAATGCCCCTCCTAAAAGATTATCTAATTTTGTAAAGGGCAAGGCTCTCATGCCTCAGGACAACGAGGGTTACATTTTATACCCTGCCGGTTATCCCGAGGACAAAATTAGGAGAATTCACTCTAGGAAGTCTCACTCTGGCCCAAATCATGCTTTTATGTATAAGGGTGAGACATCTAGTTCTAGGCAACCAACCCGTGCTAAGTTGCCTAAGAAAAGAACTCCTAATGCATCAAGTGATCATGACATTTCATTCAAAACTTTTGATGCATCTTATGTTTTGACTAACAAATCCGGCAAAGTAGTTGCCAAGTTTGTTGGGGGCAAACACAAGGGCTCCAAGACTTGTGTTTGGGTACCCAAAGTTCTTGTTTCTAATGCCAAAGGACCCAAAACCGTTTGGGTAGCTAAAGTCAAGAACTAAAATTGTTTTGTAGGTTTATGCATCTGGGGGCTCAAGTTGGATACTCGACAGCGGGTGCACAAACCATATGACAGGGGAGAAGAAGATGTTCTCCTCCTACGAGAAAAACCAAGATCCCCAACGAGCTATCACATTCGGGGATGGAAATCAAGGTTTGGTCAAAGGTCTTGGTAAAATAGCTATATCTCCTGACCATTCTATTTCCAATGTTTTTCTTGTAGATTCATTAGATTACAATTTGCTTTCTGTATCTCAATTATGCAAAATGGGCTACAACTGTCTTTTCACTGATGTAGGTGTCACTGTCTTTAGAAGAAGTGATGATTCAATAACATTTAAGGGAGTGTTAGAGGGTCAGCTATACTTGGTAGATTTTAATAGAGCTGAACTCGACACTTGCTTAATTGCTAAGACTAATATGGGTTGGCTCTGGCATCGCCGACTAGCACATGTTGGGATGAAGAATCTTCACAAGCTTCTAAAGGGAGAACACATTTTAGCACTAACAAATGTTCATTTTGAGAAAGACAGGGTTTGTAGTGCATGCCAAGCAGGAAAGCAAGTTGGTGCCCATCATCCACACAAGAACATCATGACGACTGACAGGCCGCTTGAGCTACTCCACATGGATCTATTCGGCCCGATTGCTTACATAAGCATCGACGGGAGTAAGTATTGTCTTGTAATAGTGGATGATTATTCTCGCTTCACTTGGGTGTTCTTTTTGTAGGAAAAATCTCAAACCCAAGAAACCTTAAAGGGATTCTTGAGACGAGCTCAAAACGAGTTCGGATTAAGGATCAAGAAAATTAGAAGCGACAACGGGACGGAGTTCAAGAACTCTCAAATCGAAGGCTTCCTTGAGGAGGAGGGCATCAAGCATGAGTTCTCTTCTCCCTACACCCCTCAACAAAATGGTGTAGTGGAGAGGAAGAATCGAACTCTATTGGACATGGCTAGAACCATGCTTGATGAGTACAAGACTTCGGATCGGTTTTGGGCAGAGGCGGTCAACACCGCTTGCTACGCCATCAACCGGTTGTATCTACACCAAATCCTCAAGAAGACATCCTATGAACTCCTAACCGGTAAAAAGCCCAACATTTCATATTTTAGAGTCTTTGGTAGCAAATGTTTTATTCTTATTAAAAGAGGTAGAAAATCTAAATTTGCTCCTAAGACTGTAGAAGGCTTTTTACTAGGATATGATTCAAACACAAGGGCATATAGAGTCTTTAACAAGTCCACTGGACAAGTTGAAGTTTCTTGTGACGTTGTGTTTGATGAGACTAACGGCTCTCAAGTAGAGCAAGTTGATCTTGATGAGATAGGTGATGAAGAGGCTCCGTGCATCGCGCTAAGGAACATGTCCGTTGGGGATGTGTGTCCTAAGGAATCCAAAGAGCCTCCCAATACACAAGATCAACCATCCTCCTCCATGCAAGCATCTCCACCGACTCAAAATGAGGATGGAGCTCAAGTTGATGAAGTAGAAGATCAAGCAAATGAGCCACCTCAAGATGATGGCAATGATCAAGGGGGAGATGCAAATGAGGAAGACAAGGAGGATGAAGAGCAAAGGCCGCCACACCCAAGAGTCCACCAAGCAATTCAACGAGATCACCCCGTCGACACCATCCTCGGCGACATTCATAAGGGGGTAACTACTAGATCTCGTGTTGCACATTTTTGTGAGCATTACTCTTTTGTTTCCTCTATTGAGCCACACAGGGTAGAGGAAGCACTCCAAGATTCGGATTGGGTGGTGGCTATGCAAGAGGAGCTCAACAACTTCACTAGGAATGAGGTACGGCATTTAGTTCCACGTCCTAATCAAAATGTTGTAGGAACCAAATGGGTCTTCCGCAACAAGCAAGATGAGCATGGTGTGGTGACAAGGAACAAAGCTCGACTTGTGGCCAAAGGATACTCCCAAGTCGAAGTGTTGGATTTCGGTGAAACCTATGCACCCGTAGCTAGGCTTGAGTCAATTCGCATATTATTGGCCTATGCTACTTACCATGGCTTTAAGCTTTATCAAATGGACGTGAAAAGTGCCTTCCTCAATGGACCAATCAAGGAAGAGGTCTATGTTGAGCAACCTCCCGGCTTTGAAGACAGTGAGTATCCTAACCATGTCTATAAGCTCTCTAAGGCGCTTTATGGGCTCAAGCAAGCCCCAAGAGCATGGTATGAATGCCTTAGAGATTTTCTTATTGCAAATGGATTCAAAGTCGGAAAGGCCGATCCTACGCTCTTTACCAAAACACTTGAGAATGATTTGTTTGTATGCCAAATTTATGTTGATGATATTATATTTGGGTCTACTAACGAATCTACATGTGAAGAGTTTAGTAGGATCATGACACAAAAGTTCGAGATGTCTATGATGGGGGAGTTGAAGTATTTATTAGGATTTCAAGTAAAGCAACTCCAAGAGGGCACCTTCCTAAGCCAAACCAAGTACACTCAAGATATTCTAAGCAAGTTTGGAATGTAGGATGCCAAACCCATAAAGACACCCATGGGAACTAATGGGCATCTCGACCTCGACACGGGAGGTAAGTCCGTGGATCAAAAGGTATATCGGTCGATGATAGGTTCTTTGCTATATTTATGTGCATCTCGACCGGATATTATGCTTTCCGTATGCATGTGTGCAAGATTCCAAGCCGACCCTAAGGAAGCTCACCTTACGGCCGTAAAACGAATATTGAGATATTTGGCTTATACTCCTAAGTTTGGGCTTTGGTATCCTAGGGGATCCACATTTGATTTGATTGGTTATTCGGATGCCGATTGGGCGGGGTGTAAAATCAATAGGAAGAGCACATCGGCGACTTGCCAGTTCCTGGGAAGATCCTTGGTGTCTTGGGCTTCAAAGAACAAAACTCGGTCGCTCTTTCCACCGCCGAAGCCGAGTACATTGCCGCAGGCCATTGTTGTGCGCAATTGCTTTGGATGAGGCAAACCCTGCGGGACTATGGTTACAAATTAACCAAAGTCCCTTTGCTATGTGATAATGAGAGTGCAATCAAGATGGCGGATAATCCCGTCGAGCATAACCGCACTAAACACATAGCCATTCGGTATCATTTTCTTAGGGATCACCAACAAAAGGGAGATATCGAGATTTCTTACATTAATACTAAAGATCAATTAGCCGATATCTTTACCAAGCCACTTGATGAACAAACTTTTAACAAACTTAGGCATGAGCTCAATATTCTTGATTCGCGCAATTTCTTTTGCTAACTTGCACACATAGCTCATTTGTATACCTTTGATCATATCTCTTTCATATGCTATGACTAATGTGTTTTCAAGTCCATTTCAAACCAAGTCATAGGTGTATTGAAAGGGAATTGGAGTCTTCGGCGAAGACAAAGGCTTCCACTCCGTAACTCATTCTTCGCCATCACTCCAAGCAACTCTCCATTTTAGGGGAGAAACCATGAGCACCAAGCAAAAGGACTCCATCTTTGGTATAATCTTCACTCATTTATTTATGACCAAAGGGGGAGAGAGTAATTCAAGGGCTCTAATGATTCCGTTTTTGGCGATTCATGCCAAAGGGGGAGAAAGTATGAGCCCAAAGCAAAAGGACCGCACCACCACCAATTTCAAAAACTTAGTTTTTCAAAGAGTATTTTCAATTGGTATCCTATTGTGTTCAAAAGGGGGAGAAAGTAGTATTTCAAAAATGATATATCAAAACCCTCTTGAACACTAAGAGGAGGATCTCATTTAGGGGGAGTTTTGTTTAGTCAAAGGAAAAGCATTTTAAACAGGGGGAGAAAATTTCAAATCTTGAAAATGCTTCATAAAATCGTATTTATTTTCCTCCGACTATTTGCAAAAGAACTTTGAAAAGGATTTATAAAAGAATTTGCAAAAACAAAACATGTGGTGCAAGCGTGGTCCAAAATGTTAAAAACAAAGGAACAATCCATGCATATCTTGTAAGTATTAATATTGGCTCCATTCCAAGCAATCTTTGCACTTACATTAGGCAAACTAGTTCAATTATGCACTTCTATATTTGCTTTGGTTTGTGTTGGCATCAATCACCAAAAAGGGGGAGATTGAAAGGGAATTAGGCTTACACCTAGTTCCTAAATAATTTTGGTGGTTGAATTGCCCAACACAAATAATTGGACTAACTAGTTTGCTCTAGTGTATAAGTAATACATGTGTCAAAGGTTCACAACAAGCCAATTAAAAAGACCAAAGTTGGGTTCAAAATAGAGAGCCAAAGGCATCCTGGAAGACTCCCTGGTCTGGCGCACCGGACTGTCCGGTGGCGCACCGGACAGTGTCCGGTGCACCAGGGGGCCTCGCGCAGAACTCCTCAGCCTCGGGATTTTCCAGAAGTCGGCGCGCTATAATTCACCGGACTGTCCGGTGTACACCGGACAATGTCCGGTGCTCCAAGAAGACG
Source organism: Zea luxurians (assembly GCA_029449295.1). Taxonomy (NCBI): domain Eukaryota; kingdom Viridiplantae; phylum Streptophyta; class Magnoliopsida; order Poales; family Poaceae; genus Zea; species Zea luxurians. Next base: position 20,892,310 of record JAOPSE010000042.1, read on the forward strand.
TGGCTCTGGAACTTGGCAGCCTCGGGAATCCGGAGCGGCTGCTCCGCTATAATTCATCGGACATGTCCGGTGTACACCGGACTGTCCGGTGCAACTGCGGGGCAACGACTACTTCGCGCCAACGGTCACCTGCAACGACATTTAATGCGCGCCAGAGCGCGCAGAAGTCAGGCACGCGCGTAGTGGCGCACCGGACACTCTACAGTGCATGTCCGGTGCGCCACCGGACATCCAGGCGGGCCCAGAAGTCAGAACTCCAACGGTCGGAATCCAACGGCTTTGGTGACGTGGCTGGTGCACCGGACATGTCCGGTGTGCACCGGACTGTCCGGTGCACCATACGACAGACAGCCTCCACCAACGGTCATGTTTGGTGGTTGGGGCTATAAATACCCCAACCACCCCACCATTCATTGCATCCAAGTTTTCCAGCTTCCAACCACTATACAAGAGCTAGCATTCATTGCAAAGCACACCAAAGAGATCAAATCCTCTCCCAACTCCACACAAAGCTTTAGTGACTAGAGAGAGTGATTTGTAGTGTTCATTTGAGCTCTTGCGCTTGGATCGCCTCTTTTCTTTCGCATTCTTTCTTGAGATCATACTCACTTGTAATTGAGACAAGAGACACCAACTGTGTGGTGGTCCTTGCGGGAAGTTTGATTCCCAAGTGATTTGAGAAGAGAAGCTCACTCGGTCCGAGGGACCGTTTGAGAGAGGGAAAGGGTTGAAAGAGACCCGGTCTTTGTGACCACCTCAACGGGGAGTAGGTTTGCAAGAACCGAACCTCGGTAAAACAAATCCGTGTGTCACACCTCTCATTTGCTTGCGATTTGTTTTGCACACTCTTTCGCGGACTCGGTTTTATTTCTAACGCTAACCCGGCTTGTAGTTGTGTTTATATTTGTAAATTTCAGTTTCGCCCTATTCACCCCCCTCTAGGCGACTATCACTATTGCTGCACACGACATGCCGATTATTACGCATCGCAACAACAATATGTTTATCCCCTACATATCAAAGCCACAGCGCACCATGCGATCATTGGCCAAACATCATTTTCGGTCGGCCATTGCAAGAAGGTCAACATAATAATGCCCAACCAAATGAGTCCCACATCCCAAGGATTGGTGGTCTGCCATTTGGCACTGTGGAAAAATAGGGGAAATGGCTGAACTATCTGAGAAAGGCTTAGAGTAAGTGTGGTTAGATTGGGACAATCATATCAAAAGCCATATGACCATCGGTTTGACACTATCTCATACCCGAAGGGGACTAGGATACTAGAGTTTTTCAAATTCTCTGGTGGATGCGGTAAAAGCACGGACAGACACATAGGCTAGTTCCTAGAACAACTAGACGAATTGGCTGAAAGGGAAGTCATTCATGTTCGTTTATTTTCTTTATCCCTTATTGGTACCGTTTTTGCATGGTACGCCGCTCTGCCCCCTAATTCCATTAATTCATGGAAGGATTCAGAGAGTAAATTCTATGAGCATTTATTTTCTTAGGAGTATAAATTGGAATTAGTGGATTTAGCTTTCAGTCCAATAGGGGCGCGAAGAATCGGTTAATAACTATATCCGGAGATTCTAGAACACTTGAAACCGATGTCGCAGACAACAGCTAGCAGGGCTAGCTTTAAATGGGTTGCAGTTTTACTTAAAAGAAAAACTAGATGGGACCTAGTTTTTTTCAATGACACATCTACATTAGTAGGCTTTGGCCTGTGAAAGTCGGAGTAAAGAAGCATCAAAATCGGCTGGCCATAATACGTATCTAGTGGAGCACGATCCAAGCAGTTTAGATGATGAATACACAGATGTATATACCGTTGAAATTGTTTGTCCAGTTTAAAAGAATTCGCAGAAAGAAGTGAAATTTACTTTTAATGTTGCCGAGTGTGACAAATTATTTGACGAGTTATTAAAAAGTGGCAACATTAAAGTGACTCATGCCATTTCACCTCTGGATGAACAAAAGAGACATGATTATTTCAAGTGACATGATTTTTTCCTCGTGCCACTAATTATTGTAATGTTTTATGTCGACATATACAATCGGGCATAAAAGATGGTCGGATGAGTTTCTAGGAGATGCAAATTGACAAGCATCCATTATCTATCAATATAATAGAATTGGTGGACCAAAAAGTCATGGTTTGGCCAGAAGTGTCCGATAAAGACATAGGAACACATATTATCATTGGTGATCCTCGCATGCCAAATATATCACGGGGAATACTTACTCAGAAGGCTCCGGATAAAGGGATTAATAAGATCGGAGGCACCGAGGGACAAGTACGATCGGACAACCGATCAAACCTCCCTGTCCCATGCATCGCGGATAGTCCGACATCTATGCTTGGACAGTCTGGAGCCCATATGGACAGTCCCGCTGACTCAACCGGATGATCCGACAGCAACCAAAGGCTGCACCGTCCACACACCATCAAGCCGCGACAACCAGAAATATGTATGTGGAAGTAAAATAATCTAAAACATCTGGTTGGCTGGTTATAACTGACCCTACTTTTGATCAATTAGACAATTACTCTCCAAATATGTTAGTAAGAAGGTTGTCCCACGCGGTCGGCTAACAAAGCAACCCCGATCACCCACGAAAGCAACACAACTGATAAAAATGGCCCAAAAAGGTAGCACAACAGTGTCGCCTATTCATCCATCTTCAGTGATGATAGGGTACTTTTCACTAGTCTACTCATCGCTGATATATTGTCCTGTTCCGACATAGAGTAGTGCGGCGATGGACCTGTATTACATGCATAATCCCTTAGCTTATTCGGACTAGGGCACCAGAATTTTGTGCCTATTGACCCATTAATCAAATAGCTATGGCTAAGAAAGATGCAATCATAAACAACCTTTATGCATTGAAATCTTATTAAATGATTATCCTACTGGTAAAAGGAGCCAGTTACTTGCATTAGGCTGAATTTTTATTTTGGAAACAAAATGACGACTTATGAGATCTATTATTTCTCAAAAGGTGCTGCTAGTGCAGGTGATTTTGGTTCGTCAAGCTCCACCAAAACACAAACGGTATATGTTGAACATCGTTAACGGTCGGACCGTTCGCCCTTGGAGCCTAGACGGTCCGGCGTGGCGGCGCAGACGGTCCGCGCGAGACAGAATCAGTTAGGGTTCCTGATGTATTGCGGAATTTGTTAGCAAACCCCATGGGATTTGTTTGAGAACCGACTTGGAATAGGTCCAGACCTCCCTTATATAAATGAAAGGGTACGACCGAATGACACAACCACAATCGATCCAATCATACCAATTTACCACATTTATCTTAGTTGTCTTGTTCTTTCCATGGATTAGGAGTAGGAGTAATCTAGCCTTATTACTAGTCTTCCATCAACGCATTTCTTCACCTCTCTTTGGCTCGACATCATCTAGATACGTCTTGGGTGGCCTGCCGATGGGTCCCTCCTAGAAGGCAGGATCTAAGTTCATGTGAAAAAGAAGATTTTGTGCCATCGCGGACCCCAGACATGGACTGTCCGGAAGCACGTAGAGAAGGAGTAGCTCTTGAAACGAGGTCGTGGACTGTCCGGTCCTACATTATGGACCGTCTGCGTCCCCGTAGAGAGCACCGATAGGAGGTTCTAGATACGTCTTAGGTGGCCTGCCGACGGGTCCCTCCCAGAAGGCAGGACCTAAGTTAATGTGAAAAAGAAGATTCTGCGCCATCGCGGACCCCAGACATGGACCGTCCGGAAGCACGTAGAGAAGGAGTAGCTCTTGAAACGAGGTCGTGGACTGTCCGGTCCTACATTATGGACCGTCTGTGTCCCCCGTATAGAGCACCGATAGGAGGTTCATACCTAGTATTTGGCTCCAAATTGGAATCAACACCCTGGTTTCATAGTTTTTAACATCGTGGTACTCCCCCACATTTAAATATTTAAACTACTAAACTATGTATAAATGAGAATTCGAACCATGGTTATCGCCTCTAAATCCATATTCACTCCCACCTAGCCAACATAACTCATATGTATTTATGTTTTATATTCTATATTTAAGTATAAATAAAACTATATCAATGTACGGGCACTTTGCTAGTGAATTCTTGACGAATGAGTACATTTCAAAAATCAAATATATAGGAAATATATACGGCAAGGCACTGCTCCCTCCGTCTACGAGACAATGAAACTCACCACGCTTGGTCGATGAGTCAAATAGCCTAAAAGTTAACTAGATTTATATACAAGGAATCATAATCTAAAATGATTGCTATTATATTAGTCATAGAATATATTTTTATAATAGATTTATTTGGAGACATAAATTCTACTTTTACTCATCATTAATTTGATTAAATTTGAACAAAAACAGGCACTCCCTTTATATAACGCGTAATCACTTATGCCCTGTTTGTTTCGTTTGAATTGAATTCCATTTTAATAATTATAATTTAGATAAAACTAATTAAGTTCATATATTTATATAAGTAATATATTTGTATATTATCCTAAATCATATGAAAGAGTTAGATATATACTATATTTATGTTATAGCGAAGCAAGTAAAAGAGTGTGCTATAAGTTGTACATCGGAAAATAGCATGTAAATATATAGAATCAATTTCCATCTCATCCCATGAATTTAGAATATGCTTATACGATTACTTTGGAAAGTGGTGGAATGTCACGTTCTAAAAAAATAGTCTATTCCATTACTAAGATTCTAATTCCTCAAAATGAAAGGAAACAAACGGGACCTTAGTTTAAAGATCTAGAAATATACTTCATTTTCTTTATCAATACTGGTATATATTATTTAAGAGTGATAATAGATCGTGATCTAAATGTTTCGTCACAATATATTTGAGCCGTTAATTAATTTTAGTTTATAATTGAATAATAATAGTGTCTGATTCTAATATGATCTGATCATTAAATTTTATATCGTAAATTTTGGAGCCTATTGTACTACTCTATCGATATACATACCTTTGGAAAGAGCACATCTTATATCATAGATAAAAATAAAAAGTGATTATTTCGGACGGAGAGCGTAGCATAGTTATATTCTTCGGTTGAGGAAGTACTTACATGTGGCGAGGCCAACAAAAACTCAAACTCCAAGCGCAACAAACTAGCGAACCGACCAGACAAAATTCAGAGGCGCGTACCTACAGCTACAGTAGTAGTACGGTACAGGTGAATAGGGGATACGCCAGTAGATTCAGAGGCACCCATCTCGAGGCGTGGTAGACTAGGCTTCGCGACGTTCCCATCATGACCGTTGAACAGAGAAGCTGCGTGGTCTCTGGCACCTGGCCCCAGCTTCAGAGAAACAGGCTACCAGAGCAGAGCAGGCGCAGCCGCAGGGTATGGTCGTGAGCGCCGCGGAACGCCCGGCACCCTCCGCTGTTTCCGTCGAGATCCGCTGGCCGCGTGACGTCACGGGTGCCCCCAATCCCGATCCGCCCCAACGGTTACCTCGCCGCCGCACGTGACGACGACGAGTGCGACTAAGCGGCGCAGGAGAGAGAAACAGATTCCGCCACGCACTCCGCGACGAGCGCGTCCAGGACCCGGTCCGCCACCTCCTCCGCCACGTCGCCCGCATCCTCCACCACCGCGGGGTGCCGCGCCAGCTGCCGCACGTTCGACGACCTCAGGTCCGCCGCCACCAGCGCGTCGATGTCGCCCACCACCCGGCAGTCCGCGGCCGGGAAGCTCCGGACACTTTTCCACACCTTCCCCAGCAGCGGCAACCCCGTCGCCGTCGCTCCGGCGCATGGTGATACTGATGCCGCCGCCGACGCGTCCAGGTCCAGCAGCAGGTCTGCCAGCAGCTCCTGCGCCAGGTGGAACAGCAGCTTCCGGTTGCACCGGTGCCGGAGGGGCCCGAGCCGTGTTTGCGTTTCGACAGCAGGCAGCTCCAGCTCCAGCTCCAGGAGGTGGAACAAGATCGGGTCCACTGGCGACGCCACCGAGTGGCTCCGCCCCGGCCGCCGAGGCGGCGGCGACCGCATGAACCCGCCGCGCTCCAGCACCGTCCGCAGGTACCTGTACTCGGGGTCCTCCTCCAGCGGCGATGACGGCGGGCGGGCGCGGGCCTCCGCTGCTGAGCAGCAGTCCGTTGATGACGACGACGTCGGCGGCGCGGACCCCGGGCACGCCGCGGGCTTCTTGATCCGCGTAGCGAAGCGCTCGCACCCGTCCGGTTTTCTAGCTCGGGTGGGTGGCGGGTCCAGCGGAGGCGGCGGCGGCGGCGGCCGCGACGGCTTGGCTCGCTGCGGCGGCGGAGGGGTCGACGGCTGCTGCCTCGGCGCCAGCGCCACCCTGGGGCTGTGATGCTCGGCGTTTGGCTTTGGGGCCACAGTCGTCGGCTTGGCAGTTTGTTGAGCCACGACACGCAGCTTGGCGTCCTCCAGAGCGGGAGCCGGCACGTTCTCCTTGTTGTCGTTAAAGCAGCTCTGCCTTTTCTCCGCCGCCGGCGACGAGGATGCGTTGTTCTTGCCAGACTTGCGGCTGGCGACCGTCTCCTTGGCCTGGAGGAGGATCTCGCGCGCGTGCGCCTTGGCCGCCTTCTCGTCCCGCCGCCGGCGGCGGCTGCAGGCAGCATCTTTCCTCTTGTTGTTGCCGGCGGCGGCGGACAGGTACGTGGGCGAGCTGGGCATGGACATGTAGTGCGCGGCCCGGTCGAGGACGTTCTCCTTGAGCGCCTGCAGCGACAGCCTGGGCCCGTCCCAGGACGCCCGCGCCGACGTGGACGCGCGCGGCGTGTCCGGTAGCGACCGGGCCTCGGCGACGACGTTGCAGCTGAGGCTGCGCAGCGGCTCCCGGTTCATGGACTCGGGGATCACGCGCTTCTTCTTCTCTCTAGACGCCGGCGGGGAGCAGCGGCTGCTGTCGTTCTCCTTGCCCGTGGAGCATGATCTTCTGACCTGGCCGGGCTTCTTGTGCTGCGCCGGAGCCGACGCCGGCGAGCTCTGCTGGTCCGGCAGGCCGTCGATGCCCATGAGGCGCGCGACGAGGCTGGGCGTCCTGGGCGTCTCGGCCTCGGACGACGGCGCCGTGGGCTTGGTGGGGCGGCGCATGCTGCTTGTCCTGCTGGCGAGGGCGTCGAACACCGGCTGGATCTGCACGCCAATCTGCAAGACAAACAGACAGACAACGTAATGTCGCGATTAGCAATTGACAATGACGACCAAGAAGCAAAGCGAATAAGCTAAAGCAAGACTGACCGACCTGGATGTCGTTGGGGTTGTCAGCGTCGAGATCGAGGCTGTTCCTGGGCGCCTCGAATCCGCTCTTGCTGCCGTCGCACCGCCGGTGGCCGTCGCTGCCGAGGCCGTGGCAGTCGTGCGGCGTGACGACGGCGGCGTTGGCGGAAGTGGGCGGGCGGCCGACGCAGCCGGCGCCAGGCGCGAAGATGAGGTAGTGCACCATGGACATGCACCCGACGGGAGGCTCTGCTGCTGGTTCCGGCCTCGGCGTGGTGGGCGCGGAGGAAGAACGGCTCCGCGAGTACCGGAACAACGACAACGAAGAAGACTGCTTGGTCCTTCGCCCCATGGTAGCTTAGCTTGCAGGTTGGAGGTTGATAGCGTAGGCTTTTCAAGATGATCAAGCTACTACAATGCAGCAACAAGGAAGGAAGCCAAGTGCAGCTGGTAGCTAGCCGCTGGATAGATGTTGGTAGTGATGGTTTCTGCTGGGCTGGTGGGAGCAACGAGTTTGTATAGCCTTGCTAGCAGCTGATCTCACTCTCCAGCTGGGTCTGGGACTGGGAGGGAGATTTTGAAGCTGCGATCTGCAAGGGCCAGAAGGAGAGTTTGAAGCTGGAGAGTACGGTGTTTGGCGAGGAAGCAGTTAACTTGGGAAGGGAGATGAATAGATGATGGACGGAGCAATATCAAACTGCAAAAAAAAAAAAGAGTGCAGGGCGGGAAGGCGCATGATGATGAGATCAGCATTGCATTGGGTTGTGTCATGTGAAGGGATGATCGAGTGAAAGAATTGAAGGAATAACACTGCAGTTTCTAACAGGCAACAGTAGAAAGCTGTTATCATATATGCTGTGTGTCTATCAACTTCAATTTCAGAGCCCCCCCTGCCCTGCTCCTCAGAGTGGCTGCCTGTTTGGACTCGCACAGGACCCCATGCATGGGTCCGGGCTGTTGTTCCTAGCCTTGTGAGCAGTACTAGTAGCATAGTATATGATACTACTCGTACTCTTAGTCTCTTAAATAGAAGAACTTGTCAGATGTAATGGTACTCGTTGATGTAATTAAGATAAAAGAATAGAAGTAAGATAACCTTTTTAAAAATGTAGGTAGGATGATTGCTTTTTTTTTATTTTTTTTTGAAAAAAGTCCCCCATCTGTCTTGATTGTATGGTTGTACCTGATATGTTCAAAAACATATCAGCTAACCATCCCTGTTAGGGGGTGTTTGGTTCTGTGGACTAAAGTTTAGCCCGGGTCACATCAAGCGTTTGACTTTCAAATAGGAGTATGAAATATAGACCCAACCAATTGTACTAGATTCGTCTCACTTTTTAATCTTCGGCTGAGAAATTAGTTTTATAATCCGACTACATTTAATACCTCGAACGGAGGTTCAAACATTCGATGTGATAGGGGCTAAATTTTAGCAGGGGCAAACCAAACACCCCCTTAGTGTCTAGAAAAAGACATACCTCATTATATTGATAATACATCTATCCAGACCTTATCAGCAAAAGAAAACCCATAATATATCTGGCTAGTGCTACCTCGTAGCCCTGAGCCATATGCCATAGGGGCCATGCGCTATCCTGGCTAAGTCACATGCGCCTCCAGGCGGGGCGATCAAAATAGTGGCCCTCCATGCCTGAGCCCAAATCCTATGACCCTCTAGGCCAAGGTCCTCTAGGTCAGGGACCAAGACCTTAGCCCGACTATGCTTGAGTAGCATAACAAGCTAGGGCTCATGACAAAGGACCCCACAGACATTCCTTAGAACACCCCGGTGCCATGTGTGCCTGTGATCAGAATGACCATGTGATCAGGGGTAGACAAGATAATTCTTCCATCCATCACACTAAGTAAAGGGTGAACCTGCGACACCATGCGGTGTGTGTCGTTGTCACTATAGCCATGCATGAATGTACAATCATACTCACAAGTATTATAAAGTATAGACAACTACATAATTTACCAAGTACTTCGTACTCAACAACAACAATATTCTACAAAATGAGACGTTAGGGATTTAGACTAAAATTGTCATTAGAGACAAAGAAAAGGGGAGCTAGTCATTCCTCTTGCTTAGACATCATCTAAGCATGTAATCTTTGCCTCCACTTCCATCAATTTATCTACCACAAAGAGGATGTAGGGCATTCCACTTCCATGTCCTGAACCTCTATAAACCATTTGTTTGTTTGTAGCCATGCTAGCGCCATGTTTGTAACCATTTGGCCTACAACTGTGATATCATGGCCTCTGGGATGGTGATATCCTGGCCCAAGGCTTAATAGAATTAATAGAGTATTCATACCAATAAGGTGCATCTTCTTTTTAGGTATGGGTGACCGACCAGGAAGTTTTCTTGGGTGCACATTAGTGAGGACAAAGTACGCACAAAAGACCCGTGTTAGTTTGTGGGGACGATATATGATCCTAGAGAGCTACCAGGAGTAAGTACCACTGGTCCAGGGATTGGACGGGGTGTTACAAGTGGTATCAGAGCCGACCCTTGCGGTTTCACAGACGTGTGTGGGCTAGGGGGTTTGGGTATATGGCGCATGGCGCATGTGGGCCCAGAATGGTCACATGGCATGGCATATGACGACACTAGACATACAGACATGGCCAAGAGGGGAGGTTCCTGGATTGGGGTTGACCGACGAGGACGTCGGTCTTCTAAGGGGGGTGGATTGTGATATCCTGGCCCTTGGGATGGTGATATCCTAGCCCAAGGCTTAATAGAATTAATAGAGTATTCATACCAAAGGTGCATCTTCTTTTTCAGAAGCCTATCTTGAAAGAACCTCCAAGTTAAGCGTGCTTGGCTTGGAGCAATTTAGGATGGGTGACCGACCGGGAAGTTTTCTCAGGTGCGCATGAGTGAGGACAAAGTGCGCACAAAAGACTCGTGTTGGTCTGTGGGGACGATATATGATCCTAGAGAGCTGCCAGGAGTAAGTACCGCTGGTCCAGGAATTGGACGGGGTGTTACAACAACAATATTGCCCACCTTGAGGTTAGCATCCTCATGTCAGCCTTCTTCCCATTCCACATAGCATTCATGTTGTCGAAGGCCTCATGTCCTCACTAGGGGCCCTGGTACGATTGGGGCCTCAATCTAGAACGAAGTTAGAAGTAGACCATGGTGAAGAAGTTTTGGCTACTCGATGTTCGAAGAACAAAGAAGTGCTAAAAACATCGATGTAGGGCCTCACCCCCACGAATTCTTCAAATAGATAATTGAAGGTCGAGAGGGTGAGGATGTAATTTAGGGTGAAGTGCCAAACCTGGATTTCGTACAAGTCCAAGATGTAGAAGGAAAAATTTGACAATAGGAAGTTCATCCCCGCCACCATATGGGAGTAAAAGGAGATGTACTCCCCCATATCCTCCTAAGGTTTATGCATCAGGTTCATCACTAGGCACACATTATTAGACGCCAACGGCTAGATCCACCCAAGGATCCAATGCAACTTGTCTAGTTCCTCCTAGTTTAGAGTGCTCGCGTGTGGTAGTAAATTTAATGTATAGGTCATGGCCATCGCTATTGCACTGGGATGGGGAGTGGATAACTACTACTTCATGATGAAAAAGACAAGTGGAGAAACAACATTATCGACATGTGCATAAGATTGTGCGAGGAGACATAAGCAAAGTGAAACCACATGCTTAGACTTAAAGATACTTGCACACACAGTTACCATGTGTAGAACCTAAAGTGTCGCACAACCCATACAATTCAAGAGTCATGTGACATGATAATTATGCAATGCTTTGACTGCTGACTAGTATGATCGAAACACTCATCTGATCTATTGCCAGTGTTTCAAATAAGCACAAATTAATAAATTTATGTATACACATTTTAGACCCGGATGGTGTGCTCGATGGATGTAAGGATTATATCGGTTCGGGTTAAATGTCCCTACTCCAGTCTTCGGTGGCTCGTGCTACTAGCACCTGATTGCTGGTAGTAGAGGATCACAAGCAGGTGAGAGAGGGAAAGTTTCCAAGTCCTTGAGTGGGTGTTGCTATAGTTCTATGTATCTCGTATGGTGCATGTTGTGTTGCATTTTGTGTGTTTTTCTCCCCCTCCCAAAGGGCCTCCTCCCCCTTTTATAGATCAAAAGGGAGGAGGATTACAATTTTGTCATGTAGTTTCTACCTTGGCGAAGAAGCTGATAGGTCTGTGCGCCAGTCTGGTCCTACCGCTATTGCTGGTGTTAGCTTTATTGACTTGTTGGCGATGTTGCGTGAAACTTGTAGGTTACAGAGCGCGTCTCAGACCTTGGCATGGATATTGGAGTACCTCAAACCCCAACTAGATGTTTAAGGTGGAGCTAGTTTTGCAGGGCTACTAGGTGCAATAACCATTCCTTAGGGTTAGGCTAGCCTCCCTAGCCTCTGTGTCCCATCGGTGAGTGACGACTTGTAGTTTTGTTCACATGACCATTTCTATTGCGGTAGGTTTTTACGAGAGATGTGAGGGGCCAACCTGGTTTGTATGTTGGTTTGTCATGACACGAGTGCAGTTCGCTCGACCCTACGACCTAGGTGCGTGCACCCGTCAGATGAGATGAACTGATCTCAAGTTCGTCTGACCTCGTTGTTGTTCGCTCAACCTTAGGCGTTCCCGCTTCATGCTATAGCATGAGGCGAGAGCATAGGGCCTACTTCCATTCGCTAGACCAGGCCCAGTCTTACCTGGTGTTGGGGGCCTTCGTCTTCCGAAGGTCCTCAAAAACTCGACTAACATGCTTTCCAAGTATAATACACTGTCACAGGAACCTTCGGCTTTGAGATGAAGGTGTGCACGACATGAAAGGCGCGGTTTGGAAGAAGGATGAACTAGTTCTGAAGCTGTTGATGGAGAAGCTTTGGCTTAGCGCAAAGATGGTGGTGTAGAATGAAACCGACCTAAAGGGGAAAAGAATGCTTAGTCCTCAATAGATTATTCCTTTGTCAAAAGTAAATGTCAAGGACATGGATGTAATTTTACCCAGGCTGAGTCCTGTGCCTATAAATAGATGAACAGTAACACCGAACTGTTCACGTTGACTTGTAATCACTCGCACGTCACTCTTGGGTTTTTACCTTCTGTCAAGCCGAAGGTACAAATGAATTCAGTATCATTAATATTTGTTCATAATCATATAATGAAAATATTATTAATCTAATGATTTAATATAATTATTCATGTTCTTTTTATGTCTTATATGTTCCTACTTTTATTCTTACATATTGAGATGATGAAGGCTTGTCCTTCATAACCTTCATCTGAAGATCATTATATCCTAAGGAAGATAATGCTTCGAAGGACGAAGGTCTTTAACCATTGACATTTGTGTTGCCTTGTTCTTGATTCATAGCATTCGAGAACGAGTGACCAACATTGGCGCCCACCTCCGGTGAACTCATTTGACCACCTTCGACAAGATGTGACCTTCGTCTTGCCACCGAAGAAGTCTTCAGGGCTAGGGGCTGCACTGCAGCCACTGGACGTCAATCAGGAAACATTACGCGAAGCCAGGAGCCAGAAGAGGAAGGCTACTAGCCCAACACTTCAGGAGGAGGAGCTAGACTAGGAGATCAGGGACCTGGAAATCATTCACCAGCAGGTACAAAGGAAGAAGGAGAAGATGGCCCGCCTGGCCGATCTACAGAAGAAAATTGGCGAAGCTACTGAGGAAATGCGTCATCTTACTCAAGATGACCAGGATCAAAGGCCCCAGCACAGGGAGCTTTGTCAAGAGAGTTCACTCAACGACGATGAATGGTACGATGACTTTCATCATGGCAATTTTGCTTTTGATGATGCTTCTCCTTTGGCAGCAGAGTTGCAGGCTACTCCATGGCCTCCATCATACAAGCCAACCCAGCTTCCTATGTATGATGGACACTCAGATCCTAAGCAGTTTTTGATGAGCTATGAAGCAACCATATCTTCATATGGAGGCAATACTGCAGTCATAGCGAAATCCTTCGTCATGGCAGTTCGGAGCGTGGCCCAGACATGGTACTCTTCTCTCCGGCCAGGGACAATCACATCATGGCAGAAGCTTAAAGATATGCTAATCACTAGCTTCCAAGGATTTCAGACAAAGCTAGTCACTGCTCAGGCTTTGTTCCACTGCACACAAGACCATGAAGAGTACCTTCAGGCGTATGTCCAAAGGTTCTTGCGTCTGAGAGCACAAGCGCCTACAGTGCCCAATGAAATTGTCATTGAGGCCATGATCAAGGGGCTTCGGCCAGGACCTACGACCCAATATTTTGCCAGGAAACCCCCACAAACTCTGGAGAAGCTTCATCAGAAGATGGATGAATATATCCGCGTTGATAATGATTTCTGACAGAGAAGGGAAGAATCCTACAGTTTCTTTGAGATGACCACGGGCTTCGGAGGAAGAATCCACCCCAGACATGTCAGATCAATTCATAATTCTAGCCAAAGTGATGACAGAGGAAGCCAGCCTCAAAGGCCACAACACAGCTCCCAATCTTCAGGGCAACAACAAAGCTCTTTCAGGCCACCAGTCCCAAGGGGCAGAGGCAGCAGGGGCTTCGGCGAAAGATATGGAGATCAGCCCAGAAAGCTATATTGTTTATTCTGCGGTGAAGATAAGGGTCACACCACAAGAACATGCCAGATCACAATACATAAGCAAAAGGAGATTGCCGAAGCTGAGGCGAGGCAGAATCAGCCGAAGCAGGTCTTACATACTGCTTCATGCTACTCTCCCTATATACCAGAGTACGTAGGCAATCAACAACCTTCGGCTTCTGTCGCTTCGACAAGTCATTCTCAAGCTTCCTGGGCCCAGCTCCCACTACTGCCACCATTACCACCCACTCAGGCCCGAAACCAGCAGCCAGAAGGGCATTCACACGCACAGCAGCAGCGTGATTTTTCGAGAGGAATCTAAAGCTCGTACAGTCAACAGGACTGTGCCAGAATCCAAGCATATCTATTAAAGAATATCCTATTCTTACTGTATCTTTATCTTTTATGCCATTTTAATTTTTGTATGAGAAACAAGTCATGAAGGACTGAATTTCGATTTTATTTAAAAATTGTGCCTATGTCAAGTAAAATACGTCTTAAATAGACTTTCAAAGTTACAAAGTTCCTAAGGGAGCGCGGAGCAAGTTTCGAAGCTACAAAATACATTCCTAAGGGAGCGCAGAGTCAGTTCTAAAGCTACAAAAGTCGTTCCTAAGGGAGCACAAAGTAAGTTTTCTGCTCAAAAGTCGTTCCTAAGGGAATGCAGAGCCAAAATACCACCGAAATAGAAGGCGAAGAAGCTCCAAAGTCGTTCCTAAGGGGATGCAGAGCTTAAATACCACCGAAATATAAGGTGAAGAAGCTCCAAAGTCGTTCCTAAGGGGATGCAGAGCTTAAAGACTCCAAAGTCGTTCCTAAGGGGATGTAGAGTCTTTCGTGTTCCAGTATGGGTGCACGTGTGTGTATTTGACATCACCATCATATTGCATCATATCATCACATCATTTCACATAACAGTACATCATACATCATATCGCATCAACGACAAAAAGTTTGGATACGAAGCAAATCTTCGGCAATACTTGTTAAATGAAAATGTGCTGAGGCACGAAGCAAACTTCGAGAAAACAATTCTATCACACGCCATAGAAGGGGCCTCTTTCTTTACGAAGCATGAAAAGAAGGGAAGGTATTTTTTCACCGAAGGCTCCAAAACGGTATGTGCGTAAATTTCATGCATCGCAAAGAAATATATTACAACAATTTATAGGTCTAATTAATTGTTTCATACACCAAATGTTACATATTATTGTTACAATAAATTTCAATCTTCCTTAAGTACTTTCTCCGCAGCTTCGTTCAGTAACTTGTCGATGACTTCGTCGATGACGGAGTTAGCAACGCTCATTATATCCAGTGCTTCTTTCATGACCGGATCGGCCTGGGGGTTGTATGGCTCCGGCAGCGGAGAGAGTTCAGCTGTAGTATAAAAAATCGTCAGTCTGAAGCTAGGAAGCAAACACCAAAGCTAAAAACTCAATAATAATACCTATACGCCTTTCTGAAAGGGAAATAGGCTTACACCTTTTCCTAAATAGATTTTGGTGGTTGAATTGCCCAACACAAATTATTGGACTAACTAGTTTGCTCTAGTCTATAAGTTTTACAGGTGCCAAAGGTTCACAATAGACCAATAAAAAGACCAAGAAAGGGTTCAAACAAAGAGAGCCAAAGACAACCCAAAGGCACCCTGGTCTGGCGCACTGGACTGTCCGGTGTGCCACCGGACAGTGTCCGGTGCACCACCAGACAGTGTCCGGTGCACCAGGGAACTTGAAGCTGAACTCGTCACCTTCGGGAAAATCAGAGGGCGCTCCGCTATAATTCACCGGACCGTCCGGTGACGCACCGGACCGTCCGGTGACGCACCGGACAGTGTCCGGTGGCGCACCGGACTGTCCGGTGTGCCAGCGGAGCAACGACTACTTCAAGCGCAATGGTCGACTGCAACGCATTTAATGCGCCCCTGCGCGCGCAGAGGTCAGAGCACGCGCAGTTGGCGCACCGGGCAGTCTACAGGAGATGTCCGGTGCACCACCGGACAGCCTAGAGGCCCCACAAGTCAGAGCTCCAACGGTCGAACCCTAACGACCGGGTGATGTGGCTGGCGCACCGGACAGTGTCCGGTGGCGCACCGGACTGTCCGGTGCGCCCGTCGACAGCAGCCTCCACCAAACGGCTAGTTTGGTGGTTGGGGCTATAAATACCCCAACCACCCCACATTCAATTGCATCCAAGTTTCTACACTTCTACACCTTACAAGAGCTATAGCATTCATTACAAGACACACCAAAGAGATCAAATCCTCTCCCAACTCCACACAAATCTTTAGTGATTAGAGAGAGTGATTTGTTGTGTTCATTTGAGCTCTTGCGCTTGGATTGCTTATTTTCTTTCTCATTCTTTCTTGACATTCATTCATTTGTAACCGAGGCAAGAGACACCAATTGTGTGGTGGTCCTTGCGGGGACTTTGTGTCCCGTGTGATTGAGAAGAGAAGCTCACTCGGTCTAAGTGACCGTTTGAGAGAGGGAAAGGGTTGAAAGAGACCCGGTCTTTGTGACCACCTCAACGGGGAGTAGGTTTGCAAGAACCGAACCTCGGTAAAACAAATCCTTGTGTCTCATTCCTCATTTGCTTGCGATTTATTTTCACCCTCTTTCTCGGACTCGATTATATTTCATCCGGCTTGTAGTTGTGATTAACTTTGTAAATTTCAGTTTCGCCCTATTCACCCCCCTCTAGGCGACTTTCAATTGGTATCAAAGCCCGGTGCTTCATTAGAGCCTAACCGCTCGAAGTAATGTCGGGAGATCACGCCAAGAAGGAGATGGAGACCGGCGACAAGCCCACTACAAGCCACAGGAAGACTTCATCGGAAGTGTCCCGCAACAAAGGAAAGGGGAAGGAAAAGAAATCCCCTTCACACAAGTCACGTCGGAGCGGTGACAAAAAGAAGAAGATGAGGAAGGTGGTCTACTACGAGACCGACTCTTCATCACCATCGACCTCCGGCTCCTACGCGCCGTCCGTAACTTCTAAGCGCCATAAGCGCAAGAAGTTTAGTAAGATCCCCCTACGCTATCCTCGCATTCCTAAACATACGCCTTTACTTTCTGTCCCATTAGGCAAACCACCAACGTTTGATGGTGAAGATTATGCTAGGTGGAGTGATATGATGCGATATCACCTAACCTCACTCCACAAAAGTATATGGGATGTTGTTGAGTTTGGTGTACAGGTACCATCCGTAGGGGATGAAGATTATGATGAGGACGAAGTGGCCCAAATCGTGCACTTCAACTCACAAGCCACCACTATACTCCTCACCTCTCTAAGTCGAGAGGAGTATAACAAGGTGCAAGGATTGAAGAGTGCCAAGGAGATTTGGGATGTACTCAAGACCGCGCACGAAGGAGACGAGGTGACCAAAATCACCAAACGGGAGACGATTGAGGGGGATCTCGGTCGCTTTCGACTTCGCCAAGGGGAAGAGCCAAGAGAAATGTACAACCGGCTCAAGACTTTGGTGAACCAAGTGTGCAACCTCGGGAGTAAGAAATGGGATGACCATGAGATGGTTAAGGTTATTCTAAGATCCCTTGTTTTCCTTAACCCTACTCAAGTTCAATTAATTCGTGGTAATCCTAGATATACACAAATGACCCCCGAGGAAGTAATAGGTAATTTTGTGAGCTTTGAGTTGATGATCAAAGGCTCAAAGAAGATCATCGAGCTAGATGGCCCCTCCGCGCCCGAAGCACAACCGGTTGCATTCAAGGCGACGGAGGAGAAGAAGGAAGAGTCTACATCAAGTAGACAACCAATCGACGCCTCTAAGCTCGACAATAAGGAGATGGCGCTCATCATCAAGAGCTTCCGCCAAATCCTCAAGCAAAGGAGGGGGAAGGATTACAAGTCCTGCTCCAAGAAGGTTTGCTACAAGTGTGGTAAGCCCGGTCACTTTATTGCCAAATGTCCTATTTCTAGTGACAGTGACAGGGGCGACGACAAGAAGGGGAGAAGAAAGGAAAAGAAGAGGTACCACAAGAAGAAGGGCGGCGATGCCCATGTGTGTCGCGAGTGGGACTCCGACGAGAGCTCCACCGACTCCTCCTCCGACGAGGACGCCGCCAACATCGCCGTCACCAAGGGACTCCTCTTCCCCAACGTCGGCCACAAGTGCCTCATGGCAAAGGACGGCAAAAGGAAGAAGGTAAAATCTAAATCCTCCACCAAATATGAATCCTCTAGTGATGATAATGTTAGTGATGAGGAGGACAATTTACGTACCCTTTTTGCCAACCTCAACATGCAACAAAAAGAAAAACTAAATGAACTAATTAGTGCCATCCATGAGAAGGATGAACTCTTGGACACCCAAGAGGACTTCCTAATCAAGGAAAACAAAAAGCATGTTAAGGTTAAAAATGCTTATGCTCTAGAAGTTGAAAAATGTGAGAAATTAACTAGTGAGCTAAGCACATGCCATGATTTAATTGCCAACCTTAGAAATGAAAATGCTAGTTTAAATGCTAAGGTTGATTCAAATGTTTGTGATGCTTCAATTCCCAATCTTAGAAATGATAATATTGATTTGCTTGCTAAGATTGAAGAATTGAATATCTCTCATGCTAGCCTTAGGATTGAAAATGAAAAATTGCTTGCTAAGGCTAAAGAATTAGATGTGTGGAATGCTTCAATTTCCAATCTTAGAGATGATAATGCTAATTTGCTTGCTAAGATTGAAAAATTGAATGATTCTCTTGCTAGCCTTAGAAATGAAAATGAAAAATTGATTGCTAAGGCCAAAGATTTTGATGTTTGCAATGTTATTATCTCTAACCTTAGAAGTGAAAATAAGATATTGCATGCTAAGGTTGTAGAATTAAAATCTTGCGAACCCTCTACATCTACCATTGAGCATGTTACTATTTGCACTAGATGTAGAGATATTAACATTGATGCTATTCATGATCACATGACCTTAATTAAACAACAAAATGATCATATAGCAAAATTAGATGCTAAAATTGTCGAGCATGACTTAGAAAACGAAAAATTTAAATTTGCTAGAAGCATGCTCTATAGTGGGAGACGCCCTGGCATCAAGGATGGCATTGGCTTCCAAAAGGGGGACAATGTCAAACTTAATGCCCCTCCTAAAAGATTGTCTAATTTTGTTAAGGGCAAGGCTCCCATGCCTCAGGATAACAAGGGTTACATTTTATACCCTGCCGGTTATCCTGAGAGCAAAATTAGGAGAATTCACTCTAGGAAGTCTCACTCTGGCCCTAATCATGCTTTTATGTATAAGGGTGAGACATCTAGCTCTAGGCAATCAACCCGTGCTAAATTACCTAATAGGAAAACTCCTAGTACATCAAATGATCATGACATTTCATTTAAAACTTTTGATGCATCTTATGTTTTGACTAACAAATCCGGCAAGGTAGTTGCCAAGTTTGTTGGGGGCAAACACAAGGGATCAAAGACTTGTGTTTGGGTACCCAAAGTTCTTGTATCTAATGCCAAAGGACCCAAAACAGTTTGGGTACCTAAAGTTAAGAACTAAACTTGTTTTGTAGGTTTATGCATCCGGGGGCTCAAGTTGGATCATCGATAGTGGGTGCACAAACCACATGATAGGGGAGAAGAAGATGTTCTCCTCCTACGAGAAAAACCAAGATCCCCAACGAGCTATCACATTCGGGGATGGAAACCAAGGTTTGGTCAAAGGATTGGGTAAAATTGCTATATCCCCTGACCATTCCATTTCCAATGTTTTTCTTGTTGATTCATTAGATTACAATTTGCTTTCCGTTTCGCAATTATGTCAAATGGGCTACAACTGTCTATTTACTGATGTAGGTGTCACTGTCTTTAGAAGAAGTGATGATTCAGTAGCATTTAAGGGAGTGTTAGAGGGTCAGCTATACTTAGTTGATTTCAATAGAGCTGAATTCGACACTTGCTTAATTGCTAAGACTAACATGGGTTGGCTCTGGTACCGCCGACTAGCCCATGTTAGGATGAAGAATCTTCATAAGCTTCTAAAGGGAGAGCACATTTTAGGATTAACAAATGTTCATTTTGAGAAAGACAGGATTTGTAGCGCATGCCAAGCAGGGAAGCAAGTTGGTGTTCATCATCCGCATAAGAACATCATGACGACTGACAGGCCACTGGAGCTCCTACACATGGACCTATTCGGCCCGATAGCTTACATAAGCATCGGCGGGAGTAAGTACTGTCTAGTTATTGTGGATGATTATTCTCGCTTCACTTGGGTGTTCTTTTTGCAGGAAAAATCTCAAACCCAAGAGACCTTAAAGGGATTCTTGAGACGGGCTCAAAATGAGTTCGGCTTAAGGATCAAGAAAATTAGAAGCGATAATGGGACGGAGTTCAAAAATTCTCAAATTGAAGGCTTCCTTGAGGAGGAGGGCATCAAACATGAGTTCTCTTCTCCCTACACGCCACAACAAAATGGTGTAGTGGAGAGAAAGAATAGAACTCTATTGGACATGGCAAGGACCATGCTTGATGAGTACAAGACATCGGATCGGTTTTGGGCCGAGGCGGTCAACACCGCTTGCTACACCATCAACCGGTTGTATCTACACCGAATCCTCAAGAAGACATCATATGAACTCCTAACCGGTAAAAAGCCCAATGTTTCATATTTTAGAGTCTTTGGTAGCAAATGTTTTATTCATGTTAAAATAAGTAGAAAATCAAAATTTGCTCCTAAGGCTGTAGAAGGCTTTTTACTTGGATATGATTCAAACACAAGGGCATATAGAGTCTTTAACAAGTCCATTGGACTAGTTGAAGTTTCTTGTGACATTGTGTTTGATGAGACTAATGGCTCCCAAGTGGAGCAAGTTGATCTTGATGAATTAGATGATGAAGAGGCTCCGTGCATCGCGCTAAGGAACATGTCCATTGGGGATGTGTGTCCTAAGGAATCCGAAGAGCCCATTCAAGGACAAGATCAACCATCCTCCTCCATGCAAGCATCTCCACCAACCCAAGATGAGGAAGAGGCTCAAGATGATGAAGAGGAAGATCAAGAAGATGAGCCACCTCAAGACGACGACAATAATCAAGGGGGAGATGCAAATGATCAAGACAAGGAGGATGAGCAAGTTGCAAAGCCGCCACACCCAAGAGTCCACCAAGCAATCCAACGAGATCACCCCGTGAACACCATCCTCGGCGACATTCATAAGGGGGTAACCACTAGATCTCGCGTTGCACATTTTTGTGAGCATTACTCTTTTGTTTCCTCTATTGAGCCACACAGGGTAGAGGAAGCACTTCAAGATTCGGATTGGGTGATGGCGATGCAAGAGGAGCTCAACAACTTCACGAGGAATGAGGTATGGCATTTAGTTCCACGTCCTAACCAAAATGTTGTAGGAACCAAGTGGGTCTTCCGCAACAAACAAGACGAGCATGGTGTGGTGACTAGGAACAAAGCCCGACTTGTGGCCAAGGGATATTCACAAGTTGAAGGTTTGGATTTCGGTGAAACCTATGCACCCGTAGCTAGGCTTGAGTCAATTCGCATTCTACTTGCCTATGCTACTTACCATGGCT
Source organism: Zea luxurians (assembly GCA_029449295.1). NCBI lineage: Eukaryota > Viridiplantae > Streptophyta > Magnoliopsida > Poales > Poaceae > Zea > Zea luxurians. The sequence goes on from JAOPSE010000042.1 coordinate 20,913,701, forward strand.
TCAAGCTTTATCAAATGGACGTGAAGAGTGCCTTCCTCAACGGACCAATCAAGGAAGAGGTCTATGTTGAGCAACCTCCCGGCTTTGAAGATAGTGAGTATCCTAACCATGTCTATAGGCTCTCTAAGGCGCTTTATGGGCTCAAGCAAGCCCCAAGAGCATGGTATGAATGCCTAAGAGATTTCCTTATTGCTAATGGATTCAAAGTCGGAAAGGCCGATCCTACTTTATTTACTAAAACTCTTGCAAATGATTTGTTTGTATGCCAAATTTATGTTGATGATATAATATTTGGGTCTACTAACGAATCTACATGTGAGGAATTTAGTAGGATCATGACACAAAAATTCGAGATGTCAATGATGGGGGAGTTGAAGTACTTTCTAGGATTCCAAGTCAAGCAACTCCAAGAGGGGACCTTCATTAGCCAAACGAAGTACATTCAAGACATTCTAACCAAGTTTGGGATGAAGGACGGCAAGCCCATCAAAACACCCATGGGAACTAATGGGCATCTCGACCTCGACACGGGAGGTAAATCCGTAGATCAAAAGGTATACCGGTCGATAATAGGTTCTTTACTCTATTTATGTGCTTCATGACCGGATATTATGCTTTTCGTATGCATGTGTGCAAGATTCCAAGCCGATCCTAAGGAAGCTCACCTTAGGGCCGTAAAACGAATCTTGAGATATTTAGTTTATACTCCTAAATTTTGCCTTTGGTACCCCAGGGGATCCACATTTGATTTAATTGGTTATTCCGATGCCGATTGGGTAGGGTGCAAAATCAATAGAAAGAGCACATCGGGGACTTGCCAGTTCTTGGGAAGGTCTCTAGTGTCTTAGGCTTCAAAGAAGCAAAATTCTGTGGCTCTTTCAACCGCCGAAGCCGAGTATATTGCCGCAGGTCATTGTTGCACACAATTGCTTTGGATGAGGCAAACCCTTAGGGACTATGGTTACAAATTAACCAAAGTTCCTCTTCTATGTGATAATGAGAGTGCAATCCGCATGGCGGATAATCCCGTTGAGCATAGCCGCAGTAAACACATAGCCATTCAGTATCATTTTCTAAGGGATCACCAACAAAAGGGGGATATCGATATTGCATATGTTAGCACCAAAGAACAATTAGCCGATATCTTTACCAAACCTTTGGATGAACAAACTTTTACCAAACTTAGGCATGAGCTAAATATTCTTGATTCTAGAAACTTTTATTGATGTTTTGCACACATAGCTCATATATATAGCTTTGATCATCTCTTTCATGTGCTATGACTAATGTGTTCTTTCAAGTCCATTTCATGCTAAGTCATAGATTGAAAGGGAAAAGGAGTCTTCGGCGAAGACAAGGCTTCCACTCCGCTCCATCGAATCATTCATCCTTCGCCGTCGCTCCGCACAACTCTCCAACTTTGGTATAATCTTCACTCTTTTATTTTTGTCCAAAGGGGGAGAGAGTAGTTCAAAAGGGCTTATATTTCACTCAAATATCCGTTTTTGGTGATTCATGCCAAAGGGGGAGAGAGTATTAGCCCAAAGCAAAGGGACCACACCACCACCAATTTCAAAAAATTTATTTGGTATGGAGTCTGTTAATTGGTGAAGATTTTTCAATTGGTATCTTATTTTGATACAATTTCAAATTCGTACACCCTCTTCAAAATTAATATCTAAAACCCTCTTGAATACTAAGAGGAGGATTTCATTAAGGGGGAGTTTTGTTTAGTCAAAGGAAAAGCATTTGAAACAGGGGGAGAAAATTTCAAAACTTGAACATGCTTCTCAAAATCTTATTCATTTACCTTTGACTATTTGCAAAAGAACTTTGAAAAGAATTTACAAAACATTTTGCAAAACAAAACGTGTGGAGCAAGCGTGGTCCAAAATGTTAATAAAAAGAAAAGACATCCATGCGCATCTAGTAAGTAATATTTATTAGTTTCATTCCAAGTAACCTTTGCACTTACATTATGCAAACTAGTTCAATTCTGCACTTCTATATTTGCTTTGGTTTGTGTTGGCATCAATCACCAAAAAGGGGGAGATTGAAAGGGAAATAGGCTTACACCTTTTCCTAAATAGATTTTGGTGGTTGAATTGCCCAACACAAATTATTGGACTAACTAGTTTGCTCTAGTCTATAAGTTTTACAGGTGCCAAAGGTTCACAATAGACCAATAAAAAGACCAAGAAAGGGTTCAAACAAAGAGAGCCAAAGACAACCCAAAGGCACCCTGGTCTGGCGCACCGGACTGTCCGGTGTGCCACCGGACAGTGTCCGGTGCATCACCGAACAGTGTCCGGTGCACCAGGGAACTCGAAGCTGAACTCGTCACCTTCGGGAAAATCAGAGGGCGCTCCGCTATAATTCACCGGACAGTGTCCGGTGGCGCACCGGATTGTCCGGTGTGCCAGCGGAGCAACGACTACTTCAAGCGCAACGGTCGACTGCAACGCATTTAATGCGCGCCTGCGCTCGCAGAGGTCAGAGCACGCGCAGTTGGCGCACCGGACAGTCTACAGGAGATGTCCGGTGCACCACCGGACATCTCAGAGGCCCCACAAGTCAGAGCTCCAATGGTCGAACCCTAACGGCCGGGTGACGTGGCTGGCGCACCGGACAGTGTCCGGTGGCGCACCGGACTGTCTGGTGCGCCCGTCGACAGCAGCCTCCACCAAACGGCTAGTTTGGTGGTTGGGGCTATAAATACCCCAACCACCCCACATTCAATTGCATCCAAGTTTCTACACTTCTACACCTTACAAGAGCTATAGCATTCATTACAAGACACACCAAAGAGATCAAATCCTCTCCCAACTCCACACAAAGCTTTAGTGATTAGAGAGAGTGATTTGTTGTGTTCATTTGAGCTCTTGCGCTTGGATTGCTTCTTTTCTTTCTCATTCTTTCTTGACATTCATTCACTTGTAACCGAGGCAAGAGACACCAATTGTGTGGTGGTCCTTGCGGGGACTTTGTGTCCCGTGTGATTGAGAAGAGAAGCTCACTCGGTCTAAGTGACCGTTTGAGAGAGGGAAAGGGTTGAAAGAGACCCGGTCTTTGTGACCACCTCAACGGGGAGTAGGTTTGCAAGAACCGAACCTCGGTAAAACAAATCCTTGTGTCCCATTCCTCATTTTCTTGCGATTTGTTTTCACCCTCTTTCTCGGACTCGATTATATTTCTAACGCTAATCCGACTTGTAGTTGTGATTAACTTTGTAAATTTCAGTTTCTCCCTATTCACCCCCTCTAGGCGACTTTCACTTTCGCGCTCATCAGCTTCTTCGGCTCGCCTAACTTCTTCCCGAGCTTCATGGGTTTCTTTTTCATTTTTCTTGATGATTTCGTTGGCCAATTCCCGGCCACCGTTCACCCAGACATTGGAATAACATTTTCCGCCCACCAAAGTAGCTTCGGCTGAAGAGTCTTTTGTGTCGTCTATGGAGAAGGCGGCTTCAGCCTGGGCCGCAACCTTTACATGATCGCAACCAGCCTTCTCTAGGATAGCCGCAATCCCTCGAACGCCGAAGAAGGCACATATGTCCCCACGATCGCCCAGGATCTCTTCAAAGGCTTCGGCTTCCCCGCTTATCCAGTCAACAATGCCCTCAGGGTCGCCTCGAATGAAGTTCTCTTCGGAAGAATAAGCACCTACCTTGGCAAAGCTAGTTTTCAACTTTTTCATGCAATCCAAGGATTTCTTGAAGCACCTTTCCTTGGATTCACGAAGCTCCTCAATATTTTTCTCTAGCTTAGTCTTCCACCATTCACTAATTTCTTGACTAGCTTTTGCGAGTGCACAATTTTCATTGGCTTCGGCAAGTTGCTTTCGAAGGTCTTCAGTTTTAGCTTTGTAAGCTTCGGATTGAGTGTTTAATTTTGCTTCATCTTTCTTCACTTTATCCACCAATGAGAGTAGAATTTTGTCCTTCTCTAAGGCTTCGTTTCTCAGCTTACTGACTTCTGATCGAAGATTGCCAAGAGCTATCGTGCAGCTTTCATCTTCAGCATTCTTTTGCGCCCTCAGGGTATTGCTAAGAATTAAGCCCTGCAGAAAAGGATGAAGGATTAGCATGAGAATAAAAGACTTTATTGCCAACTTCATAGACTTTGAGTTCACAACTTTTGTACCTTTATACTGTTGTATGCGAGGCTGTCCACGAGGTCATCCTTCGACATGGCGGACAGGCCATCTTCGAGCTTCGGAAATCCCATACTTTTGGCCATCTCCCGGCAAACGGATATCTCTTTATTGTCCAAGAGATAGTATAGGAAATCATATTCATCTGTGCCATTGAACACTAAAGCCCCCTTCGGGTATTCCAGTTCCCAGGCATAGTGTTTGGCTTCTAAAATTTCTTCTTTGGATAATCTTTTTTTCTAAAGCATGTCATACAATATAATCAGGATTTTCGGATAGTGCTTTGGGAGCAGAAGATTTAGCTCCTTCGGCCACTTCCTTCTCCATAGCCATGCCAATATCTGGAGATTCTTGCTCAGCCCTTTCCTCTGCTACGGCAGGCTTCGTCTTAACAGGCACTGAGGGCCCAGCTTTGGCTTCAGTATGAGCCGTAGCAGCTTCGGCAACCTTTTTTTACAGGAGCAGGAGTCAATACTCTTGTCGTCTCCATGACGGCGTCTAAAATGCTAGCCATTCTTCTCCTCTTGGGAGTTGTGGTAGGAGCTTTTACAACCTTCGGCAATTCTGCTTCTGCCGGTTTACAACCTTCGGCAATTTCTGGTAGCACTTTTGTTTTTTCTAACTCTAGCTTTTTGACCGCCCCATCTTTGGCTTCGACTAGCTCAACTATAGGCACCTTCGGCACTATAGGTGATTCCTTAGCACTCTTGACGGCGGGAGCAGCTTGTTCCGCTTCGGTAGCGGAAGATGTCTCTTCACCAAATTTTGGCATTATGGTCGTCTCAATGTACCTCGGCCGATGCGTCAGAACCTTGATCTTTTTACCCTTCAGCACACCAGAGATGGCCGAAGCGGCAGTTTTCCTCTTTTTTCCCTGCCTTCGCAAGGGGTAGCAGTAATTAGGGTATATGAAACCAATTGCATCAAAAACCCTATTCAATCTTTTCTTGCCCCAACCCCCGAAGGCTGAGGATAAAGCATCATCTTTGACTCTGGTATATGCCCCAAGTAACTCGTCGTTAGTAGGCTCAATACATTTTAGCCAGTCGTCATTTGGTTCGTCAAACCGGTCTATGTATCTGAAGGTATATTTCAAACAAATTAATCCACCTTCGCTGGACCCGGCAGCAGTCTCCTTCAGCATCTCCCAGTTATCCACAAGTGGCCATACCCTGTAGGCTATGTGCTCTTGGATCAGGTCTCTTGTACCAATGAAAGCATAGACATTGCTGAAAGCCTTTTGACATACTTCGACTTCATTTTCAATCGCCATGGTCGGCCTTCGAAGGCTGAAGCGAGACCAGATGGGGCGTTGGATGATTCCCTTTATGTCCTCCCTTTCAATCAATTTATTCTTAACATAAAACCATTCCTCCATCCAGGAGCCAGACCACCTTTTCCGAAATGTTGGAACCGGGTAGCTTGCATTAGAATGAGCAATGAATCCATAACAACCGAAGTTGTTGTGATACTGCTCTTTGCTAGTGGCCTTCGTTTCATACAACAGTTCGTGCATACTGCAAAAACACTTCGCGCTCGGTTCTAGCCCTTGGCTTCTCATAGCCCAAGCAAACAAACCCATTCTGATTATAGCTTTGAGAGTAAGTTGATGAAGAAAGATCTGAAATATCTTCAACACTTCAACCAAAAATCTGCTTAATGGGAACCGAAGACCCGCCTTCATAAAGCTTCTGTAGACGACAACCTCATTTTCTTCAGGAGCGGGGGCGGTGCTGTCTCCTCCAACCCTCACAATATACATATCACGAAAGTATCTTCCCTTTATGGCATCAATTTGACTTTGTTTAATGGTCGATTTCCCAAAGATGGTATGGCTTGGTCGCCAGGGCCGGTCCTCAGAATCTTCATCCCCACTTTCCACATCATAGTCATCGCTATCGTTAGAATCTTCAGACAAATCCGCCATTATTTCTTTTGTGATCTTCTCTGTATTTGTTTTTGCCATAGACTCGGAAAACCCAGCAAGAAAAGGGTCCACAACCTTCTTCTCCTCAGACATATTCTTCTCTTCAGACATGCAACAAGCACTCGCGTATATCACGAAGCTCAAAAACTAAGCGAAAATTGACAGCAAGAGAATTAAAAATTTGAGGAAATAACGCAAGCAACAGAAATGGCGCAACAAATGCTACTGCTGGGGGTTTCTATTTATATGCCTAGTGCATTACAACTTGGCGGGCCCCATCTGTCATTGACTTTCGCTATTCTAGCGAAGGGAAGGTGTTTTTTCGGACCTTTGGCTAAAGGCATTCATTCGTATCGCAGTCTGAATTTGTTAGACGCAACAAATTAATACTGCGAGGGGCTACTGTTGGGGGCCTTCGTCTTCCGAAGGTCCTCAAAAACACGACTAACATGCTTTCCAAGTATAATACACTATCACAGGAACCTTTGGCTTTGAGATAAAGGTGTGCACGGCATGAAAGGCGCGGTCTGGAAGAAGGATGAACAAGTTCCAAAGCTGTTGATGGAGAAGCTTCGGCTTAGCGCAAAGATGGTGGTGTAGAATGAAACCGACCTAAAGGGGAAAAGACTGCTTAGTCCTCGATGGATTATTCCTTAGTCAAAGTAAATGTCAAGGACATGGATGTAATTTTACCCAGGCTGCGTCCTGTGCCTATAAATAGATGAATAGTAACACTGTACTATTCATGTTGACTTGTAATCACTCGCACGTCACTCTTGGGTTCTTTCCTTCCGTCAAGCCGAAGGTACAAATGTAATTCAATATCATTAATATTTGTTCATAATCATATAATGAAAATATTATTAATCTAATGATTTAATATAATTATTCATGTTATTTTTATGTCTTATATGTTCCTACTTTTATTCTTACATATTGAGATGATGAAGGCTTGTCCTTCATAACCTTCGTCTGAAGATCATTATATCCTAAGGGAGATAATGCTTCGAAGGACGAAGGTCTTTAACCATTGACATTTGTGTTGCCTTGTTCTTGATTCATAGCATTCGAGAACGAGTGACCAACACCTAGGTTGACTCGGTCACACCCCTTCTCGACCCATGGGCCTTCGTTCCTCGGGGGGTTATTATCCACGACACCTATTCCATTAAGCATTTTGGGAAGACTGCTCCCATTTTTTGGCCTTCTTATACATGCAACTTACTTTCATTCGGTTTTTTCCTTCTTGCAACTAATGGGCTCTGGACCTAAAGCGTCTCATAGCTTATTAAAATTCAAGAGATGCACGACATGACTATTACCCACTACTTCAACTCCTAGGCACGCAGAAGTGATGATGGACAACTAGCCCTCACATGCTTCTTGAGTCCTCTAGTGTAACACCCTGAATTTTGGGGTATAAAATTTCTATGCTCATATCCACAAATTAAGGTGTTACTCCTCTTTTCCCTTTCCTCTCAACCCCTTTTCTCTTTTCTCTAGAATAAAGGTTATTAATTTATTAGAAAATGTAATTATATTCTAGAAGGCAAAACCTAAAAGGAGAATGGAATGTTGCATCATGATGAACCCTAAGTCTTGTCTTTGTTTGATGCATATGCTTGAGTTGGTTGTATTTGAATTTGTGGCTCACTTGCATTTGAATTCAAAAGAGAAAAAAATAAAACGGGAATCAAAATTCAGAATAAAAGAAAAAGGAAAAGAAGCCCGCAACCCTCTCCCTCTCGGCCTTTCAGCCACTACCAACCCATCTTCTGCCGCACCCGTGCGCCCCCTCTCTCGCTACCATGCAGGTCCCACCTGTCGGTGCCCCTTTTCTCTGCCCATTACCCTGTTCGCACGCACCGACCCGCTAACCAGCCGGCCCCATCCATCAGCCCTGACCCCCTCCCATCAACCACTCGCTCCACTGTGGACGCGCCCACTTCGCGTGTTCTGCGCAGATAACCGCCACCCAGACCCCATGACCTCGCCCCACGCGCCTCACCCGAGCTTCAAGCGATGACCCCAGACCCCCAGCGCACCTCTGGTCCCCATTTGCACCCCTCTACCCGTTTTCCCCACCCTGAGCACCAGTAGTGTCACCACCATCGCAAGGTCATTTTGCCATCGTCGCTGAGCCCTTGCCATCGCCGTTGCCACAATGAGCTTCGCCTTGGTGACAGCCGCTCAGAACTTGCCCCCAATTCCCCTTTCTCCCTCTAGTTTGCTCTACCCGCGCTCAATCGTCGTTCCCCATGCAGTCCCAGAGTCGCCGCCATCATTCCAAGCCACCACCGTGTCGTTGCCGCCTCTAAGGGGATCCCGAGTCTAGCCTTGTGGTAAGGAACTTCCCCTGCCCCCTTGGTCCCCTTCCTTGCTCTCTGTCATGTGCATTTGCTCGTTGGAGCTGCCAACTGTCGGTGTTTTGTGTCCGACTGCACACCTGAGGGTACCCTCGTGGTGCTTTTGGGTAGGACGGTATTGAAGATCGTAACTCGATGGTTCGTGCTTGGGCACGAGAGAGAGAGGGAGATAAGTAGGTTTCAACAGGTTTGGGCCGCTTTGAAGAGCGTAATACTCTACTTCCTAGGGTGGCTTTGTATGTGAGTGGTGTTACAGGTGGTGTCTACCGAGATGTGGGATGCTAATGAGATGAAAATTGAGGGGATCCCCCTTGGCCTTATATACACGACCGTAGGGTGCTTCCCACATACATGTTGATCATACTTTTCCTGCTTATCTCCTAATTAATAGCAAACAAGCTTCATTGTCCCAAGGAAAACCCGGGGCCTCCGCTCCGAGCTATCTTCGGCGTTTGAGGATGTCTGGCACGAGAAAAACAGACGACCTCAACATGATCACACCCAAACCATGACTAGCTCGGGCGTGGGCCCATCGCGCTCCTGGGTCGGCCTGCTTCCACTGTTCTCATTTACCCGGCCCATGGCAAGATGTCATAGAGGGGCGACTGCCATGTGGCCCCGGGCGAAGTTTTCGCCCCTGAGTGGACCTGGGGATATCCGTCCCCCACAACCCCCAATCTTTGAGTTGATTTTGAAATAATCAATTCAAGGGTTCCTGGTTCTTGCTTATGAGTTCATCGTCTAACTTGAGATATTTACAATTCCGTTGGGTGCACCGAAGGTGCACCCATTGGGTGTAGCCCCTGAGCTTTGAATTGATTTTGAAATAATCAACACAAAGGTCTTCATCTTATGCTTTAGAGTTCAACACTCGATTTTAAAGTTTCGTGAGTCCGTTGGTGTTCCTTTTGTAATGATCCCCGACTGATGGAATGATGAATGAAGCATGTTTTCATGCCACTTCGCTGTTGCATATTTTGTTCTTTTGTCTGATGGTCTATTAGCTTTCTAGAGGTACTGACCGAATCCTACTACTCTGCTATGACCAAAACTCTCCCGAGCCACCGGCTTGTCCTTCTGCGCCCGACTTAGTGTGCCAACCTATACTTTTGTCGACGTCCTCTTGGCCCATGAACCCTAGTTCCTATTTTTTCCTCCTCTATTTTCCAGCTATCTAAGCTCCCACATCTTTTCGCGTTTTGTTCCTGAACCGTGCTGTTTGAAAAATCATGATGGTGCCCAGTAAGAGAAAACAGAGTGCTGCTACGCCGGTCATCCCACCGATCGATCCTAATAGCCAACTCCCTTTTGTTAGTAACCACGTTTCTATCGTTTCTGAAGCTGACCTTTTGCATCTTGTTGAAATTGGTGTTCTACCGCCTAAGGAACTTTGTTCCTAGCAGATCTGGTGGGAGTTACTGTCCCAACGGAGGATACCCACGAGGCAGTTATTTTCGTGCCTTTTCTCATCGGGGGACTAGCCTTGCTAGTTTCTCCCTTTTTTCGTGGTCATCTCGATTTTTACTCTCTGAACCTTACGCATCTAAATCCCAATTCTATGCTTCAAGTTGCTATGTTTGTCCACCTTTGCGAAGCTTTCCTCGAAATTTTTCCACATTTTGGGCTTTGGAAGTACCTTTACCATTGCCAGCCCAGGATGGCTAGAGGGCAGCATCATCTTATTGGAGGCGCTAACTTGGAACTTCGCCGAGGCAGGAAGACTGAATATCTCGACATTCCTTTGAAAGATAGCATTATGGGATTGCGCTTCGGGCGGTTCACTATGGAGAATCATAACAAATCGCTTCCCGCTCGATTGGGGATACAACCCAACGTCCGAACGCCTAGCTGGACAGAGGTCCCCACAGATTCAGAGCTTACTGAGTCCAGGGGGTTGCTTGCCGAGATATGTGCGTTGAAGAACAGAGGCTTGACCGTTGAAGCTATTGTTGTTGACTTTGTTTTCAAGAATATTCAACCTTTGAAGGATAGAGTCAACCCTGCTTACCTGTACACTGGTGTTAATGACCCCTCTCGAATTACCAAAAAAGCGAATATCTAAGGACGTGGTGAGTCAGGTTGACTCGATGCAGAGAGGCAAAGCTTCCAATGTTGGTGCTCCCCTTCGTATTCTGCCTGGAATCTTCCCCCTATGGTAAGTGCTATTGCATATGAGTTCCTATATTTGTCATGTGTAGTGTCCTTACTGTGTCGTTTTGTCGCCGCAGAGGTCCTTTTCAGAGTTCATATTCAACCCGCCTGTTCAAGACGGCAATCCAGGCCATAGAGCGCGACCTTCTTCAGAAGATATTGAGGCCCTCATTATTGTGTACTAGGGTCTCCCTGAAGAGGAAAAACATTCTCATTTCCAGATGCAAGCGATTGCTGATGAGGCTGAAGTAAATGTTGTTCTTAGTATGCTAGCTAGCGAGTCGTCTGAATCTGCCCGTATTGAGTCAGCGAGTGTTGCAGCTGGGCATGCCTTTAGCGGGGACGAAGGAGCTTGCAGTCCTAGCGGTGTCCATCGAAAACAGTCACGTCGAACGGGTTATCCAACCGTGTCTGCCGAGGGGAAGAAAAGAAAAAGAAAACTTCGGTGTTCATCTGGCTTGGAGCTGAGGGCTGACTCTGGTGCCCCAGACCTCGATGGTGACCCGGCGGGTACCAATCTCGAGGATGATATTGAGAGCTATGGTGGCACTAGAGTCGGTGGACATGTGTCTGATGAAGAGGAAGAAGTCCCCCTTTGGTTCGTAAGAATCGCCATAGAAAAACCAGCAACGATGTCCCAATTTAGGCTTTGTCAGGGTTGGTTAATCTTTAGAGGATGACAATGTCTGCCATTAATCATGCGCTAGAGGAGATTATCCCAGAAGGCCTTTTATTGGAACTTCCTGAAACTTGGGGTGCTAGCATCCGTGCAGAGGTCCCTAATGACATTCCCTCTGCTAGCAATCTTATCGGGCAAGAAATAACCTAGACAGTTTCCCTGCTTTTCGACCTTTGAGGACGGCCTGATCCGTGGATACATCTCGGTTCCTGCTATTACATGCAAGGGTTATCTGGCTCTCGAGGGTATGACTGAGGATAACTTAGCTCCCAAAGGCGTTGCTAAGGGTGACTTAGCCCCTGAGGATGTTGTTGAAGGTGACCCAGCCCCCGAGGGTGCTTCTGAGGGTGAGCCAGTCCCCGAGGGTCCCGAGCTTAGCTCTTCTTCGGCTGCTTCTATGAATGTTCATGTTGGATCACCACCAGTTTAGTCTGAGGAGCCAGCTGTGACAAGTCTTGATCTTCCTACTGCTCTTGTTGGCCTAGTCGCTTTAGAGGCCAGTGACCCGGGCATTTAGGATCCGTTGCACGCTATTGGAGCTGAGGTTCCGCTAGGTGTTGCCTTGGACACGAGCTCTAATCCTCCTCTGGGACTCGAGTCTGCTCTCGATATTGCCTCTGCTAGCGTCCCACCATTTGATGGCACCTCGGCACCTCCCGCTTTGGGATTTCCTTTGTTCCTTTCTAACCTTCAGGTGAGTTGATCCTTACCCTGCTTTACCTTTGTTGACAGAGGACTCCTTTGCTAATTCTTGTATTTGCAGAATGCTCTGAGCTCCATGTTGGCTCAGCTGAGGTCATGCGGTGCCACTGTCCCTGATCAGGTTCTATCCTTGCTGTAGTGGAGTCCTCTCCTGCTTCAAAAACAGATAGATGACCTGAAAGCCTTAAACATCGGTTAGTGGGTTGATAACTTTCTTTGGTGTTTGTTGCTCCCTTGTTTTACCCCCTATACCTTTTCCTCTTGCCCTCCTAGCTCTGACTCGATAGTGTTCCGACGTTGAGGAGAGGTGTGCTCAGAGTCAAGCCGATCTAAATCAGGTTTCTGCATTCCTGGTGCTCGACCCATGAACTCTTCCTTGAATGCTCGGCTTGATTCAGAGAAGAGAGCCCACGAGGTAAATTCTTTTGATTGTTCACAATACCTTTGTGTTGCGCTTTTGCTTGGATGTTTAGTATTCTTCTTGTCTGTAGGAGGAGATGTGAAGACTTCTTGATTCCCGAGACAGTCTGGACAAACTGTACCGTGATGCCAGTGGCTCCCTTACTACTTTGGAGAGGAGTCATCGTTTTACTATGTCGGAGCTTGACCACCATAGAGACGAGTTGAAGGTTTCTTAGAACAAAGTGTCACGGATTAATAGGTTACTGTCTTCAAGAGATTCTGTCATCAGAGAGCTGCGTGCTTCGAAGAAACTTGTTTCGCAGGAGTTGGAAATTGCTCGTCGCGACATCAAGGTCTTAGAGGATGATCGTGGTATTATGAAAGCACTGTGCGACAAATCAATGGACAAAGCTGTTCGTGCCGGCCGAATCCTGATGAAGAGGCCTGGTGTCATGGTGCTTGATGACATTGTTGCTGACGTGCTCGCTACGTTTGTTGGTACGAGTAAACCTTCTTTTGGTGATCCTGTTGGCAAGGTCCCTTGCGGGGACACTCCTGCACAGTAATTGTGTAGTGAAAACAAATTTTGATTCATTCGAACAAAAACACTTTTCATTGAGTTGGTATTTTTGTGAGATGGCGCACGATAGAGTCATGTATGTGTGAGAATGCCACATCGTCTTAAGGTGTTTCCAACTTAAGCCGATTACTCCGTTAGCAACATATAGTAATCACCCTAAGTTATGTAAGCGTGAGCATGTCACATCGACTTAAGACATTTCTGACTTAAGCCGATTGCTCCGTTAGTAGGGTATAGTAATCACCATAAGTTATGTAAATGTGAGCATGTCACACGAACTTAAGACGTTTGCGACTTAAGCCGATTGCTCTGTTAGCAGGGTATAGTAATCACCCTAAGTTATGTAAGCGTGAGTATGTCGCACTGACTTAAGGCGTTTTCGACTTAAGCCGATTGCTCCATTAGCAGGGTATAGTAATCACCCTAAGTTATGTAAGCGTTAATATGTCGCACTGACTTAAGGCGTTTTCGACTTAAGCCGATTGCTCCGTTAGTAGGGTATAGTAATCACCCTAAGTTATGTAAGCATGAGCATGTCATACCGACTTAAGACGTTTCCGACTTAAGCCGATTGCTCCGTTAGCAGGGTATAGTAATCACCCTAAGTTATGTAAGTGTGAGCATGTCGTACCGACTTAAGACGTTTCTGACTTAAGCCGATTGCTCCGTTAGCAGGGTATAGTAATCACCCTAAGTTATGTAGGCGTGGGCATGTCGCATCGACTTAAGGCGTTTCTGACTTAAGTTGATTGCTCCATTAGTAGGGTATAGTAATCACCCTATGTTATGTAAGTGTGAGCATGTTGTGTTGGTTTAAGTCATTTCCGACTTAAACTTCTTGCTAGTTGAGAGTTTCTATGCGAACGAACACATAAGCTTTATTGATAATGAAACCTTTTGTTTACAAAGTGCGGCTTGCTGACTGGAGTTTTGATGTAATGCTACGGGTAGAATGTCTTGAGGTGCTCAATATTCCACGAGTTTCCCACTTCGGTTCCGTCCATTTGGGTAAGTCGGTAGGATCCTAGCCGAGTGACCTCTGTAATGATGAATGGTCCTTCCGATGGAGGTGACAATTTGTGTCACCCTTCTCCCATCAGCACCCGGCGGAGCACTAGGTCCCCTATTACGAAGGATCAGTGCCGCACTGCCTTGTTGTGGTAGCGCCTCAGAGTTTGCTGGTACCTAGCCGATTGGATGACAACATTCAGACGTTCTTCCTCTAATATATCAACATCCTCCAGTCTGGTTGCTTCCGCTTTAGCTATACTTTCAAATGTTAGACTAGGTGCTCCAAATATCAAATCCACTGGCAACACTGCTTCTGATCCATATACCATGAAGAACAGAGTGTTTCCATGCAAGGCCTAGCTTGGTTGGGTTCGTAGGCTCCAAACTACTTACGATAGTTCTCTGATCCATTTCCCTGCAATCTTTTCGCTCTTATCGAACACTTTCTTCCTGAGTGCATCAAGTATCATCCCATTGGCTCTTTCTACTTGTCCGTTGGCTCTCGTGTGTGCTACCAACGCATACTTGATCAGGATGCTCCACTGTTCGCAAAAGTGGAAGAACTCTGAGCTAGTGAAATTAGATCCCAGGTCTGTGATGATGCTGTTGGGTATCCCAAATCTGAATATTATTTCCTAAATAAACTCCACTGCTTTTGCTGAACTTAAAGAGACAATTGGTTTGTACTCTATCCACTTTGTGAACTTGTCGATAGCGACGAGTATGTGAGTATACGCTCCTTGAGCTTTTTTGAATGTTTGATCATATCCAGCCCCAGCACGCAAAGGGCCATGTTACAAGAATAGTTTGCAAATGCTGGGAGGGCAAGTGTTGTTGCTTCGATAAGAACTAGCATGCTTCGCATTTCTAAACCAAATCTGCCGCATCATTCTTTGTTGTTGGCCAATAGAACCCGGACCTGAAGGTTTTCCCTACCAATGTTTTTGATGCTGCATGTATGCCACATTGCCCTGCGTGGATTTCATCCAGTAGCTGCCTTACTATAGCCAAATGAATACATTTCATGAGGACTCCTCCTGCACCTCTTCAATATAGCAGGCCCCCTATGATGGTATAGTGGGCCGACTGCCTTGCGATGCATTCTGCTGTAACCTTGTCATCTGGTTCTTCCTCGTTTTATGTACCTGATAATTGGCTCCCTCCAGTCGTTGGGATCTGTTTCTGCTTGGTCTATGGCATTGCATTCTTCAGCATGCTCTGTGGTGACAGTAGGTTGCTGTACTTCTTGGACAAAAATCCCAAGCGGAACCTGGGCCCGACTGGACCCAATTTTGACAATGCATCTCCTGCTGCATTGCGATCCCTTTCCACGTGGTGAAATTCTAAACCCTCGAATTTGTCTTCTAGCTTTCGCACCGCAACACATATTTGTTCATTGAGTCAATTGAGCAGTCCTAGTCCTTGTTACCTGGCTGATAACTACTAGAGAGTCGCCGTATACCATTAACCTTTTGATGCCTAGCGAAATGGCGATGCTTAGCCCATGAACTAAGGCTTCATACTCTGCGGCATTGTTGGAGGCTGGAAACAGGAGCTGAAGCACATACTTGAGTTGGTCACCTCCAGGGGCAATGAAAGGATCTCCGCTCCTGCCCCCTGTAATCTCAACAAACCGTCAAAGTACATTTTCCAGACTTCAGCAGCTTCTGGGTTTTCTGGGACTTGGTGCTTAGTCCATTCTGATATGAAATTGACTAGTGGTTGAGTTTTGATTGCAGCACGAGGTCGGAATTCTATGTCATGAGCTCCGAGTTCACATGCCCATTTGGCTGTCATTCCAACAACTTCCTTGTTGTGGAGTATATCTCCTATTGGGAATCCCGTAACTATTATGACTTTGTGGTCGTCAAAATAGTGCTAGAGTTTACGAGCAGTTAGAAGTACTGCATATAATAGCTTCTGAACTTGAGGGTACCCTATCTTCGAAGGACCAAGGACTTCGCTGATAAAGTAAACAAGATGATGTACTGGATACGCACACCCTTCTTCTACCCGCTCGACTACCAACGCAGTGCTTACCATGTGAGTCGTGCAGGAGATATATAGCAGTATGTCCTCGGCTGGCTGATTGGATGTAGCTCGGTGCGGTGGCTTGAGTACTGGTGGTGTAGTCAGAAGCTTCTTTAGTGCTTCTAGGGCATCTTGAGCTTCTGTGGTCCACTAGAATTTATCCACCTTCTTGAGCAATTTATAGAATGGCATTCCTCTTTCACCAAGCCTTGAAATGAAATGACTTAGCGCTGCCATGCACCCAGTGAGCCTCTGTACTTTCTTCTGTGATCGTGGTGGCTCCATTCTCATTATGGCTTCAATTTTTTCTGGGTTTGCCTCTATTCCTTGATGGCTGACGATAAACCCAAGTAGCTTTCTAGCCGGTACTTCGAACACGCATTTTTCTGGGTTCAGCTTCCATTGGTAGCGCCTCAAGCTGTTAAAGACCTACTGCACATCCTCGATGAAGCTATCTAGGTTTTCAGTTTTGATTACTACGTCATCAACATAGGCTTGCACTCGCTTGCCCCAGTGGTCGGCTAAGCGTTTTTAGATAGCCCTTGGGTAAGTTGCTCCATTGTTTTTGAGGCTGAATGACATGGAGGTATAGCAGAAAGCCCCAAAAGGTGTGATGAATGCAGTCTTTTCTTCATCTTCCTTTGCTAGACTGATTTGGTTATATCTGGAGTAGCGATCCAGGAAAGAGAGCATAGAGTAGCCAGCGGTGGAATCGACTACCTGATCTATCCTAGGGAGTCCAAAAGGATCTTTCGGGCAGTGCTTGTTGAGATCGGTATAGTCAACGCACATGTGCCAATCAACTTTATTCTTTTTTATTAAAAGAACAGGATTTGCTAGCCATTCAGGATGTAGTGCTTCTCTAATAAAACCTGTCGATACCAGGTGAGCTAATTCCGTCTGAATGGCCTCTCTTTTGTCGGGCGTGAAACAACGTAGCTTCTACCGGATCGGTCTTGCCTAAGGGTACACTTCGAGTTTGTGCTCGACCAGCTCTATCAGGACTTCCGGCATGTCCACAGGTTGCCATGCAAACAAGTCCCGATTGTCTTGTAGGAATTGGACGAGCGCGCTTTCCTATTTGTCGTCGAGGCTAGAACTGATGATCGCGGTCTTGCGTTCATCAGAGAATCCGATGTTGATTCTTTTAGTTTCTTCGGTCGGCCGCATAGAGGTCACGGCCGGGTCTTCATTCGAAGGGATTGTAAAATCTTCTTCCACTGGCTTGCCATCAACCTGTGCGGGAAGGGCTACCGAGGGCCTGACACTGAGAGTCATCTGAATGGCACCTTGGAAGCATTCTGCGGTGCCTTGGAAGTCAGTGCGCATGGTGATGATCCCTTGAGGTCCTAGCATTTTGAGTATCATATACGGGTAGTGCGGGATGGCCATGAATTTCGCCAACTCCGGTCTCCTAATAATGGTGTTGTACCCGTAGTCGAAACACGCCACCTCAAACCTCAGGAACTTAGTTCGGTAGTTCTCTGGGGTTCCAAAGGTGACAAACTTGTAGATGTGTCCTAGTGAGTACTCTCCTTTAGTTGGCATGATGCCAAAGAAAGGAGTATCCGACTCAGTGAGAGACTCTATGGCGACCCAGGGCCTGAAGCGTTCGGGGAAAGGTGACATTGATGCTGCTGCCACCATCCACTAGTAACTTCTTAACCCGGCTTTCCCAGATTATAGGGTCGACGAGTAGTGGGAATTTGCCGGGGTGATCGAAGTTAAGCCACTGATCAGTTCGGCTAAAGGATATTGTGTGCTTCGACCATTGGTAAGGAGCCGAAGCACTGTTTGTGGCCACTAGAACTTGCTGATCATTAAGTTTTTGTTGCCTTTTGCTTTCTTGTGCCTCGTGGCCTTCGAATATAACATTGACCTCCCTGTCAATGCACAGGAAAGCTCCACCTCTATCCCCTTCCTGCCGCTGAGGCTGCCTAGGCTCATTAGGCTCTCCTCGAGGCGAGAGAGGCGGTAGCGGCTAGAATGGTCTGCTTGCCCAACAGAGTTTTTGAAATCCTTGTAATTTCATAGGGTGTGCTGCATGTCCTTGTGGTATGGGCACTGGGAGTCAAGGATCTCATCCAGTGTCCTTACCCCTCCATGTGGTGCACCACAGGCTCGAGCGGCAGGTGGCCCAACGGTGTGTACCTCCTCTCGGGGTCTCTTCTCCCAGCATTTGTCTAGTTGCTAGTTCATGTCCCTTCGCGGTGCTGGTGCTATGGGCTTTGCACCTCCAATGAGGTCTTGAGCCCGCTCATCCGCGGTGATGTCGATGTCCGCCTCCCTGAACAGTTGTTCAGAGGTGGCGGGTGCTTTTTGAAGTATGGCTCAGACGAAAGCCGAATCGTTGGATCCCTGATAGAAGTCTTCGATCACAGCCACCTCATCAACCTTAGGGATATGGTTCCTCATTGTTTGAAATCTTCTGAGGAACGAACGAAGAGTTTCATCATTCTGTCGCCTAATGGATTTGAGGTCCCACGGTTGCGCCCGTTTATCGGAGAGGGACTGAAAGTTCATGATAAACCGGCGACTAAAATCTCCCCAATCATCGATGCAGTGCCAGGGCAGATGCTGGAGCCATTGTAGTGCGTCCTGCCCAAGAATGATGGGCAAGTACGTTGTCATGACGTCCTCCATTGCCCCAGCATCCCGGGCGACGGTCATGTAGACGGCCAACCAACCCCTCGGGTCCTACTTGGGTTCATATTTGTCGATGTTGGGAACTTTGAAATTAGGAGGCCATTGGATGGCCCAGAGGCAAGGGGTGAGTGCAGAGACCCCGCACGTATCCTCTTGTCGATGATCATGCCATCGATCCCGGGGAGGGGAGCGAGTATTAGGTCACCTCAACTGTCCCCGGACTGGACTGTTAGTAGAGGCTGTTTCTGACCCGATCCGGGTTGCGCAACTGTGTGCCGGTACACCATGATCTTGGTCATATTCCTCCCGGCGCCTTATTTCATTTTCGTGTCGACAATCGTGCGAAGCACTGATGTTGCTCCGTGTATCCCGACGGCTGTTGATGGCGTGACACAGATCGTTTGGTGGGTGGGCGAGAGGTAGAAAATGATTTGCTACTTGAGTAAGCACCGGCCGATAGCCTTCCTCGTCTAGGGTTCGCGGGAGGCCATCAGCTATCTGCGCTAGGACCCCTCCAACTTCGCTTAGCATGTTTAATGCTCAGGCAAAGTCCGGGTATAGGTTTCGGGCGAGGAGCGGAGTCTCCCGTCGGAGCCTAGCATCTTGTTCAGCTAGCTCCCACTCGCGTTCCTGAGCTTGACGGCGGTCACGGAGGCAGGAGTTGCGTCGTTCTTGATGTGTTATTTCATCGAGGGTCTCCCCCATCTCTAAGGCTTCGTCCCAAGAGACGAGTTATGCTGGGTCCCATTCTTCGGCTTTATGATGTTGCCGCACGTTTCGACGCTTGTTTCTCCGTCGCCGAGAATCGCGCTAGGGAGGTTCCTCCCCCAGCACGGTGGCTTCATCATCAGACATGGGCGATGACTCTAGTCTCCCCTGAATGAAGAGGATGTTGGGGAAGAAAGGAGCTAGTGCAGCGTTGTGCTTCTTCTCATCCTCCTTTGAGGGTGGAGGTGTCGGGGTGATTGCCCGTTGTGCTTTCCCTCCTCGGCATGGAATATCCATTTCCCTTTGCCGGGTGATCCACGTCCAATCCTTAGTAGGCGAGGTGGACAACAGAGTTCGTCGGGTTGGGGAGGCCGTGGTTTATTGGCCTTCTATCCTCTGGGACTTCCAGGCCCAAACTTACGCGAGACCATGCCCTATCACGCTGTTAGCGGGGGCACGGCTCACGGTTTCACTGCAGCTCCCTATGGCGTTCCCGAGGAGGATTTCTTCTTGGGTGGAGTTGCTATGTGGTGCAGAGTTCCCTCTACATCCGCTACGCATGAGATGGTCCCGAAACAAAAAAACAGCTCTTGGGCTGAAGGTGATCTTGCTCTTGAAGATGATGGCCATGGAGTTAGCGTTGATCGATGACACGCCCCTACCTGGTGCGCCAACTGTCAGTGTTTTATGTCCGACCGCACACCTGGGGGTGCCCTCGTGGTGCTATTTGGTAGGATGGTGTCGAAGATCGTAACTCGATGGTTCATGCTTGGGCACGAGAGAGAGAGAGGGAGACAAGTAGGTTTTAGTGGGTTCGGGCCGCTTTGAAGAGCGTAATGTCCTACTTCCTGGGGTGGCTTTGTATGTGAGTGGTGTTACAGGTGGTGTCTACCGAGTTGTGGGATGCTAATGATATGAAAATGGAGGGGATCCCCCTTGGCCTTATATACACGACTGTAGGGTGCTTCCCCATACATGTTAATCATATTTTTCTTGCTTATCTTCTAATTAATAGCAAACAACCATCACTATCCCGAGGAAAACCCAGTGCCTCCACTCCGAGCTATCTCCGGCTTTTGAGGATGTCAGGCGCAGGAAAAACGAACGGCCTCAACTCGATCACACCCAAACCACGACTAGCTCGAGCGTGGGACCATCGCGCTCCTGGGTCGGCCTGCTTCCACTGTTCCCATTTACCTGACCCACAGTGGGATGTCATAGAGGGTCGACTGCCATGTGGCCCCGGGTGAAGTTTTCGCCCCTGAGTGGACCCGAGGGATATCTGTCCCCCACATCAACGTTGCTGCCTCACCGTGGATCTCTGACCTCTGATGCACCCATTGCAGTTTGGCCCTCGCCACTACATTCCCTATACCCTCCCCAACCTCCCTAGGCCACCTCTATCGCCCTAGGACCCCCGGAATCCCCGCTTCCTTCGTCTCTGGTGAGTACCCCACCACGGTCACGGTCACCGCCGCCTTGGGTGGCTGTGGGAGAACGCTGGAGCCGGCCGCCTCGATCCTCGTCATTCACCACAGATGCAACGGTCCGATTTAATTAACCCAAGCCTAATCCTAATCGTCTGCCCAAGATCTAATGGCCTAGCGCCTACACCCACATCCCTGTCTCTTGGCCCCGCCCATTAGCCGCCCAAGCCCCATGCCGCCCCTCAGCCAAGGTGAGAATCCATTAGCCGTCCGAGCCTCGTGCCGTGTCCTCGGCCGAGGCTAGAATTCATCAGCCGTCCGAGCCCCGCGCCACGCCATTGATCGAAGCGAGAATCCCCATCATCTAACCCCATCTCCCTTTCTTCTTTATGCCCGGTGTGGCCATGGCTCCCGCCTTCTGTGCGGTTGTGCCCGTCCTCGGCATGGCAGTGCCCCACCCTCGGCACAGCCAGCCCTCGTGCTCCAGTGCGGCCGAGCTGCCTAGCTTGATCTCACCGACACGCCTGTAGCCTTAGTTAATGAACATAGGAAACTCCTTAGCTATGGTTACTTATGTTGAACATGTGATTACTCTGTTGCATATGTTTGGTGTATTGTTCATTTGGTATTACCTAAGTGTATTCAATGAATGATTGTTTCACGTAGACAACGAGTAGTCTGTGTTTCTCGAGGGAGTTGCAGGAGAAGTCCCTAAGCAAAACCATGGTGAAGGCAAGTGTCCTCTGACATACTTATGTCCTATTCACATGATGATTCATTTCCACGCATTACCTAAATAAAACCTAAGGATTGACTTGCTTTCTATTCACCTTGTCCTTGATTACCTTTTGGGTTATTATGGTAGCATTATGCTTGTGCTCTACTTTAATCAATGAACATGATGAGACACATCTATGATACAATGATTTCATTTGCATATGATGATGAACTTGTGGCACTAAAGGGGACTCGGGCCGTTTCCCGAGTACCTCTCCGTAAGGACCTGTTCGTTGAGAGACCACATGAGAAAACAGTGCAGCCATGAGGGTGGTATGGGACACCCTTAGCTAATTAATTACAGGAGCTAGAGGCGTAGTTTCTTCATTGTCATGCCGTCAATGGGGTCCGCGACACAGTACTATCTCTACCAAGGCTAGGTGCCGAGGTTCTTTCATTTTGCTGTTTGTTAGTCACCCCTGCGGGGGGGGGGGGGGGGGGGGGGGGGAGGGAGTACTGTGTTTATCAAACCCGGAAAATCCTAACGGGCGGCTATGACCTCTAGTGAATCTTTGTAAAGGCTATGTAGTGAAACCTTACCAACTCATCTTGGTAGTGTTTAAGGGTCTCAACAACCCGAGGCAAAAGGGATCATGGCTCATTGGTAAAGTGCGCGACCTCTGTAGAAGGTTAGAAAACGGTATATCAGTTGTGCTCATGGTTAAGTGCATCCTTGGGATCCTCTTTGATTAGAGATACTCTAGATAACTTTATGATGATGATTTAATGACGATGGCTATACTTATGGTTTCTGGTATTTTCCTCTCTAAGGAGGTGCATTTTGGGATAACAACTTGGGTTCTATGATAAAAGTTGGCTTCTACTAATAATAAATACCTAACAAACTAAAAGCAACTGCTTTGAACCTAACCCCACATATAGTTAGTCCACTTTAGCTAAAAGGGACATTTGTGGAGTACGTTGATGTGTACTCACCCTTACTTAAACACAAAACACTAGGTTGTCCACATTGCAACCACTGCTCAGGAGAAGATGAAGGCAACACAAAGGACTTTCAGGAGTTTTAGGACTTCGAGGAGTTCTAGACTAGATTAGTGGCAACCCCTAGTCAGCTGCCTGTGAAGGCCTTATCTTTACTACATTTCGCTTTAGCACTTTGATTACTCGTTAAGTTGATGACTATGTGGATGTCTCTGACATTGTGATGTAATAAACTAATACTTCTTTATGTTATTATTCGAGCACTGTGCGATGATGTTAATATATGTAATCGCTGTGTACGTGAATTTCTGATCCTGGCACGTACATGGTTCGCATTCGGTTTGCCTTCTGAAACCGGGTGTGACATCTAGGTTAGGGACCAAGCCCTAGCTTGGCCAAGTCCAAGGGTCTGTACTGGCTAGGGTCCATGACAAAGAATCCTTGAATATTCCTTAGAACGACCCTAGAGCGATATGACCTTGCTGCCACATGTGGTATGATCAGGACGACCACTTTGTATAGCGTGGACAAGATAAGGCTTTTCTCTATTGCATTAAATGCTACAGATGATGTCATAGTTAATAAAGCATACAAACACCATACCTAAGGGAACATGCATACCCACAACCATTGTATAGTGTGTGTTGCTATCACTGTAGCCATGTTTGAACGTGCAGGCATACCCTTAAGCATTATGAAGTACAGATGGCTACATTGTTTATCAACTATGATGTACTCAATAGCATGTACTCTAGTATCTGTAAATATGAACATACATATCTCTCCCACTACATGAAGACATGCTCAATACTGTGGCACCACCAAGGCATTCACTCCATAAGGCTCCATGTATATGACAAGATAGAAGTAGTTGAACCTATGTTGGGTAGAGCCCACCATCCAACATGCATATAACTTTCCCCTCCCTTATAATACAAAAGAGAGGAGTAGAGCAATGTAGAAAGAGTTTAGAAGCAAAATTTAAGGCAAGGTCGTGGCTCCAAATGGTTCCACAAAGTGAGACATTTATGATTTAGATTCTCACTAAAACCAAAAGAGAGGGAGGGGCTAGTCAGTCATTTGGCTCAAACAACATTTGAGTGTATAATCTTCTCCACCGCTTCCATCAATTCATCTAACACAAATAGGATGTACGTAGGGTATTACACTTTTATGGCTCGATCCTCCAATAACCTTGCCTTGATCTAGCGAACCACCCGCCTACACCCCTCGTCCTTCTCCTAAATGTATGATTTTATCTGGTACCTTGGTATCGCAATACGCCGAGTACCCATTGGTGCAACTATGCAAGCAAGGTATAAGAATAGATATGAGAAGGCCTTTTAAAAATTACATAGGGAGATGTTAGGGGTTATTTTGAAAAATAACTTTTTTTAAAAAATATTCTCTCATCTTCGCCATCCTTGTCTACTATATAAATCACTAGTTTCTATGGCTCCACGGTTATCGCGTGTCACCGTTCTTCTTCACAATTTACCCAAAAATAAGATAAAATTGTGTACAAGTGAGGGTTCGGACCTTGGTCGTTAGCTCCAAATTCGCGGGCACACCTAACCGACATAATACATATTTTTTGTGTTTTATTAAAATATAGTCTATGCACGTGATGTATAGAAACCTTACAGGAGTATTTGACTAGAGTATATGTATTAGTTGCACGGTTATGCCTATATTTCCCTGGGAAATATGGAAATGAGATCTAGAACATATATACATGGCTGCTGGTGTCACTACCGGAATCCGAGGCTTTGCCGAGTGTTGGCCTCTTTGCCGAGTGCCTTTTGTCGGGCACTCGGCAAAGACTTCTTTGCAGAGTGCCGCGCTCGGTAAAGCTAGGCACTCGGTAAACCGTGCTTTGCCGAGGGCTGAACACTCGGCACAGAACGACACTCGGCAAAGACAACTTTGCCGAGTGTTAAACACTCGGCAAAGGGGGCTCTCGGCAAATGGCCGTCAGCGGCCGTCCCAAAGCTGACGGCCGTCAGTCTTTGCCGAGTGCCAGCCGTTGGCTCTCGGCAAAGAGGCTCTGTACCGAGTGCCACATAGTAGGCACTCGGCAAAGCATACTTTGCCGAGTGTCATCTCTGGACACTCGGCAAAGTATATTTTTATTTTTTTTTTATTTTGTCTATCAAAATTTTTGTGGTATGTTCCTACACTATGTAGACCTACATGTATCATTTGTGGACAATTTTAACAGAGCTTTCAATCGTTAGTAGATTTAGTTCGTTTATTTGAATTTCTTCGGAAAATTTAGATTTGAACTGTAGGTCACTCGAAACTTGGAAAACCGTGCATGCAAAAATGATATTCATGTTACTTAGCATAAGTTACGACCGATTCAAGGAGTGGACCGGAAACTTCGAGCAACATGCTCACTAAACATGGCCGTGAACTTGCCATACACATGTTTAAAAATTGTATAAAACACAAACAAAGTCAGAAAATCCTGAAACTTGTCCACGTGTCATGATATCATATGTACAGGCTGCGATAAAAAATTGAAAAAATTTCGAGAAAACTATGACGTGCTATGTGTACAAACCTAAGAGATCCACATTGAAACTCTATGATTTCATGTGTAGTTCTCTTAGGTTTCTACACATAGTGTCTCACAACTTTGTCCAAACATTCTCAATTTTTTATCACAACCTGTACATATGATATCATGACACGTGGCCAAGTTTCATGATTTTCTGACTTTGTTTGTGTTTTATACAATTTTTAAACATGTGGATGGCAAGTTCATGACCATGTTTAGTGAGCATGTTGCTCGAAGTTTCCGGTCCGCTCATGGAATCGGTCGTAACTTATGCTAAATAGGACAGATATCATTTTTGCATGCACGATTTCCCAAGTTTCGAGTGACCTGCAGTTCAAATATGAATTTTCCGAAGAAATTCAAATAAACGAACTAAATCTAATAGTTATAAAAAACACTTTTATAATTGTACCAAAATGGTACTTGTAGGTCTACATAGTGTAGGAACACACAACAAAAAGTTTGGTTGCCAAAAATAAAAAAAATAAAATATACTTTGCCGAGTGCTGGCAAGATAGCACTCGGCAAAGACGGCGTTGCTGAGTGCCTGTCCTTGAGCACTCGGCAAAGTTTGTACAACACATCTTTGCCGAGTGCTCTACAGCTAGCACTCGGCAAAGACGTCTTTGCCGAGTGCCTGTCCTTGAGCACTCGGCAAAGTTTGTACAACACATCTTTGCCGAGTGCTCTGCGATCCGGCACTCGGCAAAGGCGTCTTTGCCGAGTGCCCGCGATCCGGCACTCGGTAAAGGCGTCTTTGCCGAGTGCCCCCGATCCGGCACTCGGCAAAGTTTATTTTTAAATTTTAAAAAAATCTTTGCCGAGTGCCGGATCGCGGGCACTCGGCAAAGAATGTAATTTAACCGCTCGACGGGCTCTCTTCTCTCTTTCTCTCCTTTCATCTCCTCTCTTCAACTCGCCCGGCGCCGCCGCTCCCACCGCCGCCCGACACCGCCGCCCGCCCCACGCCCGCCCGCGACCGCCGCCGCCCCTCGCCGCAGCTCCCACCGCCGCCCGCCCCTCCGCCGCCCGCGAACGCCGCCCGCCCCTCGCCGCCGCCCCTCACCCGCCCCTCGCCGCCCGCGAACGCCGCCCGCTCCCACCGCCCGCCCCGAGAGAGTTCGACGCCGGCGCCGCCCGGCCTCCCCACGCGCCGTTACGGTCGTCGCGCCGCCGTGCCCCGCCACCGTCGGCCTCCCCACCGCCGTGCCCCGCCACCGTCGTCGCGCCGCCGCCATCGCCGACCCGTACATTAGTGAGTATAATAAGTTTAATTAGTTTAGTATGTATTTATTGAGTTTATAGTATATGTGTTTAGTGGATTTAGTGATTTCCGTGAGTTTAATTAGTTTAGTATGTGTGTTTAGAGAGTTTATACTATTTGTGTTAATTTGGCATAATGTGATGATGGATATGGATGCCGTTGAAATATGTGTGATGGTGGATATGGATGCCACTTAGATGTGACTTGCATTCATCGTGTCGTTTGTATATGTGTGTGTCAGCCATCGTGCTGTTAGATCTATTTGCAGGTTTTGGAAATCTCCCCGTACAGGGGAAGTGCTGCCGATTTTTTTTGACCACCTCGTTTATTTTTTACAGAGAAGATACTTGTCTTCCTAGCCACTGCGGGTCTGCCTGCACCGCGTCGCGTCGCCACTGCACCGACCCGCCACAGCCCCACTAGCCTGACTCCACCGCCACCCTAGGTATAACCTCTATTTCCGCATCATGGTCGTAGATCACGTAACCCAGTTAGGCGTCTCCCGTTCGAAAGAGATACGGTGTAGATATGCAGATCTTTGCATATCTACAAATGTATCAGTTTCGAATTGTCCACGTTTTTTGGACAGCCCGCGGTTGCGTAGATGGTGTTAGTTTCCATGCTCTACTCCGGTCCGAGAAAGAGTTTCGGCGTCACCTCCCTGTTGTTCTCCGGACAGTACACTCTCCCTGCCAGGACGTGTATCCGGAGAACAGCGGGGAGGTGCTGCCGAAATTCTATCTCGGATCGGAGTAGAGCATGGAAACTAACTCCATCTACGCAACCGCGGGTGGGATTAGGACCTATCCTCACCTATTAGAAGGTAGGAACGTAGTGTACATGCATTACATGTCTATATTAAACTATACTCGGTTATATATGTTAGAGGATGGAGGACCGTGAGTGGATGTACACGGGCCGCGTTCGACGTAATGATGTCACCCCAGAATGGATTAGGAAGACCGATGCTTTCGTGGAACGGGCATATGGCGAAGCTGCTAAAGGAGCTAGCCTAGTCCCTTGTCCGTGCAGCAAATGTGACAACCGGAAAAGAAAACCAAAGAAGGCCATGGTAGAACATATTTGGAAGAATGGATTTACGCCGGACTATACTCGGTGGATCTTCCATGGTGAAGCGCATCGCACGAGAGAGGAGGTGGTGAGACAACGCGTCGAGGATTACGATGCTGATGCCGGGGTAGCAGACATGTTGAACGACTATCACGAGGCACAGTTCGCCGAAGGACGTACGGAGGACGAGCCAGAGGCGACCGCAAAGGCATTCTACGACATGTTTGACGCGGCACAGAAACCCCTTCACGGCAAGACAAAGGTTTCTCAACTGGATGCCATTGGGCGTATAATGGCGTTCAAGTCGCAGTATAGCATGAGTCGAGACGCCTTCGATGGTTTGTTGACAGTTATTGGCAGCCTGCTTCCGGAGGATCACGTTCTGCCAAAGAGCATGTACGAGGCACAGAAACTCCTTCGTGCACTCAAGATGACGTATGAGCAGATACATGCTTGTCCGAAGGGCTGCGTCCTATTTAGGAAAGAACACACTGAGGCAAAGTACTGTCCGAAGTGTAAATCGTCTAGGTTCATGGAGGTAGACTCTGGTGATGGACAGAAGAGGCAGCTCGACATCCCCGTGACAATCCTACGCCACCTTCCGTTCATACCGAGGATCCAGCGTCTATACATGACAGAGGAATGCACGAAACAGATGACATGGCACAAAAAAGGCAAACGATACAATCCTGACAAGATGGTTCACGCATCCGATGGTGAAGCATGGACCCACTTTGATGCCATTCACCATGAGAAAGCCAAAGAGGCTCGACATGTTCGTGTTGCGCTGGCCACAGATGGGTTCAATCCCTATGGAATGACCGCTGCCCCATACACATGTTGGCCCGTGTTCGTTATCCCCATCAATCTCCCCCCGGCGTATGCTTTCAAAGACAGAACATATTCGTGTCGTTGATAATTCCTGGACACCCGGGGAATAAAATGGGCGTGTACATGGAGCCTTTGATTGATGAATTGGTCCGTGCTTGGGAGGAAGGGGTATGGACGTACGACCGAGCTACGAAGACAAACTTCAAAATGCATGTTTGGTACCAGTACTCCATGCATGACTTTCCGGCGTATGGGCTATTTTGCGCCTGGTGTGTTCACGGTAAGTTCCCATGCCCAGTTTGCAAGGAAGCTCTTAGGTTCATTTGGTTGAAGAAGGGTGGCAAATATTCTTCATTCGATAAACATCGACAATTTCTCCCTCCTGACCATGCATTCCGACTAGACATCAAGAACTTTACGAAAGGTGTCATGGTGACAGACCGCCCACCTGCAATGATGACTGGTGCCGAAGTTCGCGAACAGATAGATGGTCTCGTGGCCAACCCAGAAGGTGGTTTTGTGGGATATGGTGAGCAACATATGTGGACACATAAGTCGGGCTTGACTCGGCTCCCCTATTATGATGACCTGCTCCTTCCACACAACATTGACGTGATGCACACTGAAAAGAATGTCGCTGAGGCACTTTGGGCAACAATTATGGAGATTCCTGATAAGTCAAAGGATAACGTAAAGGCAAGAGTGGATCTGGCAGAGTTATGTGATAGACCAAACCAAGAGATGAAGCCGCCTAGTGGTGGTAAGACATGGAGAAGGCCTAAGGCCGATTTCGTCCTGAGCAGGGCCCAGAGGAAGGAAGTACTACAGTGGATCAAGATGTTAATGTTCCCTGATGGGTATGCAGCTAACCTTAGTAGGGGGGTGAACTTATCTACTCTGCGAGTCTTAGGGATGAAGAGTCATGACTTCCACATATGGATTGAACGAATTCTTCCGGCGATGGTTCGAGGCTATGTCCCTGAGCATGTCTGGCTAGCGCTTGCAGAGTTGAGCTATTTCTTCCGCCAGCTTTGTGCAAAAGAGTTAGCTCGGACCATGATTGCAGACTTGGAAAGGATGGCACCCGTGTTACTGTGTAAGCTGGAGAAGATCTTTCCACCCGGCTTCTTCAATCCGATGCAGCATTTGATTATTCATCTCCCGTATGAGGCACGAATGGGGGGGCCCGTGCAGGGACGTTGGTGCTATCCAATCGAGAGATGTCTAAAGAGTATCCAAAAGAAATGTAGAAATAAATGCAAAATCGAGGCTTCCATTGCAGAGGCATACATACTGGAGGAGGTGTCAAACTTCACAACAACTTACTATGGTGACAAACTGCCGAGCGTGCATAATCCACCCCCTCGTTACAATGATGGTGGCAATGAATCGAACCTCAGCATTTTTCGAGGGCAACTCGGAAGCGCGAGTGGTTCGACCACCAAGACCCTGAGACATGAAGAGTGGCGCCATATCATGCTATATGTATTGACCAACCTTGAAGAGGTGACGCCATACATGGAGCAATTTCTTCATGAATTCTGGCGTCGATCAAGGGACCCAACTCCACAGGAATATGATACCCTTCTTAGAAAGGGTGCGGGAAATGGATTGCCCGATTTCATTTCCTGGTTTAAACATAAGGTACGTGCTTAGTTTGTTATTCCAAGTTGCTCTTACGTGCGAATAATATAACAATCTAGCGTGTTTGAACTTGCAGGGCCAAAGAGAGCCGTCTATGAGTGCCGAGTTGAGACAAGTAGCCAATGGCTTTGCCTATAGGGTCAGGAAATTTTCTGGGTATGACGTTAATGGATACCGTTTTCGCACAACAAGCTACGACCAAAGTCGGCCCAATCGAAAAACCACGTGTTCTGGAGTCTTTACGCCCGGGCTTGACGAGGTCGAGTATTATGGAAGAATTGAAGAAATATATGAACTCAATTTTTATGGTTCCAAACCTCTTACTCCAGTGATATTCAAATGTCATTGGTTTGACCCTGAAGTTACGAGACGGACACATTCTAATCTTGGGATAGTCGAAATTCGACAGGATTCCACCTTAACAGGAGACGATGTCTATATTGTGGCCCAACAGGCCACACAAGTGTATTATCTTCCATATGCGTGCCAAACGAAACAACATCTTAAGGGTTGGGATGTTGTGTATAAGGTATCACCGCACGCTAAATTACCTGTTCCAAACGATGAAGATTATAACTTAGACCCGGACACATATGACGGAGAGTTCTTCCAAGAAGATGGGCTCGAAGGGCAATTTGAGATAGACTTAACCGAAGCGATCGGAATGGAAGTAGATATTGAAATGGTTGTTGATGACGAGGATGATGAGGTGCAAAATGAGAATGACTTAGAAATACTTGAAGGCAATGCCAATGACGAAATTGCGCCTTCAGATGATGTTGACTATGAAATGGTTGATAGTGATGATGACACTTATGATCCGGCTAACCCGGACACATATGAAGATTATTTTTAATCGATGTAATGCTATATTTCATTTATTTTGCATATGTTTCTAAATACATATTTTTTTATCTGTGCTTAATTGTTTACTCTTAATTGCAGGTTGTTGGACAAAGATGGTGGGCGGTGGGACGAGGACGAGGAGGGGGAGGGGGAGGGGGAGGAGGAGCACCCGTAGGACGGAGGAGGAGGCGCAGCAGGACGACGCCGTACAGCAGCAGGTGGAGCAGCAAGCCGCTGTCGATGCGGCACAACAGGACGACGACGATGCGGCGCAGCAGGACGACGACGACGACGCCGCCGCTCAGCAGGACGTCTCAGGTTCGAGGAGTATCTACCTGCGAGGTCCCGCGAGCCTACCTAAGCGACCCATACTTCGTGACAGACGTCCGCTGATACGACCCGATGGAGAGAGGTAGGTAACTTTAGATGTTGTTGCTGCTTTTTCATATTATATGTTCAAATTAATAATAGAAACTAATACTTCATCTTAATCACTTCGACAGGTCTTGGATGGTTTTGGAGACTGCAGGGGGTCACGGCCGCAACCCCAATGGCATCCTCGGCCTTCTATGCCGGGAACACTTCCCTGGACTTGTCGAGTACGCCGG
Source organism: Zea luxurians (assembly GCA_029449295.1). NCBI lineage: Eukaryota > Viridiplantae > Streptophyta > Magnoliopsida > Poales > Poaceae > Zea > Zea luxurians. The sequence goes on from JAOPSE010000042.1 coordinate 20,945,029, forward strand.
AGTGACGAGCCCACCATACACCTTCGACCACTACGCCGTCGCCCCCGATGCAGTAGATCGGGACGGCAGACAATTCAACAACAAGGCGGAGCGGGTGAAGCAAGAGCTGTGGGTAAGTCTTCCTCGCACTATATTGTTTAATAAGTCGCATTTGTTGCATATTCTTGAAATAATGTATGGATACATCGTCTTTGTATGTAGGATTTCTTCAGGTGCGATGCTGGATACGAGGCCAGGGCGGATGTGGTGTCTACGACGTGCTGTAAGAAGCTCGTCGTGGACATGCACTACGAGGCGCGCATCCAGGCCATCGTCACTTACCACGGCTCCGTCCTTGGGGAGAAGGTGAACAAGAAGGACGCCCGAACCATGTCATTGACTGCGGACCAGTACTTGCAGGTAAATACAAAACTTTATTATTGGTACTAAATATGCTTATTCTTATCTTCTGATATGCGGTGTACTTATATTTTTTTAGATGATTCCTCATTGGTGCGCCGCGCATCCTGAGTGCTGGGAGAAGATGGTGCAGAGGTGGTGCTCGGCTGAGTGGGACGAGGCGCACAACGCTAGCCGGGAACAGCGTTTGCTGATGCAAGGTCCCTCCCACCATCAAGGCAGCCGCAGCCTGGGCAAATACGCGGAAGCATGGGTACGCGCTCTTTTTTATTTAGGTATATAACTTTCGGTTAGACATGATTTCTAACCATATCGTTGGTTTTCTCGCAGTCGGCGGCACATGGTGGCGCGCCTTGCTCCACGTTCTCGGCATATGCCATGGCCCACAAGGGGAAGGCGACGTCCGACGTCACCTACAACCCGGATGACGGGCCCGAGGCGTACACCAACCCCGCCATCCACAGCCGACTCAGTGAGTACACCGCCATGGCCAAGGAGGTCCATGGGCCAGATTACGATCCGAGGACCGAGGACATCGACGGAGATGTCCTCATGAGGGTCGGAGGAGGCAAGAGGCATGGGCGGTACTGGATTGCCGACGGGGCAATCGACTCGTCCTCCACTCCCACTCTCTCTCAGGTGCGAGCAAGGAGCACGAGCGCGAGCCCAGCCATACGACCTCGGCAGGACACCTCACAGCATCGTATCCAGCAACTCCAGGTTATTCCTTATCTATTCATCGTTCATTGATTTTTATATATCTTCTCTTTGCATTATCGTAACATTAGGGCGAAATATTACAGACTCAGCTAGATGATGAGAGGAGGCAACGTGAGGAGCTGGAGAAGAGGATGGCGGAGATGTTCGCGTACATGCAGAGCCTTGGCGCCGCACAGGGTCATGCTCCACCACCTCCGTTGTTCCCTGCAGCTGACCCTACAGAGTTCACTACTCCTGTGAGTATCAAAATTTTAGTACTGTATGATATTTATTCATATGTTCTCACACATACAATCTCTTCTCTATGCAGGGTCAATCGGCGGCGTCGAACAACCCTCATGCTTCGTCCAGCCCTTCGCCGAACCAGTCCAGATGCCCACCTCGTTGATGATTTGTTTTGTGATGATCCAGACTTACCTTTATGAGTGTTGGTGATGTTATTTACACTTTATCTTGTGAGATACTTGGTGATGTTAGTGATGATGCAGACTTGTATCTGTTTTGTGATGATCCTGACTTTAGTGAGACTTGTGATCTGTTTTGTGAGACTTTAGTGAGACTTTGTGATATATATGGTGTTGATGATAAATGTGTTCATTCTGTGATGTGCTTGATATATAATGTGATGTGAATGATATATATCTTTTGTTTGTTTGGATGGAACAACAAAAGCAAATAAAAAAGGGACATCCTGGTCACTTTGCCGAGTGTAACACTCGGCAAAGGGTTGCTTTGCCGAGTGCTATGACCATGGCACTCGGCAAAGAAGGCAACCTGGGAACCGGTAAAGCCATCTTTGCCGAGTGCTGAAAATGGCACTCGGCAAAGAAGGAAACCTGGGAACCGGCAAAGACATCTTTGCCGAGTGCCATTGCCGAGGCACTCGGCAAAGGGACTGGCAAAGGGGCCCACTGGAGGGTTCTTTGCCGAGTGCCAGTCCACCAGACACTCGGCAAAGAAACCTCCTTTGCCGAGTGCCTACTAGAGCTCTCGGCACAGGGACTGGCTGTGGGGTCCACTGGACCAGTCTTTGCCGAGTGTCGCCGTAGGCACTCGGCAAAGGATCCGTCACCGTCACTTGGCGCCGTGACGGTGACTTTTCTTTGCCGAGTGCCAAATGGCACTCGGCAAAGTCTTTGCCGAGTGCCCGACAAAAAGTACTCGGCAAAGATGCTGTTGCCGATGTATAGTTCGCCGAGCTTTCTTTGCCGAGTGTTACACTCGGCAAAGCCTTTGCCGAGTGTAAACTAGCCTTTGTCGTGTGTTTAGAACACACGGCAAAGGAGCTGATTCCGGTAGTGTGTACAGGGGCGGGCCAACAAATTTAGAGGCCCTATACTAAACTTCAAAAGATGTCTTATTTTATAAAAATATATATAATTGAAATTACATTGTAATAGAATTTATGCATTCTGAATTGCAAAAAGTTTACTAGATAATTCTTTTAAATCTATCTATTTTTTACGAAATTATATTGTAATAGAGTATATAAATAAGCATACGTATTAATAGATGTGTTTGAAGAGCAATAGTCTAGTTGCTAACTGAGTTCAGCTTAGATGGTGTAATGTTAGTCTGCTCATTGATGCATATTATTTAGGCTTACTACTGAGCTAAGAAGTTTTTTAGGTCCCTCAGAATTTTAGGTCCTGTGCGGTCGCACTTGTGGCACATGCATGATGCCCGTCCCTGCTGATGTAGCTGCTCGGGGAAGAATGCATGTATATGCGGCTGTTGATCACCCGATCCACAGACCACGTGCTATGCTTTATGCTAGCTACCACACCTCCTCATGCATCCTCCTGCGTGCCTTCCTTGTTGGAATTTGAATCACGCAGCAGTATATACTGTTCGTACAGCGTGTGTATGAAGAACGCACGCGCGCATACCGTTGCTAGCTAGCTAGAGCTAGGTCCTTGATGCATGCATGCATCTGTATGCACTGGCAAATAGTAATCCGACTATACTATAGACAATGCATATAAACTGTTGTGTGTTTGCTGTGTCGCGTGCGTGCAAATGTAAAGGAGTGGGGAAAAAAAGTTGAAAAGCAGTCGTCTTAATTATTACTCTCTCTATTTTTTTTTCGTTTGTCGTTGTTGTAGTTCAAAAATAAACTAGCTAACTGACGATAAATATTCAAGAACGAAAATAGTAGCAAGTATCCATGGCCACTACTTTAACCTCTGGTCGGTAATAACAAGTCGGAAAAGGTTAGATTATCCGCCGGCCTTTGAACACCCCTATAAGGTTAGCTTTGGGAAGCGGAAAGGGAGGGAGGGACGAGCATGCGTGCGTGCATGACGACGACATGACGGACGGCCGGCCGGCCGGCCGACGCGGATGATTCCAAAGACAAAAACAAATGGCTCGTCCCACACCTCCAGACAAGTCCCCAAGCCATGCATTTCTTATCGACCAGTAATTAGTGACATCATGCACGCAGTAATTACTCCGATCCATGGGATTAGCGGATAACGGACAGGGGCGACGTTTTGCGCTCCCATTGGCCGCAGCTCGGAAGTTGAGGCGCCCACCGTAACAACTCGTACTACTATACTATACTAGTAAAATCCCAAGGAATCTCCCTCCTTCTCTCTCTCTCTCTCTCATGTGTGTGTCTGACAGGACAATTAAGCTGGTGGGGTACGGTGCCCAAACAAACACCCACACCTCCATCCATCCGCCCGCTGTACATCTCTCCCAGGATTGGATTGGATGGATCCTCTCTATTCTTCTTATAGCTTCAAATTCCGATGTGCGAGTGCGATCCTCCTCTTTTCCAGCGACCAAATTAACAAAGCGCGCCCCTTCTTCTTGTTAAAATGCCGCGCAGCAAGCAAGCCACTCTATCTACATTCACTCGTTTCATTTAGCGAGGAATCCGTTCTCTACACAACTTAGATGATCAGGGCTGTATTATACCATCTTATAGCCATCTCTTATCCTTAGAAAACCGATCCGGGAGCTTAGAGTTGTAGATACATGCGATTATTACTAACTACGCTGCGAGGTGCGAGCATGCACTCGACAAGTAGTAATATAATAATAAAGCAGCTAGCTGGTAGCTACTCCATCTGTACTGTATACTCTGGCGCGCTGTCTGTCGGTAAAAGTTAATTGCCACTACTATACTATGCTAGCAGTATTCATGAGACCAGGAGGAGCTGGAGTAATTAACAACAGTTATCTACTACTACTACTCCGACGACTCCTACCTGCTTGCTTGCACTAGATAGCCAGTGCTAGTACACTAAGTAAGCTCGCAAAATCGAATCTGCTCTAGATCTGCCGTGTCCTGCGGCTGCCGTATTTTCGCATGCGTTTGGATCAGGTTCAAAAATTCAAACGCGGAGAGGCATGCAGATCCACACGTACGCGTACTGCGCTGTACAACACCAACTGATCCCCCAGCCTCCAGCAATCCGAGTTAGCCTGCTGCAGCGCCCTGCAAGTACTTCACCCAATCGCAAATTCAGGATTCAAATGCAAATTAATTAAGGGCCCTCATCAGTACCCCCCACGCACACCCCACTAGCCACTCCATGGGACTTCAGAGTGGCCGGATCGGAAGGGGCCTATAGCTAGGGCGGTGAACCATGCGGCGTTTAAATTTCCAATCAAAATTTTTTGGTACGTGGAAAAGAATCAGAGAGGAGTCATCCTACCAAAAGGCAAAATTCTAAACGGGTAGAAATTGCAATGGGAGTACAAAACTAGTCTTGAGAGAGAACTAGCTAGCTCACTTCGTTGCGCAGGCATTTGCCTTTGTTATCACCAGCAGCACTCATGTCTTTGTTGGGGCCTTCGTCTTCCGAAGGTTCTCAAAAACACGACTAACAAATAGATGAATAATACCCACGCTGGATTGGAATTACATTCACGCTTTTGCCTTCGAGCAAGCCGAAGGTACAAATGTAATGTACATTATGTATCACTTTATGAATGTATGAGATGGATTCTAATATTGTTTGACATTTGATATGAAATGAATAAATGACGATATAATGTTTCATCTGTAATAATGCTTTTATATTTGTGAATGTTGAAGACTTGTTCTTCATGACCTTCGTCCAAGACTCATTATACCCGAAGAGAGATAATGCTTCGAGGGACGAAGGTCTTTAACGTTTAACAATTGTGTTCACAGTAATAAAAAACAAGTGACCAACATTGGCGCCCAACTCCGGTGAACTCAAATGACCACCTTCATCAAAGAGAACTCTGCAAGCACATTCGTCATGCCGCCGAAGAAAACAACGGCGCTAGGGGCTGTCCTTGCTCCCCTGGACACCAATCAAGATGAGCTCCTTTTAAGGGAGGCCCGAAGCTAGAAGAGTAAGGCTACTAGCCCAACACCACAAGATGAAGAGTTGGATCAAGAGATCAGAGAAAAGATGCTTCGGCTGGCTGAGCTCCAGAAGAAGAGTGACGAAGCAGTCGAAGAGATACGACATATTGTGCAAGACACTGAGCAAGGGCACAAGCCACAACAAAGAGATCTTCGTCAAGAAGGCCCCAACCATGATGACATGTGGTATGATGATTTTCATCATGATAGCATTGCTTTTGATGACGCTTCTCCAAATTCCAATGCATTTAAATTTGAATCATCTAATTTCTCATTTACTTGCCTTAGGAGAACAATCATCTAAACACTTGAACATTCATTAGGGCTTTACCTTTTATTTTATTCTTTAATAAATATTCTATTACTTCAAATTAACCTAGAGTCTAGCCACAAAATTAATACATGCAGAGAGTGGGTGAATATAATTTAAACAAATAAAGAATAATATTATGAACATTTTGCAATTTGAACCATCCAATTTGGAGTTCATATGCAAAAGATATGAAATTTACAAGTTTTGGAATTTAAAACCCTAAATTAGACACCTTTTATTAATTAAACTAAAGCCGGAGGCTCTTTCTGCAAAAATCTAGGGACTCATCTAAAAGAAATAAGGACGGTGGTTTCTAATACCAGAGAATCGAGGGTTCTTTTTACAAAACAACAAAACCGAAGGGGTATCAGATCTCCTCGGCCGTTAGATCTTGGATCAATGACCGAGATTAAAACCGGCAGGTGAGAGCATGGGCGCGTGGGACACGGGTGCCTGACAGGTGGGGCTTAGGGAGGGACACAACGTCGACGAGCGGGACCCACGGTCCAGCGGCACGCTGATGTCATGGGGCACTCTAGCCGCTGGATCTAGGATCAAGGGCCCTGGTTCAACGAACCACACAAACCGTTATCTGAAGACCTAGGCCATCGGATCAGGGGTGGACGAACAAGATCGGGCATCTAGGGACTTAACTGTCTCTGTTTGGCCAGGGGCGGTGTCGTTTGCACCCGCGGCAGCGTAGCCACCAGAGGCGAGGCAGGCCGGGGGTCTAAGGGTGACGGGGCGGTCTAGTCAGGCCAAAGGTTCGGAAGAACCTAACGAGCACTGTGGCGAAGCTTGGGTCACGAGAATGGGACCGAGGTGGGCAGACGACGGAGGAGGGTCTCAGGCGGACCGGTGAGCACTCTTGTGAGCAATCCCCGCCGTAGTGGGGAACAATCCGGTGCACCGAGGCCGGCATGAGCTTCGGTGAGGGGGTAGGGGTGTTCTATGCCTGGGTTTGGGCACGGGGAAGGGTTGTACTGGCCGGGCGCCGTGAGGATGCGGCAGCCCGATGAGGAGTGGCTTTGGCGAGCCAAAATTCCTCACGGTGAGACAAAATCAGTGCAGAAGAAGGGCAGGGGAAGGTTCCTTACCTAGAGGCAGCACCCGAGGCAGCTTGTCATGGTGCTGTGAGGCTTTGGTTGGCCAGACGACGAGGAATCATGCCAGCGGCAAACTCTGGTCTTTGTAGGGGAGAAGTTAGGCGTGGACTGGGCATAGGGGTCGGTGAAAGGAGAAACCAAAGCGGGTTCCCGGTGCACTGAGCTCAGGTGAAGCTTACAGTGGCCGAGGCGATGGCAAAGGCCTGGCGGGGACGGTGGAATGTCTGAGCAACGACGGTGGTGGCACTGTGAGCTGGGTGAGTGCGAGGGTAGGGAGAGAGTGAATGAAGGGCAGGGGCAAGCTGAGGTGGGGGGTCCGAGGTCTTCACCTATGCGCTCGGGCGACGTGCGCGGGCGAGTCATGGGGCGTCGGTTTGACCGCGCGGAGCACACGCCATGGGCGCGGGCGCGACAGTTGCGGGGAGGGGGGCAGGGCTGACGAGCGGGGCCTGCGAGTCAGCGAGGGGGCGCGTGAGCGAGCGGGCGAACCAGCGCTAACGAGGTGGCCCACTAAGTAGAGAGGGAGGGAGGGAGCGAGTACACGCGGGCGAGCGGGGTGCGGCGCCGATAGGTGGGACCCACCTGGAGGAGAGCGGACAAGGGCACGCGTGTGGCTAGCTAGCTAGGCCGAGTGGGCCGAAAGACCAGGGAAGGGGGCGGCTAGGCTTCTTTGCTTTATTCTTTTAATCTGAATTTTCTAATTCCTTTTCCTTTTGTTTTCTCTTTTGGGTTCAAATTCAAACATGCCACCAATTCAAATTCATGTATTCCAAACATGTGCATCAAACAAAATAATAATCTAAGCTCAGCATGATGCAACATTTCATGACTCCCATAGGTTTTGATATAGTAAAGAAATAATTCATCTCCCAAATATTAGACACAACTCTAATAAAAAGAAGGGAGAAGAAATCTATAGAGAGTGAAACAAGGAGTAACACCTAAATTTGGTAGATATTAGAGAAGAAATTTATACCCCCAAATTCAAGGTGTTACAACAACACTGACATGCGGCAACATACTCGGCCTCGATGGTGGATTGGGTAATGGAGGTTTATTTCTTTGAACTCCAAGACACTATGGCACTAGGGATCTTCCCAGAAACCGAGAAGTCCTAGATGTGCTCTTCCTATCAACCTTGCACCTGGCATAGCTAGAGTCTGAATATCCAATCATGTTAAAGGTAGACCCCTTAGGATACTAGAGCCCGATGTAAGGCATATGAACTAAATATCAAAGAATATGCTTCATAGCCATATGGTGACATTCCTTGGGATCATATTGGAATCTAGCACATATGCAAACAGAAAGAATAATATCTGGTCTACTTGCAGAAAGATAAAGGAAGGATCCTATCATAGACTAGTATACCTTTTGTTCTATGGACTTACCTCCTGCGTTGAGGTCTAGATGTTCGTCAGTTCCCATCGGCGTCTTAGCAGGTTTTACATCCTTCATCCCAAACTCCTTTAGTATATCTTGTGTGTACATCATTTGAGAGAGAAATGTTCCTTCCTTGAGTTGCTTTACTTGAAATCCGAGGAAGTAAGTCAACTCTCCCATCATGGACATCTCGAATTTCTGTGTCATCACCATGCTAAACTCCTCACATGAATTTTGATTAGTAGAACCAAATATTATGTCATCGACATATATTTCATATATAAACAAATCACGGTTGCAAGTCTTAGTGAAAAGAGTAGGATCAACTTTCTTGACCTTGAAAGCATTAGAAATAAGGAAAAAATCTCTAAGGCATTCATATCGTGCTCTTGGGGCTTGCTTAAGTCCATAGAGTGCCTTGTACACATGTTTGGGGTACCTGTCATCCTCGAAGCCAGGGGGTTGCTCTACGTACACCTCCTCCTTGATTGGCCCATTGAGGAAAGCACTCTTCATGTCCATTTGGTAGAGCTTAAAAGAATGGTGAGCAACATAGACTAATAGTATTCGAACATACTCAAGCCTAGTTACAGGAGCAAAAGTGTCCTCAAAATCCAAACCTACGACTTGGGCATAGCCTTTTGCCACAAGTCTCGCCTTATTTCTTGTCACCACCCGGTACTCGTCTTGTTTGTTGCGAAACACGCACTTGGTGCCCACAACATTTTTCTTTGGATGTGGCACAAACTCCATACTTCATTTATGTTGATGTTGTTTAGCTCCTACTACATGGCCAACACCCAGTCCAGATCCTGCAAGGCTTCTTCAACCCTGAAAGGCTCAATAGAAGAAACAAAGGAGTAGTGCTTACAAAAATTAGCAATACTTGAACATGTAGTAACTCCCTTGCTAATGTCATTAAGGATTTGATCCACCGGATGATCCCTTTGAATGTTGGTGTGGACTTGGGTTGGAGGTGCATGTGGCACTTCTTCCTCATCCCTTTCTTCTTATTCTTGTGCTCCCCTTGATCCATGCCATCGTCATGAGGTACCTGTTCCTCATCTTGAGTCAGAGGATGCACCATCGTTGAGGAAGAAGGTTGATCTTGCACTTGTTGTTCCTGTGGTCACAAATCGCATATCGCCATAGTCCTCATTGCGACTATTGGAACCTCGTTTTTATCTATGTCATCAAGATCAACTTGCTCTCTTGGAGTGCCATTAGTCTCATCAAATACAACGTCACTAGTGACTTCAACTAAACTCAAAGACTTTTTGAAGACCCTATATGCCTTTGTATTTGAATCATAACCAAGTAAAAAAACCCTTCAATGGCTTTGGGAGCAAACTTTGAGTGTCTACCTTTCTTAACCAAGATGTAGCATTTGCTCCCAAATACATGGAAATAGGAAACATTGGGTTTGTTACCAGTGAGTAGCTCATATGTCATCTTCTTGAGGAGGCGATGAAGATAGAGACAGTTTATGGCATGGTAGGCCGTATTTACGGCTTCCGACCAAAACCAATCCAACGTCTTGTATTCTCCTAGCATCATCGTTGCCATATCAATGTGTGTCCTATTCTTCCTTTCCACTACACCATTTTGCTATGGAGTGTAGGGAGCGGAGAACTCGTGCTTGATGCCTTCCTCCTCAAGATATTCCTCCACTTGTAGATTCTTGAACTCAGTTCCATTATCGCTCCTTATCTTCTTCACTATTAGCTCAAACTCATTTTGAGCCTACCTTAGGAAGCGTTTGAGAGTTTCTTGGGTTTCAAATTTATCCTACAAAAGAATACCCAAGTGAAGAGAGAATAGTCATCAACAATAACAAGACCATACTTACTTCCCCTGATGCTAAGATAAGCAACGAGCCTGAAGAGATCCATATAGAGAAGTTCTAATGGTCTTGATGTCGTCATCATGTTCTTGCTTGGATGACTTGTTCCCACCTATTTCCCTGCTTGACATGCTGCACAAGGTCTGTCTTTCTTAAAACAAACATCGGTCAGTCCTAACACATGTTCTCCCTTTAGAAGCTTATGAATATTCTTCATCCCAACATGTGCTAGACGACGATGCCAAAGCCAGCCCATGTTAATCTTAGCAAGTAAACATGCATCTAAATCGACATTCTCTTTAGTAAAATCTTCTAAATAAAGCTTGCCGTCAGATACACCTTTAAATGCTAATGAACCATCACTTCTTATAAAGACAGTTACATCAACATTTGTAAATAAACAATTATATTCCATGTGACATAACTTACTAACAGAAAGCAAATTATATCCAAGCGATTCTACCAAACAGACATTAGAAATGGAATGCTTGGCAGTAATCACTATTTTACCAATCCCCTTTACCTTACTTTGGTTCCCATCTCCAAAGATGATCATCTCATAGGAATCCTTATTCTTGACGTAGGAGGTGAACATGTTCTTCTCCCCCGTCATGTGGTTTGTGCATCCGCTATCAATGATCCAGCTTAAGCCCCTAAATGCATAAACCCCTAAGGAATTTAGGCTTGGGGTTTAGGTCCCCAACTTGTGTTGGGTCCGATCAGGTTAGCTACATAAGATTTCGGAACCCAAATGCAATTTTACCTTTCTTGCATTTTGGTTCCACATTTGTAGCAACAATTCTATCATTCTTACAATGAATTACATATGATGCATCAAAAGTATGGAATAGAATAAAAGGTCCATGAGATGCATTCCTAACCTTAGGCACATGAGGGACAACATGAGATGCATGACACCAAATTCTACTCCTACTAGAATCACTAGATGAAGCAAACATAATGCGAGGAGTAAAGAATCCATCATGACGCTTTGGAAAAGCAAAACTATCATTATAAATATCATGATGAGCACTATGATACACATTCTTAACATGAGAATACAAATAAGCATGGTTCTTCTTTTCATGAAAAGAATGCGATCTACTAGCCATAGGTGCCTTCCCCTTCTCCTTTGTGAAGTTGAGGGCCTTTTGGTTTTTAGTGTTCTTGGTCCCCTTTTGGAAACCTAGTCCATCCTTAATGGAGGGATGTCTACCAATAGTGAAGGTATCCCTAGCAAATTTAACTTTCTCTACTTCATTTTTGCAAGTTTTAAGTTGACCATTTAATTGAACAATTTCATCATTCAACTTTGCAATAGTAGAGGCATGATCACTACAAGCATCAAAATCATGATCTTTACATTTAACACAAGTCGAAACATGCTCCATGGATGAACTAGCAACACTTAAATTTTCTATTCTAGCATGTAAATCATCATTTAAACTTTTAAGGCTAGTAATAGAGGAATGGCAAGATGACAATTCAAATGCAAGCATTTCATTCTTCTTTATCTTTGAAGCAAGAGATTTTTCTACTTCTACTACTTTATCATGTTCTTCATAAAGCAGATCCTCTTGCTTTTCTAGCAATCTATCCTTTTCATTAAAAGTATCATTTAATTCATTAATTTTATCTACCTTAGATCTATCCAAGCCCTTAAAAAGATTGCTATAGTCTACATCATCATCACATTCCTCATCACTAGAAGAAGTATACTTAGGAGTATGACGTGTACATACCTTCTTCTCTTTTGCCATCAGGCAAGTGTGGTGCTTGTTGGGGAAGGGGGAAGACTTGTCGAAAGTAGAGGCAGCAAGTCCTTCATCGTCAGAGTCGGATGAATAGCAGTATGAGTCCCATTCCTTACCAATGTGTGCCTCGCCCTTCTTCTTTCTATATAACTTCTTTTTCTCCTTCTTCCCTTTCTTGTCTTGTTCCTGGTCATTCTCATCATCGGGAAATTGAGCAATAAAATGACCAGATTTACCGCACCTGAAGCATGAATGCTTTCCCCTTGATTTGTTCTTGTTGGGGTAGTCCTGGCGTCCCTTCAATGTGTTCTTGAAGCGCTTGATTACAAGCACCATTTCCTCCTCATTAAGTCTAGCCGCTTCAACTTGCGCCACCTAGTTTGGGAGCGGCTCCATGTTGTTTTTTGCTTTGAGTGCAACGGGGTGCGGCTCGTAGTGAGGAAGAGGTCCGTTGGCGATGTCGTTGACGTACCTTGCTTCTTTTACCAACATGCAATTGCTTACAAATTTACCAAGAATTTCTTCGGGCGACATTTTGGTATACCTGAGGTTTTCACGAATAAGATTAACAAGATGAGGATCAATAAAAGTAAATGACCTTAACATGAGGTGCTCGATGTCATGATCTGTCCATATTGTGCTTCTATAGCTTCGAATTTTGTTCACCAAGGTCTTCAGCCTGTTGTACGTTTCAGTTGGCTCCGCTCCCCTCTTCATGGCGAGCCTCCCCAACTCGCCTTCCACCAACTCCATCTTGGTGATCATTGTGGCATCATTACCCTCCTGAGAGATTTTGAGGGTATGCCATATTTGCTTGGCATTGTCCAAACCACTAACCTTGTTGTATTCATCCCTGCATAGAGATGCTAAAAGAACAGTAGTAGCCTGGGCATTTTTATGAATTTGCTAATTGATAAATATGACATTATCATTACTATCAAAACACATTCCATTTTCTACTACTTCCCAAATGCTAGGATGAAGAGAAAATAAATGACTACACATTTTACGACTCCACAAAGAATAATCTTACCCATCAAAGTGAGGGGGCTTGCCAAGAGGAATATATAATAAATGATCATTGGAGTTGTGCGAAATACGAGAATAATTAAAAGAATAATTTTGGTTAACCGTCTTTTTCTTTGATGAAGAGTCATCGTTGTCCTTCAGTGAAGATGAGGAGGTGTTGCTGTCGTAGTAGACTATCTTCTTGATGCGCCTTTTCTTCTTTCCGTCCTTCTTGTTGTTGTTTGAGCCTGAGTCGATGGGCTTATCTCCCTTTGGCTCATTGTTGTTAACGGTATCCTTCTCCTTGTCATCGATCATAATCCCCTTGCCCTTAGAGCCCATCTCTTTGGGCGGTTAGTCCCTTGATGAAGAGAACGGTTCTGATACCAATTGAGAGCACCTAGAGGGGGGTGGTGAATAATTGATCCTGCAAAAATAAGCTCTAGACAAGATAAAATTGGTTTATAATATGTGTTAGTGAAAACTAAAACCAAGTTAGGATGATAAGAGAGAAGATGGGAGAACTCTTCACTTAATTGCTCCTTTAAGATGAGTATTAAACTTAGGAGCAATATTGCAAGCGAGTAGAGAACTCAAGAAGACAGTAATCACAATAAGTAAATGGACAAGAGACACAATGTTTTTAACGTGGTTCGTCCAATTCCTACTCTACATTATGGTGACCTCCTTTGGTTAAGGGTTGCACTCAACCCCTCTCAAGTGATGCAAAGATCAAACATGAGTGCCATAATAGTCTTCCTTATATCAATATCCCTTTGTGCGAAATCTCGACAAATTGGAGTCTCTGCCTTACACAAATGTTTACAATCAAAATCGGATTAAGGATGTGTCGGGGACCATAATTAGGGGTACCCTCAAGACGCCTAATTCTTAGCTGGTAACCCCCATCAGCATAAAGCTGCAGAGGCCTGATGGGTGCGATTAAGTCAGGGATCAGTCCATACGAGCGACTCGATCACGCCTCGCCCGAGCCTAGCCTCGGGCAAGGGCAGCCGACCCTGAGGTGTTTCCGTCTCGCCCGAGGCCCCCTTTTTACGGCAGACGCATCTCCAGCTCGCCCGAGGCCTTGCCTTCGCTAAGAAGCAACCCTGACTAAATCACCGCACCAACCGACCGAGTCGCAGGGGCATTTAACGCAAAGGTAGCCTGACACCTTTATCCTGACACGCGCCCCCCGACAGAGCCGAAGTGACCGCCGTCACTTCGCCGCTCCACTGACCGGTCTGACAAAAGGACAGCGCCGCCTGCGCCATCCCGACTGCAGTGCCACTTGACAGAGTGAGACTGACAGGCAGTTAGGCCTTGCCAAAGGCGCCATAGGAAGCTCCGCCCGACCCAGGGCTCGGACTCGGGCTAAGGCCCCGGAAGACGGCGAACTCCGCTCCGCCCGACCTAGGGCTCGGACTCGGGCTAAGGCCCCGGAAGACGGCGAACTCCGCCCCGCCCGACCCAGGGCTCGGACTCAGGCTAAGGCCCCGGAAGACGGCGAACTCCGCTCCGCCCGACCCAGGGCTCGGACTCGGGCTAAGGCCCCAGAAGACGGCGAACTCCGCTCCACCCGACCCAGGGCTCGGACTTGGGCTAAGGCCCCGGAAGACGACGAACTCCGCTTCGCCCGACCCCAGGGGTCGGACTCCGCCCTGGCCTCTGCCGAACGACCTCCGCCTCGCCCGACCCAGGAGCTCGGGCTCGGCCTCGACCATGCAGGACAGACTCGACCTCGGCTTCGGAGGAGCCTCCACGTCGCCCGACCTAGGACACAGGTCCGCCACATCAACAGGAAGCGCCATCATCACCCTACCCCGAGCCGACTCGGGCCGCAGGGAACAAGACCGGCGTCCCATCTGGCTAGCTCCGCCAGATAGGCAATGATGGCGCCCCGCTAGACCCATGACGACGGCGACTCTCAGCTCCCTTACGGAAGCAGGGGGACGTCAGCAAGGGCCCAACCGCTCCGACAGCTGTCCCTCCGCCAGGCTCCGTTTCTCCTCCGACAGCCACGACACCACACCAGCTGGGTGCCAGGATCTCTCTGGCTGCCACATTGGCATGTACCTAGGGCGCTAGCTCACCCCCGCTAGACACGTAGCACCTTGCTACACCCCCATTGTACACCTGGATCCTCTCCTTACGCCTATAAAAGGAAGGACCAGGGCCTTCTTAGAGAAGGTTGGCCGCGCGGGAACGAGGACGGGACAGGCGCTCTCTTGGGGCCGCACGCTTCCCTCACCCGCGTGGACGCTTGTAACCCCCTACTGCAAGCGCACCCGACCTGGGCGCGGGTCGAACAGGAAGGCCGCGGGATACCCACCTCTCTCACGGCTCGTCTCCGGCCACCTCGCTTTTCCCCCCTTCGCGCTCGCCCACGCGCTCAACCCATCTGGGCTGGGGCATGCGGCACACTCACTCGTCGGCTTAGGGACCCCCCGGTCTCAAAACGCCGATAGTTGGCGCGCCAGGTAGGGGCCTGCTGCGTGTTGACGAGCAGTTTCCCGTCAAGCTCCAGATGGGCAGTCTCCAACGACCTCTCCAACCCAGGACGGTGCTCCGTTTCGGGAGTTTCGAGTTCATGTCTCTCGACGACAGCTACGACATGATACTCCTTCCACCGCCGCGCGACGACGACAATGGCGGCCGACAGCCCGCCCACCGGCGACGGAATCGACGACATCTTCCCCGCGTGGTGGAAGAACAACATTCGAGCTCTCCCCGTCCTCTCCCCCGCCATCGGAGGAGGAGGCGGGGCAACCAGGGCCGAGCGGGAGGCCGCGCTCCGTCGGCTGTCGAGCGAACCGACGTCCCCAGCGCCCCCACGGAGGGCGCGTCGGGCGTCAACCTCGCGTTTGAGACGAAGGCGAGCGCCGTCCCCCCGCGACACGCCAATCCCGAGCAAGTGGACGACGCCAGCACGCTCGCGGAGGGCCTGCAGGACGTCGCCCTCGTACCCAAGACGACGGCGCAATCAGTCCCCGACGTGACTGTGTCGCTCCTCGTCGACCAAAAGGTACCGACTGATTCCCATCCTACGTCATTTCGACTCAGCCTCAACCCGCCTAGCGACCTTGCTTTGGCGGGCGCTCACGTTGAGGCGAGTGCAACCCCACTGGGGTTTCGTGTGCGGTCGCCTTGGGACCGATTGACGGACGTCTCGACCTACGGGCCCTCTGGGTCCGAGGAAGATGACAATCCCAGCATCTGCTGGGATTTCTCTGGATTTGGCAACCCCAGTGCCATGCGGGACTTTATGACCGCATGTGACTACTGCCTCTCCGACTGTTCCGACGGCAGCCGCAGCCTTGACGACAAGGACTGCGGCCCGAGCCGCGAATGTTTCCACGTCGAGCTAGGGGATCCCTCCGAAGGCAACCATCTCGGCATGCCGGAGGACGGTGATCTCCCTAGGCCGGTGCCTCGCGCCGACATCCCGCGGGAGCTAGCTGTGGTCCCCGTTCCATCGGGGGGTCACGACCCACAGCTCGAGCAAGTCCGCGGGGCGCAGGCCGGGCTCGACGAGGGAGCAGGAGCGCTCGAGTCGATCCGCCGGGACGTCGGGCAGGTATGGGCGGGCCAACCCCCGGCCGGAGAAATACGTCATCTGCCCCAGGGTTTCCAGCACCGCATCGCCAACGATGTCAGGGACAGGCCGCCACCCACATCCAGCGGGGTCGGTCAGAACCTGGCAGTCGCAGCATTGCTCCTCCGCGCGATGCCGGAGCCATCAACCACCGAGGGTCGGCGAATCCAGGGGGAGCTCAAGAATCTCCTAGAGGGCGCTGCGGCCCGGCGGGCCAAGAGCTCTGCCTCCCGAAGGCAGGGGTACCCCTCGGAACCTCATGCCGCGACTTCCCGATTCATGCGGGAGGCCTCGGTCTACACCGGGCGCACGCGCAACACCGCGCCTGCGGCCCCGGGCCACCTCGGCAACGAGCACCATCGTCGCGACCGTCGGGCCCGCCTCGACGAAAGGGTGTGCCGAGGCTACCACCCCAGGCGTGGGGGACGCTACGACAGTGGGGAGGATCAGAGTCCCTCGCCCGAACCACCCGGTCCGCAGGCCTTCAGCCGGGCCATCCGGCGGGCGCCGTTTCCGGCCCATTTCTGACCCCCGACTACTATCACAAAGTACTCGGGGGAGACGAAACCGGAATTGTGGCTCGCGGACTACCGCCTAGCCTGCCAACTGGGTGGAACGGACGACGACAACCTCATCATCCGCAACCTCCCCCTGTTCCTCTCCGACACTGCTCGTGCCTGGTTGGAGCACCTGCCTCCGGGGCAGATCTCCAACTGGGAGGATTTGGTCCAAGCCTTCGCCAGTAACTTCCAGGGCACGTACGTGCGCCCCGGGAATTCCTGGGACCTCCGAAGCTGCCGGCAACAGCCGGGAGAGTCTCTTCGGGACTACATCCGGCGATTCTCGAAGCAGCGCACCGAGCTGCCCAACATCACCGACTCCGATGTCATCGGCACGTTCCTTGCCAGCACCACCTGCCGTGACCTGGTGAGCAAGTTGGGTCGCAAGACCCCCACCAGGGCGAGCGAGCTGATGGACATCGCCACCAAGTTCGCCTCTGGCCAGGAGGCGGTCGAGGCCATCTTCCGAAAGGACAAGCAGCCCTAGGGCCGCCCGTCGGAAGATGCTCCCGAGGCGTCTACTCCGCGCGGTGCCAAGAAGAAAGGCAGGAAGAAGTCGCAAGCGAAACGCAACGCCGCCGACGCGGACCTTGTCGCCGCCGCCGAGTACAAGAACCCTCGGAAGCCCCCCGGAGGTGCTAACCTCTTCGACAAGATGCTCAAGGAGACGTGCCCTTACCATCAGGGGCCCGTCAAGCACACCCTTGAGGAGTGCGTCATGCTTCGGCGCCACTTCCACCGGGCCGGGCCACCCGCAGAGGGTGGCAGGGCCCGCGACGACGACAAAAAGGAAGATCACCAAGCAGGAGAGTTCCCCGAGGTCCGCGACTGCTTCATGATCTACGGAGGGCATGCGGCGAATGCCTCGGCTCGGCATCGCAAGCAAGAGCGTCGGGAGGTCTGCTCGGTGAAGGTGGCGGCACCAGTCTACCTAGACTGGTCCGACAAGCCCATCACCTTCGACCAAGCTGACCACCCCGACCACGTGCCGAGCCCGGGGAAATACCCGCTCGTCGTCGATCCCATCATCGGCGACGTCAGGCTCACCAAGGTCCTGATGGATGGGGGCAGCTGCCTCAACATCATCTACGCCGAGACCCTCAGGCTCCTGCGCGTCGATCTGTCCTCCGTCCGAGCAGGCGCTGCGCCCTTCCACGGGATCATTCCTCGGAAGCGCGTCCAGCCCCTCGGACGGCTCGACCTTCCTGTCTGCTTCGGAACGCCCTCCAACTTCTGAAGGGAGACTTTGACGTTCGAGGTGGTCGGGTTCCGAGGAACCTACCACGCGGTATTGGGGAGGCCATGCTACGCGAAGTTCATGGCCATCCCCAACTACACCTACCTAAAGCTCAAGATGCCGGGCCCCAACGGGGTCATCACCATTAGCCCCACGTACAAACACGCGTTCGAATGCGACGTGGAGTGCGTGGAGTACGCCGAGGCCCTCGCCGAGTCTGAGGCCCTCATCGCCGACCTGGAAAACCTCTCCCGAGAGGTGCCAGACGTGAAGCGACACGCTGGCAATTTCGAGCCGGCGGAGACGGTTAAGGCCGTCCCTCTCGACCCCAGTGGCGACACCTCCAAGCAGATCCGGATCGGTTCCGGGCTCGACCCCAAATAGGAAGCAGTGCTCGTCGACTTTCTCCGCGCAAACGCCAACGTCTTTGCGTGGAGTCCCTTGGACATGCCCGGCATACCGAGGGATGTCGCCGAGCACTCGCTGGATATTCGGGCCGAAGCCCGACCGGTCAGGCAGCCTCTGCGCCGATTCGACGAGGAAAAGCGCAGGGTGATAGGCGAGGAGATCCACAAGCTAATGGCAGCAGGGTTCATCAAAGAGGTATTCCATCCCGAATGGCTTGCCAACCCTGTGCTTGTGAGAAAGAAAGGGGGGAAATGGCGGATGTGTGTAGACTACACTGGTCTCAACAAAGCATGTCCGAAGGTTCCCTACCCTCTACCTCGCATCGATCAAATCGTGGATTCCACTGCTGGGTGCGAAACCCTGTCTTTCCTCGATGCCTACTCAGGGTATCATCAAATCAAGATGAAAGAGTCCGACCAGCTCGCGACTTCTTTCATCACGCCTTTCGGCATGTACTGCTATGTCACCATGCCGTTCGGTTTGAGGAACGCGGGTGCGACGTACCAGCGGTGCATGAACCATGTGTTCGGCGAACACATCGGACGCACGGTCGAGGCCTACGTCGATGACATCGTAGTCAAGACAAGGAAAGCCTCCGACCTCCTCTCCGACCTTGAAGTGACATTCCGGTGTCTCAAGGCAAAGGACGTCAAGCTCAATCCCGAGAAGTGTGTCTTCGAGGTGCCCCGAGGCATGCTCCTGGGATTCATCGTCTCCGAGTGGGGCATCGAAGCCAACCCGGAGAAAATCGCAGCCATCACCAGCATGGGGCCCATCAAGGACTTAAAAGGCGTACAGAGGGTCATGGGATGTCTCGCGGCCTTGAGCCGTTTCATCTCACGCCTCGGCGAAAGAGGCCTGCCTCTGTACCGCCTCTTAAGGAAGGCCGAGTGCTTCACTTGGACCCCCGAGGCCGAGGAAGCTCTCGGGAACCTGAAGGCGCTCCTCACCCAGGCGCCTATCTTGGTACCCCCAGCTGATGGAGAAGCCCTCTTGGTCTACGTTGCCGTGACCACTCAGGTGGTTAGCGCCGCGATTGTGGTCGAAAGGCAAGAAGAGGGGCATGCATTGCCCGTTCAGAGGCCAGTTTACTTCGTCAGCGAGGTGCTGTCCGAAACCAAGGTCCGCTACCCACAAGTTCAGAAGCTACTGTATGCAGTAATCCTGACGAGGCAAAAGTTGCGACATTACTTCGAGTCTCATCCGGTAACTGTGGTGTCATCCTTCCCCCTGGGGGAGATCATCCAGTGCCGAGAGGCCTCGGGCAGGATCGCAAAGTGGGCGGTGGAAATTATGGGCGAGACAATCTCGTTCGCCCCTCGGAAGGCCATCAAGTCCCAGGTACTGGCGGACTTCGTAGCCGAATGGGTCGACACCCAGCTACCGACGGCTCCGATCCAACCAGAGCTCTGGACCATGTTTTTCGACGGGTCGCTGATGAAGACGGGAGCCGGCGCGGGCCTGCTCTTCGTCTCGCCCCTCGGGAAACACCTACGCTACGTGCTGCGTCTCCATTTCCCGGCGTCCAACAATGTGGCTGAGTACGAAGCTCTGATCAACGGATTGCGAATCGCCATCGAGCTAGGGGTCCAACGCCTCGACGCTCGCGGCGACTCGCAGCTCGTCATCGACCAAGTCATGAAGAACTCCCACTGCCGCGACCCGAAGATGGAGGCCTACTGCGATGAGGTTCGGCGCCTGGAAGACAAGTTCTACGGGCTCGAGCTTAACCACATCGCCCGGCGCTACAACGAGACTGCAGACGAGCTGGCGAAGATAGCCTCGGGGCGAACGACGGTTCCCCCGGACGTCTTCTCCCGGGATCTGCACCAACCCTCCGTCAAGATCAACGACACGCCCGAGCCCGAGGCGTCCTCGGCCCAGTCCGAGGTACCCTCGGCCCAGCCCGAGGCGTCCTCGGTTCAGCCCGAGGAACCCTCGGCCCCCGAGGGCGAGGCGCTGCGCATCGAGGAGGAGCGGAGCGGGGTCACGCCTGATCGAGATTGGCAGACCCCGTACCTGCAATATCTCCGCCAAGGAGAGCTACCCCTCGACCAAGCCGAGGCTCGGTGGGTAGCGCGACGCGCCAAGTCGTTCGTCTTGCTGGGCGATGAGAAGGAGCTCTACCACCGCAGCCCCTCGGGCATCCTCCAGCGATGCATCTCCATCGCCGAAGGTCAGGAACTCCTGCAAGAGATACACTCGGGGGCTTGCGGCCATCACGCAGCACCTCGAGCCCTCGTTGGGAACGCTTTCCGGCAAGGCTTCTACTGGCCAACGGCGGTGGCTGACGCCACTAGAATCGTCCGCACCTGCGAAGGGTGTCAATTCTATGCGAAGCAGACCCACCTGCCTGCTCAGGCTCTGTAGACGATACCCATCACCTGGCCCTTCGCTGTGTGGGGTCTGGACCTCGTCGGCCCTCTGCAGAAGGCGCCCGGGGGCTACACGCACCTGCTGGTCGCCGTCGACAAATTCTCCAAGTGGATCGAGGTCCGACCCCTAAACAGCATCAGGTCCGAGCAGGCGGTGGCGTTCTTCACCAACATCATCCATCGCTTCGGGGTCCCAAACTCCATCATCACCGACAACGGCACCCAGTTCACCGGCAGAAAATTCTTGGATTTTTGCGAGGATCACCACATCCGGGTGGACTGGGCTGCCGTAGCTCATCCCATGTCGAATGGGCAAGTAGAGCGTGCCAACGGCATGATTCTACAAGGGCTCAAGCCTCAGATTTACGACGACCTCAACAAGTTCGGCAAGCAATGGATGAAGGAACTCCCCTCGGTGGTCTGGAGCCTGAGGACAACGCCGAGCCGAGCCACGGGTTTCACGCCATTCTTCCTGGTCTACGGGGCCGAGGCCGTCTTGCCCACTGACCTAGAATACGGCTCCCCGAGGACGAGGGCCTACGACGATCAAAGCAACCAAGCTAGCCGAGAGGACTCGCTGGACCAGCTAGAAGAGGCTCGGGACAGGGCCTTACTACACTCGGCGCGGTATCAGCAGTCCCTGCGACGCTACCACGCCCGAGGGGTCCGACCCCGAGACCTCCAGGTGGGCGACCTGGTGCTTCGTCTGCGGCAAGACGCCCGAGGGAGGCACAAGCTCACGCCCCCCTGGGAAGGGCCATTCGTCATCGCCAAAGTCCTGAAGCCCGGAACGTACAAGCTGGCCAACAGTCAAGGCGAGGTCTACGACAACGCATGGAACATCCAACAGCTACGTCGCTTCTACCCTTAAGATGTTTCCAAGTTGTTCATATACCCTGCACTCACGCAAAGTTTAGTCAACAAGGAAGGGTCGGCCTCGCCTCGGCAAAGCCCGACCTTCCCTCGGGGGCTAAAAAGGGGGAAACCCCCCCTGCGTTAAAATTTTCCTCGAAAAAAAAATCTCTTCTACCAGAATATCTTTCGTGCTTTTTGACTACTTCGAAAAGTGGGTCCTGGAAACGACGGAGTACACGTAAGCAGCCAAGGCTGACCGAGCCGAGGGACTCCTACGCCTCCGGGATACGGATACCTCACTCATCACCTTCTGCGATAAGTAACTCGCGTTCGGATAAAGTGGCTCCGCGGATCGAACAAGTCTTTACGTTCGAAAGCCCTTCTGCCGAAGCGATCCTTCGAGCCTTCTCGACCGAGTCGGTGACAGGGCCTCATGGACGGGTGAAAGTACGCGTAAGCGGCAAGGCCGACCGAGCCGAGGGACTCCCACGCCTCCGGGATACGGATACCTCACTCATCACCTTCCGCGAGAAGCAGCTCTCGCTCGCACAAACATCCCTGTTACCGACAAAAAGTCCAGATACTCGAAACAAGAGGAAAAGAGACGCAGCTTTACAACGCAGCGAGGGTGTGTGTTCTGGCCTCGACGGCCGCACGAGGCGCACGCTACAAGACAATCTGATCCTGCAGGCTCGGGTCTTGACGTTGGAAGAGGGCAGCAACACCCTCGGCATCGACGGCACCTTCGGCGAGGCCCGACCTAGCCTCGGACGGCGACGCGGTCCGAGGGTCTCTGCTCCGAAGGACGACGTCATCACCACGCTCGAACAATCGCCGCCAGGGACTTCTCCGGGAATCCGGCCCGAGCAGGCGGCTCGGCCGGTTACCCCTGGGGCCTCAGCCAACCATCTTCCGAGGGCGCCAGCCCGGTTTGAAGCCTCGGCTGATCAGCTCCGACGTCGATCCGGCCAACGGGCAACTCGGCTAGGCTCCGGCCAACCAGGTTTCGTTTTCGAGCCGACTCCACCTCTGTTCATGCTGATATCGCTACCCCTGGCCTCGGCTCGACGAAGAGCGGCCGAGGGGTCTCTTTAACTAAGCTAGAGGAACCTCGGACGGCAAGGTCGACCGAGCCGAGGGACTCCTACGCCTCCGGGATACGGATACCTCACTCGTCACCTTGACACGGGGTGACTCATGCTTGGTGAAGCGGTTCAGATAGTCAACAGACGAGTCTTAGTGCTCAAAAATGAGGAAAATACACGGCTCCGTGCCGAAGTTACATACATGTTCAGGCCCCGAAAGCCGAAATGAACAAAAAACCCAGGCATTCGAAGTGCCATTACAAACGGAACTCCGGTTCCCCCCCCCCCCCCGCAGGTACGAACAACCCCACTCGATAGGGGTGGGCCTGCGGAGCAACAGAAGACCGACGAACGGCTAGTCATCGCCCGCCCCAGCAGCGGCGACGATGAAGACTTCTGTCCCGGGGGGCCGAACAGTAGCAGTGATGACCTCAGGACGGATGCTGCTGCTAGGAGGCCCCCACCCTTGCCCAAACTCGAGAGGCAAGGACGGGCAGAAGGCCGTAGAGTTGGAGGTCGGTCCGTGGCCAGCCTTGGTTGTCGCGCCGGCGGAAGAACCTCTTCCAGTTGCCATGGCAAACGCCGGTGCCGCGAGCGGCTCCGAAGCCACTCGCGTCCGAAGGCCAGGCACGCTGCAGATGCCAGCGCCACGGACGACGGCCGCTCCTCCCTCCGATCACTGAGTAAAGGAGTGGGCCGCCGCCCACGCGGGGGCCGACCTCAACTCGGCACACTCCCCTCCCCAGCCCTGGTGATGAAAATCCTTGAGGCTGAGGGAGGGGCAGAGGCCGCAGCCCGGCTCGCTTTCCCCCACCATCGAGCCGGAGGTCACCATCTTGGGTGACCGCCGGTGGAGGGGTGCAACCGGGCTGCATGATGAAAATCCTTGAAGCCGAACGATGGCTGAAAGGTACCAACTCCCACGGAGTTGCGTTTCTCCAACGATGAGGCGAAAAGACGGCGGTTTCCCCCCATCCGGGGGCTTGGAAGGTGGAAAGACACGGTGCATAAGGGAGGAAGAAGACATGGTCGCCTTACGAAAGGGGTCGCCCTCCTTTTAAAAGCGACTCTCCCTGCTTGCGCCCCCAACCGTCACGGGCTGAGTCTTCTCCAACACGCTCCAAAGCCCTCCCCTGCGGCGCGGGGGCTGGGTCCCGCATGTCATGCAGACCGGCTCCAAGCAAAAGAAGCCAAACCGCCGCGCATGGCGCACGCAACCGCCCAGCGGTTACAAGTGACCCTCCACTTTTGCCCAGACCAACGGGCGAAAGGGGCGGGCAGCCATGCAGGCGGCATGCAACCGCGCCAAGTGGACGCGCCTCTCCGACTCCCGACACGCCAGCATGGAGGCCCAGGCCCACGCGTCGCGCGACCGGCGCGCCGGATGCTGCATGCAAGCAACTGTACCACTTGCGCCACCACTGCACCTCCTCGATTGCGGAACCAAAACCGCGACTCGAGGCGACCCAGCAGCGCCAGCCTGACGCAGCGGTCAACGCGGTCAAAAGGGGGCCGGCAGTGATGATGGTGGCAGGCACGCGGGAGCAGCGGTCACGCCGTCACCCAAGCTCACGTCCCATCCGGAGGCAGCGAGAGAACCCCCTCTCACGGCGTGAAGACAACGCGCCCGTGACCCGTTCCTCGAACGGCTCGCGCACGCGCAACGGCAGCCCCGCCAACTACTCGCCCCGTCGCATTAACTCCGCGGCTGGACAGGCGGCGCTTCTGGCAGGAGCAGCGGGCGACGCTTCGCCTTCGCCGAAACAACCGCGCCAAAAAAGGTACGTCGCGTCGTTCGGCTTCGTATCCTTTTTCCTTTTTCCTCTTTCTCTATCTCTTGCGACAGGGACCGGGAAAGGGGGATACCCCGAAAGGGATCCTTCCCCGTGAAGGAACTAGGCTCCGAGCCTCCTTACTGATCAGGGGTTCGAAGGCTGGCCCCCCAAGGGTTCAACAGCCGCCTCAGATCGCGTGGGCCCTACACCCACTACTGGTCAGAGGTTCGAAGGCCGGCCCCCCGAAAGGTTCCACGGCCGCCTCAGGCTACTCGGGCTCCGCGCCCATTACTGATCAGGGGTTCGAAGGCTGGCCCCCCGAAGGGTTCAC
Source organism: Zea luxurians (assembly GCA_029449295.1). Taxonomy (NCBI): domain Eukaryota; kingdom Viridiplantae; phylum Streptophyta; class Magnoliopsida; order Poales; family Poaceae; genus Zea; species Zea luxurians. The sequence continues at coordinate 20,970,127 of JAOPSE010000042.1, forward strand.
AGTCGCCTCAGACACTGAGCGAGGGATGACCAGGGGTACGTTCGATACATAACCGAGGCTCGGGCTGCGCTCCCGAGGTACCCTAGGACATTTCCGAGACCAGCGGGAGCGATCCTGTAACGGAATCCCATCGGAGGGAGGCATCGAGCCCTCGGACCCCGTCGCCAGGGGACCGGGTCCGGCAGATCACCCGCAGGTACTTTTGGGCGTGCCTCTGGGCCCCTAGCCGACCCCCAACGAACGGGGCACGGACGTCCACTCGGATTACCCGCTTGCAGCTCACCGGAGACACCATGTTCGGTGCCCATCGAGGGTAACATGGCGCTCTCCCCCCCCTCCTCCTTGCAGAAAGGCGACGTAGGGGCGTATGTAAAAAAGCCGAGTCTGTCCCTGATCGCCCTCTCGCCCTATGCGGAGGCTCGAGGGCTGCTCTCGCAAACCCGGCTCCGGCCAAACCGTTGACAGCGTCAACATACCAGCCCGAGAACTTGGGCCCCGACCGTGCACCCGGGCTACGAGCAGTTCGCATGAGGGAACCACCAGACCAGCCGAAGCATTACGCAAGGCATTAAGACCTCGAAGGAGTGAAACCACTCCTCCGAGGCCTCGGGGGCTACACCCGGCGGGTGCGCTCGCGCGCACCCACCGGAACAAAATGCAACCGAGAAAGGCTGGTCCCCTTGCAAAAAAGTGCGACGAAAGCCTCCAAGCGAGTGCTAACACTCCCTTCGAGGCTCGGGGGCTACTGTCGGGGACCATAATTAGGGGTACCCTCAAGACGCCTAATTCTCAGCTGGTAACCCCCATCAGCATAAAGCTGCAGAGGCCTGATGGGTGCGATTAAGTCAGGGATCAGTCCATACGAGCGACTCGATCACGCCTCGCCCGAGCCTAGCCTCGGGCAAGGGCAGCCGACCCTGAGGTGTTTCCGTCTCGCCCGAGGCCCCCTTTTTACGGCAGACGCATCTCCGGCTCGCCCGAGGCCTTGCCTTCGCTAAGAAGCAACCCTGACTAAATCGCCGCACCAACCGACCGAGTCGCAGGGGCATTTAACGCAAAGGTAGACTGACACCTTTATCCTGACACGCGCCCCCCGGCAGAGCCGAAGTGACCGCCGTCACTTCGCCGCTCCACTGACCGGTTGACAAAAGGACAGCGCCGCCTGCGCCATCCCGACTGCAGTGCCACTTGACAGAGTGAGACTGACAGGCAGTCAGGCCTTGCCAAAGGCGCCATAGGAAGCTCCGCCCGACCCAGGGCTCGGACTCGGGCTAAGGCCCCGGAAGACGGCGAACTCCGCTCCGCCCGACACAGGGCTCGGACTCGGGCTAAGGCCCCGGAAGACGGCGAACTCCGCTCCGCCCGACCCAGGGCTCGGACTCGGGCTAAGGCCCCGGAAGACGGCGAACTCCGCTCCGCCCGACCCAGGGCTCGGACTCGGGCTAAGGCACCGGAAGACGGCGAACTCTGCTCCGCCCGACCCAGGGCTCGGACTCGGGCTAAGGCCCCGGAAGACGACGAACTCCGCTTCGCCCGACCCCAGGGGTCGGACTCCGCCCTGGCCTCTGCCGAACGACCTCCGCCTCGCCCGACCCAGGAGCTCGGGCTCGGCCTCGGCCATGCAGGACAGACTCGACCTCGGCTTCGGAGGAGCCTCCACGTCGCCCGACCTAGGACACAGGTCCGCCACGTCAACAGGAAGCGCCATCATCACCCTACCCCGAGCCGACTCGGGCCGCAGGGAACAAGACCGGTGTCCCATCTGGCTAGCTCCGCCAGATAGGAAATGATGGCGCCCCGCTAGACCCATGACGACGACGGCTCTCAGCTCCCTTACGGAAGCAGGGGGACGTCAGCAAGGGCCCAACCGCTCCGACAGCTGTCCCTCCACCAGGCTCCGTTTCTCCTCCGACAGCCACGACACCACACCAGCTGGGTGCCAGGATCTCTCTGGCTGCCACATTGGCATGTACCTAGGGCGCTAGCTCACCCCCGCTAGACACGTAGCACCTTGCTACAGCCCCATTGTACACCTGGATCCTCTCCTTACGCCTATAAAAGGAAGGACCAGGGCCTTCTTAGAGAAGGTTGGCCGCGCGGGAACGAGGACGGGACAGGCGCTCTCTTGGGGCCGCTCGCTTCCCTCACCCGCGTGGACGCTTGTAACCCCTTACTGCAAGCGCACCCGACCTGGGCGTGGGTCGAACACGAAGGCCGCGGGATACCCACCTCTCTCACGGCTCGTCTCCGGCCACCTCGCTTTTCCCCCCTTCGCGCTCGCCCACGCACTCGACCCATCTGGGCTGGGGCACGCGGCACACTCACTCGTCGGCTTAGGGACCCCCCGGTCTCGAAACGCCGACCGGATGAGAGTAGAAACGCACACAAGAGCACAACGCAGCACCAACACGCACACAAGTGAAAAGAGAGAGCACACGAATCAAAACGACAGAGTTACAACTCAAGAACGCGCCCAAATCTCTCACTAACAGATCAACATCATGGTCGCAAAGATTTGGAGTTGTAGTGTTCTCAAAGGGTGCTTGAGTAATAGCTCCATGTGCCTAGGGGGTCCTTTTATAGCCCCAAGGTACCAAAGATCCGTTTGATCTCCATTTGGAAGGCTCTGGATGCTTTCTGTCCGAGGGTGCACCAGACTGTCTGGTGCACACCGAACACTATATAGTCACCGATTCGTTTCCTTCCCTACCAAAGTCGACCGTTGTCGACTGTTGTACGCCGTCAGTCACTTGGCACACCGGAAAGTTCGATGGCGCACCAGACAGTCTGGTGCAGCCTGGTGACCATTGGCCGAGCTAACGTGGCCGACGCCGATTACACAGTTCACCGCTATCGTAGACGTGGCTAACATATTGGACAGTTTGGTGAATTATAGCCAACGAAGTCCTCGCCAAACCCGAGAGCAGCTAGTTTGGTCGGCTAACCAGTCTGGGCACCGGACAATGTCTGGTGCACACCGGATAGTCCGTGCGGCCTAGACTGGCCCAAGTTTGACCAAACTTAGCCATACATTTTTTTTCCAAATTGCTTTGACTTGAAAAGTTTCCTAGCAATTTTTCACTTGAAACCATATAGATTTGTAGTTTGCCCATTTTCAAGCCTAAAAGAGCTTTTTATCGATTTGCTTTACAACTACATGTGCTCATGCTCATAGGCAAAGATGTTAGTCCATAGTAATGTGTTTAGCATTTAATCACCAAAACAAATAGAAATGGCCCAAGGGCACATTTCCCTTTCAGTAGGTCAAGCAGTGTTGTGTTGGGTCCTCTGCCTTGTAGGGTTGGCTAGTCCAGAGTTGGTCGGTCGCCCTGCCTCGTAAAGTTGCTTGATGGGGAGTTGGTCATCTGCCTCACCTCGTGGAGTTGCTCGTCTAAGAGTTGGTCGACCGTTTCGCCTCGCAGGGTTGCTCAACAGGGAGTTGGTCGACCGCCCACCTCGCAGAGTTCTCGGTAGGGAGTTGGTTGGCTAATGGGCCGAAAGATGGTCGTGGGCTTACCTTTGGGTACCCCATTCCTAGGTACCCGTTAGGATTTTTCAATGTCCATATAGCTTGGCTTCTATAGACTTAGAGCCCCTTCATCTTCTTTGGCTTCCTTTTTGAATGTAGAGTCATCATCTTTAGGTTCATTACGAATCACTGCAGTCTCTTCATTTGCTCTAGCTAGATTGCTCATTGTTTCTTTGACTACCTAAACAATGTTGATCATAGTCTCTCTAAAATGCTCCTCGGTGCTGCTAGCACTCTCCCATTGAAAGGCTTCAGAAGACGTGAGAGTAAGAACCAAAGCAGTTATCTTATGCATGTCATCTTGAGTGAAAAAGGTGAGTCCTAGGACAAAGTGGCTCGAAGATGGAAATTGTTGACAAAGCATAAAAAGCTTCAAAGGCGAGGATCGTTGTGAAACTACAAGGGAGCTTTGGAGGTGGAGCTCTAGGTAGCAGTGTGTGGGCAAATGCAGTAGATGTTGTGGGAACACTACATGCCACATTTTCTTATACAACTAGACTGACACATAAATCGAAGAGCCACACATAGATCACTCACTATCATCTAGATCCATCTAACCAAATACGCCTTTGTGCATACTTTGTGCACTTTCTATTCTCCATTTTTAGTAACGAACTCAAAGGGAGTTTTTTTGGACCATATGCATAGGGCCCTTCGAAGTATATTTCACTGTTTGAGCTCATTATAGAAATAAACTAATCCCATGAGGGGCTACTGTTGGGGAGGTCGTCCCTAGCCAAAGATTCATACTAAAAAGATTGACATTTAGGATAAGGGCCTCAATTGAGAACATATATCACCACTTGTAGAAGCTTTGAGCGGTGGACAAAAGCCAAAGGTTACGCAAAGCCGAAGGATGGACAAAAGTTTAACTTGTGCAAAGCCGAAGCTTGCATGGAGATAAAGGCAAGGGAAAGTGAGGCTTCGATGTCTTCAAAAGAGGCTTCAAAGAAAGAAGACGGAGAAGGTCACAAAGGAGAAGAAAAGGTATGCACGACACATAAGGACTTTAAAATGAGTAAAATGACGTAATTGTACTCCCTTGACAACATAGGACTATGGTGTAATAACAGAGGCAAATTTATAATTTTGTACGAAGAAGTGTACTTGCTCATCCCTATAAATAAATGAACAATGTCATACTCATATTTTTCAAATATGCTTACCTTAGGTAGGTCGTATGTTTTCAATTTTCACGTTATACTACTATTTTGGTGTACCCTTTTCACCATTATTTCCGTGAACAGGCCCGACCCTGAGTCCATGCAACAGAGGAGACCGCCAGAGGCCCTGAAAGGAGAGGGGCCAAACATCTTATAGAATAGCAGGACTGCTGTCAAGTAATCATCTTTACGAATTGTACAGAAGTGAAAGAGACAACACATGCCAGATTAGAGCGCCGGTTGAAGGCCTCCTACACCACTACACTGTAAGATTTTTGCAAAAAAATTACTCATGAGAACTCATCCCATGTTGAGATTAATGATTTTCATTCAGAATTAAAGGTGTTGCAAGTGAGTTTGTCAAATTATTCTATGTCAGTTCCTAAGATTCTGAAGCTTGTTATAGATGCAAATTGCTATCCAAATGTTTCTGTTGCTTGTTGAACTCTCTTAACTATACCTATGACTGTAGCTTCGGCTGAAATAAATTTCTCCAAGTTGTTGAAGAAATGTTTGAGATCAACTATGTTGCAAGAAAGGTTAATTGGCTTAGCTATGTACTCTATTGACAAGGATATCTTGAACATTATTGATCTTAGTACCGTCGTTGATGATTTTGTATCAAGAAATGGCCGAAGAAGTATCTTTCCATGAGAAGCAATAGATGTGATGGTTTTTATTGTTCATTAAGGTAATCATATTAGCTTCAAGGCACAAATATATTGTTATTTTGGTCAAATTTATTTTTCAATAATTATCAGACATGTTCATCTAGACAAGAAGAAACCACGATGGAATCTGGATTTCCCCCCTATCCGATGGAATCCGGATTTGGTGCCAGTCCGTTTTTCCTGTGATTTTGGGATACCAGCCCAATTCCCCTTCATGGAGGGTATGCGTTGCTGTTGGTCGGCACACTGGAATGGAACATATATAGGCAGAACCTTCAGGTAAGTTCCTTAGCATTACTTATAAATGCTAAGGGATTCATTTTAACACTATAAATGGATAGTAGACAGTGATGTGTGTAAAGTGCTAAATGATTTTATGTCAATAAAGTACCATTAGTTTATTAAATCACTTATGAAAAACATGCATATATAACAATTCATTAGTAGGTAAAATTATTTCATTAGTAGCCGACCATTTTATATATTGCTGAAAGCCCATGTGTTAGCTCCTATCGTGTGTTTATTAGGAGTTCACTATTATCATTTCTTACAGCTAAAGAGCTTCACTGTTAGGACAGGTTTGGTGGCCAACGAAAGCACTACACCTGATCTTTTACACTTTCCAACTATTCTGGTCAATATCATACTAATTAAAGCTCAGCAAAATAAAGGAGCAAGACATAGATTCATCGCATAATAATATTGCATAATTGCTTTGCGGCCGGACCTATATAATATCTTGTGTAGTCCTATGATCCTATCCTCTTCAATTTACACTTTTGCTTTGAATGGTCTTCAGGTTCATAAGCAAGGAGTTGCGCTTGGCCGATCTGTGGACCTCTCTAGATTCACTGACTATGGTGAATTGAAAGCAGAACTAGACATGATGTTTGAATTCGAGGGTGAATTAGTATCTGCAAACCAAAACTGGCAGATTGTTTATACCGACAACGAGGGTGATATGATGCTTGTGGGAGATGACCCGTGGGAGAATTTGATGTGGTTGTGTATGATGTACTTTATATTTTGGTATACCATGCATAAAAACAAATACCTTCTATGACCATCGTGATTTATATATTTTCAAACAAAATTTTACGATACTTCTTGTTGTGTTTTACGCTTCCACTAAAAACCAAGTGCCACATTCGCCATTACAAAACAGATCGATAATTTACGTAAATTTCATATTCATTTACGCTATTTCGGTTCACGTTTTATGCTTAAATCCACCCGAGCCAGAACTCTAGCACGATCGGAGCGCGTGATTTTCGCGCCGTAATTTGGGCCTCATTCATCGTTACCAAACAGATCGACGATTTACGCGGTAACCGTCCCACATTTATCGCGAATTTACAGCACTACTTTCCTAATCTCAAACCAACCCAGATCTACACACACTGGTCACGTATATACAATAGCATAAATGGTCCGACGTCGCGATATTACATGGTTTATGCTGTTACGTTTCATGTTCTTATATAGTCGTAAACACTGAACAAACTTGTAAAGTCGTCCCACATGATTTGCACGTCAGTACATTCTTTTTGCATGGTTTATGCACATTATTTAATTTATTTATACCGGTATAAATGCTGATGTATGCATGGATGAACTAACTTTCCAAATTTATTGCATGATATATGCAAATTCTATAATTCGGTTATACCAGCATAAATGCTGACGCAAATCATGCGGGGTGGTGGCCTATTCGTGTCCTGGCTAGGGCTTCCCCTAGTAATCAAAGTCCAGGGCTTCCATTACCTCGATTATATATATATATATATATATATATATATATATATATATATATATATATATATATATATATGAATTATTTGGTACAATCTAGAGGGCCTACGGCGATGAGTTTGTCGGGCCCCTCAAAATAAATCATAGTACCGGGGCTGTCTGTGAACTTCACATTTTTTATAACATTTTAACTTTCAAGATTATAACAAACCAATCTCTGATTTACATAATTACATGTATTCAGATGCACTGATGCAGAGCAGGTAGTGAAGTGAATTAAGCTCCACGCTCTGGATGGCTGGGGTTAGCTGCAGCGGGCCATGCAAAGGAATGATCCGCGGCTCGAGGTGCGCAGCTACCAAGGGATCGATGAAAAATTTAAGGAAGATCCGGCGTGGAGGACCGGCCAGCCGCTCAGAGCTGATACACCTGCCTGCCAATTCTTCAGTGCAGCGCTGCCGGCCTCGTCTGTGCGCCGCTCGATTCAGTCTACCACCACACCTGCCAGAATTCAGGACGTTTTCAAAACCGTCTACCACCACACTGCCAGAATTCAGGGCATTTTCAAAAATCAGTCCGACACGGAATGGCAGAGAGAATGAATGAATGTGGCTGCAGATGCAGCTACGACAGGATTTATTGCTGCAAAGCAATTCAATTCAAGCACGCCTTCCTTCTGGTCCCTTTCAAAGAATGCTGCAACCGCAACGACCTGCCACTCCGCAGGTTGCCAGACGGCGGCATCATCCCTCTACGATCTCACAAAACTTGGTGACTAGCGAAATGCAGAGAATCTATGCGAAAGTAATCCACTTGCAATTTAAAATTAAATAGCAAATCATTTATCTGGTCATCAAATCCGTCCTAAAGGAGTGTCGGTTTTAGAGACTAATTTTTAATTACTTTATTTTAGTTTTAAATTAACAAACCTATGAACTAAACTCTTTTTAGTCTTGTATTTTACAATTTAGAGACTAAAAAGAATTAAAAATTAGTCTTTATAAATCAAACACCTCATAAATGACCCTATAAATTGAGACGCCAACGTACACAAGGGCTTATCTAACAATACTACAATAGATCCCAATTATTCCTGGAAGTATTTCCATGTTGTATTTCTCTACTATACTTAAAGCATTAGTTTCAACGATCATCCTGTGTCATCTTTTTACAAAAAGTCACTACATTTCTTCCAAATCAACTCAACGTAAAATATTAAAAAGCGGTGCAGCAGGTGGGGTATGTTAAAAAACGGTGCAGGAGATGAGGTTTGAACCCACACCCTAATAATGGAAGAAGGGTGAAAGACACTAGACGAAGCTGTCTATCTAGTATAACATCATGCACATGTGTTTATAATATTAAATATAAATTGTATATATATATATATATATGACTTTTTTATAAATTGTATGTTTATAATATTGAACATCACGCCTTCCTTCTGGTCCCTTTCAAAGAATGCTGCAACCGCAACGACCTGCCGCCATGCAGCAGGTTGCCAGATGGCGGCATCATCCCTCTACGATCTCACAAAACTAAAGGTTGATTTGGTGACTAGTAAAATACAGAGAATCTATGCGAAAGTAATCCACTTGCAATTTAAAATTAAATAGCAAATCATTTATCTGGTCACCAAATCAGTCTTAAAAGGAGTGTTGGTTTTAGGGACTAATTTTTAATTACTTTATTTTAGTCTTTAAATAACAAACCTATGAACTAAGAGTGCGTTTGGTTACAATGACAGTACGAGATAGGATGGGACAATCCCTCAAATAAGGTTGTTTGGTTTAGATCAAGTGTTGGGACAAGATTAGTTGTCCCTTAAAATTGGAGAGACGATAGAGGACTCCAAGGGACAGTTATATCCTTGGTGTCCCGCAACCAAACACACGCTAAACTCTTTTTAGTCTTGTGTTTTGCAATTTAGAGACTAAAAGAAACTAAAAAATAGTTTTTATAAATCAAACACCTTATAAGTGAGCCTATAAATTGAGACGCCATCGTACACAAGGGCTTATCTAACAATAGATCCCAATTATTCTTGGAAGTATTTCCATGTCGTATTTGTACCTATGAGCACAGAAAACGTACAATGCAACAGACGGCAGCGGTCATATGTGTGTATCTTGAAACCCTTGTCCTATATTTGTGCTCTATCTTGAAAACGTACATTGCTCCAGGCCCAAATATATTAAAAAAAGAGAATACATGTGCTTATTTTTGCTATTTCTTGAAACCGTATCTTGAAACCCTTGTTTGTTGCTTCCTGACCTCAAGCAGGTGCAAGTGCTCCTGGCTGAGGTTGGAGAGGCTTGGATTTATTTTTGCTATTTTTCTGGTCATTTAAAGTTACTGATCCTAATCTTGTAAACCTTATTCGTGAGAACCCCAGTTACACCAAAATGTCGTCCGAGGAAACACTTGAAAAATTTGTAAGCGGGCGCATGATGACGAAAGAGGCGAGATGCATCGACGACATCACCAACGGACGTCTTCCTCACTACGACCTGCAACCCATTGCTCTCAAAGCGACGACCAACAAGGAGGCGTTTCCCGACAAGGTGGTGTAACTTGAGGTGGCTGAACTTAATAAGGATGAGATGACACTTATGATCAAGCGCTTCAAGATTGCTTTGAAGTATCGCAAGGACTACTCCAACAAGAACAAATCAAGAGGAAAGCGTTCATGCTTCAAGTGCTGTAAGTCTGGTCATTTTATTGCTCAATGTCCCAATAAAGAAAATGATCATGACCAAGACAGCAAAGGGAAAAAGGAGAAGAAGAAATTCTATAAGAAGAATGACGAGGCGCACATTGGCAATGAGTGGGATTCAGACTACTCTTCCTCCGACTCCAACAGCGAAGGACTCGCTGTCTCTGCCTTCAACAAGTCCTCCTTCTTCCCCAACGAACGACATATGTGTCTCATGGCTAAGGAGAAGAAGGTACGTACATGTGATACTCCTAAATACACTTCTTTTAGTGATGAGGATTTCGATGATGATGTTGATTATAGCAATCTCTTTAAGGGCTTAGATAAATCTAAGGTAGATAAAATTAATGAATTGATTGATGCTCTTAATGAAAAGGATAGATTGCTAGAAAAGCAAGAGGATTTGCTTTATGAGGAACATGATAAAGTTGTAGAAGTAGAAAAGTCCCTTGCTTTAGAAGTAAAGAAGAATGAAAGTCTTGCTTGTGATTTATCTTCATGTCAAGCTTCTATTTCTAGCCTTAAAAATGCAAATGATGATTTAAATGCTAGAATAGAATATTTGAATGCCTCTAGTTCTTCTTTGGAGCATGTTTCAATTTGTACTAGATGTAAAGATCATGATTTTGATGGTTGTATTTATTATGCTTCTAATATTGCAAAGTTGAATGATGAAATTGCTCAATTAAATGTTCAACTTAAAATTTGCAAAAATGATGTAGAAAAAGTTAAATATGCTGGGGATGCCTTCACCATTGATAAACATTCCTCCATTAAGGATGGACTTGGTTTCCATAAGGGAATCAAGGACACAAAGAGTCAAAAGGCCCTCAACTTCATTAATGAGAAGGGGAAGGTGCCTATAGCAAGTAGGTCTCATTCTTTTCATGAAAACAAGAACCATGCTTTCATTTATACTCATGTTAAGAATGCTAATAATTTTCATCATGATGCTTGTAATGATCGTCCTATGCGTCATGATGATGCTTTCACTCCTCGTATTATGATTGCTTCATCTAGTGGTTGTTATGTTCATAGTAGGAGTAGATATAGGCGCCATGCATCCCATGTTGTTTCTCATGCGATAGAAGTGCATCTCATGGTCCTTCTATTCTATTTCCTACATTTGATGCTTACTTTGTAATTTATCTCAAGAATGATAGAATTGTTGGTTTTAGAGACTAATTTTTAATTACTTTATTTTAGTCTTTAAATTAATAAACCTATGAACTAAACTCTTTTTAGTCTTGTGTTTTGCAATTTAGAGACTAAAAAGAATTAAAAATTAGTCTTTATAAATCAAACACCTCATAAATGACCCTATAAATTGAGACACCAACGTACACAAGGGCTTATCTAACAATAGATCCCAATTATTCCTGGAAGTATTTCCATGTCGTATTTCTCTACTATACTTAAAGCACCAGTTTCAACGGTCATCCTTGTCATATTTTTACAAAAAAGTCCCTACATTTCTTCCAAATCAACTCAACAGTGCAGCAGGTGGGGTATGTTAAAAAGCGGTGCAGGAGATGGGGTTTGAACCCACACCATAATAATGGAAGAAGGGTGAAAGACACTAGACGAAGCTGTCTATCCAGTAGAACATCATGTTCATGTGTTTATAATATTAAATATAAATTGTATATATATATATATATGACTTTTTTGTAAAATAAAAAATAATAGTGCCGGGCCGGGCAAGCGCTATAGGCCGAGGCTATGGCCCAAGCACCGCACGACGCTCGTGTCGGGTTGGCCCAGACTATTAAATGGGTCGTGCTTCAGGTCGGCTCGCCAGACACCGTCAAATTGGCTATCTATACCTCCGCACGATAATGATGGTTCTTGCCTCAGTTGCCACCACCTCGTTCGTTATTCTACTTCTTTTCTCTCTCCCCTCATGCCTCCACCTCCGCGCCACCCCATTCTCGGTAGAGGGCGTAGGAGCAGGTGCCTCCTCCCCGTATTCGTCCGGCACCAACCCCGACACCGACTCGCGCAGTGGCTATTGCACGTCCACGAGGACGTTTCACATCATGAGTGCACCATCGTTTTCGCCATCATCGGACGTCCCATTCGTCTTCCCTGCCTTCGCCGTGTTCTTCCATCCCAACCTGCTGCCCCCGCCCACGGTCGCAGCCGCGAGCCGATCGACGCTCATCGACATGGGTATGGGGCGAGTCGGTCATGCTCCTAGCCTTTCTCCATTCGTGCCATTGAGGAGGACATGGTGGCGCCTGCCACGCTTAGGTTATATTAGCGATGAGGAGTCTAGGTCTGAGATATTGGACAACTAAGGCCCATAGCGTGGCAGCAGTCGGCATATGCTACGGAGTTGGTGGTGTTGTTGTGTCACTTCGGTGGATCCAGGGCTCGAAAGACACTTGCATTCTCTCGCCCTTCTAGGACTAACGCCTGGTGTGGGTGCCTCTTGGTTTGGAGCTGCTCTGGCTGGGCTTCTTTCTCCACTTGCGTACTCTCTCCCTATATATCTAGCGATATACTACCTATGCCGCCTCTAGATGCCCAGGTCTTCATCGTGTCCTTCTATGACAACGAACAGGTATGCCTGCCTCTTCCCTTTCTCTCCTGCTCTACAAAACCTTGGAACTAGGGGAGGCGAGTGATGGGGGTCTCTGATTTGCTGCCTATGGTACCCGTGCGTTCCTAAAAAATATTATGCGAAGAGTGGAGACAACCAATAAAAAAATCTTGAGATCTTTTTGATGGATAATTTACGTGGGTATTGTTGTGAGCCGTCGCAACGCACGGGTAACCGACTAGTATACCTACGAGCACATAAAACATACAGTGCAACAGATGATGGCGGTCATATTTGTGTATCTTGAAACCCTTGTCCTATATTTGTGCTCTATCTTGAAAACGTACATTGCTCTAGGCCCAAATATATTTAAAAAGAGAATACATGTGCTTATTTTTGCTATTTCTTGAAAACGTATCTTGAAACCCTTGTTCGTTGCATCCTCACCTCAAGCAGGTACAAGTGCTCCTAGCTGAGGTTGGAGAGGCTTGGATTTATTTTGCTATTTTTCTGGTTATTTAAAGTTAATGATCCTAATCTTGTAAACCTTATTCGTGAGAACCCCAGTTACACCAAGATGTCGCCCGAGGAAACACTTGGAAAATTTGTAAGTGGGTGCATGATGACGAAAGAGGCGAGATGCATCGACGACATCACCAATGGACGTCTTCCTCACTATGACCTACAACCCATTGCTCTCAAAGCAATGACCAATAAGGAGGCGTTTCCCGACAAGGTGGAGTAAATTGAGGTGGCTGACCTTAATAAGGATGAGATGACGCTTGTGATCAAATGCTCAAGATTGCTTTGAAGCGTCGCAAGGACTACTCTAACAACAACAAATTAAGAGGAAAGCGTTCATACTTCAAGTATGGCAAGTCTAGTCATTTTATTGCTCAATGTTCCAATAAATAAAATGATCATGACTAAGATAAGAAAGAGAAGAAGGAGAAGAAGAAATTCTATAAGAAGAATGACGAGGCGCACATCGACAATGAGTGGGATTCGGACTGCTCTTCATCCGACCCCAACAACGAAGGACTCACCGCCTCTGCCTTCAACAAGTCCTCCCTCTTCCCCAATGAATGACATATGTGTCCCATGGCTAAGGAGAAGGTACGTACATGTGACACTCCTAAATACACTTCTTCTAGTGATGAGGATTCCGATGATGATGTTGATTAAGGGCATAGATATATCAAAGGTAGATAAAATTAATGAATTGATTGATACACTTCTTGCTTGTGATTTATCTTCATGTCAAGTTTCTATTTCTAGCCTTAAAAATGCAAATGATGATTTAAATGCTAGAATAGAATATTTGAATGCCTCTAGTTCTTCTTTGGAGCATGTTTCGATTTGTACTAGATGTAAAGATCATGATTTTGATGGCTGCATTGATCATGCTTCTAATATTGCAAAGTTGAATGATGAAATTGCTCAATTAAATGTTCAATCTAAAATTTGCAAGAATGAGGTAGAAAAGTTAAATATGATAGGGATGCCTTCACCATTGGTAGACATTCCTCCATTAAGGATGGACTTGGTTTCCACAAGGGAATCAAGGACACAAAGAATCAAAAGGCCCTCAACTTCATTAATGAGAAGGGGAAGGTGCCTATAGCAAGTAGCTCTCATTCTTTTCATGAAAATAAGAACCATGCTTTCATTTATACTCATGTTAAGAATGCTAAGAATTTTCATCATGATGCTTGTAATGATCGTCCTATGCGTCATGATGATGCTTTCACTCCTCGTATTATGATTGCTTCACCTAGTGGTTCTTATGCTCATAGTAGGAGTAGATATAGGCGCCATGCATCCCATGTTGTTTCTCATGCGATAGAAGTGCATCTCATGGTCCTTCTATTCTATTTCCTACATTTGATGCTTCCTATGTGATTTATCTCAAGAATGATAGAATTGTTGCTACCAATGTGGGACAAAAATGCAAGAAGGGTAAGACTTGCATTTGGGTTCTAAAATCTTATGTAACTAACCTGACAGGACCCAACACAAGTGGGGACCTAAACCCCAAGCCTAAAATCCTTGCAAGTTTATGCATCTGGGGAGAAGAAGATGTTCACTTCCTACGTCAAGAATAAGGATTCCCATGACACGATCATCTTTGGAGATGGGAACTAAGGCAAGGTAAAGGGATAGGTAAAATTGTGATTGCTACTGAGCACTTAATTACTAATGTATTTTTGGTAGAATCATTTGGTAATAATTTACTCTCTATCAGTCAGTTATTTCATATGGGATATGTTGGGGGTATGCTTCATAGCCGAAGATCCTAAAAGAAATAAACACCTTCGGCAGATCCTCTCCAAAACAGCGCCGAAGCTATCAACTATAAAGCTTCGGTACAGTGACATGTCTCAAGACGAAGGGGTGAACCGACTTAAAGACGAAATGACTTAAAGACCCATGATATTCTATGTCATTATTATAGTTCATTGTAAAGGGCATAAATGTAATTATATACAGGCTGTGAACTGTGCCTATAAATAGGTGAACAGTACCCCCGTACTGTTCACGTGCTCTCCTGTAATCACACATTGGGCATTTATTTTTGCTTCACGCTGGTATTTTTGCTTTTCTTCAAGCTGAAGGTACATTTGTAATTCGTTATCATTTTTACAATAATGAAATAGAAATGAGTTAATAATGATAATCACGTGTTCAAATTATTTTACATATTTTTTACCCTTCCTCGTTATTTATTGTGTTTATGAAGGTATAACCTTCATAACCTTCGTCCGGAATCCATTATATCCCGAGGGAAATAATGCTTCGAAGGACGAAGGACCCTAATATTTAACAATTTCTATGTTGCCTTGTTCTTGATTCATAGCATTTGAGAACAAGCCCCCAACATTGGCACCCACCTCCGGTGAAATCACTTCCACTTTTTTGAGCTGATGGCTTCGATCAAGAATCAAGCTGGAACTGCTTCGGCCCCGAAGCTGGTTCTCCCGATAACAGGCGGTTTATGCTCAGAGCCGGCCAACAAGAAACAGAAGAAGGAGGCACAGAGAAGAGTACAACATGTAGGGGTACAAGGACCCTTCATCAAATCAAGATGGTCTCACATCCCAATTACCTTTTCTCAAGAGGATCTTCAGCTCAAGGATTACCCACACAATGATGCTATGGTTATCTCTTGTGTGATCAAAGGATTTCTGGTCCATAATGTTTTGGTTGATACAGGCAGTGCAGCAGATATCATATTTGCTAAGGCCTTCAGACAAATGCAAGAGCCCGAAGACAAGATTCATGATGCTACGCACCCTCTTTATGGCTTCGGAGGGCGACAAATTGTAGCGCTTGGTAAGATTACCATGCCAGTGACCTTCGGATTCGTCAACAACACAAGGACTAAGCAAATTGTGTTTGACATTGTTGACATGGAGTATCCTTACAATGCTATCATTGGTCGTGGAACACTCAATGCTTTCGAAGCAATTCTTCATCCAGCATATCTTTGCATGAAGATACCTTCGGATCAGGGACCTATTGCTATTCATGGGAGTCAGGAAGCCGCCAGAAAGGCCGAGGGGAATTGGACTGATTCAAAGGCAATCCACAACATAGATGAAGCCGAAGCTTGTGAGCAGTACAAGCATAGAAGGGAGAAGGCTGCTTTGGCGGATCAGCCGAAACCCATGCTTTTATGCGAAGATATCACAGAGTAGAAGGTACTGCTGGGATCTCAATTGTCTGAGGAACAAGAGAAAACCTTGATAAGATTCTTGTTCAACAACAAAGATGTCTTTGCATGGTCGGCTAATGATCTTTGCAGAGTTAACATGGATGTTACTGAACACTCGCTCAATGTTGATCCATCCTTCAGACCCAGAAAGCAGAGGCTTCGGAAGATGTCTGATGACAAGGCCGAAGGTGCTCGGAATGAAGTGAAGACTTCTCAGTGCCAGAGTTATCAGAGAGGTAAAATACCCAGAATGGCTGGCTAACACTGTTATGGTAAAAAAGGCCAATGGTAAATGGAGGATGTGTATCGATTTTACTGATCTCAACAAGGCCTGTCCGAAGGACGAGTTTCCATTGCCAATGATAGATTCCCTAGTTGATGCAGCAGCTTCATCAGAGCTTATGAGTCTGCTGGATTGTTATTCAGGCTATCATCAAATTTGGATGAAGAAGGAGGATGAGCCGAAGACCAGCTTTATAACCCCTAGTGGAACATATTGTTACCTTCGGATGCTTGAGGGGCTCAAGAATGCTGGAGGAAGCTTCAGCAGAATGACAACAAAGGTTCTTCAATCTCAGATAGGCAGAAATGTGCTAACTTATGTTGATGATATCATTGTAAAAAGCACGAAGCAAGAGAATCACATTACTGATCTGCAGGAAACCTTCGCTAATTTTAGACAGGCTGGTTTAAAGTTGAATCCAGAAAAATGTGTCTTTGGGGTGAAGAAAGGGAAATTTCTTGGCTGCCTAGTTTCAACAAAGGGGATTGAGGCTAATCCAAATAAAATCGAAGCTATCCTTCGAATGGAACCACCAAGTACAAAGAAGGGGGCTCAAAGATTGACAGGAAGACTGGCATCTCTCAACAGATTCATATCTAGACTAGCAGAGAGAAATTTACCATTTTTCGAAGTGCTGAAGTCAGCCGAAGTTTTTCAATGGGGACCGGTCCAACAGAGAGCCTTCGAAGAGCTGAAGCAATATTTGATAGACCTAACAACGCTAACTCCACCAACGCCAGGGGCTCCTCTGTTGTTATATGTGGCGGCCTCGCACTCAGCGGTAAGTGCGGCACTTGTCCAGGAGAAGCTTGAAGGGCAAGTCAAGAAGCAAGCTCCAATATACTTTGTATCTGAAGTTCTTAGTTTATCAAAGAAAAATTATACAAAATTGGAGAAGGTGCTATATGCTATTTTGATGGCTTCTAGAAAGCTTCGGCATTATTTCCAAGCATACAATATAATTGTCCCTTCTTCACAACCATTGAAGGACATTATGAGAAATAGAGAAGCTACTGGAAGGATTGGAAAGTGGGCTGCGGAGCTTAATGAATTCTGCATTGATTATGTGCACAGATCTTCGATTCAGTCCCAGGCGTTAGCTGACTTCATTGCTGACTGGACGCCAGGGGCTCAGGCAGAAGAGGCAAGTAAAGATGCCGAAGCATGGACAGTATTCTACGATGGTTCTTGGGGAACCTTCGGAGCAGGGGCAGTCGCTGTGTTGGTCGCACCCTCCAAAGTTAAAACTTGCTACGCAGCAAGACTTGATTTTAGCTGCACAAATAACATTGCTGAGTACGAAGCTTTACTTTTGGGTCTTCGGAAGTTAAAGGCAATGGGAATCAGAAGGGCGGTTCTTAAAACTGATTCCCAGGTTATCTCTGGTCATATTGACAAGAGTTGTAAGGCAAGAGACTCGAAGCTTGAGAAGTATTTAGATACGGTCCGAAGGATTGAAGCTTCCTTTGAAGGGTTTTCTGTAAAGAATATTCCTCGAGGAGAAAATGAACATGCTGATTTGCTAGCCAAGTCAGCAGCACAGGGGCTGCCCTTACCTTCAGAAGTATTTTTTGAAACAATAAAAGCATCTTCGGTTGAACTCCTTGAAAGAGCGGTCCTCAATATATCTCCTGTTTATAGTGAAGACTGGAGAACTGAGATCATCTCCTACCTTCAGGGTAACTTCCTTTCAAATGACAAAGCTTATAACAAAAGAATAGAGGCAAGAGCTCGTCCATATGTAATAATAGAAGGGGAACTGTACAAGCATGGGGTCTGCTCTCCGTTACTCAAATGTTTATCCAGAGCCGAAGGTATAGAATTGATGAAGGAAATACATGCAGGCCTGTGTGGATCTCACATTGGATCTAGGCCTTTGCTGGGAAAAGTTTTTCGCCAAGGATTTTATTGGCCAAAAGCAGCTTCGGATGCAGCGAAGTTAGTCCAAAAGTGCGAAGGTTGTCAGAAATGTGCAAGAGATCAAAAACAACCTTCGTCCCTAACCCAGTTGATACAACCCACTTGGCCATTGCAAAGGTGGGTTCTTGATTTGTTAGGTCCGCTACCACTAGCACAAGGCAACTTAAGATATGTTGTAGTGGCAGTGGAATATTTTTCTAAATGGATTGAGGCGAAGCCTTTAGCCACAATAACTTCGGTTACTGTTCAAAAGTTTTTCTGGCAAAGCATTGTTTGTCGCTTCGGAGTGCCGAAGGCCATCACTGTGGACAATGGAACACAGTTTGATTCCGAAGCCTTCAAAGAATTTTGTGAACAAATTGGCACAAAGATCCATTTTGCATCAGTTCGACATCCGGAATCAAATGGACTAGTTGAAAGGGCTAATGGCATCATAATGACAGGAATAATGAAGTTAATATTCAATCAGCCAAGGGGAAAGTGGCCAGATGAATTAATCAAAGTGGTGTGGAGCCACAACACAACAGTGTCAAGGTCAACAGGTTTTACACCATTCAAATTGTTGTTTGGTGATGAAGCAATAACCCTAGAAGAGGCTAAGGCAGGGTCAATAAGAACAGTGGCTTCGGCGAAAGACGAAGCTGATTGTTCTGTGGACAAAGATGCTATAGAAGAGATCAGGCTTCAGGCTGTAGAAAACATCAATAAATACCAAGCTGAAACAATAAAATGGCGTGATAGAAAGGTTCGGTTGAAGAACATTAAGCCAGGACATTTGGTGCTTCGAAGAGTGGCCAACCCAGACACAGTGGGCAAATTACAGCTGAAGTGGGAAGGACCTTTTCTGGTAGTATCTTCGTCAAGACCCGGTTCCTACAGGTTGAAGGATATGGACGGCAACGACATTCCTAGATCATGGAATGTGGACGAGCTTCGGCGATATTATGTTTAGATTGATGTAATTTGTTATATTCTTTTTTGTGGCACCCTTTTCCTTTCCAAAGGGGGAGAAAGGTTTTTAATGGGACCACAACATGTAATTTTTCTTTTCCTTATTTCAATTCTATAAGAGTGATATCCCCCAAAGATGTAAATGTAAAAGCTGACAACGCACCATCAAGTGCAATGGAAAAAGAAAAGAAAATAGGGAGAAGCTCAAAAGACGTTCCGAAGGGAATGCAGAGCTTACAGCGAAAAATAAACGCTGATTCCGCCGAAAGTAAAAGGCGAAGAAGCTCCTAAGGGAGGCTTACAGTGAAAAATAAACGCTGATTCCGCCGAAAGTAAAAGGCGAAGAAGCTCCTAAGGGAGGCTTGCAGCGAAAAATAAATGCTGATTCCACCGAAAGTAAAAGGCGAAGAAGCTCCTAAGGGAGGCTTACAGTGAAAAGTCAGCGCTGGTACACCGAAAATAAACGGTGAAGCCGAAAAATAAGCGGCAAAGAAGGTTTGAGTCATTCTCAAGGGATTATGGTTTCGAATATGTATTTGAACATTCATTTGCACGACACATTACATCATGACATTTGCATTCATAAACATTCACTTAGACATACATAGGATCATCATCAGCATAACATACAAACATGCTTCGGTCCCAAAAGGAAGGCAATTTTATGCTTCGCTGTGTACGCAAAGAAGGGAAGGTGTTTTTCGCCTATGGCTCAAAAGTATTAATTTCGTCCACACCAAAGCATTTCATACATGGACGAAAAAGTAAGATTATGTTACAAAGTGAAACACAGATTACATCATATCTTATACAAGTTATTACAGGAGTTTTTTGAGCTACTTTTACAAGACTATTCAAGCTTCGACACTATCTCTAGAGCTTCGTTCTTTTACTCTGCAGCTGCAGCTTCGGCCTGGTCAATCTGTACGAAAGTATTATAAGCCAAATTCAAAAATTCAAAGGCAAAGGTAAGAATAAGGTATGATTTTGTTACCAGCTTGAGGTGACTCCGAGCTTCGTCACCAGCTTTGCTCCGACCACCCTTCGTCCATACTAACTTTATAAATCTGTTTGCAATACTTCGAGCCAGATTCGGAACATGATCCAAGTCTGCCGGTGACAGGCTGAAGTTGGGTCTATTAACGATCTTGCCGTGTTCACAGCCAGACTTCAAAAAAGCAACAGCTGTGCCCCGAGAAGCTGCCAGGGCACAAAAGTCACTATGCCCAGCTATAACTTCGTCAAGATCATTAATTTCAGCTTCAATGTGCTCGAAGGCACCAGGCAGGTCTTCGGCCGAAGGAGTAAACTCTTCACTACTGGCTCCGACAAAATGGAACACTTGCTTTAGCTGATGAATGCATCGAGTGCAGAACTCCAAACATTTATTTTGAAGATTTTTCAAAGATTCTTTCAATTCCAAGTTTCTTTGAGTTTCGGCTTCAAGCCTTGCATCAAGCTTCAGTTTCTCTTGTTCAAAATTTTCTGACTGGGAAAGAAGCTTCGAATTTAATTCTGTTATTTTTGCTTCAGCAACCACTAATAGGCCTTCGGCTGTTTGTAGCTCGAGGTTTTTCTTTTCAATAGCAGCAGATTGCTCCTTTATTTTGTTTTCTAAATTTTCAATTATAACTTCTTGCCTTTTATCCTCTAAATCTTGTTGCATTTTTAATGCCTTGCTCAAAAGTATGCTCTGTGCACAAATAGCCTTCGTTAGAAAATATTTTTGTACCAACTAATAATAAGAATTAGACACAAAGTGTTTACCTTGAAATTAGAATAGAATAAACTGCCGGTAATATGTTGTCGACGGTAGCGACTGATATCCACTTCAAGCTTCGGGAAGCCGATACTCTTCGATAAAGTACCGACAACCTTCGCACCGGTTTGGTCTTGTATACAGCCTAACCCTTCATCATCAATACCACCAAAGAGAAGCGCCCCCGGCCGATATCCACAAGATATAGCATACTCTTTTAATTCCTCTTTTTCAGCTTCAGTCAGCTCCTGGCCAACTAAGTTTCAGAAGTCAAAAGTTTCATCTTCCGAGGTATCTTCGGTTATTCCTCCTTTCTCGGGTTTGGCAGCTGTGGTCTCTTCGGTGGCTGCAGCAGTTTCTTCAGCGGCCATGTTCAGCAGCATTGTATCTATATCAGCGGCTATGCTCTCTAAATTAATACCTTCGGAGTTAGCATCTTCAGCTCTGGCCTCTTCTGCGGCAGCCTCCGAAGGTACACCTTCAGTAGCTGTCATGATTTCAATTGCCGGCATCTTTGGAGTTGGAGCTCTTGGTGGTGTTGTTTCAATCACTTCAGTCACGGTAACAATCCTTTGTCTTTTTGGCCTAGATGCCTTTGCCTTTGCGGGCTCCTTTTCATTATGAAAAAGCTTCGTCAGATGAAGCCCCAATGGACTTAGTTTGACAGGCAAAGTTTCAGTCATTACCTTTAGAATTTCCTCTATTTCAGCATCAGAAGATGTCGCAGAAGCCTTTTCTTCTTCATCAATTGATTTTTGTTCTGGGATTGATTCCTTTCTTTTCTTCGAAGTTAACACTTTCGATTCAAATTTTTCTTTCTTCTTTTTTGATTGATCTTCGTTGTCTTTGATCAAAGCGCCAGCTACTCTTTTCTTTTTCTGCCCTTCGGCACCCTTGTCGAGTCGCTCATAATCAGGATATTCAAAACCTATAGCATCAAGCACTCTGTTTAGCCTTCGTTTCGGCCGGGTGCCGAAGGCTGCTGTCATCAATTGATCCTCCTTTTTAGAATAGTTCCCAAGAATTTTAGTGCACAATATTTCGATTGTTTCGAGCCATTCTTGGCAGGGTGCTTTGAAATATTTCTTGAATTTATAGTGGTAGGGCAGACGGACAAGCTCCCCCTCTTTCTTCTCTTTTTTAAGATTCGGCATAGCCCATTCCTTCATAGTTGGAAATATTTTGTAAGCCAGAAATTCCTACACTAAATCTCTAGTGCCAATGTGCTCTGCAATAATCCTAAATTCGGCCAACGCAGTTTGGGTTGGACCTTCTGGTGTCATATTGCATTGGGGTCTGGTTTCTCTGAAGATCAGTTCAAGCGGACTCTGGACCAGCTTCTCCTTGTCATCATCAACTTTGACGTAGAACCATTCCGATTTCCAGCCTGCCGGCCACTTGCTTTGGTAGCTGATCACAGGAAATTTTGTAGTTTTCCGATAGGCAAAATTGTAACAACCAAAATTTTCATGTAACCCATCCTTTCTAGCCTTGGTTTGGTAATGTAGCTCGTGCACCCGGCAGAAACCTTCGGCAAACGGTTCCACCCCCTGGCTTCGGAGAGCCCAAATATAAACACTAAGCCTAACAATAGCGTTAGGAGTTAGTTGATGAAAATGGATCCCAAACTTCTTTAGCACATCGGCAATCATCCTATTCAAAGGAAATCTCAAACCAGCCTTGAGGAAACTCTTGAAAATCACTATTTCATCTTTCTGTGGCTTCGTAGTAGTTTCTTCTCCACCAAAGCAAATCAGCCCTTTCTTATCTTCGCTAAAGTAGCCCGACTTCACCATCTTAGGAAAATCAGCTTCGGAGATGGTCGACTTTCCAAAGTCTAGGTGGCTAGGCTTGCTCGGCACTGCGATATTGTAATCATCTTTAGAATCGGTCTCTTCAATATTTGCTTGCTCTGCTTCAGCAGCAGGGATGTCTTCTGGTGTTACCAACCCAGATTTCTTCATTGCTTCCGAGATAGGAACAGTTTCCGCAGCTTCGGTTTCGTCTCCCTCGCGATCGACTCTTGCAGTAGAGCGAACTCTGGCCATTTGACTATGACTTACTTAAAATTTTTTGAATTGGCTTTTTTGTTTTCTCCGAAGCTCTTACACTAGCACCGAAGCGGATTTTGTGTGAGCGCAATGATCAAGCTTCGGCTATGACTAAAAATTTGGCAGCAAAACAGTACAATAGCAATGAATGCTGTGGTAACTTCACACCTACCCGTCTGTTTATATAGTGCTGCAGGTGGGAAGGTAAATCGGCAGGGTCTCCAATACCGAAGAAACAGTCACCCGCGCTCACTGAACGGTGGGCCACATAGCTCGAGAAGGTGAATCGCTGGCAAGAGTGTAATCGGCGCAAGATGGGTCGCGTGTCCGACGATTATTTTAATCGTTTCTCGCCAACGAGCTTAGGGAAGGTGTTTTTCGGATCTTCGGCATCCCGAAGCTTAGAAGATTTTTCACGGATCAAGCTCGTTACGAAAAACGATCTAGCGCCGCGAAGGGGCTACTGTTGGGGGTATGCTTCGTAGCCGAAGATCCTAAAAGAAATAAACACCTTTGGCAGATCCTCTCCAAAACAGCACCGAAGCTATCAACTATAAAGCTTCGGTACAGTGACATGTCTCAAGACGAAGGGGTGAACCGACTTAAAGACGAAATGACTTAAAGACCCATGATATTCTGTGTCATTATTATAGTTCATTGTAAAGGGCATAAATGTAATTATATACAGGCTGTGAACTGTGCCTATAAATAGGTGAACAGTACCCCCGTACTGTTCACGTGCTCTCCTGTAATCACGCATTGGACATTTATTTTTGCTTCACGCTGGTATTTTTGCTTTTCTTCAAGCCGAAGGTACATTTGTAATTTGTTATCATTTTTACAATAATGAAATAGAAATGAGTTAATAATGATAATCACGTGTTCAAATTATTTTACATATTTTTTACCCTTCCTCATTATTTATTGTGTTTATGAAGGTATAACCTTCATAACCTTCGTCCGGAATCCATTATATCCCGAGGGAAATAATGCTTCGAAGGACGAAGGACCCTAATATTTAACAATTTCTATGTTGCCTTGTTCTTGATTCATAGTATTTGAGAACAAGCCCCCAACAGGATATAATTGTTTATTGACAAATGTTGATGTAACTGTCTTTAGAAGGAGTGATGGTTCATTAGCATCTAAAGGTGTATCTAACGGCAAGCTTTACTTGGTAGATTTTACTAAAGAAAATGATGATCTAGATGCATGCTTACTTTTTAAGACTAACATGGGCTAGCTTTGGCATCGCCGTCTAGCACTTGTTGGGTTGAAGAACCTTCATAAACTTCTAAAGGGAGAACATGTGTTAGGACTAACCGATGTCTGTTTTGAGAAAGACAGACCTTGTGCAGCGTGTCAAGCAGGGAAACAGGTGGGAACAAGTCATCCGAGCAAAAATATAATGACGATGTTAAGACCACTAGAGTTGCTACATGTGGATCTCTTCAGACCCGTTGCTTATCTTAACATCGGGGGATGTAAGTATGGTCTTGTTATTGTTGATGACTATTCCCGCTTCACTTATTCTTTTTGTAGGATAACCTTGAAACCCAAGAAACCCTCAAGTGCTTCTTAAGACAGACTCAAAATGAGTTTGAGCTAAAGGTGAAGAAGATAAGGAGGACAACGAATCAGAATTCAAGAACCTTCAAGTAGAAGAGTACCTTGAGGAGGAAGGTATCAAGCATGAGTTCTCCACCCACTACACTCCATAGCAAAATGGCTTAGTGGAGAGGAAGAACAGGACGCTCATTGACATAGCAAGGACGATGCTGGGAGAGTACAAGATGGTGGATCGGTTTTGGTCAGAAGCCGTGAATATGTCTTGCCATGCCATGAACTACCTCTATCTTCATCGCTTCCTCAAGAAGACGACATACGAGCTCCTAACCGGTAACAAAACCAATGTTTCTTACTTTCATGTATTTGGGAGCAAATGCTACATTTTGGTTAAGAGAGGTAGGTATTCAAAATTTGCTCCCAAAGCTGTTGAAGGGTTTTTACTTGATTATGATTCAAATACATATAGGGTCTTCAACAAATCTTCTGGTTTAGTTGAAGTCACTAGTGACGTTGTATTTGATGAAACTAATGGCTCTACAAGAGATCAAGTTGATCTTTATGACATAGATGAGAACGAGGTTCTGATGTCCACAATGAGGACTTTGGCGATAGGTGATGTGTAGCTGCAGGAACAACGAGTGCAAGATCAACCTTCTTCCTCAATAATGACGCAACCGCCAACTCATGATGAGGAATAGGTACCTCAAGACAATGGTATTGATCAAGGGGGAGTGCATAAACAAGAGTACAAGGAAAAAAAAGTACCACAGAAACCTCTAGCTCTAATCCACACCAACATTCAAAGGGATCATTCAGTGGATCAAATCATTGGTGACATGTGATATTCTGGCCCCTGGGATTGTGATATCCTGGCCCAAGGCTTAATAGAATTAATAGAGTACTCATACCAACAAGGTGCATCTTCTTTTTCGGAAGCCTATCTCGAAAGAACTGTAAAGCCCTAAAATTTGTGTAAGGTGAAAATAATAGAATAAATAAATACATGTATTTATATAAATGTTTTGGGAATTAATTGATGTTCTTTTCTTTGTGCATACTCCATTATGGGAAATTAAAGTGGTCAAATAACAAATAAATAAATACAGAATATGCATTCATGTTGAGTTCTTATATATATATATATATATATTTTTTTGCATTTGTATTCACATTTATGAGACAAGTTTAAGTTTAAAAAAAATCAGATTTTGAAAATAAAAGAAGAAAAGGAAGAGAAGGAAAAAAAATACACACTATAATTACAAGATAGTAACAATAAATAAATAATATTATTACAGAAAGTCGAAGCATGATTCATGTAGACTTTTGTTGATATTTGAAATCTGGAGTTCAAATAAGAATTTGAATTTAGTTTGAATAATTGAAATGGGACATAAAAAAAAGAGAAAAGAAAAAGGACAGAAACCTTACCTTGGGCTGGTTTCACCTTCTCGGCCCACCTACGACCGCGCCCCTCTACATCGCGACCTCCGCCTGGTGGGACCCGCGGGTCAGTGTGCCAACCGTTGTGGGCGCAGATCCGAGTATATGACGTGTGGGCCCCACGCTGTCCTCATCTTCATCCTCACGGGGCTCAAACAGATAGCCGATAATACCGCGTCCAGGAAACAGAAGCGCGCGCTCCCTACGCAACTCACCCGTGAACTCCGGGCCGTGGGCGTCTCCTACCTCCTGGCTGCGACTCGGACTCGTGGCTGGCAACGGAATCCGTGGACCTCACGCGGCAGAGAACTCCGGGCTCGCTGGGTCTTCGTCCTCGTTCGTCACTGGCGAAGCTCAACAAACCAGGGAGCAAATCTCGCGCAGATCTCGCCAACAAAACCACCTCAACCCGATCCTTGGCTTATAAAAGCGTCCGCAGCCGCCTCCATAGACCATCGTGCGGAAAACCCGACCGCCTCCGTGAATCGCGTCACAAATCGAGAAAGGGAGAAGGAGAGTTCGTCGTCATCGGGTACGACAGTGGGAGCCGTGGTCGCCGTCTCTCGCGTGTGCCGTCGTTGAACCTTCGATGACTGCTTTGTGAGGTTTGATGGGATTCAATGAAGATGTACAGGGGCTTACCAGGGCCGGGCGTCAAGCACGGCGTGGCCAATTGCTCACCGGAGCTCGGCGGACAGCTCTGGACCGCATCCTGCCGTGGGCGGGTGCCTTCACGACCTACTACTCCGGTATAATCCCACCCCTAGCTTTGCCTCCCTCTGCTCCTCACGATGCCCTAAACCGCATAAGAAATAGCTCTGGGGGACTTCGATTTGGGACTCGCCGGCATGAACGCCGCCGTCACAAGCTTGTGCCCCGCCGTGCTCAGTTGTTGCCTCACGGTGGATGATGAAGCCCTCTGCACCGTCCATCCTGGGATAGACGGTTGAGATCACATCCGTATGCTGGTTTAGGATGATGCAACCGTAGCCGTTGATTCCAGATCGGGCGTATGGGATTAGTTAATGGTCGCATAAAACCTTAACCGTTGATCCATGTGCCAACGGTCTGGATTGGCTTCATTACATGCCACTTCTCTGATCTAATCTGGGCCGCCAGATTTTGATCGGGTGGCTGACATGGGCCGATACCCCTTCGGCGTGTTGGTTTACAAAAGAGCCCTCGGCTTTTCGATGAATTAACCCGCCGTCCTCGCGGGAGTAGGCTGAGTCTCTGTATTAGTGCGCCCAGTCTAGGAATTAAAGAAAATAGGAAAATGAGATTTAGAAATTGATTTTGAGTATAAAAATAATTGTAAAACTTGTATAATCCATAGAAAATTCATATCAAGTCCAAATTAATCCATTCTAGTTCCTATAATTTTGTAATAATATTGTTTATCATTTTGTGTCACTGTTTTAACATAAAAGCCATATTAAAATTGATATCCTAATTAATCTTGTACAAAGCACATAGAATCTTTAGAAATTCATAACTTAAAATCTACAACTTCAAAATTAATGATTCATGTTCCTAGAATCTTATTTTAATGTGTAGATTATTAATATGTATTTTACATATATGTTTGGTGTAATGTTAATTTTGCCTATACCATGTATGTCTGTATTGCTACGTTTAGCAGTGAGGACACGTGTCATCTGAAGATCATCCTGGTACCTGGAATCTCAAGTCCCAGGCAAGTTGTGCCCTTGATCACTTCTTTTTACCCACTCATGTTCTAATTAATCATAATGATCTGCATAGGTTAATTTTGATGGGACCCAATAGGTTACCCTAGTTTGTCTATCTTTATACCTTGTTTACCACTGAACCTTTTGGGTAGTACTTGCTAGTGCTTTATGTGGTTTTGGGTATGAAGGTACATTATTCATGATCACACTTTTATTATATGTTTATTATTACTGTTCATGATAAGATCATTATGTTAATTGGAACATGGAGCGACCACCCGGGAAAACAGTGCTACCACAAGGGAGGAATGGGACCCCTTGGCTGATTAATTAGGAAAGCTAGTGGAAGACTACCTTACCCGAAAGGGGCAAGGGCAGTAGGGGAGTGGTCAGTGTAGGGAGGCCCTCGGGAGGATTTTGCTGCGATGGCGGTCCTGCAAGGGATTCCTGCATTGGAGCTTCCTATAAACTGTAGCGGGTTTTCTGAAGCTAGTGGAACTTTGTAAAGGCCTCGTAGTGTTACCCTGCCTCGCCTCCTCGGTAGAGGTGTATGGGAAGTCGCGATCCCTTGGCAGATGGGTAACATGACTTGTGGGTAAAGATGCGCAACCTCTGCAGAGTGTAAAACTGGTATACTAGCCGTGCTCACGGTCATGAGCAGCTCGGACCCTCACATGATTAATCTATGGAACTTAAATTCAATTTGTCATATGCATTGCATCACAGGTGATGTTGTTACTTCTGTTCTACTATTTAATTGGGTTGATATTTACTTATACTTAGTAACTGCTAATAAAATTTTGACCAACTTTAAAAGCAATGCTCAGCTCTAACCATCTTCTTTGGTAAGCCTTACACTTCACGTGAGCTCCCACCTTTGGCGAGTTCATGCACATTATTCCCCACAACTTGTTGAGCGATGAACGTATGTGAGCTCACTCTTGCTGTCTCACACCCCCCACAGGTCAAGAACAGGTACCGCAGGATGAGGCGCTTGGAGGATGCCATGGTGTATTCGAGAGAGGTCTAGGCCGTCGTCTCCCAGTCAACTTTGGGTTGCTGGACCGTTGTCTCCTTATAATGTAATTATTTATAGAACTCCTGTTATATAGTAAAGATGTGACATTCGATCCTGTGCCATGATTCAACATATGTGTGAGACTTGGTCCCAGCACACCTGGTGATTATGTTTGCGCCCGGGTTTTGGACCCCTAAAATCCGAGTGTGACAGAAGTGGTATCAGAGGAATGTTGACTGTAGGACGAAACCTAGATAGATCTGGACAACCCTTATTTACTTACCTCTGCTACTCTGATTCTTTTCTAAACTTTTCTTAATCATTTCTCATCTATTTCCGCTCTACTCTGATTATTCTTACATTTTCCTTCTAAAGACAAACATGGATTTCACACTTTGAAATCCTGTACCTACAGTGACTTTAGGAATAGGAGACCTAATCTTAGGAATAAAAACAAAACTATTTTTATAAATATCTATGAACTTGAATGTTTGTTCTTATGATACTTGTCTGATTTGGATCTTTGATTGAGTGTAATGAGTAATGTCCACAATTACATCTGCATATACATAATGCTTATAAAACTAACTAGACAAACTAGATTATCCCTCATTAAAGTATCTAGCCTAACAATATCCATCTCATCTTAAAAGATTCTATCCTACACTCATAGATCCATCTTATCTTAAAATATACTCATCTTGAAAAGACCTTATGTCATCCCAATAGATCTAACTGACCTCAAAGGATTCAACTTCTACCTTATCCTTATGGATTTATCTTGTTCTAATAGGCATACCTATCCCATTCTACATTAACAACCTTGATCTAGCCTAAATAAATAGATCTTATCTAGTTATTCCAATCTAATCTAGATCCTATCTAACCTAATATGATCTAATCTAGTGTGAGTTACTTAATGCTGGTACACAAGATAAGGCCATACCCCCATGCACTTGAAACTAAACTAGTGCCTTAAACCAACTCAGCCACATGCATGAGATCTGATCCAACCAATAGAGTCATGATGGATTGCATAATCTATCAACCCCCACCTGACATCAAACCAGATTTTGACCTACATCATGTAGTCTATTTCATCCATAACTATCTTAACCATATTCCCCCAACTCTGATGATATACACCGACCCCGACTCAATGAGACCAAGACCGGAAAAGAACAAGATCAACCTCGTCAAGGAAGGAGAGAAGTCAAACTCAATCTTCAGATGCATTACCACCCAACACGGAGTTATGTCTCACCATGAACTTTCTTACACCAGGATATTCTTGCCCTAACCAACCCATCTTTCGTCCTACATAATAAAATGACTATACATATGGATACCCATGCTTTCCTAATCACTCAAAAAAATAGGCTCTTGATTTTTGAAATAATTAGAAACTGAAAGCTCAATTGCAAACCACTCTTCCTATATCCTTTTCTTACAAATCTCGGGGACGAGATTTCTGTTAAGGGGGTAGGATTTGTAAAGCCCTAAAATTTGTGTAAGGTGAAAATAATAGAATAAATAAATACATGTATTTATATAAATGTTTTGGGAATTAATTGATGTTCTTTTCTTTGTGCATACTCCATTATGGGAAATTAAAGTGGTCAAATAACAAATAAATAAATACAGAATATGCATTCATGTTGAGTTCTTATATATATTTTTTTTGCATTTGTATTCACATTTATGAGACAAGTTTAAGTTTAAAAAAAATCAGATTTTGAAAATAAAAGAAGAAAAGGAAGAGAAGGAAAAAAATACACACTATAATTACAAGATAGTAACAATAAATAAATAATATTATTACAGAAAGTCGAAGCATGATTCATGTAGACTTTTGTTGATATTTGAAATCTGGAGTTCAAACAAGAATTTGAATTTAGTTTGAATAATTGAAATGGGACATAAAAAAAGAGAAAAGAAAAAGGACAGAAACCTTACCTTGGGCCGGTTTCACCTTCTCGGCCCACCTACGACCGCGCCCCTCTACATCGCGACCTCCGCCTGGTGGGACCCGCGGGTCAGTGTGCCATCCGTTGTGGGCGCAGATCCGAGTATATGACGTGTGGGCCCCACGCTGTCCTCATCTTCATCCTCACGGGGCTCAAACAGATAGCCGATAATACCGCGTCCAGGAAACAGAAGCGCGCGCTCCCTACGCAACTCACCCGTGAACTCCGGGCCGTGGGCGTCTCCTACCTCCTGGCTGCGACTCGGACTCGTGGCTGGCAACGGAATCCGTGGACCTCACGCGGCAGAGAACTCCGGGCTCGCTGGGTCTTCGTCCTCGTTCGTCACTGGCGAAGCTCAACAAACCAGGGAGCAAATCTCGCGCAGATCTCGCCAACAAAACCACCTCAACCCGATCCTTGGCTTATAAAAGCGTCCGCAGCCGCCTCCATAGACCATCGTGCGGAAAACCCGACCGCCTCCGTGAATCGCGTCACAAATCGAGAAAGGGAGAAGGAGAGTTCGTCGTCATCGGGTACGACAGTGGGAGCCGTGGTCGCCGTCTCTCGCGTGTGCCGTCGTTGAACCTTCGATGACTGCTTTGTGAGGTTTGATGGGATTCAATGAAGATGTACAGGGGCTTACCAGGGCCGGGCGTCAAGCACGGCGTGGCCAATTGCTCACCGGAGCTCGGCGGACAGCTCTGGACCGCATCCTGCCGTGGGCGGGTGCCTTCGCGACCTACTACTCCGGTATAATCCCACCCCTAGCTTTGCCTCCCTCTGCTCCTCACGATGCCCTAAACCACATAAGAAATAGCTCTGGGGGACTTTGATTTGGGACTCGCCGGCATGAACGCCGCCGTCACAAGCTTGTGCCCCGCCGTGCTCAGTTGTTGCCTCACGGTGGATGATGAAGCCCTCTGCACCGTCCATCCTGGGATAGACGGTTGAGATCACATCCGTATGCTAGTTTAGGATGATGCAACCGTAGCCGTTGATTCCAGATCGGGCGTATGGGATTAGTTAATGGTCGCATAAAACCTTAACCGTTGATCCATGTGCCAACGGTCTGGATTGGCTTCATTACATGCCACTTCTCTGATCTAATCTGGGCCGCCAGATTTTGATCGGGTGGCTGACATGGGCCGATACCCCTTCGGCGTGTTGGTTTACAAAAGAGCCCTCGGCTTTTCGATGAATTAACCCGCCGTCCTCGCGGGAGTAGGCTGAGTCTGGTATATTTTACAGAATAAACCCCGACCTTCTCTGTATTAGTGCGCCCAGTCTAGGAATTAAAGAAAATAGGAAAATGAGATTTAGAAATTGATTTTGAGTATAAAAATAATTGTAAAACTTGTATAATCCATAGAAAATTCATATCAAGTCCAAATTAATCCATTCTAGTTCCTATAATTTTGTAATAATATTGTTTATCATTTTGTGTCACTGTTTTAACATAAAAGCCATATTAAAATTGATATCCTAATTAATCTTGTACAAAGCACATAGAATCTTTAGAAATTCATAACTTAAAATCTACAACTTCAAAATTAATGATTCATGTTCCTAGAATCTTATTTTAATGTGTAGATTATTAATATGTATTTTACATATATGTTTGGTGTAATGTTAATTTTGCCTATACCATGTATGTCTGTATTGCTACGTTTAGCAGTGAGGACACGTGTCATCTGAAGATCATCCTGGTACCTGGAATCTCAAGTCCCAGGCAAGTTGTGCCCTTGATCACTTCTTTTTACCCACTCATGTTCTAATTAATCATAATGATCTGCATAGGTTAATTTTGATGGGACCCAATAGGTTACCCTAGTTTGTCTATCTTTATACCTTGTTTACCACTGAACCTTTTGGGTAGTACTTGCTAGTGCTTTATGTGGTTTTGGGTATGAAGGTACATTATTCATGATCACACTTTTATTATATGTTTATTATTACTGTTCATGATAAGATCATTATGTTAATTGGAACATGGAGCGACCACCCGGGAAAACAGTGCTACCACAAGGGAGGAATGGGACCCCTTGGCTGATTAATTAGGAAAGCTAGTGGAAGACTACCTTACCCGAAAGGGGCAAGGGCAGTAGGGGAGTGGTCAGTGTAGGGAGGCCCTCGGGAGGATTTTGCTGCAATGGCGGTCCTGCAAGGGATTCCTGCATTGGAGCTTCCTATAAACTGTAGCGGGTTTTCTGAAGCTAGTGGAACTTTGTAAAGGCCTCGTAGTGTTACCCTGCCTCGCCTCCTCGGTAGAGGTGTATGGGAAGTCGCGATCCCTTGGCAGATGGGTAACATGACTTGTGGGTAAAGATGCGCAACCTCTGCAGAGTGTAAAACTGGTATACTAGCCGTGCTCACGGTCATGAGCAGCTCGGACCCTCACATGATTAATCTATGGAACTTACATTCAATTTGTCATATGCATTGCATCACAGGTGATGTTGTTACTTCTGTTCTACTATTTAATTGGGTTGATATTTACTTATACTTAGTAACTGCTAATAAAATTTTGACCAACTTTAAAAGCAATGCTCAGCTCTAACCATCTTCTTTGGTAAGCCTTACACTTCACGTGAGCTCCCACCTTTGGCGAGTTCATGCACATTATTCCCCACAACTTGTTGAGCGATGAACGTATGTGAGCTCACTCTTGCTGTCTCACACCCCCCACAGGTCAAGAACAGGTACCGCAGGATGAGGCGCTTGGAGGATGCCATGGTGTATTCGAGAGAGGTCTAGGCCGTCGTTTCCCAGTCAACTTTGGGTTGCTGGACCGTTGTCTCCTTATAATGTAATTATTTATAGAACTCCTGTTATATAGTAAAGATGTGACATTCGATCCTGTGCCATGATTCATCATATGTGTGAGACTTGGTCCCAGCACACCTGGTGATTATGTTTGCGCCCGGGTTTTGGACCCCTAAAATCCGGGTGTGACAAGAACCTCCAAGTTAAGCGTGCTTGACTTGGAGCAATTTGGGATGGGTGACTGACCAGGAAGTTTTCTCGGGCGCACATGAGTGAGGACAAAGTGCACACAAAAGGCTCGTGTTGGTATGTGGGGATGATATATGATCCTAGAGAGCTGCTAGGAGTAAGTACCGCTGGTCCAGGGATTGGACAGGGTGTTACAAGTGGTATCAGAGCCAACCCTCACGGTTTTACGGGCGTGTGTGGGTTAGCGGTTTGGGTATATGGCGCATGGTGCATATGGGCCCGGAGTGGTCACATGGCATGGCATATGATGACACTAGACACATAGACGTGGCTAAAAGGGGAGGTTCCTGGATTGGGGTTGACCGACAAGGACGTCGGTCTTCTAAGGGGGGTGGATTGTGATATCCTGACCCTTCGGATGGTGATATCCTGGCCCAAGGTTTAATAGAATTAATAGAGTACTCATACCAACAAGGTGCATCTTCTTTTTTGGAAGCCTATCTCGAAAGAAGCTCCAAGTTAAGCATGCTTGACTTGGAGCAATTCGGGATGGGTGACCGACCGGGAAGTTTTCTCGGGTGCGCATGAGTGAGGACAAAGTGCACACAGCAAACTCGTGTTGGTCTGTGGGGGACGATATATGATCCTAGAGAGCTATCAGGAGTAAGTACCGCTGGTCTAGGGATTGGACGGGGTGTTACATGACATCAACAAGGGAGTTACTACATGTTCATGTATTGCTAATTTTTGTGAGCACTACTCCTTTGTTTCTTCTATTGAGCCTTTCAGGGTAGAAGAAGTCTTGTAGGATCCGGACTAGGTGATGGCCATGCAGGAAGAGCTCAATAACTTTAAGAGAAATGAAGTCTAGGGTTGGGTGCCTCTTCTAAAGCAAAATGTTGTGGGAACCAAGTGGGTGTTCCGCAACAAGCAAGATGAGTACGAGGTTCTGACAAGAAACAAGCAGACGAGACTTGTGGCAAAAGGTTATGCCCAAGTCACAGGTTTGGATTTTGAGGAGACTTTTGCTCCTATAGCTAGGCTTTGGTCTATTTGAATTTTATTAGCCTATGCTGCTCACCATTCTTTTAAGCTTTACCAAATGGACGTGGAGAGTGTTGTCCTCAATGGGCCAATCAAGGAGGAGGTGTATGTGGAGCAACCCCCTAGCTTTGAAGGTGACATGTATCCTACCATATGTATAATCTCTCTAAGGCATTGTATGGGCTTAAGCAAGCACCAAGAGCATGGTATGAATGCCTTAGAGACTTTCTTATTTCTAATGCTTTCAAGGTCGGGAAAGCGAATCCTACTCTTTTCACTAAGGCTTGTGATGGTGATTTGTTTATATGCCAAATATATGTTGATGCCATAATATTTGGTTCTACTAACCAAAAGTCTTGTGAGGAGTTTAGTAGGGTGATGATGCAAAAGTTCGAGATGTCTATGATGGGCGAGCTGACATACTTTCTAGGATTTCAAGTAAAATAGTTCAAGGAGGCATCTTCATCTCCCAAACAAAGTACATGCAATATTTGCTCAAGAAGTTTGGGATGAAGGACGCAAAGCCCATCAAGGCGCTGATGGGAACCAACAGACATTTGAACCTCGACACAGGAGGTAAGTCCGTAGATCAAAAGCTATACCGGTCTATGATAGGATTCTTGCTTTATTTATGTGCAAGTAGACCAGATTTTATGCTTTCTGTTTGCATGTGTGCTAGATTTCAATCCAACCCTAAGGAATGTCAACTTGTGGCCGTGAAGTGAATTCTTCGATATTTAGTTCATATGCCTCACTTTGGGCTCTTGTATCCTAAGGGGTCTACCTTTGACTTTATTGGATACTAAGATTCCAATTATGCCAGGTGCAAGGATGATAGGAAGAGCACATCAGGGACTTGTCAGTTTCTAAGAAGGTCCCTGGTGTCTTGGAGCTCTAAGAAACAAAATTCAGTTGCCCTATCCACCGTGGAAGCCAAGTATGTTGCCGCAAGCCAGTGTTGTGTGCAACTAATTTGGATGAGGCAAACCCCCCTGGGACTTAAGCTACAATCTGAACAAAGTCTCACTCCTATGTGATAATGAGAGTGCAATCCACGTGGCGGATAACCCCGTTGAACACAGTCGCACTAAGCACATAGACATTTGGTATCACTTTCTGATAGACTACCATCAAAGGGGAGATATCGATATTTTCCATGTTTGCATCGATAACTAGCTAGCCGATATCTTCACCAAGCCTAGATGAAAGAAGGTTTTGTGAGCTGCGTATTGAGCTAAATGTCTTAAATTCATGGAACATGGATTTATTTATAGCATGCATGTGTCTTTATGCCTTTGATCATGTTTTCTTAAGCTTAATTGTGCTTTATTGCTTATTTTGGTGCTCAAGTTGTAGAATGTCATCCTCGGACCTCACAAGTCCTTGTGCATTGATGCATATCTTTATGGGAGGATATACTACAACTTGACTCTTTGGGACTAATATGTATGCTTGAGCTGTGTTGATGTAGTCTCAAAGGTGGATTGGAAGGGAAATGATGGACTTGGACAAAGAAAAGGCTTCCACTGCATAACGGTATCATTGTACTTTGCTCTAAGTTGCCCTTAGTGTCTGATTGATGTTTGCTCTTAATTCGCAAATTTTTAGTGACGCAATGAGGTTTGAGGCCACTAGTTTCTCCATTTGGTGCTTAATGCCAAAGGAGGAGAAATTAAGGCCAAAGCAACTGGATCAACCACCACTAGTGATTTCAAAAACTTTTGTGTTTTGAACTTGTCTTTTTGATCAAAACCCTCTTGACAGCAAAGAGGAGCCCTCTAATTGCAAAACTATTCTCTTATGGGGAGAACTTCTTTTGGGAAAAGGGGGAGTTTTTGGGTATTTGATCAAAACTAGTCTTGAAAACTATTTGATTTGCAAAACTAAAGTGTTTTGACTTAGAAGTGAGAAAAATGAATTTGTTTTGCGAAAACAAACCGAGTGGTGGCAAAATGATCCAAATATACCAAATCCGATACTTATTCAATTGGTTTCTGGTTTGACTTCAATTTGCAAAAGTTGGCTCATATTTGGTCAAGTTAGAAATTTTGAGTTGTTTTAGGTGTGTTGGCATAAATCACCAAAAAGGGGGAGATTGAAAGGGAAATGCGTCATTGGGCCATTTTTAAGTGTTTTGGTGATTAACTACCCAACACACCACTTTGATCTAACCATCTTTGAATGAGCATGAGCATAGATGTATAAAAAGCTAATTGAAGATGTCAATTCCAAAAGAGCACAAACATGGACCCAAATATGCAACTTTGTGAAAATGGTATAAGTGTGAGGTTTGCACTTCTAAATATGTCGCATAGGTCCTTTATAATGTTTCTAGTACTTGTGTTTGGGCTCTAACGCATTTTGTAGAGAAAAGTATATTTTGGGCTTGAGTTTGCACATATTGCAAATCCCATTGAAACGAAGTTGCAAAGGTATGATTCTACCACTTAGTTAATTGTTTTAGTTGTTAACTGTTGGGGACCTTCCTCTTCCGAAGGTCCTCAAAAACATGACTAACCATTTGCTTCTAGCACAATATTGATTATTATAGGGAGCTTCGATTCATGATGGGATCCTTCTCCCATGTCGAAGGAATACAAGACGAAGGAATAGTCTGAAGATGATAAGAATGAACGCCGAAGCTACAGCCGAAAAGTAACAGCTTCGGTATGACCTTACGTTTGGTCCATACCCATGAAATCATAGAGTTTCAATGCAGTTCTCTTAGGTTTCTACACATACTGCCTTACAACTTTCTCGAAACATTCTCAAATTTTTATCATAGCCTCTATATATGATATCATGACATTTGGAAAAGTTTCATGATTTTCCGACTTTGTTTGTGTTTTATAGAATTTTTAAACAGTTGGATGGCAAGTTCACAGCCATGTTTGGTGAGCTTGGCGCTCAAAGTTTCTGGTCTGCTCCTGAAATCGGTTGTAACTTATGCTAAATAGCATGGATATCATTTTTAAATGCACGGTTTTCCAAGTTTCGAGTGACTTGCAGTTCAAATGTGTAAGACCTAAAATTGGTAGGAAAATAATAATAATAATAATAATAATAATAATAATAATAATAATAATAATAATAATAAAATATACATATCATAAAATAATAAGATGAAGAAATAAAAATATATAATAGTGTTGTGAGAATTTTTAAGACCTTTGAAGAATCTATTAAAACTTTCCCACCTCATATTCGAACAATAATGCTAAAATAGTTAAGAAACCATCAATAGATAAAGCAAGGTTGATCTCTGGTTGATTTTGTGGTGAGGCATTTTATGGAAAACATAAACTTGACCTCCAATTTTAAATAAGATCATAAAATAGGAAATGAGAAAGGAAATTGTTTATGAACCCATTTGTCTTCCACCATAAATAAATGTCAAGGAGAAATAATAAATAATAATATTAAGAAATAATAGATGTTATGTCTTGTATAGAATTAAGTTTGATATTTGGAAACTTGGAAGTCAAAACATGATTTGAATTTGAATTGAATTAAAAATGGGGAAATTAGAAATGAGAAAAGAATATAGAAAACAAAAGAAAATATATACAAAATAAATATGTTAAATAAAAGTAATACTAGCATGTTCAAATTATACTCTTAATCTGAGGATAATTTGCCACAGGGTTGAATTTGAAACTTGAATTCAAAATGAGAAGGAAAAACAAATCAGAAAAAATAAAAAGAAAATAAAATAAAAATGGGAAAGCTTACTTGGGCTGTGTGTTGGGGGCCTTCGGCTCCCGAAGGTCCTCAAAAACACAGTTTGACAATGTTTTCCAAGTGCAAAATGTGAACAGGCACCTTCGGAGTCAGGTCGCGAGTATACAAGGGCATGTTTAAGACGAAGCTGAAATGAAAAGCGAACATGACGAAGGATAAGACGATCATGAAGTCATATACAGAAAAGCTTCGGCATAACGACAGAAAAGAGGAACCGACTTAAAGATGAAAAGCCAAATTGGACCTCGAAGAATTACTATAGAGTTATTGATAAGTGTAAAGGGCATCAATGTAATTTTACACGGGCTGCGTCCCGTGCCTATAAATAGGTGAACAGTACTCCCGTACTGTTCACGCTGACTTGGCACACGTCTTTTCGCATCACGATTTGTACCTTTCCTTACATCAATCTGAAGGTACATTTGTAATTCGTTTTCATGAATTTAATAATAATGGAAATGTATTGATGATAATGCTGGTATTATTACTTGCACATTTTATATATATGTTTATTCTGTTTACTTATTTATCAACTTAACGAAGGTCCTTCCCTTCGTAACTTTCGTTTTATTATGTTTATATCCTTCGTCCGAAGTTCATTAAACCCTTGAGGAGATAATGCTCCAGCGGACGAAGGATAT
Organism: Zea luxurians; assembly: GCA_029449295.1. Lineage (NCBI taxonomy): Eukaryota > Viridiplantae > Streptophyta > Magnoliopsida > Poales > Poaceae > Zea > Zea luxurians. Next base: position 21,009,248 of record JAOPSE010000042.1, read on the forward strand.
TTAACACTTAACATCTTCGTGTTGTCTTGTTCTTGATTCATAGCATTTGAGAACAAGCCCCCAACATTGGCGCCCACCTCCGGTGAACTCACTTCCACTTTTTGAGTTTTGAAAATCTTCGGCAAGCATCACCTTCGTCATGCCACCGAAAAAAGCTTCAGCGACAGGGGCTGCTGCTCTGCAGCCGTTAGACCACAATCAAGATGTCGTTTCTCTTAGGGAGGCCCGAAGCCAGAAGAGAAAGGCCACCAGTCCAACACCTCCGGAGGACGAATTGGATCAAGAAATCCAAAATTTGGAAATGCTCAATCAACAGGTCCAACGCAAGAAGGAGAAGATGGCTCGTCTAGCTGATCTTCAAAGGCAGATAGACGAAGCCTCTGAAGAGCTTCGACATCTTGCTCAAGATGACCAGAACCAAAGGCCCCCGCGCAGAGAGCTTCATCAAGAGGGTTTCTATAACGAGGACGACTGGTATGAAGATTTCCATCACGGAAATTTTGCTTTTGATGATGCTTCTCCCTTGTCAACAGAACTGCAGGCTATTCCTTGGCCACAGTCTTACAAGTCGCCTCAGCTCCCCACGTACGACGGTCATTCAGACCCGAAACAATTCTTGATGAGCTAGAAAGCAACTATATCTTCGTACGGTGGCAACACGGCGGTTATGGCAAAGTCCTTCGTCATGGCTGTCAGAAGCGTTGCACAAACTTGGTACTCTTCCCTTAGGCCAGGGACAATCACCTCATGGCAAAAGTTGAAGGACATGCTGATAACCAGCTTCCAAGGCTTTCAGACGAAGCCAGTCACTGCTCAAGCTTTATTCCAGTGCACCCAGGATCACGAAGAATATATTCAGGCATATGTCCGAAGATTCCTACGTCTGAGGGCGCAGGCACCAACAGTGCCTAATGAAATTGTCATTGAGGCCATGATCAAGGGGCTTCGGCCAGGACCTGCAGCTCAGTACTTTGCCAGGAAGCCTCCTCAAACTCTGGAGAAGCTACTCCAGAAGATGGACGAGTACATTCGAGCTGACAATGATTTTCGCCAAAGAAGGGAGGAAGCCCTCAGGTTCTCTGAAATGACTAGGGGCTTCGGAGGAAGATTTTATCCAAGGCACGTCAGGTCAATTCACAATTCTACTCAAAATGACGACAAAGCGAGTCAACAGCAAAGGCCACAATGCTCCTCGCAAGCTTCGGGGCAGCAGCAAAGCTCTTTCCGGCCGCCAGTGCCAAGGGGCAGAGGCGCCAGGGGCTTCGGGGGAAGATTTGGGGATCAACCAAGAAAAATATACTGCCTATTCTGTGGTGAAGGTAAGGGCCATACCACCAGGATGTGTCACATTACCATCCAGAAGCAAAAGGAGCTAGCAGAAGCTGCTGCACAACAGAATCAGCCGAAGCAGGTCTTGCATACTGCTTCGTACCATTCGCCTTACATTCCAGAATATGTAGGCAATCACCCTGCAGCTTCTGTTACTTCGGCAAGTCAACCCCAAGCATCTTGGCAACAGCCTCCACCGCCGCCACCGACGCAGCCAGGGCTTCAGCCAGAAGGGAGTCACCACAATCACCTTCAGAGGGATTTCAGAGAGGAGTCCGAAGCTCGCACAGTCAATAGCACTGTGCCAGAGTCGAAGCACATTTACTGATAAATATCCTACCTCAACAGCAGTTTTTTCGCAGTTTTACATTCGGTATTACTTTTTTGTTAATAAGGAACAATTATGGGAAGTTCAAGTGCCCTTTATCATTTTTCAATTCCTTGTAGCACTTTCGTCTTCCACTTTAATAAAAATGTGACTTTTTCACAGGCTTGAATCGTTGAAGCATACGAATTTATGGAGGCGTGAAGGACCTTTGTATTACCAAAATTTTGTTTTAATAGACACAGAGCAAGTTGTTCGAAACAGTAAAAAGTCGTTCCCAAGCGAGCGCAGTGTAAGTTTTCTAAGCTTACAGCGAAAAGTCAGCGCTGATTCCGCCGAAAGTAAAAGGCGAAGAAGCTCCTAAGGGAGGCTTACAGCGAAAAATAAACGCTGATTCCGCTGAAAGTAAAAGGCGAAGAAGCTCCTAAGGGAGGCTTACAGCGAAAAGTCAACGCTGATATAAAAAATGTGTATGCTCTATTACAGGGATATGTATCTATGACACAAACGTCATCTTGCATAACATAACATCATCACATCATTCTGCATAACATAAGCATCATACAGCATATTGCATGTGGAACAAGAAGGGGATACAGTATTGATCTTCGGAGAATAATTTGGGAAAGAGAAAATCGTGCTAAAGCACAAGACAAGTCGAGAAGAGGTGTAGCTTCATTAGAGAGGCAACAAAAACTTTTCTATAGCTTCGGAGAATATTTCACGAAGCTTGGATAATCTTCACCACGGAAGTATACAACTTCTGGTGATATAAAATTTTCTTTACGAAGCATGAAAAGAAGGGAAGGTGTTTTTTCGCCGAAGGCTCAAAAAACGGTATGTATGCAAGATTTCATGCATCGTAAAGAATCAAAACTGTACATGGATTATATATTACATTCAAAGTTACAATATATTACATACGTTACGTTCCAAATGTTTTTACAGTAGCATTTAATCCTCTTTAAGAACTATTTCTGCAGCTTCGTTCAGTAGCTGGTTAACAACCTTGTCCATAATGGCTTCGGCCATTTTTCTAATTTCATCGTCCCCCTTCGGGTGGGGGCCCGGAGATGCCTCAGCAGGTTCTGAGCGAAGAGAAGATACGGCTATATTACTATTACAAACCGTGAACAAAGTTTGGAATCCAAAATTACAACATAATAAAAATCACTAATTAATACCTATTTGCCCTTCGGGCTCTGTACTCTTTTCGGCAGTCACCGCTACTTTTCTGGCATCATGGATGCCTTTTTCGCTCTTTTGAATAATTTTTTGCGCCATCTCTCGACCGCCGTTGTCCCAGATATCAGTGAAAAATTTTCCACCGATCATGCTTGCTTCGGCTGAGGGATCTTTAATGTCTTCGGAGGACAGAGTAGCTTCGGATTGCGCTAAAGATTTTACATGCTCACAACCTTTCTTCTCCAAAACAGTAGCAATTCCTCTAGCACCCGAAAAAGCACATATGTCTCCGCGGCTATTCATGATTTCTTCGAAGGCCTCAGCTTCGTTGCTAATCCATTCCATCGGACCTTCGGGATTGCCCCTTGAGAAATTCTCTTCGCTAGAGAATGCGCCAACGTTGGCAAAACTGGATTTTATCTTCTTAACGCACTCTATGGATTTAACATAGCATTTTCTTTGAGAAGCACGAAGCTCTTTAACATTAACTTCCAAATGTCTACCCATTGTTCACTTAACTCTCGTTTTGTTTCTTCAAGAATACGTTCTTCTTTGGCTCGGGCTAGTTGTTTACGAAGATCTTCAATCCCACGCCTCTGAGCTTCGGCTTGAGTTTTAGAGTTAGCTTCTTCCTCCTTCATTTTTTCCACTAATGTAAGCAGAATTCTGTCTTTCTCCGAGGCCTCGTTTCATAGTCTGATAACCTCTGTTCGAAGGTTGTTGAGAGCAATGGTGCAGCTCTCGTCTTCAGCATTCTTTTGTGCCCTTAAGGCATTGCTAAGAATTAAGCCCTATTCAAAAAGAATGAATGGATTAACACAACAGTAAAGGATTCATTCAAAATCCACAAAATTCAAAATTTACAATCTTCGTACCTTTAGACTGTTATATGCAAGACTATCCGCAAGATCCTCCTTCGTCATGGCGCAGAGGCCAGCTTCAAGCTTCGGGAATCCCATGCTTCTAGCCATTTCCCGGCGTACGGCTAATTTTTTATTGTCTGGGACGCAATATAAGAAGTCATCTTCGTTTGTCCCGTTGAACACTACGGCCCCCTTCGGATATTTCAGTTCTCGGGCATAGTGATTGGCTTCAAAAATCTCTTCTTCAGACAGTTTCTTCCCCGAAGCATGTCGCACAATATAATCATGTATTTTGGAGGATGCTTCGGGGGTGGCAGCACCAATTTCCCCAATCAGAATCGGTTCTGTTATTGTTGCTTTTTCAGTTTCTAAACCTGCCTTTGACATTTTTTCGACCTCCAAAGGTTGTATCTTGGTGGATTCCGAAGGCCCAGCTTCAGTTTCAGATTGCTGCTTCGAAGTTTCAGCAGCAAAGGCTTCAATAGTTTTCTTCGGAGCTGTGCTTGAGGATTTAATTGTCTCCAAGACATCCAGCACATTAACCATTCTTTTTCTTTTCGGGGTTGCTGCTGGCCCCTTTTGGCTTTTAGCTGTCTCAACTTTTGATGAAGGACTTATAACATCTGGTGTTTCTCTTTCTTCAGATTTATCCTTTCTTATTGCTGGTGCCTCGGCCATTTCTTCGAATTTTAGCGCTGCAGTTGGTTCTCTGGCTTCGGTGGCCGAAGAGGCCTCGCCAATAAACTCGGGCACTGTGGCCGGCTCAATACAGCGTGGAGGGTGTGTGGACACTTTTACTTTCTTCCTCTTCGGTGCTGGCTCCCCGGGAGCAGCCGAAGTAGTGTCCTTTGCAGGAGCAGTATTTTTTCTCTTTTGGCCTCACATTGGATAATAGTAGTCGGGATAGATAAACCCAATAGCATCAAATACTCGGTTGAGCCTCTTCTTCTTTCGGCCTCCGAAAGCCGCTGATAATGCAGTGTTTTCAGCCTTTGAATAGGTCCCAAGCAATTCATCACTTACATTCTCAATACTTTTCAGCCAATCATCATCCGGTTCAACAAATTTATCTCCGTACTTGAATGTATATTTCAGTCTAATTAGTCCACCCTCGTCAGCTTCTTTGACGGTCTCCTTCAGCATTTCCCAGTCATCTACAAGTGGCCACACTCTGAAGGCAATGTGCTCTTGCATTAAATCCCTGGTCCCAATAAAGGAACAGACTACGCCGAAGGCCCTCTGACATTCTTCAGCTGCTTCGTCCATTTCTACCTTTGGTTTCCGAAGTCCGAAGCGCTGCCAGATGGGGCGCATGATGATATCCTTGATATCTTCCCGAACCTTCAAATCGTTCTTCACATAGAACCATTCCTTCATCCATTCCCCGGGCCATCTCTTCCGAAAGGTTGGCACGGGACAGCTTGACCCAGAGCGGGCACCGAAGCTGTAACAACCAAAATTATTATGATATTGTTCCTTACCTGTAACACCCGGTTTTAAAAGACAAAGCCGGGTGCATCTCATACATGCGCCAAGAAGACAACATATATAATAACAGAGTGTATAGAGATAAATGTCATAAAACATCAGAGTACTTATTACATAGCGGAAGTCTTATTACAAAATAAAGATAAATATAAAACGAACTAAGGATCGATGGCGCCAATGCCGACTGAGAAACGCCACCTAGATCAGATCGAACTCCTCAGTGTTAGGCAGCTCCTCTTCAACAACCTGTTCTTCTCCTGTGGGGGGGTGTGAGACAGCAAGAGTGAGCTCACATACGTTCATAGCTCAACAAGTCGTGGGGAATAATGTGGCATGAACTCACCAAAGGTGGGAGTTCAGGTAGTGTAAGGCTGATCAATGAAATAAAGGCTAAGGCTGAGCATTGCTTTTATAAGTTGGTCAAAATTTTATTAGCAATTACTAAGTGTAAGTAAATACCAAACCTTAATAATAATAAAGAACAGTAATAGTAAAATAATCCCAAATGCGATGCAAATGTCAAATTAAACTTAAGTTCCATAGTTAATCATGTGAGGGTCCGAGCCGCTCATGACCGTGAGCACGGCTAGTATACTAGTTTTACACTCTGCAGAGGTTGCGCATCTTTACCCACAAGTCGTGTATCCCATGTCGCCTGGGTTTGCAAGGCCCTTAGACACTACCGAGGTGAATGGCTAGGGATCCACTACGAGGCCTTTACAAAGTTCCACTAGCTTCCGAAAACCCGCTACAGTTTATGGGAAGATCCAGTAAAGGGTTCCTGGCTGATAGCCATCGCAGCAAAATCAACCAGGGACCTCCCCGCACTGACCTCTCCCCTACTGCCCTTGCCCCTTTCGGGTAAGGTAGACTTCCACTAGCTTTCCTAATTAATCAGCCAAGGGGTCCCATTCCTCCCTTGTGGTAGCACTGTTTTCCCGGGTGGTCGCTCCATGTTCCCATTAATTTAATGATCTTAACATGAACAGTAACAATAATAACAAGATAATAACAGAATAATCATGAATAATGAATCTCCATACCCAATCCACATAAAGCAATAGCAAGTACTACCCAAAAATATTCCAGGGGTGAACAAGGTATAGAGGTAATCAAAACTGGGGTACATAAAGGATCCAATCAAAATTAACCTATGCAGATCATTAAAATTAATAAGAACATGGCTGGGAAAAGTAAGTGATCAAGGGCACAACTTGCCTGTAATGAGCTCCTGCTCAGCTACCTCTACTTGTTGAACCTCAGTTTCCACAGTAGCTTGCTCGTCTACTCGCATCAACACAATACATACATAGTATAGCCAAAATCAACATCACACCAAACAGATGAATAAAATATACAGTAAAAATCTACACATTAAAATAAAATCATAGGAACTGGAATCACTGAATTTGGAGTTATAGAATTTAAGTTATGAATTTCCTAAGATTTAAGGTGATTATAATAGGATTAAATGATAAATTTATTTTCTAACAGAGTTCATGTCAAAACAGTGATTCTAAATGACAGAGAATAATATTACAAAATTTTAGAAATTGGAATGACTCAATTTGGAGCTAAAATGAATTTTCTATGCATTTTACAAGTTTCTAGATTTGTTTTTGTATTAAAAATGAATTTCTAATATTATTTCTCTGTTTTTAATACCCTCTGGACTGGGCGTCAAATTCCAGAAAACTCAGGGGCCTGCGTGAATAAAATCTTAGACTCAGTGCACAGTGATAGGTGGACGGCGGGTTCTATTTTATAATTCTGCGGGGGCTCTTTAGAAAAACTGCCCCGCGAAGGGGTACGGTGCAATCTGGGCCGCCCGATCGGAAATCAGGGGCCCGGATTAGATCTGAATTATAATGAACCGGTACGCGCTCCGAACCGTCGGATCAAGATCCTACGGTTCAGATTCTAAATGACCGAGATCTACCCTGAGCCCTCCGATCAATATCCAACGGTTCACGGTCCACGCGGCGAAGGGGTACGCTAGTTCTAATCCCGGCCGTTCATCCAAAGATTAACGGGCGACGCTACTTCCCCCAACCAACCGAGCCGCGCGGCGGCGCCGCCCTCGGCCCGCGGCGGACTATCGCCGGCGCGCACGCAATTCTACGCCTAAGTGCCCTAAATCCGAAATTGAAAGGTGCCACGCCACCAGGAGGTGAAGGCGAATCGCTAGACTAGGTTTCTTACCGGGATTAGTGACGCGAAGGTGCCCGACCACGGCGCGATGCGGAGGACGAGGTACGGCGAGAAATTCCCCGAGTCCCAGGGGTGCTCAGCCCAAATTGACGACACGACTAGTTCCGCCCTGAGCCGCCGAAGCTTCCCAATGCCGAGGCTCAAGCACCGGAGTGCTCAATCAAGCTAGCCACGGCGACGGCGCTGTAACCTTTTCTCCCTCTCTCTCTCGGTGTCAATGGTGGTGACCGCAGCAAGGTAATTGCAGAGCCCTCGGTGAACTCGTTCAACGGAGTAAGGCGACGGCCTGGTTTATAGCCAGCCGCCCAAGACCCTGCAGGCGCGGTCAATTGCATTGGCGACATTCACGGCGGAGGCGACGGGGATTTGGTGGTCTTCCTGTTGCGCGGAGTCCGCGGGGAGGAGCTTGAGCTGAAGGGAGTGGGCCCACGTAGCAGTGACACACGAAGCGCGTGATGCGGTGTGTGTAATGGCCAGCGGGCCCCGGGTGCAGAGAGCGCGAGCGCGTGGTGGAGAAGCCGCCCGCGATTCACGCGAGGAAGGAGAACGTGCAGTAGCGCGCTCGAGGGACTGACAGGCGGGCCCAACGCGTAAGCGAGTGCCAGTGGCGTGCGCGCGATCTGGTGAGACTGTAAGCGGGACCCACGGGTCAGTCGTGGAGCACGCGCAGGAGGGAAGGGGATCACGGGCCGCGCGTGGGTGATTGATAGGTGGGCCGAAATGGCGCCAGGGGCCCAGGTAAGCTTCTTTACCTTTTCCTTTTTCTGTTTTATTTCCTATTTTCAAATTTAAATCCCAATTTGAATTCAAACTTGTTTGTGATCCTCTTAACTGGGTTAAACACTTAAATTAAAATATTAGTGGGGGACAAAATGTATTCTTTCATACATTTACTTTCCTCTAATTTGTATAATCTTTTCTTTCTCTCTTTTCTTAATCCTAGGATTATTTTAGGATTTAATTTCTCATTTGGATATTTAATATTTTTCTTGTCACACAATGCACACAAAAATAAAATATCCAGCATGATGCAACAATTTAGTAGCATATCTTTTCATTATTTGTTCTTGGACATGGTGTTCTCATATGTTGATGAATAAAGATCAAACTCACATAAAGAGAAAATGTTTCTCTATTGATATTATTCCTAGCAATTACAAAGTGGGTGTTACATTACCCCACGGTTTCGTCTCATATACTAGCTCGTGTATATTGCAAAAACTTTTAGCACTTGGCTCCAAACCCTGGCTCCTCACAGCCCAGACGAAGATTCCCAATCTTATCACTGCTTCAGGGGTAAGTTGATGAAGGTAAATCTGATATATTTTCAGAACTTCTACTACAAACTTGCTTAGAGGGAATCGTAGCCCAGCCTTTAAAAAGCTTCGGAAGATTACAACCTCATTATCTTCGGGGGTCAGCGTAGTTTTTTCTCCGTCATCCGCCCTCACAATGGATATATCTTGGAAGTATCTCCCCCTCATGTTTTCAAGGTGACTCTGCTTTATAGTTGATTTTCCGAAGTTTGAGTGACTAGGCCGCCACGGGCGATCTTCGGAATCCTCTCCGCCACTATCCACATCATAGCTATCACTGTCGCCAGTATCTTCAGATAAGCCCTCCAAAGTTTCCTTGACAATCTTTTCAGTATTGGTCTTCGACATTGATTCAAGAAAACCCAGGTGCATTTCCTCCGAAAGGCTTAGCTTCGAAGCACCAGCGGCTGTCTTATCTTCAGACATTTTCGCGAATGCTGGCAAACTAGACTTGAAGCCGAAGCTTAAAAAATTTAAGACCGAGCAAATGCTGTCGCGCGCAGGCTAAGAGCAGGGTGCGCAGGTTGAAAGCTGGTGAGAAAAAGCAGGTGGCAAAAGGGCGTGTCAAATAAACTCGCGGAGAGATTGTATTTATACACCCAGTATGTCGAAAACTGGAGGGCCCCGCTTGTCAATGACTGTTGCTATTCTAGCAAAAGGAAGGTGTTTTTACGGACCTTCGGCTTAAAGCCTTCGTCCATGTCGCAATATAAATTTATCTTTACAAATAAATTGATATTGTGAGGGGCTACTGTTGGGGGCCTTCGGCTCCTGAAGGTCCTCAAAAACACAGTTTGACAATGTTTTCCAAGTGCAAAATGTGAACAGGCACCTTCGGAACAGGCACCTTCGGAGTCAGGTCGCGAGTATACAAGGGCATGTTTAAGACGAAGCTGAAATGAAAAGCGAACATGACGAAGGATAAGACGATCATGAAGTCATATACAGAAAAGCTTCGGCATAACGACAGAAAAGAGGAACCGACTTAAAGATGAAAAGCCAAATTGAACCTCGAAGAATTACTATAGAGTTATTGATAAGTGTAAAGGGCATCAATGTAATTTTACACGGGCTGCGTCCCGTGCCTATAAATAGGTGAACAGTACTCCCGTACTGTTCACGCTGACTTGGCACACGTCTTTTCGCATCACGATTTGTACCTTTCCTTACATCAATCTGAAGGTACATTTGTAATTCGTTTTCATGAATTTAATATTAATGGAAATGTATTGATGATAATGCTGGTATTATTACTTGCACATTTTATATATATGTTTATTCTGTTTACTTATTTATCAACTTAACGAAGGTCCTTCCCTTCGTAACTTTCGTTTTATTATGTTTATATCCTTCGTCCGAAGTTCATTAAACCCTTGAGGAGATAATGCTCCAGCGGACGAAGGATATTTAACACTTAACATCTTCATGTTGTCTTGTTCTTAATTCATAGCATTTGAGAACAAGCCCCCAACACTGTGTTTCCTCAGCCAGCTCATCTCATCGCTCATGCCTCGCTCGGCCCACAAAACCTTCACCCCGCGCTCGACCCAGATAGCCGCTAACCAGCCCATGGCTGCGCGCGCTCGCTGGCGCTCGCGGTCACGCGGGTCCCACTGTGTAGACCGCTCACGCCGTGTGCCATTACCTCTCACTGACGCATGGGTCGGCCTCGTCATATCCTTCCCCCCAACTGAACCACCGCGCATGGCGGAGATGCACCGGATCTTCAGGTGGTTCCATCAGTCGTGCTCACCCTCGTGTTTCTCTCCCTCCGTTGCTGACTGGTAGGCCCCCTCGGCAGACACCTCTTCCCCATCGTGCGCACCTCAAGCGAATCCTAACTAAATCCGATTTCCTCGCCGCGGATGACGCCTAGAAGCTTGCCATGGTTGTTCGTCCCTCTGTGGGACTCGGCCCCTCACTGCCGCGGCCGTGTGACTCCTAGCGGTGGTTATATATAGGCGAGCCACACACTTTTCCTTCCTCACCCATTGAGCTGCACACCATATCTCGAGCCCCCCCATTGCCGGCGCTGTGAGCTATGGAGGCCGCCGCAAGCCATCGTCACCGTACCGTCGAATCAACCTTGATTGAGGGTCGCGGGTCAAAGATAGAGGTGTATGGGTGTTTGTGCACTGATTGGCTAAACCCAAAATCTTTGCGTGCGCATGGAATTGCTCGTCGGAGCTCCGTCTCCGCCGCCATGGAGCTACTCATCAAGGACATTACTCCCGGCGCCCAAATCCTCGGTATGAAACCACCCTCGTTACTCACTGTTGTCCGCTATGCGTGTAGAAGCCCTCGGGATTCGATATTGGGGCCTCGAGCGGATGGGCCATTGCTCGCCGGCATGGCTCCGCCATGGGGAGTGCGGGCGCTACCGCGGTGCGGCGACCGTGGGAGGGTGCCAACCATAGGCCATTGGATGGTGGATGGAGGGCCCTAATGAGACATAGGAAATAGATCGGCCTGGGGTTGGGTTACCCGTCCGATCGAGATCGAAGGGGTAGAAATGGGTTGGTTTTCATTAAAATTTGGCTGTAGGTCTTAAATCTGGCGACCGATGTTGCATACCGATTCAGGTCCTGGGTGATCTAATCGGGACCGTTCATAAGTGATTGTGCGGTTGTGGTAGGCACGTACCCCTTCAGCCGAGACCCATTTGCAGAAAAGCCCTCAGTTTTAGTGGTAATCGACCTGTAGTCCGCGCAGTGGCGCTCTGTGTCTTGGGATTTTTGCACCCAGACTCCTGCCTTTCTCTGAAATATTGCGCGCAGTCTAGACAATGAGAAAATCAGAGAAATTGATTTATAAAATGATTTTCTTATATAAAAACAATTCCAGAATCTTGTTAAATCCATAGAAAATTCATATTAAGTCCAAATGAGTCCATTCCAACTTCTATAATTCTATAATATTATTGTTTATCACATAGTACCTCTTTTTTGACATGAAAGTCACATTAAAATTTATATCCTATTTAATCTTGTACAAAACACATAGAATCTTTAGAAATTCATAACGTAAAATCTATAACTCCGAGTTGATCCATTCAAGTTGCGTTAGTCTCGTACAAATATTTACTACGCAGTAACAACATTTATTATACCATGTCTCATTCTTTTCTAATTAGATCTTTAATTAATTCATGTTGGTTAGACTTGTTAATTTGCTTACAATTATAATCTACTAAAATATGATCTATGGTCAAATTATAATTGGATTAAAGTTGAATTAATTACTACTTTAGGTTATCTTTTCTCTGGAATTATAAAATAAACAAAGAACCTAGTGTTAATCATTTAATCACATCATAACTTGATGACCATAACTCTGATTTTAGTGGTTCTCGAACCCGCGATCTCGTAGCAACGTGTAGATTATTATTATTCAGTTTGTACTTATGTTTGGTGTAATGTTAATTTTGTCTATACACTATTTGTTTGTATTGCTACGACTAGCGGTGACGTCACGAGGAACTGAAGAATCATCCTGGTATCTGGAATCTCAAGTGCCAGGCAAGTTGTGCCCTTGACCACTTTTATTACCCAATAATGTTCTTTAATACCACTTATTCATGCATATATTTAATTTTGATGGGACCCAATAGGTCACCCTAGCTTGTTTATCATTTTTCCCTTGTTTACCCATGAATCATTTGGGTAGTTATGCTATTGCTTTACATGGTTTTGGGTTAATATTTCATTATATCCATGTTCCAACTATTTTGTTATTTTATTTATGTTCATGTCAAGATCATTATATTTTTAATTGGAACATGGAGCTTAACTTGAGAAACACGTGCCACCATAAGGGAGGAATGGGACCCCTTGGCTAACTAATTAGGAAAGCTAGTGGAAGACTACCTTAACCGAAAGGGGCAAGGGCGGTAGGGGAGTAGGCATGTAGGGAGGTTCTCGGGTTGATTTTGTTGCGATGGCGGTCAGACGGGAGATGCTTGCAAGTGCTCTTCCCATAAACTGTAACGAGTTTTCGGAAGCTAGTGGAACTTTGTAAATGCCTCGTAGTGGATCCCTAGCCATTCACCTCGGTAGTGTCTAAGGGCCTTGCAAACCCTGGCGACATGGGATACACAACTTGTGGGTACAGGGTACAACCTCTGCAGAGTGTAAAACTGGTATACTAGCCGAGCTCACGGTCAAGAGCAGCTCAGGACTCTCACATGATTAATTTATGGAACTTAAATTCAATTTGTCATTTGCATTGCATGGGATTATTTATTAATGTTGTTCTATTATTTATTATGGTTTGGTATTTACTTACACTTAGTAACTGCTAATAAAATTTGACCAACTTATTAAAAGCAATGCTCAACTTTAACTTCTATTGTTGATCAGCCTTACACATCACATGAACTCCCACCTTTAGTGAGTTAATGCCACATTATTCCCCACAACTTGCTGAGCGATGAACATTTGTGAGCTCACCCTTGCTGTCTCACACTCCCCATAGGAGAAGATTAGGTGGTTCAAGAGGAGCCACACATCAAGGAGTTCGATTCGATCTAGGTGGCGTCTCCCAGTTGACTTTATGGTGCCAAGGATGGACTTTAGTTCGATCTATATTTATATTTTATTTTGTAAGACTTCCGCTATGTAATAAGTACTCTGATTATATTGTGACATTTATCTCTATACACTCAGTTATTATATGTGTTGTCTTCTTTGGCGCATGTATGAGATGCACCTGGCTTTGTCCCTTAAATCCGGGTGTGACAGAAGTGGTATCAGAGGAATATTGATTGTAGGACGAAAACTAGATAGAAATGGACAAACCCTTACCTACTTACCTTACTCTGATTCTTTTCTAAACTTATCTTAATCTTTTTTCGTCTATTTCCGCTTTACTCTGATTATTCTTACCTGTTCCTTCTAAAGACAAAAGTGGATTTCACACTTTGAAATCCTGTGCCTAAAGTGACTTTAGGAATAGGAGACCTACTCTTAGGAACAAAAATAAAACTATTTTTATAGGTATCTATACGCTTGAGTGTTTGTTCTTGTGATATTTGTCTCATTTGGATCTTTGATTGAGTGTGATGAGTTGTCAAGTAATGTCCACAATTACATCTGCATATATGTATAGGCATAAATATAAATAAATAAAATGCATGAGATAACTAAACAACTTAGATTATCCTCCATTAAAGAGGGATCTATTTAAAATAGATACACTTTAATGGATCCCTCTTAGCTTAAAGGAATCTATCTTATCCTAATAGGTTCATCTTGTGTTAAAAATATCTTATCCTCTTAAATTGTTTATAAGATACACTAGACCAACCAAGAGTACCCCCACTAGAATATTTCATATAGATCCCTCTTATCTTAAAAAAACTCTCTCTTATATTAATAGATCCATCTTATCTTAAAAGATTCTTTCTTACCTTAATAGATTCATCTTATCTTGAAAAGATTTTATCTTATCCTAAAAGATCTAACTAATCTCAAAAGACTCTATCTTATTCTTAGAGATTCATCTTGTCCTAATAAGCATACTTATCCCCACCACTTTGCTTATCTCACAATAGTGTAACACACATGATCTATTCCAAAATAAATTAAGTGGATCCTATCTAGTCTAATCTGATAACACCAATTTAATTCTGACCCCATCTAATCAGATCAGATCTAATCTAATGGATAAACATGATAGATAATACTAGGAAAATAGATTGGGCCCTACTTCTATAAGCATGTTTTAAACTAAATTGGTGCTCTAGATTAACTAGACCACATATAACTACCTAACCATATGCGACTACCTTAACCATCAGATGTTGCATAACCCCTCTGTTATAACCTGACAGAGATTTTGACCTACCTACACTATATAATTCATCCTATCTCAAAGAATTCTAACACATATTAATAATACATATTCTACCCTGGTAGATTTATCTAACTTAAACTATGTTTAATCCAGTTATATCCAATCTAATCTAGACCCTACCTAATCTAATATGGTCTAATCTATGTTACAAGTATTAAATAAACCATATTCCGATAAAGGAGTTTTAAATCTAAACTGGTGTCTTAGACCAACTTGTCCGAGAAACCATGACGTAGCCTATGTTATAGGTTGCCCAACCCATTTATCCAAGAAAGCAAAACTCTGTTTAATCTACCTACCCCATGTAACCGCAAGTGTTATCCCAACTCAGATAATGGCATCTAACACCACAACTAATGGTCCCTAATTCAGACCCCCAAAGGAAGCTCGATTATGCCATAGTACACTCATTCTATGTCAACACTCACCAAATAGCTAAAACATGATGTACCCTTGTTTCTATACCACACCTGCTAATGGCATAAATTTTTTTAGGTGTATAAAAAATATATATACTGGAATTTCATAAAGATAAGGCCAGCTTGATATGCTTAACTAAATGACATTCTTAAATAGGATTATCGAATCTAATGTGATCAAATCTAATGTGATCTGAACTAATGTGGTCTACTTAAACAGATTAATGGTACTTGAACCCTACTGGCTAGATGTTAACATAACTTAGCACATTATACCAACACAACCAGGAGCACAAGAGCTAACCCAACCCATAGAGTCATGCTGAATGGTGTAACCTATCCATCCCCACCTAACATCAAACAAACATTTGACCTACATCATGTAATCTATCTCATCATAACAGATTCTATCCTACCTTTGGATATTTACCTTATACGACTAGTTACCCCAATCTAGACATAAAACAAAGATTAAGCCCTGCTAAAGAATCTTCAGATCATAACCGATTACTAGCCTATTCATTCTGCTGACCAAATAATTTCCCTTGCAAAACTATTTCGCCATATGCTTCTAACTCTCATGGCCAATACGAGGAAGGGAAGATTATCAGGCAACAGCAAACAGAAATGAATCCTCCAAATCCTCCATCGGTTGGAATTGATGAAGTGGTTGCCACCCAAATGATGGTAATACAACAAATGCCAAACATGGTTACCGAAATGCAAAATCAAATAAGACAAGAACGCCAGGAAATACGTCAAGACCGGCTCGAGATACGTCAAGAAATAAGGCCAGCACGGTTGGAAAGACAACAACAACGCCCACTACCTCCACCACCACCACCAGCTCCACCAAGCTACATAAATATATATTACTATTTGTAAAGACCTAAATGTTACTTTAGTCATTAGCTAGTATCTTACTATTTTATGAATAATAATAAGGTCTAATTGACCCCATGTGTTGCTAATAAATTATGTATCATGCTGAGATTTTGTTTGTGCATATGTTTTGAGATAACATGGTTATGCACCCTCTTACAAATCTCGAGGACGAGATTTCTGTTAAGGGGGTAGGATTTGTAAGACCTAAAATTGGTAGGAAAAAATAATAAAAAATATACATATCATAAAATAATAAGATGAAGAAATAAAAATATATAATAGTGTTGTGAGAATTTTTAAGACCTTTGAAGAATCTATTAAAACTTTCCCTCCTCATATTCGAACAATAATGCTAAAATAGTTAAGCGACCAATAAATAGATAAAGCAAGGTTGATCTCTGGTTGATTTTGTGGTGAGGCATTTTATGGAAAACATAAACTTGACCTCTAATTTTAAATAAGATCATAAAATAGGAAATGAGAAAGGAAAATGTTTATGAACCCATTTGTCTTCCACCATAAATAAATGGCAAGGAGAAATAATAAATAATAATATTAAGAAATAGTAGATGTTATGTCTTATATAGAGTTAAGTTTGATATTTGGAAACTTGGAAGTCAAAACATGATTTGAATTTGAATTGAATTAAAAATGGGGAAATTAGAAATGAGAAAAGAATATAGAAAACAAAAGAAAATATATACAAAATAAATATGTTAAATAAAAGTAATACTAGCATGTTCAAATTATACTCTTAATCTGAGGATAATTTACCACAGGGTTGAATTTGAAATTTGAATTCAAAATGAGAAGGAAAAACAAATCAGAAAAATAAAAAAAAAATAAAATAAAAACAGGAAAGCTTACTTGGGCTGTGTTTCCTCAGCTAGCCCATCTCGTTGCTCATGCCTCGCTCCGAGCCCACAAAACCTTCACCCCGCGCTCGGCCCAGATAGCCACTAACCAGCCCATGGCTACGCGCGCTCGCTGGCACTCGCTATCACGCGGGTCCCACTGTGCAGATCGCTCACGCCGCGCGCCATCACCTCTCACTGACGCATGGGCCGGCCTCGTCATATCCTTCCCCCCAACTGAACCACCATGCATGGCGGAGATGCGCTGGGTCTTCATCTGGTTTCGTCAGCCGCGCTCACCCCCATGTTTCTCTCCCTCCGTTGCTGACTGGTAGGCCCCCTCGGCAGACCTCTTCCCCATCGTGCGCAAATCAAGCGAATCCTAACTAAATCCGATTTCCTCGCCGCGGATGACGCCTGGAAGCTTGCCGTGGCCATTCGTCCCTCTGTGGGACTCGACCCCTCGCTGCCATGGCCGCGTGACTCCTGGCCGTGGTTATATATAGGCGAGCCACGCGCTCTTCCTTCCTCACCCATTGAGCCGCACACCATATCCCGAGCCCCCCATTGCCGGCTTTGTGAGCTATGGAGGCCGCCGCAAGCCATTGTCACCGTACCGTCGAATCAACCTTTATTGAGGGTCGCGAGTCAAAGCCAGAGGTGTATGGGTGTTTGTGCACTGATCGGCTAAACCCAAAATCTTTGTGTGCACATGAAATTGCTCGTCGGAGCTCTGTCTCCACTGCCATGGCGCTGCTCATCGAGGACATTACTCCCGGCGCCCAAATCCTCGGTATGAAACCACCCTTGTTACTCACTGTTGTCCGCTATGCGTGTAGAAGCCCTCGGGATTCGATATTGGGGCCCCGAGCGGCTGGGCCATTGCTCGCCGGCATGGCTCCACCATGGGGAGTGCGGGCGCTACCGCGGTGCGGCGGCCGGGGGAGGGTGCCAACCGTAGGCCGTTGGATGGTGGATTGAGGGCCCTGATGAGACATAGGAAATTGATCGACCTGGGGTTGGGTTACCCGTCCGATCGAGATCGGAGGGGTAGAAATGGGTTGGTTTTCATTAAAATCTGGCCGTCGGTCTTAAATCTGGCAACCGATGTTGCATACTGATTTAGGTCCTGGGTGATCTAATCGGGACTGTTCATAAGCGATCGTGCGGTTGTGGTAGGCATGTACCCCTTCAGCCGAGACCCATTTGCAGAAAAGCCCTCAGTTTTAGTGGTAATCGACCTGCAGTCCGCGCAGTGGCGCTCTGTGTCTTGGGATTTTTGCACCAAGACCCCTGCCTTTCTCAGAAATATTGCGCACAGTCTAGACACTGAGAAAATCAGAGAAATTGATTTATAAAATGAATTTCTTATATAAAAACAATTCCAGAATCTTGTTAAATCCATAGAAAATTCATATTAAGTCCAAATGAGTCCATTCCAACTTCTATAATTCTATAATATTGTTGTTTATCATATAGTACCTCTGTTTTGACATGAAAGTCAAATTAAAATTTATATCCTATTTAATCTTGTATAAAACACATAGAATCTTTAGAAATTCATAACTTAAAATCTATAACTCCGATTTGATCTATTCAAGTTGCGTTAGTCTCGTACAAGTATTTACTACGCAGTAACAATATTTATTATACCATGTCTCATTCTTTTCTAATTAGATCTTTATTTAATTCATGTTGGTTAGACTTGTTAATTTGCTTATCATTATAATCTATTAAATATGATCTATGGTCAAATTATAATGTGGATTAAAGTTGAATTAATTACTACTTTAGGTTATCTTTTCTCTGGAATTATAAAATAAACATAGAACCTAGTGTTAATCATTTAATCACATCATAACTTGATGACCATAACTCCGATTCTAGTGGTTCTCGAACCCGCGATCTCGTAGCAACGTGTAGATTATTATTATTCAATTTGTACTTATGTTTGGTGTAATGTTAATTTTGTCTATACGTTGTTTGTTTGTATTGCTATGACTAGCGGTGAGGTCACGAGGATCTGAAGAATTATCCTGGTAACTGGAATCTCAAGTGTCAGGCAAGTTGTGCCCTTGACCACTTTTATTACCCAATAATATTCTTTAATACCACTTATTCATGCATATGTTTAATTTTGATGGGACCCAATAGGTCACCCTAGTCTGTTTATCATTTTTCCCTTGTTTACCCCTAAATCATTTGGGTAGTTATGCTATTGCTTTACATGGTTTTGGGTTAATATTTTATTATATCCATGTTCCAATTATTTTGTTATTTTATTTATGTTCATGTCAAGATCATTATATTTTTAATTGGAACATGGAGCTTAACTTGAGAAACACGTGCCACCACAAGGGAGGAATGGGACCCCTTGGCTAACTAATTAGGAAAGCTAGTGGAAGACTACCTTACCTGAAAGAGGCAAGGGCACTAGGGGAGTTGCATGCAAAGAGGTTCTCAGGTTGATTTTGCTGCGATGGTGGCCTGACGGGGGATTCTTGCAAGTGCTCTTCCCATAAACTGTAGCGGGTTTTCAGAAGCTAGTGGAACTTTGTAAAGGCCTCGTAGTGGATCCCTAGCCATTCACCTCGGTAGTGTCTAAGGGCCTTGCAAACCTTGGCGACATGGGATACACGACTTGTGGGTACAGGGTACAACCTCTACAGAGTGTAAAACTGGTATACTAATCGAGCTCACAGTCAAGAGCAGCTCAGAACTCTCACATGATTAATTTATGGAACTTAAATTTAATTTATCATTTGCATTGCATGGGATTATTTATTAATTTTGTTCTATTATTTAATATGGTTTGGTATTTACTTACACTTAGTAACTGTTAATAAAATTTGACCAACTTATTAAAAGCAATGGTCAGCTTTAACCTCTATTGTTGATCAGCCTTACACATCACATGAACTCCCACCTTTGGTGAGTTCATGCCACATTATTCCCCACAACTTGCTGAGCGATGAACATGTGTGAGCTCATCCTTGCTATCTCACACCGCCCACATGAGTAGATCAGGTGGTTCAAGAGGAGCCACACAACGAGAAGTTCGATTCGATCTAGGTGGCGTCTCCCAGTTGACTTTATGACGTCAAGGATGGACTTTAGTTCGATCTATATTTATATTTTATTTTGTAAGACTTCCGCTATGTAATAAGTACTCTGATTATATTGTGACATTTATCTCTATATACTCTGTTATTATATGTATTGTCTTCTTTGGCTCATATATGAGATGCACATGGCTTTGTTCCTTAAATCCGGGTGTGTCAAAATGTGATTTTTTCGAAGAAATTCAAATAAACGAACTAAATCCAATAGTTATAGAAAACACTTTTATAATTGTACCAAAATGGTACATGTAGGTCTATATAGTGTAGGAACATACCACAAAAAGTTTAGTTGGGAAAAGAAAAAAATAAAAAATATACTTCGCGGAGTTTCTAAGGATGGCACTCGGCAAAGCAGCCGGTCGACACTCGGCAAAGAAGCTTCTTTGCCGAGTGCCAAAGCTTGGCGCTCGGCAAAAGTTAACGGCCGTCAGCTTTAGATGGCCGCTGACGATCCTTTGCCGAGCGCCACCTTCGCCAAGTGTTTGGCATTCGACAAAGATATATTTGCTGAGTGTATTTCTTTGCCGAGAGTACTGCTCTCGGTAAACGCATTCATTACCGAGTGCAGGACTTTGCCGAGTGCCCGACAAAAAGCACTCGACAAAGTGCTGAGCAATCGGTAAAGCCACGGATTCCGGTAGTGATATATATATCTAACTAGTTCTGGTTGTCAGTAATAAGTTTGCACCCAAGGGAGTTCGGCCAGGCCATCCTCATTCTGCAGGTTGGTGGCAGTTGACCACGGGAGAGATATAGAGAGAGGCATGTTGTCACGGACGGATCGTGGTGCCTGCCCTCTGAAATTTGGATCGTTCATATATCACTAGGAGAGTGCCCGTGCGTTGCAACGGGAACATATAAAACCACGATAACCTATCTACAAATGTGTTATACTTTTATAAGAAAAGGTTTCATAATCCACTTGTGATCCTACTATACATAAACTTTGTTATTTTAATCTACCTATGTCACCACTACATTGCAACAATCAGCACCATACAGACTTCTATATATGATTTTAATAATGTTATGTCAATTGCATCATGTAGACTTTATATATATAGTTAGATGTATGTGTGTTGCAACATCATACAGAATACTTAATAAAATGTTAGTGCACAACAATTATATAGAAACGAACACTATATAACTGAGGAAAAACCTTTAAATTCTAAAGTGGAAAAGGAAAGCTTGTCCACGAGTGGAGTGTGGAACCCCCTCCTATGCACATCGGGGTAGGTCATAAGTGGATAAGCCAGATTGAATAATAGGAGCATATGCAAAACAAATGGAGAAGTGATAGAACGGAATTAAAGTGATACAAAATTATGCCACAACACACAAATCATCTTAACCAAAACATATTCTTGTGTGCATTAGCACTAAAGATTCAACATACCGAAAATTCTACAAAGTAGTACTGGACATTTGTTGCAGATGAATATATACCATATCATAAGTGGATTGACACACTAAATACTCAATAAGGCAGGCATCCTAACATAACTCATGTACAAGTAACTACAGATACTTATCTACACGATTTCTGTCAAAATATAACAAGCATGCTAAATGCATGTAAGGTAGAGACATGCCTGGTTCCTGGAGATCTGGATGCCAGCCTTCAGGTCCTGCACAAAGTGTTTCAACTCGAGGTCTTAGACCTTTACATAGTAAGTAAGAATAATGTATCACTGTTCACTAATGATTTGCTTGTATCATCTTCTATAGTACATAAATGCAGCGATTCACTTGGGATAAGCATTGCTCGCACAGGAGCACCGAAAGGGTAAGTAGTAGTGATGAGCCCATCAGAGGATCCAAATCACATCACAAAAATGCACGAAAGGGTAAGCAACAGCGATGCACCCATCAGCGGATCCAAATCAAAATGCAGCCGAGGGACGCGGGAAAGACGTACAATCGAAATTGCGGTGATCTAATGTCGCAGGCCACGGCTTCAAGATTTGAGAAACCTCCAACTCCGACGGGCTGGGCTGGGTGCCAGGGTTCTTAGTGGCCAGCAAGCATAGTAGTCGAGGTTGATGCTCCTGAGGGCCTCCTAGTGGCAATCCATAGAAAACATTTAACTCATCAGAGCTTGTGCACATAGAAAATGACTCACATTTTATTATTAAAAGACAAACTTCTAAATCCTCCAAATCCCAGGAACAAAACAAGGTTGTACACTTTTGGGTCACCTTGTCCTTAACATTGATTTTATGTTAATCAATTGCAAACGAAGAACCTAGACAACAGCTCCTAGCCCTTGTTTTGGTTTGATTCAGAGAATTAAATGAACTAAATTCAAAAGAGCAAATTAATAGATTGCAGACCACCATTGGGTGTAGTAAATTGCTCCCCTATTTTTTCATCAAATCTATGGTTACACTCTGTTTTTGCCAGCGGAAGGTGAATATTCTTCTGTTGTTGATAATCATCAATTAAAATGCAGAATAGTGTACCACCACTCATGAATTTGTATTTTGAGGAAGCGGCGAGAGACTGTGCAGCTATGTAGTCACTTGTTTCTATAGTAGAAAACAAAAGAAACTGTGGTCGTAGTAGGAGGCTGAAACGGGGGACCGACGACAATTGAGATGGACCCGCGCTTCCCGCTGTCGACTGAGACTACACCGTCCTATTTGGTGGTGGTGGCGGCACTCGGGGGCACCACAGGCAAGGCCACTCGGAGTCGTTCATCCGCTTCTTCGACGCAGATCTACTCGACCCGGACGGATGATGCGCTGCGCACTGAGCCGTCCGGCCGAGAGCTGACGTGCAAGTAGCCAGCCTTTGCTCTCGACCCTCACAAAACCCTAACACACAAAAACCCCTGAGTAGATAAATCATGGTGGAAGGTGGTCACTAATACCTTTACGAAGCAACGAGATGCGCCTGCGCAACACACTGGGAGGGAGGCATTCGACCGAGGACTGCAAACGTCCTCGCCATCGTGGACTTGGACAACGTCGTCTCCCCTTCTTTCTTCCTAACTGGTTCCTCGTGTAAATCCTGGAATCAGGGTATGGGCGGCGGGGACTGGCGTCTGCGGACGGCGGCGACAGTGGAGGAGAGCTCGGGCGTGATGATTTCGTCGCGACCGGGGTGCGACGGTTTCAGGGGCGCGCGATGGCTTCAGGGTTGGTGGGCGGGATCGGGGAGCAGTACTGGTGAGCGAGATCGACAGCTTAGATCGCACAACGCCATAACATACGGCTAAGATTGTATATCGGCAGAACGACAAGCTACCCTTACCGTCTTAATAAGTAGTAGAGATTGTGAATCAAGTTGTTTGGCTTTCAGTCCCTTACTGAGAAAAGGAAAGGAAAGGCAACAATCAAGGGAGGGTTATAGTGATTTCGTAGATACCAGATGTTTTGGCCATTAGTTTACTGAGTTGTGCCTTCCTGCCTGTCCATTTTCATATATATAAAAATGCTCTTGATTTTAGGTGGAAAGGTTCTCTTCACCAGTATTTTGTGAAATTTCTCCATTACTTTTTAGGGGTATAACTACACAAAAAGTCTACCTTCCAAAGCATGTAGGAGGTTTCTGTATGATAATACATATCTCTATGCTAAGCAAGCTAGCACACAATCTATATACACATTCTAGATTAAAACACCAGAAACCTGAGTTCACAGAAATTTGAGATATGCACTTATTAACAATACCTAAATACTCAAATGAGACTATACCAAAACGGTGAAAATAACCCAAGCTAAGCTGCAGTCTAGAACACCAGTTATTTTTACCTTTTATACATGCGTAACTTTAGAAGTTACCTCGCTTATTTTTACCACCAAAGCATAAACAATTCAGCAACCTGACAATGTAGATAAAAAAGCAGACTATAGATAAATTTTGACATTTAAATCACATGTCAATACAGTTTGCTATTGTTGAAAAGTCAGGTTCCAGTAATAGTAAATCATCACAATTCAGAAAGTTGGTAAGGTACAGATAAAAAATTCAGGAATCAACTAATAAAAGATAAAAAGAGCTGCTAATATGACTGCCAAGCCATAATTTACATAATGAAGTATTCTGAACATGGCAACTATATACACAGTAAAAGCTAAAGGACAAAGAACCAAATAAACTTTTGCTATGTATGAACCTAAAATTAAGTGACATTACAGGGAACCTACAGACTATAGTATATATGGTTGTACAAAGTAAGTGAATGAGATTATAGTGCACTTGCAATAATAACACACACCCTGGAAATGTAAATGACAGGTCCCAATATAGAGCACTTTGCTACTGACACAAACATGAAACTATCTAATTGTATAAACCACTTGGAAATGTAATTGACAGGTCCAAATATAGAACATTGTGCTACTGACACAAAAATGAAACTATCTAATTGTATAAACTACCTGGAAATGTAAATGACATGTCCAAATATAGAGCACTGTGCTATTGACACAAACATGAAACTATAAAATAGAAAAAAATGGCTATAAAATTATAAAACAGAAGGGGCAACTGTTGTTTGCTTGACAGCTTAAGAGGAATGAAGAAGGTAGAAGTTTCTTCCATCTAGGGCTAGTTTTTCCAAATTGGGTGTTGGGTCAGTGGGTTGCCCTAGAAAAACCTGCATCTAGATTTCACGTACACATTTCCACCAATCATGTCATATGATCTAAATTACCAAATAGTAGCTAAGATACTGGGCAAATAAAGCCTCATTTGACACAGTTAAGCTTCGTCATGAGCAGTTTTCTTAGTGAAGCTTATCAGTTTTGGAAAAAAATTGACAAAACAACTTTACCAATAGCTTCATACATGACAGAGGGGAATAAATGAGAGTTGTGCAAAGCTACATTTTTCAGCTTCACCTCTCCCATCTTCCTTTGTGATCCTCATTCCTTTGTGAGAGGATAAAAAAGAAGCTCCAGCAATGAAGCCATTAACCTTGGGCATAGAGCCAGCATCTCTACTGAACTGTGTTGAGGACCTATAAATTTGCTTCAATTTAGTATACATAGAAGAAATATATGTGAGTTGAGCACAGATCACCTATCCTTCATGCAAATCAAAACTCTTCCAACTTCTTCTTTTGCCTTTGATTCAAGAACAGTCCTTCCATCCTTCTCCAGCTTCATAAGCAGTACTTTCTCAGTTGGTTCATCGAGATTGAAAGCTGACAATACACTGCAACACATCAAAACCACGACTTGTTACACCGAAGTGGGCATGTTTTCTTGAGTGCAAATAAATAGTCATAGAAATCTACCAATCTAGCAAGTGAATTGTTATGACACAAGATCTATAGAACAATAAACAATACAAAAGGGGTCATAGTTCACATTTTAGGAGTTTTAGCCTTTGACAGTGGCGCACAAGGAGGGCAAGATACTTTGGGGCAGATCACAACATTAGCAAACAATAGCTCACATATGCACGTTCATTGATATGTAGATGACAAAAAACAATGGATGTGTTTGGCTGTGAACATATACTGCACAACATACATCATGCTGCATATAAAGGACCCTTAGTGGCCAGATCACAACAATTACCAGGTAAGCTTCATGGTTAGCAACAATCCTCCTGATGATAGTACTTGTAGTCATATCCAAGGGACTCTCCAGTCGAGGTTAAATACCCATAGCCATTGTATTAGCAAATAACCAAGTATTGTTATTGTACCCCCTTGTTGTTGACAGCAGTAGCCATATCAGAACTCAATCCCATTCAAGAAGACAAGCAACTCTACCAGACAAGACACTGACTGTTCAACCACGGTACGGGGATTATGTTCTTTGACAGCCTTTTTAAGTCCAAAAGAAACATGGACCTCAATTCAATTATTCAGGGGCTGGATTGTATATAATGCAAGACTAAGCAGTGTGGATTTCGATGCCAGTCCCAGACAACAAACAAGTTGGTTAGATCAAAGAAATCTACAACGCCCAACGAATCCACTAAATATCATCTATGTTTCCAAATCAAACAAGCATACAACAGAAAGGTTCTCTCTGTCTCATATGCTGTTGTCACTCCAATACCAGTCTACCAAATTGAACCTCAGAAAAACGAAGTCAAGACAACAGAGCAATATCTGACCCCAAAACAATTGGAGCGAAAAGAAAATAAGACATGACCCGAGAGTAGCCCTTTGCCAATCAGTAGTCAGACAGTGCAAAAAATGTTGTTCTAAAAAATAATAAATGGGAGAGGGAAAAGAGACAGACCATTCACAAGCTTGTAGCTAAGGTAATGAGCTCCATCTGATTGGGAGCACCCTCCTTTTCCTCCAGCATGAGAATCCGCCTTCTACGAGAAGAGGTCTACCACACCGAATCTCTGAAAACAGAGTCAAGATAGCAGAGAAATTTCTGCCCCAAAACAATTGGAATGTAGGGGAAAACGAACATGAACAGAGTAGCACTTTGGCAATTACTCGTCAGACATTGTTGAATATTGCACATCTAAGATTGAAACAACACATAATCACAAGGTCACATGTATACCAGAGACAACACCCTTTCTCACCAGCAACACAGATTACTCAATATTAGTACCCTTCATAACCATAACCTGTTCGAAGCTACTTTGGCAGCCGAATGTTGGGAGAAACGTAATTTTGAATTTTTGACATAGCAACATAAAGCAATGTACAAGCATATGGATGTAGCAGGACAATCACAATGAAATAAATCAAATAATTAATGAGTTCCTCTTGCTCAGGAATCAAGGAGTGGGATTAGTAAAAATAATGGTTAAAATGCCTTGTGTTCTCCAGAAATCAATTGTGTGGCCTAACTATCCATTAAGGTACATCCTGCCAAGTGCCAACTGTTTTCTGCCTAACCAATAAACATGCGCCAGGTTAAATAATCATCACTCAGAGTAACTGGCAATAATAGCGCTATCTTACACAACATGGGTTTGTAGTTGTATTTAGTGGAGTAGCAAAACAACATTGTCCACCTTCTACAGTATATGTAGTTTACTAATATTGAGCCCCAACACCAACCAAACTACATAGTTGAAAGCATCAGGAGACTATCATCGCACAAATTGTACTGCCAGTTAACTCTTACATTCACATAAAAATATATTGAAATTGCAACGCTCAAATACATGCATCCTAGCCAACATCTCCTAAACACATATAGCTAACAGCAATCCATCGCATCAAAATAACTCGTTCACCATGCCAATCCGATCCGAACCAATCAGGAAACTAAAATGTAACTATCACATGGGAGGGGAGGTCGGGGATTCGCTTACCCTTGCTGGCGCTGATGAGGAAGTAACCATCGGGTGTGACGGAGCTGTAGAAGAGATCCACCACCGGCCACAAGTGATCGTGGCACACCAGCGGGATCGCCACCTTCTTCTTCTCCAGTGAGATACTCATACTAATGTTACAAAAAAGGCAGACAAGCCACAACACCCACTTGTGCACTTAATTGTCATTTTCTTAACTGAAATGATGCATTGGTACTAAACAATTTAAAACCTAAGTTGTTCCATATTCGAAACTGAATACAATAATGGCCCGTAGGTTCAGATTTCTATTCAAAACTGTAGTAAGACCACATAGCACTTGCCTATCTTACACAGGGTATGAATGATATCTCTAGAAGAAAAAAGCCACGCAAGTCGAAAGCAGCTAGCTAGCTAGTGATCTGTCAGCAGCACATTGCACTGGTTCACATGAGGTGCTCAACTGCTCATGAGATGGAGGACGGATTAGCGCTTGTATAATTGTATTTTATACATGGCCAAATAAAAATTTCAAGTATAGTGTATAACATGGCTAGATACAAAGTTAGTTGAGCCTAACTACCTCATCGGTACACGCATGGACACATTGGTGCAGGATATGAATTGTGTCACCTCTTTATGACTCTCTGCAATCAAATCAATGATTATTCAGGTGAGAATGAAGCATCTAAACACATACATTTATACGTAAGTACGTACATACATGCATGCATTCAGGCTATAGTAACTTGTAACCAAGCATTGCCAGTTATTGGTTTCGATCCATTGGATGAGTATCAGTGGCCTGGCTAACAAAGAGCTATAGCAGTCACCACTCTGCCTGCATAACAAGAGAAGAGTTAAGTACAATAGTTTTAAAACGCATTGATCTGGAGAACCATATATTTAATAGTGATCAATAAACATGGAGCAACCTACTGCTACTTTGCCACTTAATAAGCAACCCACATGGCAAGGACTTACTATGAGGACATTCACCTGGGCCCCAAGAACCTAGCAATCCACATTCGACAACCATTCACTAACTTCCTAAACAAAAAAATGGTTACATTATGTATGTAATGAAGGTGGCTGTTGACATGTGTGACTTTTTATATGGATAGATTCAAAACAAAAATACAACATATATTTAGAGAGCTATTGGAGAACTCACAGTTTTTTACTACCAAAGTTATTTAGCAACTCCTTAAATATGTGAATTAGAGAGTTAAAATTTATATAACTACTGGAGTTGCTCTAATAGATATGACCCAAGTAGGTATGATTTAGTTTCTCAAAAACTCCAACCATTTTTAGTATCCCATCTAGTATGATATGCTTTGCAAACACAAATCAAGCCTGTTCATCCCAGTAAACAGAAAAATGAAGCATGGAAACATCAAATCATGTAATAAGAACACATATCTTGTTTCAGGCATCAAGTTGTACCTTGAATCTGCACTAATCATTTTAGTTGGCATCTTTGTATCATGTGGTATGTCAGTCCTTTACTTTGGCATTGTAAGATTGTAGGCCTATGATTGGTAAAACAGCAGCTGAGCAACCCCATCTGATGAGTTGCTTTGATGAATCCAATGCCCAAGGGAATGGGATTGCTCAGCTGCTGTTGAATTATAATATCACCAAATAAAAGGAACATAGAACAAACCAGGAGGCTGGATGAAGATCATGCAGGCTGACATCCAAATTCAAAGCCAAGTTATCAGTCAATAATCTGATCTTGTCCTTCAAAGCCAACAAATTCGATCCATGGCTCTAAAAACATATCAGCGTGTCATCGCAGAGTCAGAGCATAAGCGACATCGCTCCCCGTGGCCAGCACCCTCCATAGTAAGACCAACTCCATCCACCCACTTGTCCCAAGATCAATCATGATGGATTTCACTTGTTGTGGGCAAAGAACAAAGTTGAGAAAATGAACCTACAATAGGTGAACAAAATATTTGTTAAAAACACGATACCATTCACAAAATATAGCAATTGCCAGTAGCCTATCTTATTACAAAACTTCTAATTCACACATACATTCAAAATTGAAGTGTCCTTGGTTTCTAGCCTATCCTCAATAACCATCTCAATGTTCCCGAAAATGGACATAAAGGAGTGCAATGCAGGTGGAGTACTTGCACGGTAGAACTATGTTCAATACTAATGGCAAACGTCAAACTTAAAATAAGATCAAATCCATCGGATTCTGATATGATACAGTCAACTAATTCATCTGGTGTACGGTGACACCCTTTTTTCTTTAATCTAGGGAACTGAACAACCAACTTATAAGCAAAAGATCAAAGCAATGCCATTTCATGGTATTAAAATGGGGTTAAGATGAAAAAGCATGTTATACGGTGATGTAATAAATGGATAGAGTTTATTTGGTGTAACAATTTTCAGAACATCAAGTAGGACAGATGCAATCTGGAAGTGTCTACCCATTTCCTCCCTTCATCACTCAGCAAAAAGTAAGTCAATGTAGTATAGTATGATAATTTGTAATATTGCTAATACAGCTAAACAATAACCATTCTTACAGTTTCCTTTTTCATCATTTTTATGTAGATATTTTCTACAGTATTGGTAATAGAAAAATTGTATTTCCATTGCATTAGTTCTAGGAAGCTTGCTCTTTGTCCCTTATTCATCCTACCAGACAAAAAGGGGCAAACATCAACAAACCAACTATAGTTTATTTTTGGTTAGATGGCAGAAAGAGTATTTGACAATTGACATAACGATGCGGTTAAGTCTTTAGTAATGGACAATGCACATTGATTGTCAAACATATCCTGTAAAATCACTTATTTGGTGCAAGCGTGCAACCAAACTATTAAGAGCATCCAATCTAGATCCAACCATTAAGCATACCTTTTCCAATCTATGCAATAGGTATGTTTTGAATTGTTGAACACCATGTCCACTTGAGTTTGTGTCCATAGCATGAACGTTCTCCAGGGAGCAGCGACCAACAAATCAAAACAACATAAGGTAACTGGATGTGGTGATGATTTTTGGGACAAGAAAATAGATTAAGTTGCGGAATAATATATAAAGAAGCTCGATGAGAGGACTTAAATATCAATGGTATTGAAGAAATTGAAGGCGATAAATGGACAATCCTCACCCTCACCTGCCCCTACTCTGATCCAAGCATATCCCCTGACACCGAGGAGGGCACCATGATCCATGTAGTAGCCTCCTAGCCAGCCTTGGCGATGGCGCAGCTACATCTCCCACCGGTTCCGCAACAGCTTTATTCGCGGGATCGACAGCTTCAACAACGCCTTGCAATAGTGGGGGAAAGTGTAAGTATGACCAACAACAACAAACAAGATTAGAGTACAGAAGAATACATATGGGACATTTTGTAGAGCAACAAGGCATTAGGTATAGTTCATATTACACACCTCTCATTGTCTCCCTTGTTCTTTTGGAGCAAATTCATCAAGCACCAACAACACATAAATTCCAATGCGAACCATAAACCACAATGATCATACATTAATTCAATACTAAAGCAACAAATTAAAAAGAACCCAAATTCGCTGCAAGCTGTGAAACTCTAACTTTGAGCGCGGCTAGGTCAGTGCTGGAGACATGACATCCTCTAATCTAGTGTTTTGCTAAAGCTTATCTATGCTTTTGGGGTTATTTTTAAATCTATTTTTAAATCTTAGGGTAAGAACTTCTGTACTTATGACAAGTCAATTGGGCAGACGGTTTAAACCGATTGTTCGGATCAGTTTGTTCGGTGTTTAAAAACTTCAGTTTGCCCAAAACGACAAACGATGAAAAACAATACCTGTGTCTGTGTTAGTGTGGCATGCCACCATCATAATTCAAACATATTACATAGCTGAAACCACAATAATAGTTTGAGAGTATATATGTTTAATGACATCGTATTATGTTTGCACCTATGTGACAGCCAATGTGAAAGCAATATAAGTAGCAACTGATTAATACAAACTATACATGTAGAGTTAATTGAAGTACAATTATATGTGCATATGAGGACCTTTGCAAGAACGACATGTGCATTAAAAACAATTATATGATATAAGCATAGTTATGGCATTTGAGAATAGGGAGTTAGGGACAAGCAAAGTAACGTTCACGATAGTTAGATCGGTGTTGAAAAACTTCAGTTTGCCCAAAACGACAAGGGATGAAAATAAACACATGTGTCTGTGTGGGTGTAGCATGGCGCCTCAGATTGCGGACTCAGAAGAAGGAAGTTCCACTTGAGGGTATAACAGCATGAATGATTAGAGGAAACACCTGGTTGGCTCAGAAGAAGGAAGTAGATTTATCCTCTTCCATCATGTGTCATGAGCATTTCATTGTTTGGTGAAGCAGCAGCATCGAAGATCTAGAAAAACAATCGCGGACCTGGTGCAGCAGATCAAATCATGACGCTGAGACATTGCAGATGGAATTAATGCGACCGTAGGGTCCATGCCAAAATAAGGACCATTGTTACCTTGCAGCGTCCGGCGTGGGCGTTCGCGATGGCCGAGAAGCCGACGACGTCGCGGTGGCCCGGTGAGGCGACCTCAAAGCCGGTGCTGGTCAGGTAGAGGGAGAGTGGCGTGAGCATGAGGGTGCCAGAATCAGAGGTGGGGAAGTCCGAGAAGGGCAGTATGAACTCCTCACTCATGGGGGTTCAACTTGGAGATGAGTGATGCGTGCGTAGTTTGTTTTGGAGTGTGGTGGTGGATCATGGCCGTGGCATCCGGTCGTCTGTTCCGGCGAGCTTCGGGGCGGGGGCGACGTTTGGGGCTGGCGCGTTGACACCTGGGCCGGTGCGCCGTTGGCGACGGTGAAATCGGGGCTAGGGCGTCGACGGCGGAGGTGGCGAGATCGGGGCTAGGGTTGCTGGGGGATCGCGGCTAGGGTTGCAGCCTTGCGGGGATCGAGGCTAGGGGTTGCGGCCTTGCGGTGGGATCGGGGCGTTGGTTTGGACGTGCGGGATCGTTCTGGGCGAATCGGACGACTTAGATTGCATAACGGTACAACAGACGGCTGAGATTGCGTAACGGCAGAACGGCAGAACGGTAGGAGGCAGACTACCCTTACAGTCTTAATAAGTAGTAAAGATTTACGTGTAACAAATGTTTAGTGTACGTAGCAACTAGCAAGCGAGTGAGCGATGATAGCATGCATGCAACAGAGACATGTGATATGTAGGAGATATGGGGGGAGGGAGTACATGCATGCATGGATCCAAAAGAAGCTAGTCCGAATTAGCTAGCCCAGCTAGAGGTAGTTGACTCTGCTGTACGTACGTACGTATGCTATGATGGAGGGCGACGACTCGTGACACACATTCAGGGAAAGAGAGGGACAGAGACACCTGTACAGATGATATATGATGATGACGATGACAGTGAAAGTGAAAGAGGATCCGGCCGGCGTATGGAATGAATTGGAATGACGACGATGGTGACAGTACGCATCGAATATATGCGTGCATTATTCTTGATGGACTTTTATCCATTGTCGTTTCTGCTGCAATGCAATGCAAGCTGCTGCACATGCAGAGAACGACCTTGCCTACTCCTCCTTCGTTCCTGCTGCCCAATGCCCATGCATGCATTTCCCTTACGGGGCGTTTGGATCCCTTCATTTTAGAGGAATTGAAATTCACTCAATAAAGTAACTTATTTAGTTTAGAATTTGACATTCCACCACTTTCCAAAGTTAAGATATAAGTCTATCTCAAATTCATGAGGTGAGGGATGAGAAATGATTTTATGCATGAGTAGAATTTGTTTCTACTTTGTAACTTACATGACACTCTTCGTCTCACTCATCTATAGTAAAAATGTAGCACATAAATATCTCCGATATCTTACTAATAATAGTATACAAATATATTTTGTATAAAATCGAATTAGCTTAATTGATATATGTCTAAATTACTATTATTAGAATGGAATTCAATTTCAATGATCCAAACGGCGTTAGCTTCCTCTCCCGACCCGAGGCATATGCAATGCAGGCTGGCCGCGCCATCTTTTGAGGCGTACGTCCATATTCCATGCAGAGAGAGAGAGAGGCTTCGCTTTCCATTGCTGGGATCGAGGCTTCCTGCATGACCTCCAGACGACAGCAGCTGCATCGGCTCGGGGGGCGGGGGACGGGGGACGGGGGGCCATGCCATGCATGAAGCATGATGGATGCACGACGGGCCATAAATTCTGGGGTTTTTTTCCGCTGTCGAGATCGAATTAATTTTTTCTACTGTTTTTATTCGTTTTCTTTTCTTTTTTTTTTTGGTTCGTGGAAAACCTCATCATGCATCTTCAGTACGTGGCTTGCGCTCCCTATCAGCAGTAGAGATGGCAATAAAGACCTAATCCTCGATTCACTGCGGGGATCTAAATGGGAAAAATTTAAACCTCATCGGGCTCGTGGGGACGGGGATGGAGAACCATCCCCTGTCCCCGTTTCCCGAATACCCGCCACACGAAACTTTTTATCCAAGTTAGTCAATTTATTTGTTAAAATTAGCATGTTATAAAATAGCAAACTAAACTCTAAAGTAGATGTCTCTTGTAATTTTAAATCTTGTTTGTTAAATTTGTATTAATTTGATATAATCAATTTAATTTTATTTTTAAATATTGTACTTCTAGCGACAATATATTCCCCGCGGGATTCCTCACAGGGATAAATTCTCCGACGGGGACGGGGATGGGAGAAAAAACTCTCCCATGAGCGCTCGCGAGGACGGGGAATTTTTCACCCTGTGGGGACGGGAATGAGAAGCTATTTCCTAACATGGAAATCCCCATTGCCATCCCTAATCAGCAGCGACAAATTATCTCAGCAGTCATCACAGCACCACCGTACAGAACCATCGCCACCTAATAACTGAGATGGGCTCAATTATTTAAAGTTCAACGCAAGGCCCATTAATAACTAGGTACTAGCACGGGGAACCAAATTACCAGGGCATGCATGTGACACTGACATTCGTGGGGCCGCCATGTCGCTAGCTAGCTTTGCACTACTGTCGCCCGGCGGGGGCCGTTAGTTACTACTAGCTCTTTTCAAAATTCAAATACATCTATCTACATTCTTTTTTTTTGAAAATCCTCTACCACGTGCAGTGCACGTACACGTACCGGCCCAACGGCACGAAATAAAAAAAAGGAGCTTTAGTACGTGTCACATCCCATCATCGACCCATCGTCCCGGCCCGGCCGATCCCCATGCACCGCACGGTACATGAAGCATGCATGAGCCAGGAATAAAAGCGTTGACACGGATGGACGGGGGCTTCACATGCATGCACGTACGTTTGCATTTATTGCATTATTACTCGCTTTAGGCAAAAGCAAAGCATGCACATGTTCTCGTACACGTACGCATATCGTCATCGTCGTCACGAGTCTAGTTTGCTAGCTCTAGCTACTTGCCTGCTGGCCGCTCCGTCCCAGTTCCGATCCAAACTTGAATTCATATACTCTCTCTCTCTCCCCTAATAAATTAGTACGTATATACCAATCTGTTCACGTCATCATCACGTACGAAGATAGTCTTCTGCTGCGTGCGCACGCATATTATGCACGTGTGTAACACGACAAGCGGTGGAGGAATCATCACTCGTGTGCATGCATGCATGTGACGTATCGTCGCTCTGTCCACGTAACAACCACATGTAAAGTCGTCGGATGCAGGCATGTGTAGCGGCCGGATTATATATATATCTAGCTTACTTGATGATAACTACTGTTAAGCACCATTTGTGACATATGAAGACAATCGAATGGTTTGGCTATGTGGCTCGGACAGTCCACATCTCGGACGGCCTACGGTATATCTGGGACGGTCCGCAATTAGATTAATTTGGGGAAGAGTCCTTATCACATGAGTGTTTATCTAATAAATCGCACCGAAATCCGTTGCGATACACACCTAGATTCGGATCCAGACCCCCTATATACATGAAGGGGTACGACCGATTAGCGCACAACACAATCGATCCAAATCAATACAATCTACTTTCGTTCTTTATCGCATTAGGAGCAGGAGTAATTTAGACCTAGTTTAGCTTTTTTCCCAATCCAAAATCTTCATCCCTCCTTGACTGTACATCGTCCGGGAACGTCCTGGGTATCCTATTGACCCTGGGGCATGTTGGGGGAGAGCCTTCGCCATAGAAGGTCTACAAGTTACTAACTTTGTTATGAAAAACAAGTTACAGATAAAAAGTTTTCACCTTCATCATTAAGTCGAAGCTAACAACAGGGATGAAGCTAAGAAGATTGAAGTTCGCGAGAGCGCTAAGCCAATTGATGCCGAAGGAGGTAGCTTTGGGTGGCGAGACGTGGATGAAGGTCGTGGAAGACTTGACCTACAAGACTTGTAGATGGAAAAGGACAATATTTCCCTCATAATGTTTGTAGTAATTATGTATAGGATTTAGGGACATATTTGTAATTTCGTACGAAGCTGTACCTCGTGACTATGAATAGAGGAACAGTACCATGCATAAGTTATGTTTTCGAGTCTCGAGTACTAATCCGCTCAACCTTCAAAGCTACCTTTGAGCTATCGCTTGTTTGAAGCCGAAGGTACATTTGTAATCATTTGATATTTTGCAAGAAATGAAATGAATGAGAGTATGCACATCCAGATGAGTGTCACATCCTGTTTTAGAAGGTAAACCGAATGCGAACCATGTACATGTCAGGATCAAAAATTCACGTACACAACGATTACATAACTCGACATCATCACACAATGCTCAAATAATAACGTAAAGAGGTATTAATTTGATTACATCATGATGTTTGAGACATCCACATAGTCTTAAACATTGATCAAAGTGTGAATACGAAACGTTGTAAAATACGACCTTCACATGCAACCTACTGGGGGTTTGTCGCTAACCCACGCTTAGAACTCATCTGTCACACCTGGTTTTGAAGGTAAACAGAATGCAAACAATGTACATGTCAGGATCAGAAATCCACGTACATAGCGATTACATAAATGACTCATCATAGCACAATGCTTCGAACAACAATAAGGAGTAAGTAATAATATTAAGGACTAGAGTCATTTATATTATATAAATCAAAGTACACAGAATCAAAATGTATCTAACGTAAACAAACCCACCACAGGCAGCTGACTGGGGGAGGTCGCTAGTCTAACCCTCGAACTCATCGACGTCTTGGAACTCCTAGAGATCCGCCTCGACACTTTCTTCTCCTTCTCTACCTGAGCATAGATTGCACCAACGATAACCTGGTATTTTATGAAAGCAAGGGTGAGTACACATCAACGTACTCCGCAAATGTCTCGGTTGTCTGAGGTGGACTAGCTTTATGTGGGGTTAGGATCAAGCAATTGCTTTTAGTTCGTCAGATATTTATTATTAGGAGAAGCCAAATTTTAGCAATAATCAACCCGTGAACCATTTCCTCATCGAGGAACATCATTATCATCATCGTAACCAAAACCATTAATAGAACCATTGTATCTCAGATTATCTATATCTCTAATCAAAGTGGATCCCAAGGCCGCTCTTAACAGTGAGCACGACTGATATATTAGTTTCATTGCTCTGTAGTGGTCACACACTTTACCCATGAGCCGTGATCCCTTTCCAGTCTAGGTTTTGCAAGACCCGATCTTCACTACCAAGATGAATGGCCTGGGATTCACTACATAGCCTTTACAAAGACTCCCCTGGTGCATAGCTGCTCGTTAGGTTTCGCTAGTCGTACAAAGACAGTACTCCTTCCTAAGGTGGGTGACTAACAAAACCAAATCGAATGAACCTCGGCACCCACCCTTAGCAGAGCGAGCACTATGCCTCGGCCCCCACTGACAGTGTAACACCCCAAAATCTAATTTTGGGTTTAGTAAAACTTTTCCAAAAGAACCCAACTAAAGTATCTTCTGATGAAAGATTCTACATTGAAAGTGAGCGTTAAAAAAATGAAGATAATAAATAAATGATAAAAAAAATTAAAATTTTGATGTATTTTAACTGGAGTATACATTTGAAGGATTATACCTTAGAAATTATTTTGTGTGTATGAATTGTACCTTTTAAAAGTATTTCCATAAATGAATGACATGATAAATAACTAACATAAGTTTGCATATTGTAGTTTTATTTGCTGGTTCATTTATTAGTGAAATCTGAGCTCATTCGAAATTAGGATCTAAAAATAGTAGAAAATAAATAGAAAATAAAAAAAGCTAAAACCTCACCTCGCCAGGAGCCCACGTCCTAGATGTTTTTTTACTCCTCTAGCCGCACATGTCATCTCATGACCTCATGGCTCGTAGCAACCAGGAAAACATAATCTTAACAAACTCCATCAATTTCGCCGGATGTTGCAACGACGGGCTATTGTGGCCAATGAGAACGCTCCGGATATAAAAGCCTCTGCGGTGCTGGCCGGGAACCATAATCGCGTTCTCGTTCCCAGAAAAAAAAAGACAGGGAAGGGAGCTCCGTCGCTTGGGGAGAGAAGACTGAGATCGTGATTTTCCTGCGTCGGGGCTTTGGTGGGGACCTAGGGATGTTCGCTGGAGCCTTCTGAACCTAGACGTAGCATCTTCAAGCCTGGTCTAGTGGTCTGGCAGGTTGGCCATGGCGCCACCAACGACTGAACACGCCGCTGCCTGGACGCTAGCTAGGAATCCTGGGATCACCATCAATCTAGATCAAGCACGCGGCTAGAAGAATCCCCGACGAGAATAACTGAGTGCTAGTGTGGGGCTTACGGCACCGTGGACATCACCGTGCGGCCGCGGGTGCTCGTCTGCTCTGGGCACCATGGCCGGTGGGTGGTCGGAGGGAGAAGACGCCTTGTGCACCGTTGGATCTCCGGCCGACAGAGGAGATTGTCACACCCGGATTTTAGGGGTCCAAAACCCGGGCGCGAACATAATCACCAGGTGTGCTGGGACCAAGTCTCACACATATGATGAATCATGGCACAGGATCGAATGTCACATCTTTACTATATAACAGGAATTCTATACAAAATAAATAATTACATTATAAGGAGACAACGGTCCAGCAACCCAAAGTTGACTGGGAGACGACGGCCTAGACCTCTCGCGAACACATCGCAGCATCCTCCATGCGCCTCATCCTGTGGTACCTGTTCTTGACCTGTGGGGGGGGGTGTGAGACAGCAAGAGTGAGCTCACATACGTTCATCGCTCAACAAGTTGTGGGGAATAATGTGTATGAACTCGCCAAAGGTGGGAGCTCACGTGAAGTGTAAGGCTTACCAAAGAGGATGGTTAGAGCTGAGCATTGCTTTTAAAGTTGGTCAAAATTTTATTAGCAATTACTAAGTATAAGTAAATACCAACCCAATTAAACAGTAGAACAAAAGTAACAACATCACCTGCGATGCAATGCATATGACAAATTGAATTTAAGTTCCATAATTTAATCATGTGAGGGTCCGAGCTGCTCATGACCGTGAGCACGGCTAGTATACCAGTTTTACACTCTGCAGAGGTTGCGCATCTTTACCCACAAGTCATGTTACCCATCTGCCAAGGGATCGCGACTTCCCATACACCTCTACCGAGGAGGCGAGGCAGGGTAACACTACGAGGCCTTTACAAAGTTCCACTAGCTTCAGAAAACCCGCTACAGTTTATAGGAAGTTCCAATGCAGGAATCCCTTGCAGGACCGCCATCGCAGCAAAATCCTCCCGAGGGCCTTCCTAGCAGGAATCCCTTGCAGGACTGCCAACGCAGCAAAATCCTCCCGAGGGCCTCCCTACACTGACCACTCCCCTACTGCCCTTGCCCCTTTCGGGTAAGGTAGTCTTCCACTAGCTTTCCTAATTAATCAGCCAAGGGGTCCCATTCCTCCCTTGTGGTAGCACTGTTTTCCCGGGTGGTCGCTCCATGTTCCAATTAACATAATGATCTTATCATGAACAGTAATAATAAACATATAATAAAAGTGTGATCATGAATAATGTACCTTCATACCCAAAACCACATAAAGCACTAGCAAGTACTACCCAGAAATTTAGTGGTGAACAAGGTATAAAGATAATCAAACTAGGTAACCTGTTGGGTCCCATCAAAATTAACCTATGCAGATCATTATGATTAATTAGAACATGGCTGGGTAAAAAGAAGTGATCAAGGGCACAACTTGCCTGGGACTTGAGATTCCAGGTACCAGGATGATCTTCAGGTGACTCGTGTTCTCACTGCTAGACGTAGCAATACATACATCGTATAGCAAGAATTAACATTACACCAAACATGTAAATAAAATACACAGTAATAAACTAGACACTAAAATGAGATCATAGGAACTGGAATCATTAAATTTGGGGTTATAGATTTTAAGTTATGAATTTTCTAAGGTTTTATGCATTTAATATAGGGTTAAGTGAGAAATAAATTTTAATGTGTATTTCATGTAAAAACAGTGGTACTATTGGTTAGAAAATAATATTATAAAAATTTAGGAATTGGAATGGACTAAAAAGGAGTTAGTATGAATTTTCTAGGATTTAAACAAGATCTAGAATTATTTTATACTAGAAAAGCATTTTCTGTATTAATTTATTCAATTTCCTATGTCACTGGACTGCGCGCATTATTATTATAAAGTGCAGGGGCCTCGGCGCAAGAAACCCGAGACTCAGTCTTCCCCCGCACAGGACGGCGGGTTGTTTTATGTAAAGTGAAGGGGTTCATTTGCAATTTGCGCAAGCCGAAGGGGTAACATCCTATCTGAGCCGTCCGATCTAGCGCCAACGTGCCAGATTAGATTGACGCGGTTATGAATCGGTACGAGTCTGCAGCCGTTGGATTAAGATTCGATGGCCGCGAGGCATCCATGCCACTGACTACCCGTCACCGCCCGATCCCGATCCGATGGTTCAGATCAAATGCGCGAAAGGGTATGCCTAGGACTTAATCATACTCGTCCATCTCAAAATCTACGGTTCACAGTGTCTCTTTCTAACTTCTAATCACAACCCTACACTAGCATCCGACGGCATTGAAGTTATCTCCTACCTCCAGCACCCCAGGCGGCGAGGCGCGCACGCCGCGCGACACGGGCACTCCGGTGAACCCCCACCGGCGATTCCGTGCGCTAATCAACAATCCGGGCCTCACAGGACGTATAGTAGAGCATAACGAACATAGGAGAGGGTCACATACCGTTACGGCGACAACACAGCCACCGGTTCACGCGTTCGAGCGGCTCCGCCGCGTGGCCGTCGCTCCGGCGAGCAATTCACGCCGCGCAAAGGACTCTCGGGCGCCAATCCCCCCTCCGACTGGATCCACGCACCCGGCCGCAGGTCACCGAGCACCCAAGGCCCCACCCCGAGGTCGTATTCCGGCGTCGCAATGGGAGGCCCCACGGCGGCACCCGCTTTCTCACCCTTCCCTCTTCTTCTGTTTCCCAGCTAAGGATGGCGAGGGGGGGGTAGCGGCTCACGTTTTTATAGCGCCCCGCCAGTGAAGTCCGGACCCGCGATTCCTGGCGGCTCCGCCGGCTAAGGAAACGGCCGTAGCCGAGCTTCTCGCACGGTCGTTAAACGGAGTCCGCCATGCGCGCAAGGTCCACGACTCTGTCAAAGGGACCCCATGTGACAGAGACGGAAGAGAAAGGAAGCGTTACGGCGACTGGCAGCCAGGCCCCACAGCACAGCGACGAATTCTAGCGATCGAAGGCTGAGCAACGGGCCCCACATGTAAGCCGCGCGGGGAAGCGAAGAGGGAAGCACGCTGGCTGACGTGCGGGCCCCATATGTCGGCGCCGGTCACCAGGCAGGGCAGCGCGGGCTGAATGAAACAGTGGGCCAAAATCGAGATCAGGGCCCAGTTAGGCTGGTTGGTTTTATTCTTTTCTTTTCTATTTCTTTCCCTTTCTATTTTCAAATCCAATTCAAATTTTGAATCCAAATTAGTGCCGAATTTATTTTCAAATGATATTGTGAAATCTAAAATCCTAATTTTAGAAATATAATTATATATATTATTTATATCACCTTTCTCTCTTTCTTATTTATAAAACCCCACCTTCAAATTTAGGGTTTTAATTCCACTTCTAATATTTATTATCTTATTGTTATTATCTTTTTTTATTTTTATTTAATGCACAAACATATAACTCCAACATGATGCCATTTTTTTTATCATTTGTTTGACTTAATCTCTAAATTGTGTGTGTGTTCTTTTCTTATGATGCAAATGAGGCACATAAAATAAGGAAATCACTGTGTATTCCTTGTATACAATTTTTGGAGTATTACAAATCCTACCCCCTTAAAAGAAATCTCGTCCTCGAGATTTGTAAGAAAAGGGATGTAGCTTTTTTTTTCTCTACACATATGCACAAACAAAATCTCAACATGATGCATAATTCATTAGCAAAACATATGGTCAAATAGACCTTATTATTCCTTCTAAAATAATATCATATCATCTAGAGTAACATCTAGATCTTACGAATAGTAGTAATTTATATATATGTTTATGTAGCTTGGTGGAGCTGGTGGTGGTGGTGGAGGTTGTTGTTGTTGTTCTCTCTCCAACCGTGCTTGCCTTATTTCTTGGCGGACCTGACGTATTTCTTCGCGTTCTTGTCTTATCTGATTTTGCATCTCGGTTACCAGGTCTGTTAATTGTTGTATTACCAGTCTTTGGGCAGCAACCACTTGATCGCTTTCAACAGGTGGAGGATTTGGAGGATTCATTTCTGCTTGCTGTTACGTGATAATCTTTCCTTTCCTGGTATTGACCATGAAAGTTAGAAGCATATGGTAATAGTTTTGCAAAGGAAATTATTCAATAAGCGGAATGAATAAGCTAGTAACTGGTTATAATCTGAAGATTCTTTAGTAGGGCTTTAATCTTTGTTTTATGTCCAGGTTAGGGTAACCAGTCGTATAAGGTGACTATCCAAGGGTAAGATAGAATCTGTCAAGATGAGGGATATATATGGGTGAGATAGACTACAAGATGTAGGTTAAAAGTTTGTTTGTTGTTAGAGGGGAATAGAAAGGTTATACCATTCATCATGGCTCTAGGTTAAGTTAGCTCATGGTTGAGTTGATCCAATGTGCTAAGTTAAATTAATACATGGCTAGTAGGGTCTAATCTCTTCTACCAGTATCACTAATATGTTTAAGTAGACTACATTAGATTAGATCACATTAGATTAGATGGGATCTTGATTAGATTGGTATGACTAGTTTAACTAGATAAGATCTATTTAATTTGCATTAGATCATGGTTGTTTAAACTAGGGTGGATAAGTATGCTTATTAGGATAAGATGGATCCATAAAGATAAGATATAATCTTTTGAGATCAGTTAGATCTGGTACGAAAGGTTAGAATCTTTTTCGAGATAAGATGGATCTATTAAGATAAGGGAGAATCTTTTAAGATAAGATGAATTGGTTAGAATGAGATCTTTTAGGATAAGATAAATCTCTTAAGCTAGATATGTTCCAATGGGGACAATCTAGGTTGTCTAGCTAATATATTTTTATACCTATGTGTATATGCAGATGCAATTGTGGACATTATTCCACAACTCATCACACCCAATCAAAGATCCAAATCAGACATGTATCATAAGAACAAACTTTCAAGCATTCAAACATATAGATACTTATAAAAATAGTTTTGTTTTTGTTCCTAAGAGTAGGTCTCCTAGTCCTAAAAATCACTTTAGGTACGGGATTTCAAAGTGTGAAATCCACATTTGTCTTTAGAAGGAAAAAGGTAAGAATAATCAGAGTAAAGCGGAAATAGATGAGAAAAGATTACGAGAAGTTTAGAAAGATCAGAGTAGCAAAGGTAAGAAAGGGTTGTCCAGTTCTATCTAGGTTTCGTCCTACAGTCAACATTCCTCTGATACCACTTCTGTCACACCCGAATTTTAGGGGTCCAAAACCCGGGCGCGAACATAATCACCAGGTGTGCTGGGACCAAGTCTCACACATATGATGAATCATGGCACAGGATCGAATGTCACATCTTTACTATATAACAGGAATTCTATACAAAATAAATAATTACATTATAAGGAGACAACGGTCCAGCAACCCAAAGTTGACTGGGAGACGACGGCCTAGACCTCTCGCGAACACATCGCAGCATCCTCCATGCGCCTCATCCTGTGGTACCTGTTCTTGACCTGTGGGGGGGGTGTGAGACAGCAAGAGTGAGCTCACATACGTTCATCGCTCAACAAGTTATGGGGAATAATGTGTATGAACTCGCCAAAGGTGGGAGCTCACATGAAGTGTAAGGCTTACCAAAGAGGATGGTTAGAGCTGAGCATTGCTTTTAAAGATGGTCAAAATTTTATTAGCAATTACTAAGTATAAGTAAATACCAACCCAATTAAACAGTAGAACAAAAGTAACAACATCACCTGCGATGCAATGCATATGACAAATTGAATTTAAGTTCCATAATTTAATCATGTGAGGGTCCGAGCTGCTCATGACCGTGAGCACGGCTAGTATACCAGTTTTACACTCTGCAGAGGTTGTGCATCTTTACCCACAAGTCATGTTACCCATCTGCCAAGGGATCGTGACTTCCCATACACCTCTACCGAGGAGGCGAGGCAGGGTAACACTACGAGGCCTTTACAAAGTTCCACTAGCTTCAGAAAACCCGCTACAGTTTATAGGAAGTTCCAATGCAGGAATCCCTTGCAGGACCGCCATCGCAGCAAAATCCTCCCGAGGGCCTTCCTAGCAGGAATCCCTTGCAGGACTGCCAACGCAGCAAAATCCTCCCGAGGGCCTCCCTACACTGACCACTCCCCTACTGCCCTTGCCCCTTTCGGGTAAGGTAGTCTTCCACTAGCTTTCCTAATTAATCAGCCAAGGGGTCCCATTCCTCCCTTGTGGTAGCACTGTTTTCCCGGGTGGTCGCTCCATGTTCCAATTAACATAATGATCTTATCATGAACAGTAATAATAAACATATAATAAAAGTGTGATCATGAATAATGTACCTTCATACCCAAAACCACATAAAGCACTAGCAAGTACTACCCAGAAATTTAGTGGTGAACAAGGTATAAAGATAATCAAACTAGGTAACCTGTTGGGTCCCATCAAAATTAACCTATGCAGATCATTATGATTAATTAGAACATGGCTGGGTAAAAAGAAGTGATCAAGGGCACAACTTGCCTGGGACTTGAGATTCCAGGT
Source organism: Zea luxurians (assembly GCA_029449295.1). NCBI lineage: Eukaryota > Viridiplantae > Streptophyta > Magnoliopsida > Poales > Poaceae > Zea > Zea luxurians. Next base: position 21,053,565 of record JAOPSE010000042.1, read on the forward strand.
ACCAGGATGATCTTCAGGTGACTCGTGTTCTCACTGCTAGACGTAGCAATACATACATCGTATAGCAAGAATTAACATTACACCAAACATGTAAATAAAATACACAGGAATAAACTAGACACTAAAATGAGATCATAGGAACTAGAATCATTAAATTTGGGGTTATAGATTTTAAGTTATGAATTTTCTAAGGTTTTATGCATTTAATATAGGGTTAAGTGAGAAATAAATTTTAATGTGTATTTCATGTAAAAACAGTGGTACTATTGGTTAGAAAATAATATTATAAAAATTTAGGAATTGGAATGGACTAAAAAGGAGTTAGTATGAATTTTCTAGGATTTAAACAAGATCTAGAATTATTTTATACTAGAAAAGCATTTTCTGTATTAATTTATTCAATTTCCTATGTCACTGGACTGCGCGCATTATTATTATAAAGTGCAGGGGCCTCGGCGCAAGAAACCCGAGACTCAGTCTTCCCCCGCACAGGACGGCGGGTTGTTTTATGTAAAGTGAAGGGGTTCATTTCAATTTGCGCAAGCCGAAGGGGTAACATCCTATCTGAGCCGTCCGATCTAGCGCCAACGTGCCAGATTAGATTGACGCGGTTATGAATCGGTACGAGTCTGCAGCCGTTGGATTAAGATTCGATGGCCGCGAGGCATCCATGCCACTGACTACCCGTCACCGCCCGATCCCGATCCGATGGTTCAGATCAAATGCGCGAAAGGGTATGCCCAGGACTTAATCATACTCGTCCATCTCAAAATCTACGGTTCACAGTGTCTCTTTCTAACTTCTAATCACAACCCTACACTAGCATCCGACGGCATTGAAGTTATCTCCTACCTCCAGCACCCCAGGCGGCGAGGCGCGCACGCCGCGCGACACGGGCACTCCGGTGAACCCCCACCGGCGATTCCGTGCGCTAATCAACAATCCGGGCCTCACAGGACGTATAGTAGAGCATAACGAACATAGGAGAGGGTCACATACCGTTACGGCGACAACACAGCCACCGGTTCACGCGTTCGAGCGGCTCCGCCGTGTGGCCGTCGCTCCGGCGAGCAATTCACGCCGCGCAAAGGACTCTCGGGCGCCAATCCCCCCTCCGACTGGATCCACGCACCCGGCCGCAGGTCACCGAGCACCCAAGGCCCCACCCCGAGGTCGTATTCCGGCGTCGCAATGGGAGGCCCCACGGCGGCACCCGCTTTCTCACCCTTCCCTCTTCTTCTGTTTCCCAGCTAAGGATGGCGAGGGGGGGGTAGCGGCTCACGTTTTTATAGCGCCCCGCCAGTGAAGTCCGGACCCGTGATTCCTGGCGGCTCCGCCGGCTAAGGAAACGGCCGTAGCCGAGCTTCTCGCACGGTCGTTAAACGGAGTCTGCCATGCGCGCAAGGTCCACGACTCTGTCAAAGGGACCCCATGTGACAGAGACGGAAGAGAAAGGAAGCGTTACGGCGACTGGCAGCCAGGCCCCACAGCACAGCGACGAATTCTAGCGATCGAAGGCTGAGCAACGGGCCCCACATGTAAGCCGCGCGGGGAAGCGAAGAGGGAAGCGCGCTGGCTGACGTGCGGGCCCCATATGTCGGCGCCGGTCACCAGGCAGGGCAGCGCGGGCTGAATGAAACAGTGGGCCAAAATCGAGATCAGGGCCCAATTAGGCTGGTTGGTTTTATTCTTTTCTTTTCTATTTCTTTCCCTTTCTATTTTCAAATCCAATTCAAATTTTGAATCCAAATTAGTGCCGAATTTATTTTCAAATGATATTGTGAAATCTAAAATCCTAATTTTAGAAATATAATTATATATATTATTTATATCACCTTTCTCTCTTTCTTATTTATAAAACCCCACCTTCAAATTTAGGGTTTTAATTCCACTTCTAATATTTATTATCTTATTGTTATTATCTTTTTTTATTTTTATTTAATGCACAAACATATAACTCCAACATGATGCCATTTTTTTTATCATTTGTTTGACTTAATCTCTAAATTGTGCGTGTGTTCTTTTCTTATGATGCAAATGAGGCACATAAAATAAGGAAATCACTGTGTATTCCTTGTATACAATTTTTGGAGTATTACAGAGATTTGATCCCAAGGTACGTTTTCGTCAAATGAATACGGGCCGTTGGATCTAATCTGAGCGGCTCAGATTTCAGGATACCCCTTCGCCGAGCAAAAGTGCAAAAGTGACCCTATGATTTTTAGAAATAAACCTGCCATCCCCTTTTTAGTGTAGATTAATTACAGTCGGGTTCGAGAAGTTTGCAAAACGACCCCTGTGGTGTCTGGTTTTTATAGCTGCAGTCCAAGTGAATTTAAGATTTAATAAAATGAACCAGAAAATGATTTTTGACTTTAGAAACTTGTTTAATTCATCTCTAATTCATTTTAACCCTAAATTAAGTCATTCTAGTTGCATTAAATTCATAATAATATTGTTTATCATCTAGAAACTTTACTTTGTTATGAAACTTAGATTAAAAATTATGCACTTAGTTTTTTTTTTCTAAATCCAACACCTAAAACTTCGAAAATCCATAACTTCTTCGTTTTAATTACAATTTGACCCGTTCTAGTTGCGTTGGCTTCATATAAATATTCACTACGCAGTGATAGCATTGGTTATACTATATCTCATACTTTTATAGTTAGATTTAAACTATGTTTAGTAGATTAACCTCTCTAAATCAAAGTTAATATGTTTATAATTATAGTTTGGCTAAAATATGACCCTAAATACATTATAATTTAACTTAAAGTTGAATTAATTATTTATTTAGATTATTTTCTCACATGATCTATTAAATCAACATAAGATCTAGTTTTAACTGCTTAAATTTCATGGGTCTTCTGTAAACCATACCTTTTCAACCATGACTCCGATTGTAGTGATTCCCGAGCCCACGATCTCGTAGCAATGCGTAGATTATTATTATCTAGTTTGTGCTTATGTTTGGTGTGATGTTAATTTTTCCTGTACACTGTTTGTTTGTATTGCTACGACTAGCGCGAGGTCATGAGTCATCTGAAGAGCAAGTTGGTACCTGAAATCTTAAGTCCCAGGCAAGTTGTGCCCTTGATCACTTCTTTTACCCACTCATGTTCTAATTAATCATAATGATCTGTATAGGTTAATTTGATGGGACCTAATAGGTTACCCTAGTTTGTCTATCTTTATGCCTTGTTTACCACTAAACTTTCTGGGTAGTACTTGCTAGTGCTATATGTGGATTTGGGCATTGAGATACATATTATTCATACTTTTGTTATCAGTTGCTATTTACTGTTCATGATAAGATCATTATGTTAATTGGAACATGGAGAACCACCCGGGAAAACAGTGCTACCACAAGGGTTTAATGGGACGCCCTTGGCCGATTAATTAGGAAAGCTAGTGGAAGACTACCTTACCCGAAAGGGGCAAGGGCAGTAGGGGAGTGGTCAGTGTAGGGAGGCCCTCGGGAGGATTTTGCTGCGATGGCGGTCCTGCAAGGGATTCCTGCATTGGAGCTTCCTATAAACTGTAGCGGGTTTTCTGAAGCTAGTGGAACTTTGTAAAGGCCTCGTAGTGTTACCCTGCTTCGCCTCCTCGGTAGAGGTGTATGGGAAGTCGCGATCCCTTGGCAGATGGATAACATGACTTGTGGGTAAAGATGCGCAACCTCTGCAGAGTGTAAAACTGGTATACTAGCCGTGCTCACGGTCATGAGCAGCTCGGACACTCACATGATTAATTTATGGAACTAAATTCAATTTGTCATATGCATTGCATCGCAGGTGATGTTGTTATTACTTTTGTTCTACTACTTAATTGGGTTGGTATTTACTTATACTTAGTAATTGCTCATAAAATTTTGACCAACTTTAAAAGCAATGCTCAGCTTCAACCATCTTCTTTGGTAAGCCTTACACTTCACGTGAGCTCCCACCTTTGGCGAGTTCATGCACATTATTCCCCACAACTTGTTGAGCTATGAACGTATGTGAGCTCACTCTTGTTGTCTCACACCCCCCACAGGTCAAGAACAGGTACCACAGGATGACGCGCATGGAGGATGCTGCGATGTGTTCGTGAGAGGTCTAGGCCGTCGTCTCCCAGTCAACTTTGGGTTGCTGGACCGTTGTCTCCTTATAATGTAATTATTTATTTATTTTGTACAAGAACTTCTGTTATGTAGTAAAGATGTGACATTCGATCCTGTGCCATGATTCATCATATGTGTGAGACTTGGTCCCAGCACACCTGGTGATTATGTTCGCGCCCGGGCTTTGGACCCCTAAAATCCGGGTGTGACAGAAGTGGTATCAGAGGAATGTTGACTGTAGGACGAAACCTAGATAGAACTGGAAAACCATTGTCTATTTACCTTTGCTACTCTGATTCTTTCTAAACTTTTCTTAATCTTTTCTCATCTATTTCCGCTTTACTCTAATTATTCTTAACTTTTCTTTTCTAAAGACAAATGTGGATTTCACACTTTGAAATCCCGTACCTAAAGTGATTTTTAGGACTAGGAGACCTACTCTTAGGAACAAAAACAAAACTATTTTTATAAGTATCTATATGCTTGAATGCTTGTTCTTATGATATTTGTCTGATTTGGATCTTTGATTGATTGTGATGAGTTGTGGAGTAATGTCAACAATTACATCTGCATATACATATAGGAAAAAAATACTTATAAAAATAACTAGACAAACTAGATTATTCCCCATTAAAATATCTAGCCTAACGATATCCATCTCATCCTAAAAGATCCTATCCTACACCTACACTCATAGATCCATCTCATCTCAAAAGATCCCAACTTATCTTAATTAAAATATATCTCATCTTAATAGATACATCTTATCTAGAAAAGATTTTATCCTTATCCTAATAGATCTAACTAGCCTCAAAAGATTCTATCTTATCTTTATGGATCTGTCTTATCCTAATATGCATACTTATCCACCCTAGTTTAACAACCATGATCCAATGCAAATTAATTAGATCATATCTAGTCAAACTGGTCATACCAATTTAATCTAGATCCCATCTAACCTAATATGATCTAATCTAAAGTGAGTTACTTAACGGACTAGTTAATACTAGTGAAATAGATTAGACCCTGCTGGCCATGTTTTAACTTAAAATAGTACATCAGACCAAACCACCCATGAACAAATAACTTACCAGCATATTTATGGTGACCATCCCTCCCATCCTAGATGTTGCCATAATACACATATCTTATGCCACCAGCCTGTTAACCATCCGTCCTTACCTACAAGTTATCCTGACTATATGTCCCTAATTCGGATAAAAACTTCAATAACGAAGATCGAAGATGATCGAGCTCATCAAATCAAGGAAGGATAAGATTCAAGCTAGATCTTCAAAAGTAATCAAGATCCATAATCTTGGATAGAGTCTTTCCTAGCCCTACCCTTTCATAACTAAACCTATCTATGCTCTAAGGACATCTTCTATCCTACATAATAAAGTGGACATACATATATATACCCATGCTCTCCTAATCACCCACTTTTGACTATAAAATACTCTGGATATTTGAAACAATTATAGACTAAAAGTTGAATTACAAGCCAATCGTTTTGTACTCCTTTCCTTACAAATCTCGAGGACGAGATTTCTGTTAAGGGGGGTAGGATTTGTAACACCCCAAAATCTAATTTTGGGTTTAGTAAAACTTTTCCAAAAGAACCCAACTAAAGTATCTTCTGATGAAAGATTCTACATTGAAAGTGAGCGTTAAAAAAATGAAGATAATAAATAAATGGTAAAAAAATTAAAATTTTGATGTATTTTAACTGGAGTATACATTTGAAGGATTATACCTTAGAAATTATTTTGTGTGTATGAATTGTACCTTTTAAAAGTATTTCCATAAATGAATGACATGATAAATAACTAACATAAGTTTGCATATTGTAGTTTTATTTGCTGGTTCATTTATTAGTGAAATCTGAGCTCATTCGAAATTAGGATCTAAGAGTAGTAGAAAATAAATAGAAAATAAAAAAAGCTAAAACCTCACCTCGCCAGGAGCCCACGTCCTAGATGTTTTTTTTACTCCTCTAGCCGCACATGTCATCTCATGACCTCATGGCTCGTAGCAACCAGGAAAACATAATCTTAACAAACTCCATCAATTTCGCCGGATGTTGCAACGACGGGCTATTGTGGCCAATGAGAACGCTCCGGATATAAAAGCCTCTGCGGTGCTGGCCGGGAACCATAATCGCGTTCTCGTTCCCAGAAAAAAAAGACAGGGAAGGGAGCTCCGTCGCTTGGGGAGAGAAGACTGAGATCGTGATTTTCCTGCGTCGGGGCTTTGGTGGGGACCTAGGGATGTTCGCTGGAGTCTTCTGAACCTAGACGTAGCATCTTCAAGCCTGGTCTAGTGGTCTGGCAGGTTGGCCATGGCGCCACCAACGACTGAACACGCCGCTGCCTGGACGCTAGCTAGGAATCCTGGGATCACCATCAATCTGGATCAAGCACGCGGCTAGAAGAATCCCCGACGAGAATAACTGAGTGCTAGTGTGGGGCTTACGGCACCGTGGACATCACCGTGCGGCCGCGGGTGCTCGTCTGCTCTGGGCACCATGGCCGGTGGGTGGTCGGAGGGAGAAGACGCCTTGTGCACCGTTGGATCTCCGGCCGACAAAGGAGATTTGATCCCAAGGTACGTTTTCGTCAAATGAATACGGGCCGTTGGATCTAATCTGAGCGGCTCAGATTTCAGGATACCCCTTCGCCGAGCAAAAGTGCAAAAGTGACCCTATGATTTTTAGAAATAAACCTGCCATCCCCTTTTTAGTGTAGATTAATTACAGTCGGGTTCGAGAAGTTTGCAAAACGACCCCTGTAGTGTCTGGTTTTTATAGCTGCAGTCCAAGTGAATTTAAGATTTAATAAAATGAACCAGAAAATGATTTTTGACTTTAGAAACTTGTTTAATTCATCTCTAATTCATTTTAACCCTAAATTGAGTCATTCTAGTTGCATTAAATTCATAATAATATTGTTTATCATCTAGAAACTTTACTTTGTTATGAAACTTAGATTAAAAATTATGCACTTAGTTTTTTTTCTAAATCCAACACCTAAAACTTCGAAAATCCATAACTTCTTCGTTTTAATTACAATTTGACCCGTTCTAGTTGCGTTGGCTTCATATAAATATTCACTACGCAGTGATAGCATTGGTTATACTATATCTCATACTTTTATAGTTAGATTTAAACTATGTTTAGTAGATTAACCTCTCTAAATCAAAGTTAATATGTTTATAATTATAGTTTGGCTAAAATATGACCCTAAATACATTATAATTTAACTTAAAGTTGAATTAATTATTTATTTAGATTATTTTCTCACATGATCTATTAAATCAACATAAGATCTAGTTTTAACTGCTTAAATTTCATGGGTCTTCTGTAAACCATACCTTTTCAACCATGACTCCGATTGTAGTGATTCCCGAGCCCACGATCTCGTAGCAATGCGTAGATTATTATTATCTAGTTTGTGCTTATGTTTGGTGTGATGTTAATTTTTCCTATACACTGTTTGTTTGTATTGCTACGACTAGCGCGAGGTCATGAGTCATCTGAAGAGCAAGTTGGTACCTGAAATCTTAAGTCCCAGGCAAGTTGTGCCCTTGATCACTTCTTTTACCCACTCATGTTCTAATTAATCATAATGATCTGCATAGGTTAATTTGATGGGACCTAATAGGTTACCCTAGTTTGTCTATCTTTATGCCTTATTTACCACTAAACTTTCTGGGTAGTACTTGCTAGTGCTATATGTGGATTTGGGCATTGAGATACATATTATTCATACTTTTGTTATCAGTTGCTATTTACTGTTCATGATAAGATCATTATGTTAATTGGAACATGGAGAACCACCCGGGAAAACAGTGCTACCACAAGGGTTTAATGGGACGCCCTTGGCCGATTAATTAGGAAAGCTAGTGGAAGACTACCTTACCCGAAAGGGGCAAGGGCAGTAGGGGAGTGGTCAGTGTAGGGAGGCCCTCGGGAGGATTTTGCTGCGATGGCGGTCCTGCAAGGGATTCCTGCATTGGAGCTTCCTATAAACTGTAGCGGGTTTTCTGAAGCTAGTGGAACTTTGTAAAGGCCTCGTAGTGTTACCCTGCTTCACCTCCTCGGTAGAGGTGTATGGGAAGTCGCGATCCCTTGGCAGATGGATAACATGACTTGTGGGTAAAGATGCGCAACCTCTGCAGAGTGTAAAACTGGTATACTAGCCGTGCTCACGGTCATGAGCAGCTCGGACACTCACATGATTAATTTATGGAACTAAATTCAATTTGTCATATGCATTGCATCGCAGGTGATGTTGTTATTACTTTTGTTCTACTACTTAATTGGGTTGGTATTTACTTATACTTAGTAATTGCTCATAAAATTTTGACCAACTTTAAAAGCAATGCTCAGCTTCAACCATCTTCTTTGGTAAGCCTTACACTTCACGTGAGCTCCCACCTTTGGCGAGTTCATGCACATTATTCCCCACAACTTGTTGAGCTATGAACGTATGTGAGCTCACTCTTGCTGTCTCACACCCCCACAGGTCAAGAACAGGTACCACAGGATGACGCGCATGGAGGATGCTGCGATGTGTTCGTGAGAGGTCTAGGTCGTCGTCTCCCAGTCAACTTTGGGTTGCTGGACCGTTGTCTCCTTATAATGTAATTATTTATTTATTTTGTACAAGAACTTCTGTTATGTAGTAAAGATGTGACATTCGATCCTGTGCCATGATTCATCATATGTGTGAGACTTGGTCCCAGCACACCTGGTGATTATGTTCGCGCCCGGGCTTTGGACCCCTAAAATCCGGGTGTGACAGACAGCCCTCCAGCAAAGCCAACTACACCTCCAGGTTCATCTAATTATTTAGCTAAGGGCGTCTCATTCCACCCTCATGGTTGCATTGTTATCCTAGGTGGTCACTCAATGAACAGGTCCTTATGGAGAGGTGTTCAGAAAAACAGCCTGAGTCCTCTAAAGTGCCACAAGAACATCATCATAATCATAATAATGACATCGTATCATAGATATTCGCATCATGTTCTTTGATTAAAGTAGAGCAATAACATGAAGCTAACCATAATAACCCAAAAGGTAAACAAGGACAAGATAAATACAAAGCTAGTCAATCCTTATGTTTCAATTAAATAATGTGGGACAGTGAATTAAAGGTGAATGGAACATAATGGGTCAGAGGACACTTGCATTCACCAAACAGATGTTCAGGGTCTTCAATTTTGTAGAACTCGAAGAGCTAGATCACTTGGTTGCCGAAGCTTGACCGTCGACTCCTCGAAGCTCAGGAACAGATTGCAATCTATTCGTGACGCACAGAGAATACAAAAGGCACAAACAAAAATATATATGCATAAGAACATTACACCATACAAGATAAAACATTATAAAAGCGAGCAATATAAAATAGAGATCGCTTCTACAGTTACACGAGGAAAACAATCGTCGAACTCGAAGCTACGGTCAATAAGATATCGTGTTTATGCTAAATCAATATTAACTATAACATTTAATTCAACATTATCAAATATAAATTATAACTGCTATTTAGTTTTGATTAAATCTGCTACACTAACAGCTGTCAACTAAATAAGTAATATAATTAGCACGAGAAATTCTAAGCGAGACGAGTTTACGATGCGTGAAACAGCATGATAGCGTGCGAACAACACGCGACGACGCTCGCGAAGCAGCACTGTGGCACGCAAAACAACGCGCACGTCAGCGCGCGACACGCGTGAGTCAACGTGACTACGTGCGCGAATAGCACGATGACACGCGAACGATGCCACACGCGAACAACAACAAACAAATAATTAATTAAAAGTATTTAAGGTGATATTAATCAAATTAATTAGCATTTATATTTATAATTAATATAAAGTATTTAAAGCAAGAGTTAAAACTATAGACTCGTTCTAATTGAATTGTTATTTTAAATAACCAACAACTAAACAATAATTGACTAATTAGCGAGAGCGACAATAACGGAAATAATTAAATAACGTGCAGACAGCACGCGAGACACGCGATCGACAAGAGACGACGCACACTGCTACACGTTTATACAACAAGTATTAATTCGAAAACATTCGAGCAGGCATAATCATATCAATATGTATATATAAAAGCGCAAATAAAACTAGAAATTAGTTTTATTCAAATTGTTGTTCTAATAAATATTGGATAACAAATAATTAACTAGTTGATTAAAACTTACGTCGTGACAAAATAATGTTACTAACATGAAATTGACGCTGCTACGGAGTTGACGCGACCGAAATGAGTCGAAACAGGTTTACGACACGTAACGTATTGAATAATTAACAAGTTGTGGCTAAACGCGACGCGACATACGAATACCAGTAGATTATGATTAAATGCACAGAACTATACTTCTAAGTTGATTTTAGTTAATATAAATTATTTGCGTAACATATTTTAGATAAATTGAATTATCAATTAGTCAACGATTAAACAAGGACTAATTACTAAGCATGAACGAATATAGTGAAATGATTAACTAATGTGTGTGGATCGCGCACGTGACACTCGCGAAACATTGCGAATGGACGGAGTCGGCGCACGTGGACCACGCCTACGAACAGCAACGACGACACATGCGATCGATGCACGCAACGATGACGTGTTTTGGGGCTGTTGCGTGCGCACGGGCAATCGACGGCGTGCGACGAATGGTAGCGTGCCCGACGAGGCGAGTACGCAATAGACGACGAGGAAGAAGGGGAGGTGGATGGGATCTCACCTTGCGACAACGGCGGACGATGAGGCGTGTTGTGCGGGCAGACGACAAGGCGAGTCGATGACGTACGACAAGATGCGGACATCGATCATGGGCACTGTGCAGGCAGCTGTCGAGCAGGCTGCCATGGCCGCTCGGATGCCATGGGCGAGCCTCGCCGGTGGCACAATGGGGCGGGGCTAAGCGTGTGCCGTGCCAGACCGTCGGGGCTGGGTGCGTGTAGGGGCTGGCCGCGCGCATGGACTGGAGCCGGGGAAGGGAGGGCGATTGTTACCTGCTCGGCGTGCTTGCTGTAGGGACGATGACCACCGGCTCTTAGAAACTCGGCGGCATCCCGGCACGACGCAATGGTGAGGAGGCCAAACAGGCAAGGCCGAGAGGAAGGGAACCGTTCCGCCCACGACGTTGATTTGAATGCAGCCAACCGGGTGTAGCGGAGAGAGGCGGTTGTGGAAGATGCACGGGACGTGCTACTGATGGGTGGCCATGGCCTAGCATGGCTGGGCACTGCCCCTGCCTCCACTTCGCGTGCGATGGGCTGGGGAACCAGCGCGACGTGGGCCAGGGGAGCAATGTGGCGTGGCTACTGAGCCTGGGTGGCTCGCGCGTAGAGCTGGGCCATGGGATGGCGGGAGCGTGGCGCTGGGCCATGGGATGGGCCGCGAGGCCGTGGGGGAAGGTGAGGGCGCATGGGCCGGGGTGGCCGAGTGGCCTAGGTGGGGGGCGTGGCCGAGATGGGCCAGGGAGAGGCTGGGCCGACACAGGCCGAGAGGGGGGAGAAAGGGGATAGCTAGGCTTCTTTGTTGTTTTTCCATTTTGCTATCTTGTTTTCCTTTTCTATTTCCTACTACTTCGAATTGAATTCCTTAAGATGCATGCTTCACAAACTCACTCATCAAACAAAGTGAAAATATGCTTCATCATGATGCGACAATCAAGGCACCTCTAGGGTTTTACATTACTAGGCTTACACATTGATATAAAATAAAATAATTCCTCACTATTTAGGAAAAAGAAAAGAAAAGAAAAGAAAAGAGAGGGTAACCCATGAATTTGATGGATATTAGGAAAGAAATTTTATACCCCCAAATTCAGGGCGTTACATCATCATAGTCTTGAAACTCATGAAAGTCCTCCGCTACGCCTTCATCTTCTCCTCAGCAGGGGTTGCAATGCGGACAACCTGGTGTTTTGGTGTTTTAAAGCAAGGGTGAGTACACATCAACGTATTCAGCAAATGTCCCATTTGGCTAAAGTGGACTAGCTGTATGTGGGGTGAAGCTCATAGCAGTTGCTTTTAGTTAGCCAAATTTTAGCAATAATCCCAAGTTACTAACCCAAAGGTACTCCCTTCACAAGGAAAGAATACCAGAATCCATAGTCATAATCATCACCATTAGAACCATTATTATCCTCATCATCATCTGCAATCATAGTATCTCTAATCAAAGGAGCTCCGAAGGTCGCTCATAACCGTGAGCACGGCTGATATATCAGTTTTTAACCCTCTGCAGAGGTCACACACTTTACTCACGAGCCGTGATTCCTGTTCTGCTAGGGGATCATGACTCCCCATTGATCACTTCCAAGGTGAGCGGCTAGGGATTCACTAGGAAGCCTTTACAAAGATTCCCCAAAGATGTAGCCATCTGTTAGGTTTCCTAAATGCACCGCACTCCTCCCCAAGGGGCAAACCACCTTCGGTAGAGCGAGCCGCATACACCGAGCCCCATTGACGGCACAACGGCAAAGCAAACTACACCTCAGTTCCTCTAATTAATTAGCTAAGGGTGTCCCATTCCACCCTCATGGTTGTACTGTTATCCTGGGTGGTCATCTAACGAACAAGTCCTTACGAAGAGGCACTCAAGAAATAGCTCGAGCCCCCTTAAATATCACCATGCCATAACCATATCCAAAAGTAACCATCGTATCATAAATAGTCTCATCATGTTCATTGATTAGAATAGAGCATTAGCATAGAGCTAATCCAAATATAATCCATCCCAAAATAGGTGATCAAGGACAGGATAAACAAAATACTAGTAAATCCTTAGGTACGAATTGTGTAAATGCGAAGAGATGAATTATAAAATGAGTAGGACATAGATAGGTCAGAGGATACTTGCCTTTACCAACTAGCTGCTGCTTAGGGTCTTCTCCTGCAACTTCCTCAGACTCTGCCAATGGTCTGTTATCTATAACGAGTGCAGGCATACATTCCACATTCTTAACATAGAAGTAAATAATACACCACACAATGAAATAGATCAATTAAACAGACACGTGGCGTAGAGCTCGCATTTACGACTATGCGAGAAGAGAAACTACGACAGTCAAAGCTACAGCCGAGAGACATAGCGATTACGTTAAGCGACTACGGACTAAAATATTTATTTCAGCATAATTATATTGATTGATATTCATGCAACACATAAATAAAATTGTCACTTGGTTCTGATTAGTTCGGTACTCGATTAACCGCTGTTACACTACGCACTTTAATTATCATACGCGATTCTAGGTGGATCAAAAGGTCATCGCGCGGCCAAGCGCACGACACACAAAAACAGAGTGCGCGCTGCGCGCGAAACAACGTATGACCCAAGCGAAATTTAAACCGTTATGGTGCGCGCAAAACAGCAAACGGCGAGTGTGAAGCGTGCCGAGGGTAGACACACTGGGGCTGCGCGCCGAGGCCGGCTGGCCATGAGCCACGCGCTATGTGCTGCTGGCCACGCGGGCCGCGCTGGCCGCGCACAACGAGCCGCGCTGGACCAGGGCTGCGCCGGGGGTGGCAGGGGCACGCTGGGATGGAGCGCTGTGCCGGAGACGGGCCATAGGGAGGGGCGCGCCGGGGCGAGGGCGGCGCGTAGGGGCATGGGTAAGGGGCCGCACCGGGGGGCAGGGGCCACTGGGCAGGTTAAAAGCCCAAATTTGTATCAGAGAAAAATAATGATATAAATACATAAATATATTTGTGTGTTAGTGTTTTGGGGATTTTTGGAACCCTTGGAGATTAACTGGTTTCTTCCCTTTATGCATAGTCAATAATGGAATCAAATTAGTCAGGTAACCAATAAATAAATAAAGAAATGTGCATCTCATGCTGATGTTTTTGAGTGGTGCATTTAATCTAAAATAGGAACGCTAGTTTGAATTTAAATTCAAATTATGAATCTAAGTGGAAAATCAAAACAGAAAATATAAAAGAAAAGGAAAAAATGGAGCTTCCTGCGCCTGGGCCGAATTATTGACTTCTTGGCCCAGATAACCGCACTACTCAGCCCATGGCGGCTGCCCGCCTATGCGAGCGACGCTGTCATGCGGGGCCCACGGGTCATTCACTGCCGCACCACGCTCGGGTCTCACAGCCGCTAGCGGGTGGGTCCTGGAGGTCATCTCCCGCCCTCTCAACGAGCGCACCGTGCATGGTGGGGTCACGCCGATGTCGCGCGGTCCGTTAATATGCCCGGGCCTAATCCATGCCTATTTAGGAAGCCACGACCCGAATCCTCCCCTTCCTACTCCTTGCTGCTCCTCGTGACCACCACCGTAGAGGGACCTCGCAAGTTCGCTGGAGCGAAGATAGCATGGGTGAGAGAAAGTGAAGAATGGACAACAGCTCACACATCTATTGCATTTCACTAAAGCCTTTATAGGCCAATATTTACAGGAGGACGATGACTGAGCTACTAACCGCGATGCCTTGCATGCAGCCTTAAGAATCGGTCATCGCATAAGAATCGGTCAGCTACAGTTACAAGAAGATATACTCCAATAGCCCCCCTCAGCCTGTACCATCCTTGATGTTCAGGCTGTCTCTAAATTCCTGGAATAAAATGCACGACAATCCTTTTGTAAATATGTCTGCATATTGGGAGGCAGACAGTACGTGAAGAACCTTAACTTCACCGAGAGCAACCTTGTCCCGAACAAAATGAAGATCAATCTCAATATATTTAGTTCTCTGGTGTTGGACTGGATTTGTAGATAGATACTAAGCACTGACATTATCACAGAATACAACTGTTGCTTGAGTTAGAGGTCTGCGCAATTCCTGCAGAAGAAGGCGAAGCCAGCAGGCTTCAGACACAGCGTTGGCCACTCCCCGGTATTCTGCCTCTGCACTTGAACGAGACACTGTAGGTTGGCGTTTGCTGGACCATGACACAAGGTTGCCGCCATAGAATACACAATAACCTGAGGTAGATCTTCTTGTGTCAGGGCATCCGCCCCAATCCGCATCTGAGTAAGCAATAACATGGTGGCCGGAGGACTTATGAAGATGTAGACCATGATTGATGGTACCGGAGATGTACCGAAGCACCCTTTTCAGAATTTGCATATGTGTCGTGCACGGGGAATGCATGAATAAGCAGGCCTGTTGAACTGGTGAGAGTGAGGTATTGCAACGCTCCAGCCAATCTACGGTATTCAGTAGGGTCATCAACCAGATCACCAGTAGTTGAAGAAAGTTTGGACTTGGTGTCTATGGGAGTAGAAACCGGATTATAGCTAGCCATGCCTGCCTGCTGAAGTATATCCTTTGCATATTGAGTCTGGCTGAGAAAAAGTCCAGTCCGAGTCTGGTGGACCTGGATGCCAAGGAAGTGGCGTAATGGACCTAAGTCGGTCATAGAGAATTCTCGGCAAAGACTGAGAATAATGGAAGATAGAAACTGGTTACTGTCAGCCGTGAGTATTGTCATCCACATAAAGAAGGAGATATGCAGTGTTTGTAGACGTGTGAAGAATAAACAAAGATGTATCAGCCTTAGAAGCCTTGAAACCAAGAGACCGGATGTATGAAGTAAAGCGAAGGAACCAATTACGAGGTGCTTGTTTGAGACCATAAAGAGATTTGACTAGTTTGCACACATGATGTGGTAATCAGAGCTAGGTTCAACTTCACCCACAATTAAATACTATTTCTCTTCTTCTTCCCCACCCACCCTCCCATGGCGTCCGGCGTTCTATAGCCCGACCCCTCTGCTACTCCCCAATCCGGTGCACTAATTTCATCCCTCGTCAACGCAGCCCAGTCAGTAAACATCACTAGTCTTGTTCTAATCCGCCTTGACATGGTCTCCACAGCCTACCGGCGCTAGCGACGTCTGTTCCACGTCGTTCTAGGCTGCTTCCATCTTCGTCACCATGTCGACGGCACACCACCACGTCCGGACGATGCTGCTTGGATTCAAGAGGATCTCACTGTCCTCATGTGGCTCCATGCCATGCTCGCTGATGACCTCCTCGACATGGTGATGGATGACGATGACGGCACAGCTCATCAGGTCTGGTCCAAGATCGCGAACTTCTTCCTCGGCAACAAAGACAGTCGCGCTGTCCAACTTGAACAAGACCTTCACAATCTGGAGCAAGGCGATCTGAGTGCCGTAGCATTCTGTCATCGTCTAAAGACCCTCGCCGATGCTCTTGCCGATTGCGATTGGCCTATCGACGATCGCCCTCTGATACCATGAAGAATGGACAACAGCTCACACATCTATTGCATTTCACTGAAGCCTTTATAGGCCAATATTTACAGGAGGACGATGACTGAGCTACTAACCGTGATGCCTTGCATGCAGCCTTAAGAATCGGTCATCGCGTAAGAATCGGTCAGCTACAGTTACAAGAAGATTTATACTCCAATAGAAAGACCACAGGTCGGTGCAGGCAAACCACGCCAACGATGCCGGGGGGACTCTGTTGTGGGGGCAGAAAGGTTCGTTGTGCCCTACCATGCCTCACCAGAGGGGTTCTGTTAGCTACAGCTAATGGAAGGAGAAGATAGTAGAGAGGGAGCAGAGGTAGGAGACGAGAATAGGAGAGGAATCAGGGAAATGTCATATTCATTCAGAGTAAAGTTCATACATGCCCCTTCCTACTGTCCAAGCCAACAGCATATATACGACTACTTAGGAACATGGCTCACCAACCGGTGACCGAGGGACACAGCCCCACACGCTAGAGACTTACTCCTAGACAGGACCACAACAACAAGGCTGCAGTTAGTTACATCAACTCAGGACCTGCGACTCGAATATTAGTGTCTTCCACGCTCACCCGGATGGAGTTCCTCATGCGGAGTATCTGACAATGGTGGTGTAACATTCTCTCCTCCTTAAAATTCGACTTGCCCTCAAGTCGATGTAGAATCTGAGCACATCCATGATCCTGATGCTCTGAGTGAAGCAGCATGTGTTCCTAGGTAGCCAGATCCAACGAAAGTCCTGACCAAGCCAGGAGCACTTGCTGCACAACATGGTTTGGACACCCAAAACCCAGCAGCAAGCTTGAGTGGCGAGACATGTAGCACTGAGTGGGTACGTCTTGAATCTAGAAGTTGCAGGTAGTAAGCAACATTGCCCACACGAGCCAAAACCTGGTAAAGTTATGATGTGCCTTCTCCATTGACAGCTCCCGCCCAAAAACCGCAGAGAACACTGAACTGAAAAATGCAGCTGCAAGCTCAAAGAATTCAGAGCAATAATCATACTTGTCATCGTTTAGCACCTTTAAAGCCATTTTCCATGAACTGACAGCAAACCAATTCAGTCCATGCAGCCCTACAATTTCCTTTTTTAGAAAAAACATCCAAACCAAGCTCACCCATCCATAGCTTGACAATCAAGGATTCCACTGTTGCCTTCCTAGATTTATATACTTGTGTAATGTTAACTCCAGACAAGTGTATCCGATATATACTTATCCAAGTCCCTTGAAGAAAAATCAGCAAACAAACACTGAATATTAGATGACTGAAGGATGGCAAACCCAGCAGCTGAAGACGAATTTTCATGTATTTGGATAAGGTTCTCCTGTAAAGCACTACAGAGATTTGGGATCCAACCACATGTATAATTCCCTGACAACTGAGCAATATTCTTGACTTGGACTTAGAGGTGGTCATGGGGGGATTTAGTGACGAGCTAAAATATAAGTTTGCAGAACTCATAGAACTCAAAACAAAATTTGGCCAAGGCATAGGACGACTTGTACCACTCTCCAGCAACATCTCCAATGACATGGGTGGTGCCCATGGTTGCCCATTAACACACTTCATTGGATACTCCCACGAAATGAACCCATTAAAAGGCAACAGCTGAAATTTAGATTTTGCAGATGGTATGTCCAGAATGAGATCATCTAAACTCGTAGCAACACAATGGAACCCTTTCCTCATTTGATTAGAGCTTACTAAATATTCTTTAGATGCTTCCTTCAGAAGTTTGACAATAAGAGCTGCAGCGGCTGGACTTTCCCTTCCAAGAGTAAAAGCTCTCTGCAACACCTCATGATGGAAAAAGGGCACGACCAATTCTCTAATGCACTTACAAGCCTCAGTTGTATCACCATTTCTGATGTATTCCTTAAGAATATCAGCAATCCGCTTCGTGACCTCTTCTACTGTGACGTGGGCTGAAAAATAGTTCTTCTCTGCAATTTGTACAAGGTGCATAACCATTGAAGATCCTGAGAGACTCACTTTTGCCTTGCTGAGGAAAGCCAGTGGCAGAATGTCATCCAAAATTGTGTGTGCCATGAAAAGTTCAATCACATTAGTGTCAATAGCCAGGTCCTCAACAACCTCTAATAGCAGTACAAATCCTAGCTTGATTTGAGTTGAATGGACCAGCTCACCATAAGGATACGGTAGAAGCACTGATGCCATCTCTTTCTCCTTCTCATGCTTGTTCGTTGTTGTGGAAATAAGCTTTGGATTATACTGCTTCATCCTATCAGATGCACACCCAAACTCAACGTGCATATGAGGTGGTGGCCAAGGCTGTCGATGTGGCACTGCATCCCGGCTGAAACAGCTTCGTATGAGGTTGAAGCAATTTGTCAAACACCTATTGGGCGAGGTGGTGAGAACCTCCTCCTCCTCTACGCACACCAACTGCAGGAGAGAGGACGTCGGGGAGGAGAAGCTGAGCTCGGCACACAATCCACGAAGGTGAGGCGGGGTAGTAACGGGGTCGATGTTGGGCCCCAGGAGCACGGTTATGGGGTTGTCGAGGCGGCCACGGGCTCCGACGAGCTGTTCACTGACGTCGCGGTCTTCGAGCTCGGCGAGGATGGAGTGGTCTGGCAACAGCGAGGAGAAGTGGAGGAGACGAATGTCACAGACCTTGTGCGCGTGGATCTCGGCCCGACACACGCCATCGATGCCCTCGAGCGACAACACCGGCACCTTATCACTAAAGCAGACGTGCACCTCCTGACGCACGAATGACATCTTCTCCCCTGCCGACGCTGTTGGGCATGACGAAACCGCGTTGATGCTCATGGGGGCCATGAGGCAAGCGCGCTCCGAGTCCGCCACGCGGGACTGGAGACCCTCGGTCTCGGAGTCGACGCGGGGATGCCATATCTCGCACACCTGGTTGGTCGATTCGAGTGCTGCGATGCAGGTGTCGGTGGCGGCGTCGAAGCGGCGGAGCCGATCCTCCACGTCCGCGCCCACCGCTGCTTGGTGCGTCGCCAGATCTGCCCCGAGGTGGTGGACGTGTCGTCGAACTCCTTCACCGGGCCCGTCCCGACTAGGATCTGCCACGGCAAGGAGCTCGCCAAGCTGAGCATGCTCAACAACAGCTTCACTGGCAGGATCCCGGTCGGGCTCGCGTTGTGCGCGTCTCTGGTACGCGTGCACTTGCAGAGCAACCGGCTCCAGCGCCCGACTCGCGCTTCCCACTTGGAGTCGATGGCCATGAACCACTTGTCGAGCTCAGCGAGGATAGTACGGGTCTGGTGCTCCAGCGCCTGAGTGAGTTGAGCATCAACCGGTGAAGGAGACGCCATGGATGCGATGGCAAGGAACGAACGTTTCTGATACCAATTGTTAGCTACAGCTAATGGAAGGAGAAGATAGTAGAGAGGGAGCAGAGGTAGGAGACGAGAATAGGAGAGGAATCAGGGAAATGTCATATTCATTCAGAGTAAAGTTCATACATGCCCCTTCCTACTGTCCAAGCCAACAGCATATATACGACTACTTAGGAACATGGCTCACCAACCGGTGACCGAGGGACACAGCCCCACACGCTAGAGACCTACTCCTAGACAGGACCACAACAACAAGGCTGCAGTTAGTTACATCAACTCAGGACCTGCGACTCGAATATTAGTGTCTTCCACGCTCACCCGGATGGAGTTCCTCATGCGGAGTATCTGACAATGGTGGTGTAACAGGTTCGTCGGGCATCGAGCGTGCGCGGGTACCTGCGCAAGCCCACCGGAGGCGAAGGGAAGCGTAATGACTTGAACCGGAATAGTCGCCGCCTCACCCATCGATAAAACCTAGAGACCCAATCCACTTTACTGTCCGCATTACATATTTAAGGTTTTTGATGGAGGAGGAACGCTACAGTGATGTAGGACCATGCACTGCAATGGTGCTGCCTTGGGGGAATTGGTGAGCTCTCGCCGCCTGCGTCGGGAGCTAGGGTGATCTCTGTGGACCGTTGATCCCCTGATCAAAGGCTAGGGTCAGACCTCCTGTAAATGGTTGATCCAAGAGATCTGCGCCTTTGATTAGTGGATGAGACATCAAGATTTAACCAAAGGGTGTCGCCGTGTGAAACGTAGATCTCGGGGTATGTGGTTGCGATTAGATCACTCGTACCGTTTCGTCTGGATCGCTCTGGTGCGTCCGATCGTGATCAAACGGACTGGACTTACAATCATACATCATTAAATCGTGGGCATAGATCTGGGATCAGAGGGTCACATGTGGATACCAGTTCACATAGGGAGCCAATTTAACCTGGGACGCACATCTTTGATCCATCAGCCAGAAACAAAAGATACCCCTTCGCGGGCTACATTTTGCATAAGAGTCCTCGATCTTTTATGGAATAAACCCGTCGTCCAGATTAGTTCGAAAGAAATTATGAATAGGTCCCTATAAATTGTAATTTAGACTCTGGGTTCCCCTGTACTTATGGTCGTAGCCCAGGGAGTGAATAAATGGAATAGATTAATTCAGAAAATAATTTTTAGTATAGAAATAATTCTAGAACCTTGTTTAATTCATAAGAAATTCATTTTAACTCCTTTTTGATTCATTCCAGTTGCTTTAAATTCATATTAATGTTGTTTATCACCTGATAACCATGTTTCGTCATAAAATATAGGTTAGAATTATGCACTTAATTTATTCTATACTTAACATTTAAAACTTTAGAAAATCATAACTCTTTTTGTAACTCCGAAGTTAGTGATTCTTGAACCTACGATCTCATTACGATGCGTAGAACATTATTATGCAGTATGTTTCATGTTTGGTGTGATGTTAATTTCTCCTATACCATGTTTGTGTTGCGATTAGACGAGCAAGCAACTGAGGATCCCGATACTCATCAGGTGGAAAATACTGAGCAGGAGCTCGTTGCAGGCAGGTTGTACCCTTGATCACTTTTCTTTACCCAATAATGTTCTTGTTAATCATTATGATCTACATAGGTTAATTTTAACGGGACCCAATAGGTCACCCTAGTTTGGTCATCTTTACACCTTGTTTACCACTAAACTTTTGGGTAGTATATGCTATTGCTTTATGTGGTTTTGTGTAACACCCCTGGTGTTACGATAACTAAAACTCTAACATATCATCATAATCATTTGCATTAACTTGCTTGTTACACCTAGAATGCATTCACTCGGTCAAAATTTTTCAAAAGTGTGATAATATGTGTGGAGTATAGAACTTAGTTTAAGGACTTGGCTCAAGTTAAATAGGAGTAGATCATCTCTCAAGCAAGTGACAAGTTGGTTTGAAGTCTTATAGTGCTAAAGGCAAGACTTAGAACCTAGAACAACTATGATTTCAGAGGTAGGTTAAGTGGAAGAATTAATTGAGGAACTGTATTAACCTTAAAAACCTTAAGTGACATTTTAAAACCTTGTTTGGAATTGTGGATAAACAAAACAACTCCTAAACCAAGAACACTTTGGACATGAGCTTCATATACTAGAGTTGGATTTGAGATTAAGGAGTCACATTTGAAACCCTAAACTAGCCCAAAAGTGGAATTTAAAATCTAGAAAGAATTGGTTAAAAGTTCATATACCAAAGTTGTAGAGCTTGGAAAAGTGAATAACTTTCTTATTTGGAGATTCCCATGTTGTGTGAAGAAAATTGGAGTAAATCACAAAAGTTCAGCTTTGAGCTCAAATTGGAATTGCTGAAAATAGTAGCAACTAGGCAATTTTGGTCCTTCATAACTTCTGATCTATAAACATTTTGAAGGTGGTCATTGTAACAAAGTTATACAACTATGTGAGGAGTGTGACTTTGATTAAGTAACCTAGCCTTAAATTTATATGGAATTTGGAGAAGAACTCGTCTAAAGAAGAGCTGTTAGAAAATATGGATTTCAGACTTAGTGAAATTCAGATTCTGAATTTCAGCAATTGGAGCAAACTTTGGGCTATTGTAGTTTGGAATCCAAGGGGTTTTGGTTAATGGTCACTGTATCAAACTTGTAGAGGAACTATAGGAGTATAAACTTTATTAAGCAACTTGCCCCTAGAAATATTTGGAACCTAGGAAAAAGAGTGGTTCCAAGTGGTGCTACTGTATTTCTGAATTTTCAGATTGGAAACAGTAACTGAAACTGAATTTTAGTGTTTTGATAGCAGTTTTGAAGCCTATTTGTGGCTATTCTATAAGGTTTTGGGCTGTGATGTTTGTAGAGGAAAGGAATATTATATGATGTTGAACAACTTTCTTAAAGGAGGATGGACATGATCCTATACAAAATGTGGAGAAAAACTTTCCAAAAGTTGGATTATCAGATTGCTGATGACTTAGTTTATTGAGAACTGAAAGTCTGAAATCAGCATTTTTAGTGCAGTTTTGGAGCTGTGTAGTGCCTGTTCTAGGTGGTTTTGAACCAAAGTTTCTGCAGCAAGTTTTAAGATCATGTGTTAGAGAACAACTTCCTTTAAGTGAGTTGGGCTTGACCCCACACACAAAGTGGTGTAAAGACTGCCCAAAGATGGACTTTCAGTTGTAGAGACTGAATTTCATTCAGCTGCCTGAAAGCTGAATTTGCAGTGTGTGGTGTCAGTTTGGGAACACTTTTGTGATCAGTCCATGAGATTTTGAACTAAGAACTATATAGCAAAGTTGAAGACCAGAGTATAGTGAACAAGTTTTATAGATTGAGGTGGACTTGGTTCCACATAAATCAAGGAGAAAAAGCTGTTCCAAGATGTACAGTTTCAAATAATTGAAACCGAAAATTCAGTGCTTAGTGCCAAATTTGGAGCTCTGTTGTGGTTAATCTATATGGTGTTGGACTAAAGGTTCTATAGTAAAGTTGGAGACCAAATAAAGGTGCACAAGTTACTGCAAAGAATTGGTGCTACTGCTGTATATAATTGGGATAAAATGGTGCTGCAAAACCACCTGTCAGAATTAGTGAAGGGCTGTCCAGTTAACTAAGATTGTGGGTTTCAGCAATTTTTGCTCAAATTTGGGGTGCAATAACTCTTTCTCTTTATGGTTTTAGCCTGGGGGTAATCTACCCAAGTGGTAGAGCTATGATTGGGGAATAAGTTTTGTTAATGGAGATGGGTCTGTTGCCATATCGAACTGTGTGATAACAGGGACTGAACAGAGAGGTGCGTGATAGGGCAGCAGATCTAATGCAGTTAAGTTCAAGGTTGTATTTGGATACTGAAGAATATCTTCTTTCCCTGCTGAGTTCCATCTGGTGGTATGGATGAGATGGGGATGAAGATATGGAAGAAGTGCATAGCTCTGGTGCTAGGGGATTCTCTCCACTATAAATATCCAGTTTGGACTGTTTGGGAGCAATACACAGTGAAGTTCTTGTTTGTTTTTCTACTGCCTGCAGATGGGACAAGGGGATATTTGTGTATTGTGTGCTGATGCCAGCGAAGTGTTTGTGCTGGTGAGCCACGTCGGTGAGCGTAGGTGGTGTTGGCACCCTAGGGACCCTTTTTCATTAAATATAGTTGAGCTCGATAACCCCTCCTGTTGAAAATATCCACACTACGGGTCAGGGCAGAAATCTGAAAAGGAGATTTAATTTGCTCCTCTCCTTATCTCTTTTGCTGGACCGAGGGGAGGCATGTGCTGTACCAGCAGGGAATTTGTGCATGGGGGGCATGTGTATTAACCATGTTGTGCTGGCAGCCTGAAAATATCTCTCCCTTGGATTTTAAACAAAGAGCAAACAAGCATCAGGGACACTTATCTATATATGTAGTGCCTTGGGGCTGATTCTAGTGGAGCTGTTCTTGTGTCCTCGAACTCCAGCCAAAGATCACTACATGTGTGTGGGTTCCTGATGCTACAGCTGGTGTAACCCTCTTCCCTGTCCTAAAATTGAGTTGCTTCAAAGCCTGACACTCTATCACCAGTGTGGTGACTTGGTCCACCTGAGTGCTCTTCTCACCGTGGCCAGGTAACTTCAAGGGTTTTCTCAGTCGAATTGTGCATGTTTTGTGCTCTACATAAGATAGAGAAGCTCATATGATGGTGAACAAATCTCCTTAAGACAGTTTTGTTAGATGTTATATAAAAACTGGAGTAAAAGCTGTCTAAAGTTAGGCTGTCAGGTTAGCTGTGATTGAGTTGTTCAGTTCCTGAAATCTGTATTGCAGCACATGGTGCTCAGTTTAGAGCCCTTTAGGCATCAAACCATGGGGTTTCGGACTAAGAACTATATAGAAAAGTTGGAGGCCATAGTATAGGGAATAAGTTTTATAAAGAGGTTTGGACTTGGTTCTACATAAAAGTGGGAGCAAAACACCTATAAACTTTCTTTGTCAGACAAAAGGTATGCAGATTTAGTTGACTGTTCCTAAGCAACTTATTGTTTTTCTACCCACATTTGGAGCTATGTGGTAACTAATAAAACTAGAATTGAGTTAAGAGTTTTATAGAAAGGTGAAAGACCAAGTGTAGGAGAACCAGTTTTATACTAGTAGATTGGCTTGTTGTTGTATGGAACTTAGAGAAAAGCTTGCTGCAAAACTCTCTGTCAGACCTGGTAAGGTGCTGTTTCAGATCGAGGAACTGTACTTTTCAGTGTTTTGCTCTAACTTTGGTGCACCATAGCTACTGTTCTAAGTATTTTCAGCTTAGGGGTGTTATATCAAACATGAAGGACTATAGTAGGAGAGTAATATTGGTTAAGAAAGGTGAGAGCACCTAGAGGGGGGTGAATAGGTGATCCTATAAAACTTGAAACTTAAGCCACAAAAACTTGGTTAAGTGTTAGCACAATAATCGCCAAGTGGCTAGAGAGGAGTCTCAACAAAACACAATAACCACAAAGATATCAATCACAGAGATGGCACGGTGGTTATCCCGTGGTTCGGCCAAGACGTACGCTTGCCTACTCCACGTTGTGGCGTCCCAACGGACGAGGGTTGCAATCAACCCCTCTCAAGCGGTCCAAAGACCCACTTGAATACCACGGTGTTTTGCTTTGCTTTTCTTAATCCAGTTTGCGAGGAATCTCCACAACTTGGAGCCTCTCGCCCTTACACTTGAAGTTCACAAAAAGGCACGGAGTAAGGAAGGGATGAGCAACGCACACAAGACACAAAATCACAGTGACAACACGCACACAAGTCGCAACAAGAGCTCGCAACACAACCCGACGAGTTCACAACTCAACAAGAGCTCTAGATGCTATCACGAAGAAACAAATGCGTGGAATCGAAGTCTTGGTGCTTAGGAATGCTTTGAGTATGCTTGGTGTCCTCCTTCATGCACCTAGGGGTCCCTTTTATAGCCCCAAGGCAGCTAGGAGCCGTTGAGAACATTCCTGGAAGGCAGATCTTGCCTTCTGTCGACTGGCGCACCGGACAGTCCGATGCTCCAATGTGACCGTTGGCTCGGCCACGCGTCATGCGCGAAATCCTCGACCGACCGTTGCCCCGGCTGACCATTGGCTCACCAGACAGTCCGGTGCACCACCGGACAGTCCGGTGAATTTTAGCCATACGCCGTTAATCAATTCCCGAGAGCGACGAGTTCGCCTGTGAACGGCTCACCGGACAGTCCGGTGCACCACCAGACAGTCCGGTGAATTATAGCCGTACACCGCCGTCGAAGTCCCGAGAGCAGCAAGTTCTCAGAGTCAGCCTGACGCACCGGACGTTGTCCGGTGCACCACCGGACAGTCTGGTGCACCCAGACCGAGCAGACTTTGGCTGAACATAGCCATCTCATTTCCAATTCAATTTTTCCTGTTTCCAGCACTTAGACACAATACATTAGTCCATAAAACAATGTACTAAGTCCAGAAACATACCTTTGACATGATTTGCACTTTGTCCACCACTTTGCATAGATTAACACAAAAGCACTTGTGTTGACACTCAATCACCAAAATACTTAGAAATGGCCCAAGGGCACATTTCCCTTTCAATCTCCCCCTTTTTGGTGATTTATGCCAACACAACATAAAGCAACTAGAACAAGTGCAATATTAATGCAAATGAGAACTCAATATTGTTTTGATTCATATTTGGCATATATGGATCACTCTTTGCCACCACTTGGTTTGTTTTTGCAAATCAAACTCAAATTTCTATCTCTAAGTCAAACACACTCGTTAAGACATAAAGAGAGTCATTCCAAGAGAAATTGATTCAAGATTTCAAAAACTCCCCCTTTTTCCCATAATCAACACTTCTCCCCACAAGAAGCCAACTTTTGACAAGAGAGACAATAAAAGAGTTTTGACAAACCAAAAGCTCTATTCTACTATTTTCAAAAAACTCTCAAGTGCTAGCTGATCCATTTATTGCTTTGGCCTTTATTTTCTCCCCCTTTGGCATCAAACACCAAAACGGGATCAATCTTGGCCCTTGAACCCTATTGCCTCACCAAAATCTTCAATAAGAATACAAAGGCAATAAGAGTACATGAGATGAACTTGGAATAAGTTACCCTCTCATCGGAGTGCAGTGGAAGTCTTTCATGGTCCAAGTCCACCTTTTCCCTTTCAAACCTCCTTTGAGACTAAAACAAGCAAACTCAAGCACACGGTTAGTCTCAAAGGGTCAAGTTGTAGCACAGCTCCCCCTAAATATGTGCATCACTTGCAAAAAGGACTTGTGAGGTCCAGGGAGTGTTTGTACAACTTGAGCACCACAAGTAAGCAACAAAATGCATAAGGAACATGATCAAAGGCATAAACACATGTATGCTATAAATCAATCCAAGTTCCGCGAATCTAGGACATTTAGCTCACTATGCAGCCTGCAAAAGGTCTTCTCATCTAAAGGTTTGGTAAAGATATCGACTAGCTGGTTCTCGGTGCTAACATGAAACACTTCGATATCTCCCTTTTGCTGGTGGTCTCTCAAAAAGTGATGCCGGATGTCAATGTGCTTTGTGCGGCTGTGCTCAACAGGATTTTCCGCTATTCGGATAGCACTCCCATTATCACATAGGAGGGGAACTTTGCTTAGATTGTAGCCAAAGTCCCAGAGGGTTTGCCTCATCCAAAGTAGTTGCGCGCAACACTGTCCTGCGGCAACATACTCGGCCTCAGCGGTGGATAGGGCAACCGAAGTTTGTTTCTTAGAATTCCATGACACCAGGGACCTTCCTAAGAATTGGCACGTCCCCGATGTACTCTTCCTATCGACCTTACATCCAGCATAGTCGGAATCTGAGTATCCAATCAAGTCAAAGTTAGACCCCTTTGGATACCAGATCCCGAAGCAAGGCGTAGCGACTAAATATCTAAGAATTCGCTTCACGGCCACCAAGTGACATTCCCTTGGATCGTATTGAAATCTAGCACACATGCATACGCTAAGCATAATATCCGGTCTACTAGCACATAAATAAAGTAAAGACCCTATCATTGACCGGTATGCCTTTTGATCAACGGACTTACCTCCTTTGTTGAGGTCGGTGTGTCCGTCGGTTCCCATCGGCGTCTTTGCGGGCTTGGCGTCCTTCATCCCAAACCGCTTTAGCAAGTCTTACGTGTACTTCGTTTGGGAGATGAAGGTGCCATCCTTGAGTTGCTTCACTTGGAACCCAAGAAAGTAGTTCAACTCGCCCATCATCGACATCTCGAATTTCTGCGTCATCACCCTGCTAAACTCTTCACAAGACTTTTGATTAGTAGAACCAAATATTATGTCATCGACATAAATTTGGCACACAAAGAGATCACCATCGCAAATCTTAGTGAAAAGAGTTGGATCGGCTTTCCCAACCTTGAAAGCATTAGCAATTAAAAAGTCTCTAAGGCATTCATACCATGCTCTTGGGGCTTGCTTAAGTCCATAGAGCGCCTTAGAGAGCTTACACACGTGGTCGGGGTACCGTTCATCCTTGAAGCCAGGGGGTTGCTCCACGTACACCTCCTCCTTGATCAGCCCGTTGAGGAAAGCGCTCTTCACATCCATTTGGAACAACCTGAAAGAATGGTGAGCGGCATATGCCAGCAAAATACGAATTGATTCTAGCCTAGCCACAGGAGCAAAAGTCTCCTCAAAGTCCAAACCTGCGACTTGGGCATAACCTTTTGCCACAAGTCGAGCCTTGTTCCTCGTCACCACCCCGTGCTCGTCCTGTTTATTGCGGAACACCCACTTGGTTCCCACAACATTTTGCTTGGGACGAGGCACCAGTGTCCAAACTTCATTACGCTTGAAGTTGTTGAGTTCCTCCTGCATGGCCAACACCCAGTCCGGATCTAGCAAGGCCTCTTCTACCCTGAAAGGCTCAATAGAAGAGACAAAGGAGTAATGCTCACAAAAATTAACTAATCTTGAACGAGTAGTTACTCCCTTGCTAATATCACCCAAAATTTGGTCGACGGGATGATTCCTTTGAATCGTCGCTCGAACTTGGGTTGGAGGTGCCTGAGGAGCTTCTTCCTCTCTAACTTGAACATCCTGTGCTCCCCCTTGATCATGCGCCTCCACGTGAGGTACCTGTTCGTCATCTTGGGTTGGGGGATGCACCATTGTTGAGGAAGACGGTTGATCTTGCTCCAATTGTTCCTGAGGCCGCACATCTCCAATCGCCATGGTGCGTATCGCGGCCGTTGGAACGTCTTCTTCAGCTACATCATCAAGATCAACAACTTGCTCTCTTGGAGAGCCATTAGTCTCATCAAATACAACGTCGCTAGAGACTTCAACCAAACCCGATGATTTGTTGAAGACCCTATACGCCTTTGTATTTGAGTCATAACCTAATAAAAACCCTTCTACAGTTTTGGGAGCAAATTTAGAAGTTCTACCTTTCTTCACAAGAATATAACACTTGCTCCCAAATACACGAAAATAAGACACATTGGGTTTGTTACCAGTTAGTAGCTCATACGAAGTCTTCTTGAGGAGGCGGTGAAGGTAGACCCGGTTGATGGCGTGGCAAGCCGTGTTCACGGCTTCCGACCAAAAGCGCTCGGGGGTCTTGAACTCTCCAAGCATAGTCCTTGCCATATCGATGAGCGTCCTGTTCTTCCTCTCTACCACACCATTTTGTTGTGGTGTGTAGGGAGCGGAGAACTCGTGCTTGATCCCTTCCTCCTCAAGGAACTCCTCCACTTGAAGGTTCTTGAACTCGGACCCGTTGTCGCTCCTTATCTTCTTCACCTTGAGCTCAAACTCATTTTGAGCTCTCCTAAGGAAGCGCTTGAGGGTCCCCTGGGTTTTAGATTTATCCTGCAAAAAGAATACCCAAGTGAAGCGGGAAAAATCATCAACTATAACAAGACCATACTTACTTACTCCTATACTTAGATAGGCAACGGGTTCGAAGAGGTCCATATGAAGCATCTCCAAGGGTCTTGATGTGGTCATCACATTTTTGGTGTGATGAGAGCCTCCCACCTGTTTCCCTGCTTGACAAGCTGCACAAGGTCTATCTTTTTCGAAATGTATGTTAGTTAGACCTATCACGTGTTCTCCCTTTAGAAGTTTGTGAAGGTTCTTCATCCCCACATGTGCTAAGCGGCGATGCCACAGCCAGCCCATGCAAGTCTTAGCAATTAAGCATGCATCTAGACCGGCCTCTTCTTTTGCAAAATCAACCAAATAAAGTTTGCCGTCTAGTACACCCTTAAAAGCTAATGAACCATCACACCTTCTAAAGACAAACACATCTACATTTGTGAATAGACAATTATATCCCATATTGCATAATTGACTAACAGATAACAAATTATATCCAAGCGACTCAACTAAAAACACATTAGAAATAGAGTGCTCGGATGAAATAGCAATTTTACCTAACCCTTTTACCTTGCCTTGGTTCCCATCACCGAATATTATTGAATCTTGGGGATCCTTGTTCTTGACGTAGGAAGAGAACATCCTCTTTTCCCCCGTCATGTGGTTTGTGCATCCGCTGTCGATAATCTAGCTTGAACCCCTGGATGCATAAACCTGCAAGGCAAATTTAGGCTTGGGTCTTAGGTACCCAACTTTTGTTGGGTCCTACAAGGTTAGTTACAATTGTCTTAGGGACCCAAATGCAAGTCTTGTCTCCCTTACATTTGGCCCCTAACTTCCTAGCAATCACCTTCTTATTCTTTCTACAAATGGCAAATGACGCATTGCAAGCATGATATATTGTAGAAGGTTCATTAACTTTCCTAGGAACATTAACAACATTTCTCCTAGGCATATCATGAATAACATTTCTCCTAGCAACATTTTTATCATGCATAACATGGGAACTAGAAGCAGTCATAGCATGAA
The DNA here is from genome assembly GCA_029449295.1 of Zea luxurians. Classification (NCBI taxonomy): domain Eukaryota; kingdom Viridiplantae; phylum Streptophyta; class Magnoliopsida; order Poales; family Poaceae; genus Zea; species Zea luxurians. Next base: position 21,084,165 of record JAOPSE010000042.1, read on the forward strand.
AATCAAAAGCATCATAACTTCTAAAGGCATTCTTAGAATGTCTCCTACCATGATACATGAAGGCATGGTTCTTTTGCACACTACTAGCCATAGGGGCCTTCCCTTTCTCCTTGGCGGAGATGGGAGCCTTATGGCTTGTTAAGTTCTTGGCTTCCCTCTTGAAGCCAAGACCATCCTTAATTGAGGGGTGTCTACCAATCGTGTAGACATCCCTTGCAAATTTTAGTTTGTCAAATTCACTTTTGCTAGTCTTAAGTTGGGCATTAAGACTAGCCAATTCATCATTTAATTTAGAAATGCAAACTAGGTGTTCACTACAAGCATCAATGTCAAAATCTTTACACCTAGTGCAAATCATAACATGTTCTACACAAGAGTTAGATTTACTTGCTATTTCTAGTTTAGCATTTAAATCATCATTTACACCTTTTAAAGTAGAAATGGTTTCATGACAAGTAGATAGTTCACAAGAAAGCATTTCATTCCTTTTAACTTCTAGAGCAAGTGTATTTTGTGCACTAACAAATTTATCATGCTCTTCGTATAAAAGGTCTTCTTGTTTCTCTAAGAGTCTATCCTTTTCATTCAAGGCATCAATTAACTCATTAATTTTGCCAATTTTAATTCTATCTAAACCTTTAAATAAACTAGAATAGTCTATTTCATCGTCATCACTAGAATCATCATCACTTGAAGAAGTATAAGTGGTATCCCGAGTGCATACCTTCTTCTCCTTCGCCATGAGGCACGTGTGATGCTCGTTTGGGAAGAGGGATGACTTGTTGAAGGCGGTGGCGGCGAGTCCTTCATTGTTGGAGTCGGAAGAGGAGCAATCCGAATCCCACTCCTTTCCGATATGTGCCTCGCCCTTGGCCTTCTTGTAATTCTTTTTCTTCTCCCTTTTGTTCCCTTTTTCCTGGTCACTTTCATTATCGGGATAGTTAGCAATAAAATAACCAATCTTACCACATTTGAAGCATGAGCGCTTCCCCTTTGTCTTGGTCTTGCTTGGCTGTCCCTTGCGACCCTTTAGCGCCGTCTTGAAGCGCTTGATGATGAGGGCCATCTCTTCATCATTGAGCCCGACCGCCTCAACTTGCGCCACCTTGCTAGGTAGCGCCTCCTTGCTCCTCGTTGCCTTGGGAGCAATGGGTTGAGGCTCATGGATTGGACCGTTCAACGCGTCGTCCACGTACCTTGCCTCCTTGATCATCATTCGCCCGCTTACGAACTTTCCAAGGACTTCTTCGGGCGACATCTTGGTGTACCTAGGATTTTCACGAATATTGTTCACCAAATGTGGATCAAGTACAGTAAAAGACCTTAGCATTAGGCGGACGACGTCGTGGTCCGTCCATCGCGTGCTTCCGTAGCTCCTTATTTTGTTGATAAGGGTCTTGAGCCGGTTGTATGTTTGGGTTGGCTCCTCGCCCCTTATCATCGCGAATCTTCCAAGCTCGCCCTCCACTAACTCCGTCTTGGTGAGTAAGGTGACGTCGTTCCCCTCATGAGAGATCTTGAGGGTGTCCCAGATCTGCTTGGCATTGTCCAAGCCGCTCACCTTATGGTACTCATCCCTGCACAGAGAGGCTAACAACACAATAGTAGCTTGTGCATTTTTATGAATCTGTTCATTAATAAATATAGGACTATCCGAGCTATCAAATTTCATTCCATTCTCAACAATCTCCCATATGCTTGGATGGAGAGAGAACAAGTGACTACGCATTTTGTGACTCCAAAATCCGTAGTCCTCCCCATCAAAGTGTGGAGTTTTGCCAAGAGGGATGGAAAGCAGATGTGCATTTGAACTCTGCGGAATACGAGAGTAATCGAAAGAAAAGTTTAAATTAACCGTCTTTCGTTTCTCGTAGTCGTAGTCGTCCTTTTGGGAAGAAGTGGACTCATCGCTGTCGTCGTAGTAGACGATCTCCTTGATGCGTCTTGTCTTCTTCTTCTTCCCATCTTTGCGTTTGTGGCCGGAGCCCGAGTCGGTAGGCTTGTCATCCTTCGGCTTGTTGACGAAGGACTCCTTCTCCTTATCGTTGATCACGATTCCCTTCCCCTTAGGATCCATCTCTTCGGGCGATTAGTCCCTTTGTGAAGAGAACGGCTCTGATACCAATTGAGAGCACCTAGAGGGGGGGGGGGGTGAATAGGTGATCCTATAAAACTTGAAACTTAAGCCACAAAAACTTGGTTAAGTGTTAGCACAATAATCGCCAAGTGGCTAGAGAGGAGTCTCAACAAAACACAATAACCACAAAGATATCAATCACAGAGATGGCACGGTGGTTATCCCGTGGTTCGGCCAAGACCAACGCTTGCCTACTCCACGTTGTGGCGTCCCAACGGACGAGGGTTGCAATCAACCCCTCTCAAGTGGTCCAAAGACCCACTTGAATACCACGGTGTTTTGCTTTGCTTTTCTTAATCCCGTTTGCGAGGAATCTCCACAACTTGGAGCCTCTCGCCCTTACACTTGAAGTTCACAAAAAGGCACGGAGTAAGGAAGGGATGAGCAACGCACACAAGACACAAAATCACAGTGACAACACGCACACAAGTCGCAACAAGAGCTCGCAACACAACCCGACGAGTTCATAACTCAACAAGAGCTCTAGATGCTATCACGAAGAAACAAATGCGTGGAATCGAAGTCTTGGTGCTTAGGAATGCTTTGAGTATGCTTGGTGTCCTCCTTCATGCGCCTAGGGGTCCCTTTTATAGCCCCAAGGCAGCTAGGAGCCGTTGAGAACATTCCTGGAAGGCAGATCTTGCCTTCTGTCGACTGGCGCACCGGACAGTCCGGTGCACCACCGGACACTGTCCGGTGCAGATATCCTTCCTTATTTGGCAAAGCCAACCGTTGCAGATTAAGAGCCGTTGGCGCACCGGACGCTGTCCGGTGCACACCGGACAGTCTGGTGCTCCAATGTGACCGTTGGCTCGGCCACGCGTCACGCGCGAAATCCTCGGCCGACCGTTGCCCCGGCTGACCGTTGGCTCACCGGACAGTCCGGTGCACCACCGGACAGTCCGGTGAATTTTAGCCGTACGCCGTTAATCAATTCCCGAGAGCGACGAGTTCGCCTGTGAACGGCTCACCGGACAGTCCGGTGCACCACCGGACAGTCCGGTGAATTATAGCCATACACCGCCGTCGAAGTCCCGAGAGCAGCAAGTTCCCAGAGTCAGCCTGACGCACCGGACACTGTCCGGTGCACCACCGGACAGTCCGGTGCACCCAGACCGAGCTGACTTTGGCTGAACATAGCCATCTCATTTCCAATTCAATTTTTCCTGTTTCCAGCACTTAGACACAATACAATAGTCCATAAAACAATGTACTAAGTCCAGAAACATACCTTTGACATGATTTGCACTTTGTCCACCACTTTGCATAGATTAACACAAAAGCACTTGTGTTGGCATTCAATCACCAAAATACTTAGAAATGGCCCAAGGGCACATTTCCCTTTCAAAAGGTTGGTTGGTTGTTGAGAAGAATTGTGAGAAATCTAGGCTTGACCAAAGAAGAAAGCAAAAGGGAGCAGCAGTGTTCATGAACTGAATTCAGTTAACTGGAAACTAGAATTTCACTGTTGGTGCTCAGTTTGGAGCTCTTTGGTGACCAAATCATGGGGTTTTAGGTTAGGAGTTCTATAACAAAGTGAAATACCAAGGTAAGGCAAACAAGTTTCATGTGAATAGCTAGGCTTGTTACTGTGAAGAAATTGGGGAAAAAACTATTGTAAAATTCTATGTCAGACTTGGCATAGAGTTGTTTTAGTTAAGCTGAAACTGGACTTTTTAGTAGATTTTATTCTACTTCAGTCCATCATAGCCATGTCTCTATGTATTTTCAGTCTTGGAGTATTATACCAAAGTGGAAGAGCAATACTTAGGGATTAGATTTGGTTATGTAAGTGGGGTCTCTTGTCATGTGAGTTTGTGAGATAAAAGGGCATTGAATAGAGGGGAGAGGAATGGAGCAATGGAAGGTGAATTCAGAGAACTAAAAACAGGTTCAGTGAATTGTGGCTGATTCTAGGACACTATAACTTGTAGTTCATGCAGTTTGATCCTTGCTTAAGGCATAAATGAAGCACTTGGTTGGTTATGGAGGCAAGGTTTCCTAGTTTGGTTGGTGAATTGTATTGTGATATTAGAGTATTTAGCTCCCTTAAGGTTTTGTTAGTTTTTGTGTGCACCTTTAGAGAGGTGTAAGTGTTGTGATGTTTTTTTAGTATTTTCTTTTCAAGTTGCATAAGCATAAGCATTCATGTTCATATCTTTACATGTAGAATTCCCAGAAGAAGAAGATGAAATTCAAAAAGTGGTTTCTGAAGAGGAGTCTGCTTCAGTTCCTGCTCATCAAGTGATGGGAGCAATCTAACTGGGTATTTAATAAAGGGATTTGGAACCTCTTCTCTGCAACAAAGGCAAGCCCCGGTGCATGCAACCCCTTCCTTGTGTTTTTAAAAGATTTTTATACACTTTAAGTCTAGTGAAATGTGCATTAAGTTTATAGGAGTTGCTTGG